>CM024611.1:40711165-43111165 GCA_014182575.1 Eucalyptus decipiens | reverse complement strand
TCGCGCGCCCATAGCGGTGATACAACATTATGTAATTCCTAGTCCTATCACAATGCAACATTATTTGAGTGGAAGCTGATTATCGCATTATTTTTCTTTGTATTTATTCTTTCAGTTAGGCAAGTAGGCACGACAATTATATACTTGATTGTCACCAACTATCTATAATTTATCTCGCAAAATTTTCATTTGAAAATGGGTCTTTTTTTGTCAAATAATAACCACCCTAAAAATTCAAATCCAGAGATTTCATTCATACAATTTTTTTTTTTGTTATTTATTTTCACGAATGATTTATTTCCATCATCTTGTGATTTAAGCCTTTTAGCAAGTAGCTTCGCTTATCTCTCTACTATACGATAAAACAATAACATTGACCCTTAGTTTTCTTTTTAAATGAAGAACCACATTGATCTAATCCATCTAATTACAAAATGTTCTAGGATTTGAGTTGGGTTCCCTCTGCTGCAAAATCTGATGTTTGTTTGCCAGAAAAAAAAGGAGGGTGAGTTGGGCCTTACGCAAATCCATCGAAGGAATAGGGCTGTTCTTATGAAGCCAATATGGATGTTCCTCGTTTAGGAGCTGGCTCATTATGGATTTTGCTTGGATCAAGGCATGTTACTAAAGCATAAAAGCTCTGGCAGATGAATTCCTCTGCTTCCTCTTTTCATATTTGGAAGAAATTTTTTGAAATTGAGGGGTGATATAAAACCTTTGATCCAAAATATTGTAGGTGATGGGGAAAACATATTCTCGCGGTCTGATCCCTGGCATCATATGGGTTCTTTGTTGGAATGTACTGCTAAATTTATTCATGCCTCAGGGCTGTCTTTGCAAACACTTCGAATCACAATCCCTTGACACTTTTCAAACTTAAGCGACAAAATTTTCCTATTCTTGCCTAGCTAGACCATTTAGATTTATCAAAGTCTCGATTCACGCATGCAGATCGTCCATGCACCAAGCGTGTGCTGATTTGTCGAATGCTTTAGAACGAGAAGGCACGCAAGCAAATTATTTGTCTTCCATGGTATTTCTTTGTTTCGTCAACTTATAATTTTATAAGGGAAAGATTTTGTTTGGTATCTCTCTGCCATTAAATACTAACAAACGGAAGCTCTCTCCAAAGGAGTTGGACTCGTTCTTGTCCTTCCTCCAATGCTTGAATTTCATCGCGGGAAAGGAGGTATCTCTTTTCCTTTTCTGTTTTTGACCTTTAGGTTCACTGTGTCCTCGTTAATCTTCAACCGTTCCTATCTTGGGATCTTGTTTTCTTTTTCGTTGTTAATTCTCAACCGTAAAAGAAGCCGAATGTCAAAGGGAAGGCGTTAAACTTATTGAGTTTACACTCCCAAAAAAACACGTCACATATAGCGATGTGCGTCAATCAAGCACAGAAATGAGATGAATTTCATCGTCTTTTCAGACATAAATCCATTGTAAAGAGTTGAAGTTAATGCTTAAAAGATTTAAGGAAAAGTTCTTTCAAGTATATAGCTGAACTCCTCAGTCAAACGGAGGCACTGAATGGTATTTTTGGGAGAGACCAAGTCTTTT
Organism: Eucalyptus decipiens; assembly: GCA_014182575.1. Classification (NCBI taxonomy): domain Eukaryota; kingdom Viridiplantae; phylum Streptophyta; class Magnoliopsida; order Myrtales; family Myrtaceae; genus Eucalyptus; species Eucalyptus decipiens. Next base: position 43,109,605 of record CM024611.1, on the reverse strand, counting down.
GTGCATGGCCACATGAAGAATGATGACAGTGCCCGCAATTTAGAGGACTTCCAGTCAAAGTGACAGGTACAGGTAAAAGATTTAAAGAAGCAGTTTTAATTACCTTCAGATTTCTAACTTAGGGCGGGCGTCCGGCCGGAATGAAAACTGCTTCACCTAAGTGTTGTTCGAAAGTCCATGGATCAAGTCGTACAAATTTCAAAGGCTATGTTTGCCCATTGGATATTTTATCAGAGGAAATATTCATCCGTTTCAGCATATGCTAACCAAATTCCTCCTTCAACCATCTTTTCTAAAGATAATGGAAGCAGCGGCAAAGTTGTCTTGCAGATTCAGCTTTTCTCACGCTCGACACATTGTTATTGGGGAACCACCACTTTTCACCTGATATATAAAGCTTCCTCACATACTCTTCATCTTCATCTCCGTTCCTCCCAAAAAGCTCAGGCTCCCTTCCCATGATCCGTCTATTTAGTTATCTCCTTGACCATGTTCCCCATCCTCTTCCTTCGTCCTCTTCCACCCCCACCATCACCACTCCACCCTTGGTTCTCTACTTTCTAGGGTCATCTCCCTCTACCACCACTATCACTGTAGCATCTGCCGTCCAGGCTCCGCCTCCTGATACTGTAGACCCAATGGATTTTGGAGGCAGCCAAATAAGTATTACTCCGGAACGGCAGACCATATGCTACAGTTATCCTCAACAAGTGCCTACAAGATTACTTGACTGCACTTGGCCATGGCCAGCTGAGTTCACTTGGCCATGGCCGGCTGAGTTTTCTTTCATGCTCCAGCGATGCCAATAGAGGATGCTCCCATCACGGGAATGGGTCCACGCATTTGCTGACGGTCAATGCTCCACATGACCACCCAAGAGGCCGATGATATACCTTCATGGGGTGAGTGTGGATGTCCCGGACTCAGGAACAAATGCTATTTCCGCTTTGGCTAAGGAGGTCGTGTTCGTTCGCTGTTTAGATTTGTTCTTTCTAGCAAATCTAGTTCCGGGAGGCGCCCAAATAGTGAGGTTCTTTCTTGCTTTCTATGGTTTGTTTCACCTATCTCATGAATTGCACAGGCTCTCCAGCATGAATATAGTCGTTGCCTCTATTCTAGTACCGAAGCTTCACCTCAACACCGAAGGGAACTTTTCCCCAGTGAAATTCTTGGCAGTAATTGAGACAAAGTTCAAAAGTGCACTTCAATTGTACATTTCCATAGAAGCTTCCAATTATTGCCAAAAATTTCGCTGGGCATATTCCTCCCCATGCTGAAGTGAAATTTCAGTATATAGACAAAGGCAACGACTATATTCATGCTGGATAGCCTATGGCAATTCATAATTCATGGTGGAGAGCCTGTGCAATTCACGACACAGGTAAAACTCTATCGTTTGTACCATAGAGAGCATGGACGAAACTTCACTGTTCCGTCGCCACTCTGAACTAGATTTGCCGGAAAGAGCAAATCAAAATGGCTTAACACTACTCCTCAGCCTAAGTGGAAACAACATATGTTTCCCAGTTCCCTACGTTCACACTCACCACACAAAGGTACCGCAGGGTGTTGACCTTAAGAATAATCTTTGCAACTAGTGACCATTTCTTGGCCATGGCCTTTGGGTGGTCACAAGGAGCCTCAGGGCCTGTCAACAAAATGTGCAGGCCCATTTTCCTAAGATGGGATCGTCCCATATTGGATCGCCGGAGCATGGAGAGAAAACGCGGCCTGGTTGTGGCTGCAGTCAAATAATGCTGAATGCCCTTGTTTCGGAGTAAGAAAAAAAAATAAGAAAAGAAAAACTACTTAGCCGCATCCAAATCTGTTAGGTCCCAGTGCTAGGAGGCGGAGCCTACTCCAGCAAGTCGCAAACCCCGTGGGCAGCAAACGCCACAGCGAACATGGTGGCGAAGGACCCTAAGCACACGGATTTCGAGACCGTCAGTTCCATAATTTAAGACATAAGATTCTGATATTACTTCACCTGCATGAATCATGAACAAGCATTGTAGGCATTGTCATAATTAAGATCCCTTCTACCTTTGTGAAACACACTAAGCAAAAGAACACAAATGAACTGCATAACATAGACATACGAGACACATATGAAACAGAGATCATTTACACAACTTACACTAACATGACCCTCTCCGTGATCTCTACGTATATAGGAAACGCTACTCCCCAAACACTAGCTTTGTCCATGGTTTGACAACACTACTAGATCTCTAATGCGGTGGCATCTTTTTACCGCTCCCTAAATGAAAGAAACCGGAGTTACCAGCTCCAGTAATACGGTGGGTACTCGTGCAAGACACTGTCAACAATGGAGTGATGGTAAGAAATGCAGTGTGGTATATGGATTTCACTCTGTAGATCCTCCTTTAGATTACTCTTAAAAATTTCAGGAACTGTTTCTTTTTTACAAACTTTCAAATTTCTGGAGCTTGTTTGGAAGGGGGGAACTTCTTATTACTTGTACTTTTTACTTTTCGTCCACAAACTTGAAAATGAACAAAAATGATAAGTTCACAAGAATATTGAAATATATGGTTTTACATGTTAATATATGAACTTAATGAATGCTTTCAAACGTTATATAGAAGTCCAAATCGTGAGAGCCACAACATTTGCTACAAGACAAATTTAAAAATAAGAGTCGCAATTAAAAAAAAAAAAAAACTCAAGTTGCATGAGTGCTGCTTGTTTTCACTCTATTCCCAGTCGTGATTTTAAAATAATAAAGACTACATAGTAAATTTATCAAACTTCAGTATTTTTATTCCAGTTTCAAAACAATGAATGAACATTTAGCTGTTTTCAGCTTTCTAAAACAATGCCCTCAATTTCAAAAAAGATTAAATAAGAAAGGCTTTCACACACGTTCTACAGCTAACTCTGTTTCCCCTGAAAATGAGAGCAGAAAACTGAAATATTTCCACTTACCAAGGGCCAATGTTGTTAAAATTGTATGAATCGATTCGATTTACACACAAAACGATTCAACTCTTAGCTATGAGCCAGATATACATAGGAATCTCATTCAGTATGATTCCCTACAATTTGGTCAGACTCCTAATATTGTGAATGTTTAGATATTACTATTTTATTTATAGAGGCATTATTTTCTTGAATCTCTCACATAGGTCATCTGGGGACATCTGACATGATCAGGTGATAATTCTTCCAAATGAGAGTTTATATGTCTTATTACATTCCTTCTATATTATCGTATGTAATAGCTAGGCTTCAGTGAGATATCCTTCTATTTAAGTTATTCTATAAAATTTTACAGAATCTAACGATAGACAATACAACAAATGAGCTATACGATTCATTCTCAAATCTCAAATTAACAACATTGCCAAGGGCATCATTAGTTTTTACTTCTATATGAGTACTCGAGCAAATCTTTACTAGCATTTGCATTGTTATTAATTTGAGGTTCATATTTCGTAAGGCAAACAGGAAACGTGTAACTTTTGAAGATAATATTTCCTCTATCATCCATCTACTTAGTAAATTTCCTTTTGTGTTAGTTAAACAGACTCGTTAATCAAATTAACCAATCAACACTTGAACTAATTCATTTTTTATACTTTCGGAATGGAACCCATTTTTAGCAAACGAACCTTAGTTTTGTCACTACAGGAAAATTTCTAACGAATACAAAACCTTGCATGCCCTGCCAGACAACTGCATGAATATTCTTGATGGAAGAAGTAGGTTCAACACTTGGAAGAGCAATTTGTACAAGATTTTTTTATCGCAAAAGCTGGACAAATCTACTTCTTTCTAGTACTCCAACAACGGGATAAGTATACTATTGGTGCCATAAGTTGTGTACGGCGCTTACTTTGGTGCCAAAAGTTTACGCCGGATTACTTAAGTGCCAAATCGGAGAAAAAACGATCACTTTGATGTCACCGGTGAGAAATTCCGACCAAATGGCATTTATATTTAAAAAAAAATTCGACAACTCTTAATATTGTCCACGGTGGATGGCATAAAATGACGCCATTTCCTTTTCTTCGTAAGAAACGATGTGGTTTTACCATTTCACGTGGATTACCTACAAAACAATCGTCGTATAGTGGATTCACTACGGTAAAAAACGCTGTGGGCCAAAAATGGTGTTCGTATAGGATTCTCGCTCAACGCCGCCGGCCGTAGCTCGCTGACCCATTGTCGTTCACTTGCCCGCCGTCGCTTGGCCACCGCTATAGTTGCGCCGTCGTTCATGTTCTGCACTGGTTGCGTCCTCAACTCTTGCTCACTCAGGTTTGTCATGTTCTCTACGTGGGTTAATTTAGTGAAAAATTTAGGGTTTCGACGGGCAAGTTAGGGCGTGGAGGGAAAATTGAGGGCTCAACTCAGGGGAATGTGATGGGGAAAGTGGTGGGGACCGAATATAAAATTTGAGGGTTTCGTCATTTGTTCGCTTTCTTTTGTGGGGACTGAATAGAAAAATAGGGTGCAGAGGGGAAAATGGGGCTCAACTCGGTGGGAAATAGTGGTGGGACCGAATTTATTTAATTAATTGGATTGCTTCTGTGGGGGAAACAGGGGGACCAAATGTGATTGAATTGAAAAATGGGTGATGGGACCTCACTTTGTTTATTCAATTCGGTTTCTTTTGTTTTTGTAAAAGCACAGAATTGGGGAGATTATTTGTATTTGTTTCTTGACAACAAAACGACAAGGACTTCCATGTGAAGTTGCTGATTCTGTTATGTGGTCCCAACAAGTAATGACATTTGTTTTTTTTTCATTGGGTGCAGTATTGACATGGATGCGAATTAGGTAGGCATCATTGTTTGCTATGGTGGAGAGTTTCTTATTGGCACCGATGATTGGGAATATACTGGTGAAAATGAATGTACTATTTATGTCAACGTTCGGAAGCCATCATATATTGATTTTCTGAGGGACTTGGTATATTTTTTACGATGCAAAGTGCAAAAACTACATTACTGTATTCTTAGGAAGGAATTGAAGGATGGCTTAAGATTTTTTAATGACAATAATGGTATTAAGGATATCATTTACCATTATCTTCACGACGAAGAAGCTAAAGTATATGTTGAGTATTATAGTGATGGTGAGGATGAGGATGATGATAAGAATGGTGAGGATGATGATGAGGATGGGGATGAGCAGACCACCAGTGAAAGAAGAGAAGTGAGAGATCCTATTTAAGCGAGTAATCAAGTTGGAGATGAAAGAGATGAAAGGGAGATAACTCACATTGATAGAGATGAACAAACAGTGAAATGTCCTGAAAGCTTGGGTGAAGATTTGGGTGAATATGTGGGCGATGAAGACTTCATTTGATTAGAATGTGAAATTGCTTTATCTAGTAAATCGGAAGATGAATATTTTGCTTCAATAAATTTCCTAAGTGACGAAGATGATGATGAACTTGCACAATCAAGACAAAAGCAAAGGGAATTTCTGAGAAAAAAACTTGCACCTTCAGCAAAGAGGCCCGAGCCAGTAAATGGGGATGGAGTTTTAGCTGAAGGTAATAGAAGTGAAGATGAAGAAAACTGTGGCGATGAAGTTGCTAGTTCGGAGAATGAGCTTGACAATGATGATGAAGAACCTGTTTGTTAAAAAAAATAAATATCCTTATTATGATCCGACTGTTGATAAACCTATTTTCTCTGTGAGCATGAGATTTGACGATATCAAACAGTTTAAGGAAGTTGTTGTGAAGAATTCCATTGGTGAACAGATGAGTGTTCAATTCATTAAAAATACGAAGGAATTTGTAAGAGCTAAGTGCTCACAACGCAATTGTCCATGGAAGCTTTATGGCGCGCTAAGTAAGAATGGGTTATTCTAGATTAGGTCATTGCAGGAGAAGCATACTTATCCAATTATCTTTAACAATAAAAGGGTAACAAGTGTGTGGTTACCGAAGCATTTTTTCAACATTATCAAAGCAATGGCCAAGATCAAGAGTCCTCAATTTCAACAGTTAGTGAAGGAGTAAGTAGGGGTTAATGTGTCAAGGAATCAATGTAAGAGAGCTAAGATGAGGGTGATGAAAATACTGATGGGTGGGTATAAGGAAGAATATGCGCAAGTATGGGACTATGCTGGCGAATGCATGTTTCAAAACCCATCCAGTAGGGTGTATGTAGAGGTTGTGAAGAGGCCACTCCCTGATCTTGGGCCTAGATTTGATAGATTTTATGTCTGTTTTGATGCATGCAAATGAAGCTTCTTGGTTGGTTGTAGAAGAGTTATAAGATTGGATGTATGCTTTCTAAAGGGAGTTGTTGGCTTCTATGGAGGAGAGATGCCAATAATCAAATGTTTCCGATAGCTTGGGCGGTGGTGAAGATAGAGAACATGGATATTTGGTCTTGGTTTCTAAAAAAATTAATGGTTGATCTTGAGATAGCCGATGGGGGAGGATGTGCATTCATGAGCGACCAATAGAAGGTAATTTCATTGTTAATTAATTCACTCCCATTTAATATTAATTATTTGCATATTTTTCCTGACTTGTATTTATTGATTTGAATTTTTGTAGGGACTTATTCTTGCATTGGTTGAATTGATGCCACATGCTGAGCATAAAATGTGCGCGAGACATATATATGCAAACTGGTCAAGGAATTTCAAAGGAGATAGGTTGCAAAAGCAGTTCTGGCAGATAGCAAAGAGTATCAACATGGCTGATTTCGGATTAGCTAAACAAGGATTGTTGCAACTGACAAAGGAAGGTTTTGATGCACTGTTCCAGACAAAAGCTAAGCACTGGTGTCAGGCCTTCTTCAGCGAAGAGTTCAAATGCAATATCATTGATAATAACCTCAGTGAAGCTTTCAGTGGCAGAATTTTAGAGGTCAGGTGCGAACCAATTATCAGCATGCTTGATGATATTCGAGTGATGGTGATGACTAGACTGCATAGGCAAAGAGATGAGGCTACGAAATGGACTAGAGACTGTGACCCTAGGATTATGAAGAGATTGGATGCAAATATTGCTGCTAGTAGGTTCTACTATCTAGTTTGGAATGGAGATAATGTATATGAGATTATTCAAAATCAGGATAAATATGTTGTCAATCTAGATAGAAGAATGTGTTCATGTCGAGCCTGGTAATTGAATGGAATTCCCTATGCCCATGCAATTTGTTCTATTCAGATGAAGTAAGAAAACCCAAATGATTACCTATATGATTGGTACAAAAAAAGCTTATACCTTACTTCATACTAATTCATGATGCAGCTTATCAGTAGCAGCAAATTTTGGGAGCCAACAAATCATGGAAGGCCTATACCTTTGCCGCTGAAGAAGCAAATTGGAAGGCCAAAAAAGAAAAAAAGAATGTAGCAGGAAGAGACATAAAGTTAGAAGATGAGTAGGACTGGCTCAAAGATGAAATGGTCCTATTGTCGCAAGGAAGGGCACAATAAGAAATGTTGTGAGCTGAAAAAGCAGCAACAACGGTAAGATGTAATGGTTGAATGTAGGATAGAAGGCCCTACTAAAGAGCTTCTTGTTGGGCCTAGTGAAGGTAGGACAGAACGCCTTGCAGTAATGCCTACTGAAGGGCAAATAGAAAGCCCGGCTGTAAGGTAAGTATCCTCTTTACCCCAAAACTTTACATTTCCTATTCGATAGAGTTTGATGGTTGACCATATGTACTGGCTTCTTTTGTGCTTTTCCTCTATCATGCACTTGTAATTTGATAAGTTTTCTCTATTTGTTTCCACCATGAAAATGAGTAGATGTCTAATTATTCATTGTAGTTGATTATGATCCTGATATAGTACATTGTTGTAAGGCATTCTAAAGGGCTAGAAAAAGGCCCTGTTGTAGGCTCAAGTGCAGGGACAGGGACTGGAACATGCAGGACATCAACAACAACAACTGAGTCCATTGTTGAACAAATGAGAAAAAAAAAGGTTCCCATAAGTTGTACGTCGCTGTGTTTGTCTTTTATGGGCTGGATTTTAAATTTGTTATGTGTTTCTTAGGTGAGAAGACGAGCAACTACACAAGTTACAGAGGCTGCTCCCCCATCTGTTGTTATTGAAAATGATGCACCATAGAGAACAAGAGGGGCTATTGGAAAAAGATTATGGCAATATGGTTATGGGATTTACACAGATGAACGAACTGAAATAACTATTTTGAATGTAAGATTTGTAGGCCTCATGCATTTAATTTGTTATACTTCAATTCATTTAGTTGACAATATCTCTATGTTCTTGTAACCTAGGAGAACTTCTGAGGTACTTCTCTCTCAAGGTGGGCCAACTCAAGAATCAATAGTGCAGCCAAAGAAGAGTGCTCCAACGAAGAAGACAGTGAGTATAGCTGCAAAACAGCCATCCAAACAGAACCCAGCACCAGTTCCATCTCAACCAACGATTAGGCGCGATAATGATGATATAGACCAACACATGACACGTGCTAGAACAAGAATAGCCACCGTCAAAAATAAGGAAAAAGAGGTGACAGAACGTCCAGTTAAAGAACCTGTATATCCAGTTCGAAAGAGTGCTCGAATTATGAATCAATTCAAAGCTCCAAGCCAAAAAGGAGATCAATGTGTTGTCCATATTGACTGATGAGAGGGTGCGACATGGTCTCTTTTTATGTGGTGCTGCTGATGGGAGGGTGCTGGACATGGTCTCTTTTTTTATGTTTTCTTTTTTTAGGAGGGTGCTAGATATTATATCACTGATGGTAGTTGCTACCTCCATATTGCCATTGGTTTTTTTTTTTTTAAGAGGGTGTTGAACCTTCAGTGATTGGGGAGTGAAGTTCATGTTTTTCTTTTCTTTTGTAAACAATCAATCAATGTCAATGACAATAGCTGTTTCTGTTATTTTCTCTTGGCTTGGTTTCGGCTAATAGCTAGCAAGATAGTTATCAGTTATGCTGTATATTTTTTGCTGTTGGTGCAATGTTCTTATGAGGTTGCTATTATTTTTAGATTTAGATGTGTTCATATAGTGTTGTTGGTTGAAGTTATTGATGTGTTGATGCTATTTGTGGGGTTCTTGTTGTATGTGCTGGAACAAGATGCAGTTTTGGGTGCTAGTGCATCTCGTTGTAGGACTGTTGTGTTGCAAGAAGATGCACCAACAACCCAACTGGTGCAAGAACAAGATGCAAGATGCACCACAATTGGTGCAAGTTTGAAATTAACACTCAAGCGATCACTATTTATAACTTGTGCAACAGAAGTGATCACTTTGTAATTGTGACTAGCACTTAAATGATTAGTTTTATAAAAACTTGGCACTCAAGCAATAACTATTTACAACTTTTGGCACTGAAATGGTCAATCGTTAATTTGCCACCATCTCTTAATTTTGCCATGGTTTGCAGTTGCAGCAAACCAGCAAACCATTACAACGATAAAAATGCAGCAACCATTCTATTTGAAGCAAAAACTAACCAAAACAAATATTGCAAATACACAACTAAACAACAAAAAATGTTCAGAACTAATGCATTCCAACTCCAATCTTTCATTTCACCATGGTTTGCAGTTGTAGCAAACTAACAAACCAGCAAATCAGGAGGGCGAATAAAAAATACAGCAAGCAAATATTGCATTTCTGAAGTGCTCACAATTAATACACTCCAACTCCAACCTTGCATTTCTACCATGGATTACAACAAAACCTTCTGCTTCATATAAAAATGGTAGACATATAAATTTCGACTATGGTAGACATACAAACTTTTTCTCATTACTCACTTCACATTTGAATAAACTACCCAAGAAAATAAGAACACAATCAACGCTTGATAAAAGTTTCTTTCAATTTTCAGCCTTGAAACCTCCCTCTTCAAATGGTCGACCAGAGATGTTAAACCCTTCATTTGAATTTGCATTGAGTTGACATCCTCCAAATCATCCATTAACGCAGGTGGAGGTTGATTTCGGCTTTTAAGTAACTCCAAGATCATCTCTGTCGCTCGATCAGAGAATTTCCTATCAACCTATTTGCAATATTTGTACTTTGAGCCTTCTCTATATCTGCCGCATCCATGAAATCTTCTCCTAGGATTCAACCGAGTCCAAGATGTTCTTTTCGGACTCGGTAACCCACAATAACAGTAACACTCACCATCTAATTCGCTTTTTATTTTTATTTTTTATAGGAATGTGAGCCGTTGCTGAAACTTCTGCCCTCCATTCGCAAGAGCAAGCTAATAATTTTGAGAGAAAATCGAAGTATGCACTCGAATTGGTTGAATTGGAGATTTAGGGTTTTCAATTTCCGATGATACTCGAATTTGGGGATTTAGGGTTTCTTATTTAGGGGAAAAGACGCTAAATGGCATCGTTTTGTTATTTGCATGTTGATTGTATTCTCCGGCGATCCACGTTGGCTTCAAATATTAATAAAAAAATGCCCTGTCGGATTTCCGGCCAACTAGATCGGAGTTGGCACCAAAGTGAGCATTTTTCAAAATTTTTGGCACTTAAGTGATCCGACTGAAGTTTTTGGCACCAAAGTGAGCGCCGTACACAACTTATGACACCAATAGTGTACTTCTCCCCTCCAACAACTATTGAAACTCAAAAGAATTTCACTACAAGCAAAACATAATTGTGTGGCCATCCTAGCATCAGCTCCAGTCAAGAGAAAAACATGGGATCTTTCTAGCCACATCATGCACAATCGTGGCTCTGTATAAAACCACAACTCAATTTTGCACCAGAAACCTACAACGGTTGGAGAAATGCAAGATAAAGCATGTAAAGATTATAAAGAAGACCCAAAAGAAGAGAAACATGACCCTGGCAACTTCTTGGGCTTATGCAAAGGAACAAACTTCGCGGCCATAGCTAATGCAATTGCTAGACCAAACGTGAATCCCCTGGCTTCTAACCCTGAGGTAAGATTCTTGTTTTCACCAATTTTAGCTTTGACAATACTAAGAAATCAACGAGGTCTCACAAAATTAACAAGATAGTTTTTTTTCCAACTAAAGCACTTTCTCGTGAGACTCTCCTTGTTTTCCTTGTTGCCGCTACCGACTCGGTAACATTCAGTTTACCAACACTATAGTTAATGACAATTCCCTTGGACTTTACGAAACTAGTGTTAGATCAACTCTAAAATAGTTGCCCATCAACATGGACAAAAAAAAAAAAAAATTCAGCCAAAACCTGCAAAATGAGCACTTTACTCTAAATTGGAGATGACAAGAAAACACACATGCCTGAAATGACAGAGATGTCCATGTCATGGTATCGGGCGTCGAAAACGTCCATTGCGTCTTTGAACACCTAGTGATTCAGTAGCAGCGTCGTTATATCTTGGAACATTAGGGTGCGCATGGCAACGCTTCTACTCCGAGGAATAGTTTCTTTTCAGAAATAGTTCTTTTTTATTTCTACTTCAGGGAATAATTTTTGAGTAAAATAATGTGTTTGGTAACGATACAAAATTTCTATTCTTGAAGTAGAAAAATAATAGAAATGCGTTTGGTGCAATTTATAAATTTTTGTATTTATTCGTTTTTTTTTCTTGCTCACAGATCGCCAGCTGCCGCACGACCACCGCGTGCCCTTGCCGGCTGCCGATCACCGTGAGGACGGCGGTTGGCGGTTGGCTGTCGGGCAGTTGTCATGCGGCGGTCGGGTGACTGTCGTGCGGCTATGGTGCGGCGATCGAGCAGTGGCAGCGATGATGGTCGTCGGTGGTCAGGCGGCGGGGACCGGCGGTCGGCCGACGATGGCTGCGGGTAGCCAGAGGTGGTCGACGATTGGCAAGGGAGCCAGCGGTGGCTACAGCAAGGAAGAAGAACAAAAGAAAAATGGAAAAGAAAAAATGGATTTATTTCTAGAAATTGTTCTCGGGAACAAAGAGTTACTTTTTGTTATTTCTTGTTTTTATTTCAAATCTATTTCTTGGCTACTTTTCTATTATGGCGAATAGAAAAATAAATTGACGTTGCCGAACGGATTTCTGTTCTTTTTTGGTTTTGGGGAACAAAAGAACATAAATTGAGAGAAACAAAAACGTTGCCATGCAGGCCCTTAGATGTTCTTTTGGCGTAGCAAAAAGGCAAACTTTACTTTTCCATTTCTGAATGAGGTGTTATTTTTTATTTTTTTCAGAGCCCCTTTTGTTATCACCTCCTAAAAGAATGCTTTAAAGCTTTAGCTCAATTTTATTTGAAAATGTTACATTTGTCATGTAATTTAAACACTTGATAGAATTACAAAAAGGTTGAAAGATTTATCACTGGAAGTCATAATTTGACATAAAAAGACTAAGATGGGTTTCAGAAAGTATATTACCACATTGAACTCGAAATTACATAACAAATACACATCACGTAGTTTGAGATCGACCAATCACATCTATTCTATAGATGTGAGACCAACACATCTCATAGATTCATATGCAAATTGGCTGTTAAGGGCTTGCATGGTGAAATTTTGATCACTAGTCGTCGCCGTTGGCTAGAGGAGGAGAAAAAGAAAAGAAAAGAAAAAACAAAGTATTAGAATATTGAAAGAAATTCTATGGCACAAAAAAAATTATGATTCGTACACCAAACGTATTCTAATAGGAATAGAAAAATTGCCAAATGTGCCCTAACAATCTATTAGCCACAATCCTAATTCTAGATTTTCACCAAAGATTCATCACTCGTAAAACGCTCATCAAATAATCTCCACTCTACAAGAACTCAAGAACTTGACCTGTAGTAGCCAAAGATTCCATACAAGGTCTGTGCCAAAGTGAGCCCAAGCAAAATGAAAGCAGCAATTAAGGAAATGATAGACTAGGGAATACTGAAGTACTTAAGCTCGAGAATGGCTATCCAACCATTCCATTTGTTGCTAGAGTAAGTGTTCACATCCTTAGATAGTCTAGAGAGATAACTGTGGCTGCTGACCAATACCACCTCCTTGCAAAGCTGGTTGAAGAGGTCAGTGACCTTGGCAACGCTCTTGAGCCAGTGCTCTATGATCTTGCAATCGTGGAGGTGCCCCATGTCCTTAGTGGAGTTAATCAAGTTGTCCATGAAGAACAAGTATGCGGTGATGTTGTTGCCACAATTGAAGTGACACCGCTCGAAGGCTACCAAGTTGAGGAAATGCGACCTTATCGCATCCTAGATCACAAGCCAAGGAGTCTCGAGGGTCCTGTCCTTGAACTGGATGTTCTGGAAACCCTCCACCTCCTTGTTTTTGAACTTGATCCCTTTTTTTCCGAAGTTTCGTCATGCAGTGGATGAACTATAGCCTAGTTAGTGACGATTGTTTGGTTGCTGCCGGCTTCGGTCCCGAGTATAGGAGGCTCTGTCGGAACAATTCGAGGCAATGGAGCTTGCCCTCAAGGGGTAACGGGTCAAACTCCAGCCTTCTCTTGCCGAGGCAATTAAGGGGGCGGTCTATTGGCCTTAGAGAGTAGAAGAACTGGAGTGCCAGCTTGGCCAAGACCCCGTCTTGGTCAGGTTGGCCGAGCCAAAGGCAGAACAGCAGGTCGAGAATGAAGAGCGGGATCTAATTCTCGAGCAAGATCATGTCCTGTAGGATAATGTGCGTCCAACTCCGCGATGAGGATAAGACGGGGTCATCGGGAGTGTAACCAAGTTTATCGAACCCCATGGAGTATCCCTAGAACAACTCGATGACAAAGCACCCATCGAGAATCATCATCATTACGAACTCCTCATTGCGCATCTTTATCGTCTCCTTATAGCAAGCGCGCACTCTCTCCTCGACCTGCTTCACCACGTCTAGATAGTCCTCTATCTTTTGATTTTTGTGCTTGAGCATGCACATGAGGCCGCGCCACTTATCCTTGTCCTTCTCACGGAGGCGCTCATCACCGTGATGGTATGGATCAAGGGAGACAATCTAGGGGATGCAGGCCTTCTCCTTGCCATCTTTGAGGTGGTGTGGGATCTGGTAAATGGAGCACTTTGCGCATGAGTGTGCCTTGTGGTCATGCTCAGCTCAGTCAAGGTTCTTATTGATGGAGATAATCCACTCAAACTCGAGCGGCCTAGGCTCATCTTCACGGAGGTTTTCACCACTGTTGGTCTAAACTTGGATTCGACGATCGTCGGATGTTTCTTGCTGTGGCTCGTGAGCCACGGTTTGGCTGAGCTTTATGTTGGGATTTAAAGCCATTTCTCATGTAGAATGGGTTTATGTTTCTCTACCTTTGCCTTTCTAGAGTCTTGGGGTGCGCATGGCAACGCTTCTATTCCAAGGAATAGTTTCTTTTTAGAAATAGTTCTTTTTTATTTCTACTCCGGGGAATAATTTATGAGTAAAATAATGTGTTTGGTAACAATACAAAATTTCTATTCTTGAAATAGAAAAAGAATATAAATGCGTTTGGTGCGCATGGCAACGTTGTTAGCTGCTGATCGCTGCTGCACGACCGCTGCCCACAGCCGATTGATTGCCAGTTGCTGGCCGCGGGAGAGGATGGCGGTCAGTGGGTTGTAGGCGGCCGTTGGCGATGATGGTTAGCGGTTGGCTGTCGGGCGGTTGTCGGGCGGCGGTTGGCTGTCGGGCGGCTGTCATGTGGCGGTCGGGAGGCTGTCGTACGGCTATTGTGCGGCGGTTGGGTGGTTGTCGTGCGGCTATGGTGCGGCTATCGTGTGGCGATCTTGCAGCAGTCGGGCGATTGTCGTGCGGCGGTCAAGCGGCGATTGATCGTGGTCGTTTGTCAGTGGGGGTGGTCGGTGGAATGTGGGCAGCGGCAATGATGGTCACTAGTAGTCAAAGGCTGCGATGACGACGGTTGGGTGGTGACGCCGATGACGATCGCTGGCGGTCAAGCGATGGTGGCCGGTAGTCAACCAATGATGGCTGCAAGTAGTCGGAGGTGGTCGGCGATTGGCAAGGGAGCTAGTGGTGGTTGCAGCTAGGGGTGAGCACGTTTCTCGGTTCCGGTTATGGAATGAAAAGTTCTTGAGAAACACAAAAAGGGAAGAAAGCCTATTGGGGAAAAACAATTAAAGAAAAGGAAGGAAAGTTCTTGAGAGAAAGGGGAGGTCAGCAAAAGAAGATAGCTGTAAGAAAGAAAGTGACGTGAGAGTAGAGGGAAAAAAAGGAAAAGGCAGAAAAGTAGAGAAGTAGAGAGATTGTTCATTTTCATCGCGCTTTGCTTCGCAACCGCTCAAGGGCCTTGCTACACCAGCCGCCGCACAGCGTTGTGCTCGTTTGCGAGCACCATGCCGCGTCTTTGTGCCAAGCTTCACCATGGGTAGCCTAGCCACCGGCCATCGTTGCTTTTGGTCGGTTGCTTCCCTCTGTTGGACCTCCGCACGAGCACCCTTCCATGATGCCAGAACCGGTTGCCAAGTCACCACGCTCCTCCACTTTTGCTCCAACGCCTAGTAGCCCTTACTTGCGCTGCTCTCCGTATGAAGTTTCGCCCCGTCTCCGCGTAGCCCTGTTGACGCCGCTCCACTAGCAACCTGCACTTTGCCCGACGCCACAGTAGCTCACCTCTGTCACCAGCGCCCCTGTTGCAACACCTCTACATGCCGGACACCACGTTGTTGCCATACCAGCACCATAGCTCGACGACCCAATGCCCCTTCTGCTCGAGCATCTCACCGTCTTGCCGCACCAGCCTCGCCTGCGTTGCCCTCCCTTTTTGTGTTTCTTTTTCCTTAGGAACGAAGGAAAAATAAGGTACCAACTAGTTTTCATATTCTCTTCCTAAATGTTTGCCATGTGATTTTAATGTTAGTAGCAGTAGAGATTTTAAGACCATTCTTTTATGGGCAATTTATTTTTTTGATAGGTCCTGACCAATTTGCTGCTAGTGCTAGTTATTACTCTGTAAAATGCTTAGATTTGCATTTTCATTATATTGTACCCTTTTTTGTTTGTGGACAATGTCATCTAGAATTATGTGACGATTTAAGCTTTAGTGCACATATATTGACATATGTGGGCACAATAATTATTGTTAATCAGGCATCTCCTTTCATCTTTGGAAACTTCTTATTGGTTTTGATTATGTATGTCCAGATTCTTGGCACTGGTATGTTTGCTAAGATGTGGGAAGTTACCGTAGAGTATGCGCGTACGTAATAGTTTAAATCTGAAAATGAAAAAAAAAAAAAACTATCGGAACCTGAAATCGACCTTGGAACCTGTGACAGGGTAGGTTCCAGGTTCTTGGTTTTGACGGGTAGGTTCCAGGGAAGGTTCTAGGTTCCAAAAAATGAGGAACCTATACCCAATGGTAGGTTCTAGTTTCTAGACGGAACCGAACCGGAACCTGGAACTGCTCACCCCTAGTTGCAGCAAGGAAGAAGAACAAAAGAAAAATGGATTTAATTGTAGAAATTGTTTTTGAGAACAAGAAGTTACTTTTTCTTGTTTCTTGTTTCTATTCCAAATCTATTATCCGGCTACTTTTCTATTCTGGGGATAGAAAAATAAATTAGCGTGACAAACAGATTTCTTTTCTTTTTTGGTTTCGGGGAACAAAAGAACAAAATTTGGAGAAACATAAATGTTGCCATGCAAGCCCTTAGCTCTTCACAAACGGAGGGGCCAAAGCCAGAAACTTTTCAAGAAGATGCGCCAAGAACGGGAAGAAAACCGCCAAAAACCCACACGCAAGAAGAGAAACAAAAGGAACGAATCTGGGAGGCATGAAAAGGTTGGAGTTTGAAAGGAACCCGCACCTAGTCTGGGTAAGTTGGGGACAACCCGAATGGCTCGAGAGATGGGCTGGCGCTTGGGGTCTGCTTTCAGCCCGTTGATGGCTCTGTTAGTTAACTTATCTGGAAAAAAAAGAAAATCCAAAATAAATTTTGAATATAATCAAGAAATAAAAAATTGTTACTTTTTTTTTTTTATATTTTATTTCCGAGAACAATATTTTTTTTTCTCTTTTCTTCTTTTCCTTTCAGAGCATTGTTGGCTCTCGATGAGGCTGAGCTTTCTTGCGGGGGGAAGTGGTGAGGTCGAGCTCGCTAAGCCATCGCAAGGGCAACGTCACCCGGCCTCGCTGCCTCACCCACCCACCGGGAGGCTCGGCGACGATGCTCGACCTCACCGGAGGCCGATGATGCTTCGATGAGGTCGCCGGCCCTCATTTAGACCGTCGTTAGCCCGGTCGAGGTGATGATCGGCAAAAGAAGAATGGGAAGAAGAAAAGGAAAAAAGAAAAAAATATAATAAAATTATTAAAAAATTAAAAGAAATTCAAAATCACAAAATAATTTAAGATGGCACCAAACTTATTTCTATCTCAAGAATAGAAATTTTGAATAGTTACAAAACGGTTTTAAATGTTCGGAAACTCGTCTAGAGAAAAGAATAAAAAAAATTATTTCTAATTCGAAAATAAAATAATTGCCAAACAGACTATAAGTTGCTAAGTTCTCTATTTATATTCCTGTCGTTGTCCAAAGCACAAAGCAAAAGCAACCGTGTGCGGATCACTCGACGCTATCGGTACGAGCTTCAGCTGCTCATTTGCTTGTTCGCTGTTCAACGTTTGCCATTGGATGACATTTTCCCCCCTCTAATGGCATATATTAATTTAGCGAGTTTTGAATATGAGCATCGATTGCTTTTAATTTTAGTTAGATTTACAAGTGTGTGATGCTCTTGAATAGGATTGACGGACGAGAACCATAAGGAGAGACGATTGGCATTGTTATTCTCCTTTAGCATTATTACAAGAATTTTTAATATGGGATTTTTTTTTGGTCAGTTATACTCTACTCCTATTCTAACTCTCGCTCTCAGACTTTTGTCATGCCTCTTTGTAGAGCGTGAGAGTCGAAACCCACACCTGAAACTAATTCATCCCCACCCTAAACCCCTTTAAGAATGTGGGGATTCGAACCCCCCACTTCCCATTTCCATGTTGGAATGGTGGCCACTAGGGTAAACTCCAGTGGTTAAATTTTTAATATGGGAGTTGATTCACGTTTTTTGGATTAAATAAAGTTGTAACGAACAGCATCCTTAAACACTCATATGATGTATTAGATTAAGGTAGGGTAGTAATTTCAACGATTTACTCATTATATATGAAATTTTTGGAGATGATTGATGTCTCTTTTTAAGGATGTGCCAACAAATATATTCGTTAAAGGAAGATTCTTGTATTCTGTACCGATTCGCGTGTTAAATTAGCCTTTGCCCTCCCGTTTTTCAGCAAGCCTGTGCTCCATGCTTTCTCTGCTCTCCATAGATAATATATAGGTATAACTAAAATCAATTATCCAAATTTAAGCATTAAAATTGCCTAAGATAAAACCAAATTCCTACTTAATGTGCAGTTAATCCCAA
Organism: Eucalyptus decipiens; assembly: GCA_014182575.1. Classification (NCBI taxonomy): domain Eukaryota; kingdom Viridiplantae; phylum Streptophyta; class Magnoliopsida; order Myrtales; family Myrtaceae; genus Eucalyptus; species Eucalyptus decipiens. The sequence continues at coordinate 43,091,309 of CM024611.1, read as the reverse complement.
TCAGGGTTAAACTGGCCTACATTGAAATATAGGAAACCGGACCGCTGTCAAGTTGAGCCGCCTGATCCGTTATTGACTAGATAATGAATTGAGCCCGTTCTTTTGGTTTTCATTTACAATACACCTCGCCACTTAATTTATCAATTTTAGTGAGATGTCAATTATAAGTGCTTAACTTGTTATTAGGGCTGTCTAATCGACATAATCTATTTACATTCATGCATGTCATTCATGCATGTCCTAGAGAGAGAGAGAGAGAGTCCTGGACATTTCAAGTGTCAAAACTTGATATGAGAAACACTCAAATACTAAAAGTACGGAAATTTACACACAAGTGCCAAAATCGGCGCAAAATAAATCAATTAAGTGCTAATGGTAAGAATTTCCGACCAAAATATTGACGTGATGTTTTTCAGACAAAACAAATGCGTTTTGTACGTTGACGTGGCTAGGTAAACTGAAAATGACATTGTTTTATACACTAGCATGACTAGATAAGCCGAAAACGATGTCGTTTTAATTTGGATTTGAATTTTAATATAAATATTAATTAAATTAAATTAAAAAAAAAAGATTGCAGAAAAAGTTCAGCAATGGCTATGCAAGCCCTCGTCGCCACCTTCCCATTATCGCCGAGAAGGGCCGGTGACGGTGGGAGGGTCGTCTAAGGTTTTTAGGCCTTGGCTTGGTGACCTTGGTTAACTGACAGTGAGGGCTTGCAAGACCTCGCACCCCAATGGGTAACGGCTCTTAGCTCAATTGGGTGAGGGCTAGCGACTCTCACCGAATTAGGGGGAGGGCTTGTAGGTCCTTGTCGCTGATTGGCTATGGTTGGTGGCCATTGACTACGGCCCGATGACCATGGCCGACCCTCCCCCCACAATTGTTGGCCCTTCCCGGTGGTGGTGGGGAGGTGGTGGCGAGGGCTTGTATAGCCCTCACCGAAAGCCTTTTGTAATCTTCTTTTTCTTCTTTAATTTAACTAATATTTATATTAAAATTCAAATAAGCGGCAAAATGACGTTATTTTGGTTTTTCTTTATTTACTCAGTTTTCCAGTGAGCCATGTAGGTGACTTATATTATTAAAAATGAGCCACGTTGGATTTTTGATACCTTTTGTCAAAGTTGGTACTTAAATGTCACATTTTTTCAAGGAAATTGGCACTTAAGTGTACTTTTCGAATTTTGTGCACTTAAGTATCTTCTTGTATCAAGTTTTAACATTTGTGCAGTATTTCTGTATATAAAAAAGAGGTGCGCTCCAGATATAATATAATGCAATAGATGTAAATCATGCATTAAGAAGACCATTTCGACTCTGATACAAACTCACTCTAATTACAAATACAATCACGACACGTGCATGAATTATTAAACCGTTCTCTTCAAGTGACCACTTAAAAAAGTGCTTTATAATTTCTACTAAAATTGGCGTTTCTAAATTCATGCATAAGTAACAATTTAAAAAAACTAAGATGCTACGCATTAAATATGTTGAATCCGAATTGAAGAAGAGCCGGTAAACGTAAATTCACTCCCGTCTTCTACTTTTACGTAAATTTTCATTACTCATCTATCGCTCACATTCATTCCATCAAAATGTATAATCATAATTTTACGGAAAAGAAAAACCAACAAATCATCCGAATTAACATTAATATAATCGCAAAATTGCATGCCAAATTAAAAGAAAAGAAAAGAAAAGAAAAAGGACTAAAACTTAAAAAAAAAAAAAAAAAAAAAAACAAATAAAGAAAAACAGGTGAAGGGTTGGCGCCTCAACAAGGGTTGTGGGCTGTCCCCAGATCTAGGCAAGCCGAGGCGTTGGCGACCCAGCCAACAATGGCCGGGCATGGGGTGGTGGCCGCAAGTGGGGAAGTGCTACGAAACCTCCACCTGTATTTTTTATTTTTATTTTTATAAGTCTTATCCTTTTTTTTTCTTTCCATTTATGAGTTTGTTTTATTTGAAAAAAATAATATAAAAAGGAAAAATAAAAGATAAAAAAAAGTAAAGAATGAAAATCCCATTGATTTGCTGGTGAGGTCAAGCTATTCTTTGAAATTAACATGTTCATTTTAGATCTTGAGAATATAAGGGTATTTCAAGCCATGTCAATCTTGAATTCATCATTTTTATTGCTCATACAAATAAATCTTGATTTTTATAAGTAGAGTTTCAATTAAGGAAGATACCTTGCCTTTGGAAATTTTGTTACTTAATCAAGATGTCTTGACTAGAAAATTTCGTTGCAAAACAATCTTTAACATTGAAAATCAATCAATACTTTTCTATGAGGAAATTCGGGTCAGATCACTAGCCGTTATGATATAACCAATGGAGTTTATATATATAGTCAAGAATAGATTTCATAATCTAATGATATTTAGCTTTGGCGTAGAGTCTAAAGAAATAATTTACTATGATAACAGTTGCGTAAAAATATTGCCGATATCCACACTGTTGCTATGATGATATCCACGCAATGATATATGATATCCGTGAAATAACTATTTAAAGTCCCAGCCATAATACTCAACTTGGATAGAGCTAGAATATAATCAAGATTGATATAATCTTCTCTTTATGATTAGTTTATAAAAGCAAACACTTTAATGCATTTATCATTTTCAAAATAAACTATGGAAGATTTTGTTAACTTTAAAATATATTAGTAGGTTTTCTTAATGTACTTGCTGTGTCAAAACTCTGAGAGGAACCTAACACAGAACAAAGATAAAACAAAGAACACAAAAGAACAAATGATGTACATAATGACAAACAAAATAAACAACAAAAATATTTGTTGCAAATGAACAAAATATTGAGGAATTATCGATGTGTAAAATCATAATTATTGATACGGCCTTTCCAAAACAATCCATTATTTTCATCCGTCCATGCTCAATCTCTGGCCTTCCTCATCGATCCTCAATTAATTGACCTTTGTACACACTTTTCTGACTTCACCAGCCATTTTGGGGAGCACGCCAAATCGACCCATTTTCACCATTGACACTCCAAAGTCCTTGAAGAAAGTGGATCCACCGGTCTTGATCTGGAAGTCAAGGTACGCCTTGGTTTGGTTGTCGTCTAGAAGTGCAGCGTCCGAAGTGAAGAGCCCTCTTCTTTTCAAGATGAGATCGAAGTATTTGATGTCGAACGTTCTCGCACTTCCCGGGTCCATCTCGACAAGAGTGGTTTGGTCATTCGGCTTGCAACTGAGCTTTAGTCTTGCTATATAGTTGGAGTCGAGCGTGGGGTCGGCGTCGCCCTTTCCGGTGAAGTTATAGAGGCGGTTGGAGAAGGGAGAGCAGTGTGAATTTCCAATGGTGTGCCCACCTGGTCAATTGGAAAGTAGAATCGACATTGATCTTACCTTACAAATTACATTTTCTCCCTGTACCACTGATTGCGTTCATGTATCTCACGCTCAAATGACAATTTTTTACCTGATGAATTTATGTCAATATATCCAATATATTTGACAAGCATGTAATTGGAGATTAGGTGTTACCTGATAGGATAACGAGGTCCTTCGCACTGAGGCCTCTCTTTGCAAAATCTGCTTTCAGAGTTGTAATGTTGGCCGTCGGTGGTATTAAATCCCTACGTGCCTCCTCCGAAATAGAAACATACCCATCTCTTCGTCCGGTTTCCACATCATAGAAAAGTCCTCCCGTCTAAAGCGATAGCACAAAAAAGAAAACCCCAATTTCTATATAAAAATGTTTTTCTCATTAAAAAAATTGTCGGTACCTATCCTTTATGATACGTGTGGCTCAAATTTGTTTTCCAATGTGATAACGTAGACTGTGTGATAAAAATTGAGAATTCTACTAACGTAGTACTGGTGTGACAAACAATCAAATTGATAATAAAATATTGAGATGATTTATGAATAGGCGCACCGCGACGACAATGTCTCTGGCGACAAGGGCCAAGATGTCAGCACACGAAACGATGCCAGGGCATGCCTTCTCCAACGCTGTTTTGACTCTATCAATCTCTTGGTAACCTCGAAGGCCGTGCTTTCGAAAGGCGTACTTCTCGGCTTGATAGGTCGGAGAGTCCAGTAGCACCGAACCTTCACAGCCCTGTGCAAAAACCCAGAACAAAGCATCATTCAACCGTGAGTTCATGAAAACAATAGCTCATAACCAAAGACGAATCTAGAGAAGTATGTTGAGAGCCAAATACCATTTACTGGTATATTACTAGTTCTAAGACACATTTTCCATTTTATCATATTGTTATGAGGTAAACCTATTTAGTAAATCTCGACGCATCCCTGCCATGCATTACCCCTTCAGATGAAAGCCCAGGATCTAACTTCTCACCCTCTCTTTATCCGAACATTAGTTATAGCAACTAGTCAAGTTATAAGAAAATGGTAAACTTCAAACGCGTAGTACGACGAGTAGTATGGGAGCTTGTACGACGAGTAGTATGGGAGCTTGCTCTCTTACTTACCCTAACGAAGCAATCGTGAAAATGCAATCTCAAAAGAGGGCCAGAAAGACTCGGAGCGACGGACAAGATTTGGCCAATGACTTCCTTCACGATGGCCTCTGCGTTTGGGCATGCCTTCCCGTAAAACCCTACTTTGAGACTGTGACCTTGAGCAACCTCAGGGACAAGAAAAAAGAACATCAACTTAAGCAACAAACAAGACAAGAAGAGCTTTGGACAAGCCATTCCTTGGGCCAAGAAGAGCTATGATTGTTATCTCTTAATCCAAGTGTCTGGCTGTGGACATTCCACGAGCAAACTGCTTTCCCTTTTATAGGGAGAATTCCAAAAAGTCTTAAAACTTATTGCCATTAACCAATTTAGTCCTAATTTTTTTTTTGGACTAATTTAGCTCTAAAACTTTTGCATTTATGTCAATTTAGACCATCCGACACATTTTGACTAAAATCTATGACATAGACGTTAGCCGTCCTATGTAGGTATCACCGGCGTCAATGTAGACAATTGTTGATAATATTTTAATATTTTAATCGAATTTAACTATTTATTTTTTTGGTAAAGGTAATATATATTTATTCTTATTTTTTTCTTTCCATTTTTCATTTTTTTTCTCTCTCTTTCTCTTTTTTTCCTTCCCTTCCTTCTTCCTCCGGCCATTTGCTTGACCTCGGTGATTGGCGGGGGCAAGCTTCACCTCCCTAGTCATCAATGAGGTTGAGCCCCACCCTTGCCGATGGTCGATGGGGGCGAGCTTCACTAGAGGTTGGTGAGGTCGATCTTGTCGACCCTTGCTGAGGCCTAATGACCAGCTAGAGGAAGAAGGAAGGGAAGGGAAAAAAAATCAATTTTTTTTTTAAATATTTAAAATTACCCATGTTAATGTTAGTAATGTCACATAGGATGACCGTCATTCATATTAGCAATTTTCGGTCAAAATTAGCGAGATTGAGTAAATTGGCATATAGATACAAAATGTTTAAAACTCAATTGATAAATAAAATGTTTAGAATTTAACTTACATAATTACAATAAGGGTTCGTTTCGTGAAAAATATCATGTTTTCGGAAAACATTTTCCTAGAAGTCATTTTCCAGTAAAATGACTCTATTTTCCAGTGTTCGACCGAAATCTAAACTTTGAGTGGAAAATATTTTCCATTGTTTGTTAGCTAATTTAATTGCTTGGGAAAAATTATCAAAAATTGAATTTTAATATTTTTATTTGACCAAAAAATTAGTTTAATTTTTTTATATTTTTTTAAAACATGAATTTTTAATTATTTTTATTTTTAAAAAATCAAAATTTTTATTTATTATTTATTATTTAATTTTCCTTTTTCTTTTCCTTCCTCCTTCTTCCTCCTCCTTCCTCCACCGTCGCATGCCTGATAATGGCCGGGTTTGGCGGGCGACCAAGACTCGGTCGCCAAATCCGGTGAGCTCGAGGCTTGGCCTATCTTGCCCGACCTCGCCGGAGTTTCGTCGGGCTCTGGCGAGTCGCGAGCTCGCCGGATCTGGCGGCGGAGCTCGGGCTCGCTTGGATCGGGAGCCCGAGCTTCTTCGCTAAATCCGGTGAGCTCGAGGCTCCCCAAAGCCCGGCGAACCTCGGCGAGCTTGGGCAAGGCCCGAGCCCACCTAGCTCACGCGAATTTGGCGAGCCGCGAGCTCCGCCCGGGCCGGCGAGCTCCCCTCGCCCAATCTGGTGAGGCTCGAGCTCGGCTTCGCCCCGGTTGGGCTAGGCGGAGCCTCATCGGCTGGGGCGAGGCTAGAGCGGCTTGCAACCGATCGTCGGACACTGTCGTGGCCGGTCACAAGCCACCGCCAGAAGAAGATGAAAAGGAAAGAAAGAAAAGAAAAAGAGAAAAGGAAAAAAAAAATAAAAACTCAATTTAAAAAAATAAAAATAAAAAGAAAGCATAAAAATAATACAAAAATGTATTGATAAAAAGAAGTAAGATGGAAGAAGTTATGGAAAATATTTTCCACTTCTCCGAATGGAAAATATTTTCTTCACTTTTAAATGTTCTTTTTTCCATGATGGAAAATATTTTCCTTGACTAATTCATTTTCCATGAAACGAACGTTGGAAAATTTAGAAAATATTTTTCCGGAAGTCATTTTCTGCGAAACAAACGGACCCTAAATTTAAGATTTTTTTGATAATTCTCCTTTTAGCCGAAGAGATTTGTTCATGGAACGTCCGCAACCAAACATTAAGATCAAGCGATAACAATTTATCCACACCCGTCCATTTTCAATCTGAATTTGCACGAGTTGTCGAACTCGTGAGTACTAGCACCAATCATTTGTATTTATCGAATGCTCACGGGTCAAGTATCGAAAACTAGAAAAAGCAGAGGGTCCTACCAGCAAATTGATGAAAATGTTCATTGACCAAAATAGCCCACAGCAACCCCCCCAAAAAGAAAATCTCCATTAACTTGCAAAGGCCACGTTCATTCCGAAGTGGCGTAGCTAGAAGGGGCGGCGCTGGGGAAATTACAGGGTCAAGATCTCCGAGTGCCTCTCTCTCTCTCTCTCTCTCACACACACACACACGCACATCCTGGAAAACTTGAAGGTCATATCTCTCTCTCTGTCATCCTGGTAAAATTGAAGGTCATATATGAGACTCGCCAATGACGAAAGCGCTCTTCATCTCTGGATCGATTTACTTCACTCTTTATCTTGCAACTTTGCGATTGACCTCTCTCGGAACTAGACCCTTGTTAGCTCGAACTTTTGCTCTGCGTTTAGGATTTTTAATCGGAAAAATTACCAAAAAAGTCGTAAATCTATTGTAATTGTGTCAATTGAATCATAAACTTATTTTTTTAACCAATTGAGTCATAAATATTCCCCATCAGTTCATTCGGCCAAAATTAACTGGCTGGCATTGATGTGGCAACCGGAGACCTTTTTTTTTTCTTCTCTCTCTCTCTCTCTCTCTCTCTCTCTCTCTCTCTCTCTCTCTCTCTCTCTCTCTCTCTCTCTCTCTCTCTCTCTCTATATATATATATATATATATTTTTTTTTTCCTTTGGCTTTGGCGACGGGCCGAGAGGGGAGGGCTGGCCGTTCGCTGAACTGATAGCGGCCGGGCAAGCTTGCCTTCCTGTCATAGGGCAAGGAGGCCTCACCGTCACTGGGCGTGAGCTCACCAACTAGCTAGGTGAGCTTGCCCGGCTGCCTAGCTAGTTGTCAGAGCCAAAGGAAGAAGGAGGGAAGAGGGAGGTACAAGGAAGAGGAAGAAAGAAAGAAAAAAAAAAAAAGATAAAAATGAAAAAAAATGATAAAAAATTTCAAAAAATGAAATATTATTAAGAAAAAAAGGTCACCATTGTCGGCCAGCGGCCACGTTAGCGCCGGCCGGCCAATTTTAGCTGGATGGATTGATCTGGCATAATTGTAAAATGTTTAGGATTCAATTGGCCAAAAAAATAAGTTTAGGACTGAATTGACGCAATTGCAATAAATTTAGAATTTTTTGGTAATTTTCCCGTTTTTAATCTTCCTGCTCGGCGAGTGAAACGCCTTGTTTTTTTAGCTTTTTGTTTTTTAAACTCCGCCCACGTTGCTCATGCACGAATTTTCTTGGCTTTCATTTTTTTCTGTTAGGAATCAGTACTCCAGAGAACTCATCAATAAGTCTTCAGCCTTTTCAAATCAAAATCATAAGTGGACTTTTGTTGCATGTGAAGTGAATATCTCAGGTGCATGTCCAGCTTTCAATATGTATACGCCGACTTTCTAACATCAGAAAGTTTTCCCTACTCAGGGTGCTTCGAAAGTGGAAGTGAGATGCAAAGGCACTTCTACCTCTAGAATGATGGGCCGGATGTCTTCAGGAAGACACAGTTCGCCCAGAAAAGGTAAATAAGAAGAGAGAGAACACAAGTAGTGGAATCTGGTGAAAGTTGTGACGCTGGACGCAGCAGTGAGTCTGATGAGGATTAAGTTATTTGTTAAGATGGTATGGAAAAGATGGCTTAGCTACTAACTTGAATGAAGATAGAAGCAAACAGAAAATGGGTGTTCGAGAGGGAGCCCATTGAACGATTATTCTAAATGGGAAACTGTGGATTTCTTAAATATAGCTGAGAATCAACTAGAAGCAGGAAGGTAGATCAATTTCCTCTGAAAGATGACCTTAGATGATTGTTTGGTTCAATGAAGACAGTTAGAAGCAAACACATGACATTTGTTTTGACAAAAAGATTTGAATATTCTCAAGTGCTCTACTTACTTTCAGAGTTAATTAACTCCCAATACTTAGCCTATGTTACACAGAGAGGCTTCGAAGAATTCAGTAAATCTGACCGGAGATTGTGATTTTATAGAAGGATCTGAGAAACCAGAACTATAAGGATAAGAAAGTAAGAGTAGGAGCATAGAACTTTTACTGAAGTTTTCTGACGGTGATAGGTTACTACACCAGCAGAGTTAAATTTTACTCAAAGCAGGTTGTACTTACCTCTGGGGAAAGCCGACACAAATTTGGCAAGTCTGAAGTATTTGAGACATAATTGGGTACAAGGCGCACTTTCACGAGATTGTAATGGGTGTGGTGAGTTAACCAATTCTCGAGTGGACACTGGAATCGACCTTGAAATTGATTAATGATGTAGGTTCTAGATTGTGGGTATGTAGGATAGGTTCCAAGTTCCAAAAAAAAGGGAATTGATTCTAATAGAGTAGGCTCTAGATTTCCAAGTAAGGTTCTAGGGTGAAATTTAGAACAATCTTGGAACTGCTCACCCCTAGGCTTGATTTCGGCACTTACGGTAAATTAAGGAGCAAAGATACTAAATTTAGCTAAATTATTGAAATGCGGCTTTGACTACAAGATCACCTCAAGGGCACCTTTGGCATCCGGTGGTTATGGACCGACATAGAATCCTATTTAGTGATATTGTTCCTCCATTGATTCCATTTTTGAGAAATATTGGGGGGGGGGGGGAATCGGTCCATACAATACTATTTAGTGATATTGTTCCTCCATTGATTCGATTTTTGAGAAATATTGGGGGGGGTGAGAAATATTGGGAGGGGAGGTGGGGGGGAGAAGGGGAGGGGTTTGATTGTGGCATGGACGTAAAAATCTTTACGACGCAATCAATAATTCAATTTATTTTTAATTAGGGAGAAAATTGAAAAGATAGAATTCTTTGAATCACATGTTGTTGCAAGAAAGTATTATGTAGAATGGTATCGTCGTGTGTTGGGCTAAGGCGGCATCATCTAGCGAGTGAATGATTTCTCATTACTTAATTAGCATAACAAACATTTAACTCTTGATTTTTGTCAAATATGAAAAGGGCCTTATTATGACTAACAATAATTTAATTGATATTGATTCGATAGTATATCATGGCGGCATGATACATTATGTTTCGGACTTTAGAAGAGCAGTTATTTCACCATGTATGTGTGGCGGTGATGATGAAATTTGTAATTTCGATCCATTTGTGCAGTTATTTCACCATGTTTGCTGTTTTAGAAACTAATGAGAGCTATCTAGCTCATTCAATTCCCAATGACCTATGATATTTTTCATGTCTAGATATGTTGAGAATAAATAAAGGTGGATATTGCTCTCCTAAAAATGATAAATGGTCCATGAACTTTTATCTAATTTGTAGTGTGGTCCCTAAATTTTAGTCAAATGTATAATGTCATCCCTAAACTTTCCATTTATTCAACGGGATCCATGAACTTTTGATACGTGTTTAAATTAATTCCTAAATTATATGAAAAATGTTCAATATTTTCCATAACTTAAATTAACAGAAGGTTAATATTAAACAATAGACTAACTTGAACATGTACCAAAAGTCTAATGAACAAATTGAATAAATTGAAAGTTCGAGACAATATTGCACATTAGGCTAAAGTTCAAGGATCACATTAGACAAATTAAAAGTTTATAGATCATGTTTCATATTGAGTAAAAATTTATAGATCACTCATATCATTATTCGTGTGTGTATATATATTTATATGGTTGGGCTCATGTATGTTCTGTCATTGGATTAGTGACTGTGGGTGACCGATCTAATGACCCTTCTGCCCGTTTGCTAGCTGGGCCAAACTAAAAACTGAAATTAGTCATTGTTGGGTCAATTAATCAGTGATCGTTGTCACCACTTAAATAGGGTTTTTTCTTTTCATAAACGAATCGAAAAAGCTTCTTCATGTGCAATGCCAAGATTCTTAAATGAAAGCAACCGCCTCTCACTCTGAAAAATTTCATCGGATGAGGTATGTAGAGGCAATTTCGATCGAAAATAGGAAGCACATGGCAAACGCTACAAGTAATTCACCTGATTAATCATACGCATGTCCCTTTTTCCATTGGCATTCAATTCTATTTTTCAATTTGGCTGTGTCGATTGGAAATTCGAACTTGTCGTCTACCTATGAAGTCTACGTATCATTTGGACTTTGCCTGCTTGATCTAAGGAGGTTCTATTTTTTTTTTCGCATGTCAAGATCTCATAGACTAGGCTAATGAATAACAAAACTTTGAAATTGAAACTTTAAGAGCTTGTTTGGTAACCATCCAACAGTGCCAGATTCTGATTTTTTGTTCTCGAGAGTAGTTTTGGAACATAATCGCATTTGGTAACATTTTTGTTCTTGGGAACAAATTTCTATTTTTGTGTTCCCAAAAGTAGATTTGGAACATAATCAAGAATAATAAAAAGTTGAATTTTATTCTCGGGAACAAATCTAAGAATCAAGACCATATTTCTCTTCTTCTTCCCTTTTCTTCTTTTTCATCTATTGCCATACCGCGGTTGCCGTCCGCCGCCCACCGCCGTTGGTCGCCGGCAACCGGTTCGGCGAGCTCGCTAGGCCAGGGCGAGGTCTAGTGAGCTTGCCAGAGGCAAGCCTAGCCATCGGCGAGGCTGGGCGAGCCTTGGCAATCTGGCAAGGTGGAGCCTCGCTGGTGGCTAGGCGGGCCTTGCCTAGCCTCGGCGAGGCTCGCCTAGCCCCACTTGTGGCTAGGCGAGCCTCGCCCTGCCCCGATGAGGCCCGCCTGGCCATCGGTGAGGCCGAGCCTCAGTGGGGCTGGGCGCACCTCGCCGGTGGCTAGTGGGTCTCGCCCAGGCCTGGCGAGGCTTGCCTAGCCTCACTGGTGGCTAGGTGGGCCTCGCTTAACCATGGCGAGGTTTGCCTGGCCATCGGCGAGGCTCGACCAACGAGGGCCAGAGACGCTTTGGTGAGGTTGTCGGCCCTCATCTGGCTGGTCGCTGGATTGTTGACTGGCCACTTGAAGAAGAAGAACATGAGAGAGAAAGGAAAAAAAGAAAAGAAAAAAAAGGAAAAAAGAAAAAAAATATTTAAAAATTAAAAGAAAATGATTTAGAGTAGAAATTTTGAGCACCATACCAAATGCAATTTTATTCTAGAATCAGAAATTTTGGAAAGTTACAAAATGACTTAAAATGTTTAGAAATTGTTCTCGGAAACAGAATAAAAATGAATTATTTCTAATCAGAATTTGTTCTCGGGAATAGAATCGTTACCAAACGCGCCCTAAGGAGCCATAAGCGTTCCATGAGACAAAATATAACGAAATATCATGACCCGGCCAAATTCATTAAATGGAAATTCTCGAGTGATGAATTCACCCATACGTCATGTAAGATTGCAAGAACATTGATGGAGATGTTAAGATTGCCCAACTACAAAATTGATTTATTCCACACATTATATTGCACGTAATGATTTAAATTAGTGAATTTATTTAGATACCAAACAAAAAATTGTCTCATTATTACTTAGTTATTGTTTTTTTTTTTGTCAGTCCTACTCTATTCCTACTCTACACTCACTCTCAGACTTTTGCCCTACCTCTTGTAGGGCGTGGAAGTCGAAACCCACTCCTGAAACTTACGCGTCCCCACCCCATCCCCTGAGAATAAATGAGTTTTAATACATGTAAGAATAAATAGACATAACCGAAAGAGAAGAAGGAAGATTGTGGAGCAAGCGATTATACCCATTGGTCAGAAGCACTTGATGGAAATTCGAATGGGCATACATTCTCATCCAAAGTCATATATAGTGTGTTTTGGCTTCAACTTGATATTGAATTGTCAAAATCAAAGCTGTATTAGAAGTTGATTAGTGGCAAATTATATACTAAGTAGGTATTTACAAAACGATTTTGTCAATACCCTATATTTTTTGCTAGACTTTGTCCCATTGCATGTCTATCAATTCTCTCTCCCTTTTTTCTATACTGTAGAGATATACTCTATTTGCATGCTTCCTAAAATTTATTGGAGTATGGACTCACGCATCGTAATACTATAAAGAAAACAATGTATATGAATAGTCACGTAGACGCAGGAATGTAGGATTGTAGATAGAATAGCGACATATCATGGAAATATGAACACACCCAAAATCCAAAATCCAACAATTTTAAAATATCTCAAACTATATTTTTGCTCACAAAAACGAAAATATCAAAACACCATCCGCTCAAGACAGAAAAAACATTGAAATAAAAGCACCTCAAAACTAGAGACTGTATGCAACATCTGTGCAACCCAGCAGTTCTTTAGGTGTCCACATGTACCGAGATTCCTAGATGCACAACTGAATTATTACCATAGCAACAAAAATATTCGATACTTATCAAAATATGATTGACACGCATGACAATAAAAATATTCAATACTTGTCAAAATATGACTGACATGCATGAGAAACAATAGAATGGTGAGGTTAAGTATTTCAAAAAATCTGAGTAGGAAAATTTTAAATATTTATAGGGCATAACTTTTTGAGTTGATGCCCCATCAACTCGATTTTTATACATACGGAAAGCCCGTATAAAAATATGTCAGTATTAAGAATTTAGTGTTGAACCAAACCGTTGGCCATGATACTTCTTTTTATGAAAATCCGGCTGTTGCGATTGTTTAAGTAATTTAGATAATTAGAAAACTCCAATTATCGGAGGCAAACTGGAGAGGAAGAGAGCTTTTTTGGAAGAGAGGAGACTAGCTTTGCAAGGGAGTCTTTTCCCAAGAGGAGAGATTAGACAGAGTATGTGAAAGAGGGTGTAGCATTGTATAATGTTTTGAATAGAGTAGAGTAGTGTAGGGGTGAGCGGTTCTCAGTTCCTTATAAGTTCTGTTTGGAATGTGGAATCTATTATCAGGTACATGTTCATCATTTTTTGGAACATGGAACCTATCCATCAGAACGAAGAATCTGAAACCTATCATGTCACAAATTCCAGGTTCAGTTCTAGGTTTCAATAAGTTTTTTTTTTTTTTGTTACATTTTTTCGGTTTCATTTTCAAGGTAAACTATGCAACAATTGCTCAATCACGCCATTGGGTAAGATCTTTAAGGAAAAGCTATGTCTGATGTTATAAGGTAGCATTGTGATATTCCAAATTACTCTTAACTTTACAAGCACACTTAGTTTTGCTATATCAGATTTAAAAAAAAAGTACTAGCAACTTACGACATAATAAAATTGAATTCTCTATGAACTTTATGAACCTATGACAACATCCATCATAGTCTCCTGCACACTGCAAAGGCTAAAAAGCTCTTAATATCTAGGCTTGATACTACATGTGTAAGCAGATGAATGAGCTACATCATATTGACCGTTTGCATGACAGAATCAACAAGCCAAATAGAAGCTGATACTGAGGTCGCTTGAAATTATGAAGTTACCATTCAAACTAAATAACATAAACTTCATAAAAAAATGTGTGCAAAATCAGAACCTGGTGTCGTTGTTGACTCATCTAAATTATCTTCCTGTCAAATAAAATATGATAAAAAGAATTAGCGAAACAATGATGGAAAGAACAGGGCAAAAAGTACAGTGTTTATAAAAGAAAAAGAGCATGTAGTTGCAAATGCAACTCGACTCACTCTGATGCCGAAAAGCATAAACAACATGAGGGAAACTCCTATGCAACCTCGACTATTTAAGTTGGCTTTGATTGGTGGGCAGCATCTACAAACGAGAAAGAAGACTCAGAGTCCACTCATTGAGGTCGTGAAGACGCTCCATCTGCATGGACCCGTTCATTTCTGTAATGAGCATCATCAGGTTGACCTGAGATTTTATTGCCATCTAGAGTAGAATAATTTGAGCAGCTATCACCATTTGTATCGTCATTGCCCAGATTCGGATGCCGAACTCACATCCATCTCCTTCTCCGGCGAATCCAGTTGCAAGCATTCGGGGACTTCACAGTTGCAGTCCCCGCTTCTATTTGGCGATGCCAGATCCTCCCTTCGCACAACATTGAGCACGAACCCATCAGGAACCCTTTTTGCATGTAAAAGATCGCCTTCATTGACTGTTATGCTTGAGCTGTTTCTGGTCCCTAGATCCTTTTGGTCAAACTCCATTCCCTCTGAACTCTAGTCTGGTGTGGTCACCCGCGAGGTGTGGACAAATAGGTCTCTTCCCATCTGAGCATTGATAGAATTTGGACTAGGCAACATCTTCAGTTCAACGTTAATGTCCAAATTCTGGACATAATCGATGAACTTATTTGCTGATGCAGTCCTCATCAATGAGCCACCTGACCTCGTCCATGGATTCAAATCAACATTCTCTGATTCGTTGTTGCTTCTGTCATGCCTGTGAACCCGTATATTTCTGCCTGACAATCCTCTTGATGCATGAAAACCACCTCCATGAGGATGTAAGGAGGAAGTCACATCATTGAGGATATATTCCTCCAGGGATCCTGTTGAGTTTTCTCGAGCAAGGCCATTCCATGAAGGGATTCTCCTAGAAGCATTGAACCAGGCCGGGTTGGCTAAACCGTGTAAAGAAGCAGCTGCTGCCCTCTCAGCGCTTCTTTTGAGCCTGTGCATGTGGTTTAGGACCGCAACACATTCATTGAGAGCAAGTTCAATTCCACAATTGGCTTTTATGGCCGAGAGCTTCTCCCAAGTGCACCTCCTTCCCTGATTGACCGCCTTTTGTAGTTCCACAACAGATAGATTTTGTAGTATCTTTGAGTACTGGCCATAAGGAGAGGTATAAGAATGAGCAAACAGTCACCAACCCACTATAGCTAAAAATATGTAATACTTCCAGAAGAATTAAGGACCCATGTTACGATACAATGATATGCTGTTACAGCTGGTTAAAAAAGTCCAAACACTTAAAGAGCTTATGCACAGAATGCAGGACCTCAACAATACTAACAGTAGGCACATACCTGAGCAAGCATTGCGGGCATAACAACAGTGACATCACCCTCCCAATCTTGAGCAAACAGCTAGGCTATTCCTCCTAGAGGAAAACCAAGTTCTAGGACTTGGTTGCATCTATGTTTTACCTCCATCTCAACAAGGTGAGCTAGCTGCACAACCAACCATGGCATGTCATTTTCATCTTGGGATAGACAACTTTGATAAGCAAACATGAGTGCATCAAGTCAGGCTGAGAAAACATGCTCAAGCTCAAAAGGTCGTGATTGTTAGGAGGTGAAGCAGAGATTATATTCAGTAAAACTAGTAAAGCAGTAGATTTTTACAGTGAAACATGAAGTTTAGAATGGCACGTTTGCAGCTGTATTATTTACTACCGACACAAACTGAACACATCACTCAAAACATTAGGAATTGATGTGCCGCTTTTAGTGAATCTGTCGACCGAATACTAAACTCAAGCGTCCACAATTGGATGAGGTATGCATATGTTAGCATGCCCCCAGAGGACGAAGATAAAGGAATTCAGTGTCCCCTGATAATGGTCAGAAAAAGAACATATTAATCTGCACAAGCAACTCAAGCAACAAATAACACAAGCACTGTGATCCAAATCGAGAAGAGGAGTTCAGATAAGAACAGCACAGGATGCATGTTGATCCCATGGAGATATGCCTTGGCTACAAAGTCTCCTCCATGAGCTCTAACAAGTTCCTTGAGCCTTAAAAGTGGTGCAATATGAGGGTTTGCCTGACTGGCAATGAAATGATTGACGTTGAACAGCTCCTTCAGCTGTATCATTGGCAAATCAATCTCCAAGCTACCATCCCTCCACCGACGCATAGATGGGCCCAAACCCTCCTCTGGTTCCAAATTAAATGGCGGATGGTATAGAACAATTTCTCCACTCCGATCCTTTGCCATTAGTTCCTGAGCTTCAAAAAGACCAGGGAAGGCACAAGAGGCGGTCACTGCACTCCATATCACCACGTGAGGCGAAGTCAAGTAATTGAGGCGTCTAAGGGGCTCATGCTTCCTTGGCGAGCACACTGTTATCCCAAGAACTCGTCCGGTCATGTCATATGCTTCTTGAAACGTTGGATTACTGGTGAGGTGCCTCAACATCCATTGCAAATGTCTGATCTCATGAACAGCTCCTTGTGTCATAACCCTTTTCACATCACTTGCGCTTCTTATAGAATTTTAATGAGACCAAAATGGGAACCAAGCGACCAAACTGGATTTCTCCTAACCTATAATCACCAACTGATCAAACCTCAACCTAAGACCACACGAAGATAGCAAACAAAAGGCAATATATACAAGCCTTCTTTATACGTCTGTCGCGACCAATTTTTTTCGGGGTGTGAACCACTAAGGTTTTGGCTAATGGATTGTTAAGCCTAGACTTAACTTGGGCTCTCCCAAGCCCATACCAATTCGCGACTTTCGGTTTAAGTTCTTAACATGCAATTTTTTAATTAGGAGTCGCCACTAATCTATTTTTGGTGGGTCGATTAGATACCCAAGTAAAATAACGGGAGAATTATTTTACTCCTACGAACCAGAGACTATGGGTACGGGGACTTGGTTACGCTAGAATTCTCTAACGCCCTTTCGGTACCTTTCTTTTTATTTTGAAAAATGTTTGGCAAGCAGTTTGGATTGATTTTAAATTAATTCCCTAACATGTGAGGTGTTCATGCAGATGCGCAAACCACCAATTTAACACTCAAGTAAAGCAGAAAATAAATTGCCGGACTTACCTCAAAGCAACGAAAGCATCTGCAGCGTTAAATTAAAATCCACATCAACAACCTTAGATATGGTTTCTAATTAACACGCAATTTTTGTTTTGTTTTCACTTAATTAATGGAAATCATGCAATATGCAATGCAATATTAACTAAATGACCTAATTCCAATGACATGTAATTTCTAATTAAATGGGCCTAGCAAAAATACTAAATGACATGCATATCAATGAATCGAACCCTAATGACGTGCATATGACAATTTTTCCTTTCCCTAAAAGAATGCATTTTTTATCCTAAATAATAAAACCAAATCAACCTATGGCATTTTTGTATTTTTCATGAAATTCGAAATTAGGTGAAGTGTGAAAATTACCTAATTAGATTAAGATCCTATTTAATTTATATTAGGAATTAGGTTGAGCCAAATCCTAATTTAAACTAAAATATTATCTTAACCTAGATAATCTTAAAATGCAATCTATTTAATAAAATACCTAAACCTATAGTAAATTAGGAAATTATCTAAATTAACTTAAGTGCAATTTCTATCCTAATATGCAATGGCGTGCAAGATGTATTCTAATTCTACATGAATTATGCATGGTGACCCTTTTTCTTTTTGTTTTATTAATTTCTAAATTAAGAATTATCAAATTATTAAACATGCAACCTAAGTAAAAAAAACACTAGCAACCTAAATTGATTGATTTGATTTTTGATTTTTGAAATTCGAAATAAAATCTCTATTCTAAATATGCAAGATAACAAGAAATATTCTAAAACAAACCTAATCCTAATTCAATTTCTTTTGATTTTCTTTTTTATGAAAACGAAATTGATTCAAACGACACGATAGCAAATTAGGCAAGATAAGATCGATATCCACAAATTGACGAATCATATCCCGCGCATGGGATCAGATTGGTCAATTTTAAATGAAACCGCGAATCGAATCTCGAGCGTGAGATCGGATTGTCGATTTTTCCGTGCGATTGCGAGTCGTATTTCGAGCGTGAAATCGGACCGTCAATCGTATGCACGTTGTGAAATTAGGAAGATTTCCCAATTCATGAGGGATTAAGAGATCTTTTGGATATGGCAATAACGAACAAATATTCAAAATAAATCGTGATCCCATGGATCGGACAATAAAATATAAGAAAATCGAATCAATCAAAAATCTTACCTAGCTCTCGATATCGCACCGATAACTTTTCCAAATTGGGATGTCGACTCGAAACCGTGAACCAGCGGCAAGGGGCTCACGAATGGCGGAGGCTAATTCGAATATTGGCTTCCGAATTCCGATCCTCAAACGGCTACTCACGACCTGCGACCAAGGTTGGCCAGCGGTGTACTTGCGGTCAAGAGACCCGAAGTCTGTTCTCTATTCTTCCGCTAAAGAATATCTCCACACGTCTAAATTCCTCATGAGCTCCTGGCCTAAAATTAATCTTCTTCTTGCATGAAGTGAAACCATAAAACCCACAAGTTGTAAATACGAGACAAAACTCAACAGAAGACAAATTCACCGCTTGCACTTATTTGACCAAATTGTGATCCCTTTCCACCTGCGGGAACTTTATCCTCTTTTCGGAACACGTGAGACGCCACGGTTTTGTTGCTGGACGTAGACAAGGGCACCGGTAAACCTGCAAAAAACAGAGAGTAGTAATCTTCGGAGCTTGGCTCAACAATTCGTCGTGCTGCTAGGATCGATAACAAATTTGCTGTGACGCCGCTTGGAGTCCGTTGGTTTGACTTCGTCGGATCAGTACTGGAACTTGCTGCGTTCTGGGCTCCGTTTGACCTATAGTCAACGAACGTCTCCCCCTCAATTGCATGGATGTATCAATTGTGCGGCCCTCATCTTTGCTGACTATTGACCTCTGAATATGAGGACTTTCTCTCGTGTAATGGCTCCTTCTGTCTTCTTTACACGTGCTGATCTTGTCGAAGAAGAAAAGGCATGATGAAGATGGGATTTCGTTGATTCCTGAGGACAAGTGGTGCGGCACAGGTGATGCGGGCAGTGAGATCAGCAACTTAGCATTATCGTGGAATGAACAATAGCTTCGGCGTCAACGCGGCTAAACTAGAGCAGCAGCATCGTCAAGGTTGAAGACAGCGAGCTCAGTACGGCAAGGCTTGTGGCTCGTCGACAAGTTGTCACGGATGACGAGAGCGTGGGGGCAGTGACGACGTGGATCTCGGCCAAAACTTGGCCAAGAGAACTCGCGCAGTGACGACGTGGGTCTCGGCCAAAACTTGGCCAAGAGAACTCACGTTCTTACCTCTCTCTTTTCTCACGTATATCTCTACATGTGGCCGTGTGTTCTTAATTGTGTGGCCTCTCCCTCAATGTGGCCATATGCGGTCCCTTTTATAAGCCAAAAAATTGGATCTTCGTGGTATATTTTACTTTCTAATTTTGCTCATGGAAAATACCACTGAATATATCGTTGCGCGCAATATTACCTTTTGTATTTATCAAATATCCCATCCAAAATTTTCCTTTTTGCTTGAAAATACATCCTTTGGTGTATATTGCCTAAATGTGTGAAGAATCTGAACGGAATATGTGAAAAATTTTGCACTCGCCGTCGGTCCAATAAAATAAACAAAAATGTTCCTAAACTATATGCCATGTGATTTTATTTTTTCAGGGATAAAATTAACCCCTAATTTTTTAAATGTCTAAATGGGTTGCCAAAATTTAGGTGTCAACAACGTCGGAGGAACTCATAACAGAAAGAAACGCAGTTTGCAAATTCGTTAAAGCCCAAACAACTTGTTTGGAGTGACCAACTAATTGAATATCTGAAGTGATAATGAAAAGTTATCAGCATATACCTCTCGATCCTCTGCTTAAGCTTCAACAAGAACTTCTCATTGTCTTCCTCAGCTGTCTTCAGCAACCTCTCCAACAAGTGAGAGCAATCTCTTAAACATTGGCAAAAAATGGACAAGTCTAAAGGACTTATTATATATATTCATTCCGCTTTAACTGGTAAACTCTACTTACTATGATAATCTTCTCATTAAGATAATCCATATCTAAAAAAAAAAAAAGAAGAAAAATAGATTAAATAAAATATTCACTTATTAGATATACAAAAAGAATTACAATATATAAAGATATAAACATCACTTACCCAACTATTTTTTTTTTTTTTTTTGCATTCTCAATGCACTTTTCAACATCAATTGGTAAACGAACGGCTCTTAACCAATTTTGAGTGTAAATAAAAGCTTCCACTACTTTTGGAGTTAAAGAACTTCGAAAGCCATCAAGTACACGACCCGATATACTAAAAGTTAACTTTGAAGCAACAATAGTTACAGAAATAGACAAAATTCTTGAGCCATCAAATAAATGATCTTATATTTTGAGCCAGTAGTTTTCCACCTCATCAAAAGTCAAGATTAAGAACTTTTTCATTTTTTTCTTGAAGATACTCATTAAGTTCGGATTTGTTGTTATCGCACCCTTGTTTATTTAAGTATAAAAACATTTTCTTCCAAGCTTGGCGTCATATTTCTTTATATCTTCATTACCACTTGCATCGGCATTGGAACCACTACTACTTGCACCCAAAATGTGGCCACCAAAATTTCGATCACTTGAAACAAGAAAAGATTGCTCATAAAATTCATACAAACGCTCAAATGTATCATTCACCTTGTAACGCATCTCTTTAATTTTCGATTCATCATCATAAATTTGTCCATAAAAGAAATTCACATAATTCAACTTGGCTCTAGGATCTAACGCAACCGCAATCAACACCATAATATACACTTTATCCAAACTTCTATAATATTTTTCAAATATTTCTTTCATTTTTGCACTCATAGCTTAAAGCTTATGATCCAAAGCATTAGCTGCATCTTTCAAATATCTATACAAAACAATTATCCTTTCAAAATAATCATTTAAAGTAACATATGAACTTTCTGAAATTTGATTTGTAGCATCATAAAAAACTTTTAGAAATTCTGAAAAAATAATAGCGTTTTCCCAATTATCATCTCTAGGAATTTCATGATTAAGCTCACTTGCAAAAGATAGATTGTCTTCTTCCATCATTTCAAAAGCTTTTTAGAACTTTATGGCGGTGTCTAACATGAGATAAGTAAAGTTTCATCTAATGGCAATGTCAAGAACTGCCAAACCCTTATAAGTAATCTATTCACTCTCAATGCAAGATAGAACTCCTCACATACCTAACCACATTTTAGATATGTGTCATGGAGTCACCTACCGTAGTCAAGCTATCTCTCATAATCAAATTTAATATATGAGTTGTACACCTCATATGCAAAACACTACCATCTAATATCAACAACCTTTCTTTTGAGATTTTTTTTTTCCTCAAATAGCCAATTGCAACATCATTCGAGTTAGCATTATCCATGGTGATTGTGGATACATTTTTTTTTTTTTTATTCCTCATTCTTGAATGCATTTCTTTACCATTTTCCCAATCTTCCTACCCATGTAACTATGCATTACCACAAAGTTGATGATCCTTTTATGCAACTTCCAATTTTTATCAATAAAATATGCAGTGAGACACAAATAATTTGGATTTTGAATAGAACTCCATGTATCGGTCATGAGTGTGATCCTAAGATTAATCTTTCCAAAATAAGTCTTCAAACAAGTTATTTAACAGAAATATAACTTCATGCAATCTTTTGTCATTGTGAAATGTGATAAATGTTTGAAGAGAGGTTGTAACTCACTAACAAATTCATGAGATCCAATACGCTCAATCAAGGAAAAAGGTTGCTCATCAAAGGATGATGAATCGAGCAAGCATTCACCTACAACGTTCTTGATGAAACGACCATGTTGATAAGAAGTTATCAGTACTAAAATCTCCTTCTACCTTGCTAGCCATGTCTACATTACGTGGTGCAAATAATTTCTGCTTCTTATCTAAATTACGAGGAAACCTTTTGCACGTGGTCAAGTACTTCCTCATCACAAAAGTACCGTTAGCAACATGTACTTAAGCACAGACTCATAATGAATACACTTCACTTGATATGTTTTTCCATCCTTATCATTGATTCTCACATAATGATTCAAACATTCAAATGTATATTTCTTACTATGAAGAAGATGAGAACCAAGTATCTTATTTGTGGCATTCATAGTAGGAGGTGCCTCTTCTTCATTTTCATCACCAAAAAACTCCGATCCGTGATTGGAGTCATCTCCTCACGTCCATCCACCTCCATTGACGTGTTATCTTGATATATTAATTTTGCACTACATAACAATAATAGAATATAGTTAGAAATTTCAAAATAAAGAGCAAATTAGAAATGAAACGCCACAATGAACTCATTTATTTCAATGCAACTCATATAATGATACTGATAATTTAGTTCATTGCTACTCTTTATAATGCACATGCCAAACATTAATACTTACAGTTATTGGAACTTTTAAGAATTGAACGTCTATAAAGAGAGTATCCACTATTAGCTCCGTTATACAATCTGCAGGACAACAAAGGGCTATATTTCCAAAAGTTGACATCAATCTCTTGGTAAGAGATTGGAGGACAACAAACTGAGCAAATGGCTATTTCTATGTTCACAAATTGAACTACGAAGAAGGGTGAATCAGTGCACAAAATTACGGGTTAAAAAGAAGAACAATTTTCTCATGCCAAATCCAAAATTTACAAAGGCATTTGGGCTCTCCCACAAGGCAGTGAACGTATCCTCAGAAGTCTGACATTCAAAATGCAAAGTTACATTATCTAGGGATCTCCATCAGAAACTAATAAAGGTGGATCTAATTCATCAACCGTGCCTATCAGAAATCAATAAGAGGTGTTTTTAAGTTTTAGAGGTATAGATACTCGAAAAGGCTTTGAAGACCTCGAAATTCTTCACTGAACATACCCAGCTTCACACTCCTCTCTTTCGAACGAAATGCATAGGGTGTGCAAAAAAGCGACGCTAAATCCAAACGCACTTCGCAAAACGACGGAGAGAGGGGGCGGTAGAGACTACCAGCTGTCGCGACCTAACCTCGGGTAAACCACCTAGAGTTTGGCCAATGGATTACTAAGCCTAAACTTAGCATGGGCTCTCCCAAGCTCATACCAATTCACAACTTAGATTCAAGTTCTTAACATGCAATTGATTTTTCAATTAGGAATCGTCACTAATCTATTTTTGGTGGGTCAATTAGAAACCTAAGTAAAATAGTGAGAAATTTACTTTACTCCTACGAATCGGAGATTATGAGTTCGGGGACTTGATTACGTTAGATTTTTCTAACGCCCTTTCGATATTTTTCTCTTTTATTTTGAAAAAAAATATTTTGTAGGTAACTTAAATTGATTTTAATTTACTTCCCTAATATGTGAGGTGATCATGCGGGTGCGCAAACCACCAATTTAACACTGAAATAATGTAATAAATAAATTACAGGACTTACCTCATAGCAATGAAAGTATCTGCAATATTAGATCAGAATTCCCATAAACAGTCCTAGATATGATTTCTAATTAACACACAATCACTTAATTTTTGTTTTCACTTATTTAATGAGAATCATGCTTTATGCAATGCATGCTACTAATCTAACATGAAGTGATATGACATCGCAATATGACCTAAATTATATGACATAAGTATAATATTTTTGTGTTTTCTAATAAGTATGCAATCTATCCTAGAGAATGAAATTAATTTATTCTAAGACAATTTTTTTTTGGGTATTTTACATGAAATTCGAAATTAGAAAATTGCAAAAATTATCTATCTAGATTAAGATATCATCCAACTTATATTAGGAATTAGATTAGGCCAAATCCTAATTTAAACTAGAATGTTATCTTAACTTGGTAATCCCTAACCTAAAATGCAATCTATCCGGGAAAAATTATCTAAACTTATAGTAAATTAGAAATATTATCTAGAATTAAATTAAACGTGCAATCTCATCCTAATATGCAAATGTGCAAAGAATATCCTAATTCTAGTTTTCGAAATTAAAATTGTCAAATAATTAAACGTGCAATCTAAACTAATGAAAAGAGAATCTAACATCCTAAATCTATGTTTTGGTATTTTTACTTAAGAAATTCGAAATAAATAAATTTCCTAATCTTAAACATGCAAACTACCCCAAAACTAGCGATATTATAACATGAACCTAATCTAACTTAAATATTTTTTTTGGTGTTTTCTTTTACGGGAGCAATCTCAATTCAAATAAAGGCATCGGGAACAGCACGGCAACTTACCAAGCAAGATATCATTCATGTCCATTTAATTTTGGAAATAAATTGACGAATTGTATCTCGCGCATGATATTAGATCGACCAATTTTAAACAAAATCATGAATCGTATCTCGAGCGTGAGATTAGATTGGCGATTTTTCCGTGTGATTGCGAGTCGTAGTTCAAGCGTGAAACCAGACTATCAATCATATGCACGTTGTGAAATTAGGAAGATTTCCCAATTTAGAAGGCTACTCAAGGTTGCGAATATCATAGCATATTGGGGATTCCAATGATGTGTATCAATGAATATTTCAAATAAGGAAATGAAATATCTAAAAACCCAAGAAGACAAGATTTTTACCTAATTCGAGTTTTGGTTTCCAAATTTGGCCTAGCGAATGGCGACTTGTGACCCACGATGGAGGCTCGTCATGATGGCGCGAGGATGGGTTGTTGTGGTGGTGGGCAGCTATGGGCGGAGGGCAACCATCGTTTAGAGCTTCGGCGACGGGTGGCTGAGGTGTGATGGCTAGCGCAAGTTGCTTATGTTGAGTAGAGACGGTGGCAACAGCGGCGGCGTCATGGATGGGCAGGGGTGGGCTGCTGAGTGGCGGAGCAGAAGCTGCAATGGATGGCATGGAGGACGGTAGACGGAGGCAAGCTGCTATGGGGGTTGCTCGGAGGTGTTGCAGGCGACAGGCAGAGTTCTGCAAGTGGCGAGCAGTGGTGGTGTCGTAGCTTCGGGCAGAGGGCTGCCGCGTGGCGGAGCAGACGCATCAGCAACTGGCACGGAGGATGGCAGGTGGGGGCTTAGCTGCTGTAGGTCGCGAGTGGAGCAGAGGTAGCGGTGGCGAAGGGCAACTCGGTAGGGGGCTCGGCGGCTGACTCGGGCAAGCTGGCAGAGCG
The DNA here is from genome assembly GCA_014182575.1 of Eucalyptus decipiens. Lineage (NCBI taxonomy): Eukaryota > Viridiplantae > Streptophyta > Magnoliopsida > Myrtales > Myrtaceae > Eucalyptus > Eucalyptus decipiens. Next base: position 43,065,699 of record CM024611.1, on the reverse strand, counting down.
CTGCGAGCGAGGCGAACGGGGTCGTGGATAGCAGGAGGGTCGCGGACCAGTGGGTTGCAAGCGAGGCAGAGGCAGTGATGCGAGCTCGCGAGTGAGGGGGAAGCTTCGGCGGTAAGCGGAACGGCGCAGTGGCAGTGCTGGTGCGGTGGCCGGTGCAGGGGGCGGACGAATAGGTGGCTACTGCGAAAAAGAAGAAGCTCTTTGCCTTTTTTTTCCTTCTGCTCCCCTGTTTCACGTCCCCTTTCTCTTTCACTCTTTCTTTTGTTGACTTTTGACCCCCAACAACCAAAGAAAAACCCAAAAAGAAAAAGGAAATAGAAACCCCCTACCAAGTGATAAAAAAGAGCCCTTTTATATGCAACATAAAGAGGCCCAACAAGGAAATAAACAAAATTTCTTTCCTCTCTCCAATATTGCGCAAGCATGCTATATCTCCTTTCTTATATTTTGTTTCCCTCATAGACCAATTGCATGCAGATTTCTTATGCATTTCTTTCCCTGTGTTGATACCTTTTAGTATCACCAAATATATTCCTCTCACATGCAATATTCCCTCTCATTATTTTATAATTCTTTTGAAATCTTCCTTTCTACTATGAAATATATCTCTTAGTATGTTTGTTGCATGAATATATGAAAGACTTATTGAGTATATCGAATCGTCATTCCTCATAAGTCAATTTTCGATCATCAAAGAATAGCAGGCTTAGGCCAATTTCCTCTCGCCACCAACTTAATCCAACTCGTCTAATTAAAGTTTAAACCCATCAAGTCAAACCCATCCATCACTAGTCCAATGCAAATGCAATTAAAAAAATGATCCTAAAACTATATGTTATGCAATTTAATTCTAACATTTTTGTTTATGGGTTAAAATTAATCCATAATTTTTTATGCAATAAATAAATGATTGGGTCGCCAAAATTTAGGTGTCAACACCAGCACAAAAAATGAGTAGTGTGCGGGATGGGGGGCGGTTGGGTGAGCGGCGTTAGGGGAGGCTAGGCGAGCAACGTCGGGGGCGACTGGGCGAGCAACGTCGGGGGCGACTGGGCGAGCAACATTGGGGGCAATTGCATGAGTAGCAAGCGGCGTCAGGGGCAATTGGACAAGCGGCATCGAGGGTGACTGGGCGAGCGGCTTCGGGGGAGGCTAGGCGAGCAGTGTTGGGGGCGATTGGGTGAGTGGCAAGCGGCGTCCACTGGGGGAACGAGTGGTTAGGCAAGCGGCGAGCGGCATCAGGGGCGACTGGGCAAGCAGTGAGCAGCATCCACCAAGGGGACAAGCGACTGGGCAAGCGGTGAGCGGCGTCGAGGGCGAGTGACGAGCGGGCTTCCACCGAGGGACGAGCAATTGGGCGATCGACGTCGAGAGCGAGCAGCGAGCGGCATTGGGGGCGACTAGGCGAGTGATGAGTGGCGTCTAGTGGCGAGCGGCGTCCAGTGGTGGTGTTGAGGGCGAGCAGTGTGCGGGGCGGGGGGGTGACGGTGTCAAGGGAGGCAAGGGCAGGGCGAGCGGGGGGCGAGTGGGGTCCAATGGCGGGACGAGCAGTGTCCAGTAGTGGCGTCGAGGGTGAGGAGTGTCGGGGATGGGGCAGAGGCAGAGAACGAGATAGGAGAACTGAATTGAGGGTAAATAATAAAAATATATTTGGGGGGTTTTTAGGAACCCTAACCGGTTCCGATTCCCAGAAAAGGGAACTAGGAATCGGAACCAGCCTCTTTAGAATCGGGCGGTTCTACGTGAGAACCGCGCTCACCCTTACACCACGTGACTATCCTGTTAATCATTGGACGGAACTAGCCTAAGACATTCAAGCACCTATGGACTTGGTTGAATCCTATTCAGACCCTATCATTTCCAGTTTTACTTGACTTTGAATATATTTTGGCCTTCAGCATTCGAGGTTAGTTTTGTGAATTTTTCCTTTTGTGATTGAGATTTCCTTGGATTTATCTTGGTTGCTCTATCTTCGTGTTATGATGGAGAAAATCAGGGACATATTTAGAAATTTTCATCAACAGGAAAACCTTATACTAGAAAATAAAAGGCAAATGCAAATTTATTGATTCACATAGTAAGTATATAGTTTATGTGCTTGAAAAGAAAATCGAATGATGAGTAAAACTTAAATTAGATTTTGCTTATACTTTGCACTTAAACCTTCATAAATTACCTTTTGAGCGTCCTTCTTGGAAAGCACCTCGTGGGTATGAAATTGGCAACCAACAGCTATTTTTTTCCCAATTCCTTTTTGACTGATGAACTAATTCTCTTATTATTTGGCAACTTCTATTTAATTTTCAACATCTAAAATTTACCAATTACATAGAAAAGTACGCCGATTTATTTGGTGACTTCCCGATTTTTCTAGATTAAGTTTCTCGATGGAAAAGTTAATAAATTAAAAAAAAAGCAAAAAAAATGTTGATAGTTAACTCAAATGAGATCTGATAACCGTTTGAAAGTTTAATCGAAGAAAAGGTTGACAAATAAGAGTTAATAAATTTAAGGCACAATAAAGATACGTGAACAAAAAATTGATAAAAAATAAGAAAAGTTGATAATTAAAAAAATAAACTTGTTAAGTAATTCATATAAGAGTTAGTGACTCAAAACTAATTGATAATTTAAATGGAGAAAAGTAGATAAGTCATTCTAATTGAAGTCGGTATGTTAATGCATTTTTGAGAAATGCAACAAGAAGTTTGTAGATGATAAAAAAATGATAATTAAATTTTGAAGCCATTAGCCTTTCATTTTTGTTTTCTAGCTGGGTTATGATATGCAACTCCATGTGTCTACATTTCTTAGACATTTCATTTGATTTTCGCCCCATAGGCCCAATCACTTGTTGGGCTTGGGGCCATTGCTCTGTCCTTCCTCCAATCATGTCTCTGTCACTTCTCATTTTCCTACATGACCATCGTTCGTTGGCCCCTGTTCCACACATAGTTCTTGCAACTTCCTTGAAAGGCATCATGACGTGTTTTTGATCATCCCGGTCTTGTTAAATCACCATAAAATGTGGTGTGATTTGTTTCACAAATTTAGGAGGTGCAGCTAAGATAAAAAGAAAAAGGAGCTGTTTATACCCTTTCCTCGGACTTAGAGTTTATATGACCACCTTACAGGTGATTTTTTTTTTTTTATGAGATTACTATTTTCCCAACACTTACGTTCAAACAAAAATACTTGCATGCATAAAAAGCCCTAGGTTCCTCAAGGTAAATGCATTAGAAAAGGACAAATTTTAGTGGAGGGTTCCGCTACAGTTGTAGTGAACTCGCTTTGGGTAAAATGTATTAGTAGCATATCTGTTGTTGATACCTAAAATTTTGCAATCCAATTAGTTATTAATTGCATTAAAAAAAATTAGGAATCGACCCTGATCCCTAACCAAAAATCAATAATTGCATTTTGCATATTTGTTGCATTTTTTCGTCCATTATTTAATCTATATATTTACATCGGACATGCGGCGGGTGGATTTAAGTGAATTGTGTTGAACTTCCTCGATAAATTGGATTAAGCCAATAAGAGCATAATTTTTTGCCAAGTGCATAAAACACTAAGTGGCCGAAATTTATATATGGAAGAACTAAGAGTTGCAAGGTGGAAAAAATCAATTCATCGGAGTAAATTCGTGGGATATAGACAATAACTTTATATAAAAAAAAAAAAAAAAATCAAAGGACATTGCAAGAATGTCTTCACAACCATATCATGGCGAGATTGGCTCTATTTCAACGGCCGAGATCATTCCCATCCGAATCGAAGGGCTTGCATTAGTGGGAACAGTACAAGATTGTTTCCCTTACCCTTCTTATTAGGGGTGAGCATCGGTCCAGGGTCAACCCTGGACTGATCTTGGATTGGCCCAACCTTGCTGGTCTTAGTCTGGTTCCCAGGGAGAATGGTCGGTCCTTAGTCCTAGAATTCCTAGACTAGCACTGTGCGGGTCGATCCTCAGTCCTGAGAGTTTCGGGTCGGTCCAACCTGGACCCACCTTGACTATATATAATATTATTTATAATTTTTTTTATATAGAGAAAACCTTAAAATAAATGGCGTTAACAATATTAAACAACTCTGTAATTTTATGTTGTTCTTTAATAACTTAGGTTTTTAATGTCTTTTACGGTGTCAATAGTCATAATTTATGAAGAAGGAAAATGTTTTTGTGAAGAGTCCTCACGGTGTCCAAAAAGACACTTTATGCATCCTCCTCTAGTATTCATTCTCTTATGTTTTATTTGTCTTCTTATTCTTCAATTTGCTAAAATCGAAAAAAACTTCTCTACTTGCCACTCGACACTCGTTTCACTCGCTTTGGGTTACTCATGCTGCTCGTCGCTCGATGTTCGCTTGGCTTGTTGCTTTTCACTTGACATTCAATGCTCATTCTGTTCAATGATTACCCCACTTGATCCTCACCGCTTGCTTTTCTTAGCTAACCTTACTCATCATTGAATCCATTGGGTCGGTACAGTCATCGGTTGCCCTTTCAAGAAGTACAAAAAATAAAATAAAAAATTATTGGTTAGTGCTAGGTTGACCTTGAAACCGGACCAAACCCATTGAGTCAGTCCGGTCCTCAATCGTTTTTTTAAGGAATACAAAGAATGAAATAAAAAATTATCAGTTGGTCTCGGTTTGACCCTGGAACCAGACTGAACCCATTGGGTCGGTCCGGTTCTCGGTCCCAAGCTCAATAGGATCAGTCTTTGGTCTAAAAAATTGAGGATTAGTACTGTGTGAGTTGGTCCTAGGATTAGAGGGTGGACCGGCCCAATGCGAACTATGCTCACCCCTAACACCAATATGGCACCCACCAAGCGCCACATCAAAAAAGAACTTGAAAATTTAATAAGAAAGAAAAGGAAAAATGCTGACTTGACTTTTTTTAACTATTTTCACCGATACGTTGCTACAGTACATACAATTATGTGTCAGTGGCATGGGGTGTTTGTTACTACATATCACTCAACCATGATAAGCACCGCATAAAAAAAAAATTGAAAATTTAATAAGGAAAACAATGGTGATGTGACATTGTTTATTATATTCATCAATGTGTTGTTACAGTATATACAGTTACTTATTAGGTATGAATCAGTATATTGCTTCGATTTCACTGTTGTCAGCGTCGGCGAAAGAATCATTCCTTGGGACTCGCAACGAGGACATGCACAGATATTTCCGACATGCACTTAAAGCAAGAATCGCATTTAGCTTTTTTCAATTCTAGTGCATGATGGGCGGAATCTCTTTCATTGTGGAAGCAAAAGACCTCTCTCGTGATTCACATACGTCTTTTTTCCTCTTTTGGGGGCCTAAAATAGCATTCCGAAGTGCTTTTATTGATTGCTTGAGCATGAAAAGCGTTGGACTAAAACCACCCGTGTGGTGGCGTAGGTGGTTGAGCAAGGGAAAATGAATCGATCCACGGCGTTCAAGTGCTAATGGTGGTCCTCCCGCTTACGCAGCCCCCAGGGTTTACTCTCCACGGCGAAGTGGCGAGCGGAGGTTTCCGAGGACTAAGAACAATAAAAATGAATTCCGAATAATGCAGAGACCGTGATACACGCACACCCACTACTATTAAACAGGTCAAGAGGAAACTACTTTTGCTTTAGTAAAGTGATTTTTGGTTTCACCATTGTAGATCGAAAAGATGCCTAACCATTTCATTTGTCGAGAGAGAAGAAAAAGATGTCTTGGTCGTCGTAGTCTAAATTTATTAAATGATTTCACCATTCAAAAGGCGTTCTTGTTGTGGAAAATGGTTTTCTTTTCTAAAAGGAGAAGAAAAGTAGTAGGAATACGAGAGTGGGGCCATCAAAAGTCCAAGTCCATCCGCGATAAATCATTTTAATTCATCTTGATAATGCTCCCAGCCTTTTCCTATGAGAAAAGATGAGGACAAAGTTCTGGCCACGATAATGGGAAAAGTCGCGCTCGGCTGCTCAAATTGGCGTCGTTTACCTTTGGAACTTTGATCTTTCTATCATCAAGGAAGCATCCCAAACAGATGCCAGGAAGCAATAGCTGTGTAATGAAATAATGCGTACACTACTTGAAATTTCAATCTGTTCTTTCACATAAGTAACACTATCAAGGGTCTTTGCCAATATCCCCTTTTTCTCCGTAGTGTTAGGTCTATACGCATACAAAACGTGAAAATCATGTAGAACTAGGTGTTTCAATTGTCAAGCCCAATTTGTAGAATTAGTAGAAATCGAAAGTAAAAGGAAAAAACACACGCAAATGCAAAATAAAAAATAAGTATAATTGTACGAAAATTGTGCCTTTCAACGATCATGTATGACTTTATTATATACATAGGGGAATTATAGTACTCCAACTATCAAGCAATTGGGATAATAGAATCAAAGCATATACATTATTAGTAAAGTCAATCTCCAATTTAATTCGCAAATATGCTCAGCCATCATGCACCTTCGCCCATCTTTTAAGTGAAACGGAGTCATGCTGAATAGACATTTTGATTGTGGAGGGCTTCTTGTACATGTTCGACAGACATTTGTTAGATTTGTAGGGTCTTCTCTTCCACAATGGTCAATATAACAATCAAGTAATACCCAATGCATGTCTATTCATTAAATCCCAATTAGCTTGCTTAATCAACTTTGGTTCTGCCTAGACAAAGGTAAGCACAGATTCCTCCCAGTACATATTATCCTTAATACGCATTTTCAAGAATCGAAGTCCTTCCCATTAAGTTTGTTGATTTTAACATTTTCTGCTTTTGTAGCCATCAATCTACTTCAACTCAGCCTAACTATCTTTTATACTACTTTTTTTTTGTTAAAACAAGTTATCGAAAGGTTTAATAAATAGATTAAGGAAATTAATTCAACATCATATTTATGTGGTTGGTCAGTGTAACCAACTCCACTAGGAGAGTAGCACAAGGTTCCATGATAGACAAAGGAGATATGATAAAGATTATAATCACACTTAAGTCATAACCCTCTTTAGTGATTCTTAGACCCAGTTATGCCAATAACTTATGGTGTTTAGCCTATTCATTTTTTCACAAAACAACCTCGCAGAAAAGACACAAATGCTTACCACAAGACTTTGTCACATTTCCAAAACACTCACAATTTCTTCAGGATACAATTCACGAGTATGGTGCACAATTACAGCCAAAAGCTCCCCTCCCACTCACTAGTGGCCGAAAACCAAAAATATCCACCTCTTAACATATAAATATATAAAATCTCGGCCATATTTAAAATGAAATATTGCCCTGTCATATGTGGCAATGTATGGGTGCGTGTGCCATGGCATGAATGCATACGAATCTTTGTTCAAAGGTCAAATTTTTTAAATTCTAAATATTTCCGATACCCATTAGATAGATAGCTACCTTTTGTTGATTATGAGGTTTTTTCTTTCTTATAATGGTTGGGACTCAAAAAAAAGTGCATGGAATTAAAAGATCCTATCTCCATGGAGGAATCACATGAAGGAAGGTTTTACATGAGCTCGACCGGACCTAAGAAGTTCGAGTCAGTGCTTATTTGTTTTGGGCAAGTGCACTAGAAGTCATGAAACTCGTCACAAAAGTACAATAGAATTTTGAAACTTTCAAATAATTCAATCAAGTCCTAAAATTTATTAAATTAGTACAATGAAGTCTCTTCATTAACTTCGTTCAATTTGACCAACAAAACATATTGACGTGACTTCATATTTTTAATTACGTTCTAAAAACACATGACACCGATTAGGGGTGAGCATTGGTCTAGGGTTAACCCTAGACCGACCCTGGACCGGCCCAACCCTGTTGGTCCTGGTCCGATTCCCAGGGAGACTGGGTAGGTCCTTGGTCCTAAAATTCCTAGACTAGCACTGTGTGGGTCGATCCTCGGTTTTGAGAGTTCCGGGTTGATTCAACCCGGACTAACCTTGACTATACATACATACATACATATGTATATCTAATATATTATTTATAATTTTTTTATATAGAGAAAACCTTAAAATAAACAACTTTAACAACATTAAATAGCTCTTTAGTGAGAAGTTCAGGTAATTTTACATTATTATATAATAACTTAGGTTTTTAATGTTTTTTATGGCATCAATAGTCATAATTTACGAATGAGGAAAATGTTTTTGTGAGGAGTCCTCACAGTGTCAAAAAGGACACCTTATGACATCCTCCTTTAGTATTTGTTCTCTTCTGTCTTATTTGTCCTCTTAGTCTTCAATTTGCTAAAATCGAAAAAAACAACTTCTTTGCTCGCCACTCGACACTCGCCTTGCTCGCTTTGGGTCACTTGTGCCGCTCGCCGCTCAATACTCGCTTGGCTTGTTGTTTTCCACTTGAAATTTGATGCTCATTTGATGCTCACCCCACTTGACCCTCACCACTTGCCTTTCTTAGCTAACCTTGCTTATCATCGAACCCATTAGGTCGGTATAGTCATTGGTTACCCTTTCAAGGAGTACAAAAAATGAAATAAAAAATTATTTGTTAGTCTTAGGTTGACCTTGAAACCGAACCAAACCCATTGGGTCAGTCTGGTCCTCAATCGCTTTTTCAAGGAGTACAAAAAATGAAATAAAAAATTATCATTTGGTCCCAGGTTGATTCTGGAACCGAACTGAACCCATTGGGTTGGTCTGGTCCTCGATCTCAAGCTCAATAGGATCGGTCCTTGGTCCCAAAGATTGAGGACTGATACTGTGTGAGTTGGTCCTAGGGTTAGGGGTGGACTAGTCCAGTCCGGACCATGCTCACCCCTACTTCTTATCCCCTCCCTCCCCCTTTCATCCCCCAGCCCAAAAAATTAAGATATTATAATAATTATCCCTATCCACTCCTTCCCACATCTGTCCTTTCTCCATGGTAAATTTCTAGCAACTTGTCCTAAAGACTCGAATCACCTCCTCAGGATTCAATCCAAACCCTAGCACACGCCGAGTTGACGCGAAGTACATCATCATTAATGCATTGCGGTCGTACACATTGAGAGAAATGACAAAAGTGTTGGAAGATATGATGTTGATTTGAGAGAATATATTCACGAGATACGATATATTTTAGTCAATTTAGGATTAGATCCAATACTTGTAGATTAAATAAATATAATCATTCTTTTTTTATTGCTAGTCATCTGTATTATATAGTGATTCTTCTATACATTAAAGAATACAATCAATGAATACAAAAATTCTCCTATGTCTTTGTTCTTTTGCTCCAGATTTTGTCATAATATCAGAGCCGATGCTCATAACCTAGCTTCCACAACTTTCTTCCTTGATTGCCCACCGGATGTAACTGCGCCTTTGTTATTGTAGGAACTCTAACCTGGAAAATAAGGTTAGCACTCCAGTGTAGGAATCGGTATCTGAATTTCTTGAAGAACAAACACTTTTTTTCCTTACTGCTTTACACTTACCGACACCATGCCTAAAGACCCTTCGTCGATGTTAGAAGAGGGAACTCTAGAAGAGTCGATCATTCAGCAAGATATAAGCATCTTGAATCTGTCTACTAGAGCTCTAACTCAAGAACAAAGGGCTCAGGCCCTGCCCAACCAGGGACAACCCATTGCGAGCCAGTCCATCCAATGGCCGCCTGTCCAGATGGCGCCTGGTCCATGGTTTTATGGATCCACACAAGTGAGTCAGGGTCATGGAGAGCAGGCCCAACCTAATGGAGGCTCACCGACCATACTTGGGGTAGGCTCATCCACCGGGCCGGGTTTGTTTTATATTGGTCATATGCCCGAATCTGATAATATGGGTTCGGGATCGAATCCTTACTCGGTTCCCCAACTCGGATTTTTTCCATAGTTGATTGTTGTTGCTAGCGGCCACCTGGAGCCCGGCGACTCGCTTTACACAATGACAGCCGACGAACCAAAGCTGCAGCTCATTGCATAGCAGCTATCCTACAGCTCATTGCCTAGCAGTTGTTCGGCGCCGACACCTACTCAAGCTAGTCACGGGAATTCCGGTGAGCGTTTGTCACCAAGGACAAAGACGGATTTATTGATGGGACGATTCCGATTCCGTTCGACTAGCGGCAGGCACGATTATGGAGGAAATGCAATAAACTTGTCCAAACATGGATTGGAAATTACATCACCTCCGAAGTTGTGGCTGGACTATCCCTGACGGAGGATTCAAGACAGATGTGGGAAAATATAAAAATGTACGGAAAATTAGATTGGGTTAGAATTTTTTCACTAACCCAGCAACTTTCAGATTTGAAACAGTGGAACATGAGTGTAGCCGCCATTTACAACAAACTTTCGGCATTATGGAATGAGTTGGAAGCGGTGGAGGAGAAATTGGAAGGACCCGAATCGACTCTACGACAATACCGAGCCATGCGGGAACGAGAAAAAATCACCTGATTTCTCCTGATTTTGAACGAGTCATACCTTTCATTTCAGTCCCAAATCCTTACCATGGAACCCATGTCGACACTTGGTCGGATCTATTGGCTTGCTGTTCAAGAGGGAGAGCCAACGCCTTGCTGTTTTCGACCATCTCAAGACTGGAGACGGAATTGCGCTGGCTGCTCACGGGAACACACATTAGAAGGGAGTCTTGAGGAAGGGGCAAGGAAAAAGGTGGAATGGGCAGCTAGGGTTTTCTGGAGAAGACCCCAAAAGCTTCAAGAAAGGATCGGACGGTCCAGATCTGTTCAAACGATTCGACGGCTCAGGGGCGTCATACCCACTAACTGCATTTGACAGCTAACAAAGTCCTTTCTCAGTAAGATTGAATGGCCCACACGTGTTCTCGGCCATGATAGGATCGAACGGCCCATAGAATGCCTTTCCATCCGATGGCTCACATGAAGCAATGATGGCCCCTGTTTTTAAATCATCAATTGGACCACCTTATGCCATGACATCAAAAGGAAATTTCAAAGGCAAAGGTAAATTATATTGTGACTATTGTAAGCGTTCACATCATACAATTGATAACTGCTGGAAATTGCATGGGAAGCCCAGAGAAAAGGAAAAAAAGGATTTTTTGATCATTTTTCAGGTTACAGGTCAACGTGCTGATAATTCTAATCATCCGATTAGCCATGAGCAGTATCAAGAACTTATGAGGGCTTTCAAAAAATTGGAGGCAAGCCTAGCCATCGGCGAAGTTGGGCGAGCTTTGCCCAGTTGCTGGCGAGACTTGGCCGACAAGGGCTGGCCTTGCTGAGGGTCGGCGATACTCCGGTGAGGTCGCCAGCCCGATGACCGGCCACTTGAAGAAGAAGAATATGAGAGAGAAATGAAAAAAAGAAAAGAAGAAAAAAAGGAAAAATGTAATAAAATTATTTAAATATTAAAATAAAATGATTTGGAGTAGAAATTTTGAGCACGGTACTAAACACAATTCTATTCCGGGAATTGAAATTTTGGATAGTTACCAAACGGCTTAAAATGTTTAGAAATTGTTCCCGAAAGAATAAAAAAGAATCATTTCTAATCAGAAATTGTTCCCAGAAACAAAAGCGTTACTAAACGCGCCCTTACAAAATAGTCCGCGACCCGATTGGATTGATGCTACGACGGGCCAAGTTTCGGTCTTTGAAGCCCATCATCAAATTTTGGGCCTTGCTAATCAAATTCTTTAACCATTGCGATACTCTCCATCCGTTCAGCCAAAGTGGATCTCACCCATCTCACAAACCCGTTCGCTAAGGGTGCGTTTGTCAGTGTTTCTGTTCAAAAAGTGTTGTAGGGAATAGAAATAGAAAAAAAAACTATTTATGTTCCAGGGAACAATTTTTTACCGAGAAAAACGCGTTTGGTAAATTTGTTCCTAATAAAAAAGAATAGAAGCATGCTTGGTAAATTTGTGTTCTTTTTTTTGTTTCTTTTAATTTTTTTTCCTTTTTTTCTATTTATTTTTTCTTTTTTTCTTCTTTTGGTCGGTCGCCGGCCTCGGCCATGGCTGGCGACCAGCCGACGAGGGCCGGAGGCCTCGCCTTGGCCGGGCGAGCTCGAGCTCGCTCGATTCGTCGAGGAGCCGAGCCACCTCGCCAAGGGCCCTGGCGAGGCTCGCCTCGTTGGATCTCGGGCGAGGTCGAGCTCACCCGGCCGGCGAGCCGCCCGCCAAGGGTTGGCAATGCTCGGCCTCGGCCGGCGACGCTCCGGAAAGGTCGTCGGCCACGGCCGCCGCCATGGCTGAGGCCGGCGACCGGCCAAAGAAAAAAGAAGAAGAAAAGAAAAAGAAATAAAAAAGAGAAGAAAAGAAAGGAGAGAGAAAATTTGTTCTTAAAAATTGTTCTAGAAACAAGAAACAAGTTTTTTTTTTTTTTTTTTCGTTTTATTCCAATTTTGTTTTAACAAAAAAAGATTTAAACAAAAACGCAAACAAACGAGTTTTATTCTTTTTTTTTGTTTTAACAAAAAAATAGAAAATCTATTCATGAACAACAAATAAAAATGCAACCATGCACGCCCTAATTCTCCATCTTTGTTCCGGCACACGCAGCTTATTGCTCCTACCGGCGAATCCGAGGAGTAAGATCCATCAATATTGATTTTGAGGGCATTTGCAGTCGGGCTTTTTCCAGATCTGAGGTAAGGAGCCTTCGTCACCGTGCGCTTTCTTCTTTGAGTTCGCCTGATTTGTAAAACGGAGATTCTTCGCCTTGGCTAAGCTGATGATTTTCTTTGGGTTCGGTTTCTATTGGCAAAAAATTGTGTTGTTCCTCTCTTTCCAGATCTGCCAGAGTACTCTGTGGCTAGGAGATTGAAACTTGTTGAGGTATGGGTGAAATCTTGAAGCCATTTATCTATTCGACGAAGGCCGAAGTGTGAGATGTGCATCTGTAAGGCTGGGTCTTGCCAAATTTCTAGGTGTCGTTGCTGCTTTCGTCTGGCGATTTGGTTTGCTTTCTCTTCGGAATTCTCGAGACCTTGTTGCCGGCTTGCCCATAGCCGCCCCCTCGCCATTCACTGCGCCCGCTGCTGGCTTACCCATTGTCGCACTTCTACCTTGCTTGCTCGCTCAGCACATCCCGCAGCAGCCGTGACAGCAGCTTTGCCGGCTTATTCTAACGCCACAGCAGCAGTCCCAGGCGATTGCCGGTGATTCCAGGCGGCATCCCAGCTCCACTTGACGCCACCGCTTGCTGTTTTGTTTCCTCTGCTACTTTTGATTTCCTTTCGCAGGTTGCATAGAGCAGACTAGCATTGATTGAATCCACACTGTCGCCGCCAAGGAGAGTCCGGGCGACCCCAGCTTTCCAGTTAGACTGCAAACACCAGCAAACCTTCACCGTTGCACCTTTTGTTCTAGCGAAGCTGTCTGCAACTAGCTGCGTCCTTGCTGAATTGCTATCGTTGCTGCTTTGGTCCTGACTTTGGTCCTGACGTTCCTCCTCACCCGTCGCTGTAAAGCTGCCCGTCGCCAGTCCCAATTCTTGGAAACAAATACTTCAAACTAGGTAATTTCTTGAACCAATTTGATAGTTAGCAATTATTGATTATCTAATTCGATAGTATTCGATAATAATCTTGAGTTGTTTGAGGTTTTTAGGCATCCCCATCAAATTCCCTATTTTGAATAGTGCGTATAGTTGGTAATTCGATATTTTGGTATTAAGATCGGGTCATAGATGGCATAAACAAATTTTTAAAAAAATTGATAATGATTTTAATTTGCCTTATATGTAAATTTTAATTCAATAAAAAAATTGCATAAACAAATCATTCAACCTAAATGAATATAAGTTACCAAAGTTTCATAATCTTATATTCTCTTTGGAAATGCATATCTAATTAAAATTAAGAAGCACCTAAAATAGTGACCAATCCAGCTTGTTCAGATTTATCTTTCCTGTTGCTTTTGACTCGTACAATAGAGTAACTCCAAAAAAAAAAAAAAAAAAGCATCACTTAGAGGCTAATACTATAAAGGTCGGGCTACTTAAAGCATCCTAGAATAATAGAAAAAGCATCCTAGAATAGTAGGTATGCTTCTGATCACGATTGAGGAGCAATTTTTTGTCACCCCTTTTTTATATTAGAAATCTTATGTTGACTTGATATGGTCCACCACCAGTAGTCGATTTCAAACTTTACGCTTTCACAAGCCAGAAATAGAAAAAGAAAAAAACTAGTTTCGAGCTTTCATCGGAAAATTTTTATGTTTTACGTTTTGTTTAATTTAATCTTTATTTCCGACACAATTGTGCATTTTTTCCCTTGAAATATATAAAATTTTCACAGCACATAAAAATTGATAAAAAATTTACATATAATTCTCTTATGTTTGAAAAAACATTTTAAATCTCAACAATAAAGTAGAAACGTTTTGCTTTCTGAAAAACACACACAAACAAATCCTAAGAAAACTCCGCTAACTCCCATCATGAGGATTACCTCCTTAAGTTCTATTTTATTTTGTGTCCTTTATGAAACCCAACTATATATACATTTACGTCTATTTTATTAGTGGTTGAACGACATAATCACAAAGTTCCCTCTCCTCCCTTTCCCTTAACATTAATTAGAAATATTACTTTATTATAAAGTAGAAAAAATAAAACTTAATCATCACATTTGATTTAATCTACTGTTTCTAGAGCAATACACTAATGTCAACTTGCCATCCTTATTCTTTGACTTGACTCTGGTGGGCCATGAAATCCGAAAACAGAAACTCAATCTTACAGATCTCGAACTAATATAAACTTGCTGGAGTTGCATTTTCCAGCACCACGAGACGCGTGACTTCATATGTAGAGTTACATATTTCGGACACTTTATTTGATTCTCGCCCCATCGGCTGGTCAACTTGTGGGGCTTAGGCCATTCCTTCAATCACATATCTGCAATTTCTCTCGATCAATGCCACAACAGGAAGTAAATGGAAACTGATCCTTGCTTACTTACCTAAACATCACTTGCTGGTCCCTGTTAAAGCATGCCAAATCTTTTGTAATTTGATTTTAGAATTTTAGCAGACACAGCTAAAGATGAAAGGAAGGAGCTCTTCTCCAGAAACTAGGTCCACTGGCCATGGCTCATCTAGACCTGATTACGACGTGTTCCTGAGTTTTCGAGGACCGGATACTCGCTTTAACTTCACAGATGTCCTCCATTATGCCTTGTTAGATAGGGGTATCAGTGTTTTCATAGACAAGCAAGGGATTAACGTTGGTGAAGAGATTGGTCCTGAGATCTTTCAGGCCATTGATGACTCGAAAATTTGCATTCCCATCTTCTCTAGAGGCTATGCCTCTAGTAGTTGGTGCTTGCGCAAGCTGGAGAAAATGATGGAGTGTAGGAAAACCAAGGAACTAGATGTTATGCCCATTTTTTATGACGTGCAACCTTCCGATGTGAAGCTTGAAACCAAAGTATATAGAGATGCATTAACGCTGCATGAAAAAACACGTGGGGTTGAGATTGTGCAACGCTGGGCAGAGGCTCTAAAGGAGGTTGCTAGAATCAAGGGATGGGACACCAAGAACATAGGATATGTTAACTCATTCTACTCCATCTTCCATTTTCTCTCTGTTTCTTTTGCTTGAATACCGATTATCTTCTGAAGAGCCAAATTATTTATGTTGCTCTAGGCTTGTTAAGCGTGTTTTTGTCAAGTTTTAGTTGCTAAGGACTCAGTGGGTTGACTATAACCCAATCAGATCGATTCATGGTCTCTTTACATATCAAATCCGACTTTAAATCAATCGAAAACATGTCTTGAAATCTCAGGGACTTTATCACAGTCTTATTAAATAAATGCTTTTATTGAATTAGAGTAGGTTGCTTACATTCTTCAATGTCATGCTTGCTCGGTGATATAATTTGAACACAAAGTTCTCAATGGAATGTAATGGGAGAAAAAGGCTCACAAATAGACTAGAAAGACTTTATACTCAAAGAAAAACACTAAACTTAGAAAGTCTACCTAATTTGAATTTGAAATTCAAAACCTAATGAAAGATCTAATCCGATATAACCTTTTTCAAAACCAGGACTCCTTGATTGATGCTGTACGATTTATGTTCAAAGTGTTTCAATTGTCTTCATAGATATGTCTATGTGTTGTAGATGATGCCGAGAGTTTTTGTGTCTTTAATTGTTCCCCTATTTTTTATGGACGATTCCATTCTACATCCTCAGATTCTTCCACAAAAATTTCTAGCTGTTTCTTGACTTGCACGCTAATTTTGGAATGACTTCTAACAATCTTTTTAATTATAGTTGTTTCTCGGTTGATGGAGCTTTCTAGACTTTACTTCAACTTCCTTTCTTGTTTTGACTAAACAATTGTTGCCACGTGTCATAATTTGCGCTTAACTTCCGTCCATCATTGAGCTTTTAGACATTCTATCTATGAATTTCATGAGTCAAATATATTTTTGTGACTTTTATGATCGATGAGTTTATTTAGGCATTCTATCGAGTGGACTTATGATTTGAGTGTATTGTAATGGCATAATTTTGGCCATTTACTTTTTTATGTTTAGGCCCTGATTTAAGGTTTGGCTTTAGTAAGGCCATAAATTAGGGGTGATTAACGGTCCAAATTCAAGTTGGGGAGGGGCCGGGACTAAACTTGCTGGTCTAGTTCAAACCTGATTCCCATAAGAACTGGCTAGGTTCACAAGTTCAAAATCCAAGAGCCAACCATTTAGTTTGAATCTGTGACCTGAGCCTTTACGATCCAACTTGAAATTTATGGTTCGGCTCAAGTGGGGTTTCGGTTCACGATCAGTTTCCGTCTTCTTTCTTTTCCCCCTCTCTCTTTTCCTTTTGCGCCAGATTTGTTTGAACTGTTCATTTTGACACACTGTAACAGACTAATATCTACAACGGAAAAAAAAAAAAAAAAAACGTAGGAAGGATAGAATAAAGCAAGCAGCTTCTGCGCTTCTAATCAACAAACAGGGAGAGAGTCAAATTATGGCGGTTGTTAGCTTTTTTTTTTTTTTTGGTCAGAAGGAAGGAGACTATATTGAAGTAGTGAAACCATTACATCCGGCAGCAATAGCATCCGCGCGTAGTAAATCTACCAATTGAAAAGGGGGAAAAACAGTCCAACATTGGACAGGGGAAAACCGGTCGTGGGCCTTCGCAGCCCAATCAGCAGCAACATTCGCCTCCCTCCGGCAGTGCCCTAGCGAGAGATTGGGGAAATTGGAGAGCAAGGAGGCGGCTTCGAGAAAGAGGGACCGAACTTCCCATGGTGGCTGGCATTGGACACTGCCGATCTCATCATGGCAAGGCGACCTCATATTAGTACGATGTATTTTTTCCCAATGTCTCTCTCTGCGGTTGGCAGATGCGCATCGAGAACTACCCTTGCATATTGTAAACTTTTCATCTATTTTGGTGCCCTCGAAGATATAGTTCCTCCTCTTCTTTCTTTTTTTAAGGCCAATATGGCTTTTAAAAAAAAAAAAATCTACAAATATTAGCTCTTTCCTCAAACCCGTTTCCTTTTCCACTTTCAGATCTGATTTAATTCTTATTTGTTTCAATTTACACTACTGGTTGGTTTTTGTTTTTCAGATTTGAAACGAAGCTTAAATAGACCCATTGAAGTAATGTGTTTTGACTAGTCCGAACATGAGGCTTCATAACACAGACAGAACGATTTGGATGGGTTTTCAGGCTGGGCCTCCCCAAGTTTTTCTTTCCCACCTATATGGTGCTCAAGAATCAAACCGACTTGGTGGCTTCTTGGATAGAATCCTCACAAACAAATTTTAAATTACAAGTTTATTTAAATAAGGAGTTGAAAAAAATACAAAACAAAAAATAGGGGTCTGGTTTGGTTTCAAACCGGTTGTAGGGTGGACTAGTTCAGTTTCCAATTCCAAAGAACCGGGAACGGTTCCCTGGTTCAGTTACTGGCTTCAAGTTTTGAATTGGAGCAGTTGAACCATGCTCACTTCTAATAGACTGTGTGATAATTATTGGGAGGAATCATCTTGCACTTCATGATCTTGATCATCACCTTCATTAAACATCCATTGTATGCTATTGCTATGATTGAATCAATTCGGAGAGTCATGCATATTTTTCTCTCATACGTCCAGCATTTTGTAGCTAACTCATTACCGAATCATCTTGTATATTCATGTTTAATTTCAATCAGATGGTAACTTCATTATACTCTTTCTACTAACATACAGCCATGGAGAACTCACACGGCTAATAGCTCATAAAGTTTTGGTTAAGCTTAAGGTGTCTTCGGTACATCTGTCCAATAATTTGGTCGGGATCGACCAAGCAGTGGATGAAGTAACAGATTTGTTGAGTGTTGAATCTAAGGACATAAGGCTTGTTGGAATATGTGGAATAGGTGATATAGGCAAAACAACTCTTGCCAAGCTTATTTACCATGAACTGTCCGCTAATTTTGAAAATTGTTGCCTTCTCCCGGATGTTCGACAAGCATCAGAAAGTTCAAGTTTCAGTCTTCTACATCTGCAAAGGTAACTTGTGCATGATATCCTTGGGGACAAAACAATCGAGGTTTCTAGCATCGATCAAGGGAAAAATTTGATCCAACGACTATTTAGTAGAAAAAAAGTTCTTATTTTCCTTGATGATGTAAATCATAGGAGCCAACTTATGGCATTAGCAGCAAAGAAAGAATGGTTTGGTTCGGGAAGTAAAATACTTGTTACGACAAGAGATAAAAGTGTTTTATGTGAATTTGAAGATCAATTTGAGCATTGTTTAATATATGAAGCTAAGGAGCTCAACAATCTCGAAACGCTTCAACTTTTCAGCAAGCATGCCTTTAGAAGCATCTCTCCTCCAAAGGCATTCTTGAGTCTATCTAAGAAAATTGCTGCAAAAACTGGAGGGCTTCCTTTGGCCATTGAAGTGATGGGCTCATTTTTATATGGGAAAAAGGAAGCAGTGTGGCAAAGTATGTTGAAAAAGATGGAAGGGTGTCCTCATAAGGATGTGAAGGATAAGTTAATGTTGAGTTATGAGGCATTAGATCATCACCAACGACAAATCTTTCTTGATATTGCTTGCTTTCTAGTTGGAGAAAATAAGAGAGATGCAGATTACATGTGGAATGATTGTAGATATTTTCCGGATGAGGCGATTGAAGTTCTACTTTTAATGTCCTTAGTAAAAATTATAGCAAAGAACCAATTGTGGATGCATGATCAGCTTAAAGACTTAGGCCGGAGCATTGTTGACCAAGAAAACTACGAAGACCCAGGAAAGCGTTCTCGGGTGTGGAATCATGAAGAAGGTCTTGCTATGATCAAAAGAAAGAAGGTAAAAGTCTAAGTGCACCTTCCTCTACTTTGTTCATTGCAGAAATCTTCCTTCAATTGTTTTCCCGCTATTTCAGACTTTATTTGGAACTCTTTACATTGAATTGACTCTTTCCTCATTTTAGGGAACCGAAACTGTTGTAGCAATCTGTATGAAGTTTTGCGGGGTTATACCAGCCACTATTTTGACATCAGATGATTTTTTGAAAGTGCCAAGTATTAGATTTCTTAAAATGGAAGGTGTGAACCTCACTGGAGACTATAAGAATCTCTTTTCAGAATTAAGATGGCTGTCTTGGAAGAATGCTCCTTTAATGTTGGCTGCTACCAACTTTTGCCCCAAAAATCTAGTCATCCTTGACCTATCATGGAGTCCTCTAAGATGTTATTGGCGTGGCTGGAGTCAACTTAAGGTACGAGCAAATTATAAGGTGCAACATGTCATTTTCTTGCAGGAACAACAGTCTGAGTGTCGCACGGTTGTAGATTGTCATTTTATTGATTTTTTTTTTCTAGTTAAATTTTATTGACTCAATTGAAAGAAGAAATATAGCTCTTGAAAAATGT
Organism: Eucalyptus decipiens; assembly: GCA_014182575.1. Lineage (NCBI taxonomy): Eukaryota > Viridiplantae > Streptophyta > Magnoliopsida > Myrtales > Myrtaceae > Eucalyptus > Eucalyptus decipiens. Next base: position 43,045,865 of record CM024611.1, on the reverse strand, counting down.
CTAGGATACGAATCCTCATTTCATAGCTGAATTACTTTTAATTTTTAAAAGCTCACCTATTAAAATGTCGCTGGAAATATCTTGAATCAAGCAATTACTTTTCCATTTGTCTGTATATTTCCCTTACGTTCATTAATGTAAGTCAATTGAGAATATATACTGTTAATAGATTTGCCGGAATCAAATGTCTTGTGGCTTAATACATTGACCTACAATGCCTTTAAATGACATTATCTAACATTCACGTTGTTTTGTGTTTCTTAATTATGCCAATAAGCTGTACCTAATAGATGTTTAAGGTTAGTTAATTGAAACATTAAGTAGTGAATAGGACTGATATGCAAGGGATACGATGCCCAAAAAAGCCAAACACTAAAGAGAACTTAGTAAAATTATAAGAAATTTGTGAGTGAAATTGAACAAGCAACCTGGTATTATTTAGTATTCAACAGTTAAATATGCTCTTCAAACTACTCATCCCATACTATAAACGTCCAGTAGAAGGGAGTTTCTAATTTTACTCACTTCATTATTGATATTACGCATTATAATAGCACTACTAGCAACTATTCCTCAAAATAATTCTAATGTTTCGTAGTTTTGACTTTAAAATTAATATCATCTTTAAATTTGATTTTGCTGATACTCTCATATTAAAAGAGGTCATAAAAGCTCGTAACATATGCTTTTATGTCATAATTTGCATTCACAATTTCTGTTAAATTTTAGTTAGGATTTTTAATTTTCAAATTATGATGAAAACTATAATCTTTCATCACATACCTTAGTCCCCTATATAAATTTTCGATGATCAGAAATTTTCAAAATTATGATTATCTTAATTTTCAAATTATTATTTGTATGGTCTATACTACGAGTCTGAGTTAATATCATTTCAATAAAGAAGGAGCTTTTCTAAAGTTAATACTTTTCATGATAGATCTTTCATCACATACCTTAGTCACCTATATAAATTTTCGATGATCAGTAATCTTCAAAGTAATGATTATCTTAAATTTCAAATTATTATAGGTATGGTTTATGCCCTGAGTCTGGCTTAATATCATTTCAATAAAAAATGAAGCTTCTCTAAATTTAATTTTTTTCATAATAGATGCTGTTTATTTTAACATTGCAATATCAATATTCTGTATTATTATAGAGGTTCAAACTTAATTTCCTTATATCAATAAATATTACAGCATGGAAATTAGCAATTTTTTTTTTGCCATATGTTATATAATGGGCTGCATTGGCGGTAATAGAAATACTTATGATTGTGATCTTACATACCATATTAGCAATGTCATTGAATATTATTAAAATAATCTATTTGTTAGATAATGGGAAAAAAATCCTCCTATTCCTTACAATTTAATCATTTAGTTTTTCTCTTGTGCTCTTAGAAATTATATCTTGCAAAGACAAAATTAAGGATGAATTTGGTAGTTTCAATTATTTTGAAAAATCCAAAATCTTATCGATTATGAACTCTCCCTTTCGTTATATATTTTGAATAAAAAATAGTCCAAACAATTGATATGTAAACTAATCTAAGCTTAAAATTTCATCGACAGTTTGTGCACGCTAGAAATTAATATTCAAGAATATGAATTCTAGTATATTAAAGAAAAGCAAAGCACACTGATGTTTGTGTAAAAAAAGAAAATAAATTACTTAAGGAAAAAATTGTTATAGATTTAAGGAAGAAAATTGGTATAGTTATCGTTCATCCCATTGCATGATCTTCATTGGAATTTTTTGATAGAAGTGTTGGGATGAATGCTACTTTCAAGGGATGTCTGTCCCTTTTTCTTAAACAAATGCCATATTTTCTTAAACAAATGCCATATACTTATCTGTAGAAAAATTGTCCCAACAACAAATGTGTAAATTTAAAAAGATGAAATAAAATAATCACATGTTAAACTTTACTTATCTATTGCACTTAATTGACTCCACTTTCCTACTTCTCTCTATATTATTTTTCCTTTTTAAGTTCCAGAAAACTCCACATTCTTAGTTCCTTTTTGTATTTTTACTAACTAAATTTTCCATTTTATGTATATTCACTCTTAGGATCAATTATATGCAACCCAAAATTGGAGATACAGGCAATTATACATGTGCACAAATTCTTGTACAAAATGATGAGGAGAGGTTTCTAATTTTCAGGGATATTCTCTCCTCTCCCCCAAGTACCTTAATTAAATCTTCAATGACAAATAAATGGGGATAATCATGTAATTTAAGGTATTTTTTGTTGTGATCATAGTAAACTTTTTATTTTTTGGCACTTGCAAGAAAATACTTTTCTCTTCCATGTATGCTATTTTAAGAAAATCTAAAAGGTTTTTGTTAACAAGTTCTTTGAAAACATTTGCTGGACTTCCATATAAAGAAAATTTATCATTTTTAAAGCATTTTTCTCGTATTTTGCACAATTAGGGCATTATTAATGTAAATCTTTTTTTTTTTTTTTGGTGAAAAGGTAAGTATTTATTAATGTAAATCTTTGTTTACTACATATGGCTAAAAAGGTGAACTGGAGGCACTAGTAAGACCCAACCCAAAATTGGATGTACTAAGCGTGTGTTTAATAACCATGTTAAGTACTTTTGATAACCTCTAGCTCCACATAACTTAATAAATTTTTTAAGTATAAATCACTTAATATAATATGTAGGAAGCGATTATTTAATAGGTTAAGTGAAAAAAAAAATTCAATTAGAACTGTAATATTACCTATTATATAGTTAAAACCTTCCAACAATGTTCAATATTCTATATTTGGTAAGAAACAAATAAAAATTATTATTTAATGTCATCTGTTATAAAAACAACTTTTTATTTTCATTTTCGATACTTAAACGATTCAACAATTTTCAACACCTAAAGTATCACCACTTGGCTTTTGTTTTATCAAACAAGCCCGCAGGTAGGGACGAATCTAGAGAAAAGATGTTGGCAGGCCAATAAAGGCCAATGTTAGCAAGAGTTAGAATTATTACCTAATAGCACATAATGAGCGCACCAAATACATTGACCTTTAATTGTCATTTCAGTAGATACCATGTGCCTAATGGCACTGTACAAGTCGTCTCCACTTCATCTGTTGACCAGACTATTGATATATTCACCAAGACATACCCATCTGAGTGTTTTTTGGATCTATTCTCCAAATTCAAATTGACTTCTTTCAAGTTACCTTAAGCTTGAGAGGTATGTTATATTATATTAGGATTACTCTTTCGGGCTAAGTTATTTGTAATTTACATTTGTTGTGTTAAGTCTGATTGTTTTTTCTATTTAGGTCTTATAATCTTGATTTTGGTAATCTATAGGATATTACATTACTTTCATTTCCATCACAATTCTCAACTAACACATTGAGCAAATACTTCGATAAACTCGAATACTAGTTAGATTGAAAATCTTGATTATGCACTTTCGTTTACTAAATAGAGGATATAAGGTATAGACAATATTTATTGGCTCAAATCTATTGTAAATTCAATAAATTCTGTCGCATAAAGAGAATGGAAGTAAAAAATGTGAAGTATGACATTTGGTGTAGCTCTTTCTTCATTCAGGATATGTGTTTATGGTTACATTGATGGAATAATATTATTTTTGGTTATGTCCTGCAAAGTTTTCTACTAATTCAACTTCTTGAAAAAAATGATTTGTAGGTGGCTACGAGATTGAAGGTCCTTAATCTTTCGTATTGCTGTGAGTTGACTGAACTTCCAGACCTACGGGAACTTTCATCCTTAGAAATACTAATTCTTGAGGGGTGCGAGAATTTGGGGAGGATTGATCCATCCATTGGTCAACTAAGGCGTCTCAAGCACTTGAATCTAAATGGATGTTGTTCTTTCAAGATATTTCCTAAATTAGGTTCTCTGACTCAGCTTCTCGTGGATAGGGTGGTGACCCTACCAAAAACTTATAAAGAGTTACCTAGAGTAGGCAAATCTAGAATAGATAGAATGGACTATGAACTCTCTATATTTCCAACATATAGGAAATTACAAAAATTTCTAGATATCCCATTCGGAGCACTTTTGAATCTTGAGTACTTGTCCATTTGTGGAGTTCGAATACTAACAGAACTTCCAGAATCAATTGGGTTGCTGAAATCTTTAATTGAATTGAATATCTCAGACACCAGAATTATGAAGTTGCCTAACTCGATTATTCATCTTAAGAACTTGAAAGTGCTGAAGATGGACAGAAGTTCCATAACAAAGCTACCGGCGGAAATTGGGATGTTGGAGAAATTGGAAGAGATTCATGGAGAGAATTGTCTGTTAGAAATGATTCCCAGTGATGTTGTGAGACTATCTTTCTTGAAGATTTTCAAATTAACAGAAACTCGTGTGAAGAAAGTACCAGAGCTTCCCCCAAGTTTGATAAGTCTGTATGTCTCTTCAACAGTGGATGTTCTGAACATGTCGAATCTAAGAAAATTGGGTTTTCCCACCTCAACCTCGACCACAGCTTTGGAAACGGATATAACTTACACCCTATGGTGGATTGGGAAACTACTGAGGCTGGAGTACTTATGGTTGGAACTTACAAGCATCACCAGCATACCATCTGATTTGGATCACCTCTGTTGTCTGAAAGAACTCCTACTCGTCCGCTGTAAGAGCCTCCAGCACATTGGACTGCTTCCCTCTAGTTTGAGGAAACTTAAAGTTTCCCACTGCAATGCTCTACAAAGTATAGATCTTTCCAACTTGCAGAAATTGTTGGAGTTAAGTCTCAGTTTTGGGATTTTCAATATTCAAGGCCTTGAAAGTGTAAGATCATTACGGTGCCTGAAAGTGTCCTCCTTGGAGTTAAGCGAGCTCAGTGGGCTTGAAAGACTAGAGAAGCTACAGGTGTTGTCGATTGATTGTTGCCCCCTCCTGCAGACGTTGCCCAACTTATCTGACTTAAAATGTCTGAAGGACATGTTTCTGTGGAGCTGTCGAAAACTGGTCGAGATTCAAGGTCTTGACAAACTGGAATCCCTACAATCGATTGCCATCGGAGGCTGTAGTTCATTGCAAACTTTACCTGATGTATCGAATTTGAAGAAGCTGAAGTACTGCAACATTGAATGTTGTTCAGAAGGCGATCTCCCAGGAGAAGAAGCTCAAGACCATGATGACCTGTCATAATTGAAAAAGCCTGTGATGGGAGAGTAGATAACATAAAGACTCCATTAATACTCTGATCTTTTTAGACATTATCTGTTCTCCTGTTCCTTTTTCTACGCATGGATCTATGAAAATCGTCAAGAACTTCATGCTTCAGATCTAGTCTATATTCTGCGCCCAAGGCTCTGGAGTACATTAATTATTTAAGAACTTAGTTCCATCATCAGTTCTTTACTTTTCTCTAAAAAATAAGAAATAAAATTGGAGTTCGCAGGAGAAAAACACAATACCCACCCGTTCACAAGTCGCATGACACCGCACCCTGCGTCACTCGCCATCTCTGTCCTGACCATTTCCTCTTTCCTTCTTCAACTTTTGGTTTTCTCTTCTTCATCTGCTCTCTCTCTCGTCAATGGCCACTCACCATTACCCCACCGCTCTTGTGACCATGGCAAAACGTGGTTGCTCTTCACCGTGGACAATGGCCTCCCAACACGATGTTGCTACTAGGGGTGACCTGTTCCCAATTTTTGGGTGGACTAGACTAGTTGGTCTTGGAATCGGGAACCCGACCAGACCAATCGGTGCGGTCCGGTCGGTCTCAATGGATTAAATCACTTTTTATCCTATACTTAAAAAAACAAAACAAAATACATTCTTTGGTTTTTCAGATGAAGAGCTCTCTTCAATCAAAGTTTACAAAGAATACAATACTCCCTAAAAGGCGTTGACGTCGAGCGAGAAGGAAAGGCATTGACATTGAGCGAGGCAAGAGGTGAGGCTGCGAGAGGGAAAGAAGTCAACGTCGAGGCTCGAGTGACTTGATTGGAACGAGGAGTAAGGTGAGGTTGCAACTACGAGAGTAGAAAGCATTCACGTTTGATAGATGCTGCGGAAGGGAGACTACATGTGCAAGGGAGAGCATGCTGCTCTAGAGAGGGCTCGAGAGAGAGAGAGAGAGAGAGAGAGGGAGGGAGAGAGAGAGAGAAGTGCATAGATTCCAAAAAGCAACTTGAAAGATAAACCCTTTCTCAATTTCTATGTAAACTTGAAAATAAAACAAAAGAAGAGAAGTTAAAAAAGAGGATGTTATATAGCTTCCTTTTTCCTACTTAGCTTAGAGAGTAGGTGCATGACAAGTGTTGCGATCTACTCTCGGGGGGAGGGAATAGGTTTAGGGATATTGCCTAAAAGACGAACCTAAGGTCCATGATTAGGCACGGGCTCTCCCAAGTTCATACCTCTCGTGACAATGGGGTATTCTAAAGAATTTCGCAAAAAGAAGTTGCCACTAGTTTATTGGGGTCGGTTAGAAACCAAGTGAGGTATAGGAGTATATTTCACTTCCTACGCAATCAGAGAATCTAGGGTCGGAGACTTGATTACACTAATTAGCCAATGAGTGCCATTTTGGTACCTAATCTTGTTCATTTTTAAAAAAAGGATTTTTGTCAGGCAATTTGTACTGATTTTACACATATCCACTAACATGTGAGGTGATCATGCGGGTGTGCAATTACTAAGATAATAATTATAACTACCAAGATCCTAATTGTCCTAAAATTAGACACGTGCAATTAAATATAATAATATATGCAAACTAAACATGCGATATAATCAACATACAAGCAAATAAAGGCCTAATTACACTAAAATGGCAATACATAACAATTTCTAACCAAACCCTACACTTTTTGGATTTTTGAAATTTCTTTTTAAAAAAATAATTTTTAAAATTTTTTAAAACTTTTTTTGACTTTTTTTAAAAATAATAACAATAAATTTTTTTTTTTTTGGCCGGACTTAGTTGGGTCCGATCTAACCCGACTCGAGGTTCGACCCGGTCGAGTAGGCCAATCAAGCCCACTCGGATCCGGTCTAGTTGGGTTAGGCTTGACCGGATCTCGGGACTAGTCTTAGCCCAAGTGGAAATGAAAGGCCAAGTGGGCCAGATCTATGATCTGGCCCAACTCGGCCTACACCCCTCGGTCGTGACTGTTCCGTCACGACCAGGGGTGCCGAGACGGCGTACGCTGGCAACAGCATTGGCGTCAGGGTTGCAAAGGCGGAGGTGGAAGCATCAGGGGGCGAAGACAGAGGCGAAGGCAGAGGTGAAGGCAGAGGCATTAGAGTCGAGGGTGACGAAGGCAATCGGCGGAGGAACATTGACCCTGCGGTTTAGTAGGGCATTTCGGCGAGTAGGTGGTGGGCACGAGTGGAGCGAGAAACTTCTGACCTAACTGGGACTCGAGGCGGACCTAAGGTTCTCAACAAGTGACTAGTAAACAAGCGGCAATCTATAGGGGACCTACGAAGGCCGAAGCTCGCTCGAAACGGACTGAATGAGCTTCAACCGACTCAACTTCAAAAATCGCTCACTAGGTGTTCAATAAAATACCAACCTGGATTCCAATGGGAATGATGGCTCAGGGATGCGTTGGCGTGGGAGTAGGGACTTGGAGGTGTGTCAGTGGTGGTAACCTCAGTTGGTTCTCACCTCTTCTCCCTGCTCTTTCCCTCTGGTTCTCAATTCTATTCTCTCTGTACTACTAGGTTCGAGGGCTATAGCGGTGGTCGGCAGCTCACCGGCAGCTAGATGTTCCGGGGCTTCTCGGCTCCTTCTTCTCCCTTTCCTTCGCTCTTTGTATTCTCTCTTTCCCTCGCTCTCTCTCCCTAGCCGAAGACCTCTCCCTCGCTCGCCCTCCATTCTCTCGAGCTCTGGTCTCATTCCAACTCCCTCCGGCTCCCTCCCATGCTCTCCGTTCTCTCTCAACCCAAAAAAATAAAAGAACAGCCGAGCCCCCCCCATCATCTTCTCTTTGCTCTTTTCTCGTAAGCTCGGCCAAAGACATGCACGCATGGCTTCGCCATCGCTAGTTTGTCGCGGCCGCTTGATCTCGACCACGGGATCGCACTATCCTTTGCCCTCACGATCCTCTCGCCGTGATCCTCTGCCTCACCCATGGCTTGTACGTTTCTTTTTTTGCCAAAGCCAAACTAGTGTGAGGGAGGAAGAAGACCCACTCGTGGGTTGGGCCGAAATGAAAGGAGATGGGTCGGCCCAAGTGTAAAAGAGAGAAAAGAAAAAGAGATAGGTCGGTGAGCCCATGGACGAAGAAAAGCCCTCTACTCGACCTTATTCGATTTTCTTCTCTTTTTTTTTCTTTGCAAACTTTTTTGGAAAAATAAAAATTATCATTAGTGTCGCAACCAATTTTTCAGTTGTGAACCTAGGATTTGGCTAATAGATTGTTAAGCCTAGACTTAACTCGGGCTCCCGCTAGCTTATACCAATTTACGACTTAGGTTGAAATTTTTAATATGCAGTTGATTTTTAACTAGGAGTCGTCACTTTAAAATTATGCCTCGAGTTTTTTGCTGGAAAAAAAGAAATATAAAAATAAAATATTTGAAGTGAAACTTTCTTCTTTGCTATTGCGGAATCCAAATTGAAGAAGAAGAATGAAGCCGTGAAGCCTCTGGACGTGGATGATTAATGGTGGGGCCCAAGGTCAAAGGTTTGACCTTGGGCACACTCGCACACACACACGTTTGGCGTGAAGACCTCCATGCGTAGGAATTCAAAAGTGGTGGTGGGCCTTTGACTTGGGCCCACATATATAAAAGACGCAGAGAGTTTTCTTCTTGGTTTTTTCGTTAGTAGGGTTGTACACGTACGAGCGTCCGACGAAGAACGTAGCCGCACAAGAGAACCCACGTTCGCTCGTACGTCCGAGGAAGAGAAGCCGCACGTCAAAGTGATGATTGAGCCGCACGCGTGTTATACTTCAAGGCAAGGGATGTGTGGTCTTTTTTTTTTTTTTTTTTTTTTTTTTTTTGTGCCATGAGTTTATACCAAAGCAAATTGTTATTTATACACTTAGGGTTTTGGGTTAAATTTAGGTGCGGGAAACACTTGAGCGATTGAGCGATTAAGCGATTGTAAACTCTGATTCTCCGATTTTAGTGGATTATTTGCTGCTGGCTTTTCCCATGGACGTAGGTACCGATACTCAGACCGAACCATGTAAATTTCTGGTGTCCTGATTTTCTTGTTTATTTCTCTGGCGATTTCGCATTGACGTAATTTGCAAGATCCCGTCGTTTCCGCGTATTATATCCCAGCAATTGGTATCAGAGTGTGGGGTTGGATTTCTTGATTCTGATTTGGGGCTTTTGCTTGTCTGATTATTATCTGGAAATTCTATTATTGCAATTATGTCTGAGAGGAAATCTGAGATTGAGATGTTTGATGGGAGAAATAACTTTGTGTTATGGAGCATCGAGATGCGGGTTTTATTGACAACACAAGGTTTGGCCAAGGCACTAGATGGTGAAGATGAGTTGCCAATTATAATGAAAGCTTCAGAGAGGGTAGAGCTTATGCAAAAAGCAAAGAGCATAATCCTGTTAAATTTGTCGGATGAGGTCTTACTAGAGGTTATTGAGAAGAAGGATGCCGCAGCATTATGGGCAAACTTCAAGCACTTTATGTGAAGAAAGGTTTGAACAATCACTTATATATGCTGAAGAAGATGTTTCAATTTAGATATACTGAAAGTACGTCTATCAGAATCTACCTAGATGAATTTAATAAACTCATGTTGGATTTGAAAAACGTCGGTAAGATACTTGATGATGAAGAACATGGCATGATGTTGTTACCCTCTTTACCAGAGTCATGGGAGCACTTTACTGATTCGTTGTTGCAGGGGCGTACTACTATTACCTTAGAGGAGGTAAAGTCCATCTTATTTTCTAAGGAGTGGCAGAGAAAGTTGTGAGATGATGGTCTGGCGAAAGGAGCAGCGCAAGTACTGACGATTCGGGGTAGAGAATAACATCGAGAGCCTAGTAGCAGCAGAGGTAAAAGCAGATCAAAATCACGCACTAGAAAGTCCACGGGACGAGTGAAGTGCTTTGAGTGTCACGAGGAGGGGCACATCAGGAGAGATTGTCCAAAGCGAAGAAATAAGATCGATAATCAAAATGCTACAAGCAGTGTGACAAACGTTGCTGAGGGGAGCAATAGGGATGCATAAGCTGTTTTATGTGTGATTGCTACTTCGTTAGGAGACGAATGGGTGCTAGATTCCGGGTGTTCTTATCATATGACGCCTCATAAGAATTGGTTTACTACTTACCAAGCTGCAGATGGTGGTAGGGTTCTTTTGGGGAATAATGCAGTCTGCAAGGCTGTGGGAATAGGGACAATTCGGATCCGGATGCACGATGGGGTGGTTCGCATATTGATAGATGTGAGACATGTACCGGAGCTCAAAAAGAACCTTATTTCTCTGGGGACACTCGATGATATCGAGTGTAGGTACACCGCTGAAGGTGGAGTACTGAAGATCTCTCGAGGTGCCATGACAGTGATGAAGGGGAAGAAAGTGAATACTCTCTATCATCTATTGGGAGAGATCGTGATTGGAAATGCTGCTGTTTCATCAGGCGAGTCAAATTCTAACTTGACTCAGTTATGGCATATACGTTTGGGGCACATGAGTGAGGTAGGTATGACAATGCTGAGTGAAATGGGGTTGTTGAGTGGTCAGAATACAGGAAAGCTGGACTTATGTGAGCACTGCATCTATGGGAAGCATCATCGAGTTAAGTTTACAACAGCTATTCATTCGACCAAACGACCGGTTGAATATATTCATTCAGACGTTTGGGGCCCATCTTCAGTTCCTTCGAAAGGAGGTGCCCGATATATGCTGACTTTTATCGATGATTATTCGAGGAAGGTATGTGTATACTTTCTAAAGCACAAATATGATGTGTTTGATTGGTTTAAGAAATTTAAGGCATTGATTGAGAAGCAGCCAAATAAGCAGATCAAGTGCCTAAGAACTGATAATGGCATGGAGTTCTATGGTAAAGATTTTACCGAGTTCTGAGAAAAAGAAGGTATTGTAAGACACCGCACAGTACCTGGGACACCATAGTAGAATGTTGTGGCAGAATGAAAGAACAGAATCTTGCTTGAGCGAGCTCAATGCATGCTTTCGCATGCAGGACTTGGCAAGGAATTTTGGGCCGAAGCAATGAATATGTCATGTTACCTGGTAAATCGATCTCCATCATCTGCTATTGAGTGGAAGACTCTTGATGAAGTATGGTCGGGAAAACCTGTTGATTATTCCGGATTACGAATATTTGGATGTCCTGCGTGTGCTCATACAAGTGATGGTAAGCTTGAGCCAAGGGCGAAGAAGTGCATATTTCTGGGTTATGCATAAAGGGTGAAAGGTTATCGGTTGTGGTGCACCGATCCCAGATCACTCAGTTTTTCTAATTAGTAGAGATGTGATTTTCGATGAGATTGCAATGCTTCAACAGAGGAGTTCTGAAACACAACCAGCAGAGAAGACAGATCATGGTGTCATAAGTGAGGTGGAGTCTCAGGTGGAGACTCCAGAGACCTCAAAGGTAACTGAGGTTGAGACTGCAGATGAAGCCGTAGTTCCTAAAGTTGGTGATAGTGAACAACCAGCAAAGTCGCAGCAGACTATAGCCGTAGATGGAGAGAGAAGGCAAATTAAACCACCTGTACGTTATGGTTATATAGATATTGCTTATGCATTGACTGTAGGTGATGAGGTGGAGACAAATTAGCCTTCGTCTTACTCTGAGGCGATGGCTAGTTCGGAGTCGTCGCAGTGGCTAGGGGCTATGAGTGAAGAGATGGAATCACTCCATCGAAATCAGACATGGGAGCTAGTCAAAGTACCAAAGAGCCAAAAGATTGCCGGAAGTAAATGGGTCTTCAAACGGAAGGAGGGCATTCCTGGTGTCGAGGCAGCGAGGTATAAGGCGAGACTTGTGGCAAAAGGGTATACACAACGTGAGGGCATTAACTACAATGAGGTGTTCTCTCCTGTGGTAAGATCTACTTCTATTCGTGTTTTATTTGCCTTAATTGCTTTGCAGGATCTCGAGTTAGAGCAGCTAGATGTGAAAACTGCATTTCTTCACGGTGAATTGGAGGAGCATATTTACATGAGGCAACCAGAGAGATTTACTATCCCGGGTAAGGAAGATCATGTTTGCTTATTAAAGAAATCTTTGTATGGGCTGAAACAGTCTCCTAGGCAGTGGTATAAATGTTTTGATGCTTTTATGGCTAGTCAAGATTATTCAAAAAGTCAGATGGACAGTTGCGTTTACTTTAGGAGATTGGAGAATGGTTCTTTGATCTATCTACTTTTATATGTTGATGATATGCTGATAGCAGCTAAGGATATGTCTGGCATTGATGTGCTGAAGAGGCAGTTGAATGTTGAATTTGAGATGAAAGATTTAGGTGCTGCAAAGAAAATTTTGGGTATGGAGATTTTGCGTGACAGGGCTGCAGGAGTTTTACGTTTGTCTCAAAAGAAATACATTGAGAAGATTGTGGCACGTTTTAACATGCACTCGGCGAAATCTGTAAGTACACCTTTAGCGAAGCACTTTAAACTTTTAGATAAATTATCATCGCAGACTGAGGAGGAGGAGGAGTATATGTCTCATGTTCCTTATTATAGTGTCGTGGGTAGTATTATGTATGCTGTGGCGTGCACTAGGCCTGATATTTCACAAGCTGTGAGCGTGGTTAGTCGCTATATGAAGCGTCTTGGTAAAGCTCATTGGGAAGCTGTGAAGTGGATCCTTAGATACTTATAGGGGATAACAGACGTGGGTATAGTATACCGGAGGGACAGCAATGGCAGTGAGACCACTGGTTTTGTGGATTCGGATCGCGCTAGTGACTTGGATGATTGCAGGTCTTTAACAAGGTACGTGTTTACGCTAGCGGGTGGTGCGGTTAGTTGGAAAGCGTCCTTACAGGATTACATTGTCTTGTCTTCGACTGAGGTAGAGTACATGGCACTAACCTTTGTAGTGAAGGAGGCGATATGGTTACAAAGTTTGCTCTTGGACTTTGGGTTAGAACAGAAAAGTGTGGGTATACACTGTGATAACCAATGTGCGATATATTTAGCGTATAATCTAGTTTATCACGAGCGAATGAAGCATATCAACATCAGGTACCACTTCATTCGAGATGTCTTAGCTAAGGGTATTGTTACTGTTAAAATGATTGCTACAACAGATAACCCAGCAGACATGATGACTAAGTCTGTTCCTTTGGCGAAGTTCAAGCTCTGCTTGAGCTCTATTGGCGTTTGTGGAGAGTAAGTGCCCGTCGGGGCGTTGGGAGAGCAGCATGGGTGATGAGCACTATGACTTGGCTTCAAACATTGAGCCAAGGTGGAGAATTGTTAAAATTATGCCTCGAGTTTTTCGCTGGAAAAGAAGAAATATAAAAGTAAAATATTTGAAGTGAAACTTTCTTCTTTGCTGTTGCGGAATCCGAATTGAAGAAGAAGAATGAAGCCGTGAAGCCTCTGGACGTGGATGATTAATGGTGGGGCCCAAGGTCAAAGGTTTGACCTTGGTCACACTCGCCCACACACACGTTCGGCGCGAGGACCTCCATGCATAGGAATTCAAAAGTGGTGGTGGGCCTTTGACTTGGGCCCACATATATAAAAGACGCAGAGAGTTTTCTTCTTGGTTTTTTCGTTAGTAGGGTTGTGCATGTACGAGCGTCCGACGAAGAATGTAGCCGCACAAGAGAACCCATGTTCACGCGTACGTCCGACGAAGAGAAGCCGCACGTCAAAGTGACGATTGAGCCGCGCGAGTGTTATACTTTAAGGCAAGGGACGTATGGTCCTTTTTCTTTTTTTTTTTTTTTTTTTGCCGTGAGTTTATATTCAAGTAAGTTGTTATTTATATACTTAGGGTTTGTAGTTAAATTTAGGTGCGGGAAACACTTGAAATGGATTGAACGATTGTAGAACTCGATTCTCCGATTTTAGTGGATTATTTGTTGTTGGCTCTCCCATGGACGTAAAAGACGATACTCGGACCGAACCACGTAAATTTCTGGTGTCCTGATTTTCTCGTTTATTTCTCTGGTGATTTCGCATTGATATAATTTGCAAGATCCTGTCGTTTCCGCGTATTATATCCCAGCAGTCACTAATCTATTTTTTGTGAGTCGATTAGAAATCTAAGTAAAGTAACATAAGTTTTACTTTACCCCTACGAACCAGAGATTTGTAGGTATGGAGACTTGATTACACTAGATTTTTTTAAAACCCTTTCGGTACCATTCTTTTATTTAAAAAAAAAATATATTTTCACAGGCAGCTTAAATTGATTTTAAATCTATTTCCTTAACATGTAAGTTGATCACGCGAGTGCGCAAACCACCAATTTAACACCCAGATAAAGAATGAATAAATTGTAAGACTTACCTTAAAACAACGAAAGCATCTGCAATGTTAAATCAAAATTCACATCAATAATCCTAGATATAATTTCTAATTAACATGCAATTAATTAATGAAAATCATGCAATATGCAATGCAATATAACTAAATGACCTAATTCTAATTACATGCAATTTCTAATTGAATAGATCTAGCAACAACCACTAAATGGCCTGCATTTCATGAATATAATCCTAATGATGTGCACATGACATTTTTCTTTTTTCTTTCTTTTCCTTAGAAGAATGCAATTTATCCTAGAAAATAAAACTAATTTATTCTAAGACATTTTTGTATTTTTTCATGAAATTTGGAATTAGATAAAATGTGAAAATTATCTAGTTAGATTAAGATTCTATTCAATTTGTATTAGGAATTAGGTTGAGCCAAATTCTAATTTAAACTAAAATATAATCCTAAAATGCAATCTATTTAAGAAAATACCTAAACACATAATAAATTAATCTAAAATTAAACTTAGTGCAATTTTACCTTGCAATGACGTGTAAAATATGCCCTCACTCTATATGACATATGTATGATGATTTTTTGTTGTTTTTTTTTTTTTAATTTCGAAATTAATAATTGTCAAATAATTAAACATACAATCCAAATTAAAAAAAGAACTAGCAGCCTAAATTAATTAATTTCTTTTAATTTTTGATTTTTAAAATTTTTGATTTTTAAAAATTCAGAATAAACTTTCTATTCTAAACATGCAAACCCTAAAACAAGAAATAAACCTAACTCTAACCTACATTTTTTATTTTTAAAAAAATAAAATTAACTTAAGTGACGTGATAGTAAATCAAGTAATATTGATACTCAAATTGACAAATCATATTTTGTGCATGAAATTGGGTTTACTAATTTCACCTAAATTGCGAATCGAATTTCGGGTAGGAGATCGGAGTAGTGATTTTTAAAGTGATTGCGAGTTGGATTTACACGAAAATCGAACCGACAATTACTAATTTCAAGGCAGTTTTATATCATGCAATTTCAATTTGGCATTAAAGGGATAATTACACTAAAAGAGAAAATAATGAAATAACAATAATAATAATAAAACAACAAAAGATAAATAAAGAAAAGAAAAATAAAAATTTCCTAAATTTATTTTTGGCTTTTTTTTTTTTTTTTTTTCTAAAAAAGAGGCGGCCTGGTCAGTGGGGAGGAGGGATCTCAGGCGAGGGGTTTTCTTGCGGGACGCCGGATCTGGTGGCGTCGGGACTCCGAGCGGTAGGGACCGGCGGAAATGAGGCGACGCGGGCGAAGCACGGGGTCACGGGCAGGGAGACCTCGAGCGCGGGCAGAGGCGGAGGCGGCGTCGGGGCGGCGTCGTGTTCTGGCGAGGCAGATCTGGGCAGAGGTGAGCGGATCTGGAGCGACGACGTCGGGGAACTCAGATGCAGTGGGTCGGAGCGGAGCGTCGAGGCGGCGTGAGCGGGGAACCAGCTGACGCCGGCCGCGGCTAGATCGAGAGCCGTCAGGGCTGGGTCGCGACGGTAGGAGGCGCGGTTGGGATCGCGGCTGCGGCGGCGAGTGGGACGGCGACATGGCGGCGCGGGGAAGGCCGGATCGGCGGCGGTGCGGCTCTGGGTCGCCGGTGGCTCGGCTGCCGGTGCGGGTGCGCCAGCGCGGTCGAGCGGGGGTCGCCGGGGAGGAAGACGAACAGTCATCCCTTTTTTTTAATATCTCCCTCACGTCACTCACTTTTCACCTTTTGTCTTTTTGTGTTCTTTTTTTCACTCAATGGAAAGAACCCCCGAATTAATTCGCGCAGCATGTCTTTTATAGGTAAAAAAAAAAAATGTATCTTCACAATATATTCTTTTTCCATTTTGTATGCGCACGATACACCTTAATATATCGTTGAAATATACACAATTCGCACAATATTTCCCTTTTGTATTTTTGCATATTCCATCCCAAAAATTTCCTTTTTGCGCAAAATACATCCCTCAGTGTATATGTAAAAAAACCTTATTGGAATATGTGAAAAATCCTTCCCTCACCGGCGGTCTAAAATTAAAACAATAAAAATAAAATGCTTCTAAACTATATATCATGTGTTTTTATTTTTATTTTTTTAGTAAAAATTAACCCCAAGAATTATGCAAAAATTAGGTGTCAACAATTAGTGACGCAAAGATTCCTAATGCTAAAATGCGATGCAATTTAGTAAAAATTGTTTTTTTTTAAGTTCGAATTTTTTAATTTCAATTCTTTTGTAAATTTTTTTGATAAATTTTAAAACTAGTGACGCAAATGCTCCTAATGTCTATATATGATGCAATTTTAATGAAAATTTTTTGTTAAGGGATTGGAAATTAATTCATAATTTTCCAATACAATTAATAAACACTTAAACAAATCGCCAAAATTTAGGTGTCACGATTCTCTCTTTGAATGGGAGCTCAAAGAGATTTCTTTCAAAGACGAGAGACACCTAAATTTTGTCCATGGACGATGACGATCAGGGGTTGTTGATGAGAATAGGGGATGAAGGGACGACCTTACTTTGTAAGAAAATAACCTTCGACTAAGATGGGAAAGTCTTATTATGTGGTAACTAGTTCCGATTGAAAGGGAGGTCTCACCATGTAAAAACGGATTTTGATCGAAAAAGGGTCTTATTGGTTTTGGCGGGGCCTCGCCGACCCTCACCTCTGGCTGGCCGGCCAAAGGAAGGAGAATGTGAAAAAAAGAAGAAAGCAAAAATAATTAAAAAATAATTAAAAAATTGAAAAAAATAAAAAATAAAAAATAAAAAAATTATCATGTTAGTTTTCGTTGGACGACCAGTGTCCACGTCAGCGTCGGCCGGCCAATTTTGGCCGGATAGACTAAATTGGCGCAATTGTAAAAGGCATAGGACTAAATTGGTTAAAAAAAAGTTTATGACTAAATTGACACTATTGTAATAGGTTTAGGACCTTTTAGGTAATTCTCCCTAACATAGACATATGAGACACATATGAAATAGAGATCATTTCCACAACTTACACTAACATGACCCCCTCCGTGATCTCTACGTATATGGGAAACACTATGCCCCAAACACTAGCTTTGCCACGGTTTGACAACACTACTACATCTCTAATGCGGTGGCATCTTCTTACCCCTCCCTAAATGTAAGAAACAGCTCCAGTAACACGGTGGGTACTCGTGCCAAACACTATCAACAAAGAAGTGATAGCAAGAAATGCAGTGTAGTATATGGATTTCACTCTGTAGATCCTCCTTTAGATTACTCTAAAAAATTTCACTGTTTCTTTTTTACAAACTTTCAAATTTCTGGAGCTTGTTTGGAAGGGGGGAACTTCTTATTACTTGTACTTTTTACTTCTCTTCCACAAACTTGAAAACGAACAAAAATGATAAGTTCACAGGAATATTGAAATATATGGTTTTACATGTTAATATATGAACTTATGAATGCTTTAGAACGTTGTATAGAAGTCCAAATCGTGAGAGCCACAAGATTTGCTACAAGACAAATTTAAAAATAAGAGTCGCGATTTAAAAAAAAAAAAAAAAAACTCAAGTTGCATGAGTGCTGCTTGTTTTCACTCTATTCCTAGTCGTGATTTTAAAATAATAAAGACTACAGAGTAAATTTATCAAACTTCAGTATTTTTATTCCAGTTTCAAAACAATGAATGAACATTGAGCTGTTTTCAGCTTTCTAAAAGAATGTCCTCAATTTCAAAAAGGATTACATAAAGAAGGCTTTCCCACACACGTTCTACAGCCAACTCTGTTTCCCCTGAAAATGAGAACAGCAAACTGAAATCTTTCCACTTACCAAGGGCCAATGATGTTAAAATCGTATGACCCGATTCGATTTACACACAAAACGATTCAACTCTTAGCTATGAGCCAGATATGCATCGGAATCTCATTGAGTATGATTCCCTACAATTTGGTCAGACTCCTTATATTGTGAATGTTTACATATTACTATTTTATTCATAGAGGCATTATTTTCTTGAATTTCTCACATAGGTCATCTGGGGACATCTGACATGATCAGGTGATACTTCTTCCAAATAAGAGTTTATATGTCTTATTACATTCTTTCTATATTATCGCATGTAATAGCTAGGCTTCAGTGAGATATCCTTCTATTTAAGTTATTCTATAAAATTTTACTGAATCTAACAATAGACAATACAACAAATGAGCTATACGATTCACGATTCTCGAATCTCAAATTAACAACATTGCCAAGGGCATCCTTAGCTTTTACTTATATATGAGTACTTGAGCAAACCTTTACTAGCATTTGCATTGTTATTAATTTGAGGTTCATATTTCGTAAGGCAAACAGCAAACGTGTAACTTTTCAAGATAATATTTCCTCTATCATCCATCTACTTAGTACATTTCCTATTGTGTTAGTTAAACAGACTCGTTAATCAAATTAACCAATCAACACTTGAGCTAATTCATTTTTTATACTGTCGGAATGGAACCCATTTTAGCATGCGAACCTTAGTTTTGACACTACAGGAAAATTTCTAACGAATACAAAACCTTGCATGCCCTGCCAAACAACTGCATGAATATTCTTGATAGAAGAAATAGTTACAACACTTGGAAGAGCAATTTGAACAAGATTTTTTTATCGCAAAAGCTGCACGAATCTACTTCTTTCTAGTACTCAACTACTACTGAAACACAAAAGGAATTTCGCTGCAAGCAAAACATAATTGTGTGGCCATCCTAGCATCAGCTCCGGTAGAGAAGAACATGGGATCTTTCCAGCCACATCATGCACAATCGTGGCTCTGAATAAAACCACAGCTCAATTTTGCACCAGAAACCTACAACGGTTGGAGAAATGCAAGATAAAGCATGTAAAGATTATAAAGAAGACCCAAAAGAAGAGAAACATGAACCTGGCAACTTCCTGGGCTTACGCAAAGGAACAAACTTCGCGGCCATAGCTAATGCAATTGCTGGACCAAACGTGAATCCCCTGGCTTCTAACCCTGAGGTAAGATTTTTGTTTTCACCAATTTCAGCTTCGACATTACTAAGAAATCAACGAGGTCTCACAAAATTAACAAGATAGTTTTTTTTTTTCCAACTAATGTACTTTCTCGTGAGATTCTCCCCGTTTTCCTCGTTGCCGCTACCGACTCGGTAACATTTAGTTTACCAACGCTATAGTTAATGACAATTCCCTTGGACTTTACGAAACTAGTGTTAGATCAACTCTAAAACAGTTGCCCATCAACACGGACAAAAGAAAAAAATTCAGGCAGAACCGGCGAAATGAGAACTTTACTCTAAATTGGAGATGACAAGAAAACACACATGCCTGAAACGACAGAGATGTCCATGTCACGATACCGGGCGACGAAAACGTCCACTGCGTCTTTGAACACTCAGTGATCCAGCAGCAGCGTCGTTATATCTTGGAACATTAGGGTACGCATGGCAACGCTTCTACTCCGAGAAACAGTTTCTTTTCATAAATAGTTCTTTTTTATTTCTACTCCGGGGAATAATTTCTGAGTAAAATAATGTGTTTGATAACGATACAAAATTTCTACTCTTGAAATAGAAAAATAATAGAAATGTGTTTGGTGCGATTTATAAATTTTTGTATTTATTTATTTTTTCTTCTTGCTCATAGATTGCCAGTCGTCGTCGGTCGCCGCTTGCTGCCGGCTGCCGATTGCTACCACATGACCACCGCCCATAGCCCATTAATTGCCAGCCGTGGGAGAGGATGTCGGTCGGTGGGTTGTGGGTGGCGGTCGGTGACGACAATCGGTGGTTGGTTGTCGGGCGGCCGTCGTGTGGCGGTTGGGCAACCGTCGTGCGACTATGGTGTGGCTGTCGTGCGGTGGTCGGGCGGAGATCGGTGGCAATTGTCGGTCGGCGAGGGTGGTCGGTGGGCTGTGGGTGGCGGTGATGATGGTTGCTTTGGCACAAGGGTTGCGGTGATGATGGTTAGGCAGCGACAATGATGACGATCGCTGACGGTCAAGCGACGGCGCTTGGCGGTCGGCCGATGATGATTGAGTGGTGGCAATGACGACGGTCGTCGGTGGTCAGGAGGCAACAGCCGACGGTCGGATGACAATGGTCGCGGGCAGCCGGAGGTGGTCGGCGATGGCGGGGAGCCAGCGGTGGCTGCAACAAGGAAGAAGAACAAAAGAAAAATGGAAAAGAAAAAATGGATTTATTTCTAGAAATTGTTCTTGGAAAAAAGAAGTTATTTTTTCTTATTTTTTGTTTCTGTTTCAAATTTATTCCCTACTACTTTTCTATTTTGGGGAATAGAAAAATAAATTGACGTTGTCCAATGGATTTTTATTTTTTATTTTTGGTTTCGAGGAACAAAAGAACAGAAATTGGGAGAAATAGAAACGTTGCCATGCAGGCCCTTAGATGTTCTTTTGGCATAGCAGAAAGGCAAACTTTACTTTTCCTTGTCTAGATGAGTTGTTCTTTTTTATTTTTTTCAGAGCCCCTTTTGATCACCTCTTAAAAGAATGCTTTAAAACTTTAGCTCAATTTTATCCAAAAACGTTACATCCATCATGTAATTTAAACACTTAATAGAATTACAAAAAGATTGAAAGAATTATCAGTGGAAAGTCATAATTTGACATAAAAAGACTAAGATGGGTTTCAGAAAGTATACTACCACATTGAACTCGAAATTACATAACAAATACATATTACGTAGTTTGAGATCGACCAATCACATCTTTTCTATAGATGTGAGGCCAACACATCTCATAGATTCATCTGCAAATTGGCTGCTAAGGGCTTGTATGGTGAAATTTCAATCACCAGCCACCGCCACCGGCTAGAAGAGGAGAAAAAGAAAAGAAAAAAACAAAAATATAACAAAGTATTAGAATATTGAAAGAAATTCTATGGCACAAAAAAAATTTATGATTCGTACACCAAATGTATTCTAATAGGAATAGAAAAATTACAAAACGCACCCTAATAGTCTATTAGCCACAATCCTAATTCTAGATTTTCACCGGAGATTCATCACTCGTAAAACGCTCATCAAATAATCTTCACTCTACGAGAAATCAAGAACTTGGCCTATAGTAGCCAATGGTTCCATACAAGGGCTGTGCAAAAGTGAGCCCAAGCAAAATGAAAGCAGCAATTAAGGAAATGATTGACCAGGGATTACTGAAGTACTTAAGCTCGAGAATGGCTATCCAACAATTCCACTTGTTGCTGGAGTAAGTGTTTACATCCTTAGACAGTCCAGAGAGATAACTAAGGCTGCCGCCCAATACCACCTCCTTGCAAAGCTAGTTGAAGAGGTCAGCAACCTTGGCGTCGCTCCCGAGCCAGTGCTCCATGATCCCCTAATTGTGGAGGTGCCCCACGTCCTTAGCGGAGTTAATCAAGTTGTCCATGAAGAAGAGGTATGAGGTGACGTCGTTATTGCAATTGAAGTGACACTTCTGGAAGGCTACCGAGTTAAGGAAATGTGACCTCGTCGCATCCTAGATCATAAGCCAGGGAATCTCGAGGGTCCCGTCCTTGAATAGGATGTTCTGGAAACCCTCTACCTCCCAGTTTTTGAACTTGATCCCTTTTTTTGAAGCTTCGTCACACAGTGGATGAACTGTAGCCCAGTTTGTGACGATTGCTAGGTTGCTGTCGGGTATAGGAGGCTCCGCCGGAACAACTCGAGGTAATGGAGCTCACCCTCAAGGGGTAATGGGTCAAACTTTCAGCCTTCTCTTGTCGAGACAATTAAGGGGGCGGTCTGTCGGCCTCCGAGAGTAGAAGAACTGGATCACCAGCTTGGCCAAGACCTCATCCTGGTAAGGTCGGCTGAGCAGTAGGTCGAGAATGAAGAGTGGGATCTGATTCTCGAGCAAGATCATGTCCTGCGGGATAATGTGCGTCCAACTTTGCGATGAGGAGAAGACGGGGTCATCTGGAGTGTAACCAAGTTTATTGAACCCCATGGAGTATCCCCAGAACAACTCGATGACAAAGCACCCATTGAGAACCATCATCATTATGAACTCCTAGTTGCGCATCTTTATCGTACCCTCATAGCAAGCGTGGGCTCTCTGCTTGACCCACTTCACCGCGTCTAGATAGTCCTCTATCTTATGATTTTTGTGCTTGAGCACACGAGGCCGCGCCACTTATCCTTGTCCTTCTCGCGGAGGCGCTCGTCATCGTGATGGTACAGACCGAGGGAGACAATTTGGGGGACGCAGGCCTTCTCCTTGCCATCCTTGAGATGGTGTGGGATCTGGTAAATGGAGTGCTTTGCCCATGAGCGAGCCCTATGGTCTTGCTTAGCTCGGGCGGCCTTCGCTCATCTTCACGGAGGTTTTCACCACCATTGGTCTCAACCTTGATTTAGCGATTGTCGGATGTTTCTCGCTGTGGCTCATGAGCCACGGTTGGGCTGAGCTCAATGTTGGGATTTAAAGCCATTTCTCGTGTAGAATGGGTTTATGTTTCTTTGCCTCTGCCTTTCTAGAGTCTTGGGGTGTGCATGGCAATGTTTATACTCCGAGGAATAGTTTCTTTTTAGAAATAGTTCCTTTTTATTTTTACTTCGGGGAATAATTTCTACGTAAAAATAATGTATTTGGCAACGATACAAAATTTATGTTCTTAAAATAGAAAATGAATAGAAATGCGTTTGGTGCGATTTATAATTTTTTGTATTCATTAATTTTTTCTTCTTACACATAGATTGCCAGCTGCTGTTGGCCGCTGCATGATCATCGCCTGCTACTGCCGGTTGCCAATCGTTGCCGCCGGCTGCCAATTGCCACCGCACGAACGCCGCCCACAGCCCATTAACCCGCGGCTGGCGGTTGTGGGAGAGGACGACGGTTAGTTGTCAGGTGGCTATTGTGCGGCGGTCATGCGGCTGTCGTGCGGCTATCGTGCGGTGGTCGAGCAAAGGTATCGTGCGGCGGTCGGGCGATGATCGGTGGCGATCGTCGGTCGGCGGGGGTTTTAGAAAGTATGTTACCACATTGAGCTCAAAATTACATAACAAATACACATCACATAGTTTGAGATCGACCAATCATAACTTTTCTATAGATGTGAGGCCAACACATCTCACGGATTCATCTGCAAATTGGCCGCTAAGGGCCTGTAAGGTGAAATTTCGATCACCAACCACCGCTGCCTGCTAGAGGAGGAGAAAAGAAAAGAAAAAAACAAAAAAAATATAACAAAGTATTAGAAGCTTCGTCAAACGCCGGCGCACGACCGCCGCCCATAGCCCACTAACTGCCTGTCGCAACCCGATCTCGCTGCCCTTGAAGTTAAAGGGGAAAGGTCGGGTTTAAGGGTACTTTGATCACAAGAGTTCCCTCCACAAGATCATGAGCTCTCCCAGGCTCGTACCTTGCGTGATAGCGAATTTTGTACGGTCTAGTTGTTTATGACAACCTAAAGATAAGACAGGAGTCACCATTAGCCTCATTTTGGAGGTCAGCTAGAAAACCCAATTGAGGGTTGGGAGAGTTCCCTCGATTTCTACGCAACCAAATATATAGATTCAGGGACTTGGGTTACGCTAATATTTCTATTGGCGCCCTTTCGGTACCTAAATAGTATGTTGTGTTTTCCTAACATGTCCATGTGTTTCTTTTTATATTTTCGGGATCATTTGTCCTAAACTAAGTTATCATACGTGGTCGGTCATTTTTATTCTATTCTATTTCTAGAAAAACAAGAAAACAATCAATGGAATTGAAATTGCAAGATGGTAAGTAAACAATCAATGAAAGCAATAAATCTATCATGTAATCCTAAAATATATAAAAGAGAGATGCAATTGAAATATATGAGAGAAAGAGAGAAAACCTGCAATTCGTTGGGTTTTATACAACAAATGGAACCCGAGACATATGTTAGAAAAATGAATATTATGCAATAATGGTCGGAATGGACATCGACCTCCACCATCTTCACGCTTTTTTTCATCTTCGGGGTTCTAATCTAATCTTAACCTTAGAAACTTATAACTATGTGCATACAATGGAAAGAAACAAGCATACACATCAAAACAACTTTCATGAAGACAAGTAATCTCAATTCAGCATGCAAGATATTCTAAAAGAAATCCTAGAATGAAATCATAACAAAGAATCACAACAAATCATCAAACATCACACATAAGATCAAAGCAATTGGGGTAGAGCCCATGGATAATTGGCTCTAAGAAAAGCACGGAACATCAAGCACACTATGAGGAACAACTTTCATGAATGAAGTTTCCTAAAATGGGTTACACATGAATTTATAAAAATTCAAGAACACATAACAACACATCATAAACATAACAGGACAGTAAGACAACATGGCAAATCAACAACAATTTGTCCTAGTGAACAATGTGTAAAAATTCTAAAAAAAAATCTGAAATTTTACCACAATATAGACATGAAAAAGATGAACAAACTTCATTGAGGATCCGACCTTAGAATCTCTATCGAAAAATTCATACAAAAGTAACAAAAGGTTGACTCAACAAAAGCAAAGCGGGCATTCTGAATTTCAACTAGAAACAGATTTCTAGGTCAAATGACATGCAAATGATGCAGAATTAGCATCATCTGAAAAATTAAGATGTGTACTAAGACTTTCTAAGATGTGCCAAGTTCAAGTAAGGCCAAATTCATGGCCGAAAAAAAGCAACAATCGCTAAAGCATGCAAATCAATCATGAGCAGATCAGAAAATGATGCATGATAATTGTTTTGTTAAGCCACCTAATCAATGCATGAAAATTATGAAATTTGAACATGACGTAGGCTAAATGTGAAGAACAAGTTTGATTAACCCTAAATCTATGTGCAAAAGGTCACACAAATTCATTAACATTGATATGTGACTTGTTATTAGGGGCAAAATGCGTGACAATTTCAGTTGCAACATATCGACTTGATGCATGGTTTTTACATAGTAAATGATCCTCAAATGAGGCATGCCATATATCATCGTGAAGCTTATGATATGCTCTAAGTATGTCTAGAAGGCATCTTCTATAAATTGGTTCATTAATAAGCTCAATTGAGAACATTTCTCTTGGAGGTAGTAATAGAAACAACAGTACGGACCAGAATCAATTGTGATTAATCCTATCTATATGATGTAAGAAAATTCCATTTTTTTTTATGCAACTAGGTCTGAATGTTAGGGTTAAATCTCATGAAGATACCCTAGTCCAATTCAATTAAAAAAATTGCACACAAAATTGTGAAACATATCAGGTTGTCCAAAATACAAGATTACATCAATATCATAGAACATAGTAGAACTTCAGACATGAAATTGATAGGAAAAATGGATGCCAATCGGTGCAAAATTTATATCGTTGAAAAGCCCATGAAGTATACTACGCCTTTTACGAAGACTTTGAACACAGAAAACCACATTTACAAGCTGATATCAAGCCATTTCTCAGATCATTCATCCGGTTAACAGAAAGAAAAAACAGTTGACAGATTCTGGACTAGACTTTGGACATGCAAAAACCATATCAAATGAGGTCCGATCAAGGCATTCTATAGTTCATTGGAAATATATTTGAACCATCTTCGGCCTTCATGAAGACTTCAAACATAGAAAACCACAGCAACCAGCTCGTATCAAGTTATTTGCACAGAAGGTCATCCGAAACAGAGAACAAGTCAGAACACAACAATTTTCCAGAAACATGCACTAAATGCCGAGCTATTTTCAGGTAGTAAACAACATCAGATTGGAATGCTCTATGGGTCATTGGAAAGGCCTTCGAGTCATCTTCAACACTCGTGAAGACATTGGATACAAAAAAAAAAATAGTAACGAGTTTATAACACAGCATTTCTCAGATGTGTCACAGAGACATGATTTTTGCAGAACAAGCATATTCAAACAATTAAGCATGCTTAAGCCAATCAAGCTCATCCTAAGCTATCCTAAGGCCATTATAACATCTTAAACATGCTGAAATTGCAGAATTAGAACCTTAGGGTGAGCTCTAGCCCCGATTGTCTAGAACAACCTCACTTCATTGAGCTCGAGCAGTCGATAGTTACCTTTTGTGCGATCCGAGTGATTCGAGCTCAATCAAGCATACGCCAAACCACTACAGCACCTTCGGAGCATTGAGGATTATCAGAAGGACACCGTGGATGGCCAAATCTACAACTTCAACAGTTGAATCTCCCCCCGAAGTTCGCACAAGAAAAGCAACACAACTCGTCTTCTCCAGAAACGATCCGGAAATGCCAATGCTTGCCAGCTAGAGTAGAGAACCAGACGCAAACATGCGAGGTCGATTTACGAATTTCGTAAAACCCATAACAAAATTTGGACTTATCTTTTTTAATGATGTATCGACCAAAAATCAAGTGTCAACACCGCCGGCCACCGGCCGTGGGAGAGGACGGCGGTCGGTGGGTTGTGGGCGATGGTCGGCGACGACGGTCGGCGGTCGGTTGTCGGGTGGTTGTTGTGCGGCGGTTGTGTGGTTGACGTGCGGTTATTGTGTGGTGGTCGGGTGGCTGCCGTGCGGTTATCGTGCGGCGGTAGGGTGGCTGTTGTGCGGTGGTCGAGCGATGATCGGTGGCGGTCATTGGTTGGCGGGGGTTTCAGAAAGTATGTTGCCACATTGAGCTCGAAATTACATAACAAATACACATCACGTAATTTGAGATCGACCAATCACAACTTTTCTATAGATGTGAGGCCAACACATCTCACAGATTCATCTGCAAATTGGTCGCTAAGGGCCTGTAAGGTGAAATTTCGATCACCAGCCGTCGCCGCCGCCGGCTAGAGGAGGAGAAAAAAAGAAAAGAAAATAAAATAAAAAAATATAACAAAGTATTAGAATGTTGAAAGAAATTCTCTGGCACAAAAAAAATTTTGATTCGTACACCAAACATATTCTAATAGGAATAGAAAAATTACCAAACGCACCCTAATAGTCTATTAGCCACAATCCTAATTCTAGATTTTCACCGGAGATTCATCACTTGTAAAACGCTCATAAGATAAACTCCACTCTATGAAAAATTAAGAACCTGGCCTGTAGTAGCCAATGGTTCCATGCAAGGTCTATGCAAAAGTGAGCCCAAGCAAAATGAAAGCAGTAATTAAGGAAATGATTGACCAGGGATTACTGAAGCACTTAAGCTCGAGAATGGCTATCCAACAATTCCACTTGTTGCCGGAGTAAGTGTTCACATCCTTAGATAGTCTAGAGAGATAACTGTGGCTGCTGACCAATACCACCTCCTTACAAAGCTGGTTGAAGAAGTCAGTGACCTCGGCGTCGCTCTCGAGCCAGGCTCCATGATACCCTAATTGTGGAGGTGCCCCACGTCCTCGCGGAGTTAATCAAGTTGTCCATGAAGAAGAGGTATGAGGTAACGTCGTTGCCGCAATTGAAGTGACACTTCTCGAAGGCTACCAAGTTGAGGAAATGTGACCTTGTTGCATCCTGGATCATAAGCCGGGGAATCTCAAGGGTCCCGTTCTTGAACTGGATGTTCTGGAAACCCTCTACCTCCCAGTTTCTGAACTTGATCCCTTTTTTCGAAGCTTTGTCACGCAGTGGATGAACTGTAGCCCAGTTTGTTATGACTGCTGGGTTGCTGCTGGGTATAGGATGCTCCACCGGAATAATTCGAGCCAATGGAGCTCGCCCTCATGGGGTAATGGGTCAAACTCCAGCCTTCTCTTGCCAAGGCAATTAAGGGGGCGGTCTGTCGCCCTCCGAGAGTAGAGGAACTGGAGTGCCAGCTTGGCCAAGACCCTATCCTAGTAAGGTTGGTTGAGGTGAAGGCAGAACAACAGGTTGAGAATGAAGAGCGGGATTTGATTCTCGAGCAAGATCATGTCCTGAAGGATAATGTGCATCCAACTCTGCGATGAGGAGAAGATAGGGTCATCCGGAGTGTAACTAAGTTTATCGAACCGCATGGAGTATCCCTAGAACAACTCGATGACAAAGCACCCATCGAGAACCATCATCATTACGAACTCCTAGTTGCGTATCTTTATCGTCCCCTCATAGCAGGCGCTAGCTCTTTGCTTGACCCGCTTCACCGCGTCTAGATAGTCCTCTATCTTTTGATTTTTGCGCTTGAGCATGCACACGAGGCCACACCACTTATCCTTGTCCTTCTCGCGAAGGCGCTCGTCATTGTGATGGTACGGACCGAGGGAGACAATTTGGGGGACGCAAGCCTTCTCCTTGCCATCCTTGAGATGGTGTGGGATCCAGTAAATGGAGCACTTTGCCCATGAGCGTGCCATGTGGTCGTTCTCAGCTCGGGCGGCCTCGGCTCATCTTCATGGAGGTTTTCACCACCGTTGGTCTCAACCTCGATTCGGTGATCGCCGGATGTTTCTCGTTGTGGCTCTTGAGCCACGGTTCGATTGAGCTCAATGTTGGGATTTAAAGCCATTACTCATGTAGAATGGGTATATGTTTCTCTGCCTATGCCTTTCTAGAGTTTTGGAGTGCGCATGGCAATGCTTCTATTCCGAGGAACAATTTCTTTTTAGAAATAGTTCTTTTTTTTTTTTACTCCGGGAATAATTTCTAAGTAAAAATAATATATTTTGTAACGATACAAAATTTCCGTTTTTGAAATAGAAAAAAGAATAGAAATGTGTTTGGTTCGATTTATAAATTTTTGTATTCATTCGTTTTTCCTTCTTGCTCATAGATCGCTAATTGCCGTCGGCCACCGCATGATCGCCGCTTGTCGTTGCCGGTTGCCAATTGCCGTTGCACGACCGCCGCACATAGCCCACCGACCGTTGGCCGCCAGCCGCGGGAGAGGATGGCGGTCGGTGGGTTGTGGGCGACGGTTGGCGACGACGGTCAGTGGTCGATTGTCGGGTGGCTGTAGTGCAGCGGTCATGCGGCTATCGTGCAGTTATCGTGCGGTGGTCGGGCGACTGTCATGCGGCGGTCGAGCGGTGATGGATGGTGGTCGTCAGCCGACGGGGGTGGTTGTTGGGTTGTGGACGGCGGCAATGATGCTCGCTGGCAGTCAAGGGTTGTAGTGACAATGGTTGTGCGGCGACGACGATGACATTCGTTGACGGTCAAGCGCTAGCGGTTGGTGGTCGGCTGACAATGATCAAGCGGCGGCAACGACGTGGTCGCCGGTGGTCAGGCGGCGGCAGCCGATGGTCGGTCAACAATGGCTGCGGGCAGCCGGAGGTGGTTGGCGATTGGTAGGGGAGCCAGCGGTGGCTGCGGTAAGGAAGAAGAACAAAAGAAAAATGTAAAAGAAAAAATGGATTTATTTCTAAAATTGTTCTTGGGAACAAGAAGTTATTTTTTCTTATTTCTTGTTTCTATTCCAAATCTATTTCCCGGCTACTTTTCTATTCTAGGAAATAGAAAAATAAATTGGCATTGTCAAACGGATTTATGTTCTTTTTTGGTTTCGGGGAACAAAAGAACAGAAATTGGGTGAAAAAGAAAAGTTGCTAAGTAGGCCCTTAGATATTCTTTTGGCATGGCAAAAGGGCAAACTTTACTTTTCCTTTTCTTGATTAGTTGTTCTTTTTTTTTTTTTTTTTGAGCCCCTTTTTTTTTTATCACCTCTTAAAAGAATGCTTTAAAACTTTAGCTTGATTTTATCTAAAAATGTTACATCCGTCACGTAATTTAAACACTTAATAGAATTACAAAAATGTTGAAAGATTTATCAGTGGAAAGTCATAATTTGACATAAAAAGACTAAGATGGGTTTCAAAAAGTATATTAGCCCATTGAACTCGAAATTACATAACAAATACATATCACGTAGTTTGAGATCGACCAATCACATCTTTTCTATAAATGTGAGGCCAACACATCTCACAGATTCATCTACAAATTGATTGCTAAGGGCTTGCATGGTGAAATTTCGATCGCTAGTCGCTGTTTCCGGCTAGAGGAGGAGAAAAAGAAAAGAAAAAAACAAAAATATAACAAAGTATTAGAATATTGAACGAAATTTTGTGGCTAAAAAAAAAATTATGATTCATACACCAAACGTATTCTAATAGGAATAGAAAAATTACCAAACGCACCCTAATAGTCTATTAGCCACAATCCTACTTCTAGATTTTCACTGGAGATTCATCACTTGTAAAACGCTGATTAGATAATCTCCACTCTACGAGAAATCAAGAACCTAGCCCCTAGTAACCAAAGATTCCATAAGGGCGCGTTTGGTAACAATTTTGTTCCCGGGAACAAATTCTGATCAGAAATGATTATTTTTTATTCTATTCCCGGAAACTGATTTTGAGTAAAAGAACATGTTTGGTAATTGTACAAAATTTCTGATTCTGGAATAGAATTGCGTTTAGTATCGTGTTAATTAATTATGTTCCAAATCAATTTTTTTTAATTTTTAAATAATTTTTTTTTTCCTTTTTCTTTTTCTTTTTTTCTTTTTTTCTCCTATTCTTCTTCTTCTTCAGCGCTGGTTGTCGGACCGGGGGCCGGCTAGACAAGGGCCAACGACCTCACTAGAGCGCCGCCGGCCCTCGGCAAGGCTAGCCCTCGTCGGCCGAGCCTCCCCGGCAGCTGGGCGAGGCTCGGTCGGCTAGGCGGGCCTCGCCGGGGCTGAGCGAGGCTCGCTTGGCCACCGGGGGGGCTGGGCGTCCCGGTGCTCACCCAACCACTGTCGAGGCTTGGCCTCGCTAGATTTGGCGAGGTTGAGCCTCGCCAATGGCTAGGCGGGCCTCGCTGGGGCTGGGCGAGGCCGCCTGGCCATCGGTGGGGTTGGGCGAGCCTCACCGGTGGCTGGGCTTGCCTCCGGCAAGCTCGCCGAAGCCTCGGCTTGGTGAGCCTCTGGCGAGCTCGCTGGACCAGTTGCCAACGATCGGCAGTGGCGGACGGCAGCGATCGGCAACGGCAGGTGGCGGTGAGCGGCGGTCGCGAGATGACGGTTGATGAAGAAGAAGAGTTTTGATTCTCAATTATGATTCTGGAACAAGAATCGCATTTTTTTTTTTTTTATTATTCTTGATTCTACTCCCAATTTGTTCCCGGGAATAAAAATTTTACCAAACGCGATTCTGGGAACAAAAAATTAGAATTTGGTCATGTTTGGATGGTTACCAAACATGGCCTAATAGGTCTGTGCCAAAGTGAGCCAAAGAAAAATGAAAGTAGCAATTAAGGAAATGATTGACCAGGGATTACTGAAGTACTTAAGCTTGAGAATGGCTATCCAACCATTCCACTTGTTGCCGGAGTAAGTGTTCACATCCTTAGACAGTCCAGAGAGATAATTGTGGCTGCCGACCAATACCACCTTCTTGCAAAGCTAGTTGAAGAGGCGAGCGACCTCGGAGTCGCTCCCGAGCGAGTGCTCCATGATCCCGCAATTGTGGAGGTGCCCCACATCCTCGGTGGAGTTAATCAAGTTGTCCATGAAGAACATGTACGAGGTGACGTCATTGCCGCAATTGAAGTGACATTGCTCGAAGGCTACCAAGTTGAGGAAATGCAACCTCGTCACATCCTGGATCACAAGCCGGGGAATCTTGAGGGTCCCGTCCTTGAACTGGATGTTCTGGAAACCCTTCACCTCCCAGTTTTTGAACTTGATCCCTTTTTTTCCGAAGCTCCATCACACAGTGTATGAACTGTAGCCTAGTTTGTGATGTCCTTGAATTGGATGCTCTGCCAGGAACAATTCGAGGCAATGGAGCTGACCCTTAAGGGGTAACAGGTCAAACTCTAGCCTTTTCCTGTCGAGGCAATTAAGGGGGCGGTCTATTTGCCTTAGAGAGTAGAAGAACTGGAGTGCTAGCTTGGTTAAGACCTTGTCCTGGTCAAGTCGGCCGAGTTGAAGGAAGAATAGTAGGTTGAGAATGAAGAGCGGGATCTGATTCTTGAGCAAGATCATGTCCTGCAAGATAATGTGCGTCCAACTTCGTGACGAGGAGAAAACGGGGTCATCGGGAGTGTAACCAAGTTTATCGAACCCCATGGAGTATCCCCAAAACAACTCAATGACAAAGCACCCATCGAGAACCATCATCATTACGAACTCCTCGTTGCGCATCTTTATCGTCCCCTTATAGCAGGCGCGGTCTCTCTGCTCGACCCGCTTCACCGCGTCTAGATAGTCTTCTATCTTCTTATTTTTGCGTCAGAGCATGCACACGAGGCTGCGCCACTTATCCTTGTCTTTCTCGCAGAGGTGCTCGTCACCGTGATTGTACCGATCGAGGGAGACGATCTAGGGGACGCAGGCCTTCTCCTTGCCATCCTTGAGATGGTGTGGGATCCGGTAAATGCAACGCTTTGCCCATGAGCATGCCCTGTGGTCCTGCTAAGCTCAGTCGAGGTTCTTATTGATAGAGATGATCCACTCAGACTCGGGCGGCCTCGGCTCATCTTCATGGAGGTTATCACCACCATTGGTCTCAACCTCAATTTGGCGATCGTCGAATGTTTTTTGCTGTGGCTAGTGAGCCACGGTTTGGCTGAGCTCAATGTTGGGATTTAAAGCCATTTCTTATGTAAAATGGTTTTATGTTTCTCTACCTCTGCCTTTCTAGAGTTTTGGGGTGTGCATGGCAATGCTTCTACTCCGAGGAATAGTTTCTTTTGATAAATAGTTCATTTTTATTTTTACTCCGAGGAATAATTTTAGAGTAAAATAATGTGTTTGGTAAGGATACAAAATTTCTATTCTTGAAATTGAAAAAGAATATAAATGCATTTGGGGCGATTTATAAATTTTCGTATTTATTCATTTTTTCTTCTTGCTCATTGATCGCCAGTCGTCGCTGGCTGCCGCATGACCGCTGCCCACAGCCCACTGACCGACGGCCGCTGGCCGTGGGAGAGGACGGTAGTCGGTCGGTTGTTGGTGGCGGTAAGTTGTCGAGCGGCTGTTGTACGACTATCATGCGGCGGTCGGGCGGCTGTTATGCGGCTATGGTGCGGCTGTCGTGTGGCTGTCATGTGGTGATCGGGTGGTTGTCGTGTGGCGATTGGGCAGCGATTGGTGGTGGTCGTCGGCCGACGGGGGTGGTTGGTGGGCTGTGGGCAGCGGCGATGATGGTCGCTGGTAGTTAAGGGCTGCGGTGACGATGGTTGGGCGGCGACGATGACGACAATCGTTGATAGCCAAGCGATGGCAGCTGGCTGTTCGCCGACGATGATCGAGCGGTGGCAATGGCAATGGTCACCAGTGGTCAAGCGGCGGTGGCTGGTGGTCGGCTAATGATGGCCGCGGGCAATCGGAGG
The DNA here is from genome assembly GCA_014182575.1 of Eucalyptus decipiens. Lineage (NCBI taxonomy): Eukaryota > Viridiplantae > Streptophyta > Magnoliopsida > Myrtales > Myrtaceae > Eucalyptus > Eucalyptus decipiens. Next base: position 43,012,126 of record CM024611.1, on the reverse strand, counting down.
TGGTTGGTGATTGGCAGGGGAGCCAGCGGTGGCTGCAACAAAGGAAGAAAAACAAAAGAAAAATGGAAAAGAAAGATGGATTTATTTCTAAAATTGTTCTCGGGAGCAAGAAGTTACTTTTTCTTGTTTCTTGTTTCTATTCCAAATCTACCCCGATTACTTTTCTATTATGGGGAATAGAAAAATAAATTGATGTTGCCAAACGGATTTCTGTTTTTTTTTTTTTTTTAGTTTCGGGGAACAAAAGAACAGAAATTGAGAAAAACAAAAACGTTGCCATGCATGCCCTTAGCCCTTTGCAAATGAAGGGGCCAAAGCCAGAAAATTTTCAAGAAATTGCGCCAGGAATGGGAAGAAAATCACCAAAAACCGACATACAAGAAGAGAAAGAAAAGGAATGAATTTGGGAGGCACGGAAATGTTGGAGATTGAAAGGAACCCACACCTGGTCTGGGTAAGTCGGGGATGACCCGAATGGCCCGAAGCCTGGGGTCTCCTTTCAGTTTGCAACATTCTTCCCTCTCTCCCTGCTCTCCTTTGCAGCAGTGGAAGTACATGGAGGTGGGATTGGGGTCTCAGGGGATTTTCTCTCTCTCTCTCTCTCTCTCTCTCTCTCTCTCTCTCTCTCTCTCTGAGGAGTAATTAGTCGAGCTTCCGTAGTAGGGAAACAAAAGGGGTTGTCGGGGGTCTAAAGTGTGGGGGAATTTCTCTCCTAAACAGTACTTTCATTTTGATTTTCGATGGCTCTGTTAGTTAACTTATCCGGAAAAAAATAAAATCCATTTAGTAACTTTTTGTATTTTCGAGAATAAATTTATTTCCAAAATAGATTTTGAATATAATCAAAAATAAAAAAATGTAACATTTTTATTTCCGAGAATAATATTTTTTTTATCTTTTCTTTTTTCCTTTCGGAGCATTGCTGGCTCTCGATGAGGCCGAGCCTTCTTGCGATTGGGGAAAGTGGTGAAGTCGAGCTCGTTGAGCCATCGCAAGGACAACGTCACCCGGCCTCGCTGCCTCACCTAGCCACTAGGGAGGCTCAGTTGACGATGCTCGACTTCACTGGAGGCTAATGATGCTTTGATGAGGTCGCCGGCCCTCATTTAGACTATCATTAGCCTGGTTGAGGTCGATGATCAAACAAAAGAAGAATGGGAAGAAGAAAAAGAAAAAGAAAAAAAAAAATATAATAAAATTATTAAAAAATTAAAATAAATTCAAAATCACAAAAGAATTTAAGATTGACGGATGAGAACCATAAGGAGAGACGATTGGCGTCGTTATTCTCCTTTAGTATTATTACAAGAATTTTTTTAATATGGGAGTTGATTCACGTTTCTTGGATTAAATAAAGTTGTAACGAACAGCATCCTTAAACACTCAGATGATGTATTAGATTAAGGTAGGGTTGTAATTTCAACGATTTACTCATTATATATGAAATTTTTGGAGATGATTGATGTCTCTTTTTAAGGATGTCCCAACAAATATATTTGTGAAAGGAAGATTCTTGTATTTGTGTACTGATTTGCGTGTTAAATTAGCCTTTGCCCTCCCGTTTTTCAGCAAGGCTGTGCTCTATGCTTTCTCTGCTCTCCCTTGATAATATATAGGTATAACTAATATCAATTATCCAAATTTAAGCTTTAAAATTGCCTTAGATAAAACCAAATTCCTAGTTAATGTGCGATTAATCCCAATCGGGGTTAAACTGGCCGACATTGAAATATAGGAAACCGGACCGCTGTCAAGTTGAGCCGCCTAATCCATCATTGACTGGATAATGAATTGAGCCCGTTCTTTTGGTTTTTATTTACAATCCACCTTGCCACTTAATTTATCAATTTTAGTGAGATGTCAATTATAAGTGCTTAACTTGTTATTTGGGCTGTCTAATCGACATAATCTATTTATATGATAAAGGCATGTCCCAGAGAGAGAGAGAGAGAGAGAGAGAGAGAGAGAGAGTCCCGGACATTCCAAGTGTCAAAACTTGATATGGGTGACGTTTAAATACCAAAAGTATGGAAATATACACTCATGTATCAAAATCGGAGTAAAATGAATCCATTAAGTGCCAATGATGATAAATTCTGATCAAAATGCTGACGTGACGTTTTTTTGACAAGACAAATGCATTTTGCAACTTGATATGGGGGACGTTTAAATACCAAAAGTACATAAATATACACTCAAGTATCAAAATCGGAGCAAAATGAATCAATTAAGTGCCAATGATGATAAATTCTGATCAAAATGCCGACGTGACATTTTTGACAAGACAAATGCATTTTGCATACCGATGTGGCTAGGTAAGTTGAAAATGATGTTGCTTTATACACTGACGTGGCTAAATAAGCCGAAACAACGTGGTTTTAACTCGAATTTGAACTTTAATATCAATATTAATTAAATTAAATTAAAAAAAAAAAAAGATTGCAGAAGGTGTTCAATGAGGGCTATGCAAGCCCTTATTGCCGCCTCCCCATTATTACTAGGAAAGGCCGGCGACGGTGGGAGGAGGGTCGGCTAAGGCTGTTAGGCCTTAGCCCGATGACCCTGGTTAACCAACGGCGAGGGCTTCACGCCCTAGTGGGTAACGGCCCTTGGCCTGGTTGGGTGAGGGCCAGCGACCCTCACCGAATCTAGGGGAGGGCTTCCAGGTCCTTGTTGTCGGTTGGCTGTGGTTGTTAGCCCTTGGTCAAGGCTTGATGACCATGGCCGACCCTCCCCCTACCATTTTCGGCCCTTCTTGGCAACAATGAGGGAGGTGGTGGCAAGGGCTTGTATAGCCCTCGCCTAACACCTTTTGTAATCTTCTTCTTCTACTTCTTCTTAAATTTAATTTAACTAATATTTATATTAAAATTCAAATAAGAGACAAAATGACGTTGTTTTGGTTTTTCTTTGTTTACTTAGCTTTCTAGTGAGCCATGTAGGTGATTTATATTATTAAAAATAAGCCACTTCGGATTTTTGATACCTTTTGCCAAAGTTGGCACTTAAATGTCACATTTTTCAAAGAAATTGGCACTAAGTGTACCTTTCGAATTTTGTGCACTTAAGTATCTTCCTATATCAAGTTTGGACATTTGCATTTGCGCCTAGAAAAAAAGAGGTATGCTTCTACCTATAAAAATGCAATAGAGATCATGCATTAAGAAGAGCGTTTCGTCGCTAATACAAACTCACACTAATTACAAATACAATCACGACACGTCCATGAATTATTAAACTGTTCTCTTTAAGTGACCACTTAAAAAAGAGCTCTATAATTTATACTAAAATTGGCGTTTCTAAATTCATGTATAAGTAACAATTTAAAAAAACTAAGATGCTACACATTAAATTTGTTGAATCCGAATTGAAGAAGAGCCGGTAAACATAAATCCACTTCCTTCTTCTACATGGTACGTAAATTTTCATTACTCATCTATCGCTCACATTCACTCCATCAAAATGTATAATCATAATTTTACGGAAAAAAAAAACCAAAAAATCATCCGGATTAACATTAATATAATCGCAAAATTGCATGCCAAATTAAAAAAAAAAATACTAAAACTTTCAAAAAAGAAAAGAAAACACACAAATAAAGAAAAACAGGCGAAGGGTTGGCACTTCAACATGGGTTGTGAGCCGTCCCCATATATAGACGAGCCGAGGCGCCGGCAACCCAGCCAACAATGGCCAGGCATGGGGCGGTGGCCACAAGCAGGAAAGTGCTACGAGCCCTCCACCTGTATTTTTTATTTTTTTTATTTTTATAAGTTTTATCCTTTTTTTTTTTTCATTTATGAGTTTGTTTTATTTGAAGAAAAAGAAAAAGGAAAAAAAAGATAAAAAAAAAGTAAAGGATGAAAATCCCATTGATTTGCTGGTGAGGTCAAGCCCTTCTTTGAAATTAACATGTCCATTTTAGATCTTTAGAGAAAATATGGGTATTTCAAGCCATGTCAATCTTGAATTCATTATTTTTGTTGCTCATACAAACAAATCTTGATTTTCATAAATAGAGTTTTGATTAAGCAAGATACCTTGCCTTTCGAAATTTTGTTAATTAATCAAGATGTCTTGACTAGGGAATTTCATTGCAAAACAATCTTTAACATTGAGAATCAATCAATACTTTTCTATGAGGAAATTCGGGTCAGATCGTTATGATATAACCAATGGAGTTTATATATATAGTCAAGAATAGATTTCGTAATCTGAAGATATTTAGCTTTAGTATAGAGTCTAAAGAAATGATTTACTATGATAATAGTCGTGTAAAATTATTGCAGACATCCACACTGTTGCTCTGATGATATCCATGCAATAATATATGATATCCGGGAAATAACTATTTAAAGTTACATCCATGATACTCAACTTGGACAGAGCTAGAATATAATGAAGATTGATATAATCTTCTCTTTATGATTAGTTTCTAAAAGCAAACGCTTTAAAATGCATTTACCAGATTCAAAATAAACTACGTAAGATTTTGTTAACTTTAAAATATAATAGTAGGTTTTCTCAATGTACTTGCTGTGTCAAAACTCTTAAGAGAAACCTAACACAGAACGAACAGAAAACAAATAACACAAAAGAACGGATGATGTACAAAAAGACAAACAAAATAAACAACAAAAAAATTTGTTGCAAATGAACAAAATATTGAGGAATTATCTATATGTAAAATCATAATAATTGATATGGGCCCTTTCCAAAACAATCCATTATTTCCATTCGTCCATGCTCAATCTTGGGCCTTCCTCATCGATCCTCAATTAATTAACCTTCGTACACACTTTTCTAACTTCACCGGCCGTTTTGGTGAGCACGCCGATTCGACCCATTTTCACTATTGACACTCCAAAGTCCTTGAAGAAAGTGGATCCACCGGTCTTGATCTGGAAGTCAAGGTACGCCTTGGTTTGTTTGTCATCGAGAAGTGCAGCGTCCGAAGTGAAGAGCCCTCTTCTCTTCAGGATGAGATCGAAGTATTTGATGTCGAACGTTCTCGCACTTCCCGGGTCCATCTCGACAAGAGTGGTTTGGTCATTCGGCTTGCAACTGAGCTTTAGTCTTGCTATATAGTTGGAGTCGAGCGTGGGGTCGGCGTCGCCCTTTCCGGTGAAGTTGTAGAGGCGGTTGGAGAAGGCAGCGCAGTGTGAATTTCCAATGGTGTGCCCACCTGGTCAATTGGAAATTGGAATTGGCATTGATCTAACGTTACAAATTACATTTTCTCCCTGTGCCGCTGATTACGTTCATGTATCTCGTGCTCAAATGACGGTCTTTTTCTTGATGAACTTACGTTAATTTCTCCAAAATATTTGACAAAGCATGTGAAGCAGTAATTGGAGATTATGTATTACCTGATAGGACAACAAGGTCCTTTGCACTAAGGCCTCTCTTTGCAAAATCTGCTTTCAGAGTTGTAATGTTGGTCGATGGTGGTATTAAATCCCTACGTGCCTCCTCCAAAATAGAAACGTACCCATCTCTTCGTCCGGTTTCCACATCATAGAAAAGTCCTCCCGTCTAAAGCGACAACACAAGAAACAAAAAATTCCAATACCTATATAAAAATGTTTTTCTCATTAAAAAAATAAATAAATAAATTGTGGGTACTTATCCTCTATGATACGTGTGGCCAATCATAGAAAAGTGCTCCGGTCTAAAGCGACAACACAAGAAACAAAAAACTCCAATATCTATATAAAAATGTTTTTCTCATTCAAAAAAAAAAATTGTGGGTACTTATCCTCTATGATACGTGTGGCCAATCATAGAAAAGTGCTCCGGTCTAAAGCGACAACACAAGAAACAAAAAACTCCAATATCTATATAAAAATGTTTTTCTCATTCAAAAAAAAAAATGTGGGTACTTATCCTCTGTGATATGTGTGGCCAATCATAGAAAAGTGCTCCAGTCTAAAGCGACAACACAAGAAACAAAAAACTCCAATATCTATATAAAAATGTTTTTCTCATTAAAAAAAATAAATAAATTGTGGGTACTTATCCTCTATGATACGTGTGGCCAATCATAGAAAAGTCCTCCGGTCTAAAGCGACAACACAAGAAAAAACAACCCAATATCTATATAAAAATGTTTTTCTCATTCAAAAAAAATAAATAAATTGTGGGTACTCATCGTCTATGATACGTGTGGCCAAAATTTGCTTTCCACAATCAAATTGAGAATAAAATATTGAGGAGGTGATTTATGAATATGCGCACCGCGACGACAATCTCTCTAGTGACAAGGGCCAAGATGTCAGCACACGAAACGATGCCAGGGCATGCCTTCTCCAACGCTGTTTTGACTCTATCAATCTCTTGGTAACCTCGAAGGCCAAGCTTCCGAATCGCGTACTTCTCGGATTGATAGGTCGGGGACTCCAGTAGTACCGAACCTTCACAGCCCTGTGGAAAAGCCCGGAACAAAGCATCATTCAACCGTGAGTTCATGAAAACAATAGTTCGCAACCATGGACGAATCTAGCGAAGTATGTTGAGAGCTGAATACCATTTACTGGTATTACTAGTTCTAATACCCATTTTCCATTTTATCATATTGTCATCAGGTAAGCCAATTTTGTAAATCTTGATGCATCCCTGCCATGCTTTACCCCTTCAGATGACAGCCCAGGTTCTAACTTCTCACCCTCTCTTTTTTTTTTGCCAATTACTACTCATCTTAGAATCCGATAGTTACATGCAACTAGTCAAGTTATAAGAAAATGGTAAAACTTCAAACGCGTAGTGGGAAGAGTAGCATGGGAGCTCGCTCTCTTACTTACCCTAACGAAGCAATCGTGGAAATGCAGCCTCAAAATAGGGCCGGAGAGACTCGGATCGTTGGACAAGACTTGGCCGATGACTTCCTTCACGATGGCCTCTGCGTTTGGGCACGCCTTCTGGTAAAACCCTACTTTGAGACCGTGACCTTGAGCAACCTCAGGGACAAGAAAACAGAACATCAATTGAAGCAACAAACAAGACAAGAAGAGCTTTGGACAAGCCATTCCTTGGTGCCAAGAAGAACAATGATTGTTATCTCTTAATCCGAGTGTCTGGCTATGGACGTTCCGCGAGCAAACCGCTTTGCCTTTTATAGGGAGAAATACAAAAAGGTCTTAAACTTGTTGCCCAATTGAATCCTAAAACTTCTATATTTTTGTCAATTCAGATCATCTGACCAATTTTGATAAAAAAAAATCTATGACATAGATGCTAGCCGTTCTACATAGGTATCGTCCACGCTGACGTGGACAATTGTTGATAATATTTTAATATTTTATTCAAATTTATTTATTTATTATCTTTTTCTTTTCATTTTTCATTTATTTTGTTTTCTCTTTTTTTCCTTCCCTTCCTTTTTCCTCTAGCTGCTTGTTGGACCTTGATGATTGGCAGGGGCAAGCTTCACCTCGCCAGTCATTGGCGAGGTCGAGCCTCACCCTCGCCAATGGTCGGTGGAGGCGAGCTTGGCTAGAGGTTGGCAAGGTCAACCTCACTGACCGTTGCCTCTAGTTGGTTGCTGAGGCCCAACGACCAACTAGAGGAAGAAGGAAGAGAAAGGAAAAATAAGTAAAAAAGTCGTGATATTCCGAAATTTCGGAAAAAAAGAAATTATCGGATGAAAAATCGGAGATTGGAAGAAAAAAAAATGATAATAATATTATTATTATTTTTCTCTCTCCTCTTTCTCCTCTCCTCTATGCTTCCCCCTCCGTCGCACGCAATTTCCATTCCCTCACTTACCGTAACTTCTCCTCTCTTTCTTTTTTTCTCCCCCTCTCTCCCACTTTTTCACCCCCTCACCTACGCCACTCTTTTGCTGCAATTTCCCCGCAACTTCCCCTCCCTTTTTTTTATTTTTTATTTTTATTGTTTCTCTCTCTCACTTTCCTCCCTTCCTCCTCTCGACAACCCCATTCCCACGTCCCTTTCTTCTTCACTTTTTCTCTTTAGTGTCTTTTCTATTTTTCTCCCAAAAACAGCACCATGTGCTGCTGTCCTGTCCCAAACCAGTCACCATCTTGCGCCATGGCCATGGGCCATCACTGTCTGCAAGCTGCCATCTACCGCCAAAGAGCCGCACCACCCATCCGTGAGCCGTCAGCCTGCCATTCTTGCCAAATTAGAAACCACCACCGCCGGGACCCACTTTTGCCGAGCGCCTCCATGACATTTTGGATGTAACTGTGCATAGCCCTCGCCACCGCCATCGCGCTCATGTCGTCGGAACTCCTAATCCTTTGATTAGTGCCTAAACTTGCTTAGGAGGTTGATTAGGTTTAAGATTGGTTTAGGATGGCTTAAATAGAGACTAGTAATGATTTATAATAGTTAGATTAGTATTAGAATGGGTTAATATTAGTCAAATCAGGGAGATTTGCATCGTTGGGGATGATTTGGGTGAAAACAGAGGCTGTTCTTCAGAACTGGTTCCTGGATGTCTGCTGTTTGTGATTTTTGTAGATTGAAATCGGTCGCGAATATGAAGCCAATGTCTTCTAGAGAAATATTTTAGATCTCTCAAGCTACAACATATATTTTTCTCAAGATTTTTAAGAACTCATAAGCAGGAGATATTAGCTCCGCCATTTTCGAACAGAACTGCAATTTTCGCTGGAACTGGTGACCTTTTAGGATTCTAGGGGTTTTTATCGACTCTTGGAGTTCTAATTTTAAAATGGTTTCTTCACAAACATTGTTTTTAACCTCTTATAGTTTAACATACTCAAATTTCAAATCAAATGGACATGTTTAAGACCTCGAACCAAACTGTTTTCGGAAAACTGACTTTCTGAGAACGGACCTAATTTTGGTGCTGGATTGAGTGATTTACTGGGCCGAATCTAGAAGGATCTGGGTTTAGATGTCTTCATAAAAAATGTTCTTTTACGGGTTCTTTACAACATATTAAAATTTGGGAATTTTCTGAGCTAGATTGGTTAGATTTCTGGATTTAAAATTGGAGACGCGCGAAGGCCCGATTTCTGCCAATTAGGACCGATGTTAGTTTGGTGATGGTTCTTGATACTTTGCTTGTTTTAATTTATGTTTTTAATGACTTGTGGATTTAATTTATTAGTTACTTAATTCTGGAATTTCACTGTTCATGATGCACTGTTCACGAGTACTGTTCACGCGACACTGTTCACGAAATACTGTTCACGTGTACTGTTCACCCGAGAATGAAAAGTGATCTAATTTCATGTATATTGATTTTATGAAATGAATGAATGTATAAATGCATGGGCATCCGTGTGAATTGGGTGATGTTTTGTGCAATAGTATAATGATTGGAGACTGTTGGTATTTAATTAGAAAATACTGGGTGTCAGGTTTTGGACGCCGAAAATGTTTTTAAATACCATACCAAACTGTGGAATTTTAAAAGAGATACAAGTTTTCTGGTTCGATCTGACCGTGTCCCCACACATAATTATTTTACCATGTATTTATAATATGAAGAAAATAGGCTGGGATCACCATTTTAATTGAGGTATTTGAGTGCAATGCACGGTATCTAGGGCCGAAATTGAATGAATGCACGAATGATATGAAATGCCGTCACAAGCCTTTGGGGTCAGATGATGCTCCTTCGGGAATGCCTCACGTCAACGGATGCTGGTCGCAATGAAGGCTGGGCCGATGCTCCTATATGGAATGCCGTCTAGATGTAGACGTTGCCGTGCTCGATGGTGCGAGACGATGCCCGGTTATGCCAGAAGATTGTTATCTGTTGCATTGACTAGGATCCATGTGATTGATCGATGTGTACTGTGTGGCACACTAATGTGTAAGAACGCATGAAAATCATGGCATCTTTAGTTCTAGTCATGCATGAGTTGAACACACTGTTTATGGCACGCACGCATGAATTGATAACGCGTTTCACATATACTTCTGCTATATTGAGAACAAAGCCTTGAGGGGTGGCCTGGGATGGCGGTTCGTCCGCGCCAGTACGGGGCCCAAAGAGGATAATACTGGGCTGGGATGAGGGATGGCGATGCGTTTGCGCCTTTACCTCAGACAACGCGTTTGTGTGGCAATAGCTAGGTGAGATCGCTTGTAACGCGATTCATATGTGATTGATGAACTGCATCATCTAATGGCCATGTGCATTGCGTGTATCGTGCTGAGCTATGACGTGTAGGGTATGGCATACCAGGTAAGAATGTATGTGAATCGACTATTGATTGTTGATTGTTAATCCTTGGTTTTTTTCGTGAGATGGTTCTAAAGAGATACTCCGAGTTGAGTTGGTATACTAATCGGGATTAGGGGAAGAACTCGCTGAGATTTACATTTCACTGGTTATTGAATAACCACTTTCAAGTCCTAGTGTGAAGAACCTGGAGGTTGAAGTGGAAGGGTCAGGAGCATAGGTGGCTCACTAGTCCTTTATGAGATAGACCTTTTGTATAAGCTTGAGGTGTTTATGAAAGTGTATTTGATTTAAAACTGGTTGTCCTACTTTCCTATCTCATGTTTGTTGTTGTCAGGGGATCGGTTAATTCGCTTTCGCATGTGTAATAAAATGAAAAGGGTCGGCGACTAGTCCTGGGAATGTTGCAAAATTCTATCGACCACTTAGGATGTGCGCGCACTCGAGGTTCAGGGCATGACAAAAGTTATTATAAAAAATTACTCATATTAGCATTAGTAATGTCACATAGGACGGCTGTCATCTATATCAATGATTTTCGGCCAAAATTGACTGGATTGACTAAATTGACATATAGATGCAAAATTTTTAAAACTTAACTGGTAAAGAAAATGTTTAGAATTGAATTTACATAATTACAACAGATTTATGATTTTTTTTGTAATTCCCTTGTTAAAAGCCCAAGAGATTTGTTCATGAAACGTCCGCAACCAAACATTGAGATCAAGCGATAACAATTTATCCACGCCCGTCCATTTTCAATCTGAATTTGCACGAGTTGTCGAGCTCGCGAGTGCTCGCACCAATCGTTTGTATTTAGAATACTCGCGGGTCGAGTATCGAAAACTAGAAAAAGTAGAGGATCCTAAATCAAGGCCACGTTCATTCCGAAGTGGCGTAGCTAGAAGGGGCGGCGGCGTTGGGGAAATTACAGGATCAAAAACTGCGAGTGCCTCTCTCTCTCTCTCTCTCTCTCTTATCCTGGAAAACTTGAAGATCGTATATGAAACTTGCCAATGATGAAAGCGCTCTTCATCTCTGGATCGATTTAATTCACTCTTTATCTTGCAACTTTGCGATTCACCTCTCTCGGAACTAGACCCTCGTTAGCTCGAATTGTTGTTCCGTGTCTGGGGTTTTTAATCTTCCTGCTCGGCGAGTGAAGCGCTTTTTTTTTTTTTTAATTTAACTCCGCCCACGTTGCTCATGCACGAAATTTCTTAGATTTTACATGTTTCGCGTTTTTATTTTCTCCTTTGCCTTTGTTGAATTTACTTCCAACGTTCGTGTTGGTGTTTGATGGTACTTCTATGTTTTTTGTATTCGTGGGAATGCTAAGTCTGAAATTGGACGCTGATTGGTAAACCCATTGAGATTTTTTTCATGTTAGATAGATTGAGATGATTTGGTGGACGATGTAGTGAGGGCCCCTTTCGGAGGTTACCGGTGGATTGGACTTGAAAGCCCTTTGGACCGAGAATTGTCCGACCCATGACAAGTTGGTTCAGGTATGATTGCTGTGCACGTAAAAGTGAAATAGAGGAGAAGGTAGTAAAACTCCGTATGATGAATTATTTGTGTATGTGTGCCCACATGAATTTAACCTGACATGCATGTCATTCATTTTGTTCATCCTAGATAAGCTTTTGCTTGACTCCCTGGAATCCGTACTTAGTTTTTAGTTGGTTGAACGTCTAAATTGAGCAGTCTCTATCAGGTCGAGGAGTTGAAAAATGGGTTCGTTATGGTTCGTTGACAGGTGTTGCGAGTCGATTGCTGATGCAAGGCTTTTGCCGCAATGAGTTATAAAGCACTGCCGAGACATTCGAGGATATTCAGGCAAAGAGGGTCTTGGATTCTGTACTTAGTTGTTGTTTAATAAATGAGTTTTAGTACATGTAACAACAAATAGACATAACTGAAAGAGAAGAAGGAAGACTGTGGAGCAAGATTACGATCGATACCCACCGATCAGAAGCATTTGATGGAAATTCGAATTGGCATCACCTTCTCATCCAAAGTCATCTATAGTGTATTTTGGCTTCAACTTGATATTGAATTGTCGAAATCAAAGCTGTGTTAGAAGTTGATTAGTGGAAAATTATATACTAAGTAGATATTTATGGAACGATTTTGTCAATACCTATATTTTTTGCTAGACTTTGCTCCATTGCATGTCTATCAATTCTCTCTCCCTTTTTTCTATACTGTAGGGATATACTCTATTTGCATGCTTCCTAAAATTTATTGGACTATGGACTCACGCATCATAATACTGTAAAGAATAATAAGTTAAAGTATTTCAAACAATCCGAGTAGGAAAATTCCAAATTTTTATCAGGCATATATTTTTCGGTTGATGCCCCATTAACTTGATTTTTATACTTATGGAAAGACCGTAAAACAATTGTTTAAAAAATATGGTTTGAATTTTGAAAAAATATGTCAGTATTGGGAATTTAGTATTGAACAAAACCGTTGGCCATGATATTTCTTTTTATGAAAATCCAGATGTTGCGATTATTTAAGTAATTTAGATAATTAGAAAACTCCAATTATCGGAGGCGGACCGGAGAGGAAGAGAGCTTTTCTGGAAGAGAGGAGACTAGTTTTTGAAAGGGAGCCTTTTCCCAAGAGGAAAGACTAGACAGGGTATGTGAAAGAGGGTGTAGCATTATACAATGTTTTGAATAGAGTAGAGTGGTGGCTCGATTTTGAGGTTGAGTTGAGAAATGGGTATTTAGCTAAAGGCTATCTCATAAGGAAAAACATTTCAAACAATCTGAATGGGAAAATATTTTACAAAAATGATATTTATTTATTTTTTTAAATCAAGTTGGACCAAATTTTGATCGGGCATAATCTTTAAATTTGATGTGCCATTGAAACGAATTTTGCATCTACGAAAAGCCCATGAATCAATTAGTTAAAAAATGTGGCTCGAATTTCAAACAAAAAAAAACGCCAAGACTGCATATTTTCAAGAAAATTAATGGATCAACCACCACTGCCATCACCACCGCGCTACCCTCGTTTGCACGGGGTTCGAGAATCTCGCGGATATTCTCAAATATGACATCGTGTAAGTATTTCTTATTTTTCTTCTTTTGATTTTGGTATAATTCATTTTTCCATTTATCTTTTATTTGGAGATGTAATGCTTGGCTATGAAAATGTTGAATGATGGCATCAATGAGTACTTCCTAAAGTTATTTATTTACTTAGAACGTGATATAATGTTATCAGACCAAATTTTATCAGATTTTGATGAATAGAAAACTCTAAATCTCACATGGTCAAGCATTTCAAACAATGTGATTTGGAAAATTTTGAAAAAGAAGAAGATATATATATTTTAAACAAAATTGGACAAAATTTTGATTGGGCACAACAGCATCTCATTTAATCTATTTTTGCACCAACGGAAAGCCTGTGAATTAAATGCTTGAAAGAGATATCATCAGGACTTGTTGAATGAAGTGGATTTTGATGAATCCTAGTCCCGTGCGATATATTCTCGCCTATATAGACTGCTCTTTCCTGAAAACCCTATTCATCATGACCCCTTTTCCAAAAACCAAAAACCCACCCTCATCATCTCTCACACTTCCCAAAACCTTCGAGCTCCCTCAGCCATGAATCGTCTCTTTCGTAGCCTTTTAGACCGTGTTCCCCACCCTCTTCTTCCTCCTCTCCTCCACCAATCTGGGCCTTGTTCAAAGCTTTTCATGGTCACCATGGTTGTCCTCCACTAGCATGACATTTACTCCATCATCTAATGTTCGGGGGCTTAGCCTTGCCGGCTTGCTACCCCTGATCTTATGCAAGCGGAGTAAATAATTCTGCTTTCATTATTTGTTGCTCTTGTTCAAAGCTTTTCATGGTCACCTTGTTCATCCTCCACTAGCATGATCCATCATCTAATGTTCGGGGTCTAGCCTTACTGGCTTGCTGCCTCCAACCCTATGCAAGCAGAGTAAATAATTCTGCTTTCATCATTCATTTCTTCTTCATCCTTTTTCCTTCCTTACACTGGAAGGGCATTGTACCAATGTCCGGATCCCATTGCTTGGGGAAGTAAGAATACACATAATCTCTTGAAAGTTTGAATTCAAATCAAATTCAATTTCTAATCTACAAGATGAATGTACTAAGACCTCATTAAAGATAACTCCTAAAAAAAAAACTTAACAATGAGATATGCTAATTAAATAAAACAAGGTCAAATCTATTACTAAAGCCTAAAGCCCCACAACTAGGTCAAGACCTATTTTCAAGCTATTTTCTAAATTTTGATATTCAGCAAATTTTCTAATTTTTTTATTACAAATATTTTTTAAAATTAATTAATTTGTTTATTCCGACCCCTTCCAAAAATCGGCTGACTTCACGCTCGAGTTCACATTAAGGTCCGATTGGACTCCAAGGACGCGGGTCAAATTCCCTGGTTCGGTCCACATGTGAATAAACCAAATTTGGGCTACCCAAGGACAAGTCACAAGTGGGCCCATTAATCAAGCCCCTTGCTTTCAAAACTATCCCCAGCCCAATCTATCTAACTTAATAAGCCCCAATAAAGCCCAAGATCACTCAAGGACTAAGCCCAACTCACTATGTCAACTGGCCATTTCAGCCGAATCCCTCCCGCAGGCCATCTCCAGTCTCCATCTCCCTCGTCTCCTTCCCAGCATCCTAGGAACGAGCGGCCCCAATTTCAGTTATCAGGCCGACACTGTCGCTTCCATGTTGACGGCAACCGCCGGCTACCCTTTGTAAACTTCCTATCTCCACCAAACGACACCTCGCCAACCACCAGAATACAACCAGTAGCACGCAGAGCCGCTGCACAACCAAAACAAATGGAGAGAAAGGGAAGCGATGAACGAAGCAGCGCACCGGTGACCAGCAATGAAAACCATGGAAGCATGACGCATAGACCAGAGAAACACCAAAAGTCCCTGGGTTATTTTCGGTTTCAGATTCAGACCTCAGGAAACATAAACGATATGCATGAATTGAAGGTTCCTACTGTGATTTACACACGTGATGAACACTTCTGTTGTACGAATTTAAGCAACTCTTTCTTGAGCACGTGTATTTTAACTCTATCGAGACATTCCAGGGAACAATATACATGGACTCATAAGATTGAATCTAATCTAACAATGATCTTTCGAATATTTAAATGACGACTTTTATCATCGAGATTCAATCTGTTATGATATGCAATATAAATCCTTTGATTTAACCCAAGTATAACATTTCGAACTTAAAATTTTTCCCATAAATTTCATGAAAAGCTGATGGTGAATTAAGATGGTAAGTTATCAAGTTAGGGACAAGATTGAAATTTAAATGTAAGATGAACCTCTAATGCTTGAAATCATAATTTCTTAGATCCCTAACTCTTCTCAAATTCATATGAAAGCCTTCCCTATTTTTGGCAAGCTAAACCATTCTCACCCACTAAAACCTCATCTTAGGAAAGCAAATCCAATGCGGATGATTAATTGCTGTAACCAATGGAAGGATCTTGTTTGGTATCTATTTGCCATTGAATACTGAAAAAAAAAAAAAAAAAAAAAAAAAAAAAAAAACCAAGTTTCATTCAAGGATATGATCTCTAATTGGGATAGGACTAAATAGGGTGTGCTATGAATGTAAATCCAAAATAACATTTGGTCGTCCGGATTTTGAATTAAGATAGGATTGGATAGGATAAGATAAGATATGATATGAAATCCAGAGCTTTTGCTATATCATATCCATTGTTTGGTGAATTACAACAATAAAATTAGATATATTCACATCATATCATATATATTTTTTGGTATAAAAGGTATATTAGTGCAAATGAATCTAAAAGTTCACAAATGGAGATGGTAAAAATCTTTCGCAATACTATTCGCTAATTTTTTTTTTTTGCATATTTTATTTTATTTTTCCTCTCTTTTTAAATTATTTTATTTATTTTTTCCTTTTCCCCCTTCCATCATTCTCATATAAAAATTTATGTAATATTAAACTACACTAATAAACCTAAAATACAAAAACACCTAAAATATGTAATAAATATAAATAAATAAATATTTATATTTATATATTGATTTTATATTATAAGATAGAACTAAAATCAAATATATACATAAAAATGAGATCACATTGAAAAATTAAGTTTTTGTTTTTCGCTATTTTGAATTTCTTATATTAGAATTCAAATATTATTTATATTGAAATATAATTTCAGTTTTATTAATTTAATAGGTTTGTTATTAAAGAAAATAACTTTCTTATTATGGATATTATAAATCTTATCTATCTTTGTCTCACATCTCTTAGAGGATAATTTTATCCGATCTATATTCCTCATATATTCATCTTTATCTTATCTTGAGTAAGTACCAAATGTAGGATATGATAAATCTTATCATATTCCAAATTTTATCCTGACTATCAAATGTAACTAACCTATATTTGTTAGCCTATAAATCTAAGTGTCTTTATATATTTTTTTGTCCAACGATAAATGTATAAATGTCTTTTTTAAACTGGTAATAAATCTAACCATGATGTTCTCAATTGCATGCTTTTTTTTTTTTTTAACAGGTAATAAATCTAACCATGGTGTTTCATTTATTTGACTCAATTGCATGCTTTTCTTAAAGACGACGACAATTGGCGGCATACTCTTTGACTGAACAAGAACTTCACAAAACGAGAAGATTAATGTAGAAAGCGTTATTTGTGTTTTTGTTTTTGGGGATGAACAACGTTTATTCTTCCTCAGTCGGACGATCCATCAGGCATGGATAATTCAACAAACTTTCTGCTCTTCTTCTGGACCCCCCAACAAAAACTTGAGGACCACATCGTTTGGACAACTTTGAGGGAAGAAGGGGAAAAAAGAACTTTTTCTTCAATACTATATGCCATAAATTTGAGTTACACGAGGCAATCTTAGCTTTTTATATACGTGACATTTGCAAATGATATTATAATTCATATCTTCGGAAGGGAAAAACAATTGTTAATGAGAAAATGTAAAAATGGGAATGAAGAGTTTAAGATGGTAAGCTCGGTTGAAATTTTTAGTAAAACATCCTCGTCCACTTGCATTGATTGTCCAGTGTCGAGCTTTATCATTTTTATAAGAATATAGATTGAACTTTTGGTTTAAAGTGAATAAGTTTGCAAAAGAGCCCTAAAGGATTTTCAAGTAACGAGGGGGTGAATTTTTAAGTCTACCCAAAGTTTATACAAAAAGGAGATAAACAAAATAATTGTAAATACTTTACCAAAAAAAATAATTGTAAATACTAGTTAAACGAAAGGGTTAATACCCTAAAAAAACCTCAAACTGGTATACTTGTGACAAATTTACCTCAAACTATTTTTTTGACCACCAAAAACCCTAAACTAGTATACATTTAACAAATTTACCCCAAATTGGTACATTTGTGCCAAATTTACCTCTATTAATTTTCGTTAAATTTTACTATCAAATTATTAAGTTAAATGATACATGACAGTTGATTGGTCTACCAAGTTAGGATTTTACGATCCGTTTGTCACAGTTTACAATTTTTGTGATTTTTTTGTGGTATTAATCCAATTTAGCGAATGGTATATTTGTTACAAATTTACCAATTTTGGGTTTTTTGCGATCGAATAAATTAGTTTAGCGTAAATTTGTCATAAATGTACCGGTTTATGATTTTTTTATGGTCAATCGGGGTAAATTTGTTATAAGTGTACCGGTTTGAGGTTTTTCATGATCAAAAAAATAGTTTTGAGTAAATTTGTTATAGGTGTAACGGTTTGGGGTTTTTCAGGCTATTAACCCTAAACGAAAACGCATTTAAAGATGAGTTAATTACTCCAAGTGTAGGGTATCGATCCCATTTTTGATCCTCAATCACTCAAGCCATTCTCTTCTTCTCTTTCGTTTATTTGAAAAATGAATGTCTTTAAATATATTAAATGAACTATAACAAAGTAACAACGTGACGGATTTTCGTTTCTCTTTTGTATAACTAATTATATTCAATATAAAGTGTGGGGTAAACCAATTTAGTAGTTGCATAGTTTTAATACCTCCATCCTTGTACTTGCAATCTTATTTGACATACCAGTGCATTCATCACTTAACATTCGCGCAATGAATCTGGCCAAGTTATGGTATTTTGATATTGCATTTATTATTTTGTCTCATGAAATACTCATGGTTTCTTAAAATATCAATTGTGAATTATCATTGTTCATTGGCCCAATCTATGATATTTCAACATGGAAAAAGAACATAATTGCACCAAATTGATGATACGTAGATGCTATAGGTAGTGTTTGCCATATACCTTTTAATTTCAATCAGATAAAATTGTTTCGGAATGAGAGGCCATTTGCTTTCATATTAGAATCTTGACAACACAACTCTTACTTTTGCAATCACAAAGGGAAAAGTACCAAAAAAGTCATAAACCTATTGCATTGGTACCAATTCAATCATAAACTTATCAATTGGACCAATTCAGTCCTAAATCTTTTAATATTGGTACTAATTCAGTCCATCTAGCCAATTTTGGCAGGCCGGCGCTGACGTGGAAGTCGGCCGATGGCCGGATGCTGACGTGGCAATTTTTATGATTTATTTATTTTTTTTTTCAAAAATTTTATTAATTTTTATTAATTTTTTTTCTTTTTCCTTTTCTTTTCGTCTTCTTCCTGGGGGCGAGCCTCCGGTGAGGCTCGCCGGCCATTGGGTGAGGCCCGCGAAGCCCTCGCCTGCCGCTTGCGAGGGTCGCGGCCCTCGCCTGCCGCTGGCGAGAGTTGCGGCCCTTGCCTGGCCTCTCCCAAGGCCGCCGGCGAGGCAGCTTTGCCCGGATCTGGGCGAGGCTAGTCTCGCTCGCAGCTGGTGAGGCCATGGCGGCCATCGCCAAGGCGGAGGCGAGGGCTGCAAAGCCCTAGCCAACCGCCGGCGAGGGTCGCGGCCCTCGCTCGGCCTCGCCCGTGGCTGCCTTGCTCGTTGCTTAACCCAGCTCCCGACTTCGATTTCCTCCGCTTCGTCGCCGTCGGCTTTTGCTCTTCTTCTCCTTCCATGAGCAGAAAGCCGCGAGCAATTCCAGCAGCTGCTTCGATGGCGAAGGGTGGCCTCGCCCAAATTTGGGTTAAGCTGAGGGCGAGGCGGCCTTGGGTGAGGCCGAGCGAGGGCCGCGACCCTCGCTGGCAGCTGGCGATGGCCGCCATTGCCTCGCCAGCCGCGAGTGAGGCTGGCCCGGCCCAGATCCGGGCGAAGCCGCCTCTTCGGTGGCCCTGGGAGAGGCCGGGCGAGGGCCGCGACCCTCGCCGGCGGTAGGCGTGGGTTGTGCAGCCCTCGCCCGGTGGCGGGCGATCCTCACCGGAGGCTCGCCGGCCACCTCGAGGAAGAAGATGAAAAGAAAAGGAAAATTAAATAAAAATAAAAAAAAATTCGAAAAGATAATTAAAAAATCATAAAAATTGCCACGTCAGTATTCGGTCACCGGCCGACGTTCACGTCAGCGCTGGCCGGCCAAAATTGGCCGGATGGACTGAATTGGTACCAATATTAAAAGGTTTAGTACTAAATTGGTCAAACTGAAAAGTTTAGAACTGAATTTGTACCAATGCAATAGGTTTAGGACTTTTTTTGGTACTTTTCCCCAATTGTAAATATTGAGATTAATTTTTATTGACAGCTAAAATATAAGAAACATAATGCACTAAGAGTAAGAGCGGCACTAATATATAAAATAAACGAGAAAATATATCTGAGACAAGTGTAAATTGGAAAGGGAAAGAATTGGGCAAATTGATGTGGTTCTTTGTATTATTTGACTTTACCCAAAAATAAATAATATCGATAGTAAGACAATTAATGCACTATTGAAGAAGGACCGTCTTTTCTCTCTTCTAGAATTCTCTCCATATTTGATAGTCGCACATCATTAAAGAAAAATCAAAGTCACCACATCTAGCTTTTTCTAGAATACTTCATCTAGATATTAAAAAATAATAATAGATATTTATATTAGAAGAATGTGGATGGCTAGAAAGTTTGTTGAAGCACAACTTTGGCTGCCTATATAAAGGAGCAAGGGCATGTTTGGGGTGTGGAGTAGAAGGGCTTCATCATGGTTGGGTGTTGAGTGTTTTGCTCTTGCTAGTTTATTATAGTCATGTTTTAAAAACGAAGAAGATACCTAGATTGAGAAAACAATCATAATGAACAAATCCAAATTGATGTGAAATGAGCCGTTCCAAGAACCACTCTAATTATGAATTTGCTCGCGTCCACCCCCAATGCAATAGCATCTTAACAAGTCACTTGGTTCTCACCACCTGAGAAATAGCCCTCACCCTTCTTAATAGGGCTTGAAAGGTCAATATTTGTACAGCATTTTGAGATAGCTGTTTGTGTCAAGGCCGAGCGCGACCATGTATTCGCATATGCATGTGTTTAGATCTAAAGAAAGCATATGGTGTCATATGACTAATGAGAGTAAAATGGGAAAAAAACAAGAAAGAAGGTAAAATCTACTCGAGTCAAAATTCCAAAGGTCACCATATCATCGGCATCTCCCTCTTCAAGACTCTCATGTAGGCCCTGCAGGGGCTGAGGTGGAGGAGGAGGAGCGACAAACAAATTGCAAGGAGGGGCAAAGAACATATAGTTCATGGTGGTACTGATAAAGAATTGGTGACCTAAGTTTTAAAATTTTGGAGATGATAAAGAATGGTGGTACTGATAAAGAATTGGTGACCTAAGTTTCAAAATTTTGGATTCTATACCTCCAGACACACACCCAATTACGACCACGTATGTTAAAGTTTAGTTTATCTAGACTTAGCTAAAATGCTACAACTAGACATGAAAACTCACATCTAACTTCATTGCTGTGCCCTTTCCTTTCCTGTTACCTCACTTGAATGTGTAATTGAACATGAACTCATTTGGGCAACTTAGAATAATTAACGAGTCATCTTGCCAAAGGATTTCAAAACAAGAGAAATAAAACAGCGAATTGCTACATTCCAGTCAGTCACTAAACAGGTAAAAAAGATGCAGCTCTAAACTACAAAGAACCTAATAGTGCACCAACCCACACCATGGTCGGACCTCATCCACCAACCTGAGCACCATCAGAGTACTTGTGGTTGAAATTGATCGATTTAAATTTGGATGGCTAAATATGGGATAAAGTATTCATGCATGTACATACTACATTATGCGTGAACTGTGCGTTGTCATCATATCCGGTGTATGCCATTATCAGGATAGTCTATGTTCTTGATGCCTCTAAGCTTATGGTGTCAAGACTTCAGACCTTATTCTGAAAAATGGTTTATCAATGCATCTCATATATGTAATAATGCGGATCAAACAAGTCCGGTAGCGATAAGAGTGTGTGCACTCGTTGGCAAATTGACGTTGGGCTGAAAAAGGGGTGCATGCTTTATTCGTTTGCTTGCATCTTGTAAAGGGTTTTAGCTTGAGGATGTGTGGGATGGGCTACAGTTTGGTTTTGTTGGCCTTCTTTATTTTCTCGAGGTATTGTTTGCAGTTGATTGTTCATCCTAACAGTTCTCGCTTCGGTGATTCTACTTATTCTTTGTCTGTTCAGGGCCAATTTCACATACAAGTCTTAATATATATAAAAACACTCAAGGTGGCAATCACCTAAGTGATTTTGAAACGTGGTGAACACTTTGAAGTCGTAGTTTTTATTTTTTATTTATTATTTATTTTTATTTTTATTTTGATGATCTACTCATTAAATATGAATATTTTAGAGATGATTGATGTCTCGTTTAAGGACGTAAGAGCAAATATATTCGTGAAAGGAAGATTCTTATATTTCTAACTCGATTCGTGTGTTAAAATTAGTCTTTGCCTCCCGTTTTCTAGCGCCTCCATGCTCTATGCTTTCTCTACTCTCCATAAATAATATTTAGGTGTGACTTATATCAAGTATCCGAAATTAAGCATTAAAATTGCCCAAGATGAAACCAAATTCCTAGGTAATGTCCGGTTAATCCCAACCGGGGTTAAATTGGCTGACATTATAAGATAGAAAATTAGCCGCTGTCAAGTTAAGCCGCTCGATCCGTCGTTGGTTGGATAATGAATAGAGCCCGTTCGTTCGGTTTTTATTTACAGTCTATCATGCCACTTAATTGATCAACTTTAGCGAGATTTCAATTACAAGTGCCTAACTTGTTATTAAGGCCGGCTAATTGGCATAATCTATTTACATGAAAAAAGCACGTCTCAAAGCACAAAAAATAAAATAAAAATGGAAGCATAAGGAAAAAGAGGTACCCTCTAGATATAATATAATGTAATAGATGTAACTCACGCATTAACAAGAGCGTTTCGTTGAGGATACGAACTTATACTAGTTACAAATATAATCACAACAAGTGCACGAATTGTTAAACCTTACTCCTTAAGTTGACAACTTGAAAGAGCTTTATAATTTCTACAAAAATCGGCATTTCTAAATTTATGATTAATTAATAATTTGAAAAAACCAAGATGCTAGGCATTAAATATGCAGAATCCGAATCGAAGAAAGGCCAGTTAACATAAATCCAATCTCGTCTTCTACACGGTAAATAAATTTTCACAACTCACCTATCGCTCACATTCACTTCATCAAAATGGATAATTGTAATTTCATGGAAAAAAAAAACCAACAAATCATCCAAATTAACATTAGTGAAATCTCAAAATTGCATGCCAAAAAACAAGCTTTGCCATAAAAAGAAAAATGCGCACTTACAATCAATTTTCTTTTTTTCAAAGTGTACCTAACGTTATGGCGTTAAAGGATCAATTCAAAATCAAAGAAGTCCCCAAAGGAGAACTTTAAATACATGTCGTTCCATCAACAGCAACAACAATTGCTCAACGAAATACTAAACCTATGCCAAAAAAAAAAAAAAGAAAAAAAGAACAACGATCTAGCTTTACTCTATTCTATGTCTTTTTGAGTTCTGACAAGATTACTGACTAAAAAAAGGGTCATATGTATTATAAATCCTAAAACTTATCACGAAAGTATAATTGAGTTTTAAAATTTTCAAAAAATGCAATCAAGTTTTAAAACTTATCAAATTGGTGCAATTGAGTTCTTTTGTTAACATGGTGAATTGGGCTAACGAAAAATGTATATGTGGCATTTTTTAATTAATTTATTTTTCATATGTGGCATTTATTATTATTATTTTTCTTTAAATCATATTTAAATAATTGTAAAAAAATTAAAAAAGCTAAAATAATTAGAAAACAAAACTAGAAAAAAAAAGTTGCACATTACGGTTGAGGGCTACTACTATCGCACTTCGCTAGAGGGGCCGGTGAAGGTCGCCGACCCTAGGCGACAGAGCAAGGGTGGCCCACGCTGGCCAAGGAGAGGCCATTGTTGGCCCAACCAAGAGGTGGTGAGACTTGCCTAGATTTGGGCAACATTGCCCTCACCTGTGACCTGCAACACTCACCAGTCCCGAGCGAGGCCTTTTGGCCCTAGGCAAGGCTTGGTTGGGCAATGCCAACCATTACTTAGGGCTGGTGATGGCCCGCCACCCTCTAGCGATGGGCAACGATGGCAGCCCCTAGCCATGATATGCAACTTTTTTTTTTTCAATTATTTTACCTATTTTTTTAACTATTGTTTAAATAAGATTTAAAGAGAATCATAAAAAATGCCACCTAGGAAAAATAAATTAATTAAAAATGCAGAGTTAACTTTTTTCGTTAGACAAGTTGACGATGTTAACAGAAGAACTCAATTACATTAATTTGACAAGTTTCATAACTTGATTATACTTTTCAAAAGTTTTACGATTCAATTGTACTTTTGTGACAAGTTTTAGGACTTGTAATGCACATACCAAAAAAAAAAAAGGAATTTCAACAAGAAGGAGGTGAGGGCCAGTTTCATCAAAGCAGCCACAATAGAAATCAACAACTGCAGCAGATATGTAGAGAGAGAATCGAGTAGTAGGAGATCTCTTAAGGATTTAGATGTGATTCACTCATGCCCCCCCTAATCCCGTGATTCATATGACAAAAAATAAAGGAGAAATCTCAAATAAAAACTCGAAATGCCCTCATTTTTTTAAAATAAAGGCCTAAATTATTATTTTTTTAAATAGGTCTGAAGTGTCTTCATTTTCTCAAATTAGGACCTAAGTGACCATATCAATCTCAAAAAATGGTTTCATCTCATAAGTTAGTCAATGGCATTTTCATCATTTACATTTTTTTATTTTTTTATTTTTTCCTTTTCTATTTTTTCCATAAAAAGACAAATTAGGAAAAAGAAAAAAAAAAGACTAAAACTTTAAAAAAAGAAAACACAAAACAAAACAAAATACAGGTGGAGGGTTGGTGCTTTGGTGGCAGTTGTGGGCCCCTTAGGTCTAGGCAAATGTCATCAACCCTCATTGAGGCTCTGACGACCTTGTTAGCCATGGCTAGTGATGGGGCAGCAGCCACAAGTGGGCCCTCCACCTTTATTTTTTTTCTTTCGTTTAAAAAAAAAGTTTTAGCCTTTTTTTTTTTCTTTTCTAACTTTTTTGAAAGTAAAAAATAGAAAAAGGAAAAATGAAAGAAAATAAAAAGTAAGTGATGAAAGTGCCCTTAACTAGCTAATGAGTTTAGGCCATTTTTGAGATTGACATGGCAATTTCAGACCCTTCTTTGAGAAAATGAGAGCATTTCAGGCCATGTCATTCTCAAATTCCATTGATCTTGTCACCCATACAAGCAAATCCTGTTTCCATAAGTAGAGTTATTCAATTAGGAAGGTATCTTGCCTTTGGAAAGATTGTCAATCAAACAAGATGTCTTGTGTGAGGAATTTCGTTGCCAAACAACCTTCAAGATTGAAGATCAATAAATACTTTCTATAAGGGAATTTGAGTCAAATTACTAGCTGTTATGATATAACCAACGGAGTTTCTATCTATCTATCTATCTATCTATCTATCTACATATAGCCATGAGCAAAATTTGTAATTTGATGATATCTGCGTGTAAGTATTACTGATATCCATGAGTAGCTATTATGATATATACACGCTTTAGTGTAGCGCCTAAAGAAATAATCTACTATGATGATACCATGAACAAGTATTACTGGTATCCACGTTGCTACCTAATGATATCCATGTAATGATATTGATGATATCAATGAGGTAACTTGTTTTAAGTTCTAGCCACGATACTTAACCAATAGTGGATAGAGCCTGAATATAATCAAAATTGATATAATCTTCTCTTCATTATTAGTTCATGAAAGCAAACAATTCAATGCATTTTTAGGTTCAAAATAAACAATGGGAGATTTGGTCAAATTCAAAATATATTAGGAGGTTTTCTCAACACACTTGCTATGTCAAAACTCTAAGAGGAACCTAATAGAGAATAACTTAGAAAACAGAGAAAATAAATAAATAAATGATATACATAATGACAAACAAAGTAAACAACATGTTCGTGAAATTCTAACTGCAATGAATGTATCGAACAAGTAATATAATGATGAGAAAGAATATCGTCCCATAGAGATTGATGATTAATAAACCAATTAAATATTAAAGTGGATTAATTGTAAAATTTATCTAATAGGTCAAAATAAAATTGAGAATAAATTAAAATTGACAAATGTAGAAACAAAATTTCAAAATTAAATGTAGTAAATCAATCAAATATATATGTTAGAGTTAGGGGTGAGCGGTTCCAAGTTCCGTATAAATTTTATCTAAAACCTGAATTTCTCACTTTTTGGAATTTGGAACCTACCCTGCATACTCTAGAACCTACAACTTACCCTGTCATAGGTTCCAAAGTCGGTTTCTAGATTTATTAGATTTTACCTATATTATTAATTGAACGATGATGTTGAATTAAAAATTTTAATGATCACCACTCATTACTACAATTTGCTTATTATAAAGGCACATGAAAAACATGAACAGTAATAAAGTAAAAGCCTCTGTCATAAAATGAAAGCTTAGACTAATGCTTCCAAATTATATACTTATCATCGAATGGCATGGACTATTATAAGATCGTGTCAAGACATGAACCAAGAAAAATATTAAAATTTATTCTAACTTCTATGTTACAGGGTATAAGTTCTAGATTCCTCCAATTGAGAACTTGGAATTTACCATCGAAATAGGTTCCTCATTTTTTGGAATTTAGAGCATACCTTAAAACTTGGAACCTACAAGTTCCCATTGATTTAGTTCTCAAGTTCCAAGTTCTATCTTGGAACCATGCTCACCCCTACTTACAGCATTTGATTTCACCATAACCACTAGATATAAATTTTAAATCATTAAGCATGCAAGAACGATATGAAAAATGTGATAGTAGAATTTCCAAATCTATTTATTGTTATACCTCTAGATATAGCAAACCTACTCAATTTATCAATTAAGTATATAATTAAATGAATTTAATTAAATATAAGTGCATTAAAATCTGTGAACATTCCCGATTTATAATAAATCTTTTGGACCACATTATCACTGAAAGTTACATAAATAACGTGGTATATCTCTATCCACATTTGATTCATGTTTTTATATTATCAAAAATAATTTCATTTTATCACTTCTCAATTTTAAACATCCACATCAAATCATTGAAATGGTGCTCAATTGATTAAAAAGCATTAAGCACAATAATATATAACTCATATGAATGAAATCAATTGCAAAAAATAAAAATCATGAAATTCATATCATCATGGTTAAGTTATATCATAGCCCTAATAAAATAAAATTAGAACATAATATAAGAAGAAACGAAAAATATAAATCAAACCCAACATCTTGAATCAAAAAATAAGAATTATGTTACCACTTTTGTCTTCTCTTCAAGGTGCTTGAAAAACTCTTAAAATAGTGAAAAATGATCTAAAAATAAAAACCTAGCTATCCTCCAAGCTCTCAATATTCTCTTTTAATAGGATACATCCAAGACTCTTATCATAGAGCAATTGCTTATATTTTGCATAAAATTAGGGAGTAAATCAGAGAATCCCTAATTTGATATCTACCCTCCAACGCTTACTGATAAATTAGGGTATAAATCATAGAATCATTGATTTGATATTCACCTTCCAATGCTTTATGATTTGAATTCCTAATTTTTGCCATTCTTTTCCTCATTTTCTTCATATCTCATTGTACTGTATAAATAAGGAAAATTTGAATAAATATAGGGAAATCCAAATATTTCCTCATAGATATTGCATTTTTTGTTATCTAAAATAGGCAAAATAACTCTATTTTTATAGAATTATCACAACAAAAATATTTTGTTGCGAATGAACAAGATATTGAGGAATTGTCCATCTGTAAAATCATAATTATTAATACAAGCCCTTTCCAAAACAACCCATTATTTCCATTTATTCATGCTCAATCCTATGTCTTCCTTGACGATCCTCAATTAATTAACCTTTGAACACACTTTCCTGACTTCACCAGCCGTTTCGGTCAGCACGCCAACCCGACCCATTTTCACTATAGACTCTCCGAAGTCCTTGAAGAAAGTGGATCCACCGGTCTTGATCTGGAAGTCAAGGTACGCCTTCGTTTGGCTGTCGTCAAGAAGTGCGGCGTCCGAAGTAAAGAGGCCTCTTCTCTTCGCAATGAGAACGAAGTACTTGATGTCGAACGTCCTCACGCTTCCCGGGTCCATCTCGACGAGAGTGGTTTGGTCATCCGGCTTGCAACTGAGCTTCAGTCTCGCTATGTAGTTGGAGTCGAGCGTGGGGTCGGTGTCGCCCTTTCCGGTGAAGTTGTAGAGGCGGTTGGAGAAGGAAGGGCAGTGTGATGTTCCAATTGTGTGCCCACCTGGTTAATAGCAGATCGGAATTAGCATGATCTACAGTTACAAATTACGTTTTCTCCCTGTACTGGTGACTCTGTTTATGTATCGCACGCTCAAATAACAGTTTTTCCCCTTATTAATTTATGTCTTATCTATTCTTATACATGGTGTGGGAGCTTTCCCATTAGAGATCGTACCACAATCAAAGGAATACCTTCCAGCACTTGAGCTTTCATTCGTGAGTTTAGAGATCGCAAAGGCCCGGCTCAAATTGGTCAGAGGTTATCGAAAAAAAATAAAATTGTCTAAGTCACTTCGTTTCGTTCAGTCTGAGTTCATGGAAAATTACTGACCATCCGAAAAATGAAAGGGAAAGCAGCTAAGCTTGACTTGTGCTGTGCAAGCCATGAGGAAAGTCTGTCTCGACAAATTAGAGTTACTTTGACCTAAGCAAAGTATGGACATAGGCACATCTTTTCAAAAATTGCCCCAAAATATTTGACAAAGAATGTGAAGCAATAATTAGAGATTAGGTGTTACCTGATAGGACGACAAGATCCTTTACACTGAGGCCTCTCTTTGCAAAATCTATTTTGAGAGTTGTAATGTTGGCTTTAGATGGTATCAAGTCATTAAGCGCCTCCTTCATAGAAGAAACGTTCCCATCTCTCCGTCCGGTTTCCACATCATAGAAAAGTCCTCCAGTCTAAAAAAAAAAAAAAAAAAACCCAATTTCTATATAAAAATTTGTTTCTCATTAATAAAAATAGTCGGTGCTTATCCTCTAAGATAAGTGTGGCTACAATTTGTTTTCCAAGGAGATAACACAGATCGTTTGCAAAAATTGAGAATTCTACTAACGTCGTACATATGTAACAAAGATTCAAATTTGAGAAGAAACTATAGAGGCAGTGATGTATGAATATGCGCGCACCGCGACGACAACGTCTCTAGCGACAAGGGCCAAGATGTCAGCACACGAAACGATGCCAGGGCATGCCTTCTCCAATGCCGTTTTGACTCTATCAATCGTTTGGAAACCTCGAAGGCTGTGATTCGGATGGGCGTCCTTCTCGGCTTGATAGGTTGGAGAGTTCAATAGTACCGAACCTTCACAACCCTGTGGAAAAGCCCAGAATAAAGCATTATATTCAACCGTGAGTTCATGAAGATAACAGTTCGTAACGATGCATCCCTACCATGCATTACCTCTTCAGATAAAAGCCCAGGATCTAACTTCTCACCCTCTCTTCTTTTGCCAGTTACTACTCATCTTAGGCTCC
Organism: Eucalyptus decipiens; assembly: GCA_014182575.1. Classification (NCBI taxonomy): domain Eukaryota; kingdom Viridiplantae; phylum Streptophyta; class Magnoliopsida; order Myrtales; family Myrtaceae; genus Eucalyptus; species Eucalyptus decipiens. The sequence continues at coordinate 42,982,788 of CM024611.1, read as the reverse complement.
AAACATTAGTTACATGCAAATAGTGAAATCATAAGAAACTGGTAAACTGCAAATGCGTAGTAGGAAGAGGAGCATGGGAGCTTGCTTTCTTACTTACCCTAACGAAACAATCATGAAAATGCAGCCTCAAGAGAGGGCCAGAGAGACTCGGAGCAACGGACATGACTTGGCCAATGACTTCCTTCACGATGGCCTCCGCGTTTGGGCATGCCTTCCGGTAAAACCCTACTTTGAGACCCTGACCTTGAGCAATCTCAGGGACAAGAAACAAGAACATCAACTGAAGCAACAAACAAGACAAGAAGAGCTTTGAACAAGCCATTGCTTTGTGCCGAGAAGAACGATGATTGTTGTCTCTTAATCTTAGCATTTGGCTATGGACGTTCCACAAACATACCGCTTTGCCTTTTATAGGGAGAAATAGAGAAATAGAAAAAAGTCTTAAACTCAATTAATTAATTCAGTCCTATTTTTATTTTTTTTTGATCATGAGTTTTAAAACTTTTGCATTTATGTCAATTCGCAGTTTTGATTGAAAATCATTGATAAAGACATCGGTCGTCCTATAGAGGTGTGACCGGCGCTGATATGACAATTTTTGATAATATATAAATGTTTTCTTAGAATTTTTTTTTTTCATTTTCAATCTCTCTCTCTCTCTCTCTCTCTCTCTCTCTCTCTCTCTCCTGCCAATCGCTGGACCTTGGTGATCGAAGGGCGCAAGCTTACCTCGTCAGCCATTGGCAAGGGTACTCACCCTCACTAGTGGTTGGTAGGGGCGAGCTTCACCAAAGGCTGGTAAGTCGACCCTCACTTCTAGCTGGTCACCGAGGCTTACCGACCGATTAGAGGAAGAAGGAAGGGAAGGGAAAAAAAAAAGAAAAAAAAAAGTTAAAGGAAAAGAAAAAATAAAAAAAAATGTTTTAAAAAATTATCTACATTAACACTAACCATGCTACGTAAGACATCCGACATTAACGTCAACGATTTTTAGTCGAAATTGGTTAGATAAACTGAATTGACATATAGTTATAAAAATGTTAATAATCAATTGGTTAAAAAAAATGTTTTGGATTGAACTTGCACAATTGCGATAGGTGTAGAGCTTTTTCGGTAATTCTCCCTATAAAAGCCCAAGCAATTTGTTCATGAAACGTCCTCAGCCAAACACTAGGGTCAAGTGATAACAATTTATCCACGGTCGTCCATTTTCAATCTAAATTTGCACGAGTTGTCTAACTCCTGAGTACTTGCAGCAATCATTTGTATTCATCGGATAGTGATGGGTCATGTATTGAAAACTAGAAAAAGTAGAGGGTCCTAGCAGCATATTCATGAAAATGTTCATTGACCAAATAGCCCCCCCATCTTCATCATGTTGCGAACGCCAACGTTCATTCCGAAGTGGCGGGGCCAGAGGGGGTTGGCATTAGGGAAATTATATGAAACCCCGAGTGTTTCTCCATCTCCCCAACTCCCTCTTTCTCTCTCTCTCTCTCTCTCTCTCTCTCTCTCTCTCTCTCTCTCATGATGGAAAACTTGAAGGTCGTATATGACACTCGCCGATGACGAAAGCGCTCTTCATCTCTGGGTCGCTTTACTTCATTCTTTATCTTGCAATTTTGCGATTGACCTCTCTCAACTAGACCCTCTTTAGCTCGAACTGTTGTTCCATGTCCAGGTTTTTCATCTTCCTGCTCGGCGAGAAAAGCGCCTTTTCTTTTTTTAACTCTGCTAACGTTGCTCACGCACTTATTTTCTTAGCTTTTACGTGTTTCCCGCTTCTTCTTCTTTTTTTTTCTTTTCCTTTCCTTTTTCAATTTACTTCCAACGTTCGTGTTCGTGTTTGATGGTATTTCTCTGTTTTTTGTATTCGTGGGAATGCTAAGTCTAAAATTGGACGCTGATTGGTAAACCCATTGAGATTCTATGTTAGATAGATATAGACGGTTTAGTGGACAAGGTAGCGAGGGCCCCCTTTGGAGGTTACCGGTGCATTGGACTTGAGTTTAATTTGGACCGAGCACTGTCCGATCCCCGACAAGTTGGTTCAGGTGTTGGCATCATCGTCTGGACAACTTGAGGACCACATCGTTTGGACAACTTTGGGGGAAGAAGGGGGAAAAAGAATTTTTTCTTGGATACTATATGGGATAAATTTGACTTATATGAGATCATCTTAGCCTACTTACATGACATTGGTGAATGATATTATAATTCATATCTTCGGAAGGGAAAAACAATTGTAAATGAGAAAATATAAAAACGGGAGAAAGAGTTTAAGACGGTAATCTCGGTTGAAGTTTTTAGTAAAACATTCTTGTCCACTTGCATTGATTGTCTAGTCAAGCTTTATCATTTTTAAAAGAACATAGATTGAACTTTTGGTTTAAACTGATTAAGTTAGCAAAAGAGCTCCAAAGAATTTTCAAGTTTTGAGGGGGTGAATTTTTTAATTTTTCTTTATAGGACTGTTGAACTATTCGTGGTGTTGTTTCTAGAATCTAACCAAAGTTTTTACAAAAAGGAGATAAACAAAATAATCGTAAATACTAGTTAAACGAAAACGCATTTAACGACGAGTTAATTACTCCACATGATAGGTATAGGGTATCGGTCACATTTTTTATCCTTAATCACTCAAGCCATTATCTCCTGTTATGTGAAAAATAAATGTCGTTAAATATATTAAAACTCCTCCATTGAATTATAACAAAGTAACAACATAACAGATTTTTATTTATCTTTTATATAATTAATTACGTTCACTATAAGATGCGGGGTAAGCAAATTTAGTAGTTGGGTAGTTTCAATACCTCCATCCTTGTATTTGCAATCTTATTTGACATATGAGTGCTTTCATCACTTAACAATTTTCGCACAATGAATCTGGCCAAGTTATGATATTTTGTTATAGTATTTACTATGTTATCTCATGGAATGCTCATGGCTCCTTAAAAATATCCATTGCGAAATATCATTATTGATTGGCCTAATCTATGAGATTTTGACATGGAAAAAGAACATAATTGCACCAAATCGATGATACATACATGTTATTGTAAGATGCGAAAACACAAACCCAAGATATCCATAACTAGAACAAGAACACATATAATCGAGTAGAAATATTAACACACCTGTTTTGAAATCTATCGTTGTTGATGTGGAAAAATGATAATCCAAACGCAAATTATTCTCTTCTATTGCTTTCTGTATCATTGGCTCAATGAGATGGCCTATTTACCTTTTAACGCTAAGTAAATGCTCATTTGTGAGGATAATTGTTTACTTCATTCTTTGTCTTGCAATTTTGCAATTGACCTCTCTCGGAACTCGACCCTCTTTAGCTCGAACTGTTGTTCCATGTCCAGGGTTTTTCATCTTCCTGCTCGGCGACAGAAGCGCCTTTTTGGTTTTCTAAAATAAACCTCTGCTAAAGTTGCTCACGCACTTATTTTCTTAGCTTTTTCGTGTTTTGCGCTTTTTTTCCTTTCCTTTGTTGAATTTACTTCCAACGGTCGTGAAGGTGTTGATGGTACTTCCCTGTTTTTTGTATTCGTGGGAATGCTAAGTCAGAAATTGGACGCTGATTGGTAAACCCATTGAGATTTTTTCTTGTTAGCCATTGAGATTTTTTTCTTGTTAGATATATATAGATGGTTTGGTGGACGAGGTAGTGAGGGCCCCTTTTGGAGGCTACCGGTGGATTGGACTTGAGTGCAATTTGGACCGAGCATTGTGTCCGATCCACGACAAGTTGGTTCAGGTGTTGGCCACATGTTTGCACAACTTGAGGAACCCATCGTTTGGACAACTTTGGGCGAAGAAGGGGGAAAAAGAATTTTCTCTTGAATACTATAAGCGATAAGTTTGACTTATATGAGACAATCTTAGCTTACTTACGTGACGTGGGCGAATGATATTATAATTCATATCTTCGGAAGAAAAAACAATTGTTAATGAGAAATTGTAAAAACGGGAGGAAAGAGTTTAAGACAGTAATCTCGGTTGAAATTTTTAGTAAAACATTCTCCTCCACATGCACATTGATTGTCCAGTCAAGCTTTATCATTTTCATAAGAACATAGATTGAACTTTTGGTTTAAATTAATTAAGTTTGCAAAAGAGCTCTAAAGAATTTTCGAGTTATGAGGAGGTGAATTTTTAATTTTTTTTATAAGACGGTTGAACTATTTGTGGGGTCGTTTCTAGAATCTACCCAAAGTTTTTACAAAAGGGAGATAAACAAAATAATTGTAAATTCTAGTTAAACGAAAATGTATTTAACAATGGGTTAATTGGAGAAAAATTATCCACATAACCAACTAATTAATCAAGAACAATCAGATTCATATATAACTATGAAACACTAACATTGATATGCATAACAGAATTAATACGTACCTGTTTGAGTCATTCATTCACTTGAAGATAAATAGATCAGTTTGTTTATAATCAGAAATCTATTGGAATATCAAATCTTCCTCTCTATGACCTATTTTAATATAGCAACTTTTAATGGTATTAAGCGACTAATAGGTATAACCTACATTTTTATAGGTTAGAGAGGAAACTGGCAAATCCTAATTAATAGTGTGTCAACTAAGCTTCTCCCATTACGGGTTTCAATTAAACACGATTACCTACACTTTACTACTCAACTAGGCCCATTATTAATATATGTTAAAACCCAATTCAATGAAATCACTTAAGGGTTTAACATATATTGGAATATCCATTAATACAATTATTTAAAATAGAAAATTAATTAATTAATGTAAGCCTATATTATAGGAAATTTCCAACACATTTCCATTTGGGCTATAATAATTAACTTATTTTTATTTTGAAAAAGATTTGATAATGAAAACAATGCTCTCGAGTTAATATATGAAAATTTTGTTTTATGTTATCACAACTTTAAAAAATAATATTCCAATAACGGCATCTCAAAACTAATCCAATCATATATAACCTCAGTATATGACTATAGGGATTACTATGTTAAGAAAATACCACAACACATGATCTTCCATAATTACATATAATAAACATTATATTTTCATGGATCATGGGCCTAGTAGTGTAGTAAGAAACAATGCCAATATGGAATCAAAATATACATTATTTCTTATCGATCCTTAATGCAATTTCTCAATGACATGAAACTGCATTAGCGCAATTTCATAATTAGTGACATCTAATTGTCTTTAAACTAAAATTTATTTAAAGATACTGTTTTATACTTCAATTTCTTAGTTGATAGGAGAAATGATAACAATAGAATCAATAATAATGGTCATTGAAAATAAATGCTTTAATAGACATTATGAAAGTATTATCAGTTTGCATATAACTAAATATGCAGAAATACAAATTATATAGCTCCCACTAACAAAAGAGATAAAAAGAATCTAAAACACCCATATTCTTTATATGTTCTTTAAACAAAATGGGTCGTAAACCTTTTGTTAGAGGATGGGCTAATAGGGACTCAGTTATGATATTCCCGATCACAATGTCCCTTTTTAACTAAGTTCTTAATAGTATAATATTTGATCTCCATTTGTTTGGACGCATTGTTGATCTTATCATTCTTGGAATAAAACACAGCTGCAATGTTGTCAAAATAGATCACCATAGGTCTAGCAATAAAGTCTACTCGTAAAATCAAATCTCTGAACCAAACAACTTAAATTGATGTGCCGTAGCACGCTACAAACTTAGCATACATTGTAGAGTTCATAATTAAGGTTTGCTTTGTGCTCTTCTAAGAAATAGCACTTTTAGCCATCATAAAAATATATCCATAAGTTGATTTTCTATCATCCGAATAACTAGTAAAATCGGCATTTGAATATCCAATCACCTTTTGGTCCTCTACTCTGCTATACACAAGCATAAAGCCTTTTGTTTGTTGTAGATTTTTTATCACTTTTTTAGTAGCAACCCAATATTCATGACTTGTATTCGATAGATATCAAAAGTATTCACAACAAAACCAATATCAAGTCTGGTACATACTTATGCGTACATAAGACTGCCAATTGTATTAGCATATAGAATATTTTTCATTACTTCTTTTTTAACATAATTCTTAGAGTATTGTTCTATGTTCAATTTATCTCTTTTTACAACAGGAGCTTCACCTGACTTGCAAGTTTGCATATTGAATCTTTTCAAAATACGATCTATATAACTTTTCTAAAATAACTCCAGAACCTTTCTAGATCTGTCACAATGAATCTCAATACCTAGAACAAAAGAGCCTTCCCCAAGGGGTTTTTATATCAAACTTTGTCAATAGAAAACTTTTTATATCATTTAATAGATCAACATCTCTACTAGCAAGTAAAATGTCATCTACATAGAGTACGTTTGTTTGTGTTTCTGTTAAAAAATTGTTCCGGGGAACCGAATTAGAAAAACTATTTATGTTCCCCGGAACAATTTTTGACCAGAAAAACGCATTTGGTAAACTTGTTCCAAGAATAAAAAATGAATATAAATACGTTTGGTAAATTTGTATTCTTTTTTTGTTTCTTTTGATTTTTTAATATTTTTATTTTGTTTTTCCTTTTTTTTTTCTTTCTTTTTCTTTTTTTTCGTCTTTTGGCCGGTCGCCGGCCTAGGCCATGGCGGCCACCGGCCGAGGGCCGGCGGCCTCTCCCGGCCACGACGAGGCTTGCCGGCCCTCGGCGAGGCCGATCTTGCCCAGCCACCGGCGAGCCCGAGCTCGCCTCGCCTCGCCTCGTGTAGGCGAGGCTCGGCCTTGCCTTGGCTGGGCAAGCTCAAGCTCACCTAGATCCGGTGAGGCCGAACTTGCCCAGCCACCGGCGAGGCTCGGCCTCGCTCAGGGCTGGCGACCCTCCCGTGAGGTCGCCGGCCCTCAACGGCCGGTCGCTAGCCATGGCCGAGGCCGGCGATCGGCCAAAAAAAGGAAGAAGAAAAGAAGAAGAAAAAAAAGAGAAGAAAAGAAAGGAGAGAGAAAATTTGTTCTTCAAAAGTGTTTTTGGAACAAAAAAATAAATTTTTTTGTTTTATTTTTGTTCCAATTTTGTTCGGGAACAAAAAAAAAAATTTGAACAAAAACGCAAACAAACGTGTTTCTGTTCTTTTTTTGTTCTCGGGAACAAAAAAACAAAAAATATGTTCTTGAATAGAAAAAAAGAGTGCAACCATGCACGCCCATAAAGTACTAAGAAAATATATTTACTCCCACTTACTTTCATATAGATGCATTGATTAAACTTGTTTTCTTTTTCTTTAAAACCAAATGATCTCACAATCTTGTGAAATTTCAAGTACCACTAATGTGATGCTTGTTTGAGACCATAGATAGATCTCTAAAGTTTACATACCATATGCTCCTTTCCGGCTTCTTTAAACCTTTCAGGCTGTTGCATATATACATCTTCACCAGGCCTCCATTTAGAAAGGCTATCTTGACATCCATTTGGTTAATCTCTAAGTCAAAATGAACCACCAATGCTATGATTATCCGAAAGGAGTCTTTAGTAGACACTGGAGAAAAGATTTTAGTATAATCAGTGCATTCTCTCTATGTATACCCCTTTGTGACTAACCTTGTCTTGAATCTCTCTATGTTACCTTTATTGTATTTATTGGCTATGATACCTATTTGCAACCAATTGGTTTATGCCCATTAGGTAAATCAACAAGTTCTCATACTCGATTATTTGACATGGAAATTATCTCGTCATTCATTGCTCCTAACCATTCATTTACCCAATCACTATTAAGAGCTTCTTTGAAGGTTGCCAGATCAACTATATGTCCAATGTCAAAATTAGCTTCTCCAAGATAGACATAATAATCATTTAGAGGCATTGGTCTTCTTTGTTGCTGTGATCTTCACACAAGCATTTTTGGAGCCGCATAATTCATCTGGGCAATTTCATTTGTAATAGGAGGATCTATCATCATATCTCTAGTATTTGCTTCTTGTTGAATTTCCACTTTGCAAGGCTCTTGCATAGAATCATCATTCAAGATGGGGAATTATAGAGACCATAAGGAGAATTACATACAATCATCAATGGCTTATTCGCTTTGTGCAAACAAGACCTTTAAATTATACATCTCTATTATCACAACATATAGGGGAATTATATATAACTCTAACCATTTATCCCCTTTGGGAAAGTAGAACTTTTGAGTCATACATCCCCATCAATCCTCTCTATTATATCAATATAGAGGGGAATTACATACAATTTTCTAAAATTTATCCCCTTTGGGTAGATAAATATTTTTCAATTATACATCCTCATTTTTTAAATTGGGAATTAATCTTCATGCAATTTTTCAAATTAATATGCACAATAACCCCCTTTGGGCGAGTAATTGTATATACTAATTTTTTATCAATAGGGAATTCCAAAAATTTTATAAATAATGTTCCATTTACTCAATGCCCAAAATTCATCTAACAATATGAAGTACTTTACGTTATGTGCTTCCCAAGATCATATTACATTTATCAAACGACAATTTTTGCCACAATTCTTAATTTTTAACTTTTTAATTTTTTTTAAATGTATCGGACCCTCCCTCGGGGCCCAAGCCATTGCCTAGCCCACATGGATCAACTTCCTGCTTGGAACAGGCTAGCTAGAACATTGCTGCAAAGGGCCCAAAGGAACCGTAGGAGCTTAGCCCAAGATCCACCACTTAATCAATATTTCCCCCACTTGGCTTACAGGCTCACACAATAGATAGGTTCGATAGAAGGATTTTGGGTTCATGCCCAAAATAAGGAATAAAAGAAAAAACAATGGGCTTATGCCCATATATTGGCCTGGCTCGACTGGAGGTCTTCTTCAACCTCCAGCCAGGTCCCAAAATTTATCTTTAGGTCTTGCTTCTAATCTTATTATAAATTGACTAAAGTGAATTAAATGAAGAACAAATGAAAAAAATCATCCATATTCAAGCTTCAAAATTTCGGATCTAACACCCATGGTCGAAATTAGGTTTTCTCAAGTTTAAGCCCAAAAAACTCACCTTCATGCAACCAAAAGATTCTAAAACATATATATAACAATACCCATGCAACAATTTATAACGAACATCATTCAATTGCAAGTAATTTAAATATTATAAAACTTTTTCAAGGTATAAACCCTAGAATTTCAAATTCGAAATTCTCACTCAATTCTCAACGAAACTATACAAATTATATATGGTTGGAAAGATCTCAACATGTAGAACAAAAACCCAAGGTTTCAAAATCAATTGATCAAAAAATACACATGAAAAAATAACGAGAATATTCTGTTCAAAAGAAAAAATTTCGAATTTGTTCATAAAAAAATAATAATTTTGGGTTCTACAACCATATATGACATGGCTCTAATACCATGTGTAGAAAAATTATCCACATACCAACTAATTAATAAAGAAAAATCAGATTCATATATGATTCAGATTCATATATGATTGTGACACACCAAAATCGATATGTGCAGCAGAATTAATATGTACCTGTTTGAGTCATTTCTTCACTTGAAGATAAATAAATTAGTTTGTTTATAATCAAAAATCTATTGGAATGCTAGATCTTCCTCTCTATGACCTATTTCAGTAGAGCAGCTTTCAATGGGTTAAGTGACTGATAGGTATAATCTACTTTTTTATAGGCTAGAGAGGGGACTTAGCAAACTCTAATCAATAGTGTGTCAATTGGACCCCTTTCATTACGGGTTTTAGTTAAACATAATTGCATATACTTTACTGCTCAACTAGGATTGTTATTAATAAATACCAAAACCAAATTCAACAAGATTACTTAAGGGTTTATGTGACATCCCGATTTTCCAATTCTGGTTTCAATTAAATAAGTCGGGCATTTCATCTTTGCGTCTATAGCTTTCTTCTCTGAGTTGGCCACTCACGAGATAACTAGTCTATCAGGTGAAGCTGTTAAGGAATCTAAACGCAATAGACTTGAGAATTCGACCATGAATCGGCTACTCGACCGTATTAATCTGCAAGAATCATTACGACACTGTCAGAATCGAACAGAAATCAGTAATAGGTCGATTCGACTGAGATATGTGATTAGAGTGTGGGTGATTCCACCTGATCGCAATATCCTCGTCGACCGGCACTAGACCGATTCTTCTGTCGTTTTGGGTACCCTGTGTCCGTAATCGAAACCTCGAGATTTCTACGACAATCGAGAGTCGCCAAGGTGTCGAAGATGCACTTTGTGGCTTGAAAATAATCAACCACAAGTCAATTGCATAGAAAATTCCTAAAAGCTACCCGGTAGATTAGGACACGCTAAAGTCGCGCCAGATTGAATTTAACCGTGAAATTGAACCCGATTACGAAATTGGAAGTTCCGTCAAGTCACAATTCATTTTAGGAATGTCGACTCATCTCCAGAAGATTTTTCTACAAACCGAGATTTTTGGCAGAAAAGCAAAGTAAGGCCGTTTTTGTTCGAGATTGTCAGAGGGCCGTTTTTAATTGAATCTTCGGGATGCAAGTTGGGTCATTTGACGAGGAAATGTCATGAGAAGGCCGAGGACACATGGGTTGATTTAATTGAGCTTCAATTGGATGGAATTGAGTGAGAATTGATTGAATTTGATGCACAAATGTCTATAATTCGTATGCCATGGGGCTAGGGACATTTTGCACCTATTAAATGCTTGTGGAGGAAGCTTGAGGAGAGAGTGGCTGATGGCATGTGATGTCGTGGTGGGGCAAAGCAAATGAGGTTTAGACAAGTGTTGAGCCTAGTGAGCCACCAAGGAGGCCCCCTCTTCAGCAGACCATCTTCTTCCTTCATTCATGGCTTTCTCCATGGTTGAGGCTTAGGAAAAGCTCAAGAGAACCAGAGGAAACCGAGCTCACCAGCCCCTCCATCGTCGCACGCCCGGAAGGCCATCGTCGGCCGTTTTCCTCCTCTGTTTTCTCCTCGTTCCAGTTTCTGCTCCAGCTGACCTTTCGCCAAAGATTCGAGTTAAAAGTCGACTTCCCGGTTGAATCAGCGAACGAGCCACCCATCGCCGCGAAGAAGACATCCAGAACGTTCCGGAGCATCTCGTCGCTCGCCGGAACGATTCTCCGGCCGTCCCGTACGGCCGTCCGAAGCCGCCGCTCGCCGGACCGTCTGGACTCGCCTGGTTCCGCCTGTTTCGGGTTTTCTTGCTGTTTCGCCCCATTCCGACCATTCCTTTGCCCATCCCAACCTCCTATAAGATCCCCAAGACCCCCGGGAGCCGCCGGTTGCCAACCACCCGCTCGCCGGAGCTCCGATCGGCCCGTTTTCGCCGTTGAAGTTGCTGGTTTCTTCTCTGCAGTTCAGCCCAGATCAGAAGCAGAAAACCAGAAAGCCGTGAGGTCTTCGAGGCCCGTTTTCAGTGTCTTCCCGGCCTCCGTTGGTGTTGCCGCTTTGGGGTTTATCGACCGCCTTGGTGTCGTGGTCGCCGTGAACTCACCGGCGCGCAAAACCGGTGAGTTTATCCTCTAATTCTTGCTTAGTGAGTTAATGACGCTTAAGGGTGTTTAGATTAGTCTAATTAGGTTTATGTGATTAAATTAGATTATTTTAATGTAAATTAGATTAGTTGTATGATTAGTTTAATGGATGTTTAATTAGGGCTAATTGTATGATTAAATTAGTGTAATCTTGTTTAAGCCCTAAGTAATTATTTTTAATTAAATAATTATTTCGAATTTTTAAATATTATTTTATTATATTATATTATTATAATATAATATTTAATTATTTAATTTTCGGAATTAATTTAATTATTTAATAATTTCGAAAATTATGGGATGGCCTAGGTTGTTAGAATTTCGCGATCGCGGCGGTGCGATCGGTTTGTGTTAATTGTATGTTTAAATTGAGAAATTGAGTGATTGATGATTATGGTTAATTATTCCAAAAGTGTGGAATTGAGTGATATTGATGAAGTTTTGGTATTTAACTTGAAAATACCCGGTGTCGGCTTTTGGCACCGTAATTGATTGGTAGGTCCAGTTTGTATCGATTGATTGAATGGTTGTTTATGTGGGGATTCATCCCAAATCTTTTTAGTGTTGGTATTCGATTGGATTTTTAATCGTGAAAGGTTGTGAGTGGATTTAGAAAATCATCGAAGCTCGGCTGTGCCCTGTTGGACCGTGATATACCACCGAATTGGGAATCGGTCGTGCCCACTGGGGCCGTAAACTGCCACCTATTAAAGGTCGCGCCCGTTGGGCCGTAAATTGCCACCCGATAAGGGTCGCGCCTGATAAGGCCGTAACCTGCCACCTATTAAAGGTCGCGCCCATTGGGCCGTAATTTGCTACCTAAAGATAGGTCGTGTCCTTTGGACTGTGGTTTATATCGGAGGATTGATTAAGTTCGGCTCGTTGAGCCGGGAGTGAAATTGGAATTGGAACGCTTGAGATGATCGAAGAGTGGTTTTGATGACATGTAATCGACTGAGTCGATTGATCGCTGAATCGATCCGAGTAATTGAATTGTTTGGATGATGTGGTTGTCAATATTTATTGATTAAACTGACATGCAGGAAAGGGACTGAGGCGAGGTAAGTCCTCCATCCTATTTGTGTGGCTAGAGCGCCCTGAGGCGTATTTTCTTCCTAATTGAGTTTTAGAGGTAGGACTCGGCGAGACGTAGTCTCATCCCGGTTTGGGGAAAATATTTCGTCCCTAGATGACGGTCGTGGAGGACCGGAAGTCCCGGAGTTCGGAAGGTGGAGGCTGAAGAATCGGCGAACGTATCGACAAGTTGGTCATAGGACGGTTCCTAGTTGTTGAGCCTGTCTATTTTGTAGACAATCCAGGTGTTGTATATAAACCTATGTGTTTATAAGAAAGCTTGTTTGGTTGTGATTGATTGCCTGCTTTTCTATCCCAAGTTAAATGTTGTCAGGGGATTTGTTTCGCTTCCGCATGCTAATAAAATTTGAATGGGTCGGCGACGTGTCCTGGGAAGTCGCATTTCTATCGACCGCAGAGGGATGTGCGCGCGCTCGGAGGATCGGGGCGTGACATGCCCGTTTAAGTGGTATCAGAGCTAGTCTCTAAGGCTCCTTGCCGGATGGCTTTATCTGAGTTGAAAGAACTGAATGTGGAGATGCATAATTGTTAGATAAGGGATTCTTATGTCCCAGTGCATTACCTTGGGAAGCATCAGTCTTGTTTGTGAAGAAGAAAGATTGTTTGTTATGTTTGTACATTGATATTCTCCAAGATCGACTTGAGGATAGAGTATCATCAGCTGAGAATCAGGAAGAAAGGCATACCGAATTTAGTGTCTTGTACTTGATATGGCAATTGTGAGTTCACTGTATTATCGTTTGGTTTGACGAACACTCTAGCTGTTGGTATGGGTCTGATGAACAGAGTGTTCAAAGGGTACTTGGATTAGTTTCGAGATTGGGTTCGTTGACGTTATCCTGGTGTGTTCGAAGAGTGCTGAAGAGCATGAGAGACACTAGAGGATGATACTTCAGACCTTGAGGACTCCTAAATTTTACGATAAGCTTAGCAGATGCGAGTTTTGGATGACTCGTGTTGCGTTCCTAAGTCACGTGATTTCAGGTGAAGCAATCTCCGTAGACCCCGTCCAAGGTCGAAGCAGTGATCAGTTGGTCGAGATTGACTACAGTGAAAGAGATCAAAAGTTTTCCTGGTTTAGCAGAGTATTACAGAAGGTTCGTAGAAGGGTTTTCAGCTTTAGCATCACCGTTGACTCGACTACTAAAGAAAGAAAATAAGTTCATGTGGACAGACAAGTGCGGGTGTAGTTTCCAAGAGCTTAAGCAAAAGCTGACTACCGCACCTGTGCTGACCATTCCATCTGGTCCTGGAGGTTACGAGATCTACAGTGGTGCATCGTTTAGAGGATTGGGTTGCGTGCTAATGCAGCATGGCAAGGTTGTTGCATACTCGTCCCGTCAGTTGAGACCTCGTGAACGGAATTACCGATGCATGACTTAGAACTTGTAGCAATAATTTTCGCTCTGAAGATTTAGAGATATTGTGGGTGTGAAGAAAGACTCCAGATCTTCGCTGACCGTTAAAAGTCTCAAAGTATATATTCTCTCAGAATGAATTGAATATGAGATACCGTTGTGAATCAAATCGTTTGAAGGATTAGGATGGTGGTATCTGGTATCACCCTGGAAGGATGAAAGAAGTCACTGGTGCATTGAGTCGAGAATCTTCATTTGTGCATATGCTGGTTAAAGAATGGACCTTACATGAGAAAGTGGAGATTCAGTTTTCAAATCTGAGGTAGGCCACCTTTTAAATCTTATGGCCATCCTCGGAATGAGCCGGAAGTACGGATCGGAATCGTAATGCTTCACCATCGGATACGAGTTTCGGAAGGTCGTGCAAGCGGATGCGAAGAGAGAAGGTTGATTTTCAGATTTTTAAAGGCGGAACATTGCGGTTCCGAGGACGATTGCGTGTACCTGACGATGCAGCGCTTAAAGAGGAGTTGGTCGAAAGCTCATCGTACCGGTTACAGCATTCATCCTGTTAGTATGAAGATATATCAGAACTTGCGTGAACGTTATTGATGGTCTGATATGAAGACGGACATTGCCAAGCATGTCGCCAAACGTTTGACGTGTTAGCAAGTGATGACTCAGCATTGTAATCTGAGAGGATTCTTGTAACCTCTCGAAGTCCCTAATGCAGAAATGGGATCGTGTCACAATGGATCTTGTGACAGGCTTATCAAAGAACCAGAGGAGTAATGATTTCGATTGGAATAGTGGTGAATAGATAGATGAAGTCGGTTCACTTCATCGCAATAGAAAATGACCTTGTTTTGGACAAGTACGCTGAGTTGTACGTGCGTCAGAGAGTTCATCTATTTGGAGTGCCGGTGACGATTATTCTAGACCGAGACCCGAGGTTCGTGGCTACCTTCTAGAAAAGTTTGCAGAGTGCTTTGAGAACGAAGTTACAGTATAGTAATGTTTATCATCCTCATATCGATGGCCAGTCTGAGATGGCATTTCAGATCTATCGAGGAGTCAGTGTGTAAATAATTTCATTTTGGGTAGTAATTGATAGGCTAATGAAATCAACCCACCCTGTGATTGCGCAGAAGGATCTTGATTGGATTAGGCATGCAGAGGTGTTTGTGCATCAGATAATTCGTTTGCATAGAGTGTCAGTGTCAGAGTTATGTCGATCTTGACCGGAGGTTCCCGGTTTCATCGGATCGCCGAGACCCCTTTTTAGTCAGTGCAGAGCAGAGTATTCAGAACTTCAGTTGTTGAGTTGAGATCAGAGAATGAAAGGTTATAGCCCAGAGTCAGTTCAGCAGTCAGTGAAAGCAGTTACAAATATCAGTGACAGATTAAGGACCGCTCAGAGCCGCCGGGAAAATTTACGCAGTTAAGTGTCGAAAATCTTTGAATTTTCAGGTTGAGAATCCTGTTCATTCTTGAATGTCGCCTAGGATAGGGACATCTCGAATTGTTAAGAAAGGAGAGCCGGAACTGTTTAATCGGCGGAATATTTCGAGTTTGAGATCAAAGGAGAATTTGGCTTTAAATGGAAAAAGAAAGCAATTCGAGACACCGTCGGCGCCTCTAGCCGAGTGGTATGCGGGATGAAGCCGCAGGTCCGAAGTCGGGAGTTCGAATCCCCGACGCGGCAGTTAGCCGCTTTGTGGAAAAATAAAAAGAAAAGAAAAAGAAAAAGAACCAAAATTTTTGCAGCTTTTATTTTTGTAAAGATGGACAAGTGCTTAGCCTTTTTGGGAATCAAGAATTGGTTTGGTCAATTTGGAAATGTTTCGGCAGCACCGAGGATCTTGGATAGCAGTATGAAGCAGAATGAAGGAGCAAAATTGATGAGACGACAATACCCCACCATTTTGAAGAAGAATTTTAATGGTTTAAATTTCGAGGACGAAATTTTTATAAGAGGGGAAGAGTTGTGACATCCCGATTTTCCAATTCTGGTTTCAATTAAATAAGTCGGGCATTTCATCTTTGCGTCTATAGCTTTCTTCTCTGAGTTGGCCACTCACGAGATAACTAGTCTATCAGGTGAAGTCATTAAGGAATCTAAACGCAATAGACTTGAGAATTCGACCATGAATCGGCTTTCTCGACCGTATTAATCGCAAGAATCATTACGACACTGTCGGAATCGAACGAGAAATCGGTAATAGGTCGATTCGACGAGATATGTGATTAGAGTGTGGGTGATTCCACTGATCGCAATATCCTCGTCGGCCGGCACTAGACCGATTCTTACGTCGTTTTGGGTACCCCGTGTCCGTAATCGAAACCTCGAGATTTCTACGACAATCGAGAGTCGCCAAAGTGTCGAAGATGCACTTTGTGGCTTGAAAATAATCAACCACAAGTCAATTGCATAGAAAATTCCTAAAAGCTACCCGGTAGATTAGGACACGCTAAAGTCGCGCCCGATTGAATTTAACCGTGAAATTGAACCCGATTACGAAATGGAAGTTACGTCAAGTCACAATTCATTTTAGGAATGTCGACTCATCTCCGAGGAAGATTTTTCTACAAACCGAGATTTTTGGCAGAAAAGCAAAGTAAGGCCGTTTTTGTTCGAGATTGTCAGAGGGCCGTTTTTAATTGAATCTTCGGGATGCAAGTTGGGTCATTTGACGAGGAAATGTCATGAGAAGGCCGAGGACACATGGGTTGATTTAATTGAGCTTCATTGGATGGAATTGAGTGAGAATTGATTGAATTTGATGCACAAATGTCTATAATTCGTATGCCATGGGGCTAGGGACATTTGCACCTATTAACAAGCTTGTGGAGGAAGCTTGAGGAGAGAGAGTGGCTGATGGCATGTGATGTCATGGTGGGGGCAAAGCAAATGAGGTTTAGACAAGTGTTGAGCCCTAGTGAGCCACCAAGGAGGCCCCCTCTTCAGCAGACCATCTTCTTCCTTCATTCATGGCTTTCTCCATGGTTGAGGCTTAGGAAAAGCTCAAGAGAACCAGAGGAAACCGAGCTCACCAGCCCCTCCATCGTCGCACGCCCGGAAGGCCATCGTCGGCCGTTTTCCTCCTCTGTTTTCTCCTCGTTCCAGTTTCTGCTCCAGCTGACCTTTCGCCAAAGATTCGAGTTAAAAGTCGACTTCCCGGTTGAATCAGCGAACGAGCCACCCATCGCCGCGAAGAAGACATCCAGAACGTTCCGGAGCATCTCGTCGCTCGCCGGAACGATTCTCCGGCCGTCCCGTACGGCCGTCCGAAGCCGCCGCTCGCCGGACCGTCTGGACTCGCCTGGTTCCGCCTGTTTCGGGTTTTCTTGCTGTTTCGCCCCATTCCGACCATTCCTTTGCCCATCCCAACCTCTATAAGATCCCCAAGACCCCCGGGAGCCGCCGGTTGCCAACCACCCGCTCGCCGGAGCTCCGATCGGCCCGTTTTCACCGTTGAAGTTGCTGGTTTCTTCTCTGCAGTTCAGCCCAGATCAGAAGCAGAAAACCAGAAAGCCGTGAGGTCTTCGAGGCCCGTTTTCAGTGTCTTCCCGGCCTCCGTTGGTGTTGCCGCTTTGGGGTTTATCGACCGCCTTGGTGTCGTGGTCGCCGTGAACTCACCGGCGCGCAAAACCGGTGAGTTTATCCTCTAATTCTTGCTTAGTGAGTTAATGACGCTTAAGGGTGTTTAGATTAGTCTAATTAGGTTTATGTGATTAAATTAGATTATTTTAATGTAAATTAGATTAGTTGTATGATTAGTTTAATGGATGTTTAATTAGGGCTAATTGTATGATTAAATTAGTGTAATCTTGTTTAAGCCCTAAGTAATTATTTTTAATTAAATAATTATTTCGAATTTTTAAATATTATTTTATTATATTATATTATTATAATATAATATTTAATTATTTAATTTTCGGAATTAATTTAATTATTTAATTAAAAATAATTACTTAGGGCTTAAACAAGATTACACTAATTTAATCATACAATTAGCCCTAAGTAAACATCCATTAAACTAATCATACAACTAATCTAATTTACATTAAAATAATCTAATTTAATCACATAAACCTAATTAGACTAATCTAAACACCCTTAAGCGTCATTAACTCACTAAGCAAGAATTAGAGGATAAACTCACCGGTTTTGCGCGCCGGTGAGTTCACGGCGACCACGACACCAAGGCGGTCGATAAACCCCAAAGCGGCAACACCAACGGAGGCCGGGAAGACACTGAAAACGGGCCTCGAAGACCTCACGGCTTTCTGGTTTTCTGCTTCTGATCTGGGCTGAACTGCAGAGAAGAAACCAGCAACTTCAACGGTGAAAACGGGCCGATCGGAGCTCCGGCGAGCGGGTGGTTGGCAACCGGCGGCTCCCGGGGTCTTGGGGATCTTATAGGAGGTTGGGATGGGCAAAGGAATGGTCGGAATGGGGCGAAACAGCAAGAAAACCCGAAACAGGCGGAACCAGGCGAGTCCAGACGGTCCGGCGAGCGGCGGTTTCGGACGGCCGTACGGGACGGCCGGAGAATCGTTCCGGCGAGCGACGAGATGCTCCGGAACGTTCTGGATGTCTTCGCGGCGATGGGTGGCTCGTTCGCTGATTCAACCGGGAAGTCGACTTTTAACTCGAATCTTTGGCGAAAGGTCAGCTGGAGCAGAAACTGGAACGAGGAGAAAACAGAGGAGGAAAACGGCCGACGATGGCCTTCCGGGCGTGCGACGATGGAGGGGCTGGTGAGCTCGGTTTCCTCTGGTTCTCTTGAGCTTTTCCTAAGCCTCAACCATGGAGAAAGCCATGAATGAAGGAAGAAGATGGTCTGCTGAAGAGGGGGCCTCCTTGGTGGCTCACTAGGCTCAACACTTGTCTAAACCTCATTTGCTTTGCCCCCACCATGACATCACATGCCATCAGCCACTTTCTCCTCAAGCTTCCTCCACAAGCTTGTTAATCAGCGCAAATGCCCCTAGCCCCAAAGATACGAATTATGTATTTGTGCATCAAATTCAATCAATTCTCACTCAATTCCATCCAATCGCTCAATTAAATCAACCCATGTGTCCTCGGCCTTCTCATGACATTTCCTCAAAATGACCCAACTTGCATCCCGAAGATTCAATTAAAACGCCCTCTGACAATCTCGAACAAAAACGGCCTTACTTTTGCTTTTCGCCAAAATCTCGTTGTAGAAAAATCTTCCTGGAGATGAGTCGACATTCCTAAAATGAATTGTGACTTGACAGTAACTTCCACCGTAATCGGGTTCAATTTCACTAAATTCAATCTGCGCGACTTAGCGTGTCCTAATCTACCGGTAGCTTTTAGAATTTTCTATGCAATTGACTTGTGGTTGATTATTTTCAAGCCACAAAGTGCATCTTCGACACTCTGGCGACTCTCGATTGTCGTAGAAATCTCGAGGCTTCGATTACGGACACAGGCAGACCCAAAACGACGTAAGAACCGCCTAGTGCCTGGCCGACGAGGATATTGCGATCAAAAAGTGGAATCACCCACACTCTAATCACATATCTCGCCGAATCGACCTATTACCGATTTCTCGTTCGATTCGACAAAGGTCGTAATGATTCTGCAGACAATACGGTCGAGAAGCCGATTCATGGTCGACCTCAAGTCTATTGCGTTTAGATTCCTTAACAGCTTCACCTGATAGACTAGTTATCTCGTGAGTGGCCAACTCAGAGAAGAAAGCTATAGACGCAAAGATGAAATGCCCGACTTATTTAATTGAAACCAGAATTGGAAAATCGGGATGTCACAGTTTAACATATATTGGAATATCCATTAACCCAATTATTTAAATAGAAAATCAATTAATTAATGTAAGCCCATATTATAAGAAATTTCCAACATTAATGACTGCACATGACAGGTGTAGGGTATTGCTCAATTTTTTTTTCCTTAATCACTCAAGCCATTCTCTTCTTCTCTTTCTGTTATGTGAAAACTAAATGTCGTTAAATATTATAAAATTCCTTCACTGAATTATAACAAGGTAACAACATAACAGATTTTTGTTTATCTTTTATATAATTAATTACGTTCAATATAAAGTGCAGGGTAAGCAAATATAGTAGTTGAGTAATTTTAATACCTCCTTCCTTGTACTTGCAATCTTATTTGACATACGAGTGCAATAATCACTTAAAAATTTTCGCGCGATGAATTTGGCCAAATTCTAATAATTTTTTTTATAGCATTTACTATTTTCTCTCATGGAATGTTCATGGCTCCTTAAAATATCAATTGCAAAATATCATTATTCATTGGCCTAATCTATGAGATTTTGACATGGAAAAAGAATGTAATTGCACCAAATCGATGATACGTAGATGTTATAGGTAGTGTTTGCCATATATCTTCTATTTTCAATTAGTGAAATTGTTTTGGATTGAGAGGCCATTTGCTTTCATAATAAAATCTTAAAAATGCTATTCTTACTTTTGCAATTGCAAACAAGATTAATTTTTATTGATAGCTAAAACGTGAGAAACATAATTCACTAAGAGTAAGAGCGGCAACAATATATAAAATAAGCGAGAAAAATTCTCTTAGACAAGTGTAAATTGGAAAGCAACATAATTCGGCAAATTAAAGTGGTTCTTTGTATTATTTTACCTTACCCAAAAAGAAATAATATTGATAGTATGACAATTAATGCACCATTCAAGAAAGTACCAGCTTTTCTCTCTTCTAGAATTCTCTCCATATTTCTCAGTCGCACATCATCAGAGAAAAATCAAAGTCACCACCTCTGACCTTCTCTTGAATACTCCATCTAGATGTTATAAAATAATAATAGATATTTGTATTAGAAGAATAAGGAAGGCTAGAAGGTTTGTTGAAGCACCAACTTTGGCCGCTAGATAAAGGAGCAAGGGGTTCAAGTTTGGAGGTGTGGAGTAGAAAGGGCTCCATTATGGGCCTGTGTTGAGTGTTTTGTTCTTGTAATAATAAGAGAAAGTTTATTATAATCATATTCTTTGAAACTCTACATGCTCAATATCAATTTTAATTTGAGAAGTGGAACCAACCATTATATTAGTGAAAGAAGTGATCAATGTCATGCTCGAACTGGGACTCATCTTCTTGTATTGTAGAGTCAAGATCAGATTTACCAAGACGAAGAAAAATACCTAGGTTGAGAAAATAATCATAATTAACAAATCCAAACTGATGTGAAATGAATCTTCCAATAGGTCTGTGAGCAGCTCTATCTATGAACTTGCTTGCGTCCACCTCCAATTCACTTAGATATTCCTATATCTATCCAAGTTTAAAGCCAGTATTACCCCCACTCTTGATCCTTGCTAGTCAACGGCATCTTAACAAGTCACTTGGCTCTCACCACCCGAGAAATAGACCTTACCATCTTAATAGGGCTCAAAAGGTCAGTATCTGCATAGCAGTTTGAGAAAAGCTGTTTGTGTTGAGCCTAATCGTGACCATGTACTCACGTATGCAAAGAAAGCATACGGTGTCATATGACTGATAAGAGTAAAATGGAAAAAACGCAAGCAAGAAAGAAGATACATTATCATGCTTATTTGAGTCAAAATCCCAAAGTTTACCTATTCTTGAAAGACATCATCGGCATCTCCATCTCCAAGACTCTCAAGCAGACAAAGCCCTTGCTGTGGCTGAGGTGGAGGAGGAGGAACAATGGACAGATTGCAAGGAAGAACAATAAACATATGGTTCATGGTGGTACTAATAAAGAATTCACAACCCTAAGTTTCAAGATTTTGGATTCTATAACTCCAACAAGATTTTGGATTCTATACCTCCAAACACACCCAATTATTACCACATACGTAAAAGTTTACTTCTACACTTAGCGAAAATGTTACAAGTACACACGAAAACTTATATCTAACTTCATTGGTGTGCCCTCAACTTAGAATAATTAACGACTCATCTTACTAAAGGATTTCAAAACGAGAGAAATAAAACTGCGAATTGCTACATTCCAATCAGTCACTAAACAGGTAAAAAAGATGCAGCTCTAAACTACAAAGAACCAAATAGTGCACCAACCCACACCACTGTCGGACCGCATCCACCAACTTGAGCACCATCAGAGTAATCACTAGCGTCCTTACGTTGCCCCCAATTGCCACACGCTTCACAATTGTCTCCATCAAAACTGCAAATTTCCTATCCTCACTCGACTGCTTCGCCCCGGCGACAATATAATTTTCACAAATCCTTCCTGTCGCCACCAAAATCGATCCCACGAAGACTCTCCAACAACATAAACCCCTCTTACATCGCATCTGCGTACAGCCCCTTGGTGGTTGTGATGAGGTCTGAGAATGGGCGGAGGTGATAGGAAAAAAGGGAGTGGATGTTCTCCGAAAAATGGTAAGGGAACGGCTTGGAGCTTGGAGAGCAAGGTGGATTCAGCTGTATCAGACGCCACTGCAAGGAAATGAGGGAGACTATGTTGTCTTCGGGGGGCGAATGGAGAATGCCTTGCCGGCTGCAGCTAATCACTTTTTAATTCAAATACATGAAACTTGGATAGACGACTCTTTAAAGACCGACAATCTAAAATATATAGACTCGTTTGTGCCTATATTTTTGGCAAGTCTTTTCCTTATGTTATATTTTTACGGTACATTCATGATGAGGTACGATTAAGACGCACTGGTTCATCTTGACATAGCATAATGGAGAGATACGTTTTGAAAGAATGTGAGTGAAGTCATATAAATAACTTTTGGAGATAACTGTTACAATGGTTGGCAGAAAGAACATTCTGAAGCAAACTGTTCTCTCTTCTTCTTCTCTTTCCATAAAAGAATAGAAGTCATTCCATGTCTACTTTGAGAAAACAATCGGCATTAACACCATGGAATGTGAGTACTTTACTCGTGATTTTATTCAGACTATCGTGAAGTCATATTGTCCGTCGATTGCTTGTAATTTAACGTACGTTCCTAGGTAATTCGTTTATTGCGCACAAAGAGATAAGTTGTTTCTTTCGCTGACTTTCTTCCAAGACCCTATATATCCATAATATATCACAAAAGCACAATGTAATATAGCATAAAATCTACAAACTTGTAAATGTAATTGAAATTAGATACTTTGACATTTGTATTTAACATTCTTATTATTTTGCACGTTTATTAATTTCCCACACGGTAGAAGAATACATAATCTATTTCATACTGAATTAAATAAAATGGGTATAATATTCAATATTATCTTCAAGTTTAATTCTGTGTTTGAAATTGATCTATTTAATTTGGATGGCTAAATATGGGATAAAGTATTCATGCACGTACATATTACATAATGCGTGAACTGCGCATTGTTATTATAATACTGTGTGTGTGCCATTGTAAGGATATTCTATATCCTTGATGGCTTACGGTGTCAAGACTTCATATCTTATTTTAAAATATGGGTTATCAATGCATCCCATATATGTAATAATGCGGATCAAACAAGTGCAGATAGCGATAGGAGTGTGCGCGCTGGTTGGCACATTGACATTGGGGTGTAAAAGGGGTGCGTGCTTTATTCATTTGCTTGCATATTGTAAAGGGTTTTTAGCCTGAGGATATGTGGAATAGGTTACAGTCTGGTTTTGTTGGTCTTCTTTGTTTTCTTGAGGTATCGTAGGCAGCTGATTGCTCATCCTAACAGTTCTCGCTTCAGTGATTCTAGTTATTTTGTGTTAGTTCGCGGCCAATTTCACGTATCGGTCTTAACATACATAACAACACTCATAGTGGCAATCACCTAAGTGATTTCCAAACCTGTTGAACGCTTTGAATTTTTTTTTTTTTGGTAATTGCAATGATCTACTCAATAAATATGAATATTTTGGAGATGATTGATGTCACTTTTTAGGACGTCCGAACAAATATATTCATGAAACGAAGATTCTTATATTTCTTACTTGGTTCGTGCGTTAAAATTAGCCTTTGCCTCCCATTTTCCAGCGCTTCCATGTTCTACGCTTTCTCTACTCTCCATAAATAATATATATATTTTTTTTTGGTAAAGCTCCATAAATAATATTTAGGTATAACTAAAATCAATAATCCAAAATTTAGCATTAAAATTGCTCGAGATGCAACCAAATTCCTAGGTAATGTGCAGTCAATCCCAACCAGGGTAAAACCAGCCGACATTGAAAGATAGGAAATCGGGCCACTGTCAAGTTGAGCCGCTCGATCCGTCGTTGGTTGGATAATGAATAGAGTCCGTTCATTTGGTTTTTATTTATAGTCCACCATGCCACTTATTTTATCAATTTTAGTGAGATTTCAATTACAGGTGCTTAACTTGTTATTAGGGCCGGTTAATTGACATAATTTGTGACGACCCAGACCCGAGGCAGTATGGAGGGACGGATTAAGATCGCCTCGGTAGTAGGTGGGCAGGGCTAAGGGCATATCTCCCATCCCACATCGCTTAGGGGGGAGTCTTGGGTTAGCTTATAAGGCTTGAGTGTTTCTACATGTACCTGTGGGCAGAGGAAACAAAACCTTGAGGGAGGCTGCACGACTCTGATAGAGAGCGTATGTGGCGGTGCGTCCGCGCCTCTGCCCCTGCAATACGCAGCGTATGTAGCCCCTGCAATACAGTGGAGGCCCGGGTCCTTACATAATCTATTTACATGAAAAAAGTACGTCCCAAAGCCAAAAAAAGAAAAACTGGAGGAAAAAAAAAAGAGGTACGCTCCAGATATAATCTAATGCAATAGATGTAACTCGCGCATTTACAAGAGTGTTTCGTCGCCGATACGAATTCATGCTAATTATAAATACAATCACGACACGTGCATGAATTGTTAAACCCTACTCGTCAAGTGACCACTTAGAAGAGCTTTATAATCTCTATTAAAATCGGCATTTCTAAATACATGTATAACAAGTCCCCGTACCCATAGTCTCTGGTTCGTAGGAGTAAAGTAAATTTCCCGTTACTTTACTTGGGTTTCTAATCGACCCACCAACAAGAAATAGATTAGTGGCGACTCCTAATTAAAAATTTACATGTTAAGAACTTGAACCTAAGTCGCGAATTGGTATGGGCTTGGGAGAGCCCGAGTTAAGTTTAGGCTTAACAATCCATTAGCCAAATTTTAGGTGATTCACACACAAAAAATAGGTCGCGACAGTATAAATGATAGATTCTAAATGAAAGTTGAGGTAAGTGGGATGCATACATTAAATGACTAAATACTTACTCAAGTCTCGAATGCAATGATTAGGGAAAATTACCCGAACAAGACGAAACGTTTTTTAATATGCAATCAATTTCTAAGGTTTAAAAAAGTGAAATTAAGTTATAAATATTATGAATTGGATGCAATGGTTCATTCAATTCGCTGACATGGCATGACTACTTTATATTTTTATTTTTTTAAACATATAATTGATGGGACACTTAATATCAGCCTGAAAATTCAAGATTATAATAGACTTTTTATAGATTCCGAACCTTACAAAGATGAGCTTGCGATATCTCCTTCCTATGTTTGTCTTCACCGAATATACAAAAGATTAACCAAATATTGGAAGAATAATATAAATCTTTCCCAAAATATATCGAATGGCCAACTCGTAAAATCGAAGTTCATCCGCCGCCAATCAAATGCAAAAGTGATGAACAAATAGATAAATGCAACTAGAATTATATGCCATGCAATTAATTAATTAATTTTTTTAGGGGTTAAAAATAAATTCCTTATTTTTTAATGCAATAAATAAATTAAAAATTGGGTACCAAAATTTAGGTGTTAACAACAAAATCTACTCATGATATATTCTTTCCAAAGGCAAGATACATTACTTAATCGAAGAACTCTACGACAAAATCAATGGGATTTGAGAATGACATTGCCTTAAATGCCCTTATTTTCTCAAGAATCACAATCACTACCCACTAATCATTATCATCCAAGCCGTATGTTATTGTTGGTTTTTTCTTTATTATTATTAATTCAAGAAAATGGACGTGAAGCCCCGATTATATAAAAACCTGTAAAAGTATCTTGCAAGTTCAATGAACCGGCAAAATTTAGACCTTTGGCTCTCAAGTGACTTGGGTGTAGAGTAATTTGCGGTTATGATTCGTGGATTGTAATCATATCATAATAAAGTTCACATCAACTTATACAGAATATCTAAATATGTTTGAAGTGACCTGTTATTTGGATTCTTACTCATTTTGGTTTTACGGCTCTTACGATTTGAACTTTATTTAATTTAGAAAAACTTGAAACATTCTAAAAGATACAAATATTGCTATATACACATAAATGTATATGATAGTTCATAATACATATTTTTTTTTTCCTTTAGTATTTTAAATTTTTTCTAATTGTTATATTGTTTAAGGGAAACTCCTTTTTAAAAGTATAGATGAACACACCATTGAAAAAATTTATGGTGTGGTGTCCATGTGATTGTCACAATTTGAATTTATCAAGAGATACTCCGTTTAGCTCTCTAAACTTCAAAAGGTTGCGCAGAAATTTAAAAAAAGAAAAATGTTTTTTCTTTTTTTTTTTTTTGGTCAGAAAGATAAATATCATTCATAAGAGTTGAGAATATAACCAACAGCCAAAGCGTTTGAATATAGTATGCCTAATAAAGCAGAAGGAGGTGAAGTGGGCCAGCTAAGGGGAAGAGTGCCATTTTTATGGGCCTTTGCAGCCCAATTGGCCACAAAATTAGCCCCTCTTCGACAAACCCTAAATTGCAACTTGGAGAAGTCGCGAAGGAGAGCCACCGCTTCAGCAAAGATGGATCTGACCTCCCATGGCGTAGATCGTACACCTTGGACTGTTTCTATCAGAATTTTTGAGTCAAATTCGATCACAATCGAGATCATTCTCCTTGTTCTGCGCCAGCAAGTAGTGCAGAGTGATTGTTAATGCTTGAAATTCCGCTTGCAAAGCTGATGATGCGACAAAGCTTCTGGTAAGGCCATCTTTCAGTTTCCCATTTTGATCACGACAGATGCACGCCATAATCCCTTCACTGCCTCTTGGTTGAAACACTCCATCGATATTCACCTTCAGGAATCCGGGATCTGGAGGTCTCCATAACTCATCGGGCTTGAGCCGGTGTCGACCCTTGCCGCCCTCGTCAAAGTTGGAAAGCTGCGCCGTCTGAACAGAAGCCAATGCCAGATCAACGACCCGAAGTGGATTTGGGTGCTGTTGCCGAAAAACAAAATTGTTTCTAGTTTTCCAAATATGCCACAAGACTGCAGCTATAGCTTCAAATGGAGGTGAGTCATGATGCTGTGTAATTCTGTTTGCCATCCAATCTCTAAGATGTTGTATATCTTGTATGGAAATATGAATATTAAGCATTGGATGTGACCAAATAGTTGCTATCCATGGGCAAAGGAGAAATGTATGTATTGTAGTCTCTGGTGCATTTGTAGAATAGAGTGGGCATATAGGGTCTGAGGTGATATGGCGATGAAAAAGGTTAGCTTTGGTCGGTAGAGCATCATGGCTAAGGAACCACAAAAATATCCATATTTTCGAGGAAAGGTTCAGCTTCCATATTTTCTTCCACAGGACATCTAGGGCATGAACCGAATAAGTTGCTGTGTTTGGAGTAACACAAAGGGCTGCTGTTTTGACTGATTGGTAGCCGCTTTTAGCAGTGTATTTGCCGTCAGTAGAATCAATCCGAATAAGTTGATCAGAAATGTAATTAGGTCTTACCTGAATGGTAAGAACTTCATCCACAGTGGAATCATCAAAAAACCTTTTTAATAGAGGAACATTCCATGTGTCATTGGTGGGATTGATATAATCAGCCACCAGCAGGGGTTCATCTTGCTGAGCTGGACCACTCAAAATTCCTTTTGGTAACCAACGATCTTCCCTAGTTCTGATTGTTCTCCCATCACCCACCACCCATTGTAGTCTCGGTAAGATTAGATCTCTTTCTACTAACAGGCTCTGCCAACCCCAAGACGGTTTATTTCCTTTCTCAGCTTGTGTAAATTCACATGAATGAAAATAAAGACCTTTGAACAGCATGCTCCAAAGGGAGGAAGGTCCCTGAATTAAACACCAGGCTTGCTTTCCGAGCATGGCTCTATTAAAGTCCATAAGGTCTCGAAAGCCAAGTCCGCCTTTACTCTTGCTATTCTTGAGCTCCTCCCAATTCTTCCAGTGAATTCCTGGTTTTTTACTATTATTCTGCCACCATAAACGAGCAATCTTCTTCTCAACAGATTTACAAATAGATGCAAGAATTTTAAAGATAGCCATAGCATACTGAGGGATCACTTGAACAACAGACTTAATCAAAATTTCCTTTCCGTCCTTTGAAATTAACTTTTCTTTCCATCCATCTAACTTTGAATCACCTTTTGCCAATATCCAGGTAAACATTTCTCTTTTTGATCTACCCCAGTCTAAGGGAATTCCTAGATATTTGCCTGTTCTAACCATCAGAGGTACTCTGAATTCATTGGCCAAATTTTCTTGTAGGCCCATAGGGCAATCTCTACTGACAAATAATCCATATTTATTTCTTTTTACCTCCTGTCCAGTTGCCAAACAGTATTGGTTGATAATATTGGAAATATTTTGACATTCCAGCAACTTGCCATCTAAGAAAAATATGGCATCATCCGCAAAAAAAATAAATGAGATAGGGTAGGGCAGAACCTGTTGAGCTTGATGCCTTTAATATTGCCCATATCAAGAGCTTGATGAAGAAGATTGGACATGACATTTGCCATCAAAATAAATAAATAAGGAGAGAGTGGATCTCCCTGTCTGAGGCCGCGTGTTGGATAGAAGTAGTTTAAAAGTTCACCATTGAATCTGATGCTGAAAGAGACTGTTGTAACACATTGCATCACCCATCGGACCCAAGTGGTATGAAATCCTATCTTTAGGAGATAATCTTCAAGAAAATCCCATTCCACTCGGTTGTATGCTTTCTTCATATCCATTTTTAGAACTGCCTTAAAATCCCTTCTTCGTTTCCGGGTTTGTAGCTGATGAAGCACCTCCTAGACTATAAGAATATTATCCTGGATTTGACGACCACTCATAAAGGCGCTTTGTTCAATGGAAATTAGATCCATAAGCCAGGGTTTGAGCCTATTAGCAAGTACCTTGGAAATAATCTTATAGGCATAATTACACAAGCTTATAGGGCGATAGTGATCTAAACGTTTTGGATGTGATACCTTAGGAATTAGAGTGATGATTGTCTTATTAAAAAAAAAGAAAAAGAAAAAGAAAAAGAAAAAGGTTGAATTGGTGCAATTGGCGAAGTAGTGCTCCATTTGGTGCTCCATTTGAGCGATCATGGTCCCCCCATTACACGAAAGATGAACTCAGCTATTGGTGACTTGCCCATTGGCTGCAACTATGCCCGTCGTTGTTCATGAGTTCTACCTGCCACCGCTAAAAATAACAAGGCCAGAATAGTGCTCCGGTAGAAGACTGCCCTAGTGATCAGTGCAGCACCATCTTGCTCCTCGAACACTATCGCTGCTTGTATGAAGAAGAAATGGTTGCATGGCCTCGACGTTTCCCCATTCTCTGTAATGCTAAAAACAACCTTAGTGACCGCGACCTAATTTTAGGAGATAAAGACAAAGTTTACACGAAAGATATTTCAAAAAGTGAGCCATTTTACCATTTCTTCATGTCCGGCATCACTAATATTCAATGTCCATTCTTGCTCGGTCGGCTTTGCAAGCAAATCAATAATGTCATTCATTCTTCGTATGAGCTTTGCATGATAGTGTGGTAGCGTTATCGAGTGTAGCTTATTCATGAATATCATCATTTATTACGTAAAATTTACCATTCTCTCACCCTATGGTTTAGGCTTCCAATTAAAATTGATCATGCAAAGTAAGGAGGATCGAAAGGATCGAGCCAACACCAGGTGAGGGAGTATCTAAGCAAAGGGACGGCCTCCATCGGGTAGAAAGATCTTTCCCATCTACTTAAGTGGGGATTTCGATGCCCTCCACTTCTTGAAATGAAAGAAAAGGAAGCGAGAAAATCAAGACATGCTATTTTGGGCCATTATTGGGAAGAACTAGTGCATCCTTCGCAGAAAAAATACATTTACTGTAGATAATGGGGAAATGTTGGACCATTTCCAGCTTCGTCTATATAGGTCCCGAACTCGAAGCACTCCTATCATCCCCTACCACATTATCTGGTTAGAGAAATAGCTAGCAGATTTCTTCTTCTTCTATTTTTTTTTTTTTTTTTTTTTTTTTGCTGGTCATAAAACAAGTTTTCCATTCATTAAGTTCGGGCCAGCTATGTAAAGTGGACGTGGGGGTTTGAAACCTAGTTTTGGTGGAGGAATATTCCATCAACGTGCCTTGAGCACGTAATCTTATGGCTAGAGGCACTGAGGACTGAAGTGGATGTGGTCCCACATTTGCTTTTAGGCATTATGAAGCTACTTTACTTAGAAGAAAAAAATCACAAGTGTACTACAAATTTTTATTTATATTTTGTCGTTTATGGGAAGAATATCCACTACACCTGTATGTCTCTTCTCGCTCCCTCGGTGGAGGGGTTAGGCAATATTGTAATATCTTAGGTCTCATATTAGGTGAGAGAAATCATGTAAAAACTTTCATAAGTCAATATTGAGTCTCAAATCGTCTTAATTTCATGTAATTACTCTAAGATTGGACCCCTTGCCAAAAGGAGAATCAGATTAATTGTACAATGTGATGACCACTTATGGATATACTTGTTTATTAATCACTCAATATGGTCTCGCCCATCTCATAGAGGATTTGAGATGTCACATAACATAAAGAATTGATATCCTTGTCAGTATTGCTCCATATTGCCAGCCTAGAAGCTTGCTAGGAGTTACACATTTGGTTGAGTGTTTTTTGACCTAAAAATCGCTCTCCTCACTAATTGAATCTAGAATAGGCCTAGATCCAACCTTGAGCCACACACCCCCCTGACCATTCGCGACGATTTGACCCAATCTACTTCAGCCATGTTGTATAGAAGTATTTTGAATAACCACGTAAGATAATGATCATTTGAGAATGAGTGTAAACTTATGAATTACTTAACAGGGTCTCTTCTAATCGATGTGGAACTTGAAATGTCAAAGATGAATTATGGCTTTTTGGCGAAGGTCAAGGTATAGAGGAGAAATAAGGAAAAAAAATAGAAAAGTCTAAAAAAAATAAAAAGGTATCAGCACGCATTTTCAAACTATTGAAACTAAATAGACGTGTTTTTCTTTGTAAAGGAGTAGATATTGGATGTGCATTTAAGCATAGTAAGGATTCTAAGTAGATTAATTTACAATATGATTTTTTTTGTAAATAAGGAGAAATTTACCAAAAGAATCTTAAATCGTATGAATGTTTATTTAATTCTAAACTT
This sequence comes from Eucalyptus decipiens, assembly GCA_014182575.1. Lineage (NCBI taxonomy): Eukaryota > Viridiplantae > Streptophyta > Magnoliopsida > Myrtales > Myrtaceae > Eucalyptus > Eucalyptus decipiens. The sequence goes on along the minus strand of CM024611.1, from coordinate 42,951,374 downwards.
TTCAATTTGGTTAATGTAATCCTTACCTTTTTAACGATTTTCCAATATAGTCATACTTGGCACGACTAATGATTGACATGGAAGAAACGAATTGAAATGATATCGTTTTGCTAATTCTTGTTAATTCTCCTAATCTTTTCATTTTCGTTTTTTGTTCTTTTCTTTTCCACACCCATGTTCATCTTTTTTGCCGGTCACAGGCGTGGGCTGCACGCCTTCACGCCCACGGGCGAGGCGATCACGAGAGATTTTCCTGTAGCTCCTCTCTTGATGTAGAAGTCGCATGTAAACTTGCCATATAATCAACACAACTCCCGACTTAACCTCACTACCAACACGAGTCACCGCAGAAATGGGAAACACCAAAAATGGAGATTCTGAAAGCAAAAATCACTAGCGGAGCCTCTCATCCTCCGACTCCAATCGCGACTCCGATTCCCGTTGTTCCTGCTCATCCTCGGTTTGCGGCCCTTGCCTGTGGCGGTGGTGTGGAAAAGAAAATTTAAAAAAAAAAAAGAAAAAAAGGAAAAAAATCACAAAATTTTTTTAAATAAAATTGCAAAGGGAAAATGTCACAAATGGTCCTTATACTTTTACTTAATGTGCAATGTCGTCCCTGAACTTTCGATCGGCTCAATTTGGTCCTTGAACTATTGATAAATGTCCGATCTAGTCCCTGCACTTTCAATCGGCTCAATTTGGTCCCGAACTATTGATAAATGTCAATCTAGTCCCCGAACTTTTGATTGGCTCAATTTGATCCCTAAAAAAGAAGGAAAAACAAATGAATGACTAGATTGGACATTTATCAATAGTTCAGGGACCAAATTGAGCCGATTGAAAGTTCGGGGACTAGATCGGACATTTATCAATAGTTTAGGGACCAAATTGAGCAAATTAAAAGTTCAAGGACCAAATTGCACATTAAGTAAAAATATAGGGACTATTTGTGACATTTTCCCAATTGTAAAATGGCGTTGTTTCTTTCATGGTATCAGAGCCATGGTTTCGTTTGTAATATTATCCGTTCCATGCGCTTGGTAGGTGAATCCAGTGCTGAGAAGATCTCTTTACATCATGTCTACAAAACTAGAAATCCTCAAAGCACTAGTTTCTCTTGCTACATCTCCATCATCCTCAACCCTTTCAGATTTTCGTGTTTCGAATGCTTCTAAGATAGATTATCTCTATGAAGTCTCTCTTAGTGATGAAACCAAGATTTATGAAACCCAACTTCCTCTTATGAATCCTTACTCCGCTTTTGCTAAACCCACCTCATCATTTTCACCCATCCGCCCCATTCGCCAACTTATTCACCAAACCCCAAAGCAAGTGAAGAAGTATGTCCAGTCCTCCAAATTCGACCAGTATCCCATTCCTACTACTGAAAAGGAGTATTTTGTTACTCTTCAGATCCCTCCAGAGTTTCCCAGACAATTGGCTCAACAGGGATATACTCATGTTCATTATGGCGCTATTCGTCTTGCTCTTACCTTTCATGGTCGTAAAGGTTTGCCAGTTGTGGCAAGAATTGCGTTGTTGGATACCAGGTTTTTACAATACTGGCATGCTTGCATTGGTACTGTTCAAACTACTTTGAATGCTGGAACAGTCTTTGTAACTTTGTATCCAAACTTTAACTTCGCCCTTTCAGACCCCCAGCTACTCTCTTTTCTAAAAATCCAAGTCCAGCTCACTGGAGCCCCTCAAATTGCTGACTATGTAGCTGCAACACTACATTACCAGATGGTTTATAGAGTGTAGAACCATGCTCTTGATCTAAACTTCAACAATAGTAACGAAGACGCTTTGTTTATCTCTATGCAGAATGATCAGGCGTCATGCATCCATGTTCCTAAACAGATCCCAAAGGATACGTTAGCCAAGCTCCTTCCAGAGACTTGGATCACCAACTACGAAAAGCTACACCAGCATAACAAGCCTTTCCAGTCTACGGACTCTGAATTTGTCCAAAAAAAAGATGGAACTGTTTCTATCAAATTTGGTAAGGAAAAGGAAGAAAGTCCTTCTATCTTCCAGACCCTCTTCATGATTGAACCATGTGTTCCTGAATCAATTTCTGAGCCAGACCCAAAAAAGCTTGTTTGACATTTCAATAGTGATGGACATCCTGTCTATTAGTACAAAGACCAGTATGGTCATTGTTTTTGGGATCTTTTTTGCCAATGTTCATATTGTACAAATTCCCCTAACGAGGTAGATCCTTTCGTAAAACCTCCACCTCGAGGGAAAAAGTCAAAGGATAAAATGTACCAAAGATACTTAAACGGAGATCCCTCCGTTGATACTCTTGGTGAGTATGATAAATACCAGTTCATGATTTCCTATGCACCACCTCCACCACCAGAATTCATTACTACGCCCCAAGCTTCACCAGATCCACCAAAATCACCCCCACCATCTCCTCCTCAGAAAAAACAAACTCTCTCCTCGTTTTACAAGCCAATCCTAAAATGGGCTAAGAAGCATTCTTACCCACTTGAGGCTCTAACAGAAACACTACCCACTTCTTCCATAGCCATGTTCCACGAAACAGATTTTCCTCCTCTTGTTCGAGAAAGGTCTAAACTTTCTTTCCCGACTCCAAAAGAATTCATTGATCCACAAGGCAAGTACCGCCATACTCCTAAAATACCTACCCCCAATGATGTGGATGAACATGGGAGACAGAGAAAGACTCTTGATGCTGAAGCTGTCCTAAATTGGCAATTGGAGACTCTGTTAACACAAAACAATGCCTTCAAAGCAATTGATTCCAAAATAAGGAATGTGCAACAAGATCTTCGAAAGTATGATGAGACCACCAAGAAAATGGTTTCTGAATTCCAAAAGAGGCTAAATGCCTTGGAATCAGGACAACATCTAGGGTATCATCATCTAGAGAGCCCAAAGCCGGAGATAGAAAAGCTCAAAAGACAAATCCAACTTCTTGAAGAAGGAAGGTTTAGACCTTTCGATCCATTTGCAACTACTGTTAGAACTGGGTATTTACCTCCACCACCCCAGATGTCTATCTTTGCTGCCATCCCAGAAGATTCTTTCAGAAAAGAACCTGATATGGCAGAAATGCGAAATCGCCTCAAAAACTCGAATCGGTTACAGAAGGACAGAGGAAAAGAGAAAATACCTACAGCATCAAGTTCGATCATTATGAAAGAAAGGCTAGATCAAATGATGTTATCCAATCCATTAGAATCCTCTCTAAAGGATTTGGGTACTCAGGAACAACAACCTGATCCTGTTATCCAACAACCTGATCTTGCCATTCCAAATGATCAAATTCTATTTCCAGCTGAATAAACATTTCCTAACATCTTTGATATTGAATCAGATTCAGTATCCCTTTCCTCCTCTTCATCCTTTTCAATTCCTGCTGATGATTCCCTCCATATTGCGCCAGTAACTTCATCAATATTCATGGCTGATCCTCCAGATCAAGATATTAAATCAAACTATTCTGAGCTAGAGATTGTTCAAACAAACAATCCTGGACACAATGTGTCCATGACATCAAAGTAGTTTTTCACCATTGATGATATTCCTTATCACAAATGGCCAGAAAGACTCGAAGAATTTCACACTTGGTTGAATACTCAGTCCATCACCAATCATGATATGAATGATGTCATTTACAACTTTGTCACAAGGTTCACAAGAAGCCTTAAACTTTGGTGGAAATCAGTCTCAGAACAAGACCAAATTTAGTTTCTAATGTCACCTAATTTTAGCCATGCCATCACTCTCTTATATCATTTCTTTGTGGGAAAACCCACTGACCTCATAGAGATGAAAATAAGAGAATTTTTCGAAAGAAAATGTTGCTCTCTCCAAAAGAAATATCTTGATAAGCATTATCGAGAAATGCTTAAGCTTTTTTATCAGATTGGAGCATCTGAAGCATGTTTTCCTGACTTACATCCCTAAAGAACTATATCAGATGGTCGAAAGATCCTTTTTTGGAAGACAGAGGAGAATACAGGATATTCCTTTGGGAGAAATACAACAAGAAATCCATCTATGCCTTGAAGAATTGTTCCTAAAGCGCCAAATGGTCTGCACTTACATCTCGTCAGAAGTTAAAGATCAAATGTTCCAAGCAAGACTGTGATGGTACTTGTGGAAAAGCTTCCCGAAAAAAGAAGCACTTCAAGAAGTTCTGGTTAAAGAAATCCAAACATGGCCACAAGAACTTCCGAAGAAAGAAGAAATGGAGATACCTACGCAAAAGGAAAGATCGCACAGGTCATAAGAAGTCAAACCGATGCTTCATCTGCAATCAGAAAGGATATTTTGCCAAAAATTGTCCCCAAGCTAGAAAAGGTTAGCATCATTTGATACATCAAATTAAGAATGAAACAGGTATTTCTCTTGAAAATAATGATATCGAATCATTATTCTCTGCTGATAAATAACCATTTGAACAAACTCTTTGTGTCATTCCATGTTATCATACTTACAGTGAAACTGAGTCAGATTCGAAGTCTGAAGATATTTTTCACATATCACCCACATCTTCAGAACCAAGTCTTGACATATTTTCAAGTCAAACTCACTGTCCTCATTTCCCCTGTAAAAATCCTCACTTCAAAGTTTGCCAAACCTATCACTTTGTTATTGCTCTCATTGATACCGGAACAAGTTGTTCAATCTTGGATACCAAAGTTCTCCTTGAAGAATACTGGGCTCCTTATGTCCGATATTTTAACTCAGCCTCAGGAGATACTTTCTCCCCAAATATCAGAACCACTCCCGTAACAGTTTAGTTCTTCCCCCGGTGTTCCATAACCACAAAAATCTTTGGATCCAGTCTTCCCAACAAAGACTTAATCATTAGTTGGGACATCATGACTCAAATCTCTCAGCTTCGTATCATTCCTGGAAAATGTCTTAAGTATAAAGACCAATTTTCTAAATTTGTTAATATCCAGAGACTTTTTTTCCATTCAAATGAGTCTGTTAGACCCGATCATGCAGAAATTGTTAGAATCTTGTTCAGAATCCCATTCTGAATTTGCCCAAAAGTGTTCACACCCTTTATGGGAAAATCCAGAGTTCTTTGTCCGCCTTCCATTCAAAAAGAATGAAGACATCAATCCTACAAAAGGCGAGTCATATGAGAATGAAGCCAGAGCACTTGGCTTTAGCTCAAAGGGAATGCTCAGAACTATTGCAACAATGTCTTATTGAAATCTCCAATTCTCAATGGGTTTGTGAAGCCTTCTATGTCAATAAGCGTGCTGAGCAGAACAGAGGGAAAATGAGACTGGTAATTAATTACCAACCCCTTAACCTTTTCCTTCAAGATGATAAGTTCGCTCTACCATCCAAAAATTCCCTTTTTACTGGACTATCCAAGGCCCACATCTATTCCAAATTCGACCTCAAAGTCGGATTTTGGCAATTGGGCATCCATCCTGAAGACAGATCCAAAACATGATCCTGTATACCGAACCAGCACTTTTGGTGGAAAGTTCTTCCTTTTGGCCTAAAGGTAGCACTATCCCTTTTCCAAAAGGTCATGTGTCGTATTTTCCAACCAATCTTATCAAGTGCAGCTGTATACATTGACGATATCCTGCTCTACAGTCCTGATGAGCAGTCACATTGTCGACTTCTTGAACAGTTCGCAAAAATCATAAAGAATCATGGCATCATGCTTTCTCAAAGAAAAATGAACATTATGCAGATAGAGATTGAATTCCTTGATATGCACCTCAACAAAGGAACTTACTATCCACGGCCACATATTGCTCAAGAATTATTGAAGTTTCCTGAAGAAAACTTCACCACAAAACGAGTTCAGTAATTTCTTGAGATAATCAATTATCTCAGGGATTTTGTCCCAAACATTGCAAAACTCCTGATTCCTTTGCAATCCATGCTGAAGAAGAATCCCCCACCTTGGGCAAAATCTAGACTAAAGCAGTAGCTGAACTTAAGGAGACTATGCAGAATCTCTCACCATTGCAAATACCATCAACAGGAAAAAGAATTCTTCAAACCGACGCCAGTGATGAATACTAGGCAGCCATCCTACTTAAAGAAATTGATGGAAAGAGACACCTATGTGCTTATAAAAGTGGAAAGTTTTCTCAAACCGAAATGCATTACCATTCCACTTTTTAAAGAAATATTGGCGGTGAAAAATGGAATAAAAAAGTTTGAATTCCATCTCATCGGCCATCACTTTCTGGTAGAATTAGACATGGCATCTTTCCCTTAGATGACCAAGTTTAAACAGAAGCAGATCCGAAATTCTCAACTGCTTCGATGGGCTGAATGGTTTTCAAAATACTCTTTTGAAACCAAACATATTCCTGGAAAGAATAATGTATTTGCTGACATTTTGTCAAGACCAAAGGCACCAGCTGAAATCAACATGTACATCAAGAGACTTGCTTTCCATATACTCAATCATGGCGTAAAATACAAGATTGAGAAGATCAAAGATTTGCCAAGTTGAAAATATTCCCAGGAGATCATTCAACAAATCCAGAATGACAGTCTCACCGAGAACCTTGGAAATCTCATGTGGCAATGCCACATAGACCTGTTCAGACTCAATGGAGATTCGATTCTTTATCCTTTTGGGCTAAATTTGGATTATCCATTCATACATCCTCTTATTTGGAAGGAAGATGATTTCCCTGATCAACTCAAGACGTTATTATGGTACTTAACCAATAAGTACTTAATAGCTATTGAAATTCCAACCAGAAGATTCATTGCGAACCTCACAAAGATATTCTTACTCGGCAGAGGTAATGTTGAAAGAGAAAGTGATAAAAATCTCTTAGAATTTCTCAATTGATTCTATCCTCCTACTCACTAGAAACACCTCTTGGAAAAAGAACTGAGAACCATGACACCAAATCCTGAAGTCCATACCATCTTGTTTTTCCAACGTCCATGGCATTTTTTCAGAAATAATGGCAACATTATCAATGCCCCACAGATATAGGAACCACATCCTATAAACCTCATTTGGATAGCAGAGAAGCTCGAATTCACAAATCTTATCCAAGACCTATTGGATGTTGTGAACACCAGTACCGAGAACTCCAAAGAATTATCTGCCAAGAAAACAAAACCATTCCTAAAGATGTCTGGAACTATAATGTACCCACTGCATGGGATCATTATGACCTAGCACTAGAAGCCAAGGAAGCACTCGAAGAATTTAGGCAAGCTTCGTTATCCCAGGAACATGAAATGACAGATGCAAATGATATTGTCCAATCCACTCAGGACCCCTATGCACGTTGGGGAGGTCCTCTTTCCCAAGATCCCTATGATCAAGGACCTTTGTCCTTATCCCAAAGCATGAACACATCCTTCTATGCACAGCCATCCAATTGGCCCCAACCAAGCATTCCTGCCGACACTACAGGAGACGACAATACAAACTGGGCACAGGAAGAAGCATTCCACTCAGCACATAAGGAAGCCTCCGCATCCACATCACGCCAGTTGAACCAGATTCTCTCACCAGAATACCTTGAAGCACTTGAACAAAAGTATGATAAACATTGCCTAGCAACAGTACACAGCTCGGATGACTCCGACTATAACTACAATGCTCGTGATGGACGAGACCGCTGAAGAAAGACCAATGCCTGTACAAGATCATTATAGCAAGTACTGTTCACTTTTAATGTAGCACTAGGCTAGGGAAAGTATTGTTCACAGTCACTGTTCATAGTGTGTGAATAATTCCCTCCCGAAAGTTTCCGGTGCCTTTGTTTGTCTCAAGACCCATGTGCATGGTCCTTGTATACTTGTGACCTCTTATTGTCTGGTGTAATGTGTTAGGCAGAGTCCCTTGAAGTAAAGTGAGTATTTTGTAAAAAACCTCTCTATGGCTTTCTAAACTTCTCTTCTTCTCCAGCCTGGTAGGATCTTCCGAGAAATGCAGCTCGGGTAGATTAGAAGCGTTTCCATCCTAGAATCTCTGAGTGTCTCTAGGCTCTGAACTAAAGGGCAGAGTGGTTTCCTGCTAAAAAACTATCCCTGAAAGGCTTGAACGGGGGTTGTTCACCTACTGTGGGAAGGCATACCTGCAGGAAATTGACTCTTCCTTCCCTGATTCTAAGTCTAGGTCCATTCATGTCACGTATGACAGACCAATGTTGATTAGATTGTTATGTCAGCAATTTCCAATTTATATTGTCCAAATGGACTAGACTCAAAAATTGTTTAAAGGTTTAAAATTTCATTGACCAAATTGACCGTTTAGGACCAAATTAGTGTCCATATAATAGGACAAGGGCTTTTGCGTAATTTCCCCCCAAAAAAGATAAAACTAAAAGATGGAGGTCATTCATAATGTTAATCGCATATTGTTTGGCTATTGTGTTTTAATTGGCTTTATATGCAAGGAGTCCCTACATTTATTAACTTGGGTTTGACATCTTAATGGCATTGAGTCAGATTCTGCCTAAAAATATTCCGTTTGCTTGGCTTTTTACGATTTCACATGAGATTCATGGTATTTTATATTCATTTAATCTCCTTTCACTTATTAACTTAAATTTTTAGTTGAGACTTTTTAGCATATAATAGTAATAACTCAAAGTCAATGGGTGGTGCTTAAAACAACTAAACCAATTAAAAGCAAGGGAATGTGTTTTGTCATTTTAATGCTTGAGAAGGAAAATTTATATCATCAATGGATTGACAATGATGGGTTAATGATGTTAGAAAAAGCACCGCCTCTCTCTCTCTCGAGTTCTCCAGATCTCTCTCTACTCCTCCATATTTTTCTCTCTCTGGATAATTCAGCCGCAAATGTTGACAAATGATCAGCAACTTGTAATAAAATAATAATAGGAAGAGTGTGGAAGGCGGTTCATTGACCAACTTTACACCGGCTCTTGCCTCTTGAGTGTGCGTGCGAAAAGTGGTGTGGAGTGCATGCGTGAGGTGTGTGTAGTGTAAGTGTAGAGTGATAAAGAGTGAGTGGGTGTGCGTGCAAGGGTCTTGAGTGTGTTGAGTAGAGTGTGCTATGTATGCTTGCGAGTGTGAGATGAATTGTGTAGAGTTTCCGAGTATTGTATGTAGTGTGAGAAAATATTGTAATAGTTCGTGAGTTATATTTGTATCACGGTTTCGCAAGGTTCAACAAATGATTCGTGATTTCACTTCTAAATTTCTAATTTAAGGAATTTTTCTGAACTTGACAATGATTTTAACCCTAAAATGGTGTCTTTTCAAATTGATCGGTGGCACTTGATGGAACATTTTGCATTATAATTACAAAATAAAACATCATAAACTTGGACAAAAAGTTAGCCGGTGCAACCTTCGAGTCTTCGACGACCGAAAATTTTGATAGCCAAAGACAACTGGGACTTCGGCCGGAAAAAAAAAAAGGACAACTGGGACATTCCTTTTTATCCTTTCTAACTATTAAATGTTATAAAAGGTAATTTGTTTCATGAAAATAAATAATTTAAAAATAATTTAAAAATGATTATTTGTATTATTTGAAATAATTAGTCAATTAAAAGTATGTTCATTACCTATAACAATTTACGTTTATATATTTTCCTAGACAATGAAAATTTTTTTCGTTCTTTTATTTTTTTTTAGAAAAATATTTTGAAGATTATCCTTTTGACTTGATAGTACAGTTACAAACAAATCCCTGTCGAGAGAGGTATTGCATCATATGGCAGTAATGTGTTTGGTCTGGATCGAGCGCCAAAGCAAGTGGACAGGGATAGCGCACTTGTCTAGAGCTTGCTTGCTGGATTATGCTCGTGTCGATTGCTCTAAAAAAAGTAGCCTTCAGCGTCCGCCTCCACAACTGAAGATATCTAATAAGATGACTATGACGTAAATTTCTGTAGTTCTCTTTTAATTTCTTTAGAAGATAATACTATAAATTGTTTTGTGGATATGATATTTGTTCAGGAGATTCTCTGAAGTTAAATTTTAGGTAGACCATGCGCGTGCTACAAAAGGGGAAAAAAAATCAACTCCAAAATTCATGTGATAATCTCTCTAGTGGTGTGCCCTAAAACAACGAACGACCGCATTGACGACCCGAACAGTGGGGTCGCATGGACCACTGCCGAATAGCCAATACAAGGGACAAGGAAATCAAGCACTTTCCCCCACGTGTTCAAGCCCCTCCTCGGTGCGTGTTTTCCGATTTCCGTTTTAGTATAGGTTGGTGTTTCTTGGCCATGCTTCTTGGTAAGTGTTCCGTCGGACGACTAGAGAGACTAGGACACTTCCTATCGTTCCGGCCCTTGTAAGGGAGAAAAAAAGTGATGTACCCATGATTCCGGCGTCTGAAAATCTGATCCCGAAATCGATGCTCCTCAGATTATGAATGAACCGATGTTAGTCATTCATTTAGGAACTTTAGTTGTGAGGACGAGCTTAATTGAAGTATCGTTTGTAGATCCTCATTCATAAAGCGCAATGAAATGCCTTCCCCTTGGCCGAATTAAAGTAATGTTTGATGAGATGAGTAATCACCGGTTCGATTCCAATGTGTTTCGTATGAACTAATGGAGAAGAGGGACAGGCGAACGATGAAAAGTAGCGACACAGGAGACCCTGTGGGACGCCAATGTCCAAGTGCTAGGGGCTTTCCACGTGGGACCCCATCCCTCTTTCGTGCCAAGGAGTGAAACATGGCGCACTATAAATAGGAAGGCCAAAACCAGCTTCTTTCCATCACAATACACGAGAGATGAAACACGGGACAAAGAGATCGACCTTGGGAAAGCAGAGAAGAAGATGAGAACAGGGGGGAGTAGCAACAAGATGGCCTTGATCGCTGCTTTTCTGGGCTTCGTCTTCTTGGAATACGGCTCTCTTCTCTGCATGGCTCGAGGCAATGTCCATCACTACGATTTCGTGGTAAGTGTGCTCGTGCCGACACAGACGGCGTCTGTGTCTCAAGGCACTTTTGAGTTGCTCACGCATGCTTACATAACGAGAAATGCGTGGGACGATGAGGGTTTCTCTTCTGTTGTTCGTTGCTGCTGCAGCTGAAGGAAACCAACTTCACGAGGTTGTGCACGACCAAGAGCATGCTGGTGGTGAACGAGAGCTGGCCCGGGCCGGTGATCCGGGTTCACAAGGGCGATACCGTCTTCGTCACCGTCCACAACAACGGCACCTACGGCGTCACCGTCCACTGGTAAAAAAAAACCCCTCTCTCTCTCTCTCTCTCTCTCTCTCTAGCGGGGACAAAATGTCCTACACGGTAAACTCGCGGCTAGTTATTACGCGATAATCAAATCGAAACAAAATGCGATAAAACGCTCCTCGGCGATAATATGCACGTTTGTTGTCTCTCGGACTTCATAATTGATTTGCAAAACACTCGAATCTTCATCCACAAAAGGAGGACATGTGTTGTAGAGCATAGTGCACTGATGCTCGAGGACAAAAGCAGAAGGACCCCCTCCCATCTTACCCTCTTCTTTCGAGTTGGAGCCTCAATTTGGTGCTCTCTTTCTGCTTCACTGAAAAAGACAGTTCTGCAGCACAGAGCCCTCATGTCCCGTCCCTCCATAAATTCGCAAAATAATTACGATAGCTTTGACCGACCCAAAAAGGAAAAAAAATTACCCTAGCTTTCCTCTTACTTTTCCCTTCTTGCGGAAATAATTGTACTGCATGTCTGCTAGCCGAAGTCCATAAGATTCCCACAGCTTCATTTACATGACGTAGGTCTTGCGTTATCTTGACCGCATCAAAAGCAGGGAAAAAGTCAGCTGCACATGTTGCTCCCCACCACAATGTAAATATATAGCTAGTTGTGGCTATTTTTCTTTTGTTTCCTCCAATGGCTGCAATCCGCGTAAAGAATATATTCTCATGATCAAAGGGGACTAATCGTCAATCCTTCCCAGCAATATTCAACTGGTGGCCTCTAGTTCACACCTTTAGCGCTCTCGTCCACCCTACTAATTTATTCATTTGATAATGATAAATCAAAATCGACCTCTTCCCAAAAGTTCAATCGTCAATACTCCCTGACCTCGCGATTGATACATGTGAAATTGGCCATGACAAGTGTAACCACATCAAACGAGCGACAAGACACTACCTTGTAAAAGGTTAAATAATAAGAGAATGGGTTAATCAACTTGCAAGCATGAGATTGTGTGAGCAAGCGTGATGCTTGATGATGAAAGTACTTTTAATCTACAGGCACGGAGTCAAGCAGCCTAGGAACCCATGGCCGGATGGTCCCGAGAACATTACACAGTGCCCCATCCCCGCCGGTACGAGCTTCACTCAAGAACTTTCCTTTTCCGATGAAGAAGGGACGCTCTGGTGGCATGCCCATAGCGACTGGTCACGTGCCACGGTACATGGTGCCATCATCATATATCCAAAACCTGGAACCACCTACCCTTACCCCATGCCGTACAAGGAAGAGCTACTTGTTCTTGGTATGTTCATACTCTACTTCCATGAGATTGTCGCATGAGCCGCTGCTTCTTTTCCTTCTTTTCCGTCTTGACTACAAATGTTAGCGTTTGTTAATCTTGGATAGAATGACGACGGGGACTTGTATGCTTCTCTTTATGCTAGGCGAATGGTATAACGGAGATGTGATGGCCATAATCGATGAGGCACTTGAAACTGGTGGTGATCCGAACTCATCGGATGCATTCGCCATCAATGGTCAACCGGGAGATCTATATGACTGCTCTAATGGTACTAATTAAATTTTATATGACTTTCCTCTGATTTGTTGCAAAATTAAATATTTAGTTTTACTGAAGTATCGGTCGACAAGGTACTATATTCAATAGTTCCATTCCTTTGAAGTGTTGTTGGTTACATATACACAGATTTACATTCATATCGGTTTTAACCTAGCTAAAGTGAATTTTATTTTTAGAAATTTAATCAAACTCTCTTTCCTGTATAAGGATAAATATTTCACAAGACTGATGAAGAATATGATAGAAATTATATAGCTAGCCACCACACTAATATCTTTATTTGTGGCCTATATATGTAATCGCCAAATTCAGAAACCATGCATATGTAAAAATTATTTCATGCTTTTATATGACGACAAGAAATTCAGAGTCACTATTTTTGACGGCGATGTCAAGACAAAGCATGATTTTTTTGAAGCACTTCCATTTTCTGCTTGTTCTTATGCGGATAAAGGAAAATTTTGTTGGCTTCTCGCAGCATCAACGTACCGCCTGTTGGTCAATTATGGGAAGACGTACCTTCTCCGCATTGTCAATGCGGTGATGAACGAAGAAATTTTCTTCGGCATCGCGAAACACAACCTTACGGTGGTTGGAATGGATGGAGGGTATGTAAAACCCATCAATACCGATTACATAATGATAACTCCCGGACAAACCATGGACGTTTTGGTCACGGCGAACCAATCTCCTAGCCACTACTACATTATGGGAAGCCCTTTCGCAGATACAACTGCTCCATTCGACAACACTAGCACGACAGCGATCTTTCAGTATAGTGGCAACTACACTCCGCCGTCGACCCCGTACTCTCCATCTCTCCCAGCTTATGATGACAAGGATGCTGCAGGCAATTTCACGGTCCGTTTGAAGAGTTTAGCAAGCAAACAGCACCCCATTAGCGACCCATTGATAATCACGGAGCGGATCTTCATCACAGTTTCCGTCAATCAAATATATTGCGCGAACGAGTCTTGTGCTGGTCCGGACGGAAATAGGCTGTCGGCCAGCTTGAACAACATCAGTTTCGTGACTCCCACGATTGACATTTTACAAGCATATTACAGGTAATGCACAAAAGACATTGTGATCTAGATTTCTAGTGATAAATCTCATTATATGATGGATGATATGACACGGTACAAAATGAATCTCTAAATACAAATCATGTTGATTTAAAGTCGAGGACAAATCATGGACTAATGCCAATCGGACGATTCTTATTTTCCACAGGCATATCCGTGGAGTGTATAACTGTACTTTTCCGAGCATACCACCGTATTTTTTCAACTTCACCGGCGACGTGGGCAACAATACGATATACCCTAGCCTAGGAACAAAAGCGAAGGTGATCAAATACGGGTCGGCTGTCGAAATAATTTTCCAAGGAACCAACGTCGGCGCTGCGGAGAACCATCCGATGCATCTGCACGGTTACAGCTTCTACGTGGTGGGAATGGGCAATGGAAATTTCGACTTCAAGACTAGTCCAAAGACATACAACTTGGTCGATCCACCCTTGGTCAACACGATCGGAGTTCCCAAGAACGGTTGGACGACAATCAGATTCGTCGCAGATAATCCAGGTACTTCACTTGTCAAGCTCACAAAATCAAAGAGTCATTACGCATCGTGTCTGACATAATTCAGTAGTAAAGCCTGTGCATGCTGGCTTCATTATGCTCATGATTGTGGTTTTTTTCCCCTATCAGGAGTATGGTTTATGCACTGTCACTTAGAGCGACATGCTAGCTGGGGCATGGACACGGTCCTCATCGTCACGGACGGTCCGGCTAACACGAACAAAATGCGCGAGCCGCCCGCTTATATGCCTCCTTGTGCCAAGTCCTAAGGCAAAGAATGAATTTGCAGCTTACTTTTGAGCTTGACAAGCGTGCTTGTTCTTGATTTTGAATAAAAGGTCGACATGACCAAAAGGATTGGGAGCTTGTGTAAGAAATGTTTTGGCTACAAAACTGCAGTATATGCAATATATCGAATTCTCTCTCTCTCTCTCTCTCTCTCTCTCTCTCTCTCTCACAAGAAAGCACAAGGAAAGGAACTTTGAGTAAGAAGATGCCATATACCTTTGCGTGAAAAAGTAAAGAGATTATTTATGTCTAATTGTTTCTTTTTGATGATATATTTCCGAAATTTCTATGGCTTAACTTATCTTGATCTTCCACGTTCTAATCGATACCATCTAGATTTTCAAAGAATAAAGCAAAAGGAATATCAAAGCTTGATGTGATGTGATCGATACTAACCCTGAACTTGTGATTACCATAATGTTATGAGATACATTATTTTATTTTATTTTCCAAGTAAGTGCACTGACCACCATCTCCTAAAAAGATGGTCTTGGAAGTCCAACTTCACTAATCAAGAAGGAAATCCTGCCCGATTCGAATGTTGATTTTTCATAGAGCACATACTAATGATTTTGGAAAGATGGCTCTTCAGATGCTTTGAGTCGACTTTCTTTTTTGGATTTTCTTATCCTAAATGGTAAATAAATAAATAAATAAATAAAAAAGATCACACAATTCGGGTTCAAGCATCGATATATATACTTTTAAATTTGAGTAAACAATTCATTTTATTCATAAATGAGGATTTCTATTTCATGACTACTTATGTAAAAATAACAATTTGCAAGTACCCTTTGTCGGTCTTCTCGTTTTGTAATGAAATTGTTGTTTTTTTTTTCTTTTGGTAGGAGGAACCGGCTTGCAGCTAACAGCCGCGCCGTAAACCCCCTGGTGACGCTAGGGTAGAACCCACTACCACGGCGTCACACTTAAGACACCTAGCGTCTCCACTGGGTTTCAAACCCCTCACCTCTAGATTGAGGATTGGTAGGGCCTTATCCAGCAGAGCCAACGCGGCCGGTGGTGTAATGAAATTGTTGTTAATCTTCTCTTTCTTGGATGATCAAAACGGATTATAGCTTCTTCAAAACCTTGGTGAAGTCCTATCATAGAACCTAGTGAATGGTTCTTTCCCAAAGATCCTATCAATGCGGCTTGAGCCGCCCAATGCGGCTTTTACCTAATATTCGTACTCATGGGACCATGAATCACGAATCTACATTGCACATTCACCCTGTCTTTTATAATGGAATTTAGCTTATAAAAAGCAGACAACAAAAAGTTGGATGCCCTAATTAATGTAAAATGGAATATCCCCAATTGATGAAAGTACTATATTGTCATGTCGCTAATTATCTTCTAGCACTGATCTAGTCGATAGTGACATGAATTATTGCTTCATTTTCACGTGGGCGTCTCATGGCCATCTAATGTCTTGTCCATTCCCTAATAATGTTTAATAACGCCTTGCGTGTATTATCTCCTAATCACTAATCATCATTATATAGGCTTTTGAGTAATTGTTGATCTGAGTGGTACGCTAATCAATCCTTCCACAAAGGAGATGTCATAACCACATAATGCTATTGTTCTATGCAAGAAATAAATGCTTCTTCTTTTTCCCCCGCGTTGGTAAAATTTAATAAGTATCAATAAATGATAAAAATTGTTAATATAAAAAGACCGGTGACATTTTTTTTTTTTAAATTACTTGTTGGTAACTTACTGATATTTTATGAGATTACAAACTTCTTTAGTAGTTTGCAAATCATAAACTTTTGTACTCGCTTACCTATTTTTATTCCTGCAGAGAAGGCATTTGGTCAACGAGGAAAAGAAAAAGGAAATAGAATATATTTCAAAGCATGCACAGAAGGAAACAAAATATGCTTTCTTTCCTCGACGGTTTACACCCTTTTTGTTGGAATTCAAGTCGGTGGAAGACAACTTACCTGATTCCGATGCGCAAACAACAATTAGCCCCGGAATGAACACTGAATTGCGAATGAATCACGAACAACACTACCTCACGTTAGTCTGGATGCAATCACAAAGAAAGCACCTGATTTCCACGGCAAAAATGCAAATTGTTCTCGTAAAGAAGAAATGGAACGCCTTGATGGAAAGGGGAGAGAAAGGAAGAAAAATTTCTGAACGTACGTTTGTCCAACCCCTCCAACGGTTGTCTTCAGGGGTCTTTTATATGACCCCATCACACCCCTTCATTGTAGTATATCAAGTCGAAATAGTGCGTGCCAATTGCACCCCATCATGGACGTACTAGCTAAAGTACAACATTTCCCACTCGGACATGATGGGCTTGATATCGCTCTATCAAGAATATAAGGCATTCAACATTCATTAACTTTACAAAATAATTCATACTGGCAAATAAGCCGTGCGACCAGTGAGTACACCTGCACTTAGGAGCTCAAATTATGCACCTGTTAGGGATGACATAATGGCTATAACCCCGAAAAGAAACAAACAATCGATGTCTCACAGTGCCCCAGACATATTTTGTTACATTAGTCCAAGTATACCTATTCATTAAAGGCTACACTTGACTATTCTCAAAACACAACGTATTTACAATTATATCCGCAACCACAGAGGATGATATAATTGGTCGATCAGTAAATACATGTGATAGATGTAAAACAACAATAGTCTTCCTTCGCACTAATGTCTCTCTCCATTTCAGAACAACTACTTTCCTAGACACGTCCCATAAGGCCATATCTTTTCATGACCGCCGATAACATGCTAAAGTAGCAACATTGATCTTTCACTTTGAGAACATAGTCAGAAGTAACATAGAGCATAAAATGAGGTAAATTATAAATTACCTCAAGGATTCACACGATGAGTAAATAGGGATAATTTTACTCACATTCCCTTGTCGGTCGTACAATGCACATGTAGTATGAATTACATGCTATAGTGGATTTCTCTTTCTATAAGAGCGTATGTCATTTATTAACTATATCCACTATACGAATCTTAGCCTAAACATAGTCACGAGCTTCTTACGTACTCATGTTTAGCCCGATTGTTATATCAGCTCTCTTTCTATAGTTCCCAATTAAGTACTCGCATCCGCCATCTTACAGGCATACATGGATTATCATGTTCAGTCTTATTATAAATAAATCACAGACCTCATCTTGACTCAAATCAAGGCGACATATCATTTTTATGTACTAAACTTGCTCCTCAGCGTTTATTTGTACATAATGTCTCATCTCAACGTACTATCTAAAGCACTTGAGGTGATTGCTCGTGTGAGTGAGCCAATCATTGCCTGCTGACATACTTTTCAATAATACATGTGTGTTTGTGCTAGTCTCATAGTGGATTTGTACTTATTGATAAAACATCAAATCACTAATAAATAAACAAGTACAATACATCTATACACAAATACATAAACCAATGATCCTATACAATAACAAATATCACATTCTACGCAATTCTAGTGACATCCTATGGGTCAAGAATATGTCTCTAGGAATAGCTTTCGTGAATGGATCAGTAACCAATCTATTGGTTGAAATGTATTACGGGATCACTTTTTTCTACGCTATAATATCTCTAATGAAGTTATTCTTTATGTCAATGTGCTTCATCCTTCCATGATACTTGGGATCCTTCACATAGGCAATGGCTGCTTGACTATTGCAATAAACTATCACTAGTCTTGGAACCTCAATGACAGTGGCTAAATGTTCTAAGAAACGTTTTAGCCATACTGCTTCTTGCACTGTAGTAGAATATGCAATAAATTCTGCCTCCATCTTAGATAAGGTCGTGCATGTCTGTTTCTTACTATTCCAAGAAATCGCACCTCCATTGAGCAAGAATGCATATCCAGAAGTCAATTTACGCTCATCCAAGTCTCCATCCCAATCGGCATCTAAATAGCCTAATAGGCGTAAATCATTCCATTAGTAACAAAATCGATAGTCCATGGTGCCCTTCAAGTATTTTAGGATCCTCTTCACTACTTTCCAGTGTGCTTGACCGGGATTTGATTGATATCGGCTCACCAATCCCATGGCATAACATATGTCGAGTTGAGTACACATCATAGCATACATCAAACTTCTGACTACACTAGAGTAAGGAACAATTTTCATTAATTTAATTTCTTGTAGAGTTTTAGGACACATCTTAGTACTTAGGCTTTCACCTTGCGTGATAGGGGTATCAATGGGATTAATTACAGTGCTGCATATTAAAACGTTCAAGAATCTTCATAATATAAGACTTTTGTGATAAAGGAAGGAGTTTCCTTGATCGATCTCTTTCAATCTTAACTCCTAATATATAAATAGATTTTCTTATGTCCTTCATTTCAAAATTAGAGGACAACCATTCTTTTATAGTGATAACCAAAACCTTGTCATTTCCAGCCAATAGAATATCGTCCACATAAAATGATAAAATCACAAATTTATCTTCGGACCGCTTGACATATACATAGTAATCTTCCTCGATCATCGTGAAATCAAAAGTGGTTATGGCTCGATGAAAATGAAAATACCACTGTCTAGATGATTGCTTAAAGCCATATATTGAGCAATGAAGTTTGCAAATTCTTGACCTTTAGTTATGAAACCTATTGGTTGTTTCATATAGATTTCTTCATCTAGTTCTCCAATGAGAAATGCCGTCTTTACATCCATTTAATGTAATTCAAGGTCCAAATGTGCAACGATGGCTAGGATAAGGCGTATTGAGACAAAACTTACAACTGGTGAAAATGTTTCTTCACGGTCTATAACTTTTTATTGAGTATAACATTTCGCCACAAGGCGAGTCTTATACTTTTCAATGGATCCATCTGCCCGTCGCTTAATCTTGAAGACCCATTTGTTTCCAATGGCCTTATGATTGGGTGGTAGATCAACCAAGTTCCAAACATGGTTTGCCCTCATTGACTCCATCTCATCTTCCAAAGCTTTTCTTTATTCTTCCTTGTCAAAGGATGAGAGAGCCTCTCGAACAGTCTTAAGCTTGGCATCGTCATTCTAAGCAATCATAAATGCTTTCTTTTCAATCTCAAAACGACGATGATGAATACTTTTACGATTACTTTTACGCAATTGAATTTCTCTTAAATTTAATTTATTAAGCGATGCGACACTCCCATTAGGTCTTGCATGTTGAGGTAAATTTTCATTTCCCTCTACAACATCAGTGGGTGTGTTATCAGGATCTTCCATCTCATATAATTGGAAGTCCTTATCAATCTCACATCTACTACGAAAATCGTTCTCCAAGAACGTGACATCTCGTAACTCCATCTTAGTCACACTTCCATTAGCTTGTTCACCTATGAACACGTATCCTTTGGAGTATTCAAAATATCTTATAAAGATACATTTCTTCCCTCTATGACCTAATTTGTCATATTTATGGGAAGAATCATGAACATAAGTTGCACATCCCCATGGACGTAGACTACTCAAGTCTGGTTTCCTACTAGTCCATAATTCATAAGGGGTGGAAGTGACCGATTTTGAGGGTACTCGGTTAAGTATATAGGCAACAGTCAATAACGCATCTCCCCAATAGGAGATAGATAAATTTGCTTGCACTATCATAGACCTAATCATTTTTAATAGAGTTCTATTCCTTCTCTCAGCTACCCCATTTTGTTGTGGAGTACCAAGGATAGTCAATTATCGTACAATTCCCTTTTCATCACAAAGAGCCTTGAATTGCTTCGATAAATACTCACGTCCACGATCGGTTCTCAATACCTTTATTGTTTTGTTCAACTGATTTTCTACCATCGCTATATATCGTCTAAAGCAGTCTAATGCTTCTGACTTATGGGAAATCAGAAAGACATAACCGAAATGTGTGAATTCATCTATGAAAGTGATGAAATATGAGGCTCCATGCCTCGCCCTCATATTCAAAGGACCACAAATGTCAAAATGTATGAGATGCAATGAAAATTCAGCTCTAGTCTCTTTACCGAATGGTTTTCTAGTTGCTTTTCCCACTAGACAATATTCACATACGAATAGACTAACATTAGTGAGTGACCCTAAAAGGCCTTCTCTAGCTAATCTTTGCATTATTTGCAATCCAATGTGACCTAATCTAGCATGCCAAGTACTTGCATCAATCTCAACATTACTAGAAGATGCAATTAAAGAAAAACAACTATCGACATTAACAGTGTACTGATCATAGTCAATGTCTAACACCATAAAACCGTTCAATACATGACCTAAACCATAATAAATTGTTTCATACAAAATGTTAACACAATCACCGTGGAAATTCAATACATAACCTAAGCTAAGAAGAACAACTACAGAGACCAAGTTTCGTCGAATATCTGGAGCATAAATGACATCATGTAGGAATAGGTTTCGACCACCACGTAAGATTAATTTACATGTGCCGATACCCTTCACTTCAACTCTTGAGTTATTTCCAACATATATCTATCTTCTTCTAAGCGGTATCTGACGATACTCTACAAATGCTTCTCGGTCTCTAGTTACGTGGTCTGTTGCTCCTGAGTCTATAGTCCACATTAGATCAGATTTAGCAAGCATTACAGTACTAGAAACAAAAGCATTACTCAAAGTAGTGGAGTAATAGGGTACATATTTTGGCTCAGTGCATTCACGAGCAAAGTGACCCATCTTGCCATAATTGTAGCACTCCATCTTGGCCTTATCCTTCTTCCCACCACGCTTCTTGCGTTGGAATGTCTTAGTCCTCTTAGGTGCCTAATCAGTCTTCTTCCCTTTGTTGTTGAATTGAGAATTCCTTTTGCGCTTGAGGCCCGAAGCCTTGCGTGAACTCGATTCAGCAACATAAGCATGGATAGAGGATCTCGCAACCTCTAGGCGCTCATCCTCTAATTCCAAATAACGTGCAATATCATCAAAAGCGACAATATTCTCATTATGCGTCATATTGATCTTCATATGCTCCCAATTGTCAGGAAGAGACCTTATAACGGCCTGAACTTACTGTTCATCAGTAAGGGAGTGACCTGCCGACTTCAGCTCACAAATCACGTTTGACATCTCCCGAAGATGTTGCCTCATCGTTACATTTGGGCACTTTCCGAATGTGTCAAACTTGATAGTGAGTCTCCTCAGCTTAGTGGCAAATGTATCCCCAAACTTATCTTTCAAGGCAACCCACATAGCTTGAGCTTTTTCATAACTTTCATACTCACACATGAGATCATTTTGCATACAATTCAGCAACGTGATGCGAGCAATACTATTTTTCTTTTCCCAAGCTTGATATGCTTGCAGAGCTCTCCTATGTTGAGCTGAAGTTTCATGCTCAGGTTCATCCATAGTGTGGTTGAGGGTTTACAAAACCTCTTGCTCCTCAAGGATGTACTGAACTTTTCGGTGTCAAATATTATAATTGTCACCGTTCAGCTTCTCACCCTTATTGAGGTCAGCCACAATGGTCTTGGACGCCAAAGTCATAATCAATTGCTATAACACATTGACATAATAAATGCAGAATCAATACTAGCACATTTTATAGAGTAACACACATTTAATTTGCAGCAAAGACAAACTAAATTAATGATAATTTAACAAAAGACACAAAAGCAAAAGTTCACTATGTTCCCAATTAACTTTTATGAACAATTGTTATATTATCATTAATTAATTTAATTTGCGCAAATTTTAAGTTCTAGGTGAGAACTCCCTCGAATTCTACCAACCTACGAATTTTCACTAGGAAAAATAATTACATGATCTTATGTAATTTCTACAATTTTTCTTAACACAAAAACATAGCATGATAATAACCAATGTATAAACAACAATCATGTTTCAACTATAATCAAAATCGCAGGAAGATCTCTTCTCATCATGTCTACAGAACAAGAAATTCTCGAAGCACCTATCTCTCTTACTTCATCTCCTTCATCTTCAACCTCTCCAGAATTTCGTGTTTCCAATGCTTCTAAGATAGATTATCTTTATGAAGTCTCTCTTAGTGATGAAACTAAGATCTCTGAAACCCAACTTCCCCTTATGAACCTTTACTCTGCTTTTGCCAAACCACACACATCTTTCTCACCCATCCGCTCCATCCGCCAGCTTATTCACCAAACCCCAAAGCAAGTCAAGGAGTACGTCCAGTCCTCCAAATTCGACCAGCACCCCATTCCTGCTACTGAAAAGGAGTACTTTGTTACTCTTCAGATTCCCCCAGAATTTCCCAGACAATGGGCCCAGCAAGGATATACTCATGTCCATTATGGCGCTGTTCGTCTTGCTCTTACCTTTCATGGTCGTAAAGGTTTGCCCGTCGTGGCACGCATTGCTTTGTTGGATACCAGGTTTTTACAAGACCAGCATGCTTGCATCGGTATTGTCCAAACTACCTTGAATGCCGGAACAATCTTTGTGACTTTGTATCCAAACTTCAACATCGCTCTTTCGGATCCCCAGCTACTTTCTTTTCTAAAAGTCCAAGTATAGCTGACTGGAGCCCCCCAAACTGTTGACTCTGTAGCTGCAACCCTACATTACCAGATGGTTTATCGAGTGCAAAATCATGCTCTTGATCTCAACTTCAATAATGGTAATGAAGATGCTTTGTTCATTTCCATGTAGAATGATCAGGCATCATGTATCCATGTTCCTAGACAGATCTCGAATGATACGTTGGCCAAGCTCCTTCCAGAGACTTGGATCACCAACTATGAAAAATTACACCAGCATAACAAGCCTTTCCAGTCTACGGACTCAGAATTTGTTCGAAAAAAAGATGGAACGGTTTCCATCAAATTCGGTAAGGAAAAGGAAGAAAGTCCTTCTATCTTCCAGACCCTCTTCATGATTGAACCATGCGTTCCTCAATCAATTTCCGAGCCAGATCCAAAAAAACTTGTTCGACATTTTGACGGTGATGGACATCCTGTCCATTACTACAAAAACAACTATGGTTATTGTTTTTGGGATCCTTTTTGCCAATGTTCCTATTGTACAAACTCTCCTGACGAAGTAGATCCTCTTGCAAGATCTCTACCTCGACGAAAAAAGTCAAAGGATAAGATGTACCAAAGATACTTAAACGGAGATCCCTCCGTTGACATTCTTGGTGAATTGATAAATACCAGTTCATGGTTTCCTATGCTCCACCTCCATCACCAGAGTCCAGTGCTACATCCCAAGTTCTACCAAACCCACCATAAACACCTCCACCATCTCCTCCCCAGAAAAAACAAGCTCTCTCCCCGTTTTACAACCCAATTCTAAAATGGGCTAAGAAGCACTCTTACCCTCTCGAAGTTCCAGCAGAAGCACCACCCACTTCTTCTATCGCCATGTTCCATGATACTGACTTTCCTCCTCTTGTCAAAGAAAGTTCAAAACTTTCGTTTCCTACTCCAGAGGAATTCATTGATCCACAAAACATATATCGTCATGTCCCAAAGATAGCAACCCCCACTGATGTGGATGAACATGGTAGACAGAAAAAGACTCATGCTGCTAAAGTTGTTCTAAATTGGCAATCAGAGACTCTGTTGGCACAAAACAATGGCTTCAAGGCAATTGATTCTAAGATTGGAAATGTGCAACAAGATCTCCGAAGGTATGATGAAACCACTAAAAAGATGCTTTCTGAGTTCCAGAAAAGGCTTCATGACTTGGAATCTGGACAATATCTTGGGTATCATTATCTTGAAAGCCCAAAGCCAGAGATAGAAAAGCTCAAAAGGCAAATCCAACTTCTCGAAGAATGAAGGTTTAGGCCTTTCGACCCACTGGCACATTCTGTCAGAACTGGGTATTTGCCTCCACCACCACAAGCGTCTATTTTTGCTGTCATTCCAGAAGATCCCTTCAGAAAAGAACCAGATATGGCAGAACTACGAAATCGTCTCAAAAACCTGCAGAAGGACAAAGGGAAAGAAAAAATGCCGCCTACAGAATCAAGTTCAATTGTTATTAGAGAAAGGGCAGATCAGATGATGTTATCCAATCCATTAGAATCTTTCTAAAGGACTTGGGTACTCAGGAACCTGATTCTACTATTCAACAGCCCGATCCTGTCATACCAGAAAAATAGATTTTGTTCCCAATCGAGCAAACCTCTCCTAATACTGAATCAGATTTAGTATCTCTTTCCTCCTCTTCATCCTTCTCAATTCCTACGATTGATTCTCTTCCTATTGCGCCAGTAACTTCATCAATATTCATAGCTGATCCTCCAGATGATGAGATGGAATCAAACTATTCTGAGCCAGAAAATGGTCAGACAAGCAATTCTGCACAGCATGTTTCCATAGCATCAAAACAGTTTTTCACCATCAACGATATTCCTTATCATAAATAGCCAGAAAGACTTGAGGAATTTCATACTTGGTTGAATACTCAGTCCATCACCAACCATGATATGAATGATGTCCTTTACAACTTTGCCACGAGGTTCACAGGTAGCCTAAAACTCTGGTGGAAATCAATTTCCGAACAAGACCAAATCTATTTCCTAATGTCACCTAATTTCGGCCATGCCATCACTCTCTTATATCATGTCTTTGTGGGAAAACCCACTGATCTTATAGAGATAAAAAGAAGAGAATTTTTCGATAGAAAATGATGCTCCCTCCATAAAAAGTATCTTGATAAGCATTATTGAGTGATGCTTCAGCTCTTTTATCAGGTTGGTGCAGATCCAAACCTGAAGCATGTTTTCCTTACTTCCATCCCCAAAGAACTATCCCAGATGGTTGAAAGATCTTTCTTCGGAAAACAAAGGAGAATACAAGATATTCCCTTGGGAGAAATACAGCAAGAAATTCATCTATGCCTCAAAGAATTATGCTTAAAACACCAGATGGTCCGTACCTACATCACAGATAACAAGCGCCTTGAATCAGCTTTGTTCTCGCCAAAAGTTAAAAATTAAATGCTCTAAGCAAGACTGTGATGGTACTTATGGCAAGTTTTCCCAGAAAAAGAAATATTACAAGAAGTTCTGGATAAAGAAATCCAGACATAGCTCCAAGCATTTCCGGAAAAAGAAGAAATGGTGATATCTACGCAAAAGGAAAGAACACAAAGGCCACAAGAAATCAAACCGATGTTTCATATGCAATCAGAAAGGACATTTTGCAAAAAATTGTCCTCAAGCAAGAAAAGGTCCGAATCGTCTAATTCATCACATTGAGAATGAAACAGGTATTTATCTTGAAAATGATGATATTGAATCTTTATTCTCTGCTGATGAAGAACCATCTGAACAAACTCTTTGTGTCATCCCCTTTTACCAAACTCCTAGTGAAACTAAGTCAGATTCAGAATCTGAAGACATTTTTCACATATCCCCCACATCTCCAGAACCAAGCCTTGATATATTTTCAAGTCAAACTCACTGTCCCAATTTCCCTATAAAAATCCTCACTTCAAAGTTTGCCAAACCAATCACTGTTATTGCTCTCATTGATACAGGAGCAAGTTGTTCAATACTTGACACCAAAGTTCTTCCTGAAGAGTATTGGACTCCTTATGTTCGATATTTCAATTCTGCCTCGGGAGACACTTTCTTCACAAATGTCAGGACCACCCCTAACTGTCCAGTTCTTTCCTCAGTGTTCCATAACCACAAAGATTTTTGGATCAAATCTCCCCAATAAAGACCTGATTATTGGGTGGGATATAATGACTCAAATCTCTCAGCTTCGCATTATCCCTGGAAAAGGTCTTAGATATAAAGATCAATTCTCTGAGTTCGTCAATATTCAGAGACTCTTTTCAATTCATATGAGTCTATTAGATCCAATCATGCAAAAGTTGTTAGAATTTTGTTCGGAATCCCATTCAGAATTTGCTCTAAAGTGTTCCCATCATTTATAGAAAAATTCAAAATTCTTTGTTCGTCTTCCTTTTAAGAAGAATGAAGATATAAACCCAACCAAGGCAAGTCACATGGGAATGAAACCAGAACATTTGGCTCTAGCTCAAAGGGAATGCTCAGAATTATTGCAACAAGGCCTTATTGAAATCTCTGATTCTCAATGGGCCTGCGAAACCTTTTATGTCAATAAGCGTGCTGAGCAAAACAGGGGAAAAATGAGATTGGTAATCAATTATCAACCTCTCAACCTTTTTCTCCAAGATGATAAATTCCCTTTACCATCCAGAGACTCTCTCTTTGTTGGTCTAACTAAGACCCATATCTATTCCAAATTCGACCTCAAAGCCGGATTTTGGCAATTGGGCATCCATCCTGAAGACAGACCCAAAACAGGATTCTGTATCCCAAACCAGCACTTCCAGTGGAAAGTTCTTCATTTTGGCTTAAAGGTAGCACCATCCCTTTTCCAAAAGGCCATGTGCTGTATTTTCCAACCAATCTTGTCAAATGTAGCCGTATACATTAACGACATTCTGCTCTACAGTCCTGACGAGCAATCACATTGCCAACTTCTTGAACAATTTGCATCAAAAAGCATGCTATTATGCTTTCTCAAAGGAAAATGAATATTGCCCAAACAGAGATTGAATTTTTTGGTATGCACCTCAACAGAGGTATGTACTACCCAGGGCCACATATTGCTCAAGAATTATTGAATTTTCCTGAATATAACTTCACTACAAAACAAGTTTAGCAATTTCTTGGGATAATCAATTATCTCAGAGATTTTGTCCCAAACATTGCAAAGCTCCTGATTCCTTTGCAATCCATGCTGAAGAAGAATCCCCCACCTTGGGGAAAAACCCAGACTAAAGCAGTCGCTAAGCTTAAGGCCACCATTGCAAATACCATCAACAGAAAAAAGAATTCTTCAAACTGACACCGGTGATGAATACTAGGCAGCCATCCTCTTTGAAGAAATTGATGGTAAGAGACACCTCTGTGCTCACAAAAGTGGAAAGTTTTCCCAAGCAAAAATGCATTACCACTCCACTTTTAAAGAAATCCTAGTAGTAAAAAATGGAATAAAAAAGTTTGAATTTCATCTTATCGGCCATCACTTCCTGGTGGAACTAGACATGGCATCTTTTCCCGAGATGACCAAGTTTAAACAAAAGCAAATTCCAAATTCTCAACTACTTCGATGGGCTGAATGATTTTCAAAATACTCTTTTGAAACCAAACACATTCCTGGAAAGAAAAATGTGCTTGCTGACTTCTTGTTAAGACCCAAAGCACCAGCTGAAATCAACATGTACATCAAGTGGCCTGCCTTCCACATGCTCAATCATGGCGTAAAATACAAGATTGAGAAGATCAAAGATTTGTCAAGCTGGAAATATCCCCAGGAGATTGTTCAGCATATCCAGAATGACAATCTTACTGAAAACCTAGAAAATCTCATGTGGCAATGCCACATAGATCTATTTAGATTCAATGGAGGTTCGATTCTTTATCCTTTCGGGTTAAATTTGAATTATCCATTCATTCATCCTCTTATCTGGAAGGAAGATGATTTCCCTGATCAACTCAAGACGTTATTATGGTACTTAACCAATAAGTACTTAATAGCTATTGAAATTCCAACCATAAAATTCATTGCCAACCTCACCAGGATATATTTACTCGGAAGGAATGTTGAAAAAGAAAGTGATAAGAATCTCTTAGACTTTCTTAATTGGTTCTATCATCCTACTCACTGGAAACATCTCTTGGAAAAAGAACTGAGAACCATGACTCCAAATCCTAAAGTCCATACCATCCTGTTTTTCCAGGGTCCATGGCATTTTTTCACAAATAATGGCACCATCATTGATGCACCACAGGAAATAGGAACCACGTCCTACAAACCCCACCTGAATAGCAAACAAGCTCGGATTCACAAATCTTATCCAAGATCTGTTAGATTTTGTGAACGCTAGTACCGAGAACTCTAGAGAATCTTGTGCAAGGAAAACAAAACCATTCCCGAAGATATATGGAACAATGTGCCTACTACGTGGGATCATTATGACCTAGCACCAGAAGCTAAGGAAGTACTCAGGCAATACAGATAAGCTGCATCATCTCAAGATCATTAAATGACAGGAACATATGATATTGTCCAATCCACTCAAGACCCCTATGCACGCTTTGGAGGTCCTCTGTCCCAGGATCCCTACGAACAAGGACATTCCTCCTTATTCCAAAGCATGGACACATCCTTTTATGCACAGCCATCCAATTAGCCTCAATCAAGCATCCCTGCCGACACCCAAGAAGATGACAACACAAACTGGGCTGAAGAAGAAACATCCCATTGGGCTCATGAAGAAGCATCCTCATCACGAAGGCTGAACCAAATCCTCTCACCTGAAGACCTTGAAGCCTTTGAACAAAAATATGAGGCACATCTCTTAGAAGACAGCTTAGATGACTCAGTTTGTAGCTACAATGCTCATTACGGACGAGACCGTTGAAGTCCGTACATTTTCACTGTAGCAAGTTACTATTCACCTTTATTGTAGCACTAGGCTAGGGAAGTTACTGTTCACAGTACGGTTACTGTTCATAGTGTGCGAATAATTCCCTCCCGGAAGTTTCCGGTGCCTCTGTTTGTATCTAGACCCGTGAGCTTGGTCCTTATGAGTGTTTTTGTGACCTCTTATCGTCTATAAAAGGCGAGGAGAATATATTGTGTTGGGCAAAGTCCCATGAAGTAAAGTGTGTGCTTTGAAAACCCTCTCATGGCTTTCTAAATCCCTCTTCTTCTCCAGCCTGGTAGGATCCTCCAAGAAATGCAGCTTGGGTAGATTAGAAACGTTTCCATCCTGGTATCTCTGAGTGTCTCTAGGCTTTGAACTAAAGGGTTGAGTGGTTTTCTGCTAAAAGGCTGTCCCTGAAGGGCTTGAACGGGAGTTGATTGCCCACTGTGGGAAGGCATACCTGCAGAAAATTTTCTTGGTTCTCCCTGGTTCGAAGTCTAGGTCAATTCAACATGTAATGGATTTCTAACTATTGTTCGAATTTTCTAGCAACTAGAAAATTGCAAGTATATTAAACTATATACATGATATCATCGATCAAGCTCTACACAGCATATATGATATCATTTGCACACAAGTTAGCTACTGTATTTCCTAAATCATAAGAAAATACAAGTTACAGATGAATAAACTATGCATTAAACCCCAAAAAATACGTGTACATAGGGTTTCCTACGCATTTTCATACATTTCTAAAATTAAAAATTAAAAAATAATTATATTACAGTGTAGTGCACATCTATACGAACCCAACGCCTCCAACCACGTTTCAATCGGAGCTTACATGCGCCCCCACGCGCCACCTGAGTGCGATGCGCGTGTGGCACACGCGCCACCTGAGTGCGTTGCACGTGTGGCACACGCGCCAGCGAGCCAAACGGCTCCTGGCCGGTCCGATCGGTCCAACCGGCCCAACTGGTGACCGGTCCAACCGGTTCGACCGGTGACAGGTCCGACCGTTGACCAGTCAACGGTCGGGTCGGGTCAACCTCAAGTCTGATCGTGTCACGGGTCGGGTCGCCAGCCGATGACCGGTTGGCCAACTGCCGCCAGCGATGACGTCATCAATGAAATCATTCCAACGGTTGCCGACCATTGGGTGACGTCATCACGCACCGGTTCGCAACCAACGCGTGACGCGCACCTGCCGGTTCACTGATCGGCACATGTGGCACACGCGCTGGCTTTACAAGTGCTTGAGGCGCGTGGCGCCCACGCACAACGACTTCTGGCTGCGCGTGTGGGCGCGTCTAGAGTCTTCCGGCGGTGCTCGACCTATCGCCGGACTCATCTCGACGAGCTCTTTCATCCTATATATCCAAAAATTAGTTTTGGCCAAAAAATTATTTCAAAAAATGGCCAAAACCGTACGGGTGTACGCGACCCCGAACCCGTTCTTCGCTTTGGTTCGATTTCGAGTTTTTCAGATGGCAATTTCCGACTATTAGACATCCAAACAGTGTAGATTTCATACTTTTGATCTCAATATCAAATGGTAAACGAGAAAATTCAATGAAAAACAAGGCAGAAATCACAACCGAGCTCTAATACCAATGTTGGAATTCAAGTCGGCGGAAGACGACTTACCTGATTCCGATGCGCAAACAATAATTAGCCCCGGAACAAACACTGAATTGCGAATGAATCATGAACAACACTACCTCACGTTAGTCTAGATGCAATCACAAGAAAAGCACCCGATTTCCACGACGTAAATGCAAATTGTTCTCGTGAAAAAGAAATGGAATGCCTTAATGGAAAGGGGAGAGAGAAAGGAAGAAAATTTTTTGAATTTACATTTGTCCAACTCCTCCAACAGTTGTCTTCAGGGATCTTTTATATGACCCCATCACACCCCTTCATCATAGCATATCAAGTCGAAATGGTGTGTGCCAATCGCACCCCATCATGGACGTACTAGCTAAAGTACAACACTTTCACTATAAATGGACTCGATATAGGACAAAAAAGGGGGGAATACATAGAGAACACACGAGGGAGAGAGAGATAAGGAGCTCTCGCCCAAGCCTTGGCCGAGACATCCTTCTTGTGGCTCGCCGCCGTGCCTTGCACTGAAGTGAGCTAAGCCTTGCTATCCTTGCTCAGCCGCAGCACCCAACGACACCCGCTCGTCGTCCATCGTTGCCATCGACACCGAGTTGCTGCCGCTCAAGCCAAGCCACGATGAGGAGCTGTTGTCTCCATCTGCTCTCGTGCTGCCAAGCCCGACGTGAGCAACGACCAATGCCACTCGTGCCGCAAACCTGTTGCTGCACTGACCAAGGACGATACGCTTGACGACGCTGACCGCTCCTTGCTGTTCAAGCCCAACGCCAAGCTACTGCCCCATCCCACGTAGCTCAAGCCAACGCCGACGATTTTGCTATGCTCTGAAGTCATCGAGCGCCACCCACTGCACCTGAGATTTGGTCCTACACCTCTTGCGGAGTTGACCAGCGAAGAATAGGGACTTTGTGTGAACTCCAGCAACGTCCAGCGAATCCAGAAGTGTCCTTGCATTGAAGTCTTAGTGGGTTCCCAATCATTCCCAAGCCCAGCAGGTCAAGCGTTGGTCCAGTCCGCGTTTATTCTTTTCTGCATATTTACTGATATTCATCAAGCGGGCGACACATCTTTGAGCGTGGACTTCATGAAGGAGAGACACCCCAGCGTGGAGTCCACCCAATCATTGTCACTACCGCGAGCGGCACCTCCCTTGACGGCCGCCTCGTGAGTTTTGCCGACCACCAACTTTTAATCACCGGTTACTCAAGCACCCATGAAGTCTCGGTAATACCTCATTTGTTGATCTGCAAGCCTTGACGTCGCCGAGAAGCACCATTGGCCACCGACAGCTCGAGCCGAGAAGTCCACACCAACATGAGCAGTTGCTACTATGAGTCGCTCACCACCCCCGTTCACCCGTGAGGAGCCGGTTGCGATCCAGTCCGATTGCACTTGGTCCAAATTTGGAAATAATATCCTCAAATTAGGTAAAATGCTCATCTTTAGTATATTTGGATATTTGATTGCCTAATATATGTCTATTTATATCTAGTGTTCATATCCATGAGTGATAGACATAATTTTCAATTAGGATTTATTGCCTAATCCGCAACCGCACGGATTTTTATTCCATTTATAAAGCTTTAGATGGAATAATTAATCACGCGGAAATAAAATTGATATCTTGATCTTTAAAGTTTAAGATCAATTTATCGATTTTATTAGCGAAATAATCAAGTTTGATTAAATATTGTTTCTAGATTTGAGCGATGGATATTATCCTCGGTGATCATGAATGATTTGGTGCTTGTCCTTTAATTGCTTTATTTATCCCAAAAATGCAAAAAAAAAAATGCATTTGCATATCATGTATAATTAGGGCATCATTTGTACGTCATTGCACATTAGGATAAAATTGCATATTTCATTTTAAGTTTAGATTGATTTAGATAGATTGCATTTTAATTTAGAGATTGCTAAGTTAAGATAATATCTTGGTTTAAATTAGGGTTTAACTTGACCTAATCCTTAATATAAGTTGAATAGAATCTTAATTTAGCTAGATAACTTTCACATTTTTCTAATTTCGAATTTCATTAAAAAAAATACAAAAAAATGTCTTAGGATAAATTAATTCAATTCTCTGGGATAGATTGCACATTTCTTAAGAAAACACAAAAAATATTACGTGCATGTCATTTAGAATTAGATTCATGAAATGCATATCATTTAGTGATTGTTGCTAGGTCAATTTGATTAGAAATTACCTGTCATTAGAATTAGGTCATTTAGTTATATTGCATTGCATAAAGCATGATTCTCATTAATAAAGTGAAAACGAAAAAAAGAAATTGTGTGTTAATTAGAAATCATATCTAGGGTTGTTAATGTGAATTCTGATCTAACAACGTAGATACTTTCATTGCCCTGAGGTTAGTTTTGCAATTTAGTCATTGCTTTTTCTTAGATGTTAAATTGGTGATTTGCGCACCTGCATAATCGCCCAACATGTTAGGGAAATAGATTTAAAATTAATCCAAACTGCCTGCAAAAATATTTTTGAAAATAAATAGAAATGGTACCGAAAGGGCATTAGAGAAGTCTAGTGTAACCAAGTCCCCGTACCCTTAGTCTCTGGTTCGTAGGAGTAAGATAATTCTCATATTATTTCACTTAGGTATCTAATCGACCTACCATAAACTGATTAGTGGCAACTCCTTATTAAAAATCAATTGCATGTTAAGAACTTGAACTTAAGTCGCGAATTGGTATGGGCTTGGGAGAGCCCGAGTTAAGTCTAGACTTAACAATCCATTAGCCAAACTCTAGGTGGTTCACACCCAAAATTTAGGTCGCGACATTTGTAATTTGATGATATTATAGATTTTGTAATTTGATGATATTTAGCTTTAGCATGGAGTCTAAGGAGATCATCTACTGTGATGATATTCATGTATAAGATTAATGATGTCCACATTGTTGCTCTAATGATAGGGAAATAGATTTAAAATTAATCCAAACTGCCTGCAAAAACATTTTTGAAAATAAATAAAAATGGTACCGAAAGGGCATTAGAGAAGTCTAGTGTAACCAAGTCCCCGTACCCTTAGTCTCTGGTTCGTAGGAGTAAGATAATTCTCCTATTATTTCACTTAGGTATCTAATCGACTTACCATAAACTGATTAGTGGCAACTCCTGATTAAAAATCAATTGCATGTTAAGAACTTGAACTTAAGTCGCGAATTGGTATGGGCTTGGGAGAGCCAAAGTTAAGTCTAGACTTAACAATCCATTAGCCAAACTCTAGGTGGTTCACACCCAAAATTTAGGTCGCGACATTTGTAATTTGATGATATTATAGATTTTGTAATTTGATGATATTTAGCTTTAGCATGGAGTCTAAGGAGATCATCTACTGTGATGATATTCATGTATAAGATTAATGATGTCCACATTGCTGCTCTAATGATATCCATGCAATAATATTGATGATATCTATAAAGTAACCGTTTTAAGTTCCAGCCATGATACTCAACAAACAATAGATAGAGCCTTAATATAATCAAGATTGATATAATCTTCTCTTTTTATTAGTTCCTAAAGCAAACATTTACTTACGAGGTTTTGTCAACTTCAAAAATATTTATCAACAAACAATAGATAATGCATTTATCAAATTCAAAATAATCAATGGAAGATTTTGTCAACTTCAAAAATATTACGAGGTTTTCACAACACACTTGCTGTGTCAAAACTCTAAGAGGAACCTAATAGAGAATAAACATAAAACAAAGAACACCAAAAAAATAAATGATATACATAACAACAAACAAAGTAAACAACAAAAATATTTTATTGCGAATGAACAATTGAAGAGTTGTCCATATGCAATCATAACCATCGACATGGGCGCTTTCCAAACCAACCCATTATTTCCATTTATTTACGCTCAATCCTATGTCTTCCTCGTCGATCTTCAATTAATTAACCTTTGAACACACTTTCCTGACTTCACCAGCCGTTTCGGTGAGCACGCCAATCCGACCCATTTTCACCATTGACTCTCCAAAGTCCTTGAAGAAAGTGGATCCACCGGTCTTGATTTGGAAGTCAAGGTATGCCTTGGTTTGGCTGTCGTCAAGAAGTGCGGCGTCCGAAGTAAAGAGGCCTCTTCTCTTTGCGATGTGATCGAAGTACTGGATGTCGAACGTCCTCACGCTTCCTGGGTCCATCTCGACGAGAGTGGTTTGGTCATTCGGCTTGCAACTGAACTTCAATCTTGCTATGTAGTTGGAGTCGAGCGTGGGGTCAATGTCGCCCTTTCCGGTGAAGTTGTAGAGGCGGTTGGAGAAGGCAGTGCAGTGTGATGTTCCAATGGTGTGCCCACCTACTCAATAGCAAATCAGAATTAGCATGATCCACCGTTACAAATTACGTTTTCTCCCTGTATTGGTGACTGTGTTTATGTATCTCGTGCTCAAATTACAGTTTTTTTCCCGATTAATTTATGTCTTATCTCTTTTTAGAGATTGTGCCCCGATCAAAGGAATACCTTCCGCCTCTTGAGCTTTCATTCGTGGGTTTAGAGATCGCTAGGGCCTAGCCCAAATTGGTTTGAGGTTATCGAAAAAAAATTGCATAAGTAACTTCGTTTCATTTTGCCTGAGTGCATGGAAAATTACAGACCACCTGAAGAATGAAAGGGAAGATGGCTAAGGGGAAAAGTGCCAAAAAAGTCCTAAATCTTTTGCCTTTGTGCCAATTTAGTCCTAAACCTTTTTAAGTTGTGCCGATTCAGTCCTTTCCGGCCAATTTTAGCCGGATTTTGCTGACTGGATGCCGGCCGGCTGACGTGGCATGATCGGCGCTAACGTGGACAACTTTTAATAATATTTTAATATTTTTTAAATTTTTAAATACTTTTTAAATACTTTTAATATTTTTTTTCTTTTTTTCTTTTTTTCTTTTTCCTTTAGCCGGTCGCCGAGGTCCGGCGACCGGCCAGAAGTGACCGCCGGCAAGGGCAAGGGCCGGCGAGGGCGAGCCTCACCCATGGCCGCCTCGCCGGATCGGGCCATGGGCGAGGCTCGACCTCGCCGGATCTGGCGAGGTCAAGCCTCGCCGGCCGATCCGCGAGGCGGCCATGGGCGAGGCTCGCCTCGCCGGATCCGGCGAGGCCGGCGAGGGTGAGCCTCACCCATGGCCTGATCTCGGCGAGGCGGCCATGGGCGAGGCTCGCCCTCGCCGGATCCGGCGAGGTCGAGCCTCGCCGCCCTCGCCCATGGCTTGATCTCGGCGAGGTCGGGCGAGGGCCGGCGGGCGACCATGGGCGAGGCTCGCCCTCGCCGGATCTAGCGAGGTCGAGCCTCGCCGGCCCTCGCCCATGGTCGGCGAGGCTCGACCTCGCCCGATACGGCGAGGTCGGCCTTGCCCTTGCCGGCGATCGCCTGCGGCCGGTGGCCGGACCCCGGCGATCGGCTGGAGGAAAAAGACAAAAATAAAAAAATTTAAAAATAAAAAAATAAAAAAATTATTAAAAGTTGTCAACGCGCACCGATCAGACCACGTCAGCCGGCCGGCGTCCAGTCAGCAAAATCCAGTCAAAATTGCCGGAAAGGACTGAATTGGCACAACTTAAAAAGGTTTAGGACTAAATTGACACCGAAAAAAGGTTTAGGACTAAATTGGCACAAAGGCAAAAAGTTTATGACTTTTTTGGCACTTTTCCCGATGGCTAAGCTTGACTTGTGTTGTCTAAACATAGTACGGACATTGGCACATCTTTTCGAAAATTTCCCCAAAATATTTTACAAAGCATGTGAAGCAATAATTGGAGATTAGGCGTTACCTGATAAGACAACAAGGTCCTTCACGCTGAGGCCTCTCTTTGCAAAATCTGCTTTCAGAGTAGTAATGTTGGCTGTAGACGGTATTAAATCGTTAGATGCCTCCCCCAAAATAGAAACACACCCATCTCTTCGTCCGGTTTCCACGTCATAGAAAAGTCCTCCAGTCTAAAGTGACAACAAAAAAGAAAAAAAAAAAGAAAACCCAAATTCTATATAAAAATGCATTTCTCATTAACAAAAATTGTCGGTGCTTATCCTCTATGATACGTGTGGCTAATATTTGTTTTTCCAAGGAGATAACACAGATTGTTTGCAAAAATTGAGAATTCTACTAACGTCGTACTTATGTAACAAAGATTCAAATTTGAGAATAAAATACAGAGGATGTGATGTATGAATACGCACGCACCGCGACGACAACGTCTCTAGCGACAAGGGCCAAGATGTCAGCACACGAAACGATGCCGGGGCATGCCTTCTCCAATGCCGTTTTGACTCTATCTATCGTTTGGAAACCTCGAAGGTTGTGATTCGGAGGGGCATCCTTCTCGGATTGATTGGTCGGGGAGTTCAATAGAACCGAACCTTCACAACCCTGTGGAAAAGCCCAGAACGAAGCATTTTATTCAACCACGAGTCCTGAAGACAATGGTTCGTAACCAAAGACGAATCAAGAGAAGGATGATGAGAGCCAAATAACATTTATTAGGATATTACTAGATCGAATACACATTTTTCATTTTATCAAATTCTTATCCGGTAATTCAATTTTGTGAATCTCTATGCATCCCTACCATGCATTTACCCTTCAGATGAAAGCCCAAGATCTAACTTCTCACCCTCTTTTTTTGCCAATTACTACTCATCTTAGAATCCGAACATTAGTTACATGCAAATTATCATGTAATTAGAAAATGGTAAACTTCGGATGCATAGTAGGAAGAGAAGCATGTGAGCTTTCTCTCTTACTTACCCTAACGAAACAATCATGAAAATGCAGCCTCAAGAGAGGGCCGGAGAGACTCGGAGCGACGGACATGACTTGGCCGATGACTTCCTTCACGATTGCCTCTGCATTTGGGCATGCCTTCTGGTAAAACCCTACTTCGAGACCTTGACCGTGAGCGCCCTTAGGGACAAGAAACGAGAACATCAACTGAAGCAACAAGCAAGACAACATGAGCTTTGGACAAGCCATTGCTTTGTGCCAAGAAGAACGTGATTGCTGTCTCTTAATCTTAGTGATTGGCTGTAGACGTTCCACGGACATATCGCTTTGCCTTTTATAGGGAGAATTACAAAAAAGTCTTTATCTTATTGAAATTAATCAATTTAGTCCTAAATCTTCTTTTTTTTTGTCCATTTGAGTCCTAATACTTTTGCATTTATGTTAGTTTAGTCCATCAAGCTAAATTTGACCTAAAATCACTAACAAGGTGATGGCCGTTCTATATAAGTGTAGCCGGTGTTGACATAAATAATTTTTTATAATTATTAATATTTTCTTTGAATATTTTCTTTTCATTTACATTTTTTTTTTCTTTTTTGTCTCTCTGGTTTTTTTTTTTTTTTTTGCCCCTTTCTTCTTCCTCTAGCCGGTCTTTGGACCTTGGTGATTGACAGGGGCAAGCTTCACCTCATTAGCCACTGGCAAGTTTGAGCCTTGCCCTCACTAGTGACTGATAGAGGCGACTTCACCAGAGGTTGGCAAGTTGGCACTTGCTTCTGGCCGGTCATCGAGGCCTAGTGATTGGCTAGAAGGAAGAAGGAAAAAAAAAAAAAAAAAGGAAAAAGAGAAAGAAAAAATAAAATAAAAATATTTAAAAGAATTAGCCACGTCAACATTGGCCAAGTTACATAAGACGGCCAATATCCATGTTAGTTATTTTCGACTAAAATTGGCTGAATAGATTAAATTGACATGTAGATGTAAAAGATTTAAAACTCAATTGGTAAAAGGAAAAGAAGTTTATAATTGAATTTGCATAATTGCATCAGTTTGTGGCTCTTTTGATAATTCTCCCTATAAAAGCGCAAGTGATGTGTTCATGAAACGTCCACAGCCAAACATGAAGGTCAAGCGATAACAATTTATCCTTGCCCGTCCAGTTTCAATCTAAATTTGCACGAGTTGTCGAACCCATGAGTACTCGCAGCAATCATTTGTACTTATCGAATAGTCATGCGTCAAATATTGAAAACTAGAAAAAGTAGAGGGTCCTAGCAGCAAATTGATGGAAGTGTTCATGGACCAAATAGCTACCCTCATCTCCATTAATTTGTGAAAGCCACATTAAACTGGAAAAGCTAGCTCCATTAATTTGTGAAAGCCACGTTAAACTAGAAAAACTCCGAGTGCCTCTCCATCTCCCCAACTCTCTCTCTCTCTCTCTCTCTCTCTCTCTGTCATCCTGGAAAACTTGAAGGTCGTATATGAAATGAAACTCGCCAATGACGAAAGCGCTCCTCATCTCTGGATCGCTTTACTTCACTCTTTATCTTGCAACTTTGACATCGACCTCTCTCGGAACTAGACCCTCGTTAGCTCGAACTATTGTTCATGTCTAGGGTTTTCGTCTTCCTGCTCGGCGAGTGAAGCGCCTTGTTTTTTTTTTAATAGCCCACGTTGCTCGTGCACGTATTTTCTTAGCTCTTACTTGTTTCGCGCCTTTTTTTTTTTTCTTTTCCTTTGTTTAATTTACTCCTAACGTTCGTGTTGGTGTTCGATGGTACTTCTCTGTTTTTTGTATTCGTGGGAATGCTAAGTCTGACATCGGACGCTGACTAGTAAAGAATTGAGATTTTTTTTTTTTTTTTTTTTTTCATTTTAGATAGATATAGATGATGCGGCGGACGAGGTAGTGAGGGCCCCCTTTGGAGGTTACCGGTGGATTGAACTTGAATGCACTTTGGACCGACCGAACATTGTCCGATCCATGACCAGTTGGTTCTAGTGTGATTACTGTGCAAGTGAAAGTGAATTTAAGAAGCATCGATATTGATATATCACACAATATGACGAAACATGTCGACATATCGTTTCTTAAAAAATAGAGAATTTTAGTACATTGGGACATGTATATTAAATATATATTTATATATATATATGATAAATTATTATTTTTATGATTATTTAATCAAATTAATTTAATTCAAGTTCATAAATAAATAAAGGGAAATTTTCAAATAATGACTCAAAATGGATCTATTTTTTAAAATTGGAACCTAAAGCGGACTTTGTCTCAAAGAAATATCCGAAGTGGACCCTCTATCTCAAATGAAAATCTGAAATGAACCTTATTTCAAATAAGAAATGAGGCTGGGAGGTTGTGAGGTTGGATTTTGAAGTTAATTACAGTTATTATAACTTCTTTGTTTACAGTTATAATAACTGTAATCAATGGCATTTCATCTTTTCGTAGGAGTCAACCCTAAACCACTTTGGGGTTCGCCCCGGTGTGGCCACCCTTCCATCATGGAAGGGGGGTGAGGTTCAAATCCCTACTTTCTCAAAGGGAGATGGGGGTAGGGACATTTCATCTTCTTCGTAGGAGTCAAAAAAAAAAAAAAAACCTAAAGGTATTGGCAGCTAACTGTGTGAATGAATCCATCAAGAGAAGTAGGTCAAAAAATCGACGGAGAAGACATGACAATTTGTTCAATAAATAAGAGACTTGTGAAAAGATTAGGATGGTGGACGATACGCCTTTTTGTCTAATTGGACCTTCAAGTTAATGGGTGGAGTCAACCTAAAGCTTGGCCGAAGAATCCATATACAATATAAGGTCAAAAGATCTAGAAGCGCAGGAAGTGCCTTTCTTTGGTTGTTTTTAAAATGATCAATTGATCCTTTAAAGAGGGAAAAATGTTGTTATTACTAAGGATTTTTGTAAATAAATGTTTCCAGGACACTTATCAACCATCTCAACAAAGAAAAAAATTGTCATATTCAATGCATCGTTTTTCTTTCTCGCATGATAAAAATATCCAAAACAAAAACATCATAGAAAACGGCCAGTAAGAATCCATGCGATGGGAAATTCATTTTCTCAAGCATATGTCAAATGTTTGTGCGCTTCTTTTTTGCTTATACTTGATGTCAAACACAAGCATGCAATTTTCTCAGATTGGAGGAAAATATTATTTAAAAGTTTGAAAAATAATTTACGAAGGTATTTTCCGATGAGACATTGCACAAGATGGCCTCTACTGAGTGAAAATGTTTTCCATCGCTATGGGAAATTCATTTTCGCAAGCAGGATGAAAATGTTACTTTTGAAAAGTGGAAAATATTTTCCCCTACTTAATCTCTCTATCTTACACCTCTACAAATCCTCACTTCCTCCTCCCATTTCTTCTTCTTATTTTCTTTTTTTATTTGAACTATTTTTTATTTCTTTTTCTTTTTTAATTTGAATTATTTTTAATTTCTTTTTTTCTTTTTCCTTTTTCTTTTATTTGTTTCCCATCTTCTTATTTCTTGGCTAGTTATCAAACCAAGTGAACCTCAACCTGGCTCAAAAAATTGCGTGCTTGTGTTCTTGACACTCACCCTCATCAAGCAAAAGAGTGAGCGGAAAATATTTTTCTTGGCCCAACAAAAAATTTGCAAACATTTTTAGGTGTTGGCCGATACATTAGAAAATATTGTCATTTTCCCGAAAAATGACTTCTTAAAATATTTTTCGGAAATGGCTTTTTCCGCGTCAACAAATCCTTACATTTGAAAAGTCTTCAAGATTTAAGAAATGATGATTTAAAGTATTAGAGATTCACCTCACATTTAAATGTTGATCTTGTTCCTCCTCAGCTGATGATATACTATTCTAATTCACGTCGACTTTTCATGAACTTTTAAGGTTTTGGCACAAGCTCAAGCATTCAGCTTTTTGCTTGGTGTCATTAAGAAAAATCATAATTCACAATTCGTGATTGCGTGGAGATACAGTGTAATGTATTATCAATTGATCATTAGTATGGGAATTAGGACTTAATCGATTCATTCCCTTAGCCCAAGCCACTTACCTCACGTAGGGGAGGCGATCTTTTTATAAATTTTTCTCCATTTTTTTTATCTGCTCAATGTTCCCCGAATATCTATTTAATATTTTGGAGTGGCTTGACTACCGTTTTTTTAATAGTTTTCTTCAATTTTTACGACTCCCAAGTTTGATTTTAATATTTTTAGCCAAAAAAAAAAAAAAGCTTGACTTTAATATAACGGAAGGCACTAAATTTTTTTAAAATAACCAAATATCAGTATCTAACATTATATGTAACAGACCCTAATGATTTTTTTGTATTTTTTTTTTTTTTGTGGTTGACAAAAAAATGGGTTTTTTTTTTTTTTTGAGCAAGGACATAAAAATGGGGTTAATGATTACAGAAGTTAGCCGGCTGTTGAGGGATCTGGGGAGGCTGCATCTTGGTAGACCTCAGCGGTGGTCGATCTTATGGGCCGGGCTGATGCTGGGATGTTCCGATCTGGGTCCTCCTGGGCTTGAGTGAAAGACTTGGCCCAACCCAAGTTGATGGTAGGACGTTGGATTAGCTTGAATTGAAGGGGAAGCACGGCGCATCCATGGGGCACGGGGCACTGTAATTGAGCTATTATTCCGATCGGTTTGAATTTTGAAAATGCTTAGAAAAGCATTCATTCTTTCTTTTTCATTCATGTTAAGGGAAGGGACTTTTTTTTGTCCTTTGCCGAGCTGGCGTCTTTTTGAATTTTTAATCATAACATTTCTCGATTTACTCGTATGCGTAAAAAAAAAATCAAATCAAATCAACCCAAAAATGAAGCACGCGCCTATTGTAGCTCTTATTCATAACCCCAATCAAGTAAACCTCTATTATCCCATATTTATCATATTTATTAGAATCCGAATAAAATTATGTAATTAGATTTTTTAAATTTATCGTGCTACTTCAATTAGAAAAACTAGGTATCATTATATCGTTTTTTTTTTTTTTATTATGTGGTAGAGAGATAAATAAAGCCACCTTTTACTAAAGGTTAGAATAACAAAATGATAGAGAGAAGGAAGGTTTATGTAATGACCCGATCCGTTGAGGACATGAGTGATCACCAAGGTTGTGGGGCTTGGACAAAGTGCAGTTCCAACTCGAGGATGGCAAAGGGGTTAGAAAATGAACCAAATCCTACATTACCTAGACATAGTAAGATGAAATGTCACATATGTGATAACACTTGTTTTAATTTGCAATGAGTTTTGAGCAAAATCCAGAAGAACAAAACCATGCGGACTGTGGTCCAAAATGGACAATAAAGCTTGGGTTTAACATTATGGTTTCAAAGCCAATAGCCCAGCCGAAATTGTGTGGTTTGGGGACAAACCAATTGGAAGTTGAGGCTCGGACAAAGTGCATCCGACTTGAGGATGGCAAAGGGGGTAGTAATAAACTATGGGATGAGGTAAAATATCATATATGTGATGACATTTATCTTAACTTATAATGAAAACTTTTTCTGGGTGAAACCCAAAGAAGAAAACCGTGCATGCTATGATCCAAAATGGATAATATAGTTACAAATGAGACTTAAGTTTGACAGTAATTATTTGAAAGAAGAGATCAATATTCAAATGAAAATAACGATAGATAAGATAAAAATATTCGGTGAGGATCAAGTATTTGAACGCCCAAAAAAAAAAAAAAAATTCAAGTGTTCGACATATTATTTATTCGGGTAAAAGCAAAACCTGTGCAAAAGGCGAAAATTGTTCCTGACAAAACCGATTTCGGGAAACCTCTTGACCGCCAAGAGGCTTTTACCCGAAAGGCCTCATTAATCAGCACTGCATGTTTCGGTATGGTGGAGTATACGTCCTCCTATGTCAGTACCAAGCAAGGGAGACAAACTAAACATGAGTGAACATCATCCCAGCCACATGCGTCAATCCAAGGTTGTCCGAAGCCCAAATTGTGCGTCCGAGGTTCAATCCATGCCTGTGTTCCGGCCCATATCGGGCCCAAGATCGAGTCCCCTTCTCTCTCTCTTGCTGTAATGAGGCAGTGAGAATCCACGCTTGAACTCTTGCAACCGGCTGTCTCTCTCTTTCTCTCTCCTTCGATGGCTCCGATCGCGAGATCTCTGCCGGCGCTCTCAGCTGGATTCTTCTTCCTCATCCTCACCGTCGGAGCAGCTGTTGTTTCATCTGGGTATGATCTTTTTCTCATCCTATTGCTTTCCCAAGCTTAAAGTTCTGTTCTTTAGCTCTTCCTTTTCGGATCTCCTTGGGTTCCTTCCTCACCCGATCGAAGGCATGGACTTTAATGGCAACGGAAGATTTTAATTGGGTTTTCATCTTATCTTAAGCGGACCCCAGGAATTATGCTTCTTGTCCAAATTATATGCTGCTTCTCGTTCGTTCGTTCGTTCGTTGGTTTTACTAAGTCTGCTGCTTCTCGTTTGATTGGCTGTCTTTAACGTGGTTGGGTCCGTCCTCGTTTTGCAGGCCTGCCGATGGTTTCACGATTAATGGTCGCGTTAGGATCCCCGGTACGATGATGAATCACCCTCGGGGCTGTCCTTATGTTGATTTTCGTTTGCTAATTCGTTGCTTTGTGCGCGGAAGTCTTCGTTTTTGTAGGGCTGTGATTCTGATTGTAGTTTAAGTATTGCATCGGGTAGAATTTGCTGAATGCTTGATTCTTGTGTCTGGAACCACTTAAAAGTTTAACGCGCATATTAGAACTTTATTTTTCAGCCACACGTATCTATCAATCTTCCAAGACAGACAATGCGGTAGTGACGACCATTGAGAGTATGAGCTAATGCTCGAGGTAGCATTGGGAGCTTACCAAGTTGGCCTTGAGTTTCTTTTTTAGGTCTTTGAGGGTTCCTGGGGTTGGGATGAGGCGGGTGTTTTTGAGTTCAAAGAAATTGTTTGGGCATCATCATGTTTTCCACACAATATTATGTTTAGAGCAATGTGTTTGATGGCATCTTCTATATATGTAGATTAATATGGGCTTGTTAGTATTTGACTGAGATATAATAAATATTGCTTACAATCAGTTATAAGATCGTCTCTTTATGGAATCGTGTGATGGTGAATTTACACGATTTACTACCATCACAGGAG
This sequence comes from Eucalyptus decipiens, assembly GCA_014182575.1. Lineage (NCBI taxonomy): Eukaryota > Viridiplantae > Streptophyta > Magnoliopsida > Myrtales > Myrtaceae > Eucalyptus > Eucalyptus decipiens. Next base: position 42,906,858 of record CM024611.1, on the reverse strand, counting down.
AGGGAGATGTCTGACCTTGCTGCAAATAAGTTTTCATCATAAATGATAGAAGTAGAAGAGAAATAAAAGATAGGTAATGCCACTCAAAAATCTAGCCTGCTCGGTTACTCAAATGGAGGCAAATAGTTTTCACTGGAAAATTTTGATCCTTCTGCTTTTAGTTTTCAGTTGTGGTAATTACAAATTTAATCTTCCTTTCAATGCAACCATCCTTTTTCTCTTCTTGACCCAAATTGCAAATGCTTTGGCAGGAGCTGGTGCATTTGGTCTTCCGGGAAAGATATCAGATGCTAAAGTTACACTCAATGGTGGCAAGAGAATTACTTTCCTTAGGCCAGATGGATATTTCTCATTGTATCCTCTTCTTCAACTGTAGCTGTTTTGTTCCCAATGCTTCCTATAACACCTTCCACCTCTCCTACTTTGTTTCACGTGAATTCTTTTGACTTTTTTAAAACAAAGTTCATGCAGGGCTTCCTTTCTCTGATTCTTTAAATGACTTGCTCTATTACCGTTTTTAAGCTGTACTTAAATTGTCACGAGCTGATATGGACAAAGATGATGGCAATATGCTTGTATATGATCATGTTTGGCATGAGAATGTTCCTTAATTCGTATTTTGAAAAAGCCATAATATCTCGGCTGGGACGCATCTGATTGAGGTGGCTGCCATTGGATATTTCTTTTCACCGGTGGGTATGATCTTAATTTGCTAGTTATCCACCAGATTCAATCACTGTCTGACTTCAACAAATTTATTGCTTTATAAATGCTCAGGTACGAGTTGATGTCAGTGCTAGGAATCCTGGCAAGGTGCAGGCTGCCCTGACAGAGAATAGGAGGGTCTTGAATGAGTTGGTTTTAGAGCCATTGAGAGAGGAACAGTACTATGAGGTTGATTTGACCAGAGCCTAGTCTTATTGATGGTTCTACTAACATGTTTTGTTAACTTCTTTCCTTCAAATCTTGATTTAAACAGATTAGAGAACCCTTCTCCATAATGTCCCTGGTGAAGAGCCCGATGGGTCTGATGGTTGGTTTTATGCTGATTGTTGTTTTCCTAATGCCAAAGTTAGTTGAGAACATGGGTAAGTACTCATTCTTGATATCATAATCCCAGCATAGTGATCTTAAGGATATGCGAGTATTTTGCTGGTGTGGATCATATAATTTGCTGTCAACCTAGTGATATTGTGTTATATTTCAGCCTCTTTAATCAATTTTCAGTTAAGTTGGCTTTCAAACTTTTTTCATCTTGTTTGTCCTTTGATCAATTTGTTGTTTATGGTAATAGATCCCGAAGAAATGAGGCGAGCTCAAGAAGAGATGAGGAGTCAAGGAGTTCCATCTCTTTCAAACTTGTTGCCTGGAGCAGCAAGGAGCAACTAAATGTAACACTCTGATTACTAGGGACCTCTCATTGTCTTTGGATGGCATTTAAATCGCCAGGAGGAATCACGTGGCTGAAACATTTACTTGTGGAGAACTTTTACTTAGGGGAGGATCTAAAAAGCATTTACGGAAGCATTTTCTCTCGAACCTTTTAGTGGATGTTTTGATTCTTGCTGGTTAATTTAGGGATGAAATTGTTTATCTTGGTGGTTGAGGCACGCTTTGTGAGTCACCAGAGGTGTACCTTTATTAGTAGATTTGTACCTTTGCTATGTTGTACAATTAGCCACAAAACAGGAGATATATACAGTAGTTGATCCATTTCAAAGAAGTTTGCGACTAATGTCTGATTGGTGGGTCAGGAAAGGCACTTATATTTTTGTGAGTGATCCAAAGCATTACCGAAAGGGAAAAGTAGAACCATTCTGGCCTGTCATAAACACTCTGAATTTTATTAATTGACTGGCCTTCACTTGCAAATGAATCCAATTTTACCTGTGCTTGTCACAATCTCTCCAGAAAGTCATTATCTACGAGGGTTGCCTCATAGTTATGATTACAAATAGCAAATTCACTGTGCCTATGGTACTGGACTATTTGCATGCGGTGACATTCATACTAGGAATCCGAGCAAATACCACAGAGAATGGAGCCACCGTGATTGGATCTGAGTGGCTTACATATATCGGATCGAGGGAAGGAATGTTGCCAGATGAGTCTATGTTTAGAACTTTTCCACTGAGAAGCAGGACTTGGCTCTGTATATTTCCTCCTTTGGCAGTCAAGTGATACTCTTCTCTGATGTTCCCATCATTAGATGATCCTCTTGACATACTGGCAAATCTTGTCCTGTTATTTTGGCTCTCGTGTTTCAGAGTCACTGTTCCTTTACTGGTTACATTTTCAGTTGAAACGTGAACTTGGACAGTTGTTTTACCATCAAGGTTGATCAGCAGCAAAGTGATACCAGGCTGTTGATATCAAGGAACAGAGTATTAGCCAACTACACATGGTTTATTCTCTTGTTTCAAGAGTAGAAGACACTTAACAGAGTTCTTTGAGCAATGAGCATAAGCACGGATCTTATCTGTGCCTGAGAAGCTAGTTAACAAAACTTCGCTCCCCATCAACTTTTGCCAAAGAAGAGCACTGCAGAGCACAAGTGAAGTATTGGCGTCAGCTTGAACGTTTTCTTAATTCATTCAATTTGTTTGTTCATTTAAGACAATAATGTTGTCAATCAGATGAATCTGGTTCTTCCGCTTATTTCTCTCTTATCAACTCTGGATTGGGACCGGCCTTAATACTGACCAAAGCTGGTTATTTCTTAGTTTAGCGTCTCCACTGATACCCTTCGAAACAGTTTTGCATTATCTAGTATTAGAGTTCTAAGTTGAATTGGATTAAGGCTTAAGCTAAAATAACACGACTAGTCTACCTGTAGTAATCTGGGTTTGGGAGAAATGTTTGAGTGTTTAGCAAGCCATAGTTTCCACCAATCAATGTCTGTCTGCAGTATGTTTTTGTATCGTAAGTGGCCGCCATTCCTAGTTGGTCCAAGTACCTATACAACACAGACGGCATAAAATTCCTTAATCTCGTGATCTCCTCATCAGAATCATCAATGTAAGTAGTTGACGTGTAAGAGTCTTATTTTACCAGAAACTGAACACAAAGGAGTTAGTGACAAGGTTGCGGCCGCTATTAGAAGCGCCTCCGGCTTCACCAACCCATGCAACTGCCGAAGTTCCAGAATTCTTCAGAAGAGTCTGAAGACTGCTGAATGTTCGCACCGCACCATCAAGATAAGAACGATTGAGGATCTTGTGAATAAGGTGATCATCGACTCCTACATAATTCAGTTGAACGATGAAGATGAAGCACAATGTCTCAAAATAGTATGGTCCAACAAAGGTCTGATTCTGAAGTGATATTACCTGGACCAAGGTTATAAATGTGGTGGGTGACAACTTGAAGAGTTTTACTTGTTTGATCTATAAAATGGGCAAACCAATCCACATTAAAGAATCCCCCTGGTGCCAGGACTAGTGGCTTAACTTCGAAACCTGCGTATATTTCTTCCACTAGGTGTTGAAGGGTTTTTATATCTGATGCATACTGGTGGGCTGAAACTCTTGCTCCAACTCCATTTCCACTTAGTTCATTGCCTAACCAGCAAGAAAAGCACAGATTTTAAAGACACAGTACGTCACAGTTGACAAAACACTGCAGAAAAACTTCAAGAGTAAATGTTCATGCAACCGTATCTTTTCCACCTTTTCTTGTCCATGCTGAACCAAGAACCACAACGCTTACCAAGCTCCCAGCCGAGGATAGAGTAGCCTTTATTGACAGTGTACTGAATAAGAGATTCGGCATTACTGGAATTCCAGGGCCCATTAACAAGACTGTCTGAACCGATTTTCCTGCCATATAATGCATTCAGCCCAAATGTGACGGCTGCCCTGTAATATATGCACAGCACCATCGATGTACTTAGATATTTAGGACACGAGGGGCTTCAAATTCATGCCATTTGTGGAACAAATGGTAAACATAATCTTAGCCTTAGGCCTACCCCGTCTGCTTGAAAAATGAGTTCAACTCATCCCATCGGGCCAAAGGTAAGCATCCTTGTGAGAAACCAAGAAATTCTGAGCTGTTCTTGGTGAAGATGCTGCAAGGTCTGTCATCACCCTGTGTTTCATATACTACTTTATCTTGCAAGGTCCCCCCTATTCTAATCCTCAGGGGTGAAAAGGCTGCAATACAGCATAAATGTCTACAACTTTAAATTTGAAGGGACCAAGATGATGTGACATGTTGAAATTGTTCAATGAAGATCAGCATGCACGTTCGTATACCTTTTATGGCATTTAGCAGAAGTGTGTTTTTCAGATCCTGATGAGAGACGATCACGTTTGAGAAGCCAAGACTTGCAGAAGGAAAGTTATAATAAACAAAGGAAATGCTAACTCCATGCTTGTCAAATACTCAAATTAAGCTCTCTTGATTACTTTTTCTCTTTTGGTGGTTCTGTGCGAGCAGGTGGGCAGAGTCCAGACCTAAACTCAAGTATCTGTTCATTATTGAAGATCCTCCTCCTCCTCCTCCAGAAGCTCCATAATTCACATAACCCCACAAAAACCAACAGAGAGAGAGAGAGAGAGAGAGAGAGAGAGAGAGAGAGAGAGAAAAAGCATACCAAAGTTAGGAGGGTGGCTCTTCCCCAGCTGCAAGTGCCATAATCACATTTTTCAGGAGGCCACCAATCCAAAGTGGCACAGATGTAATCATCGTCTGTCGTAGCAACGGATGCTGTTCCATTGATGAACAAAATTCCGGCAATCTGTGAAACCGCTAAGCTGGAGTTGTAACATACCCAGAGCACCAAAACACCCGACCCCACGAGAACAAGCAGAGACGCCGCCCTGCAGTACATTTAAACGATGGCAAGAACAGTCTTAGGCTCCAAACAAACTCATGGGTTGAGGAAGCATGAATGCTTTAGTTGCGGTCTTTTTTCACAATTGAAGAACCATCTGTGAGACACAGGATGTCAAAGGAGAGGAAAAGAAAAAGCTGAAACTTGAAAGCCGTGTTCTTTGGAGGGTCCTCAGAGAAATAGTAGTTTTCTCGAAACTTTAGATGTTCTACTTCCGGCAATTAAATTGATCACTAAGCATAATTGTTTATTCAAGCTAGTACCACCGCTGCGTGCTTGCTTAAGAATATGAATTTTTAATGGTATTATACAAATATACACATTTTTTTCCAGAATTTTTTTGATAATGATGAACTAGTGGTGGAGTGCCGGTGCTCGTGATTGGTGTTGAGAGGATAGATGCTGTGTAGACCAAAGAAACGAAAGCTCAATGGGCAGAACCGAAAGGAAGGAAAAAAAAAAAAAAGGAGCATAGAACATTCGATTCGTCCAACATGTAATAAATCATGCGCATTTAAGTCTACCAAGTGTCTTATCATGGAAAGTGAGGTCACTTGTGGAAAGAGATTCGGACAAAATTGAACAGGGACCCAATGACTTAAAAAAGCAAATTAGGGGAATCTAGTTTCATACCGTGAAACATAAAAGTCAAGAGAATGAAATTATATAGGGTGCAAGGCAGATTAAAACCCCACATATTTTTAGTCTTTTTGTAGTGCGCGCATCGCCTGTTTCATGTTTCCCTAAATGAATATACATATAACAGTACCCTATATGCATTTTGTTTAATCAATTTATTAAACAGAAATCCAAGGAAAGGGCAAATTTATGCTCTAAGATATACCAAAAAGTTATTGATCTCAACCAAATAGCACGCCTTTCAGAACAATAAACCTAGAATGGTTTATTATTACACACCAAAAGAAGGCCTTGAAAGATCCTTTTAATGTTCATTGATCATGTTTATCTTGTTCAGAGCTCTTCCCTTTCCAATTAGAAAAAATTGGACGGACATATCACAATCAAATCACTAGGGTGAATTCTCTGAAAGCAAACTGTCCTAGGCAAAGTGGTCGCTTCTCAAATGAAAGTCATATTTATAATGACAGAAACAGTCATGAATTTTAAAGAACTCCAAGAATCAAGAGGACCACTATCTAAGAAAAATGAAAAAGGGCTATACTGCTACCGACTCAAGGTCCTTATGATCATTTGACCCAAATTTTTTTTAAAAAAGGTCCTTATGATCACTACAATTTCAAAAAGGGTCTCTATTTACGTAGTTTTGCCAGTTATAAGCAATCTTAAGGAGAGAAAAAAGAACGAGTGAAATATGCTTAATGCAAATGGACAACCCAACATGATTGAAGAATGTAAATCTTAAGTGGTAACTTTTTTCATTTTTCTTTTTCAATAGGAAACAGGGGCCTAACACTAACGCAGGAAGGTTGCAACTTCGAATGACAATTTGAGTTCGTCAAGTTCTAAGTGTGAATACCTCTAGATCCCAGGTGGTTTTGGTGCTCAGAATACAATAACATCTGTAACCACATTTGCTATTGGTAAAAATCAACAAGAGGCATCTTTCGGAAGGATTGTGCATTCAAATGGCAGTTATTAACTGTGCAGGTAGGTTATAGAAATCATTACTTCACATTTGACATCTTTCATCTACGTTGAGAGAGACAAATCGTCCTTAGCTTCTTCCTAGACATAATGCGCCAATCTGATTCGGTACTTGAAAGTCAGAGTCGGCCAATTTTGCAAACTGGGAAGGTTAAATTCATATGGTTGTATGCAACTTTTCTTGGGCATTCGATCTGTTTGTGAGGATGGAAACATTGCTCGCACACCAGATGTGCATGGTCATTAAAATTGCAAAAAATTTGAAACTCCAGTGGCCAGTAAGATTTGAAAATGACAAGTAATTTCTCAGAGCGTAAATCTGCATTATAATTTATTGCACCAGAACCAGAAGCTTTACTCATATGTCACCCTCGAGTTGGGATATACACATAATAGATTGATAATTCCATCATCCCCACGACACAGCCAAAACAAGCTATATGCAGTTTGACTTGTAATGCCAACATGGAACATACTTACGTCACCAATTTGGAGTACAGCTGGTCTTGACAAGTTAGCACTATTAATCGTATGAGATGTGAAATGACATGCTAAGCCAATGTAATGACAGCAATATGATCACTGCACCCATTTCCGAGGACTTCAATGAAGATTGAACATTAGATCTAAATCATAGACGTGGAACAGTTGACTTTGGACTCTAGACTAGCGCTAAGTGGTATGAACATCTCATCAGAGAAAGCTCGTTCAGCATTAGCAGTCTCTTTAATATTTTTGATCTTTTTGGCGGGTTTGGGAGGTTTAGGGATGCTAAAAAGGATACTCAGAACATAAGTTGGATAAATTTACAGATTCAAGAAGTGATCATGATGCAGATAGTGATTTGCTTATGTGTATAACTGAACGTGTGTGGATCTGAATGCACCACTTTGCACAGAGAGCAGATTGGTCTGACGTATCCAAGAAGAAGAAGCTGGTTATGAACTTCTCACAAACTTACATAAATTTGCATAGCAAAGAAAGGAAAAGAAAAAAAAAAAAAACAGCAACCAAAAGAATTTTTATCTGTAGATTACAGCAATTGAAGATGCTACAAGTATCTACAGTTCAGAGAAGTAATTCCATTGTGTGTGTGTGTGTGTCTTGAACTATCATGCTAGGAAACTGAGCAAATACAACAGAAAATGGAGCCACCAGAATGGGACCTGACATGCTCACTTTTGTAGGATTTAGGGGAGGAATGTTCCCAGAAGAATCAACACTAAGAATTTTCCCATTGAGAAGAGTGACTTGGCTGTGCAAGTGTCTGTCTTTAGCTGTCAATTGGTACTCTTCTCTAATGTTTGCATCGAATATCAACCCGTTTGGAATGCTGGAAAATTTACTTTTATGGGAACAGATTTGTGGTAGCAAAAGTATTGTCCCATTAAGTATGCAAGGGATACTTCGTGAGTCACTGGAGGTGTTCTTTTTTCATTTACATTTGTACCTCTGCTATGTTGTACTATTAGCCACAAAACAGGGGATATATACGGTAGTTGAGTCACTCAGAAGAAGCTTGCTACTAATGTCTGATTGGTGTGTTAGGAAAGGCACTTTATTGTGAGTGATCCAAAGCATTACTGAAAGGGAAAAATAGAGCCATTCTGGCTTGTCATGAAACACTCTGGATTTTATTAATTGACTAGCCTTCATTTGCAAATGAATTCAATTTTACCTGTGCTTGTCACAATTTCTCCAAGAAATAATTATCTATAGTGGTCCCCTTATAGTTACAATTACAAATAGAAAGTTCACTGTGCCTATGGTCCTGGACTATTTGCATGCAGTGACATTCATATTTGGAATCTGAGCAAATACAATGGAGAATGGAGCCACCGTAATTGGATCTGAGTGGCTTACATTTATTGGATCGAAGGAAGGAATGTTGCCAAATGAGTCTGTGTTTAGAACTTTTCCATTGAGAAGCAGGACTTGGCTCTGTATATTTCCTTCTTTGGCGGTTAAGTGATATTCTTCTCTGATGTTCCCGTCATTAGATGAGCCTCTTGACATTCTGGCAAATTTTGTCCTGTGATTTTGGCTCTCTTGTTTCAGAGTCAGTGTACCGTTACTTGTTGCATTTTCAGTTGAAATGTGAACTTGGACAGTTGTGTTACCATCAAGGTTAATCAGCAGCAAAGTGATACCAGGCTGTTGATATCAAGTAACAGCAGATTAGCCAACTACATGGTTTATCCTCTTGTTTCAAGAGTAAAAGACACTTACAGAGTTCTTTGAGCAATGGGCATAAGCACGGATCTTATCTGTGCCCGAGAAGCTAGTTAATAAAACTTTGCTCCCCATCAACTTATGCCAAAGAAGAGCACTGCAGAGCACAAGTGAAGTATAGGCATCAGCTTGAACTTTCTATTAATTCATTCAATTTGTTTGTTCAGTTAGCACGATAATATTATCAGTCAGATGACTCCAGTTCTTTAAATTATTTCTATTTCTCTTTTCAACATTGGATTTGGACCAGTCTTCACACTGACCAAAGCTGGTTATTTCTTAGTTTGCAGTTTCCACAGGCAAAGCTATTCCATTACCACTCGTAACAGTTTTGCATTATGTGAAATATATCAAAGAGAGAAATAGGACTATTAGGAAAATATCTTTAAACCTTTCATTTCACTCATCTAGGGGTTAGTTGAGTTGGATTAAGGTTTTATGCTAAAACCACATGAGTAACCTACCTGTAGTAATCTGGGTTTGGGAGAAAATTTTGAGTGTTTAGCAAGCCATAGTTTCCACCAATCAATGTCTGTCTGCAATATGTTTTTGTATTGTAAGTGGCCGCCATTCCTAGTTGGTCCAAGTACCTACACAACACAGATGGCATAAATTTCTTAGTCTCATGATCTCCTCATCAGAATCATCAATATAAGCAGTTGATGTAGAGTCTTATTTTACCAGAAACTAAACACAAAGGTATTAGTGACAAGGTTGTGGCCGCTGTTATAAGCGCCTCCAGCTTCACCAACCCATGCAACTGCCGAAGTTCCAGAATTCTTCAGAAGACTCTGAAGGCTGCTGAATATTTGCAACTCACCGTCAAGATAAGAAGGATCGAGGATCTTCTGAATAAGGTGGTCATCGACTCCTACATAAATCAGTTGAACTTGATGAAGATGAAGCACAATATCTCAAAATAGTACTGTCCAACAAAGGTTTGATTCTGAAGTGATATTACCTGCGCCAAGGTTATAAATGTGGTGGGTGACAACTTGAAGAGTTTTACTTGTTTGATTTACAAAATCAGCGAACCAATCTGGCTTAAAGAATCCCCCAGGTGCTAGGACTAGTGGCTTAACTTCAAAACCTGCATATATATCTTCCACTAGGTGTTGAAGGGTTGTTATATCCAATGCATACTGGTGGGCTGAAACTCTTGCTCCAACTCCATCTCCACTTAGTTCGTTGCCTAAACAGCAAAAAAAGCACAAATTTCAGAAACACAATACTTAACAGTTGAAAAACACTGCAGAAAAACGGGAGGAAAAATTCTGATGTTTCTGTCATATCCTTATGCAGAGTAAGTTAACCCGATGGCTCTACAGTAATATCGATGGCTCTACGGTAATATATTAAGCTGGCCGGAAAACATATATTTTCCATCTTTCCTGGTCCATGCTAAGACAAGAACCTCTATGCTTACCAAGCTCCCAACCGAGGATAGAGTAGCCTTTATTGACAGTATACCGAATGAGAGATTCGGCATTGCTGGAATTCCAGGGCCCATTAACAGAACCGTCTGAATCGATTGTCCTGCCGTATAATGCGTTCAGCCCAAATGTGACGGCTGACCTGTAATATATGCACAGCACCATCGATGTACTTAGATATTTAGAACACGAGGGGCTTCAAATTCATGCCATTTGTGGAACAAATGGTAAACATAATCTTAGCCTTAGGCCTACCCTGTCTGCTTGAAAAATGAGTTCAGCTCATCCCATCGGGCCAAAGGTAAGCATCCTTGTGAGAAATGAAGGAATTTCGAGCTGTTCTTGGTGAAGATGTTGCAGGTTGACTGATCACCCTGTTTTTCATATACTACTTTATCTTGTAAAGTCCCTCCCATTCTAATCCGCAGCGGTGAAAAAGCTGCATTACAGTGTAGAAACTAACTTCAATCTGCAAGTACTGAGATGATGTGACATGTCGAAATTGTTCGCATGATCGCATACCTTTTACAGCATTTATCAGAATTGTGTTTGTCAGATCCTGGTGAGAGAACATCAATTATGAAATGCCAAGATTTGCAAAAACAAAACTGTAATTACAAAGGAAAATGCTAATGCTTATGCCATTCTTGTCAAAAACTCAAATTAAGCTCCCTTTGATTACTTTTATCTTTTGGGGGCTCTGTGTGCAGAAATTGTCCAGCGCTAGTCTCGAGTATCTGTACATGAATTGAAGATCATCCAGAATCTCCCAATTCCATGTACTGCACACACACGTGCCCACACACCCACACACACGGGAGAGAGAGAAAGCATACCAAAGTCAGGAGGGTGGCTCTTCCCCAGCTGCAAGTGTTATAATCACATTTCTCAGGAGGCCACCAATCCAAAGTGGCACAGATGTAATCATCATCCGTCTTAGCAATGGATGCTGTTCCATTGATGAACACAGTACCAGAAAGAACATCCCCAGAAATTGCAGTACTCTGCGAAAGTGCTGAGCTGGAGTTGTAATGTATCCAGAACACCATAAAACCCAACCCCACTAGAACAAGCAGAGACCCCATCCCCCAGTACATTTACGCAATGGCCAGTACAGTCTTAGGCTCCATACAAATTATTTGATTGAGTAAGCATGAATGTCTTTGTTGCTATCTTCACTTGGTAACTGAAGAACTTCTTGGGAGACGCAGGACGTCAAAGGAGAGGAGAAGAAAGTTGAAACTTGAAAGCTGTGATCTATGGAGGGTCCGTAGATAAACAATAGTTTTCTTGATATATTATATTTTCTCAATACTTCCAGGTCAACTGAATTGATCCCTGTTCTCTCGCGAATCCTAATTTTTTATGAAGCTAGTACAAGTGCAGAGTGATTGGTTAAGAAGATGCTTTTCTAATGACATTATGCAAATATATTTATAGATATACTTTATGCTGAATTTTTTTTGATAATGATGAACTAGTGGAGGTGTGCTGGTGCGCATGACTGGTGTTTGAGAAAACAGATGCGGTTTAGGCCAAAGAAACGGAAGCTCAAGCCTAGAACATTTGATTCCTCGAACACGAATGAAAAAAATTATGCAGATTTAAGTCGCCAATTGTCTTATCATTGAAAAGTGAAGTCACTATTGAAAAGACATTTTGACGAAAACATTGAAGGGGGACCCAATGACTTAAGTGGATATGTGGGGGAGTCTAGTCTCACGCTGGGAGCTAGAAAAGTCAGGGAATGAAATTATAGAGTGCAAGGCATATTAGAACCCCACACGTTATATAGTCTTTTTGCAGTGCATATATCCCCAGTTAGATGTTTCCCTGAATGGATATACATATGACGTTACCCTGTATGCGTTTCTTTAATCAATTTATTAAGAAGAAATCCAAGGAGAGGTCAAACTTTGCTCTAAAATATACCAAAATGATACTGATCTCAAGCAGATGGCACCCCCTTCAGAACAACGGACCTGGAAAAGTTTATTATTAATGTTCATTGATCATGTTTATCTTGTCCAGAGCTCTTCCCTTTCCAATTAGAAAAATTCGGATGGTCCATATTACAATCAAATCACTAGGGTGAATAATTTGTCGGTATGCTCTTTGGAAGCAAACTGTCCTAGGCAAGGTGGTCGCATCCTAGGAAGGTCAATACTCATGATAACAAAAACAGTATAGATATCAAAGAACTCCAAGAATCGACCGAACGACTATCTAAGAAAAATGAAAAAAGTCCATACAGTAAACATCTTAAGGTCCTCATGATCACTAAAATTTCGGAAAGGGTCTCTATTTCCGTAGTTTGACCAGTTAAAAGCAATCTCAACCGGAGGAAAAAGAACGAGTAAAGTGTGCTTAAGGCAAATGGACAACCCAACATGTTTGAAGGGCATAAGTCTTTAGCTTTAACCTTTTTCACAATTCCTTTTAATAGGAAACAGAGGCCTAACACTAACAAAGGAAGTTTGCAACTTGAAATTACAATTTGAGTTCATCAAGTTCAAAGTGTGAATAACTCTAGATCCCAGGTGGTTTTGTTATGTACACCACATTCAATATTAATAAACATCGACGAAATATGTATTTGGGAGGGATCGTGCATTCAAATGGCAATTGTTAATTTGGGCAGGTAGATAATAGAAATCATTACGTCACATTTGCCATGTTGCAAATATATTGGGAGAGCAATCATCCTTAGCTTCTCCCTAGACATGACACACCAATCTGATTAGGTACTTAAAAGTCATACTCAGTAGGAAACAGAGGCCCAACACTAACACAGGTAGGTTGCAACTTTGAATTACAATTCGAGTTCATCAAGTTCAAAGCGTGATTATCTCTAGATCCCAGGGGGGTTGTACACCACATTTAATATTGATAAACATCGACAAAAGATGTCTTTGGGAGGGATTGTACATTCAAATGGCATTTGTTAATTGTGCAAGGCAGTTGATAGAAATCATTACATCACATTTGCCAACTTGCAAATATAGTAAGAGAGAGAAATCATTCTTTGCTTCTTCCTAGACATTACACGCCGATCTGATTAGGTACTTAAAAGTCAGTCAGCCAACTTTACTTACTGGGGAAGGTTGGACCATATGGTTGTATTCATATTCATCTCATGCAACTTTTCTTGGGGAACGCGATCCATTTGTCGGGATGGAAACATTGCCAGCACACTGGATGTGCATGTTCGTTAAAATTGCAAACAATTTAAAATTCCAGTGGCTGGTAAGATTTGGAAAATGGGTAGCAATTTCTCAGAGCTAAATAGAAAATATAATTTATTGCACTAGAATTAGAAGCTTTTCTCATATAGCCCGCTCGAGTTGGGAACATAAAATATAGATTGATAATACCATCATCATCCACACGACACCCCCAAAACAAGCTATATGCAGTTTGACTTGCAATGCCAACATGGGACGTATTCAACTCACCAATTTGAAGTACAGCCGGTATTTACGAGTTAATACTTCTAATTGTATTGAGGTGACATGCTAAGCCAATGTAATGACAGCAATATGATCAGTGCACCTGCTTCCAAGGAATTTAATGGAGATTGAACATCAGATGTAAATCATCGAAGTGAACAGTTGAATTTGGGCTCTAGACTAGCGCCAAATGGTATGAACATCTTATTGGAGAAAGCAAGTTTAGCATTAGCAATCTCCTTCTTATTTTGGATCTTGTGGTGGGTTTGGAGGGTTTAGGAATGCTAGAAAGAGTAGTCAGAATATTAGCTTGACAAATTTACAAATTTGGGAAGTGATCATGATGTAGATAGCGATCTGCTTATGTGCACGAGTGATTGTGTGTGGATCCAATTGCACACGACTTTGCTCAGAGAGCAGATTTGTCTGACGAATCGAAGAAAAAGAAGCTGGTCAGGAACTTCTCACTAACTCTCATAAATTTGCTTAGCAATGAAAGGAGAAACATACTTTATACAGCAATCACAATAATTTTGATCCATAGATTACAGTTATTGAAGGTGTTACAAATATCTACAGTTCAGAGAAGTATTTCCATTAAGTGCGCGTGTGTCTTGAACTATCTGCAAGCTGTGACGTTCATGCTAGGAAACCGAGCAAATACAACAGAGAATGAAGCCACCAGAATGGGATCTGACATGCGCACTTTTATAGGATTTAGGGCAGGAATGTTCCCAGAAGAATCAACACTAAGAATTTTCCCGTTGAGAAGGGTGACTTGGCTGTGCAAGTCTCTGTCTTTGGCTGTCAAGTGGTACTCTTCTCTAATGTTTGCATCTAATATCAACCCCTTTGAAATTCTGGAGAATTTACTTTTACGGGAACGGATTTGTGGTTGCAAAATTATTGTCCCGTTTCCTGCACCGTCTTCAGCGGAGACATGCACTTGTGCTGTGGTGTTTCCATCAAGATTGATCAACAGCAATGTGATGCCAGTCTGTCATGCGTGGAATTTTAAGATGTTAGAACATAGTTCAGGATATGATGGCTGTAAATTTAAGAATAGACATTACTCACTGAATTCTTTGAACATTGAGAGTAAGCACGGAGTTTGTTTGTGCCGGTAAAGTTAGTGAATAGCACATTGTTTCCCATCAAACGGTGCCAAAGAAGTGCACTGCAATAACAGTAATGCACTCCATCAACACATCAATTTTCAGCAGAATTCTCCCTTATTTCCTGCTTTCTCCATTATTTTTCTTCAGTCTCATCTTTTGTTTTGTAAATGAGAAAAGGACAAAAAAAAAAAAATTCCCATCAATCTTTTTGATCTCATGACTGACCTGTAGTAGTCCGGGTTTGGTTGAAATGTGCTGGAGTTGAGTAAACCATAGCCCCCGCCAATCAATGTCTGTCTACAGTATGTTTTGGTGTTGTAAGTCGCTGCCATAGCAAGTTGGTCCAAATACCTATACAATTTTCAGGGAAAATCAGGAGTAAACATACTCATTGACACCCACCCCGTGATAGGCGAGTTGGTTCGGGCGTACGTTGGCCACACCACTGGCCAGGGTTCGATTCCCCAACTCCACGTTGCGCGACTTAAGTGGGGTGCCATGGGAGGTGGGTTCCCGCACTAGTGCCCCGGGTTTACGTTGTACGGCAATTCCCGGGTACCAAAAAAAAAAAAAAAATACTCATTGACTGCTAATAAAAAATCTTGAAAAGTTTTTCATGAAAATCTTGGTAATATGGAAAATGATGAAGAAATGTGTAGGACAAAACTTACCAAAAACTAGACACAAATGCATCGGTGACAAGGTGATGACCACTACCATAAGCCCCGCCTGCTTCTCCAACCCATGCGACTGCCGAGGTTCCCGAGTTCTTGAGGATACTTTCAAGACTACCGAAAGTCTGAGCTATGCCATTGAGATATGACGGATCCAGAATCCTACTGATGAGGTTATCATCGTATCCTACATGGAACAGACAATTAAGATCCTTCACTATATCTTCTGATGTTCTCCGAAGAATGTGTTAAAACAAGCTAATCACACAAAATTGGGCAGTCGAATGTCCAAGATTAAACAAAAAGTAATAGATGCAACTTCCTTATGGTGAAGTACCTGCGCCGAGGCTGTAAACGTGGTGGGTGACCACTTGGAGCATTTGCGTTGTGTGATCCACAAAATCCATGAACCAGTTGGCATCAAAGAATCCACCTGGTGCTAGGATTAGCGGCTTAACTTCGAAACCTCCATAGATATCATCCAATAGGTTCTGGAGGGTCTTAATGTCAGATGCATATTGTTGTGCCGAGATGTGTGCTCCAATTCCTTGCCCACTAAGTTCATTTCCTAATAGACAGGAACATATTTGGTCAGACACAAAGATACACCATCCAACTTATGCAGATGCAGGATTACGTCAGACTCTCCAAATTTGACGTCATAAGAATTTTTCAAAAGTATACATGAATATGCTCCATCATTGGAGAAGTTAACTCTTCAAATGATACATACAACAGCTAAATTGGTAAAGACAGATTAATGTGCCTTGACACTTCATGGCACACAGAAAAGTACTAATTCCAGGTAAGCTTTGTCCAGTATGAATAATATGTGAATTGGAGCCTTAGATAAAATATAATTTAGAAGTTTCTGGTTTTCATGCAATGGAAGCTTTTAAGTATAAAGAATTTGCTTCTCCGTAGGGCTATAGACTCTTAGAGTACCTAACTGAAAACGATCTTATATGCCTCAGGCAACTACAAGGCCAATTGCTTTTGCCTTTCAAGAATCAATGGAAACAGGACGAGCCAATCAAGTTCTATCGTAATATCATATTTGATAATGCTAACTTGTCCTTTTGTTAATTCCAGAAATACCTATGAGCAAGCAAAATAAGCCATTCCCTGAGAAGGTTGGAACAAGATATTGGATTAAGATTCCGAAGAAAATATTTTTTTTCTTGAGCTGAATTTCTCTTTAGAGTTCCTAGCAATAATTTATGTTTATGAGAGCCAGTAACGAGCATCACTACGCGTACCAAGCTCCCATCCAAGGATGGTATAGCCTTTATTCACAGTGTAACGCAAAAGAGTCTCAGCATTGCTTGAATCCCAAGGTCCATGGACAGATCCATCTGAATTCACAGTCCTTCCATACAAGGCATTCAAACCAAAAGTGACAATAGCCCTGCATTTCACAGAATTGACAGACTTTAAATCAGTTAACAAAGAGTTAAAATATGCGTCAGCAATGTGAAGGATCTTATCCGTACATGATTGTTAAATTTCTGAAAGAGGAAAATTTGTTTTTACCCTGCACGCTCGAAAAATTCATTAAGCTCGTCCCACCTAGACATGGGCAGGCATCCTTGAGAGAAACCAAGAAAATCCGAACCATTGATCGATTGGGGCTTGCAGGGTCCCTCATCTCCTTGTACATGGTATATCAATTTATCTTGTAAGGTGCCTCCCATTCTGATTTTTAACGGTGAAAATGCTGCAAAAGATTAGAGCACTTCAATAGAAATCAGACAAAATGGAGACAGCATGAAACATTCACGACGCCTGCAAAATTTGAAGAAATGACTTCTTACCTTTGATTGCATTCAGCAAAATGGGATTGCTGAGGTCCTACGTATAGAGCAAAGATAAAGAAAGTGAGTGAACCAAAAGAGACAGCAAGATATCAGGCAAATACCAGAATCAGTCACAGCTTGCAACTTCCACACACGCATGCACACATACTCATTCTCTCACAGACACAGAGAGAGAGAGAGAGAGAGAGAGAGAGTCCTGACCAGAGTGAACAGAGTGGCATTGCCCCAGCAAGTGCCCTGGTGACAAACATCAGGAGGGCCATAATCCAAGGTGGCACAAATGAAGTCATCATCAATGCTAGCAATGGAAGCAGACCCATTAATGAACACCCTCCCATCAACCACAATCCCTGAGAGACCTGTGGTCTGTGAGTCCACAGAGTAGTGATGCAACCAGACGACCAAGAAACACACACCCACAAGAACAAGCAGAGACCCCATCCCACAGGACTTGTAACTCTTGGATTGGATCACTCCCAATGCCTATTGCGTAAATCTATGTCCCTTCTCTTCTTTGGTCGCTGAAGACATGAAGGGATCACAAAGGGGAGAAGAGAATGAATTAACGTTTGAAGCTTTCGTTTGAGCTCTTGCTTTGGCGAAGGGACACAGAGAAATGGCTCTCTGTGTTGCCTTTATATAATTTTGGGGGATTCAACGTTGGCCCATGGAAGTCTTTTCGCGCTTCATTTGACCTCATATTTTATATCAAGTAAGTGAAACAACTGTTGATACCTATTTAATTTATTTTTTAGAAAATAATAATGTAGCATTTGATTATTACCTTTCACCAAAAAAAAAAAAATAATGTAGCATTTGGTTGCAGAGGGAAATTTAAAAGTAAAAAATATTTTAAAAAATATAAAATATAAAAAAATAAAAAAAATTTGAATTCAAAATAAGTCAACGGCCGGATTTTGGAGCCATTTCTTTGTTGAAGAGATTGAGTGAATATCGCCGAATCTTCAACAATTTCAAGTTTTCTTTTATAAAAGAGAAGCCGAGGCTTCGGTTCAAGGGGCTTCTCTTGAAAAAAAAAAAAAGAAAAGTGAAAAGAGAGAAAGGAGATTGCAAGGTTTCGGTTCGTGGGAGAGATAAAAAAAAAAAAAGCAAAGTCAGAAGCTTTTGCTTCTGCAGAAAGTGAGAGAGTGTCAGGAGAGAAAAAGTAAAAAGCAAAAAAAGAAAGAGGGAAAAGAAGCAAAAGTTCAATCGGCAGGGGGGATTGGACGTTTACTGTTCATCCTCTTCCCCCTGCACTCGCCGGAATTTGTTGCCTGCAGACCGACGGCTCCTCCTCCTGCCGGCTCCGATTTTTGCTCCTCTCCACAGCGACGGCCGGCTCCGTTTCTGCTTCAATCCGGCGACGCTCAAGTCCAATACCGGAACCCGACGGAAAGCCCCCTGATCCGGCGGCCCGTGTTGCACTGACGCCGCCGAACGGCACGACGACCCGAGCGACCACCACGCCTTCGACGGCCTGCTTGCCGTATCTGAAGTACCACCGCAGCCCGTCACCAGCAGATCGGTGACCGCCTGCAAACCCCCCACGACGTCGGACCCGCGCCTGACGACGTCCGCCGCTCCTCTGCTCCAATCCTCGAAGCCCCACCGGACGCCGAGCGACGCACGCCACAGCAACCAGTAGCCCGCGCTTGCTCCGCCTCTTCCCGACGCCGGCCTGAAGCCCCGCCGAGCCGCAACCCGCTCCACTCGAGCCCGAGCCCGAGCACCTTTGCTGCTGTCCTCGCTGCACCTCAATTCTGCCCAAGGTCCTCCCCTGTTTTGTTGCAGGTCTACCTTGCCGGACCTCCGACGAACAGTTCGACCCCTTGGTGAACCACCGTTGCAGGCTACCACTTGTGCCGGCGCCACCCCTCGAGAAAGCCATATCAGGAATAGGTAGAATTCTTGGGCTAAATTTAGTTCAAATATTCGAACTCATAGTTTTTTTATTTTATTTTATTTTATTTTATTTATATATATTCTAACTTGATTTATTTTTATCATTAGGAAGTTTGTCATATTAAGTTATGATAATCAAAAATATTGGCCGCGAGACGTCGGGTTAGATTTTGATTATTTCGACTTTTTATGGTAAAATTCACTAATTCTTCGCATCATTGATTCATATTAAAATCTTTATTGATTTACATGGATGGATTTTATTTTAGCGTGTTATTATTTGCTTATCATATATCATGCATCATATTAGATATTTAGGTCTATACACATTCTACATTTGAAGCAACGTATTTTATTTTTTAGATTCATGTAGAATTATGATGATTTTCCTTTAATAAAATTAAAACAAAAAAAGATGTTATTTAGGTTATATAGATTTTATAATGCACACATTACATGTTGCGTTTTAATTAGTAAGTTATAGGTTAATGTTTTAACATTCTCATCATGTAGTATTTTTTTAAATTAAAAAAAATAAAAATAAAAAATGCCAAAAATTAGCATTGCATCATTATGTCGCCTTTTGTAATAAAAATTACTAGGGCATTTCAAATAAAAAAAGAAAACACAATAGTCTTTTACTTGGTTAATTAATACGTTAGTTCATAATTAATCCCATTTCATATTATCATTGTTTAATATAGGTTGCATATGTGCAATAAAAAAATCATTAAAAAAATCACAAAAAGAACATGTATATATAATTATTATGTCATTCATCTCATGTCATGAAACACATGCATATTTAGGATTATATAAATTAAATTGCATACATATAGTGATAGTTTAAGTTAGGCCATACGAATTGCATTTCCATATCATTAAAGTAAAATCCATGCATATTAAATTTAGATCAAGATTGCATATAATTAACATTTTTTTTATAAAAAAGGAAAAAAGAAAATTAGGTGTCCGGTCACTTAGAAATCATATTTAGGGCATGCATTTTTGTTAATATTTTCCATTGAATGTTACTTTATTGATTGTGCACCTGCATGACCACCATTTGCATGTTAGTAGCTTAGATTAAAATTAATCAACATTGTTTGCAAAATATTTTTAAAAAATAAAAGGTACCGAAAGGGCGTTAGACTAATCTAGCGTAATCATGTCCCCGGACTTATTGAATCTCTGGTTCGTAAAAATAAAGTATTCTCTCGTACTTTATTTGGGTTTCTAGTCAACCCTAATTGATTAGTGGCGGCTCCAAATTGAATAGAATTGCATGTTTAAATAGATTAATTTCTATCAAGTCGCGATTGGTAGGACTTGAGAGGATCCGTGCCAAGTCTTCAGACTTAGTAATCCGTTAGCCTCCTTTCGAATAATTCACCCAAAAAAAAAAAATTCGGGAAGGTCGCGACAACAACTACATATAATTTGTTACGATGTATGTTTAGCTATCCAAGGATAATTGTCCGAAATATCCTAAACCTATTGTCCAAGACCATGGCAACCGACCACAAGCCAAAGGGAAAGAAAAGATTTTTAAAAAAAGATTTTTTGGAAAAATGCAAAATTTATCCACATTAACGTCAGTCGTGCCACGTAAGATTATCGGCATCTACGTCAATGATTTCCAATCAAAATTAACCGAAATGACTAAATTGATAATTTATTAAAAAATTTAGGACTAAATTAGCAAATAAAAAAAAATGTTTATGATTGAATTGATCGCCATATAGTAAGTCTAGGATTTTTTGGATAGTTTATTGAGCTTGTTCCTTTCATTGGCCTTTGGACTTGGAGGATGATTGTTAATGAGATTCTTTAGTTTTGTATTTTCTTCTCGTTGAATTTTTATCAAAGATAGTAATGTTCGACAGGTGAAGGAGCTGATGTGAAGTTTCGTTTCCTTTGGCCCACTATTGGCCTTTGGAAATATCCCTTGCGAATTCTCTTTTAACATACTATTTTCCCTATATATGCGTATAGAAACATGATGATGTAAGGATGATGATGTTAGAATATTTAAATAATAAACAACGTATTTATCTAACGGTTTAAACCTTTAGAACAATTAGTAGTAATTTTATAAAATCTCATATGATATCAAAGCTGGAGATTCTAAGTTCAAATTTCTCCAGACCCCATTTGCCACTCCAATTAAATTTCCACGCTTAGTATTAATTAAAAGACCAAACTAAACGTGGAGGAGAGTGTTAAAATATTTAAATAATAAATCATGCATTCATCTAATAGCTTAAGTTTTTACAATAATTGATAGTGATCTCATAAAATCTCACAAATACAACTTGCTAGAAATTGTTTAAAACCTTCGAAACCGGAATATTAGCAAAGCACATATATTAAAAAAATGATTTTGAAAATAAAAAATAAAAAATAAAAAAAATCGATGAAGGACCCCATTTCGGGTTCTTTCATTATCTGAGTATAAAGAAAGGCATTAGAAACCAGTGAAAAAGTGGTTGATAATAATGTGGAGGAGTGGGTCTATTTTTCTTGCTTTTTTTCATTAACAAACCGTCTTGAGTACCTCATTCTATTGGAACGTCGCGTTTGAGTCGACTTGTCTCTTCTTCAAGAGTCTTTGCACCACACTCGAACAGCCGTAGCAATAAGGAAAAGCTCCAGATGTATCATCGCATGTCCAAAACCGAAAATTCCGATAAGGAGCCCCTAATAATTTAGAAGAGAATGATGTCAAGTTTTGCTCTTCCTCGTTCGCGTTCGAGATCAGGAATCCTCAGATGGAATCTCCACTGATTGGATCCTCAGTTAGGATGGTTACTTCCTCTAGGACGATAATTAGATAAACCTATAGTAGTTGATGATTGTTCAGGCAGAGATGAAGGAGAGGTTCAGCTTGGAAAATAAACAAACCGGCGCTTGTTTCTTCTCGAAGGACGTTGAATCATGCGTTGGCGATCTGCAAGACATCCCTTAAAACGGGAACAAAAGCTTCAATCTCGATGGCTCCCGCACTCTTACACGTCAAAGCTAACCTAACTCTTCAATTATGATATCGGGAGTCTTCGGTACCACATTAATAAAACGCTAATGAACGTTGCCATTTATACCAAACCGTTCATGGTTTTTAAGCCAGAGAAATGTGCCAACCTTATCGTTCATGTTGTGATTATGGCATTAAAAATTTTGTTAAGACTCATTCTACTATTCTTTCCCCGCCATTGTAAAACCAAATATGCATTGGCATATGAATATGAACATCGTCTCACCGCATATAATTAAGGGGAGCATGTAGTGGGATAAAAGGAGAGTGTGAAAAATCGAACTTTGAAGAGCATTGATAAGATGAAAGTGCGGATGTTGCAAAATCTAACCGTCAGAATAGGGTGTGCTTTACATTTCGTATGTTATTGCAAAGGATCACACAATACAGATAAAAAGGAGTTTTCACTAGAATCCTGAAGTAAATAAACAGCTACAAAACGGATGAAATCGCCGATTAATTTAATGCATCTTATCTTACAAGAAAGATAAGATACCTAACGCTACAGGGAGTTTCCATGCGATTTCTGAAGCGTGCTAATTTGACTTGGATTAAGAAGCAGTATTAGGTGACTCAGGTGTTGACATGTTGAAGGTGCAACTGAGGTATCATCTTCTGGTGCATATCGATAATTTAGAATAATATCTTCATAACATGGGTCAACGATTAAGCCTCGAACCAAAGAACTTAGACAAGGCTCTTGTCAACAACTACCCTTTAGGCACACATTTTGAAAATTGAAAATACCCATTTTCGGAAAAAAGATACTTGATGGCCAAAGAAATAACTTTACTTACTCCACATAGCAAAAACATTAAATCTCCAAAGCATGTTGGATGCCACTTAGCAAGTATAATAACGGCGTTATTTGATGTGTGTAAGAATACGCCGGCTGCAACTCGTTAACTTTATCGCCAACTTTGAGAATATGCATGAAACAAATGAGGTCGTGTAATAGCCAAGGCACATGTTTAGCTTTCTTCAATAATGGTGGCCTCAGAAAAAGGAAATAACTCTCTTCAAGAATTGATTCCTTTAAGAACGAGGGTTTCTAGGATGTCCCCTGGTTAAATGCGTTCCTGAGAAGGTACTTTGGCACGAAGATGGAAGGCCATTATTCCCCATGACTAGCATTAAAAATTACTCCTCATCTTTATCTCCGGCCCAAACTAAAAGTTCTACTTTAACGAAATCCAAGGCTCAAACCACAAAAAAGGGGGAAAATAAATTTAAATGAAGGCTTCCATTTACGTAAAGCGTGCTCGCAAGGGGTGCATGGGACTGACGATGGCAACATAAAATAAAACTTGACAACTGTGCAGGAGATAAGATGATAATGGTCTTCCCTAGATTCGCTCCAATATTCAGATCGTGGAGTGAAAGTCGGTGAAGAAATCTAATAGTTCCCATCTGGGGAAGGTTCGATGCTTCTCTTCTGTAAATTCCGATGATATTCTTGTATTCCCGCCCACGGTTTGACCATTGAGAGAAGTGGAATTTACAGTTTTTTTAGTACGCAAGTCATCCTCATGACAGCAACTCGCGTTCAAGTTTGCAGCTTGCCGCCCTACATACTTGAGTCAACCTGACACGTCTTGGTTGGCCGAACAAGCAAAAGGGTGTTCTAGGAAAGCTTGATCCGAGACAGGTAGAAAGAGTTCTTCTGAAAATCTTTAAAGGATACGTGTGGGGAGTTGTATTCAGCATATGTAGTGAAAAAGGACCCGGTTGTCTTTTGTTCTTTTTCCTTCAAGTTATAGCCTATTGAAACCAAGCAAGCATTTATGGAATCATGAGATTTAGAATCTCACTTGGCCCGATAATTATTTCGTCTAATTGATTATGAGGTGAGAAGATTGATTTGAGTCATGAGTATCAGTTGAATAGGCTAAGAACACGTAGACGAGTCATCTAGGGACAGCCAAATTGGTCAGGCCAATGGGTAATCAAATCTTTCCTAGGGTGAAATTCGAACTTTTCTTCTTAGCTCAACTGAAATGGAGTTTTCACCCTTCTGACCCTGATAAAAATAGTGAAATTTGGCCGGCGTTGAAGCTTGTAGGGAGAACGTGACTTTAAAGATAATGATGTTGTTGGAAATTTGTGATTCATTTTCAACAAAGTCTAGAAACCACTAGCTTAATGGAGAAGAAATGAGTCGGCAACATTTCACGTGCATGCAAGAAAAGAAAGATGAAGAGTCCAAGTTGAACTTGAAGACTCCGTGAAGAAGCATAAAAGAAAAACCTAGAACAAGCTGGGAAAATCTACGTGCATGGGAAACACGTGAAGAAGCCACAAGATGATCAAGAGAAGGGGCACATAATAAAATAATATTATAGTAGTTGCTGGAGTCTTCAAGAGAGCACGAAGGAACGTGAAACTTTTTTTTTTTGGTAAAGGAAGGAACGTGAAACTTGCTAACTTGAACGTAAAGGAAAGCCTACAATTGTTGACTCTTAACCATGAAGGAAGAAGGAACCAGAAGATCCGGAAGAAGCCGCCCAAGCAGAAGACAAAGAAGCTGCAATTTTATATTATTTTATTGTACTCAAAGTCGGTAGATATGGCGGTGAACTCACGCCTATAAATAGGCTTGAATGTTGATCATTTGTGAGGGTGAGGGAATAACCCTCCACCGAGAGAGTGTGAGGGAAATACCTCCACCGTGTGAGAGGTCCACCTTGTGTGGGAAAACCCTCCACCATGACTATCTCCATTAAACTATTTCCTTCAATTAATGAAACTATTTTCTCCCATATTCATGTTCTTTATCGTTCAAATTATCCTATCTTATCCCTTGTTCATTCTCCACAAAATATACCATACACTTGCACACATCACAAACCAAAAATTATAATACTACCAAAATCATGGTTCCGTAACGCACACATCCAAAATATTTTTTTAACATGGTATCAGAGCTAGATTGCACCCAGGTTCGTAACTGAGCCAGGTGTCAAGGATCGTGAAGCCAGAGATAGGCACATCGGATGGTTATGGGCGTTTGTCCTCACCATCCTCAACTAAGAAGGCCGAGCCCGAGCGAGAGCCAACAGCCGAGCCGGAGCCGAGCCAAAATCAAAGGCCAAAGCCCGAGCGAGAGCCAACGAGCGGAGCCGGCCGAGCGAGAATCAAAAGCCAGAGCCCGAGTGAGAGCCAAGAGAGCCAGAGCCGGAGCCAGAGCCAGAATCAAAGCCAGAGCCAGAGCCAGAGCCTACGAGAGCCAGAGCCAGAGCCCGAGCTAACTACAACTAAGACCATTTTGATGCCCAAGACGTATGGGACATCGTTGAAGAAAAAACATGCACATTCAAAGGCAAGTGCAAGTGGTTTGACAAGAGAATGCAAGGGATCGTGGAACGAAGACGACATAAAAGGCATGGGACAAATTACAAGAAAAATTTCCAGGTATGTCCGAGACTTTACAACACAAGTACGGATTATTCCGAAAATGAATCAAGGGGGAGTGTTGGAAATTTGTGATTCATTTTCAACAAAGTCTAGAAACCACTAGCTTAATGGAGAAGAAATGAGTCGGCAACATTTCACGTGCATGCAAGAAAAGAAAGATGAAGAGTCCAAGTTGAACTTGAAGACTCCGTGAAGAAGCATCAAAGAAAAACCTAGAACAAGCTGGGAAAATCTACGTGCATGGGAAACACGTGAAGAAGCCACAAGATGATCAAGAGAAGGGGCACATAATAAAATAATATTATAGTAGTTGCTGGAGTCTTCAAGAGAGCACGAAGGAACGTGAAACTTTTCTTTTTGGTAAAGGAAGGAACGTGAAACTTGCTAACGTGAACGTAAAGGAAAGCCTACAATTGTTGACTCTTAACCATGAAGGAAGAAGGAACCAGAAGATCCGGAAGAAGCCGCCCAAGCAGAAGACAAAGAACCTGCAATTTTATATTATTTTATTGTACTCAAAGTCGGTAGATATGGCGGTGAACTCACGCCTATAAATAGGCTTGAATGTTGATCATTTGTGAGGGTGAGGGAATAACCCTCCACCGAGAGAGTGTGAGGGAAATACCTCCACCGTGTGAGAGGTCCACCTTGTGTGGGAAAACCCTCCACCATGACTATCTCCATTAAACTATTTCCTTTAATTAATGAAACTATTTTCTCCCATATTCATGTTCTTTATCGTTCAAATTATCCTATCTTATCCCTTGTTCATTCTCCACAAAATATACCATACACTTGCACACATCACAAACCAAAAATTATAATACTACCAAAACCATGCTTCCATAATGCACACATCCAAAATATTTTTTTAACAGATGTCTTGTAAATTGTATAATTTTGTGACTTTTCAAAGGTCTAATCTAACGGAAAGCAATTGGTGAGAACACAAACACGTCACATGATAAAAGATGAGGATGTCGTATGAAGCTAGTGTGCATTTTATAATATGAGTAGAATCAGTCAGTTCGAATCTTAGCTGATTTCAAAAGTAACTAATTTGGTTTCTAATTCCAGAAAATCATAACTAAGACCAATAGGGTTGGTTTTAGGTTTCAGCAAAATCCTTGCGGGAACACGGGAATGAATAATATAAATATATGTAATCCTTGCGGGTGAGTTCTCTTGTTTCCCACTTTAGGGTCAATTTTGCATTTTGATTGGGGCATTCTCATGCAATGTGCGGTCTTCTAGGATGTGGCCCATTTGTAGCCTCTTGCTGCTTAAAAGACAATAACCCAACATTAAGTGAGCCCAAAGAAGAAGCGATCTAATCATCAACGGGCCTAAAGCCTTGAAATGAAAACCATGCACAATGCATTAGTGACCTGACAAGTGACATAATAATCTAGAGCAGTTATTGCATTTTCCAAGCGTAAATGTGGCTACATCTTTAGGCCTTTTTGGACCAGAGCAGTGGGTATAGCAGGACAAAGGGCGAGAGAATTGTATAGACTTGTTCCATAGGTGATAGGATGGACAAATTCTGTGCAGTTTGATAGAAATAAATGTGGATTTTAGAGATTTTATGATATGTAATCGGGTCAATCTTGATAAGATGATTTTAGGTTATACTTGCTGGAGATCTCTTTGGGTAAAACCGTGATGCATGCTCATGTAATTTCTAGTTCAACTTTTGCTTCTCTTAGGTTTTCTAGATTTATCAAAAAGTATGCGTTTTTGTAGGTTAAATATGTGTATATGTATTATGACACATATAATATTGTACTCATGTAAATGTTTTCAATTTTTCAACTCCTTTTACATACATTTTTGAGTCATGTAAAGTATGTAGTTGTTTACACACATAAAATCCGAATATAGTTACGTCAAAACTATATAGCTAGATATAGGGGAAATTGTTCAATCAATCATAAACTTATTATATAGTTATCAATTCTAATTTTGTCAATTCAGTTCTAACTCTTCGTGCGAAATTTCAGTGTAATCATTGTCGCGACCTCCCCGAAGCGGGTTGGACCACCTAAGGGTTCGGCTAATGGATTGCTAAGCCTAGACTTAGCTCGAGCTCTCCCAAGCCCATACCAATTCGCGATTTAGGGTTTAAGTTCTTAATATGCAAATGATGTTTATCATGGAGTCGCCACTAATCTATTTTTTGGTGGGTCGATTAGAAACCCAAGTAATGGGAGAATTACTTCACTCCTACGAACCAGAGATTAAATGAGTTCGGGGACTTGATTACGCTAGATTTCTCTAACGCCCTTTCGGTACCTTTTTTTTTATTTCAAAAATATTTTTGCAGGCAGCTTGAATTGATTTCAATTTATCTTCCTAACATGTGAGGTGATCATGCGGGTGTGCAAACCACCAATTTAACACCCAAGAAAGCGATGAATAAATTGCGTGACTTACCTCATAGCAACGAAAGCATCCGCAATGTTAAATCGAATTCACATCAACAGTCCTAGATATGGTTTGTAATTAACACGCAATTTCTTTTTTTTTGGTTTTCACTTATTTAATGAGAATCATGCAATATGCAATGCATGCTACTAATCTAACATGGAATGGCATGACAATGTGTTCTAAACTACATGGCATGAGTAAAATATATTTTTTTTGTGTTTTCTTAATGAACATGCAATAATTAAATATGCAAATCAAAATGACCTAATTATAATGACGGGCAATTTTTAATTAAATAAGCCTAATTCTACATGACGTGCACATGATATTTCTATTCCTAAAAATGCAATTCATCCTAAAAATTGAAACTAATTTATCTAAAGACAAATTTTGTATTTTTCATGATATTCGAAATTAAGAAAAATGCAAAAAAAATACCTAGCTAAATTAAAATTCCATCCAATTTAAACTTAGGATTGAGTCATGCTAAATCCTAATTTAAACTAATACGTTATTTTAATCTAGTAATTTCTAACCTAAGATGCAAATTGATCTAAACTTAAAATGAGACATGCAATTCTATTCTAAAATGCATGATGATTTTTTTAATGAAAATTCGTAATTAAAAAAAACACTAAAAAACAACTAGAGTGAAAATTAGAGGGACATGCTATCTCTTCTAAAACATGCATTTTTAAAATAAAAAAAAAAAAAAAAAGCCTATTATGCGACCTACAAAAAAACTAGCATCCCGAATTAATTAATTTTTCTTGGGATTTTTTTTTAAAATTTGAAATCAAAAAATCCTATTCTAAATTGACACGTGCAATTCTTAAAAACTAATATCCTAAATGCATTTTTTTATTTTTGTTATTTTTTTAAAAACGGAATAACTAAATACGCAAACCCTAGCCCTAATCTAAATTGCATTTTTTTTTTTTCATGTTTTTGTATTAATTTCGAAATTAAAAATTGCCAAGTAATTAAACATGAAACCTAAGTTAAAACCAGCAACCTAAATTGATCGATTTGATTTTCTTATTATTATTATTTTTTAAATTCGAAATAAAATTCCTATTCTATATGCAAACCATAAAACATGAAATAAACCTAATTCTAACCTTCATGAAATGCAAATGCAATTTTTTTGTATTTTTGAGATAAATTTAGCAATTAAAAACACAAAATCCTCCATGGTTGTTTCGCTAATAAAATCAATAAATTGATCTTAAGCCTTAAAGACCAAGATATCAATTTTATTCCCGCGTGATTAATTATTTCATCTAAAGCCTTATAGATGAAATAAAAAATCATTGTGTGGTTGCGAATTAGGTGATAGTCGGGGATTTCAATCATGCATCTGGAAATATTTCAAATAAAGAGATAAAATAAATCTATCTAATTTGGTTCAAGAAAACTACCTAGTTTTTGATGACTCGTTTCCAAAACGGGACCGGCAACAAGGGACTCACGAACGACAGCGATTACACGGTCACGAAGCTTAGGGACCTGCGATTCAGTTGCTCGCCAGAGGCTCTACGGGTGGCTTGGGATAAGTTGCAGTGTTTGGTTCGAGCAGGACAAGGGATGACCTGCAACACAAAATTTACGAGGAAGAAAAGTCCTCGTAGAAAGCGTAGCAACAGGACTTCATCAGCCAACGTGAATGTCCTACAAAGAAAAGGAAAGTGGTCTTTTATTCCCTTTTTTTTATTTACTCTTTTATGTGCCCCCCTTTCTCTACGTTGGTGGACTTCAGAAGAACCGTGATTCGCTGGTATTGCGACTTCTCAGTTTAGAATGGTCTGGCTCGAGTTTGGACAGCAGCTCGCCGTTACTGCCGGGGATTCCGCGGATGGCTTAACAGGCCGTATGGAAGTGGCTCACGTCGGGAAATGACAGCTCGGACTCGGAGGCGCGTTACAGCTGCAACAGGATCACTAGGGCTCTGAAGATGGCTCGTGGGGCTGAAACTTGGCGCCAAGGCAGTGCAGGTGGGCGGCGTCGCCGGTGCGGGACACGGGCAGCGGCGGCAGCAGGAACTGTGATGGGCGAGCAAAGGCGCGGCTGCGGGTGCAAGCGTCGAGACGGTAGTGCGGCGATGGCAGGAGGCGCAGGCGCGGTGACGAGCGAGCAGGGGTGACGAGCAGCGACGGCAGGGATGGTGGTGCGGCGTCGGAGAGCGGTCTGCAGGCATAGAGGCGGGCGCTCGTGGCGTCGGGTGCTCGGAGGCAGCAGTGACGACGATCAGGCTGAGGCGCGGTCACGGGCGGGAAGAGGAGCGGAGACGGCGACGGCGTTCGGAACTCGCCGGGAGCAAGAAGGCAGCAGAGGGTTGCTGCAGCATCTACGTCCTCAGATCACCGGAAGGATGGAGTCAGCGGCGGGTTGCTACGTACGGGCATCAAACGGACGCTCGAAGCCCTCTGGGAAGAAGACACCATGGGGAGAAGACAACCCATCTGCTTTTTATTTTTCTTTTTCTTTTTTCACGTTCTTTCTCTCTCGCTCTGTTATCCTCTCTGACTTTACCTTCTTTTTGGTCTTTTTTTTTTTGACAAACTCTCTATTCACCTCTTTATTTTAATCTCCTCATTTCTCTCCACTCGTGTTCCACTCTACGGACTCTCTCTTCTTTTTAATAGCTCTCACAAACCTCTCCAGTGAATGCTTTCTTCTTTTTTTTCTGTGCTCCCCCCCACGTATTTATAGGGTTCTTGGAGTCCAACTGGCTTTAGTGTGAATAGGAAAATTTTCCTTGCTGTTCACGTCCGGTTCTTTTTCAAATAAGGAGGCCACCGCCTGACACACATTAATTTAGCCACAATTGTTGACTTTTCTTTGCTTGTTACTTGCTTCTTTCTTGAACACACTTCTCCTTGCTTCACCAAAATTAACGAGCCACACTTGAGAGAGTATATTATAATATATTATGGGCTTCCCTTCGCTTCTTCGAGGCTCCTCACGCCCATCGAATTCTTGCGCATGCACGTGCATTCATTAATGAGCGAGAGACAACACACGTGCAGGAACTTCTTTCTTCTTTTTTCTTCGTGCTTGAAATTTCTTATGCAGCTTTTCTCCGGAATTCTCGCGTGTGCAGTGGAGAATTTTTTTTCTTTGCTTTCTTTAATGCGCGTTCAGATCAGTAAAGAGAGAGACCATGCTTTTGTGAATATTATCGACCACGAGCCGTTACGTCTTGTTGCCCTTTTAGTACCGATGCAAATGCGATTACATGAAATGCAACTTTATCATTTTTTTTATGCAACTAATTACTAAATGATTATGTAAAATTTAGGTGTCAACAATCATTATGATTACTGTTCATCGAAAATCTTTGACTTAGCGGTGTGCCACATAAGACAGCCAACGGTGACTAGGCCATCAGGTCAATGATTTCCAATAAAAATTAATAGGAATGATTACATTGAAATTTTGCACAAAAGCTTAGGATTATATTGGCAAAATTAAAAAAAATTAGGATTTAATCGACATTTATAACAATATGTTTAGGACTAATTAGGTAATTTTCCCAATAGACATTTTTTTTGCTAAATATAGGTAGAAACACTTACTTTTTTGATATATGATTAGATAGTGATGAATGGTAGGGAAATTCAGCTTTTCTTTACCTTCTATGGTGATAATAGTATATCATGCATGTTTTTTATACGAAAATTTATCTAATGTAAACTCACTATGATGCCTATTTTAGATTATTATCATATTGTTGCTCTTTCTTTTCCGTATCTTTTGGACAGAATTGATGATATATTGTCCATGAAACATCTTCGTGTCTTATTCTTTCCTAATAGAGCTCGAGGCGACTGTCATTTGTCTGAGGAAAAGCAAAGAAACGTCATGGGGATCCAAGATTTCCGTCATTTTCTGAGTCAAATTCAACTCCTCTAAGACTATCATGCGCGATGGACGATCAAAGAAGGAAACCCTAATCAATGGTAGATAACTTTCTGGTTTATGTCCTTCCTCTGGCGGGAACTGTATTTCTATTCTTTTAAAGCTCTCCGCAAGCTCCACATTTCTGTGTGCGAGACAAAGCGCAATGGCAAGAATCGTCAGCGTCGCTGCTCGGTTCGCCAGTTTCATGTTTGCATGGTTCTTGATTTCGAGGGACGCGAATGCTGAGGTTTTGTCGATGTTTCTTTTCAGGGACATGTTCCATTCCAGGGGCTACTGAGATTCAGTGCAGCCACACCGTGCGCGACATCACGATAACGCAGAAAGAAGAAGGGATCGGCAAGGGAAGGGCAAGAAGCCCGAGTGGAATGTGACCATCAGCAACCCATGCCTGTGCACTGTCCTGGACTTGACAGTGACCTGCAGAGGGTTCAACCCCGTGGCGCAGAAGATCGGACCCTCCGTCCTCGCGAAGCAGGAGGACGTTTGCCTCGTCAACAACGGGGATCCAATCCATATGAACGATGCCGCAACTTCACCTATGAGAAGGATGTTTCTTTCCCGTTTGAAGTCAGCGACGGCCAAATCGGATGTTCTTGAACTTTGTAGGGGGTGGCTTGATTTACATGTTGCAGAAATAAGATGTTAGTTTTTTCACTTCACTGCTGCTTCTATCTATCGTATTTCCTTTCTACTGACGACTTCTTTTTCTTTCTAACATTTTTTACCATGCTTTCGATGATATTTCTTGACTTTTTACACGAATAATCACACAACTATATTCGATGTTGGTATAATATTAATCTCCATCTTAAAACTTTCTGAATTCTGAAAAACTTTGTAATTTATAGGATCCACTTAAAGTGAAAAGTGAAGAGCACGTTTGTTGAAATAAGCTCATGCTATCGGATCAAAATTAAAATTCTATCCTTCAAATGTCACTGAAAGGGAAGAGGTTTAGAAGAACCTGTGAGAAAATATTGGGAAATTTCCTCTTCTCCCAACTTTGCATCTTAATTCAAACGTTGACTCGCATTATATAGCTAAGATTAAGGGTAATACAAAGTTTTTTCGCGACCAGTATGTCCAACAAAGCATATTACACGAGTGGCAAGAAATATTACAACTTATTAGACTAAAGCTGAAAAGAGTTGGTACAAACTCAACAAAGTTTACAACCTTAATTTTATTAAAGTAGTCTCCTCAACTCTGAAAGATTCCTTCACTTATTGATGGGTTCATGACTCAAGTCAAGATTAGGATTTTCATCGGAGCTGAAATCGGGTTGCCACATGTCTTCAACATGAGATTCTCCGATATCTCTTGGGTCTTGCAAAAAATCCATTGTTTATGTTTGATTTCACTTGTACTCATCTAATGTATGGTGGATGGCATATTGGGTCATGCCATATTTATGGTAATAGTCCAGTGGCATTTTCTCTTGATAAATACTCGTAAACTTTGAAATAATTTAATTATCTTCACATAAGATCCTCTGAGATTCGCAAGCATCCAAAAGATCTGTACAATTTAGCAATTGGACTAGGACGATTGCTTTGTCTTACTGGGCATAAAGTGTAAAAGCTTCTACTCTTTGTTGAAGAAAATATCGGATGAATTCAGGGTTTGGATTCTGAACCTTTGTACTTCAGTTTAGTGGAAAATAAATTTTGCCAATAAAGCAAAAGGAAAACCATTTAAGAACGTCTGCAGAATGTTTAAGATAATATATATAAAGACCTTCAGTGAGAAAAGCGATTATGATCCTATAGACAATGGCTGTGGAAACTCAATGGGAATGATATAGTTATGAAACAAAGAACGATATATCTATTATTCGACTAGAAAGTCAGTGATGTCGAATGTTAAGACATGGATGAATTGAACGGGTAGTCTGGATTCATTCCTAATTGTCTGAAAATATGTTCATGTAGAGGAATTATTGATGGCATCAAATCTTTCTCTTTTTCTTTTTCCTCCTTTAAAAGTTTGGGACTAGATCCATCAAATAGATAGGTGGGATCAGATTTGAATTGAGTTAAAAATGGTTCGGCTTAACAAATTCGGTGACCCATACCAGCAAATCTAGGAAAACTTATAGCCAAACTAAAGTGAAAGTGCAAAGTGAGTTAAGATGAGATTTAGGGAGGTCGAGATAGGATGAAAGAGAGTCAAGTGAGTTGCTTCTAAATAAATTATAAAATTATTTATTATCCATTTAACATATATATTATGTATAAACCCATTTTTGACCCATTTATTGGATTTAAAAAAGGTTTTTTTTTTTTTTTTTTTTTTTTTTCGGTTCTACTCTAATCCTATTCTAACACTCACTCTTAAACTCGAAACCCACTCCTGAAATGAAATCGTCCCAATCTCAATCCCCCCTGAGAATGTGGGGATTTGAACCCCTCACCTCCCCCTTCCAAGTTGGAAGGGTGGCCATCGGAGCGAACCTCCGGTAGTTAAAAAAAAATGATTAATGCCCTAAAAAACCCTCTAAATTAGTACACATGTGACAAATTTATCCAAATTAAATTTTTGACCACCAAAAACAGAAACTAGTATACATTAGACAAATCTACTCAAAACTAGTATATTTATAACAAATTTATATTACCGTTAATTTGATAAGTTTGACTATCATGATGTACCAGATTGAGATTTTACTTTCCATCTGTCCTAAACTAGGACTCCTAGTTATACAGTTTTTGTGGTTTTTTATGGTATTAACCCAATTTAACGAAAGGTATATTTTTCACAAATTTACCAATTTTGGGTTTTTTGGCAGTCAAACAAATTGGTTTCGGTTTCTACCAAAAAAAAAAAAACAAATTGGTTTCGGTAAATTTGTCGCAAGTATACCATTTTAGAATTTTTGTAATTATTTCAAATAAATATGTACCAATTTGAATTTCTCGTGGTCAAAAAATTTGTTTGGGATAAATTTGTCACACGAGTACTAGTTCGGAATTTTTCAAGTATTAACCCAAAAAAAAAAACTCATACAATAACTTAGCCCATTCGATCTAAACCCATTTTGGCAAGTCTAACTCCGGATTCATTTCCATATTAAAACAGTTATGATGCTTTTAGCTTCAATTATTAAGCAAACTCAATTAGAAGGAAGTCAATATCAACCCCAAGAAATATGGCACGTACCGAAATATTACACTTTCTATAAACACCATAAATAGGCCAATAATCTCCCATTCCATGTCATCGCAGAGAAAGGAACCTAGGGAAGGGGAGAAAAAGAAGAACGGGGCTGAAGATACAATGACAGGCATCAAGTACTTGCTCGCAATTCTTCTTCTCAGTTTCATCACCAAAGGTAGATATTGCCCTGCGGCTCTAATGATCTGGACATTTCACGTCCGCTCTTCAATTGCGATGTGTATTCATGTCGGGTGCTCCTTGGTTTTGTTCGATTTCAGGGCTGTGCGCAAGCTCTTTGGAGAACATCACCGTTGGGACCGTCCGAACTGGGGAGATCATACAGGGCAAGCCGCAATGGAGCGTGACAGTGATCAACAACTTTGCCTGTGCCCAGAGCGGCATCAAGCTTGAGTGCACCGGGTTTCAGAGCACCGAGCCGGTCAATTCCTCAATTTTCGCAAAGCAAGGGGATAGATGCCTGGTTAACAGTGGAAAAGCCTTGGCACCACAGGGCTCGGTCAGCTTCTCTTATGCTTGGTATCCTCCGTTTCTTTTGAGGCCAGCCGAGTCGATCGTGATCGGTTGCTGAAACCAGTTGATGCAGAAAAAGGGACAAGAAAGTCTCCATGGTTTCCCTTCATATCCATTTGCCATATTTACCCATGAATAAATTTTCTCTCTCTCTGTGGATTTGGGTCGACCTTTGAGTCAAGGCTATCGAGGACGTAATGCTTCTTAAACGTCTCTCTCATCATAAACTCTAATTAAGTGCCGGAAATCGCTACCACTGTATGACATAACGCTTTGCCATCATTAAATGTTCCATTTATTGTAGGTCGACGCAAGGCATCGTAAATCACAAAGACGTTATCGTGAAACATGACTCGGTAAACACGTTACAAAGTGTCAAGACTCTAGACGATGTCCGTCTAAGCGCCAGACATATCCTTCCACTAAACTTCAGAAAAGAAATGCCTCAACAAGTCCTCAAGCTATCACTCCATACAACTTCCGAGAAGACGTTCACATACATAGAAACTGTCGAAGCGCACTGCTTGGTATCTTACAGTACTTTCGGAATCCATATCACATTTCAGTACAATAGCTTATTCTGCGGAGGAACCATTGGCAAGCATTTGATCAAATGGAGGAAGAAAAGTAACAAACTCGTCCAGATAACGAGAAAAGGAACAAAAACATCCACGTAAAGCCAAAGAATTCAAAACCAATTTGCAGCTCATCTTTTAACTGGTATAGGAACAATCTAAGAAACTAAACATGGTAGATGAAAAGAGAGAAGAAGAATGATCACGACGGTAATACAGCGATTACTAGAATTATTGAACAGTGGTCACGGCAAAAAGCTAAGCATCTCTTCTAATGCAAAGAGGCAAACATACAAACCCAAATCCCCCAATTCTAGCCTAATACTAGCAAAAACTACCCTCCAAGAAGCAAACACCACATTAAACACGAGCCACTAGAAGCATAATACAATCTCATTGTCTCTTCTTTGCTGGAGGTTGAGGTAACTCATCCTCATCATCATCATCTTCACCTTCCTCATCATTATCCTCTTCCTTCTCTTCACCAACGTAATCTTGTCGTCATCTCCACTTCCCCCCTCTCCATTGGCCTCAGGCTCATCCTCTGGATCCCCTTCACCCTCACCCTCTTCACCCGAGCCATCCTCTTCCTTGCCTCCATCATCATCCTGGTCATCACCTTTATCGTCGTCCTCATCTTCATCATCCTCAGTTTCGCTGCCATCTGTGCGGACCTGGTTTCTTCCTAGCATGCAGCTCAGAAATGGCAAAGCTGAGGAAAAGGCATCAACTTCATGTTGCCTTTGGTAAGTAATCCCGAAAGAAGGGAGACGGCAGTTGCTTCACTACTAACCTTTGAGTTGTGTCCAGCTCTTTTGGAAGGATGTTGACTGCACCAGTCAAAGGTTTCGTTTGACATTTTTTACCACGCTTTCGGTGATGTTTCTTGGCCTTTTTACACGAATGACCATATGACCATATTCGATGTTGGTATGATATTAATCTCCATCTTAAATCTTTCTGAATTCTGAAAAATTTCAAATCTATAGGATCCACTTAAAGTGAGAAATGGAGAGCACCTTTGTTGAAATAAGCTCATGTGTTCGGAGCAAAATTAAAATTCTATTCATCAAATATCACTGGGCCTAAAGGGAAAAGGTTTAGAAGAACCTTTGAGAAAATATAATAAAAATATTGATAAATTTTCTCTTCTCCCAACTTTGCCTCTGATTCAAACGTTGGCTCGCCTTATATAGCTAAGATTATGGGAAATACAAAAAAATTTCACAACTACTATGGTCGATGAAGCATATTACAAAAGACCGCCAAGATATATTATAGAGTTACTAGATTGAAATTGAAAAGAATCGATACAAACTCAATAGTATAATAAAGTTTACAACTTTAATTTTATTATAGTAGTCACGTGAATTCCGAAAGATTCTCACTTATTCACGGGTGATGACTTGAGACGAGATTAAGATTTTCATTGGAGCTAAAATCGGGTTGCCACATGTCTTTGACATAAGATTCTTCGATATCTCTTGGGTTTTGCGAAAAATCCATTGAATATATTTGATTTCACTTGTACTCATCTAATGTATGGTGGGCGGCATCTTGAGTCATATGATATTGTGGAAATAATTTGGTTGCATTTCCTCTTGATAAATACTCATAAACTTTGAAATAATTTGATTCTCTTCACATAAGATCCTTTGAGATTCTCAATATTGTTCATGAATTTCAATGAAATTGCATCCAACATATTTGTACAATTTAGCAATTGGACAAGGACAATTGCTTCGTCCTACTGGGCCTATGGTGTAAAAGCTCCCATTCTTTGTTGAATAAAATATTGAATGACTTCAGGGTTTGGACCTTTGTACTTCAGTTTAGGGGAAAACAAATTTTGCCAATAAATCAAAAGGAAAACCATTTAAGAACGTCTGCAGAATGTTTAAGATAATATTCGCGAAAACCTTCAGTGAGAAAAGCGATCATTGTAATATTTGACTTTTCAAATTAAGTGGTGGGACCCACTTTTGTTTAAAAAATACAAAGAAAAGAAAGAGGGTTGAAAAAGTCAAATAAAAGGGGGGCGCTTTTACTCTTTTAAGCCTGAACCATTCCGGGAAGAGAGAGAGAGAGAGAGAGAGAAGAAAAAGAAAGAAACATGGAAGAAGAAGAACGAAGAAGAGAAAAGAGGTTTCTCTTATGCACACCTTTGGGACCTCACTGCACCAATTCGACTCCACAATGCAATGTCCGATAAGCACTCGCAACCTTTGTTCTTTCAATCGGAGTAATTTTGAACTTAAGGCTTGAAATTTGAAACAATTGGATATTCGTGTGATGGAGTTCAATTTTTAAGTCGTTGAGCTGTGTATACATAGAAATGATAGTTTATGGTATTGTGGAGATATAAGATCAAAATCTTGATTTAAGTTTATAGTTTGCCCGAAACAAAATTTTGAAGTTTCCCAACATTCCATGAACAGTGAGCATCTAGTAGATTCAGGCCGGTATTTGTCGATTTTCGGTTTGATTTTAGAATGGTCAAGTTAGGCTTTTCATAGTATATTTGAAGGACCTTCTATTAACTATAAGTACATTTGGAAATGGGATTTGGTAAAGAAAGTTATAGCGTGATCAAGTTTTGTGCTCAAATTTCGTATTGCAAACAACTTAAATAATTACTTTGAATATGTGACTTATTAGTGCATAGGGGTCGTTTTGTTAACGTTTAAGCATAATATAGTCATTTCATAGTGGAGGTAGCGTATTACCTAAATTTAATGTTGTTTCTCACTTATTTAATAGGATTGCGAAATTGACAGCTCAAGTAACATGTGTTATTTGATTTTTGGACATCCTCAAGTAAGTAATACTAATGTCTTCTTAGATTTTGTGAAACGCGTGTATTAAGATAAAGGTAACTCGACATATACTTATGTATGGAAGTGAGGACCCATTTGTTATATAAAGATGGATAGATTATTTGGTACTTTTGAGTTATTGCAGGATGATTCGACAAACCTTTATGTGATAACTATTGAAAAGTGATATATGTTGTGTTGAGGAAATCAAGCGTGATATAAACAAGTAAAAGACTAAATATTATACAATAACGAAACTTCATGTAAATAACCTCTAGAGCCTTGTAATCAAGGGCTAAATGTTACATGGTAACTTGAGTCACTTATGAACTACATCTAAGGCCTTGCACTATTGACATGCATGGTAAAGAGTTAAGTGTTACACAATAATGTAATTTCGTTGGAGCTACCTCTAAGGCCTTATACTACTGCTATATGTGGAGTAAGGACTAAGTGCTACACGATAATATAAATTCGTGAGAGCCACTTCTAAGAACTTGAGTTAGATATTGAGTGTGGAATAAATTGTAGATATGAGATAGGACGAATTCGATTATTGAACTAAACCAGTGATACCTATTTTGATATTATGAATGAAGGGAAAATTCCGCTATTTGATATAACCTAGTTGAAATCATATATAATGCATTTTATTCATGCAAGCTATTATATTTTGATTTGATATTAATGAGCCATTTCTTTGAGCTGGCAACAACTAGGATGAGAATGCCACTAAAAACTTTTGAGAGTTATATTTTGGGGTATGGCTTAAAGAGTTGTTTATATAGTTGTTGTAAATTGTTGGGTTGGCTGAGTTCTAATTGTACATATTCTTTTCGGTGAACTATAGAAACTCCGGTGTTATAACCGAACTGTTGGTTTATTTGATATGTATATATATTTAGAGATATATATTTTAATATCAAATAGTTGGTTAAATTTGAAGCTACGTCATTCATGTGAAAGGATGGCCATGTCATCCCATTTTATAATAATTTCGGGCCGTGACAATAATGATCCTGTAGATAATGTAAGTGGAAATTCAATGGGCATGATATAGTTATGAAACAAAGAACGATACGATTGATGTCGAATGTTAAGAAATGGCTAAATTGAATTGGTAAGTTTGGATTCACTGCTAATGGTCTAAAAATATGTTCGTGAACAATTTTAAATTTAAATTTCATGCAAAGAGTAGAGGAATTACGATTGTGTCAAATCTTTTTTTTTTCCTCTCTTTTAAATGTTTTGGACTATTTTTGAAGGGGTTACTCATACTTCCGGTAGACCCATCAGATGAGTATGTGGGATCATGTTGAAAATGATCCGATCCAAATAAACCCATGTAACTCATTTTAAGCAATTTCTATGCAATACAAATCTTTTGTTAAAATACTTTCATATTCAATCAAATAAAGAAAAACTTATAACCAAACTAAAGTGAAAGTGCAGAGTAAGTAAGGGTGAAGAGAGAACGAAGAGAGAGTCATAAAAGTGAATTGAGTTTACTAAATATACTTAAATCCATTTACGACACATTTTTCTTAAATATAACTAACTCATACAATAACTCAATCCAAAATTCATTCTCATATTAGAAGAGTTAGTGATGCTTCAACCACAATTATTAAGAGAACTCAATTAGAAGGAGATCCATATCACCCCAAGGAAATATGGCACGTACCAAAATATTACTGTGTCAATTAACACCATAAATAGGGCATAATCTCACTGCCATATCCTCGAAGAGAAAGGAACCTAGGTAATGGAAAAAAAGAACAGGGTTGAAGATACACTGACAGGCATCAAGTCCTTGCTCGCAATTCTTCTTCTCAGTTTATCACCAAAGGTAGAGATGGCCCTCCGGCTCTAACGATATGGACATTCATGTCCGCTCTTCAATTGCGACATGTGGGTTCATGTCGAGCGTTTCTTGTTTTTGTTCCATTTCAGGGCTGCGCGCAAGCCCCCCTACAGAGAACTTCATTGTCCGGACCGTCCGGACCGGGAGGATCATACGGGGCAAGCCACAATGGACGGTGACAGTGATCAGCAACTCCGGCTGTGCCCAGAGCGGCATGAAGCTCAAGTGCGCCAGGTTATAGAGCACCAAGGCGGTCGATCCCTCACCTTTCGCAAAGCAAGGGGATTATTGCCTGGTTAACAGTGGAAAAGCCTTGGGCACCACAGGGCTCGTTCAGCTTTTCTTATGCTTGGTATCCTCCGTTCCTTCTGTGGCCAGGCGAGTCGTTCGCGGTCGGTTGCTGAAAACAGTTGATGCAGGAAAGGGGAGAAGAGTGTCTCCATGGTTTCCCTTCAAATCCGTGGTTACCCATGAATAAATTCTTTCTCTCTGGATTTGGGTCGACCTTTGAGCAGAGGCTATCGAGGTCGTAATGCTTCTTAAATGAACGTCTCTCTCGTCATAAACTCGAACAAGTGCCAAAAATCGCTGCCACCGAGTGACAGAACGCTTTGCCATCATTGACATGTTCCGTGTATTGTAGATCAACGCAAGGCGTCCTAAATCACAAAGACAATATTTGTAAAACAAGACTCTGTAAACACGTTACAAAGTGTCAAGACTCAGGACTAAACCTCAGAAAAGAAATGCCGCAAGCAAGTCCTCAAGCTATCACTCCAGACAACTTCTAAGAAGACATTCACTTACATACAAACCGTCGCAGCGCTCTGTTTGGTATCTTCCGAGACTCTCGAGTCCACGTCACATTTCAGAACAATAGCTTATTTTGCCCAAGACCCACTAGCAAGCACTCTGGGATTTGACCAAGTGAAGGAAGAACAGTAACAAACTCGACCGCATAACGCGAAAGGGAACATATCCGTCCAAGTGAAG
Source organism: Eucalyptus decipiens (assembly GCA_014182575.1). Lineage (NCBI taxonomy): Eukaryota > Viridiplantae > Streptophyta > Magnoliopsida > Myrtales > Myrtaceae > Eucalyptus > Eucalyptus decipiens. Next base: position 42,865,033 of record CM024611.1, on the reverse strand, counting down.
CCAATGAATTCATAACCAATTTGCAGCTCATCTTTTAATCTGGAGAAATGATATTAATATGTATAGGAGCAATCTAAGAAACTAAACATGGTAAGCGAAAAGATCACGACGATAATACAGCGATTACTAGAATTATTGAACAAGGGTCACGACAAAAAGCTAAGCATCTTTTCTAATGCAACGAGGCAAACATACAAACCCAAATCCCCCAATTCTAGCCTAACACTAGCAAAAACCTACCCTCCGAAGAAGCAAACACCACATTAAACACGAGCCAATAGAAGCATAATACAATCTCATTTTCTCTTCTTTGCAGGAGGTTGAGGTGACTCATCCTCATCATCTTCATCTTCATCTTCCTCATCATCATCCTCTCCCTCCTCTTCCCCATCGTCGTCATCATCATCATCATCGTCGTCATCATCTCCACTTCCCCCCTCTCCATTGGCAGCAGGCTCATCCTCTGGATCCCCTTCCTCCTCACCCTCTTCACCTGAGCCATCCTCTTCCTCGCCTCCATCATCATCCTGATCATCACCTTCGTCGTCATCCTCATCATCATCATCCTCAGTTTCGCTGCCATCTGTGTTCTCGGGACCAGGTTTCTTCACAGCATGCAGCTCAGAAATGGGAAAGCTGAAGAAAAAGCATCAATGTGATGGTGCCTTTGGTAAGTAATCCAGAAAGAAGTGAGACAGGGCAGTTGCTTCACTACAAACCTTTGAGATGTGTCCAGCTCTTTTGGAAGGATGCTGACTGCAACAGTCAAAGGTTTCATCTGGGCAAGTCATAAGCAAAAGAAATGAAAAAAGCCCAATGTTCACGAAAAAAAAAAAATTATATATACCCACCCCAAATTATAAGCATCTTTACAGAAAGCCAGTGTTTAAGAAATGCATCAACATCACAGTACCACAAAGGGAATGCCTTAGATAACTTCATGAATGCTGGAGAAGAAATTATTTTGCCAACAACGTAAGACCCCTAAGCTACCTAATGCTAGAACGTAAATGTAAGTGTATAAGGGAAAAATGTCGGAAGCTAAATCCAGATGATATTTAAGAGACAAATGTAGATGCAAACAAGATCAAGTAATGTGAACAAAACTCTGTAATATGTACAGAGACAAAGAACAATTTGCTGAATCAATTTGAAAAGACCAACAACAGCGCCTATGTATGCCACTGCTCCAGGATAAAGAGTATAAGGCACAAGCACAAGACAGAGTGCACAATAAAGATTTTGTAAATAATATTGATTTATTGCCAAAAACAGTGATATAAATTTGAAGCAAGACTTCATCCTTATCTTGTAAGTTGAGGATGTTCAGGAAATAGTAACCCAATGGCAAGCATAGTGTTTTTGAAACAAATTCACTGGCATAGAAAAAACAAATAAAGAAAGCAATTTCCTTTCACCCGCTGGACCTTGATTCAATCCATGCACAGACATTGTTCTTTTAATTCTCTAACATGTCACATTATCCAAATTAAATTTTGAATTTTCAAAAATTGTTAATTATCACAACATAGATGACAAATGCTGGAAGATAAATGGTGTATATAGATTTCACACAAAGGCAGTGGATCAAAGTAAAAGCCAATTATGTACGATAAAATAAATAAAACTCATGTCGACCAAAAAATTATGAGAGAAAACATTATGACATGGGACAATAAGAATGCTTCCACTGAGTTAGTTTCAATCCAGCAAACAGATTATTATCATAGGTTAAAACTAATATGGCAGGTGAGAAGGACTAAAACAAACTGCTCTGCCACACAGGATTTCAGCAGCATATTGAATTCACCGCAAGATGTATCGCCGGCAAAAATTGAAGAAAATAGACTGACATATCGACTCCATTTGCAAAGGATTTTTTTTTAATAAGATTACAATGCCTTAAACCAGCAAATCTATTTACGTTGAAGTTCTCTTAAGAATAGTAGCTGCAAGATGCGAATCCATCAAATATTATCTCAAGGTACAGACATCCAGTAAGATTCCCCTACCAATTACGCTTTACAACATGATAAGATATACCAGGGTCTACTAAATTAATGAGCTCTTTCTTCAATTAGCAAAACTTGGGGCTAATTTTTGCTTTGACTTTCTTTCTTTTTTAGTAAAAAGCTCCTCACTTTTGACTGGCAATAAGTACCAAAACAGCACGGCGACCACGAATAATCCCCGAAATCACCTCCAGGACCTAAATTCACGCTAACAGAGGCTCAAGCAAGCGCAGAATCGCGCAGAGTCGCAGCCAGAGCAAGATCAAGAGGCAACGGCAAGGCCCGAAAACCCGAAAAATCCCTAACTAAACTCCAAAACATAATAAAGACAGCGAATTCGCCCACAAGCAGCAAAAAGAACGAGTACCCAGAAGCGGAAAACCCTTCACTCGGAGCACAGAGCAGAAAGACAGTGCATCAAGATAGCATCGAAATGAGCTGAAAAAAGGGGACCGTACCATCATCAGGAGCGAGCAAGCGAGGCCGTTGACCGCGACGGCGGCGGCCTCGGCCGCCAGGGCCTCCACGACGGAGCCGAGGAAGCCATCGGAGACGGCGGCGTTCGAGCACACGGCGTCCATTTGCTAGGGCAGCGGCCGCTGCGGCGGAGAGAAGACTCGCGATGTAGAGAGAGAAAGCTAGAGAGAGAGAGGGCGGGGGCCGCGGATCGGATTAGAGAAGGAGCTGGACGGGATTAGGGTTTTGCGAAACGGGGGTTTTTGCTTGGGACACCGTGGAGAATACGGCCGAACTCCGAGGGCAAAAGAGGGAATTGGCCTCCGGACCCGGGTGGGCTCACTGCATCGCGGTCCAGTGAGTGACTCGATGTGTGGGTTTTTTTTTTTTTTTTTTTCGCCGTCCTATTCTACACTCACTCCTAAACTTTCTACACTCACATTCCCACTCCTAAAACTTTTTCCATCCCCGCGCTCTTTAGGCATGGGAGTCGAAATCCACTCCCAAAACTTACGCGTCCCCACTCCATTCCCTTGAGAAGGTAAGGATTTGAACCCCTCACCTCTCCCCTTCCATGTTGGAAGGGTGGCCACTGGGACGAATCCCAGTGGTTGTGTGAGGGTTTGATGTATTATAAACAAAATATCTCTTTACTAATTAAAAACAAATAATATCTACAAATGAGAAGCATCAAGAAATGTGTCCTATGCATTGGAGCGTTAATCTTTTGCCTAATCATAACAATGAAGAAAAGGGAAGATCATCTTTTGCATATTGTAATATCATTTATGTCAGATATTAAATTCTGTTATTTATGTAGGATATTTTTTTTTAGCATCAATTCATAAAACTCATAAAAGAGATATGATTATTGTAGCCACTGATTGGACGTTTTTAAGGAAAAAGTGAAAAGTTAGAATGAGAATGGTTTTTTTTTTTTAATAACCCAAGGAACCCGTGCACCGTACCAACACAGACAGCTCGACAGGCCTAGGTAACGGGGAGTAAACTCTAGGACTACGCTAACAGAGGACCCACCACCCTAACGTCGCACTTAAGATCGCGTGCGGCCAGCGGGATTCGAACTCTTCTTCTCGCAAAGGATCATGGGAGCACTTATCTAACTGAGCCACCGCAAACGGTGGTATTAGAATGAGAATGTTGATAAGGGGAATACAATTAGAATTTAGCAAGCTATCTATGAGATAGAGATGGGCTTGAAAAAGGGCATTAAGATTTTTCTTTTTTTGTGTTAGGATAAAGAAAAAAGAGATACAATTTTTAATCTTAAAATAGCAATAATAAAATGTGGAAAGGACAAGCTCTAATTGATTCTCGTATCATTTTTTTCATAGTAGAACTAGCATAGGAAATAAAGGTAGGTATGGTCTCATGATAGAATCTGGAACTTGAGAGCTAGACCGATAAGAATATGTTTGGTTGAAAGTTCCAAAGTATATAGAATATATTCTAAGTTCCAAAAATTAAAAAACATATTTCGACATGTCGATTTCAGGTTCTAGGTTGGTGAAACCTAGAACCTAGACTAGGAACCTATAACCTCAAACTTAGAGCAATTTTTGTGTTTTTTTATCTATATCTTCACACAATCTTTCGGTATTTCATGACATTCAATAATAAATGTATAATTTGAAACCACAAGTATGAACTTTCATTTTATGACTGGACTTTTATTTTGTTAGTATTTCATATATTTAGTGTGTTTAAATATAAGTTATAGTCAATGAATTGTAACAATAAGTATTCATCATTAAAGGCGATAATTTACTATGATCATTTAATTAATAATATATGTGAAACTTGGATAAACCCTAGAACATGTAACAGGGTAATTTCCAAGTTCTAAAAAATAAAAAACTTGTTCCAATAAATAGGTTACAACTTCCAAGTAGAACCTATATGAAACTTGGAACTGCTAACTTTTAATTGGAAGATTGGGTGGCTATAGTTAAAAAGACGGCAATGCGAGATAAAAACATCACAAAAACCATAACTTTTGTAAGATGTTCACTTGAGTTTCATTACTTTTTTTTTACCACTTAAATGCCACAATTCAATATATATAACTTTCAATTGACCACTTAAATGTCAAGAATTTTAAAAAAATGTTCACTCAAGTGCTAGAAATCTAACATAGTATAACACTTTTGTTAAATGTTTTTGAAAAGTTATGATACTTAAGTGATTGATTAAAAAGTTACATAATACTTTAGTAATCAAGTTATAACACTCAAGTAAGTGAAAAAAAATTATAGCACTCAAATAAGTGACATACAAAAGTTATTCCATTTGTATGTCCTTTTTCCATAGCGATGTTTAAGGAGATTGTTTCATTTAGCAAGCATCTCTCGTGACTTTCACGATCAACCGATCTAAATTTACTAGCACAATTTTCTCCATATATTGGGAGTAGAGATTTTTTTTTTTTTTTTTAAAATGAGCTAAGAAATCTTAAGAGGATATTCAAGAACAATAAAGGCTCTAACCATATATTTAACTAGTGAAATGAAAAGATATTCTAAAATCTAGAAAATAAAGTAATTATGGAAACTCATGAATACTACTAAAGGACCGTCCTACATCGATGGAAAGTTGAAAAACTGGAATGCTTCATAAACCCAAGTTAACTAGTAAAAGTGGGCGATCTAGGGTTGGTCCGAGTTCTACTTAGAACCTACCCAATTATGACAGGTTCTATATTTTTGGAACCCGAAATTTTCATTACATAATTTAGATCTTAGAACCTACTCTATCAATCAATTCCAAGATCAAGTCTAGGGTCTACTCAAGAACTAGCCAATTTCCTTTTCTTTTGTTTCATTTTTTCTTCTATTTTTTTCTTTGTTAATTAAGCAAAATGAAAGTGAATGCAATACTAAAAGTGTGCATTTGTCAAAGCCAACAATCTACAAAAGATGAATACGTAAAATAAAATAAACAATAAAAAATTCAAAACATATAACATAAAAAGATTCCCAATCAAGCTCTTCGATTCTTGGTTTGGTCCTTACTTAGGAACAGAGAGCCAAACAACACAATTCCTTTTCCTTTTTCTTTTTCTTTTTTTTAACTAAGAACCGTGGGAACTTGAAATTGAATTGCACAATTTTAGTTTCTTTTTTTTTTTGGAATCAGGAATAGTGAGAATCTGGAACTGGACTGGTTCCTTCGGCCGATTTGGTTCAGTTCCATGTTCCATTTTGAACCCATGCTTACCCCTAATTAGATGTATTAGAATTCAAAGTATCGTTGCTTGGGCCATCAATGTATGGCTCCAACTCATAAGCTCCATTGAGTTGTACACTCTCTCAAGCCCACTTGAAGGGTTTTAGCCCAAAACACGTTGCCGAAACCCATTTTGGCTTTCCACTCGCAATTTCATTTTAGTATATTTACAAATTTCAAGACACTTTTCAATTTATAAGTATTATCGAGTTCTAAATCGGGTACTCTATCTCTCTCAATAAAGTTATGGAAACGCTAATATATATGTATACTTCGGAAAGGTCCTTTCAAATAAGACTAGTACGTGCAAGCAAAGAGTAGAACTTTAAATTCAATATGCAATATCTTGTCGTCCACCCTCGACATGATGAATGGCTAGGCTTAAGCCCAAAGAATATGAACAACAAGCATGCATCCGGGTATTTACGTGGTAGACGGAAAGGTGATTCCTTCTGGGCTGAATTTCACAACCCCATGGAGATTAAAATCGTGAATGTCCAATTCTTATCTAGAGAAGGATCGGGTCAATAAAGACATGTGATCAATTTCTTAGGAAAAAATACCAATTCCTAAATCTATTGCACTTGTATCAATTTAGTTCTAAATATTTCAATTTGACCAATTGAATACTAAATATTTTGATAATTTACCAATTTAGTTTATCCGATCAATTTTAACTAAAAATCACTAACGTGGATGCTGGTGGTATTATATTATGGCACGGCCGATGTTGACGTTAACATATCATTTTTAAAAGTTTTCTTTTTTTCTTTTACTTTTTTTTTTTTTTTTTGTTCATTCTTTCTTTGCTAGTCTTCGAACCTTGGTGATGGCCGGCAACTGGCGAAAGGTAACAATCGAAAAAGGTTACCCTCACCATATCCGGCAAGATTGAGCCTCACTAGAGGTTAGCAAGGACCAACCTCGAAAGCTTCAGACAAAGGCGACCCTCGCCAATTGTTGCTTGTGGCAAGTCGCTGGCCATTACCGAGACCCAACCACCAACGGAGGAAGAAGCCCAAAAAAAAAAAAAAAAAAAATTCAGGAAAAACAATAAAAAAAATTGTTCAAGTCAAACGCTGGTTGTGCCAATAAGACGGTTGGGATCAATGTTAGTGATTTCGACAAAATTGGCCGGATAGATTATATTGACAAATTGTCAAAAGATTTAGGATCTAAATGATTAAATTAAAAGTTTTAGATTTGAATTAATACAAGTGCAATTGGTTTAAGACTTTTTTATAATTTTTCCCATGTCTTCTATGCAGGCCTCATTTGACCAAGATGAAGATTGATCATTTGCAGCATCTAATCTCAGCCGGCCTTTTCTCTCAGTTAGTCGAAGACTCTCATCTCAAAACTAGAGTACCAAAGCACGCGAGCAAATCCATCTTTGGCCATGGATCACGTATTCTCTGCCCGGATAATATAGAGATACCATGGACATCATCTGACGATCGGTCAGCTCGCTTCGGAGATAACACGAACCGATTCTATCAGCACGAAACTTGTGATATGATTTCAAAGAAAGGATACTATAATTCACCAGACATCCGAAAAGGAAAATGATCATCAAGTCATATCATGCAAAGTGAGATGCAAGCACGCATATGTCTCTATAATACAGATGAAGGAAACGATCGAAAGAACCAAACAAAAAAACTGTCACATGACCCGGAAAGAGAGAGAGACAGAGAGAACTAAGCCAAATTAGTTCTTGCCGGTGGTCTTCTGGTACTTCTCCTTGATCCACTGGATGCCGACGGAGGTTCCGTCTTTGACCTTCTTGACGCCGTCGGAAGCGGCGGTCTTGGTCTTGACGAGGCCTTCCCCCATCTTCTCCTTGTACTTGGCCGTCGTGATGCTGCTCGCGGTGCTTTTCTTCTTGTTGTTCTCCGCCGGAGCCGGGTCCAGGTTGTTGTCCCACTGGTCCGCCCACGACGTGCCGTCCGAGTCGCGCCCCTCCATGTTCAGCGAAATCCTCCCCAGAGAGAATCTCAAGACCTGCAACTCTTGAGAAAGAGAGAGAAGGAGAGAGAAGGGAATTAATGTAAATGCTTTTTCTAGATATCAAATAAAAGGCATGTGAGTCAACTAGACCCTCTTTGTCAATCCAAATAAGGGTGAGAAAAACGTCATCATCGACAATGATGGAAACTTATCCACGACGTGGCATTTGCCTCGGATAGAGAATTAATGTTTATGCAAAAGGATATGCCCCGAGCACCGGAATGGGAATAAACATCTAACTAGGAAAACCCTAGATAGGAATGTCTTTATAAGGAAGCAAATCATCGTGAGTTGTTAGAAAATCCAAATGTAGTAGGGAGAAGAGATTCGTGCCTAGATATCCAAAAATGGGAAGAAAGGTGTGTCTTGTGTGTGGTACATTTCTTTCCTCCCTGTAATAGATATATGCAATCTCAATCATATGGTCCCCAAATAAATGGAGGATGTTCTCGTGGTGCTTATTTGGTAGTAAAACCTGTCCTTTGGATTACGCTTTGCCCAGTTACCATTCCAAGAAACCAATATTAGGATGCATATTCATACTCGATCAAGTCAAACTATATCTCAGCCAGTTGCCAAAAAAATATGTCCAAACTCGTCCAAATGAACAAATTTCGCTACAGTTCAAAGTTTGAAAATGAGATTACCAATAACATAATGCCGTAAAAAATTAAAAAAAAAAAAAAAAAACCTCCAAAAGTGATCTAAATTTTTACAAATATTTACAATGATGTAAGAACAAATTTTGAGACATTTTAGATTTTCCTAAGACACGACAACATCCAAAGAAAGTCACGTCCGAAGCCCCGTAGATTTATAAGGAATAGTAGCCATTCAAAAACCCCTAATGCTCGGCCGTGTAAATAGTTACTTGGAATACAATGGAATTGTAATTCTTTTATGTGGAATTTTTCCCATTGACCATTAGGAAATAAATCTTTAAAAGCAATCTTCACCGCCGGACAAGTATTAAGTAAACGGTACTTGCGTTGAAAGAGAATAACGACACAAAAATTGATGCCGCTTGTGGAAAGTATCTATCATTTGTCATACAAGTGTTCAGCTACGTAAATTACATGACATGGAGAGTGATATTGCTTGTGGAAAGTATTTCCTCTTTCGCGGTAAAAAATCCTAAAGATATATGTAATTAAAAAAAAAAAATTACGTGTGAACAAATCTTTCAGGACACCTGACAGCAAGGGAACCGATGTTATGATTGTTCCTCTTTTTTATTTTCCTTTTTTATATGAAAACAATAAAGCTTCTCATTAAAAAAAATACGAAAAATGATTACATAATAATCTTTAATTTATCGTAGAATGACAGTCAAATCTAGATTACGAAAAATCAAATTATAAATAATTATAAAAGTTATTATAGGATCCAATTTTTAAATAATTTGTAATTTACAATAGAATTTTATTCTCACATTATCTCTTGTTGTGCTAGCAAAGTTAGGCCGTGGCCAAATCTGGTGTTACTTGTCAGACAGTGTCCACGTCACCCTTGCACAGTCAGACTGTGCATATATAAGCGCCTGTGCTTGCGTGTAAGAAGCACATTGTGTTCTCTCTGCATATTTCTGTGCGAGTCGCCAACTTTGCTTCGCCACCGTCACTCTCCCTATCTCGAGCTGAAATTTTACAGGGTGCCGTGAGAGAGCCACAGCGAGATCTCTTTCTTCTAAGACAAAAATTCATCGACGCTAGGGTTTGATCATTCTCGTTCTTGTTCCAGGTTATCTTTTTCCTTGTTTTCCTGCCTGAATTTTGCCTACTGACCCAGTTCCCACGCTTTTGTTATGAATTTTCTTCTTTCATTTGACTGATCAACCCAAGAAACTCTCTTTTTTTTTCAGAGGAAAAAAGGCCAACTTTTTATGGCTTTTGCTGCTCGTTCTTGTCAAAAAAAATAGAGGCCTTTCTTTCTCTACAACCCCTTAGAGATGATGTTTGCCTGATTCTTTTTTCTTTTTTTTTTCCCAGTCATGAGCGCTTCGTAGATCCTTTCACTTTGATGATGATGGGGCTTCTTAGCTTCTTTGGAGATCATTTTTTGTTCCGATCATAGAGTGTACGGCATGTCACGTTGATTTTGATCGACTTTGAGAAAAAGGATTTGCAAGTTTTTACTCAGGATGGACATTCAAATACACGTTCGGGTTTTCGCTTCTTGGTTTCTTCTATGTTTGATCTGAACAGTTCCTTTGCCGATAAATCCGAAGATTGATTCTATTCACCAAAATCTAATAATGCATGGCTCTTTACATTGTACAACTTGCTTGAGGTCGGAATTTTTTATATGTACTAGAGATAAGTAAGAGATAGTCACTTTTTATGTGATCAAACCACCTTTTTTTGTTTCTGGTAAAATGGGGGGAAAACCAATTCATATCTTGTCAATTTTCCTGTGCCTAGTTTCGATGCGGAGCGTGCACTAGACAAGGGTTCATTCTCCTTGACGAAAAGAACACTAATTTGTGTAGCTTAAATTTTTCGCAGCTAGGACGCTGTCCAAATGGTATTGCCTGATACGCCTGGAATGCCTCATCTTGGTGCCCACCTGATCTTGATTGTCTTACAGTTCTTGAAAGAGCGCGGCTACAAAGAAGCTGCACATGAGTAAGTTTGTCGATGGGGATCATCTCTCGAATCTAAGTCAATATAACCAGACTTCTTGTTTCTTATTGACCAGATTATTTTTTTCTCTCTGCTAGGTTGGAGCGGGAATCGGGTGCGTATTTTGACTGGGATTATTTGGAGGAGCTAATACTGGAAGGGAGGTGGGAAGAGGCAGAAAAGTACCTTTCTGGTTTTACACAGCTGGAGGACAACAGATTCTCAATGAAGATCTATTTCGAATTGAGAAAACAAAAGTACCTCGAAGCTTTGGACAGGTAATATTGTTGTTTAAGGAATCTAACGATTATCATGCATGGATCTGTCACATGTATGTGTCTTTTCCATATCCGGTTCGCATCTAAATCTCGTTGTTCTGATGAATTGGTCAAATATTTTGGCAGCAATGATGTCCCAAAGGCATTGAATATACTCAAGAGCGATTTAAAAGTTTTCGAGGCAAATAAAGAATTATTCGAGGAATTGACTGAACTCGTGACGTTGGATAATATACGGTATTAACTCGTTCGAGTGATTGCTTCTCCATATGGTCATATATTTATGTAACTTAGCATTTGTTATGGGATATATTTGGATTCAACAGGAAAAACAACAAACTTGCCTTGTACTCTACAGAGGATGCGAGAAGTGCAATAAGGTGGGAAATAAAGAAAGATATTGAGCTAAATCCTGCTCTGCAGGGAAAACTTATTTTACCTGGATTCGAGCCATGTAGGTTGGCTTACATTATAAACCAGAGGTGATTTCCTTAACCAGTATCCAAGTTAGGTATCATTGCGCCGGAATTAATTTTCCATTTTGATTCACATTGGCGATAGTGGAATGGGAACTATTAAATGCAACCATTCTTGTCTTACTTTCCTTAATCACATTTCCGCCGTGGCAAATGTGGACATAACAGTGATGTTGCCTGGAAATTTACAGCTTGAATTGGCAGCATTCCCATTGTACGTATCCAGTACCAAATCCTGTGATACATACGCTTTTGGCAGACCACTGTTGCCGACCTCCTAAAAGTCCGGTTGTCCCACCAGCAGATGATGCTTTGGCAGTGAGTTCCTTTTCCATTGGAAGCCTGTTTTCTATCTAAATTTTCTAAGGAGATAAGTGGTCCTACTGTGCTTAATGACCTCTCTGGATAAATTCATGATATCAAATGTAGTTAAGTTAATCCAATCCCATTAAAACATCTTTGAAGATGGGGGAAGAACCACCAAAATACCTTCTATTACATGTGTAGGTAACATCAACGGATGCTCATCCTGCTCTAAGCCAGCAACCAGCATCAGAGGTCCTTGATGACCTACCCATGAAAGTTATCCAGACATTGAAGGAGGAATTGTACCCGACGGACATCGATTTTAGTCCCATTCAGCAGACATACCTTTTAGGTTAACTTTGATAAACAGGCTGCTCTTTCTCTTTTTTTGAGTTCACAATAAGCGTGATCATAAGTTCAAGCTCTGTAATTCAACTTCGTTTATCTAAACATTTAGTTGGTACTGGAAATGGAGATATCGGGATATGGGAAGTTGGTTCTGGCGTGAAACTGTTCTCTGACAACTTTAAGGTCTGGAATATGGAAGCATGCTCTACCAAGTTCAAGGTACGTTCCATATTGACTAATATCACCATCCATGTAGTGAATACAATCGCATCCATCTTCATGAACTAATTTTTGAGAGTCCTTTACTTTTTTAGGACGCTATGATTGGAGATTCAAGTATTTCTATAACTCGTGTAAATTGGAGTCCAGATGGTTTATTGTTTGGTAAGCAGACATGCAAATTCAAAGATGCTTCTTCTTAGAATATAAGAATAATTACTTACTTTCTTTCTTGGAAAAGGCGCTGCATATTCGACACACTTGGTTCAGATATATGTTTTTGGCTGTGGCAATAATGTTAAGCCACAACTGGAGGTATAATGCTCATTTCCTTATTTTGACCGAGTATTTGCGGGCTGAGCATACTAGTTACACCAACTTCTGATGTCTAGATTGAAGCTCATGATGGCCGTGTGAATGATCTGGCATTTTCTGCCACCAACAAGCAGCAGTCTCTCATAACATGCGGCAATGACGGGACTGTCAAGGTTTGCTTGAACCTCTATTTGCATATACATAAATGACATTCTTCTTCATTTCATGACATGAATAATTGGCAGTGTATTTGACGATGCTTATGCAGGTTTGGGATGTGATGGATGGAGTCAAGCGGTTTACTTTTGAAGGTCATAACGCCCCTGTTTATTCTATCCGCCCACAGATGAAGTCAGGCATTGAAGTGAGAACAGCAGTTCACCTGCTTTTCCATTAATCCATTACGATTTAAAATATTAGCTGACTTCCTTGTGTTTTTGGCGAAATTTTATTTCCTCAGTTTATCTTCTCAACATCTGTGGATGGCAAGATAAGGGCATGGCTATATGATGATTTTGGGGCCAGATTTAATCACAGTGCACCTGGCCGTGCATGCATGGTTATGGCTTATAGTAATGATAACAAGAGGTTTGTTGTGCCGGAGATTGAACTGATCAATTTTAATGCTGTGCTATTATGTAACTCTTATGGATGCTCCAATTTCTTAAACGTCTACACTTATCACTTTTCAAGGCTTTTCTCTTGCGGGTCAAATAATGATGGAGAGTCATTCCTCGTTGAGTGGGATGAAAGTGAAGGTTCCGTAAAAAGAACCTATCAAGGGTTGGGGAAATGTTCTTTGGACATTGCACACTTCCATACAGCCAAGAGCTTGTTAGCGGCCGGTGATGAGCATATGATCAAATTCTGGAGCATGGACAATGTCAAGCTTTTGGCAACTACTGATGCGGAAGGCAGCCTGCCAGTAAGTTTGAGAAATGATTTTCTGTCACTTCAAAATGCTTTTGTGTGTTTGTGCATGCACGCTTGTGAAAGTATTTAAAAGATTATTAGTCATATTTTTCAATAAAGCTTTCCAATTACCTTTTTGGAATTATTTCAAGGCAAGGCCTCGCATCCGCTTCAACAAGGAGGGAAGTCTACTGGCTGTCATTGCAGATGGAAACACTATAAAGATTCTGGGCCCTAATAAGGCTTCTGAATTGCTCAAAACAAGCAAAAGTGGCCCTCTTATTGCCGCTAGTGTTGCTTCAGAAGCTCCAATGATGGTCAGTGTTTTCAAATCTCGTGATGTTTCTGTGCGATCTTTTCATTTTCTGGCCTAATGCTTTGATGAACATCAACACCAACTCCAATATAAAATAACAGTATATAGATAGAAAGGGAGATGAAGTGTGAAGCCATACATGTGCATGTGATGAAAGGGTAAACATGCCTGAAGTCTATATTGCAGGATGTGGAGGTGCATGCAACTCAAGGTGGCTCTTCTTGATACATGGTGAAGGACCAACTTCTTCAAGGTCTGTGTTTCGCGGTGCGATGTTGAGCGTGGTCTGGGCGGCGAATATATTAGGACTCCGTGCATGTTTATTAGCTTGTTGCAACCCGAGAAAGAGAGATCCGGTGAGAGGGTTGATAGAAATAGTGTGTTGTAATAGGAGCTACCTTTTGCTAATTAAGCAGGTAATTCCAAAACTTTGCGGACCAGGAGGATAAACATGGTGCAAATCTTTGCAAGATGCAGCTTTAGATGTAATCCTATACGGTCCCAAATCTTGCAAATTTCAAAATGCCGTGATCCGGTAAGACTCCCATTAACGAACATCATGCATTTTATGCAACACATCCGTGTGAATCGAGAGAAATGGTACTGCTATCCACAAACCAACAGTCTGAATCAAAATCCAAATGTGAGAGATGACTGCACGCTAAGCAATCTTGAAGAGCAGATAGGAACAGCTTTGCCTCTCTTGTGATAAATTACCCATTGCAACTCCACAGACCAGCTTTGAATAGTTGTACTCCATCAACATTTTGCTATAAATCTAATCCAAACCCTCTTTGCAACTACACAACCCATGAATAAATTGTCTCTCCTTTTGAGATGAGAGCTGCAAAATACACAAGTTAAATCCATTATGCCATACTAGTTGGACATACTATTATTCTAAATGTTTTCATTTTCTTATGTGAAAACAAGAAAGCTCCTTATTAAAAAAAAAACAAAACATGAAATACGTTGTCACCAAGTGTGTGCGCTTGGGTGTAAGAGGCACATTGAACTTTCTCTGCGTAAGTTTGTGCGGATCGCCAACTTTGCTTCACCACCGTCGGTCTCCCTTTCTCAAGCTGCAATTTCAAAGAGTGTCTATGAGAGAGCCACAAAGAGATCTCTTTTTTCTAGGAAAAAACTCATTGACGCTAGCATCACAGTTTTCTTTCCTACTTCTTCCTTCCCCCTTATCCGCATAACTCCACCATCGCCATCTGCGCTTGCACATGTCCTTCACCAAACATCATCATACCGTGAACCCTCGTGCCCCATCGCTTCGCCCTCCTCGCTGCCGTGGTCGACCCGCCGTCCACCTCCACTATCTCGCACTGCCCGCCCTTCTCCCTGTCTCTCTACAACTCTTACTTTAGGCAGCGCGGCCCCGGACTTGAGTTGGCTGGCTCCGATGTGAGGCCACGGCGACCTCAGGCTGCGGCGGTCATGACCTCAAACCTGAGGCCATGCTGCCTCAGATCTCAGGACGCATGGCGCTGACCTAGGGCCGAGAGGGGTGTGATGGACAACGCACCATGGTAGTGATGGATGGAGGGGTGATGCGGCATTGATAAAAAGAAAATTTACATTTATCAAAATCCTCAGCTATTTTCACAAAGAACGAAAAACTCGGTCAAATAATTTTCTGATCAGTCATAATTTCGTTTTAGAGTTTCATGAGATCTAGTACAAGATAAGACTGTTTCTTATTATTAAACATGACGGCGGTGGACGATCATTCTCAAGTGACGAAAGCGACGTCAGAAGTGGATGATAATCTCTCTCTCTCTCTCTCTCTCTCTCTCTCAACAATTTCTTTAGACCTTTTTTTCTTAACTTTACTATTTTGATTAAACTGATTGAAGGTGATTTTATTACAGACCAATTAAAACCATATTTTTTATTATTATTTTTCTTTGGAGGTCATTACGACCTATATTTGAAAGGTGAGGTGACCCAAATATAAACTGATTAAATAAATTCGTGTTAAAATATGAGTTTGTGATCCATTTTTGACATCCCTATTTAGATTTAGATATGACAGAGTCTATCGGTGTATATAAATCATCACATCGCCTACTTATAAGTAACACCAGGAGGCTGCACATGTTATTCAATTGATGCAACCATAACCGATGAAAAAGATTATATTCTAGTAGTGTTAGATTCTATGTAGTTTTCATCCGAATATGGAAGGCTAATGAGCTCTTTTGACTACCAACTTAGATAATTAAAATAAACAATAGTTGCAATGTTATACATATATAATAGCATATAATAAATAGGCAAATTTCTTTGGCTCTATTTTACGGTGATTGTTCTGACATCAACCATTTTGTTTCCTTCAACTACTGTCTTCTCTCTTTAAATTGGCAAAAGATACACTTTTTAGTTTGCAATACACATGGACTTTAATAGTGTCCTTTGAAATGGCACACTCTCATATGCAAAACTCATGTACTTCACCTAAAGGGCAAATGCATGACATATTATCTTAATTGGTGTTTACATCTCCCATCACAGGTGCTCATCAATCCAAAATCAATGGGGTAAATGACAAAATGCATGGTTAATGACATAGCACGAAGGTCAACAGAGACTTACATCATTCATTTTGGATGGATGAACACCTGTAGTACAAGATGATAGCACATATTAAGATAATCCATCTTGCACTTTTTAGTTTGCAATACGCATGGACTTTAATAGTGTCCTTTGAAATGGCACACTCTCATATGCAAAACTCATGTACTTCACCTAAAGGGCAAATGCATGACAGATTATCTCAATTGGTGTTTACATCTCCCATCACAGGTGCTCATCAATCCAAAATCAATGGGGTAAATGACAAAATGCATGGTCAATAACATAGCACGAAGGTCAATGGAGACTTACATCATTCATTTTGGATGGATGAACACCCGTAGTACGAGATGATAGTGCGGATTAAGATAATCCATCTTGCACTTGCTCTTTGGCTGAGATAGGTAAGATTTGCAACTTAGGATTTGGCATTTCCAATGAAAATTGTTAAATCTTCTGTCATCAGGTCACCAATTTTCTTGACCTTCTAGTGCTAAACAAGCATTAGCCTCCATACACCGTCTTATGACTTTGTAGAGACCTATGTTTTTGATAAACAGTCGCCTGGGATTGGTCATTATGACCCTTTGTGAGGAGGCCCCCTTTCTTTCGGAGTTATGAGGCTATTTTGGCCTTTTGACCTCATATTGTCGGGTGGATCTTGAAAATGTGAAACAAAGATCCTTCTCCAAGTTGTACATACAACTTTCACCAGGGCCGAGTGATTGTTTACCAAGAAGGCATGTGTCCGCAAAGTCGTAAGGCCATGTATGGGGGCTAACACGTGCCTAGTGCCGGAAGGTCAAGGGAGTTGATGATGA
Organism: Eucalyptus decipiens; assembly: GCA_014182575.1. Lineage (NCBI taxonomy): Eukaryota > Viridiplantae > Streptophyta > Magnoliopsida > Myrtales > Myrtaceae > Eucalyptus > Eucalyptus decipiens. The sequence goes on along the minus strand of CM024611.1, from coordinate 42,848,114 downwards.
ACTCTCTATTCTAAGCTTTTGGTTTAGATATGACAAATCCTATATTCAAATCATAACTGTGCTTTCTTAAAATAATATTAGAGGGCCACACGTGCCATCTAATTGATGGAGCCCTACCCAATGTATATGAACAAAGCAATTGATAAGCATTAATGGTGATTATCGTGTAGAAATATTCGGATATCATGTGTTTCTCCAAGGTAAAGGGTGACAACATACCTATTTATCAGCATTTCAAGAAATGTTTATGTCTTGACCCGAGAGAAATAAGAGCCGGTTCATTGGCTTGCATTGAGCATTGCATTTGCATTTACAATAAGATATGTTGGCCATCTTTATTATATCTAATGGGGATAAGAACACTACAAGGGTCATAACTTTTATATGGCGCTCACTTTAGGGCCATAACATTTTAATTTATCAAGTGATTGCGATGACTTTGAGAAAACATTCATGACAAGTTTGAAATGTTGGATTTGCCAACGAATGATGTGAAGGCTTTTTAAAAGTTATAGCATTCAAGTAATCAATTAAAAAATTATAGAATCAAAGTGAATGTTGCATGAAAATTATAGCATTTAGATGATATATGTACTGTCTTTTTCCATAGTTAATTTGATCGTATTAAGTCTTAATAATACCTCAAAATTGCAAATGCCGTTCATCCAATTGATGAACCCTTAGTTGATGTACATGGACCAAATGCTTAGCATGCATTCATGGTGATTAATACGACTGAAAGGTTTACATATTGAGTGCTATGCGTTCCTCCAAGGTAGACATAATAAACATGTCTACTTATTAACATTTCAAGTAATGTATATGTTTGATCATGTAGAAGTAAAGATATATTTCCTTTCTTGCACTAAAAAGGGGTTGTTTGCATTTTATAATAAGATGTCATGACTAATGAATGAAATAATGAAGCTAAATTGATCGTTCGGTATGGTTAATGTAATTAAGTTGTTTTTGATGATGCCTCACAAGAAGCAAAAGCCATTTATGGAAGTCAAATACCCAGAATCTAGCATTAATACTATAGTGTAAAGAGCATTTAATTTTTTGTTATGATATACTTAAAAGATAATGATCAATTCATGTCCTGAAATCTCACATTTGAATAGATACATCCATAAAATTGTTAGTCTCTTGATTTTTATCCTACTTATAGTATTTCTAATCACACGTCCACCTATTTTTGGCATATAATTTAATTGTCCACCTAAATATTATCAGTGCTAGGTCACATTCCTTAAATTTGATTGGAATTCTCTATTTTTTTTTTTTTTGGGTTAATACCTTAAAAAACCCCAAACTGGTACACTTGTGACAAATTTACCCCAAACTATTTTTTTGACCACCAAAAACCCCAAACTGGTACATATGTGACAGATCTACCCTCTGTTAGCTTCCGTTCGATTTTTCCGTTAATTTTGCTGACGTGGTTGCTGACGTGGCAAGCCATGTGGAAATTCATAAGTTTAATACCATTAAAAACCCTAAACTGGTATATTTATGACAAATTTACCCCAAGTTTATATATTTACGACAAATTTACTCTAAATTAATTTTTTCGATCATAAAAAACCTAAATTGGTACACGTGCAGCACATTTACCATCTTTCAATTTTCCCAAATTTGACTGAGTTGTGATGTCCAATCAATTTTATTTTCCGGATTACTCTAACATTGCCTTCATATCATTAATACCTGATTTTTTTATTGGAATCATTATTAGAAAACTATTCAAAGGCTACCAAATGTGCACTTCATTCTTGTGCTGGGAAGATACCCATTAACTAAAAGATGGATAAATCGCTTGCGCACATATACAAAAGAATCACACTCAAAGCACACCTGAAATTAGCGACAAACATAAGTGATTTTGATTCCGGCATTTCAACGAGCATGTGATGTACGAGTCACTCATACCATTCACATGCAAGTTCCATGTTAAAATTTTGACACTTACGATTCGAGGTAGGAAAGACTACGTAACGCTAATAAGGACCAGCAAATTAAGAGTAATATGTAAGTGTACAAACATATTGCGGACAAGTAGTAAACCATGTGGGGCTGAGACATATAAACATAAAGCCAAGTTTGTCACAAACCAAAAACGAGTGAAGCAATCACAATATGTGCACTTCTTTTGTATATGTGCGCAAGCGATCTGTCCATCTTTTAGTTAATGGGCATCCTCTCGGCACAAGAATGAAGTGCACATTTGGTAGTCTTTGAATATTTTCTAATAATGATTCCAATAAAAAGAAAAAAAATTAAAGTATTAATGATATGGATGCAATGTTAGAGTAATCCGGAAAATAAATTTGATTGGACATCACAACTCGATCAAATTTGGGAAAATTGAAAGATGGTAAATGTGCCGCACGTGTACTAATTTAGGTTTTTTATGATCGAAAAAATTAATTAGAGTAAATTTGTCGTAAATATATCAGCTTGGGGTAAATTTGTCATAAATATACCAGTTTGGGGTAAATTTGTCATAAATATACCAGTTTGGGGTAAATTTGTCATAAATATACCAGTTTGGGGTTTTTAATGGTATTAAACTTATGAATTTTCACATGGCTTGCCACGTCAACAACCACGTCAACAAAATTAACGGAAAAATCGAATGGAAGTTAACGGAGGGTAGATCTGTCACATATGTACCGTTTGGGGTTTTTGGTGGTCAAAAAAATAGTTTGGGGTAAATTTGTCACAAGTGTACCAGTTTAGGGTTTTTTAGGGTATTAACCCTTTTTTTTTTGGCTATAAAAGAGGAATTCCCTATCAATTATAGATAATTGTATATTGTCAAATCAAGTAAAAGTTTCGGAGCATCCTTGCTACATTAGAACTCGATCGCTCAATATTGAGATAATATTAGCAAATGTCCTCTTCTTCTTTTTTTATTCTAGCATTGTTTCAATTGATTATGAAAAGCTAAATTAAAAAAATCCAGTCCCATTTACATTGATTTTCTTTATTTTCTTCGATAAATAGAATGTGGATCAGCATTGCTTTCAAACGCAGCCAAATTGAATTTGATCAACTTCATTTTAAATATTTTAGGAAAAAAAATGGCACAAAAGTGCATTTATGTGTTTTTCCAAATTTCATTTGACCCAACTCATTTCAAGTTTCCTTTGCAATAATCAATATACCTAAGGTTCATGTATTAAACATTTTTATGGGGTCTTTACATTTATAGAAAAGACTCTATTCTAGAAGGGTTAGATTCGATTTAGCTTTTTTGAAAAGATGGAAGGTTAATTAACTCATTTGGTTACCAACTTAGGTTATTAAAATTCTTGAGATTTGTAATGATTTATTAATATAGGCAAGATAATAAATGGGCAATTGTTTGGGTATATTCATCATGTTGTTCTAAATGTCCACCATTTTCCTCCATTTATATACCATCTTCTCCCTTTCAATTGGCATACCACACATCTCTTGGCTTCCAAAAAGTATCGACTCTCAAAGTGACTTTCAAAATGGCAAACCTTAACATTTCTCCCTTACCAAGAGAGCCGGTGCAGGATGGATTGTCCCGACCTATGAAATCATCTCCTTTGACAAGTGTATGTCCACCAAAAACGAGCGAGGTAAGTCTTGATTGACTTTCGTGCTAGGTTATCGGCCATGTATTTTGCGATTCAAGTACAAAGAATTTGACCCCCAAAAAAAGTATAAAGAAATGGATTTTCTACAACATATCTTTAAAAAAAAAAACAAAACAAAACAAAAGTGATGAATGATGAAAGATAAGATTAACATTCCAGTGCTTTCTAGGTTCTTCTTTGGTTTATATTAGAATTAAGAGTTGAATTACTCAAATGATCTATCGTCTAGATCTATGCATTGATTCTATAAACCTCATATAGATTGGAACATCTATCATCTTAAAAAATATTTTTCTTGCCCAAGTGCATGTAGATCTAATTGTTTATATACTTTGTGAAACTAACGAATAATTGTTGGTTGAATTTTACAATGTATAAAATGTCTAAAATATTCTTAAATCTTTTGTTGACAAATTATGAATTACATATATGTTTGTATTTAAATGAAAATGCTTATATCTTTTTTTTTTTTTTTATGTCCAAATCTAATTGATAAGTATGTAGAATAAAAAAATTATGTGTACTAGAATATGATTTCGAGAATGACAAAATTGAAATTGTCGATAGATTTCTAATATACATTGGAAGAATAGATAATATTGTTATAGGGTTGAAAGTTTGAACATATTATATTTTGCAAAGATCGATGCATGAATAGTTATTCGTTGAACAATAAAACTAACGGCAGTTATATGAAATGACAAAACCGTTATTAGCTTTTGTAGGTAATCAGACCGTTAATTTTATTATGGTAAGCATTATCAATATGTACAAAATGTTTATTTCTTTGATATCGTGAGTATAGTTGAAGATCCTATTTTGTAACATATACCGTTTCAAATCAGTTGGAAGCATTTAATGATGGCTATAATTGTATATACACAATTATTTTCTTTACTCATGGTTTGTCCTTCTCTATCTCTTCCATCCTTATAGGTCAATTGGTCTTTCTCTACTCCAGACAACTCTTGTGATTTAATGGGAGCGAATGAACCATGTGGCTCAAAGAAGCTAGACGTTCCTAACCAAAGACGTCGTGATCGTTTGTATACATCACTTAAGGCACTAGTTGGTGTAAGTGTACTTTCTATTAAGTTTTGAAAATATAAATGGCTAATGTGAGTTTTATGTTATCCTTCGCAACTTTGTGAGGTAGAGCATGACATAAACTCAATATTACCAATATATAGTATGGTTTACATTACTAAGAATGATAGTCGATGTAATGTAAATTAACTCTTTGTTAAGTTTACATGAATACACGTAGTTGATGTAATTGTTCTGTGATATTTTGTGAGATAGACCATGATATAAATGAAATTTTACCATTATAGAATAATTCATTTTTGTGAGGTTCGACCCTTAGTTTTCAAATGCCAATATCCTCATGAAAAAATTGATAGTGACATATAAGATAAATGATCCACAAATTACATTGTGAGGTGCTCGATTTCTTCATCTTGATGCTTATGCATATTTGATAAGCTTACTAAACCTCATTTGTAAGAAGTTACAACTGCACAAATTAGGTATGAACATAATATATATTTTCAATTCTTTGACTTTGACAATAATTCAAAATAGCACATGCTTTAAAGGTAAGATTTACTAGCATTGATAATTTGTGATTGCAGAAAGTTGTTTCTCAATTGAGAAAAAGTTTTTCAGATCATGTGCTCAACTCGAATCCAATATCGTATCGATTACCTCAAGACAATGCAGGGGAAAATGTCTTGACCTTTAAGGTAATATTATTTCAATGATTTGGTTGAACATTATTCACGTATGCATTTTGGAAAGCATCTCTTTAATTAAATTGTATGGTGATTTATAGTCAACGTTTGATCTTTTATTCATATTTATGCACACTTTTTATAACTAAGGATCTTTAACCAATGCTCACTACAAATGACAAATGATCAAATCCTAAGTACAGACAAATCCATCCGTATCCATGGAAGTCAAGACTAGGGCCAAATCCACAGTTGTAGGGCAAGAGACAGTATCTTTCGTACTCCCCCCAGATTGTCTAGCAGACTTGGACAAGGTGACTTCTTGAATTTCTTCTTTTTGCTTTTATGTTTGAATGCATATAACTATCGCATTATGTATATCTAATTGTCTAATTATTTTCATTTATATGACGTGACTATTATTTATTGAGTGCAGAACATCCACCATCAATCTTCAATGGAAAAAAGGCTTCAAGGGTGGAATATTGTATGCAGACAACGTGCAAAAGGAAAAATAGACATGGTAATCATATATTTAAGAAATTTCATTGCTACTATTTTCCTTAAAAAGATCGACAATTCAAAAGAAGTACCGTAGATTTGATTGATTTGGTTTCTATAAACATTACAAGGAGATAAAATGGATCATAGTGATATATGTTAGTCGAAATGAGTAATAAAAACTTAGTTTTACGTTATCGAATACTTTATTATTAAGTGTACTTTACTACCTTTGCACATAACTCTTGTAATTTTCAAATAGTAATGAAGACAACCAAATTTTATTATCTTTGCAGTACTATCATCATGTACAGTCGAAAAGGATGTTTCGCTCAACTGTTGAGGTTGTCAAGTTTATAACAGAGGCTTTCATTGAAAGTAGTTATCTACAGGTGAGTTATAAAAACATAAAATAAGCAAAATGTGAATCAAAGTTATTTTTATTTTACGCTTAGTGTGTGACTTCATTTGAGTGACAATTTAGGAGCAAGGTACTATTTCTACAATGAAAGGTTCGAGGAAAAGAAGGATATCTTCCAATAAGAAAAAAGAAATTTCTCCATATAAGCCATCGAAGATCTCTAGTGTAGAGAAAATCGCTGTTGAAAGTTTTTTGAAGGAATCGTACAACAACCTCGAGAATATCTATGGTAATAGATGGGCGGAACCAGGTTTGTCCTTACTAAACAAACTTAACAACTTAAATAAAAACATGAGCTCCTTATATCTAATTATTTATTTGATTGCCTTTACAGAAAACGAAAAATGGGAGAAATATTTGAGGCTAACAAGTGCGAATGAGGAATTGGACATTATACCTTGTTTGTCAGACGATAATGGAGAAGGTGGAAAGGTACTCAATCCGTTATTTTCTTTACTTTTGTTGTTGGCAACTTATGAATTTATATGTATCTATATTTTACAAGTGCGGATGACAAAACTGAAATTGACAATAGGTACTTTTTGCTAATATACATTGGAAGAATAGATAATAATGTTCTAGGATTGCCGAAATGATTGTATTACCTTTGCATAGTTCAATATATGAGTCATTATTTTTTACATATATTGATCTTATTTCCTTTAATCGTGTTGACAAAGTTCATTATTCTCTAGTAGTCGTAATGTTCAATATGAGGAATAATACCAATGAAAGGAAATGAATTCCGTATATGTTAATAATGTACACATTTAAACTAGCAACCCCAAAACATTAGTATCTATTCTTCCGATATAAATAAATTTACTCCAACATATAGAAGTTATCAAAATGCATAAGTACAATTACATGATAATGTTCAAATAAAAAGAAATCTCTATTAGGGTTATATAATGAATATAGTTGAAGATACTATATTGCAGGATATATTTTCTCTCGTTTTGTATCATTAGGTAGAGTATACTCATGAACGTAATTGTATATGCTTTAATAATTTCTTCACTCATGTCTTATACTTTTCCTTTACTTTTTTCCTTGTAGGTCAATTGGTCACTCTCTACTACAGACAAATCTCAGGTTTTAATTGAATCAAATGAAGCATGTGGTTCAAAAAAGCTGGATGTTCCCAATCAAGGAGGAGAGCAGGATCAAGTGTATACATCAGTTAGAGCAATAATCAATGTAAGTTACTTTTTTATAAAAAATTTCTAGATACAAATATTGTGTAATGTTTATTTTGTTATCTAATATTTAGTGAGATAGACATTGAAATAAGTGCAATTTTACCATTATAGGACACTACTGTTTGAAATCCACATTTTATGGAGTTCAGTACTTGTTTTTGAATATGGATATCTTCATGAAAAGATTGACTTAGTAATACATTGCGATGCACATGATTCCATCATCTTGATTTTTGAAGTATATTTGATAGACTTGGATGTATTAATGAAGTACGTAACTAGATTTCATCTGTACAAAGTTACAATCATAGAATTCATGTATAATAAGAGTACACATGTTTCCAATTCTTATGACTCATTCATTAATAATAAAGTGTACTACTGATGATTCTTTATTGTAGGAAGTTGCTCCACAATTGAGAAAAAGCTCAAATGAGGTGCTCGACCCAAATCCAATATCATATTGTTTACCTGAAAATTATGGTGGGATAAATGCTGCTAAAGAAACATCAATGAATTATTCTATACAGGTGAGTTATCAAAACCCTAAATAATTAAAAGGCGAATTGGTTTTTTTTTTTTTTCTTAACACTTAGTATGTGATTTCATTTGGGTGCCAATTCAGGAGCTAAATATAACTTCCAGTGAGGAAGAAGAAATTCCTTCATCCAAGTTGATTAAGATTTCTAGTGTGGAGGAGTTTCCAAATTCTCCATCTGAGACTAGCAGAAGGGTTGATAAGAATGTTGAAAAGACAAATCCAAAAATCGACATTGAACTTTTTCTAGAAGAATCAAGCAACTACCTCGCGGACTTCTTATTTACCGAATTGGGGGCACAAGGTTATTCCTTTGAAGCCAATCTTACAACTTAAAAGAAAAATGGTCTCCTTATATCTACTAATTATTTGACTATTTTCGTTAAAGAGAGTGAACTTGGAAGGCCGAAATATTGAATTCAAGGAGTGAGAACAAGGATGATGCATTCAGTGATGAAGAGGCTCATACATGAGGCAAATCTACTTGAGGGGAGGATTGCTTTGATTAGTTGAGAAAGACAACCATCACTTTGCAGCAGCTCAAGCATCCACAATTCAAGAGAAGAGGCTAAAATGACATGCATTAGTTCCAATGTTTTTCACAAATATCTGATTTGGTTCATCTAGTCGATGCAAGTAAACTAAGTTTATTTACGTTTCATTCATCATACTCGTTGGAGGATATATTTTTCTTTGAACTTTTGTTATTTGAACTATGAATATTAAGCCCAGTTTGTCAGCCGGGAAAAGAGAAAGTGGAACGGGAATAAAGCCTTGTTTGGAATAAAAGAAATTGTCTCTCATATATTATCTCAATTGGTATTTACATCTCCCATCACAGGTGCTCATCAATCCAAAATCAATGGGGTAAATGACAAAATGCATGGTCAATGACATAGCACGAAGGTCAACAGAGACTTACATCATTCATTTTGGATGGATGAACACCTGTAGTACGAGATGATAACGCAAATTAAGATAATCCATCTTGCACTTGCTCTTTGGCTGAGATAGGTCAGATTTGCAACTTAGGATTTGGCATTTCCAATGAAAATTGTTAAATCTCCTATCATTAGGTCACAAATTTCCTTGATCTTCCAATGCTAAACAAGCATTAGCCTCCATACTCGGTCTTACAACTTTGTAGAGACCTATGTTTTTTATAAACAATCGCTTGGGATTGGTCATTATGACCCTTTGTGAGGAGACCCCCCTTCTTCTGAAATTATGAGGCTATTCTGGCCTTTTGACCTCATATTGTCGAGTGGATCTTGAAAATATGAAACAAAGATCCTTCTCCAAGTTGTACATACGACTTTTACCAGGGCCGAGTGATTGTTTACCAAGAAGGCATGTGTCCGCAAAGTCGTAAGGTCATGTATGGGGGCTAACGCGTGCTTAGTGCGGGAAGGTCAAGGGAGTTGATGATGAACTCTCTATTCTAAGCTTTTGGTTTAGATATGACAAATCCTATATTCAAATCATAACTGTGCTAATTAACCTTCCATCTAAACTATTGAAAATGAAGTTTATCAAATTCAATTTGGTTGCGTTTGAAAGCAATGCCGATCCACATTTTATTTATCAAAGAAAATAAAGAAAATCAATGTAAATGGAACTTAAATACTTAATACCGAATTTTTTTAATTTAGCTTTTCATAATCAATTAAAACAATGCTAGAATAAAAAAATAAAAAAAATAAAAAGGACATTTGCTAGTCTTATCTCAATATTGAGCGATCAAGTTCTAATGCAGCAAAGATGCTTCGAAACTTTTAATTGATTTGACAATATACAATTATCTATAATTGATAGGGAATTCCTCTTTTATAGCAAAAAAGGAAAAAAAATATAAAAAAAAAAGAAGAGATTTCCAATCAAATTTAAGGAATGTGACCTAACATCAATAATATTTAGGTGGACAATTAACTTATATGCCAAAAATAGGTGGATGTGTGATTAGAAATATTGTAAGTAGGATAAGAATCAAGGGACTAACAATCTTATGGATGTATATATTCAAATGTGAGATTTTAGGACATGAATTGCTCATTATGTTTTAATTATATCCTAATAAAAAATTAAATGCTCTTTACACAATAGTATTAATGCTAGATTCTGGGTATTTGACTTCCATAAATGGCTTTTGCTTCTTGTGAGGCATAATAAAAAAACAACTTAATTACATTAACCATACTGAACGATCAATTTAGCTTCATTATTTCATTCATTAGCCATGACATCTTATTATAAAATGCAAAAAACCTTTTTTCAGTGCAAGAAAGGAATTTGATCTTGACTTCTACATGATTAGACATATGCATTACTTGAAATTTTAATAAACAAACATGTTTTTATGTCTACCTTGGAGGAACGTATAACACTCAATATGTAAACCTTTTAGTCGTATTAATCACCACGAATGCATGCTAAGCACTTGGTCCATGTACATCAACTAAGGCTTCATCAATTGGATGAATGGCGTTTGCAATTTTTGAGGTATTATTAAGACTTAACACGATCAAATTAACTATGGAAAAAGATAGTACATTTATCATCTAAATGCTATAACTTTTGTGCAACATTCACTTTGATCCCATAATTTTTCAATTGATTACTTGAATGCTATAACTTTTAAAAAGCCTTCACATCATTTGTTGGCAAATCCAACATTTCAAACTTGTCATGAATGTTTTCTCAAAGTCATCGCAATCACGCGATAGATTAAAATGTTATGGTACTAAAGTGAGCGCCATGTAAAAGTTATGACCATTGTAGTGTTCTTATCCCCATTAAATATAATAAAGATGGCCAACATATCTTATTGTCAATGCAAATGCAATGCTCAATGCAAGCAAAGGAACCGACTCTTATTTCCAACGTTTTGAATGTACTCGTTTCTTCTGGGGCAGTTGCTGAGGTTGGTAACGATATAAGACAATACAGGCACCAAGTTGAGGTTACTAATCCTCCATTTAATCCAATAGCTAATCATATTGAGTTTTCTTTTGGTTTAGCAGTCAGGTGGCACGAGGCTAGCTTTTGCGCATACTAATGATGTTGACTAGCTATGGATATACATTTTCCGCGCATGATATTATATATAAGGAACATTTTCCATTCATATTGATGTGATACTCCTTCCCTTTCTTGCATGCAATTTCTATTACCCTTCCTGTAATTGATTTGGCTAATGATGTTAATTGATGATGGACATAAGTCTTCTATACTTAGGTATTTCATATAAAGAAAATAATATCCAATCATTTTCCATATGGGTTGCAATGCTAGCGTTTCTTGCATGCAATTTTAATTACCGTTCCTGTAATTAAACATGGAAAGTTGAGCTGCCTAGTGCATTCAAATGGCCATCTCTGTTAAAGCACTCGCCCACTCCTCATCCTTCTAGAGTGGACGATCAAAAGCTTCTTTTGACTGCTCAATCAAAAGTTCGAGTTAACAGATGGATCATTGGAAGCTGATTCCAATGGGTTATTGCACGTGAATTAGATTCAACTTGTATCAGCATCTTCAACAATCCAAATATGGAGCTAATGCTCATGTCACTCTCTGGTATAGTTTCATGAATTGTCGTTTGGATACTCGTAATTGTGTGCGAAAGAGAAAAACCATATCGTTCCGTGTTAAACACTCAACAAGCGCAATCCTAACGGGTCCTAATCCTGCTTATGAAACATATCAGTGTTTTAAACTCAAACTCCGAAAGGACTAAAGAAGCAGAGTCGAAGAAGGGAGTTGGGAAATAGAACTCACTAGTTTTTTACCATCTCCATGGTCAGGTAGGGAATATCACCATGAGTTAGCATAGCAGAGCAACAGATCTGTCAAGTGCATTTTCCGTCGACGCCATAATTGTTTCAACAAAAATGAAAAGGGAAATGCAACATAACTATAAGGCAGTGAAGCATGAAAAAATGACATATAAAGAAGAATAAAAGTCTGCTATCTTTGAAACCATGAAAGTTTTACAGCTGAAACAACCACAGTCTAAAAGCAAACCACACATACCATTGCAAATGGTGATGTGACCCAAAATAATTTCCCATTATTTTCCTTGAGAAATAAATCGAATGAAATCAAATCAAATACCCATGACCCACTATCTTAACTATGAATAAAATATGCTATATGCAATCCAACCTTCACGATGCACACAAAAATGTATCCAGCTTTACAGCAATCTCTAAAACTCAGAGTCCCTCCGAAATGGCATGGGACCGACTTCCGTCCTTTGCACCCTTAGCAAACAACGGGCTATGCACAAGAAAAATGCATGAAAAGGTACCTGTGACAATCAGAGAGATTAAAAACAATAATACGTCAGTACAAGTATGCTTGTCTTGTCTATCAGATGGAGAACAGAGCAAATTCGCAGGTTACTGCCGTATCAAGGATACCAGTGAAGTCATCCTCTAGATAGTCACATAAATTGCCACACATGAAATTATACAGGGAAGTAGTGTTCAGAAATCTCTACTGAACCACAGTCACACTCTTGGGGATATTTAAAGGGAAATTGCTGACAAACTAGAGGCTTGGCCAGAAGACCTCATAACCAACTAAATAGCGGGATTGGCCAGGATGAAAACTGGATAAAACTGTCCTCCATTTTGTGGGTGCATTGCATCACAATTTCAAAAGCCACTTACATGAAGCATTCATGTTACATGCAATATCATTCCTACATTGCAAGTGTTCCACTATTTCCTCTATTTTAGCTTCTTTTTGAGATTACAATCTTTCCATCACTACTCATCTATAACTATTTCTTTCCACAAAAGCTTTGCCAGTATTCTTCAACCAAAATACATTCCCAAAGAACCAGTCAAACAACTGACGATCAAGAAAGGTTGCTGAATGTTAACAGCCGATTAATGAATTGAGGCATTCCTAATACAAGGCATCACAGGACATCTTTCTGGAAGCGGGACTGTTATATCATATGGAGAATCCATGTGCTTTCATATTTATAGACTTAGACGTAAACACTTCCAAAAGACAAAAAGTACATCTATGCCAATCCCCCTTTAAATGCCAGCAGCATGACAATATTTTCAAGAGTTCTCCATAACTTCTCTCTCTCCCCTCTCCCCCAAGCCAAGCACGAGTGAGATAAAAGAACAACCAGCTCTCCCACTTTCTAAGGAAAATTGAATGTATTAGTGACTTAGTGACCTATCAATGACTATAGTAAATACATTGGTTCATCACAAGCCTAATCTTTCCAAATATGCATACGTGGTGGATAAACCTGTAGAGAATGTAATTTTTCTCGTAACTTAACACGCATGGCAGGGAAAACAAGAAATCCAATGTATTAATAATTGCAGTTCCACCACTTATCAAGGCAATAGACATGGAGTTGCTAGGCAAAAGAAAATAAAATGCAATAAACAGGGAGTTACCTATCTTCACCAGAAGTAATGCAAAATCTAGAAAATGAGACTTCAAATTGAGCACCACATTCTCAAGGAGAAGTTCCCATCAAACACAACTTCAGAGGTGCTCTAGGATTGAATGAAGTTTCGGAACCTGCCGGCGGAACAATGGCTCTAAACGGAAAGACGGAACCCCAATCTGCCATCTCTTAGCATCATACATCTCATTCCATGCCTGGACAATCTCATCAATTTTGAACCCTGGACCAGCAGCAGTTTTTTTCTACAAATTAGCCTTTGAAAACCAAACAATCCATAGAGGCAATTACACAAAATAAATAAATCACCGTTGCTCTTGGCCATGCTTTGTGCAGGCATTTAGCAGAGTCAATTGCATCTAGATATCATAGATAATAATTTGTTTGATATCTCAATGAATGCAAGGAAAAACTTTAGAAGATTGTGGATGCATTCTGTCAAAAGTTCCTTTAACTTCGGTTCACATCATAGTGCTGTGTGCAATGTAAGTAAATAAACCATGAAAGAGAAACTGAAAGAATTTTCTATATCGCTAATTTACCTACATTAGATTTTTTTAGTTGCAAAAGACAGTCCTCCTAACATCTAAAGATAAATATACACAATCATCTGTCTTAGGTACTATCAAATAACCTTCTTAAAGTGCAAAGGACTCGAGTTTGACCAGCACCATCAGATATATGGCTAAATTACCTTCCAGAGCGGTTTCATTTGAGCAATGGTTCTTAATCATGACTGCTATATCTGTAGGAGACGCTCCAGCGAGTTCAAATTTTTCCACAGCAACCTCCACACATTCTTCCCAGGTTGGTAACTCTAGCCTGTACTCTACAACAGAACGCTCGTAAAGTAAGGTGCCCCACAAAAGGTATATCTGTGACTTCATATTGGCAGTCTGTTCAGCAGCTTCCTCAAGAGACGCCTCTTTCAATAAAGCATCAAGTCCCATCTTTTGGAGCTGAGCTTTATCTTTCTCTTCTCTAGAGATTCCATTGAGACGTTGCTCCTCCATCTCCTCATATATCTGCATTCCTCTCTCCATGCTATCTTCAGCTTTGTTATAGAGCATTAGGACATCAGAGGAAGCAGTCTCCAAGTCAATATTGTTCCCAATCGCATAATACCAGCAGAGCTTTGCCTGCTCAAACTGCTGCTGCCCAAGTGCGAGCAGACCTTCATAGAAATCAGGTTTGATTTTCAGAGCTTCCTCATACCTCAGTCCTGCCTTGATATATTCCTTTTGTGCCCAGTCATATGCTATTTTAATCTGTGAAAGGATAGTGTCCCTAGAATTATCTTCCGAAAAGAAAACTCGCTTCCTAGCTCTAGACATGTGAACATTGCCCCAATTCAACAATGCTAGAGCTGCCATTTCTTGGAACTTCTCTGCAGCAATCTCAAAAAGGTTTTGAGCATCTTCACTTGTGACTGCATCTTCCATCGCCTCGGAATAAAGTTTCATCCCTAGCTCATGAAGATCCAAGTAAGAATCAGAATCAAACCCGACGTGGTTCTTAAACAGCCGTGCAAACTCAGTGATCCAGTCCTCTACGCCAGTAGAGCCTTTCTCGATAATTCCTCCTTTCTCAAATTGACCATCCTCACTCACAGCAGCTGCTTCTTTCTCACTGTTGTCCAACTCCTCATTAAGCTCATAAGCCGGCTCCTGATCAGGACTAACTTCTGCAACATACAATCTAAACGAACCCTGCTGCTCGCTGGATGTTTCAGCCAACCTGAGCTCATCCGTAGTAGTGATAGTGACTAAATCACCTTCTCGATCCCTATACTTCACGAGAACGCCCTTCAGGCCAGGAAACCTATCCAACACAACATCCCGCACCAACTTTATACTGCAATTTAGCGGCAATTGAGCCCATCTTATATCCTCACCCAAAACCAATTTCACTGTCCTAGTAACCACTTTCTGTTCTTCCTTAACATCCTTAGTTATCTCTTTCTCTTCCTTGATGGTCTTCAAAACCACTTCCTTATCTTTCACAATGGCCGCCGAATCCTCTATAACCATCTTATCCTCGGCCTTCTTCTCCTCAGCTTTGCCACTCCTTTTCTTCTTCGACTTCTCTTTTGCCAATTTGCGCACCGGCAACGCACTAGGGGATTCAGTACTCTCCAAGACAACTTCTTTGTCCTCAATCTGGATACCTTTATCACTGATGGCCTTTTTCACCTTCTCCACAAGTTCCAGCGCATTTAAATTATTCGGCTCCATACTCAGGACATTATTAACGTCTCTCAGAGCCAAATCCAACCTATTCAACACCTCATAGCATTTCGCGCGCTTCAAGAGCGCTTTACTATACTTAGGGGACACTTCTAATGCTAAATTACATTCATTGATTGCTCGCGGATATTCGCCGATCCCCAACTGCATGTAGCAAGCGGCCATATTGCTGCGCAGGTAAGCGACGTCAATATGATTGTTTGGCAAAAGTTTAAGGGCCTTTTCGTACTTCAACATGGCACCTTCATGATCCCTTTTCTGATAGAGCTTGTTACCTTCTTCCTTGAGCTCCTGAGACATGGTGATGAACACCGCAGTGTCTTCATCAAAGGCTTTGGAGTTGCGGTCGGAGGGTTTGCCTGCCTTGCCATGAGCATCGCTGGATTTCGGCGCAACAGGCTGCTTCTTCTTCGCCGCGGGCTTTCCCATTGATTTGCAACCAACAGCACCGACAACAGCACAAAGCACAAGCCTTTTTTTCAAGAGCTAAATCAAATTCACCAAAGTCCCACTTCCCAAATTCATCTAAACATTACAGACACACGCGAAGATGGCCAAAACCCTGAACGGATATCTTTTTCCACGAGCTTCTTCAGCTTCTAACGAGACCCGACCTCTATCAAGCCAAAAAAAAAACAAAAAACAAAAACCCAGTCCTCAGGGGGGGAAAATATCAGGAACCCAGAAACCGGATTCTTGGACTTCCCCAGAAAAGACCGAAAAGCTCTCCCCTTTTTCAATCTACGAATCAAGAATCCGATACCCCTGATTGATAAAAAGAGGAAAAGACGAGAGGAGAAGCGTGGGGACGCACGTCTCGGTCCCGACAGGGTCCTGACGCAGAAGAACAAAGCAAGGCGATCAGGAGGCGAGGTCAAGAAGAAGCATTACTGGGCGCCTCGTCTCGGCTTGTGGAGGAGGAAGAGGAATGTTCTGGCCATTTTCGCTCTGCCCAAGAAGGGAAAATAGAAGAAAAAGAAGAAAAAACAGGGGATGGCGGGCTGGCGGGCGCTTCCTTTACTTCTTCTTCTTCCTGTTCCTAGGGCAATGTAGCTGGAAGCGGAGGAGGAGGTCAACTTGGGAAGGGGATCATCGCTCATCATTAGCGTACTGGCCCCCACCTGCCATCGCAGCGCGTAGCCGCCAGCTTCCATGATTGGTAAAATGGCCGTCGGCATTTCAGGGAGGTGATAACATCATGACTTCATATATATGCATCGTATTCGTATAATGAAAAATCTTAAATTAAAATATCTGTAATTATTTTACCTCAAATTGAACACATATTTATCCTTTATAAAATCATCAGTACCCTTAATCATTGGAATTCTTAAATGATCAAAAAATTAATTTTGGAAAAAGTTATTATAGATGTAACAATTTAGGATTTTTTATGGTATTAGCCTACCAAGGCTTAATCCATGCCATGCATTTTCTCGAGATCATTTTAAAAGTCAAGATTTACGTGCACACTAATCATTTGAGAATCCGATGTGTAGGCAAGATCAATTGACTTTCCCTTTGCATCGAAACAAAAATCTAGCATTTAATTCTTAACTCTATTAACGGCCTTTTTAATAATTACTCAATTAATAATATCATAGTAGTACTCATCCATGTACGTAGCCCAATCGCCCCAAAGTTGGTAAGTTGCTGCTAGTGCACGGAACCTAGCTCAGGCAACGGGATTTGCACGTCAGCCGCTTTACTGTTCTATTAGTACTTAAAATTAGCATCATTTTTTTTTTAACTAAAAATTAGCATCATTTAACATAGTAGAAACTTACCCATTTTATTCTTTCACTAAATAAGTCTACGAAATTGAAAAATGGAGCGTGTAGTGCACGACCGGCATGGGATCGTGAGGTGGGGCACTCGATTTCGCTGGAAAGGCGGAGACCTGAACCACTATTGTTTTTCTTTTTCTTTTCCCCAACGTATACAGCACACTTAAAAGTGACAAATATAAGAAAATGGTCCGAGTCCCAAGTACAGAAGAGCATATTCCGCGGAGGATGTCTCGGCTTAATTTATAGGTAATAACATAAATAATTTCTGAATTTTAACTCGATAAAAAACTTTTTATTTAATATTATCCCTTAATTTTAATTTAATGTACAAAATTGTCTCTAAAATTTTAATTTGTTCAATGTGATTCCTCAAATTTTTAAACTATTATCCTTTCACTAATTTAATTTTAGAACCAACATATAATTAGGATTAAATCAAACATATACCAAAAATTTATGAGCTACATTAAACAAGCATTGTACGTTATGTTAAAGTTCAAGAATTGTATTAAACAAATTAAAATTTTTTAAAAATTGTACTTTAAATCAATTTCAAAGGATTATTTATATTATTTTCACTTTATTTTATCTAACTTATCCATCAACTCTCTCTTGATTTTCTTTTCTTGTTTCCCTCTTTTTTGTCTTTAATTGATCGCAATTTGGTTATTTCGGGTCACGAAGTCTTAGGTGGTAGAATATCTCGATAATTATCGTTTTCCCTTATTTCCATGGGGAAAGAACTCGAGCCAAAAAAAGGGGGAAAGAAAATCGATAATTTAGGAACGAATTGGAGTGATTGTTTTCTGGAATGGGCTGGCATCTTCGGCTTTCCCTACACCACATTTTTCTGGCCACCGTTGCCTTCAATCATTGAATTGAGGAAACTCCGCTTCTTTATATTCTCTTTTGCTAATAATTACATATTTATTATGTACACGCATCTTTCTATATGGCATGTCGGGGCCACCAGGAATTTAATTAAAAAAAAAAAAAAAAAACCCACAAAGAAAAGTCAAAAATAAAAAAATAAAATTAAGATGATTTAAGTAGAAAATTAGCTGTAGGTGGGGACAATGCTATGCGAAGTGAAGGGGAAGGGGGGTGGGGGTGGGGATGGGATGAAATCATTAGGGCAAATTGAGCTTTTTTATTTAGCAGCTCCATGATCGAGGAGGTTGGAATTGACCGCCCAACTACATCGGTTCGACGTGTCCTGCGAATCGATTTGCTTTGGATGCAACATGATATATAATTGATTTGGACCGCTTCTTGTCCCGACCTTTTCCGATTTGCTTTGGATGCAACATGACATGTAATTGATTTGGACCGCTTCTTGTCCCGACCTTTTCAATGTGCCAAAGGAGTCATCTCCGATCGATCGGCAAGTCAAAAGTCAATGCCATGTGAGGGATTTTTTAAGGAATTAGGGTCTACTTGCTCTTCGAGACCAGGTCATTTGACTAAAAGTTCGATCAAGTAGTCGAGTTAATACATGCCATGTCCAAATTCGACTCGATTATATCAGAAAGAAAAGATAAAAGAAACTCAATTAGTCTCGCATATCAAGTTTAGTATTGCAAGCTCACATGATAGACTCTAGTTGCTCGACTCAAAATTAAAAGAGTCAATCTCAAGGGTCATTGAATCAAGCCCGAACTACTCACAACTGAACTCGGTCACACTCCCAGTATTGACTCCTAGATTCTCCAACAGTTAGAGCTCACATGCCTGATGGCTCCATTAAGAAGTTATCAAAAGTAGTGAAATATCACCACGGCAAAAACGAGAGATCAAATGTGGACAACAAACCATTCCATAGCATATCTAATTTTAAAGAGTGCCCCTTGAACGTTTGTTAAACCTTATTAAACATTATTTGGGGATTTAAAATTTACTGGTATGAAATAAATGATATTACTAAAACGTGTTTAACTCTTCTATTTTCAAAGTCTTAGAAAGTGTTAGTTCCTTTTTTATTTAACCTAACAAGTGCCTTCAAAACACTTGCCAACAAAATCCCTCTACTAAAGCAAAAATCTTAGCGCAAGTTCACCAATGCTTGCATCACCAGAAAGGAAGAAGAATTCTCCGATCAGGCCAAGAGAAAAGAGGCGTATATAAAACACGACAGTTCACAGGACCTTATCTATTTCAATAATCCATGTAATGTCTAAAGCTATACTCGATTATTTTTTTGTACATTCGCAGCCAACCGTACCGGTTCGCTGTTATAAGCCAGGGAAAACGCACCGGCTGTCATCAACCTAACATTGACTAGTGCCTGTGAGAACCTCTATTCTCCTATTTTCGACATGCCAAATGGATCCAGAAATGTGATGCTATTGCTTGCCTTCATGAGTACCTGGCTGCTACGCGACACTCTTCAGCATCAAATCACTGGAGTCGCTAAGCAGTTCGAGATTCATCTCTACTCTGAAAAGAGTCATGGGGTCACTGAATATCACCAATGCTTCCAGCAACCAACCATACAGAGAAGTCGTCACAGAAGATTATATATGGGACCATGCACCTGAGATAAGACTCAAGAAAGCAAGCAATTGATAGTGTACTTGTTTCCACAATTGTGATAACAAGAAAGCAATCCCATGAGACCATCGCCCTCTGGCATTGCAATGTCTTTTTCTCGTCTGCGAAGAACCCTAACAAACTCCTCCGCACTTAAATTCCCATCCTGATTTAAGTCGAACACGTGGAAAATGACCTCCACAACATTATCTGTAAGTGAGACGCCACAGACCTGATTTTGAGTCAAAATTCCCACCAAACAATTTGAGAAAGGATTCATTGCAGATAGTTACAACAAAAGGAGTCATGTGGAGTAAGAGAAGCAAGCATTCATTAACCATTTCCATGGAAAATCTGAAGGTTTGCACTATGAAATTGCAGAATCACATAGTGCAACAACAACGATGAAATCAAATTGCTTCTCTCAGTGCTATTTGGTAAGAATGTCAATTCATGTTTGTAACCAAAACCATTTCCATCAAATTGCGTGTGCCATCTTCATGTTAAAAGTTAAAGCCGTGATATCTGCTAATGTGCTACAAGCCACAGCCCCGCTAGTCCTGAAAGCTAAAATTACACAACAAAAGAAACTTCCATGCAAAATAGGCATATAGTTAAGATGCAAACATCTATCTATTGTTATCATATCCAGTCATACCATAATAAAAAATAGGGAGAACAATTGTTTGTTAATGTACGAAGAAGAGACAGATGTCTTACCCGAGATGCAGCTCGCTGAAAGTCTTTTCTAGTGAGTAAACCATTTACTTTTCCGTAACTGAAAAGGGCTAAGGAAAATGGCTGCAATTTTTTGCGTAGCTCTGCAAAGTTTTTAAACTCCTCTAGTGAAATACGCACATTTGTAAGATGTGGTTCTTTGTCTAATTGATCAACTCGGTCCAGCAAATGGTGCAAATGGTTCATGTCAGCAGAAGCAACCATGGACAATGCGAAATCTTTAGCAGATATAGTTCCACTTTGTTTGTAGTCATAATGAGAGAACTCCAAATTAAGCATCTGTGAGATGGAGAGAGATTGCTCATATTAGATAATGTAAACCAAAGTGAAAATCAAAGCAGGCGAAAGAAAATCAGCTAGTTTACTTCTGATCTAAGTATGTTCTATTTAACCTAAAGTGTAGAGAGAGAGAGGATCAAGGCCACCTCCTTACCAAAAACCAATAATGTGATACAAAAATTTAACCAAGGATAGTGAATGCAGAGATAAACAATCGAATGGTCTTGTTAGGCTTATGTATCAAAGATGTGCTCTACATGCTATTATTAAGATTATGGTCTTAAACTTGCAATTAGAAAAAGAACAAAGATCGACAAGCAGAAACATTCTATCTAGGCCACTTTATAACCTTGACTTCTGGTGGTAAAAATGTAAGGCATTACACGAGATGAGCTAATTATAAGGGACAAGAGAACCACAGCATATATCAAAAATAACAAAAGTTCCTCAATTCAAGATTAATTAAGTGAAGAAGAAAGCTTGATAACAATTCAAGTATCAGAAACTTAGTGTCCACAGAGAGGTGACCTGTAACATGTTGAGAATATTGGGAGTGCTAAGTTACCTCAACTTGTAAATCTCTCATGAACTGGACAAATTTATCATGCTGAAGACGTGCCTTCCCATCTTTGCCAAAGAAGTACTCAACCAGGCCACCATCTTCCACAGAACCGCTAACTTTTAATCCAGTTCGACGTCCATCCCTGTGGTGTGCCCCTTGTCTGTTGTGAGCCCGCATAAGAGACATCACTTTCTTAAATTCTCGCTTGTCTATCTCCCTATGGAATGATAAAGTTACCAGCAGTTGATAGAACCAACAACAAGAAACTTATAGAAAGATAGGCAGTGGAAAATAAGGGAGTTCATTAACATTTTAAAGCAACACATAAAAGCAGTCGCACCACAAATTTCCAGAGTTTAAATATCGTAGCTGCAGATTAGGGAATAACCTACAGCAGTATCTAAGCATTAAATTATGAAATTATGAATATGAACAAATATGTCCAGAGAGTTGAGAAACGACTTGACTATGAATAATCCAACATATTTCTGAGTCTGCATCTGGAAAGTAGAAGCAGTGAAACTTAATCTTGACAAGCAACTGACTTTTGAGAATAGGCACAGGAAAGAAAAGGATCCCGTATACAAACCCACTACTGTCTGTGTCAAACATTTTGAATGCGATTGAGAAGCTCGATTCTGGGATACTGAGTAGTGTTACAAAAAATATATACCTGGTAAAAATACATGGAACAAAATTATATTCCTGAAAGCAAATAAGATATAATGGAAAACGTCAACTTAAGTGGGGCAACTCACTCTTTGAACGATATGAGTCCATCATTGTTCATATCAAAAAGCATAAAGAAGTTCGATGGAGCACATCGTAGCTCCCCAGGATTCCTCTCTCCTATCAAATACCCATCTCGAACCAGGTGGGATTCAGAAGGAGGGAAAACAGGAACAACTGCACGCATCAAATCTGCTGGTTTCATGAGTATTTCTCCTTCTGGGCTTCGGAAAGATGCAAAATATTCAAAAACCTACATAAGAAAGGTCAGCACATGTTAATTGTCAAATCAACATCCCTTGACAATGATATTTAAGAATAAGCTCTGAAACTGTATATAGGTATTATATGCATAGACTAGTGACAGCTTTCAAGACCCCAAACCTAAAGAAAAGCTACAAATTTAGCAATTTGACAAGGATTTTGATAAAAGTGCCCCCAGCAACCAATTAAGGAAACTTCACAGTTTCCAATGCACTGTCTGTCCTTATGTTCTGCCCAATCTACTATGTCTAACGAGTCCATGGAGGACACTTGTTAATAAGACCCATTTGATAAACTTGGATCGAGCATTAGGATGCTAAAATTGATTTCATTTCACATCACCGAAAAGCAATAAAAGGAAACCAAGATGACATAACTGCTATGAGTCAAACCATAATAGTGCAGTACGAGACAAAAATAAAGATGGTAAAATCATATGCAAGCAGCAATCGTTTTCCCATTATAATCTAATCAACCCATGAATATCATAACTTTTCTACACATTAAAACAAATTTCTTAGCTAAGGTAAATCCTGGTTCTCCTGATGCAGTCATTAGTTTTCAAGCATTAAGAATTTAAATAGCCATAAGGCTACACCTTATACCATGTATGTTCAGCTAGATGGTTCTGCAGCATTTATCTTCAATAAAATCCAACAGTTTCTTCTTTTCTTTGTGACTTATTATCTTAACAATCATTAGAATACTGACAGATCTTAAATGCCTACTAGTGAAATAAAAGCCCGTGACAGAATGTGTGAAGAAGCATGACAAGCACAAGCAGATTGTCAAAATAAGGCCTACATGACGCAAGAACATTTATCTAGATAGCTAACATCAGCCAAATGTTATAGACCCATGCTCTCAACTAATCAACTAGGTTCTCAAATTTCAAGAAGCACTCATCCCAAAGTGACTAAATAAACACGCTCCTATAGCTCACAGTGATTACAGTCTGGACTAACCCAAGAGGAGCTGACTTTTGTGTGTAAATTAAGTACATGACAGATGCTCAATTCCCTTCACCGCGAACAATCCAATCTTCGAGCCATCAGTGACTGACCATCTAAGCTTCACATCTTACAAGATGCATATGTTTGATGGGTCATGGTTTTCTACATAAGTTACTTCCACGTTATCATAAAAATAATAAATAATAAAATAAAGGGAATCAGCAGCAAATAATCATCAACAATAAATTCAGTTTCTAGTAATGGAGATCTTATCAGAAGATATTACACAGCTGGAAAAGCACTTTCATGAGCACCAAACAGCATAAATGACTTTAGTAATGTCCACTTTGTAGTACATATCTTAGTCATGACTAGCCTTTCATAAAACCTACCCTGCCTATCTAGATGATCCAAGAAAATATCTCATAAAAACCAAATAACTATAGTTGCCCAAAAGAACTATAAATAAACAAATAAATAAGAAAACACAGCATGCCCATTAAATCAGCTCAAAAGAAACACATAACTGTGTTAAAGATTTTCCACAACCAGCGTTCTCTTCTCTAAGCAGTAACAAAAAAAGTGCCATAGAGTAATCATACACTCAAAGCTAAATAAAAATTAAAAAAAAAAAAAAAGTTGGATTCAGAAAGATTACAGCGCAACTGATGAAAATGCGCATGATCAACAGAGGAGCATCACCTTCTCAGGAGGACTTCGCAGCCGAATTCGCTTCTCATAGTTGAAGAAGATCTTCCTCCTATACGCATCTGTAGATTTAAACAAGAAGCCGCACGATCAACACATAGACTGCATTATAGACATGAAGATTGCAGGTGCAAAATTTGAAGTTACGCATTAAATTTCCAAGCTCAAAGGTCGAGGAAGGAGCTAACATGTTCTACATTCCTCCTAATTATTAAACCGGGATGATGAAGGGAATTAGATATACAATCCTCGCGCGTAATCAGATGAATGACGGAAATAATCTTGCGCCTGAAGATCGATGGAGCTAAAAACATAACTAGCCTTAGCTGAATCAATCAGTTCAATTCAGCTAACCGGGGACTGAACTCAACTGTTACGCTCAATACGTTACCAGTTCCACTCAAACCGCGAGGATAAGCTACCGGACGCCCAACGGTTAACGAAACGCGTACCTCCAAAAAGATACTTGGGGCTGTAATCAGGCAGAGACAATTTCCGGAACAGCGCGCGCGGCGACCCGCAATCGCCGACCGCGGATTCAGCCGCGGGGGGCGGCGCCGCCGCCGCCGCCGGCGAGTCGGCGAAGGCCACGAACGGCTTCAAGCCGTCGCCGTCGCCCTCGGGAGCGCAGTGCCAGTACGCGATCCCGAGGCCGGAGCCCAGGGCGACGCTGGAGAGGAGCCGCAGGAGCGAGGAGCCGGAGGCGGCGGCGGCGGCGGCGGCGGGGGGGCGGAGGCGGAGGCGGGGAGGAGGGATCGGGAACGGAGAGGCGGCGGACGACGGCGGAGGCGGCGGCGGCGGTGGAGGAGGAGGATGGAGGTCGGTGCTTGAAGGATCGCGAGGCGAGCATAGTCAGATCGAGATCGAGATCGTAATCGTCGCAGGCGAAATGGCGATGGCGATGGCGATGGCGATGGCGATGGAGAAAATCGTTGGGGAGAGAGAGAGAGGATAAAGTGGGGACGAACAAGACGAATGGCCTTTTATAGGATGTGGATCGACGGTTGACGAAAGCTAGAGAGAGAGAGAGAGAGAGAGGCGAATGAAGATTCTTCTCTCTTTTTTTTTTTTGTTTTTTGTCATGACTAGCTGAAGGGAACCAGGAAATGATTTATCCGCACACAGTTTTTATAGATAAATGAAAAAAACATGCGGATAAGTATGAGGTCTGGAAAAATTATTGTGTCTTGCGAAAGTGTAATAGTTTTCAATTGGGTTAATATCCTAGAAAATTCCAAATCGGTACAATAAATTTATCTCAAATTAATTTTTTTATCATGAAAAACCTCATATCCATATACATATGATAAAAATATCCTAAATGACCACAAAAAATTCCAAATGATATATTTGTGATAAATTTATTCCAAAATAATTCGGTTGACCATCAAAAACCCCAAAATGATATACACAATCCGTTAAATTGGATTAATACCACATAAAATCATAAAAATTATACAACTATGACATCCAAAAATAAAATCCCAAACTAGTAAACTAATTAACTGTTACGTGTCATCAAACTTGAAATTTAACAAAAATTAATAGAGAGTAAATTTGTTACATGTATATCAGTTTGGGATAAATTTATCTAAGATGTACCGGTTTTGGATTTTTGATAATCAAAAAATTAATTTGAGTAAATATATCATATGCATATCAGTGTGGCATTTTTCAATGTATTAATCCATTTTTGATTTGTTCAAGATTCGGAAGAAGGAAAAAAATAAAATCATTTTTTTCCATTTGTATTTAGCATTTGAATTGGAAAAAAAAAATATTGTTTGTATTTGGTCAAAGTTACGCGTCTCTTGGATTTATAAAATGTTAGAGCACGTGAGCCGCGAGTTTTTTGATTAAGTAAGAAAAGAGTAAGAAATATAAGTTGATACAATTAGACTTGGGGAAATTTTTGAAGTACATATCATTCATGAAGTCCGTATGATAAACATTTTGATGTATTTCCCTTGATGAGAATATTGTCTCTTTGACTCAAAACTAGGCATCTCAAAAAGGTAAGTCAAGTCGAGTCGAAAATGATCCGACCAAATTCACTCATTGAACCCGTTTGACCCGTTTATATGCAAAATAAATCAGCAACCCGTATTTGACACATACACCACCCACCTGGGATTCAATTTTAACTTCTTCTTTTCTCATTAAATTGTTGCATTTAAATAAAGGACGACTTCAGGACCAGCCCGTCAAGTTAGTGAGGCAACTCAAGTTTTGGTTATGGACGGGATATGAAGGTGATGGCGAAAGTTCACCCAGGTCATTCATAAATCATGAAAACAGATTCCAATTTTGATTTTGAATTAAATATAAATATCCTTTTCATCATCCATAAATTATGAAACAGATTTCGACACTGAATTTCTAGATACCCCTGTGAAATTGATTGCAAAAGGACAAGAATGGGCTTTGGTGGCTAACCCTAATAAGCCATCAATCACGCCATAAAAATCATTAGTTGGAATTGTCAAGGGCTGAGGAACCCCCTGACAATCCAAGAACTAAAAGCCTTAACAGCTCAAGAATGCCCGGTTTACTCTTTCTAATGGAGACTAAGAATAAAGAAGCAACGGTGGAAAAAGTTTGCAAAAAATTACATTTCCAGAATGTTTTTCTAGTGAATCCATCAGGCATAGCGGGGGGTTTAGCTCTTCTGTGGCATGAGGAAGTATCTTTGAAGGTGAAAACTAGCTCAAAGCATTATATTGATGTGGATTGTATTGATCCAAACAGCAGGCAAAATATGCAAATTATGCATCTACCAACTTCGAAGAGAGACTGACCTTATGGCAAATGTTGGGACACATTAAACCCCAAAATTCTTGCCCGTGGATCTGCATTGGAGATTTTAATGAGATTTTGTATGTATGAGAGAAAGTTGGGAAAAAAGAAGCTGATAACAGTCATATAGCAGCATTCAGAAACATGATCAATGAACTTTCTTTAATGGATATGGACAGTCATGGGTGTGCATATACATAGGCAAATAACAGAGATGGGGAGGATCTCGTTAAGAAACGACTAGATCGAGTATTATGCACCATGGAGTGGAGAATTACCTTTCCTGAAGCTGAAGTCCAAGCCCTTCCAGCTATTGGCTCAGACCACAGTCCTCTGGTTCTTCGGCTCTATCCTGGGAAGAAGAAGACAAATAGATCTTTCAAACTAGAGGTTTTCTGGACAGAGCATGAAGAGTATTATGAAGTTATCAAACAAACATGGAAATCTAAATCTATCCAACTACGCACTCTTTCAGAAAAATTAAAGGAGACATCCAAAGTGTTGGCAAAATGGAGCAAAGAGAAGTTTGCCAATGCAAGGTTGCAGATCAAAGAGCTAAGACTGCCCTCAATAAATAAATTGGCCAAGGAACTGTACCACATGAACTTATATATATTTCAAAGAGGAAAACTGCCAGCAACAGATGGTTGTATGTGCTGAAAGAATATAATATGGTTAGATTCGAGTCCAATATTCCAACCTGTGAGGAATACTGTCTTAGCTACATGAGAGAGCAGTATGCCAACCGAACCTAGCATAAAAATTGAAATGAAGACTGTCATAATAGTAGTACCAAGAGACTTTACCGGGCGAAATGAAGTCAATGAAGAATTAAAGCAGTCTTAGCCTGAATACTCAGTGAAAATGGATAAGACAAGTTCCATCAGTACCCTTACACCTCTAGACTGTTCACCTGGTAATTTAACTGGAAGCCCTTTCAAAGGACTGTTGCCAAAGTTTCGAAAAGACAGGAATGCTAGATTGAATTGATTATGCACTCCTCTTTGTTTAAATAGGGGATGTATGTACATGTAATGGTAATGATCAGTAAAAGGTTATCCTGACCTTTCAGAATTTGGCAATTCGTATTACACCTAAAATAAGCTCCCAAGAAGAAGACACCCATACATAATAGTCATTCTTTTCATCCTCCATTCACCAATTTTGATTCTCTAAATAGCTTGGACACTTCCTCATGGTACTTCACCGCTTAAGAAAACTAAGCAATCTGTGAAGTAAGAAGTAGGCATGGTATGCAACACAAAATCAGATAATGCTAATTCAGCTTTCCATCCCTGAACAAATGGACAAAAGTGTTTGGATGTTAAGCAGCTCGCAGGATACCAAAAGAGAAGATTATGAATGCAACTAATACCTGCAACCCGACATTCAGGATAGAAGACGTGATATTATGCTGCATGATCGCACTAAAACAATGTGAAGATGGTTCTGCATGTTGGGTAATGTCCTGTTATCATCATTTCGTAGGAAAAGAGGATTCAAAAGCAAACCATGCAGACATTGTACGATAACCGCGAGTTGTTTTGAGCTACAAGTCTCAAACTTCCTGTTTGCAAATACAATTTAATTATTGAAACAATCGTGTTAAGTGTAATCAGAACTTCTTCAAAACTCAGCATCCAAACACTACAGTAAGAATTCTGAAGTACAGAGTTAAATGAGCCCCGGCCATATCCATCATTGCACCAACCCTCTTATTAAGACAGATTCCTCTCTGTGCAGTTCCACAAGGGCGAAATGTTTAAGTTCCAAACACCAAACGATGAACTCGTGATCAACCGTTTGATCAGAGAATAGCATCAGATTCTGGTTTGGCACTCCAAAATCCTAACTCTCCGTAAGGTAATGCTTGCTCCAGGGAGAGAGACGGACGAGGGATCGGCGAACTGCGCAGTAGACTGAGAGGACCCATGAAACCACCGCCAGAGAAAGCGCCAGCGCCGGAGAATTGGCTTCCGACCGTGGCCATCTTCTCTGTTTCCTATTTGGCTTCGCAGAAAATCAGTAGTTTATCGCGGCACGTGCATAGCACGCCCTTTCAAATTTCACCGCCAGTCCGCAAAACAGGAAAGTCCAGACAGCAAACCAACGGCTGTATAATAAGACCCACGAACCAAGGCTGCATTGTGTTCCATTGTTTGTCATCTCCTGAGAGAATTACAATTTCCCGTTCTGCACAAACCCCAGATTTCATCGATTCTTGGTTTCAAAGCAGATTGCTCTGCTCGTAAGAGGGAATCGTTTCCATTGTTCGGTTAGTTTGATTCTCGGATTTTTCTTTTTGTTGTAGAGCTTCTTTTTCTGTCTGTTTCTCAATATATTTCCAAAATATTTCCTGGACTTTTTCGTGATTGGATTTCAACATTAGACGTGAAAATCCTCTTCAATCCACTCTCGGTAGCAACGGCATGGAGGAGACAGTGTATTGCGGATATAGTTTGAAGCTGAAGACAAGAAATCCTGATTTTTCTAGCGTGCCGACCGCTGTCTTCAACTTCTCGATCAAGTGGCACCAATTGCTAGTGTTTGTTGATCGACTAGGAGTGCCGATAAGTTTCCAAGACACCACACTGTCAGAGTTGAGTCACTCGTTTGAGATGCCGCTCTGCATCCTGTCATGGCAATCCCTTTGCGAAACGCACATGGAGAGAGTCCTCGATGCTTTGGGCGTTCATCACGGCTTTTGGGCTGCTATTATAAGAGCTATTCTGCGTACAGTGTTTCGGGCATCGGGTAATGGCCATGGGGGTTTCGACATGAACATAAATTTGGAATTGGCCACCAAAGATGAAGTCCAAATGGAAGACTATGAGGAAGCCTCAATTGGAGGATACGAGCCGGATCCCGATCAAGTCACGCGGGGCATCTCCAAAAGCACTGTCGAAAAGCTCAAGCAGAAGAGCTACTTTGTCGAGAATGGTGACGGATGCTGTTCTATCTGTTTAGAGGAACTAGATCGAGAAAACAAAGTGATAAAGATACCATGCTCACACTTATTTCACTTCAGGTGCATCGTCAAGTGGCTCAAGAGTAATAATTCATGTCCGCTTTGTCGTAGCAAAGTAGAAGTAGAAGATCCAAAGTAGTTAGTTTTTAGTTTGTAAGATATTCTAATAAAAAATGACTTCTCTTTTTTTCCGATAGATTCATTAATTAGCTACGATTACTCTTGGGTACTCAATGTAGTGCTCGCTGATAGAGCACCGAATGTCACCCGTCTAAAAACCAAGATTACTATGATGGCCCAGCAGAGACCAGAGTAGCCTTTTCGATGAAACCAAGTTAACCAACCATCGACAAAACTCAACCTAAAAACCAAGATTTACCAGCATGTTTAGCTCACTAATCTCCCAGAAACACAAGGTTGAATCTGGTCACTAGAAAAAAGAGTGAAAAAAGGATGGCAGGACAAGACAAGACATCTGTAATTATTATAACATAATGAGTCACTCAAAATTTTTGCAAGACCATCCTGTCTCTCTCCAAAGTATATCAACACTAATACGCGTTAATTACTCGATAGAAAAAATTACATATGACTGCTGGAAATGGAAAAACATAAATAGCAAGACATTATTTATGAATTGTGAGGATAGAGTCATGCTTGACAATTCTGTCTCTGATTTTCCATCACGAAGACTATTGATAACTTGACCATCTATTATTATTGATGCTGAACACGAACTGAAAACTGAATCCAATTATCTGGATAAGAAGAATAATAAATGTTGTCCTTGAGATTCTAGACCTACCTTTAAACAGACCATAAATCAACAGATGGCCCTTTTTGGAATACTATTATGTTGAATGACGTATACAGTGAGTATATGAAGTGAGCCAAAATGTGTTAACAGTAGAGAGAGCAAGAGAGATCTGGGGCAGAAAAATAAAGCCGGTGGTGTTCAATAGATGGATTAACAAATGATTGTACCCTAATAAAGGTTTTCAACCAATTGATTGTATCTTAAGATATACCACTTGATTAATTGAATCTGCAACTAAACTAACTTCAGATGCAGTCATGATATGCATTCATCACTAATTCAAAACGGGAAAGAAGACGAAAGGCAACATGCACTTGTATAATTGGATTTCATTGTTAGTCTTCACTAACTGAAACAAGAAACTTTTTCTTTTGCAGTCAAGACCGGAGGGCGTGTTCCCATATGCCTCTCCAGTTTACATGTCGACCAACATTTTCTTTCCCCTCACGAAAATAATTAGTTCCAGACGAGGAACATGGCGACAGATGAAAGGAAAAGACAAACACGAGATGACAAGACCATCATAACTGAAGAATTCTGTTTCCATAGTTAAGGACCTTTGCCCCTCCATTACCATGTGGTCTTCCAATAATTGCAGATGATGGAATTAGAAGAACTATGCAGATCAAGATCATGCGTAAGTCGGTACCTGTCACCCATCAAAAGAGTTGACACCTGAAAGGTTTACCTTTATGAAGAGGCTTTGAGACAATTGTCGCAAGGATTAGAACCGTATTTACAGTCTTTCCGATTCAAAGACTCGCCAAAGTGCGCAAGTAAGGTTTGCCGACGACACTCATCCTGAAAGTTTCACAAATTAGAGAGGAAACACACGTTTATCAATAGACTTTGCTCCATTTAGGCGCGTGGAATATGAGTTTAAGCCCAAAAGGGTATTGAGATCATCAGAGAGAAGTTGAGAACACAAATTGGATTACCTTGAGTTCACAATATTGCTGCATTTTCCTAGCTTGAGCCATTGCACTTTTAAAGATTTCAGTTTTACATCCTCGACCACTCCTTAACATGCACACAACCCGGCTGAAATCCTTTTTGGCATATAGAGCAATGCACACAGCTGGTAGATTATCTCTTCCTGCCCTCCCTGATTCTTGGTAATAGCTTTCGATTGACTTGGACATTGTATTGTGGATGACAAAACGCTGACCACATGCCGCAAAACAATATTTACTGAACCACCAAAGTTGAAAAATGATAAAAAGATTATAAAAGGAGGACAAATTAGATCAGATTCATTTGCCACTTTTACAGTAAAGAAAAGAACTTTATCCTAGTTTAATTAATTTCAGCACAACAAAGTGCCATGCATGGAAGAAAGAATCTGACTTGAAAAAAATATATAATTCGTTAGTTGCAATCAATAGCCAAGAAAGACAATTTAGCAGGCCACTGGACTATGGAACCAGCAAAGTTTACTTCCAAGCACGCTAACAAACCAATCAGTGAAACTAAAACATCAGAAAAAAAGTGAATTAGTTGAGTATTTGGCGGCTTGTCAGCTTGACTCTACAACTAAAAATAGGTAAAGGCTTAGAGTCCATTTCAACTTACAACATCAGGTTTGTCTATTCCCATTCCGAAAGCAATGGTTGCACATACAACCTGGACCTCTCCAGTATGCCATTTCTTTTGAACAGCTACTCTTTGACGGGCTGCTAATCCAGCATGATAGTACACTGTCTTTATACCGCACTTATCATTCAAGTATTTTGCAACATCAACGCATTCACTCTTCGAGAGGCAATACACTATGCCACACAAATTAGCAAAACGATTCTTTAGCAGATCTCCAAGCTGCTTCAGTGGTTCCTTGGTCTTAGATATGACCTCATATTTTAGGTTTGGTCTGTCAAAGCTTGTCTCAAGAACAAGAGCATGGGGAATCCTGAGAGCTTTTAGGATATCCTACAATGGATGTACATTTCGATCAGACCAGAATGATTTTTTCAACAAAATTTGGAGGATAATTTGCAAGTTTCGTACCTCACGAACTGGCTGGGTGGCAGTTGCAGTTAAGGCCATCACTGGGACATATGGAAAGTTTTGCTTGAGACATCCCAGTCCCCTATAATCTGGACGAAAATCATGTCCCCACTGACTGCAATAGTGACAACCATGAAAGTAATGATCAATAAGCTTTACTGATTTACAATCATTCAAATATACAAGAAAAGCTCTAAACAGTGATACGTTCCTTTCATGAAATCGCACTGACAGAGCAAGTCCAATAAAGACCTCATAAGAAACACAATCAATCAATGATCACATGTGTGAACTTTGGCTTGATATCTCAAGTTGTTAATGAATAGTATAAAAGTTAAAAGAATATGTAGGGACACAAGAACCTAACTATTGTGCCAAACATGGACACCTTCGATTACATCCGAAAGTAATTTCTGTGGAGCTTAATTTAGTTGTGCATTGTGCTTACTATGATTAATGATGTGCCACTGACTTTTCACAAAACAAGGAACTAGATCATTTCCAGAATTAGTTATTTCAAAATTGCATTCTGTTATACTAGAACTCCACAGAAGGTCTGGGTTTCAGAAGGTTCAGTGTGACACTGACAACATAATTAGGCCAGAAACACAGAAGATGCAAAAACGTTTGAAAAAAAGAGTTTGAGTGGGCATGTATAAAAGTTAACTTGCTTTTTTCTCTGGAACAAGGACAGTAGTTTTGCAGTGGCAACATCATAAATACATTTTTTCCATTTGATGTAACTCTAGCATGATCTTCACTTCAGATACAAGGATACCAAAAAGCATACCTCACACAATGTGCCTCATCGACAACAAAACCAGCTATTTGTGCCTGCAATGTGCGATGGCCGAGTATGAAAAAGTTAAAAAGAAACTTTCAGAAAAAGTTACAGTATATCAGAATAAGTACCTTTCTATGCAAGCATTTCAATATCTCAAGAAATGATGGGTTTCCCACAATCCTTTCAGGAGTTACATACAATAGCTTGCACGATGGTTTATCTTTCCTGAAAAGGCAGACAAATCAGTGGAGATTGATGACTTGACAATCCCAACACTCAGCGCAAAAAAAAAAAGTTTTAGAAGTCCAATAGAAATCCCATTGCAACAAATGGAGCATAGCCCGACATTTTATGGCAGGACAAAGATTGTATGGTATGATATACTTCTCTCGGAAGGCTAAGATGCTAAGATTTATTTTTAAGGGAAACATCTTAGGCATGCATCTTTTCATTAACCACATAAAAAATATGCATCCTTTGCAACAAATGGAGCAAACCATTTTATGGGGGGATAATGATTGTATGGTAGGATAAACTTTAGTTGGAACACACAGAGAGAGAGAGAGAGAGAGAGAGCTAAACCTTGCCTTAGTTCTTGGAGGACAGCTGCTGCCTGGGCAGCAGTTTGCTGAGAGTTCAAGAAAGTTGATGGTATTCCGTACTTGAGGGTTAGAGTAATTATTTGATCCTGGATGAGAGATAGCAAGGGAGATATAACAACTGTGACACCTGGTTTAAGAGTTGCTGGCAGCTGAAATGAAGGGTAAAAACATCAGAAGAGCAAATGAAGGGATGAGGGAATAACTCTTTTATTCACCTTTAGCTGATGAGAAAGCACCAGTTGTCACTATTTGTCTTATAATTACTTCAGCTAGAAACATACATGAAATACTTCAAGACTAAACAGAAAACACTTCAGGATAATTTAACTTAATAAATTCAGATTAATATCTTCCTTCTTAATTCAGTGGATCCAATATTTTGCATGCTACCAAGATCCATCTTATATGAAAGGACATCCATTTCAAACCAATTATGGAAATGATCACCCCTAGTTGAGATGATGACATAGCACATACCTGCATAGGAAATATAGACATCTACAATCTGAATTTGGTGCAATTAATTTGAAAACTTATTCCTCTTTGACTTAATAACCCTTTTGAATTAGACCTGAAATATGACTGACAACAGCACTTACATGCAAAAACAAGAAAAATTTTCCAGTAAGTAATTCAAAGGTCCTAGAAGCATAGCAGACCTCAAATTCTAGAAATTACAGAATGGACAGAGATGGGCGAAGGCAGAACAAGAATGTCCTGTATTTCCCTCTTCTCCAACTGAGTCCAATCCCGTACATTTGAACACATGGTTATGTACCTGAATCACTTCCTATCACTTCACTTGCATTGGGAAAACATTTTCTTCCTTAAGTTTAAGCACAAACTTCTCAACGGTGCTAACAAAGCAGATTGCAAGATCATTTTATAGCTTAAATTTCAATATACAGTTCTACCCATCTAGTATGTAATTGGTGGAACCATTCGGCAAAGTGCACAGGGCTTGTGCTCTAAACATTGTCTCCACACATACTTCTACATTCCGTCATTACACAAATGAAATAATGCTAACATTCACTAACCTGGTAACATAAACTTTTACCACCTCCAGTGGGCATGAGAATGAAGCAATCTTGCTTGGCTACAGAAGCTTTACAAGCCTGATGCTGCATTGGTCGAAATGCCTTGTTTCCGAATATTACAACATTTGCCAATTCTATGTCATCCAAGGCTTGCAATTCCTCAAAACTCAGAATTCCTTGTTTGTATGTCGAAATCCGAGAGCAACGTCTTTTATTTGAAACTGATGATATTGAACCATGAGTGACAGTGCTCTTACAGTCCTTCAACACAAATAAGCCTCTTCAGCACCATAAATAGTTTCTGACGTGGAGTGAAGAAAAATGAAAATTGTGCACAAAGAAATCCCAAGCCTTCATTTTGCGAAACACACCTATCAAAGATGCTGGATGCTAAATTCAACACTTGGATGATGTACCTACTCTCAAAATATTTGAGAAATATAGGTATTATTACATATCAAAAACAAAAATGAACTGTTCTTATTGACCAAATAGTTGTCATTTAGGTCATTTTAGATCTTATAGCCTGTGGAAGTAACTGGCAAGTTAGGAGTGTCTATTATACATTTGATTTGATGAGAGCCCTCATAGGCAATTTACTGTCTTTGAGAGATTTCCTTGTGAATCTATACGCATGAGTTTGCAACACGAGCTCACCTCTTTCCAATACAGAGTCAAGTTTCAGTTCAATTATCATTCTGACATTCCGGAGTTTTCACCTGTCTTTGATTGGCTTCCAGCAACTCAATAACTTCTTTGATGAATTGTGTGAAGCATGAGTGGTTGGTACAGATTGGGAATATATATTGTCCTTGCAGGTGCATACTGAAGCACCATCCCATGTTCTAATCATGTTAAACTGTCAATAACCCCCGTCAGGTCGTCTCCTTTTAAGATAGTTTGCTGACCTTTTTTCTAACCCCTGCAGCTTTCTATAATCCTTGAGAATGTCATGAAATAGCTTGCAATTCCTTCTACAGAGAGATGGTTTCTCTTTGAGTATACATCTTTTGACCAAACACAGGCATCATCTATCTACCATTCACTTGATGTTTAATATTGATAAGTTGATTTACTAATCTGAAAAGTATTTCTTCGAAGCATACCAGGCATCTACACAGGCACCTAAACTCTTTAGATCATTGTGCAGCAATCCAGAAAGTCCAATATGGCAGCAAAAAATAAGGTACGATCTCTAGTTGCCTAATGTCCCTCTCCACTCATAATTAAGAGAAGCATTACAGCAGCACTTAAATATTATGAATCGTACTTTCATCTAACAGGCTAAGCAATTAGATGCCAATCAAAAACCAAGACAATCTGTTCTCAATTCTTCTCATTTTCCTTGTTGACCCCAATATACCTCAGCAACAAAAATATATAAAAATACAGGTGCAGAATCATTGTCAAAATAATAAAAGGTCATGCCGAGATCTGCCAACTTTTTGTCAACCTCCTAAACAACTGGACCATTGTGGCCAGACTCATGGAATTTGCCCGGTAACTATCATGTCTTCTTCAGGTGCCCATAGTTTCTTCACCCAATGGGCAACCCTGTACAATACTGAGACATTCTTCAAGCCACGCATTTGGTCCAAGCAATTACACAGTCCAATCCCAAGACAAATCTAGGTCCATGAATCAAAAACTTAAGCCACAAACAAAACAACTATCAACCAAATTAGTTTTGGGCATGGGAAAAAACATGCCAGGCCACCCTGCTTTTCTTTCTTTTTCTTAATCCCTTCAAAACTGGTTAGGGCAGAAAGGAGTGAGACAACTTCTCAGTTTTCAGAAGCATACCATTGATTCTAAAGATCGTCTGGCCAGAAGTTGAGTGGACGAATTGCTTCGAGCACTGCCAAATGTATCA
Source organism: Eucalyptus decipiens (assembly GCA_014182575.1). Lineage (NCBI taxonomy): Eukaryota > Viridiplantae > Streptophyta > Magnoliopsida > Myrtales > Myrtaceae > Eucalyptus > Eucalyptus decipiens. The sequence goes on along the minus strand of CM024611.1, from coordinate 42,810,968 downwards.
TCTTCGTCTTCACTTTCAGTAGAAGAATCCACCTCAAGAAATGTTTGATTTTTCTTAGGTTGTGGAGAATCCTCTATAATATTAACATCATGCACAACATTGCATTCGCCATCATTAGGGACATCTTGGCCAAACATGTCAGTCAAAACTCCACAAGCTTCTGATTCCGCAGCTTGCAAATCATCCCAATCCTCAGTATCTTGCATAGTTTCAGCAAGTTCTGCTAGAAAATCATCGCCACAGTGCTCCACAGTGATAAACTCTCGACCTTCGTCACCTTAAGAAAACCAAAAGAAGATAGAGATGATTTTGTGAGTTCCATGACAAAAAGAGAGAAAGAGAGAGAGAGAGATCAAATAAATACAATCTACTATATGTAATCTGCAGTTAGTACAGTGACACGCCATACTTAATCGTAGGCAAGACACCATATGTAAATTCGTGTTCAGTTCAGAAATAAGTTGGACATTTCACCAGTCAATAAGACTACTCCACAAAACCCACAGAGAAATAAGGATGTGATTAACGCTCAGTGAACTACATTTAATCAGCTCCTCCAGTCCATTCAAATCCGAAAGGTCGACTACTCCAAAGCCACCGTCAGAATAAAAGCCTAACCGCAATAAATCTCCTTCTTTAGCAACCAAGCCATTCCCTAATCACCAACATACCACGCGATTCAGCTAATAACCAGGAAAAACCACCATCCGAAGCATCCTCGACGCATCGAACCGGAACCGCACCAGACATTTCGCTCGTCAGCAAGACCACTACTAAAGTGGACTATTCCCCAGCCATCATAGTCGTGTCGTGGACGACGGAAATAGCTACATGACCGACGCAGCGCTAATCGGCATGAAAGAAATCGGGCGCGACGAAGTAAGCGATTGGAGTTACCGTAGAGGGAAACGAGACGGTCCAAGCAGTTGCTGGCGGACTGCTCGTCGAAGCCGAACTCCAGAGCCAAGCTCAGCAGCCGAGCTCTCTCCACCTCCTGCGAGCCCCGATCCGCCATGGAATCTCCACCCACTTGGAGCGATTCGAGCGATGGATGGATGGATCGATGGATGATGCAAGAGGCGGCGTCGAATCGAATCGAATCGAATCGAATCGAATCGCTGTTCTCGAGAGAGAGAGAGAGCGCGCGCGCTTGAAGTGCTCTCGTTCGAAAGACCTTGACGGCGATGGCGGAAATGATGTTTTTCTTTTGCCTTTTTGAATGCTGGAGGGAGAGAACGGCGGGAGAGAGATTGGAGCCATTCTTCTTTTTATTTCTTCTCGACAATTCCGTTTTCCGCCCCAGAAGTTTGTTTTGCGTTCTATTTTGGCCACCCTCGTAAGTCATCTTTGCAAAATTCGAAACAGATTATAATTATTTTAATTAAAAAAAACATTAAATCATTATGTATGATTGATTCTACACATCAATATCTACATAATGTGAAGAACTTTTTGAAGTTTCACATTAAAAAAAGCCAGAACAGAATCGCAAAATTTGTTATAAAAAAAAACTATTCTAAATATTGACATCAATTGAATATTTTAAGAAACTAGAGACCACATCGTTAGCAAAAAAAAAAAAAAAAAAAAAATCTTTAAAAAAGGATATTGGGTTAAAATTGATGTTTATCTCATTTGGTGAGAGCCTTCTTGACTTCATCCTCGTTGTAATATTTTTACCTTTAGTTAAGTATACCTTTCACTAGAATATCAAATAATTTGGAAAGATAAGTTTCCAACACTACCATACTGTTTGGTGAAAAAAGAAACACTTCTTCCTTGTCAGGATGGAGTCATCGAGTAAGCAATCGGATGGGTCCTATTTGCAAAAATTCAAGTTTAAAATAAGAATTGTGCTTAAAGGCCTAATTATGGGCCAAATTACAAATTCACGAATCGAAGAGCCAATCTGCAAAATCATGGGAAATTGAGGGCGTAAGAGTGAAATTGGTACGGTAAGGATCCTAGAATCGATCGCAAGAGATCTGAAACTAGCTAGCAAGGGGTCTACTCGACTTGCCCTACCAGCAGCTGATAGGATCAGTTAAATCGATTCACATTGATTTGACCGGTTCTTGGCTATTCTTGATTAGTTCTGGTTGGTTCTTTTTGTTTTATGCCTTTGTGGCTCTTGTGGGTTTAAAATTTATGCAATATAATCCCTAAATAACCAAATTGAAGAGAAAACTTGCTCAATTTGAGGAGAAATTGTCCGATTTTGATTCAATTAAGTCAATTAATCATAAATGTAATATATGGACCCACAATTGACTTAATTGAGCAATTATCGTGAAAAACAATACACCAAAACCATGGTTAAAAGCGCAAACTAATTGAAATGCCATGCGTCAAATAGTTTTGCTCGTGAGGCCTCAATTGTCTAGACGCATAGGCCACCACTCTTCCATGCTTCATCAAGACATAGCCTAGTCCCTTATGTTAAGCGACACTATAGATCTCATAACCTCTTGAATCAGACTGTACCATCAATACTGTGACGGTAGTCAACTTGTGCTTGAGCTCCTGAAAACTCTTCTCACATTTATTTGTCCATTCGAACTTTACTTCTTTCTTTAGCAGTCGTGTCAGGAGCATAGCTATTCTAGAGTATCTTTTCACAAATCACCCATAATAGCCAACCAATCCTAGAAAACTTGAACTTCGATCACTGTTGTTAGTCTTGGCCAATTCATGACTACCTCAATCTTTATTGGGTCCACCGAAATTCCTTTGCCGGATATTATGTGACCAAGAAAAGCTACCCGACCTAGAACTCACACTTACTAAACTTAGCATAAAGTGTGTTTTCTTAGGGATTTAGCAATACTATCCTCAAATATTGTTCATGCTCTTTTCAGCTCCTCGAGTATATCAGTATGTCGTCGATGAATATTATGGCGAATTGATCCAAGTACACTTTGAATACTTAGTTAATTAAGTCCATGAAAGGGAGAAGAACACCTAGAGTGCCAAATTTTGCACAAGGGGACACTTGAGTGCCAAAAGTTTGGAAATATAAACTTAAATGCCAAAATCGAAGTAAAATGGATCAATTAAGTGCCAACAGTAAGAAAATCAGGCTAAAAAACTGATATGGTATTTTTCTCAGTGAGACAAGTGCAAAATAATGACGTGGCTATATAAGCCAAAAAGGGTGTCATTTTGCCTCGAATTTCAATTTTACTAAAAATATTAATTTAATTAAATTTAAAACTAAATTTATAATTATAATAAAATTTAAAAAGGGGGGGAGGAGTTGCAAAACAACAAGGGTTGGGCAAGCCCTCCTCGTTAATGCTTCCCCATTGTTGTTGGGATGGGAAGAGGGTTAGTTAAGGTCATCAGGCCCTTGGCAAGGGCCTACAAGCCCTTACCTAGATTTGAGGCGAGGGTCGCGACCTTCCCCCAAATCCGACAATGACCATCGCCCCAAATTCGGCGAGGGTGCTTAACCAAGCTAAAGGCTAACGACCCGCCCAAATCTAGGGGGAGGGTTGCCGGCCCCCAGCCCTCGTTGCTAATGACCTTGACCAACCCTTCCTGGCAACGGTAGGGCAGCGGTGACGAGGGCTTGCACAGCCCTCACCGTTCTACAACTCCTCCCCCCTTTTTAAATTTAGTTTTATAATTTAATTTAATTAATATTTCTATTAAAATTCAAATAAGAAGCACAGCAATGTTGTTTACCTCTATTTTGCTGACTCAGCTCTTTGGCAAACTATATAATAAAAATTATATGTAGGATTTCCTGCCAAGGTTGTCGAACTTAGCACTCAAGTGTTTTATTTTCAAAGAAAGTGGCACTTATGTGTATCTTTTATAACTTTGGGTACTTAAGTGTCCCTCGTGCCAAGTTTTGGCACTCTAGGTGTTCTTTTCCCATCCATGAAAGCAGTTAGGGTATTGGTTAACCCAAATGACATCACCGTAAACTCATAACGGCCGTATTGCATTCGAAATGTTGTCTTTGGGATATCTTCCTTCTTGATTCTCCATTGATGCCAGCCTATCCTTAGGTCTATTTTGGAGAATACCAAAGCTCCTTGAAGTTGATCAAACAAGTAGTCGATCCTTGGTAGTGGATACTTGTTCTTGATTTTCGCTTGATTGAGTTGTCGGTAGTCAATGCATTGGCACAATGACCCATCCTTCTTCTTCATGAACATGACCTATGCTCCCCATGGCAATGCACTAGGGCAAATGAATCCCTTATCGAGCAGCTCTTGCATATGCACCTTCAATTCCTTCAATTCTGACAACGCCATTCGATAAGATGCCTTGGAGATTGGTTCCATTCTGGCGGTTAACTCAATGACAAATTGCATTTCCTTTGTCGGAGGCAATCTTGGTAATTCCTTCATAAAAATGTCTGTGAAGTTTTGAGCCATTGCGATATCTTCCAACTTTGATTCTTTCATTGTCACATCCATCACCTTTGCCAGATAGCTTTGGCAACTCTCCTCTAGTAGTCATGGTACCTCGAGTAATGTAAATAAGGGTATCAAGGGTCCTCTCCTGTTCCCTATGAATTCGTAGCGAGAACAACCAAATAGGTTGAATTTTATTACCATACTATAGCAGTCCACCATGGCTCATTGCTTCTTGAGCCAATCCATTCAAATAATGATATCAAAATCATACATGGCCAAAATAGCTAGGTTTATCAATTCCTTCTGACTATTGACAACAATCTTACACTTTCAACAACCTAAGACAAGTAACACCTTATCCTTCATAGGGTGGAAATTCTAAGTACCATTTCCAACGGTTTCAATTCTAATCTAGCTAATCTAACAAACTGCTTTGCTACGAGCGAATATGTAGCTCCCATATCAAACAACACATAAGTAGCATGCTGGTGTAAGGAGGTTGTACTTGTGATTATGACTTGGGAGTCCTTCGCATCCTCTCTGGTCACCGCATACACTCTTCCTTAAGCTGGGGATTGGTCAGGCTACGGTGTAGTCCCGATTTGTAGTCCCATGTGCAATTGTTGAGGTTGTATCTCGATTGGTTAACACAAGAGTTTTAGTGCCTAATGATGTTATACACGTGCTGGCCACATTCCAAGCACACTAAAATTTGGCAAATGCACCCATTGATTAATTACTCTCATGTTGCCTACCATAGAATTTGGCACTTGCTATTAAGATTATGCGCCAGCTTCCCTTCCCAATACCATTTTTCTTGCTGGGAGGGATGGAGTGCTATCCTCCTATTATTGACTTCTTTCCAAACTAATGGTGGTCTCGATTAAAGGCATATCGCGATCCAAGTGCAACTATTCGTTCGACACATCCCTTTCAATCAACTAGCTATCACAATCACTTATCACTATTGAAGATAAGCTATTGCAAGCACTTATCACGTATCGAGATAAGCTAACACTCTTACTTATCACTTATCAAGATAAGCTATTACCCTTACTTATTACTTATCAAGATAAGCTATCACCCTTACTTATCACTTATCAAGATAAGTTATCACATAATTCACCTATCTTTTAATCTAATTATCATTAATCTTAATCCTAACCCTAATCCCAAGCATAACTACCAACCTAATCAAGATTTAGGAAGTCACTCATGGGATTGGCTTCTAAGCTTTGATGGCGAGCGGCAATGACGGCGAGAACACGTGGCTCACGATGGTGGACAGCGGAGACGGTGGTTAGGGCGCACAGCAAGGGAACGATGGTGATGGCATCACGGCACAATGGCGAATAGCCTTGGGTGGCGGTGGCATGTCATGGTGGTGGATGGCAACAGCAACAACGGTTCATGGCCTTATGTGGTGGCGCATCACGGCCCGACAACGAACGACTAGCGAAGTGCAAGGATGGTGATAAGGCGGCAACAACAACTGCAACAGTGGATGGTAGGGGTGACCGAGGAAGAAAGAGAGGGGGAGAGAGAGATTGTGTGAGGGATAGAGAGTGTGAGAGTCGATAGAGAGAAATTTGGGTGGGGGGTTTAGTGGTGAGAGAGAGAAGGGGGAGAGAATGGGAGAAATGAGTGAGAGAATGAGGACTTCTCTTCCAAGTTTCCTTCAAGCATTAATGAACTTGGTACAAATTTTCTTGAATCGCTCTTGGCCAAGTCCTTCGAATGGCCACAAATTACTCTTGAAATCTTTCAATCCAATCTTCAATTAATGCAAGATTTCAAACATGTGTTATAATTGGAAATGAACTAGGAAAGCTAACTTGGTTGGTCTCTTGCCTTTCTCCTTCAAATGGGCACCCACCCTCTCTTTGAAGACAACAATTTCGTCTCATTAGGCTAATGTGCAAGCTTCCAAAAGAACAAGTGTGGGCTTAAATGGCTTTGGTGGGCCTTCTTGGCCGTCCCTCGTGGGCGTGAAGCCCATTGGACTAGCCCGGGGCTTGGGCCCTCATGGCTCCTCGTTCGCAACCCATTTTCACTTTTCCCAAAATTCGCGGTCCACCAACGTAAAATTGAATTTTTATCCTAAGATGACCATCCTTTGCTTTTCCATTATTCATTGATTATTGTCATAATTCTACTCCTTAGATAGGGGTTGGATTGAGGATGTCCCATAATAGCACTGTGCGAGAATTTTAATTAAAGTTTCAATGAGTTAGGGCATTCTCTTCCATGAGGAAATTGTGGAATTTCTCATTGATAGAACTTCGAGCTGCTCTCATCAAAATACTGACATAAGCATCATTTTGCGATACAAAGTCGGGCAACATCACGACCTCGAAGCGTCCTATATCAATTTTCCTCTACAATCAAACAAATAAAGACAGTCAGGGAAGAGACCACATAATTGTTGGTGCACAGAATCTTCATAGTCATAGCAATGAGTTGTTATAGAATCTTAAAAATATAATGCACACCAACTTTTCCAAATTCGCTGTGTTTATTAGTTGCAATGCCATTTTTTTTATTACTCTTTTCGCAAATGCCATCTTGTTAACTAGCACATTTAAAATTTAAAGGAAACAAAAGGAGAATTTCCAATGTTTTCACACCAACTTTTCCAAATCCACGATTGCTCCTCAATGTCGTCTTCTTCGATCAAGCCCAAAACCCACAACAGAAATAAGCGCCAGAAATGAACCACAAACTCCAAAGAAACGATATAGAATATAATATCCAAAGCACCTCCCTACCATAGTCGGCCGAACACACGCATTTAACATTAGAAAGGAAGCATGAGTAAATATCCGGACTGATGTTGCTAGCGCAAAACCAACGGCCACCACCGGCCACTCTTGAACATGAATACAATGATGCCCATCAGAACATAACAAACCATAAAAAAATCCAATCAAACATCATAAGGAACTAGCATTCACTAGAAATCTTCATTTTATTTCTTCACAAATCTCCATTTTAAAGCCCTTTCCTCCACGAATTGAGTTGTGCGAACGACGGTCCCTTTCTTTCCTCCCACTCGCCCGACTTGTTGCTCTAAGCTCTTCAACTTGACTGACCACCTTGAGTTGTCAAATCGGCCGAAGCTTCCTTTTTGTCAGTCCTTGGAGCGTCGGCCGGTCCTCCACCTCAATAGTAGTCCCTCGGGTGCCCTGCCTTGCACGGTCGAGCGAGGAGGAAGAAGAGATGGGAAAGAGATGAGTGCGAGCCAAGCCGATGAGGGGAAGGAAGTGGGCTAGCCCGAGCCAGGGGGAAGGGGGGGAAGGGAAACAAAGGGAGGCCGGAGTCAGGCCGACCCTCTCCTTGGTTGCTATTTTTATTTTTTATTTTTTAGTTAATTATTGTTTAATTTTTTATTTTTTTACGAAATTAGTAAATTTTAGCACCATTGATGCAAATTATCCTAATTCCTACATGCTGTGTAATTTAATGAAAATTCTTTTTGTTTAGAGGCTAAAAATTAATCCACAATTTTCTATGTAATTTAACCACAACTAAGTAAGTAAAATATAGGTGTTAACAATCGCAAGTCATTCTATACGGTCTAACATAGTCTGATGATAATGAGCACAACTTGATTTTATGTTATAGATTGTCATGATATTAAGTCCCAGAAGGTGCTGGTCACTTGCGCATTTGATTGCAACGTTGATCACAACAAAAATAACCGTTTATAAGTGTGCATATGTAAACATACACAAAAGTCATGTAACTTTTCTATGATGACTTTGTAACCAACTTACATAGTCTAAGGTAGCTATATAACTTTTCTACTACACAAGTCATATTTGTCACTACTCATTTTGTAGCTGATTGATTGCGTAATAAATTAATTTTTTGAATAGTAATTTCTATTCAACAATTTCACATACGATACACTTGTACATGACATTTTTTTAATTTTTTTTTCTTTAAGTGTTCACGCTATCATTTTAATTAATTCCCACGGTGCATGTTACTTGTCTCATGTCACACATATCGGATAAGACATCATTTTCTAAAACGATGGGCATGTCTCCCCATTAAGTCATTGGCGGGGCAGTAAACCTTTCATTTTAAAACTCTTGTACATTTTGCATGGACAAATACCATCACTTGCCAAATGAGAATTATTACTAGTATGTCCAACAAAATCTGCATGTACTATCGCAAAAAGGTTTCCAATAGATGAAGATATTTAGTGAAATATCTAATGTTAAGGCATTAGCGATAAATTTCTAGATTGACTCTTTCCTATGAATTGGTCCAAATGATTGAGGTTCAACCACGGTCAATGACTTTATATCATCGTGTGTGGTAAAAAGAAAAAAAACTAAAAAGTTGTTCTAAAAAAAATCCAAAAGAAAGAAAAGATGGTTAGTGGCTTTCTTCTTACCCAATTCTTACTCTTTTGTATGAATTGGTTTGGATGATTGAGATTCAACCACATTCAATGACTTTATCTCACTCTATGTGGCAAAAAGAAAAGAAAAAAGTAAACAGTAGCTCTAAAAAGAAACTCCAAAAGAAAGAAAAGATAGTTAGTGACTTTCTTCTTGCCCAATTCGTACTCTTCCGCATGAATTGGTTCGGATGATTAAGGTTCAACCATGATCAATGACTTTGTATCACTCTATGTCGTAAATAGAAAAAAAGTAAAATGTAGTTCTAGAGAGAAACTCCAAAAGAAAGAAAGGATGGTTAATGGCTTTCTTCTTGCCCAATTCTTACTCTTTCATATGAATTGGTTTGGATGATTGAGGTTCAACCATAGTCAATGACTTTATATCACCTTATGTGGCAAATAGAAAAAAAAAGTAAAATGTTGCTCTAAAAAGAAACCCCAAAAGAAAGAAAAGATGGTTAGTGGCTTTCTACTTGCCCAATTCTCACTCTTGCAATATTTAAAAGAAAAGAAGAACTTGAAAAGTAGACTAGTGTAGTTTCTCAAAAAAATTCAGCTAAATGACCGATATAAGCCGCAAAATCTCCTTCACTAATTTATAATTCAACCACAAAGACTTACATTCAAGTTAAAAAATAATTTTTTGGTAAAATCATCCTTCATCCTCTTTTCCAAGCTAATCTATCTAGAAATCTTAGGGTATTTTAAGTACATAATTTGAAAAATCCCTCTATACCAACATAGTAGCAAAAGTGCACTAGAAATAATAAATCTTTGTATAGAATGCATATGAGTCCTAATTACTTGATGACCCATTTGAGTCATCATCCTTTGCAAAGAGTAAAATCAGGTCATTTTCCATGGAGAATGTAGAGACTTGCTCAAATAGCACTTGAAGGCTATGCGGCAACCTTTAATTTCACTTCTTAATATAGATTTAGACTTTACGACTTGATGACCACCCACAAAATGGTTTTAGTAGGCAAGTTCCTCCATTTGGACATGAATATACAACCCAACCAGGAAATTTACGCATCCTTTTCTTCCGTGAATTAAGCTTACTATGCTAGAGTGCTTGTCGAGTTTCATAGTTCCATGAAAAGAACACATATTTAGTCAAATCTAACTCAGTGACCACAAGTACTAGATTGAAAGTTACGCTGGCCAAGTTGACAAGGACATCAACCCATAACTTCATCCAAGCACCAAAGGAGACAAGTGCTTCGAGGAAAATAAGAGACAAATATTGAGGTTGGGACACCTAGACTGCCATAACTTGGCACGGAGGGACACTTAAGTGCCATAACTTTAAAATGGTACACTTAAGTGCCATTATTGGAGTAAATGGAACACTTAAGTGTCAATCCGGCCAAAAACCGGCCAAAATGCAGACGTGGCATTTTCCGGTAACATGCTTAACCGATGTGGCAATTTAAAAAAAAAAAAAAAACACACGTGGAGGAGGAAAACGACGTCGCCCCAGCCACTGTGCATTTGGTCAAACTAAACGACATCATTTTTCCTTAGTGTTAAACAACGTCGTTTTGCTTATTTGGATTTTAACCTTTCGTCAGTTCACACCAGGTCTGGCGTCCTCTCCATCCATCACCGTTCACAGCTCGCCGTTCGCAGGTGATCGCTCGCCGTCGTCGCTCGCCGTGGTCGCTCGCCGTGGTCGCTCGCCGTCGTCGATTTGCTCAGGTTTTTTCTCTTCTTCCTCTCCCCTGTGGTGAAATTAGGGCTCGGACTTGAAATTTGGGGGTCAGCTGGGAAAGCTCAGGCTTGGTGTGAGATTTATGGCTCAGATGTGGTGCTACAATCCTATTGGGGGGTTCGAATTAACAGTTTAGGAGCGGCCTTGAAATGTAGGCTCGGTGTAGGGCTCGGTGGGGGGAAAATTAGGGCTCATTGTAGGGCTCGACGTCGCCTCATCCACTATGATGTGTGATTCATTTAGGGTATTGAATTGTGATGTGCGAAAGTAATTTGTAGTAGTCGGATGTAAAATGTGCGATAGTGATTGGTAATTGTTAGGGTTCAGAGTATTGGACTTTGGACATGTTCGAATCAAAGGTTGTGGGGATGTGGACTTCTGGAATTTTTTTTAATAAATTGCATTGTTGATGACCCATGCTGAGGAATCTCTCCATATTTTAAAGGAATGCGACGGCATAATCAAAGTAGTTGTCGGGTCCCATCTTTATTTGTCGTTGTCTTGAGGCCTCTTTTCAAGCTGCAGTTGTCGTTTGACCGTATCTTCCCTCTCTCTTTCTTATTTTCTTTTCTTTAATAAAGAGTGTAGGGACCTCCACTTGCAATTGTCTGTCCTTTGTGAATGTGGTCCCAAAAGTTAATTGTATATTTGTCCTCTTTTGTTGCAGAAATGGCGCATAAAGACTATGTTGCTGTCATCGTTTACTATGGTGGAGATTTTGTGATTGGGGAGGATGAGTGGGAGTATGAGGGGGGGAATGAGGGTACTATCTTTGTAGATATAAAGAATGCATCTTATATTGGATTTGTTAGGGATATAGTGACATTTTTGCCTTGTAGAGTACAAAAGTTACTGTACTATGTTCCTAGGAAAGGCTTGAGAGATGGTTTGAGAATTTTGGAAGATGATAATGGTTTAAGGGATGTCTTATATCATTATCTTCATGGCGAAGAGGCGAAAGTATTTGTTGAAAACAATAGTGATAGTGAGGACGAAGATGATGACAGAGATAACACCCAAGTAGGAGAAGGAGGAGATGGTATTCAAGCTAGTACTGAGGTTAGGGATGAAGTAGGGCATGATGGACAGGATGGGGAGGAGAGGGGCACAGATGCTGTTCACCAGAGCGATTGTGACATGGGTGATGTCACCATCACTGAATTAGATTGGGAAGTAGCTGAATTCAGTGACGGTGATGATGACGATGACGATGAAGGGTTGGCTGCTGAAGCTGAAAATTTATTAATCTTAAGTAACGCCGACGATGAGGAGCTTACATAGTTAAGAAAAAAACAAATGGACTTTTTGTCAGATAGATTTGCAACTTTGCATGTAGCTGATGAACATCCAAACAGAGACGAAGGCCCTGCAGATGTTGGTGTTGCTGGCCAGGTCCTAGAAACAGATTATGAAGAAAGCATCGACACCGCAACTTCCCAGGACGAAGTTGAAGAAGATCAACGAGCTGTGCATAGAAGGAAAAGTAAGTTTCCTTCCTATGATCCATCTGTTGCCTCTCATACTTTGTCAGTAGGTATGAAATTCCATGATGCGATACAATTTAGGGAAGCTATACTAAAGAACTCCATTGCTGCAGAAAGAAATATTGATTTCATTAGAAATACCAAGAAATTTGTAAGAGCTAGATGTTCGTAGCAAAACTGTCCATGGAAGATTTACGGTGCGTTTGTTAAGAAGAGTGGGTCTTTCCAGATTAGAGCCTACCAAGAGGAACACACTTGTTCCATTAATTTTCAAAACAAAAGGGTAACATGTGCATGGTTGTCCAAGCACTTCTTCGATCGATCAAGCCGATGCCCGAGATGAAAATTACTAACTTTAGGATGCTGGTAAAGGAGCGTGTAGGCATCAATGTATCTAGGAATCAGTGCAAAAGAGCAAAGCAAAATGTGATAAAGATACTTATTGGTCAGTATGCTAAGGAATATGGGTAGGTGTGGGAGTATGCTTGGGAGTGTAGGCTGCAAAACCCTACAAGTAGAGTGTATGTAGAGGTGATTGAGAGACCGCTTCCTGATCATGGGACCAAGTTCGATAAGTTCTATGTGTGCTTTGATACATGCAGACGAGGATTTTTAGCTGGTTGTAGACGGATTATAGGATTGGACGGCTGTTTCTTGAAGGGCTTGTGCAAGGAGAATTGTTGGCAGCGATTGGAAGAGATGCGAATAACAAAATGTTCTCACTAGCTTGGGCTATTGTAAAGATTGAGAACAAGGACAATTGGTCCTGGTTCTTGAAAAATCTTATGGCTGACTTGGAGATAACAAACGGGGAAGGCTGGGCATTCATAAGCGACCAACAAAAGGTAATGCTTGCTTTTTGAAAAATTTAGTTAATAGTTTGCTTTGTAATATGAACATGTAATTTGCTCTAGTATTTCTTACTTTGAATTATTGCGGGGATTGGTTTTGCGTGAGCCGAGTTGTTGCCCCATGCAACATCGAATGTGTGCGCGACACATATATGGAAATTGGGCAAAGACCTATAAAGGGAATAAGCTGCAATTGCAATTTTGGCAATTAGCAAAGAGTGCAAACATGACTGATTTTAGAATAGCCAAAGAAGGACTGCTTCAGTTGACAAAGGAAGGTTGCGCTACCTTATTTCAACTAGAACCGAAGCATTGGTGCAGGGCATTCTTCAGTGAGGAGTTCAAGTGCGATAACGTCGACAACAACATTTGTAAAGTATTTAATTCGAAGATAATATATGCCAAATGCAAACCAGTCATCTCAATGCTTGAAGATATACGAGTTGCGGTTATGACTCAAAATGCAAAACAAAGAGATGAGGCTGCAAAGTGGACAAGACAATATGGTCCTAGGATTGCCAAGAAATTGGATGAGAACTTGGCTGCAAGTAGGCATTGTCATCCCATTTGGAATGGAGATGACGGATATGAGATAATGAAGGGTGCAGATAAGTATGTTATCAATCTAGGAAGTAGGAAGTATTCATATAGAGCATGGCAAGTAAGTGGAATTCCATGTGCCTCATGCCATATGTGCCATCCAGTTGAAGGGCGACAATACAGATGATTACATCGATGATTGGTACTATAAATCAAAATATCTTGCTTCCTATCAGTTCATGCTGTAGCCAATTAGAAGTAGCAAGTTTTGGGAGCCCACGGATGATGAAGCACCTCAACCTTTGCCACTGAAGAAGAAAATTGGAATGACAAAACAAAGACGAAGAATGGCGGAGGGAGAGGTCTCGGGTCTGCAAAGAATGAGCAGGCAGGGTGCAAAGATAACGTGCTCTTATTGTCGCCTAGCAAGCCACAATATTAAAGGTTGTCAATTGAGGAAGCAACAACAACCGTTCAAGCAAGGTGAAGGGCCTAGTGAAGAGATAGTTGGAGAAATGCACACAGCAGGGCCAAGTGAGTTGATTGTTCTTCAGTCAACAAGTAGAACCCCGGTAAGTCATGAAATTTATTTTATGTTTATGTTGCTTTGTCGTTTATCATAAAAATGTACATAATATCCTATTTGGTCTTGTATGTAATGTGTTTGTTAGGTCACAAGAAGAACCTCAGTAAGTCATGAAATTGAACAACATGTTCGAAGAAGGCAAGGTAGAAGACAGCCGGGTGAAGGATTGGCCCAAGCAGCATCACGGCCAGGCTGAAGGATTGACCCAAAGCATCATCACTGCCACTGAAGGATTAGCCCAAGCAAAGATCACGGCCCGGTGCGATCGACTGTTCTTCAGCAGCAAAAAAGAAATACCCGAGTAAATTCAACCATTTGTATTCAGTTTTCATTTTCTTTATATTATTATATGTCTCGATATTATATTTATGGTATCTTTTGGCCTCTTTCTCAGGTTCGAAGAAAGCAAGTTGGAACTCAACTGCCAACTGAAGGGCCATCACAAGAGCCACCTCAAGGATCATCACAGGGACCACCAGAAGAATCACTGCAAGGAGCACCACAAGTACCACCACCAGTACCACCAGAAGGCCCAACAGAAGGAGGTGTCATTGAAGTTGAAGGGCTACACAGAAGGACAACTAGAATAAGGCCAAGTGAAGGGGCAGCTACACAAAGGCCATCTAGAAGACGCCCAGTCGAAGAATTGGTCGAAGAAGCCCCGACTGTAGTTGAAGGGCCCAAGAAAGCAGGAAAAAGGGGCAACAAATCACAAGTTCCTGAAAGTGACGCCCCTATTCAAACAAGAGGGGCACTTGGGAAGAGGTTACGACAATATGGCTATGGCCTTTATACAGATGAGTGTACTGGAACAGTTATTCTCAATATAAGTTTTATTGGCTGCATTTAATTTAATTTATGCTGTAGACTTTTGCTAACAATTTATTGTTTTTTTGTAGCCTGGGAGAAGTTCAGAGGTTCTTATCTCAGGCCCAACTCAAGAATCAACGGCTGCACCAACAAAAAAGAAAACATCAACTGTGCCAACAAAAAAGAAGAGAAAGAACCCAGCTTCAGCTCCAGCTCTACCTCCAGCTCCTTTTGATTCAATTCGGCCTAGGACATTTGCAGCTCCATCTGAGTCAGTGGATACTGAGAAGGTTGAAGAAGAAGTTGCACGTCCAGTTAGAATGAGTGCCAGAATTATGAATCAAGTGAAAGGCCCATCGAAAGGAGCACGAACAGGGGGTGTCGTGCATATTGATTGATGAGATGAGATGTGATAGGATTTGTGGAGCTTAGGAGTCAAAACAGTTGTGTAAATGTTGATGTTGTCAGACTTGCTATGGATGGTTATCTTTTTTTTTTTCTTTAGTTTGTCATTCATTGATGTTGTCAGACTTAATTTCAATATTAATGAAATGATCTTGCGCTACTTGTCAATTTATGTTGTTGTTTATCATGTGGATTCTGCTTTTACTTGTTGTTGCTTTGCTTGTTGGTGTTACGTGGTGATAGCCGGAGTCTTGGTGTATCTCGTGATGGTGGATGGTGATGTTTGGTGGTAGTGAGTTTGTTGTTAGGGTACTAATGTGGTGGTCAGGTGCCGGTGTTGGTGTGGCTGGTGGTGATGCCTGGTGATTATGGGTTTGTGGTGGGGTTATAGGCTTAAGCATCTCGCACCTACACCTGATACAAGTGTGCGGTTGCACATCTTACACCATGTGTACTTGGTGCAAGCTAGTGCAAGGCTCGGCTTGCACCGATTACCTTGTGCAAAGAACACCACCAGCATGGTGGTGGCTAGAGCGCCTAGTGTGTAGTGTGGCTCGTGGTGATGGTCGGTGGTGCAGCAGTCTTTGGTGGTGGCGCAATTTTTAGAGAAAACTCACAAAAAAATTGGCACTTAACTAATCATATTCTAAAAAACTTGGCACTTAACTGTTCACTTTTAACTTCAAGTAACACTTAACCGATTGCTTTAATAATAACTTGACACTTAAGTGATCCTTTTTTCATCACAACTAGCACTTAAGTGATTACTAAATACAACTTATGGCACTCGAGTAATCACTCATGTTTGTCTTGTGTATATGTTGGTCTGCATCAAAACAGAGAAGATGATGGTAAACTTATGGCAACTCCATACGACAGCACAAACAACAACAAAGCCACAATGATCTTGTGGAACAACACAAACTTCTTCGCATCTTTCAAAAGGAAAAAAGCCTACGTTTAATCCAGAACAACACCATTTTTAACTATGGCAGTCGGAGAAACTTCTTCTCATTTTCAAGTACTTTACATTTCATCATAAAGTACAATAGACAACAAAACAACACCATCATACACGCTTGGTAACACTTTCGTTCAATTTTCATCATTGAAACTTCATTCTTGAAAGGTTTAGTTGAAGATGCTTGAGCGTGCATTGAGACTTCATTCTTGAAAAGTTTAACTGAAGATGCTTGAGCTTGCATTGAGTCAACATCGTCCAAGTCGTCTACAAACACAGATGGAGATTGCTGTCTTTTATGAAGTAGATCCAATATCACCTCTATGGCTCGGTCAGAGAACTTCGCATCGATCCATTTGAAGTATTTGCACTTCGACGCTTCTTTATATCGGGTGCATCCATAAAATCTTCTCCCATGATTGATTTGAGTTCACGATGTTCTTCTTGAACTCGGTAACCCACAAAAACAGAAACGCTGGCCTTCTCCTTCGCTTCGGTGAGAGGAAATTGAGGCGCTACTGCGAATCCTGCTCTCCATTTCCAAGATTCGACGAAGGAATTTTGGGCAAATGAAAATTAGGGTTCGAGACTTGGATTCGAACACTTCAATAGGGATTTTGGCCGATTTAGGATTTTAGATTTGGGGCATTTGGGGAGACGACGTCGTTTTTGGAAGATTTGAGACTTTTATTATGCAGACGACGTCGTTTCTGGTGAGTTAGAGCTGACTCAGCTCTCCGGCGAGCCACGTATGCAAAAAATAATAATAAAATATTGCCACGTAGGATTTCCGACAAGGGTCGCCGGAGGTAGCACTTAAGTGTCCCACTAGAAAAAAAAAGTGGCACTTAAGTGTACCGTTTTGCAGTTATGGCACTTAAGTGTCCCCCCGTGCCAAGTTATGGCACTTAGGTTGTTCTTCTGCCGACAAATATCATAAATATGGTATAATTTATGTCATGGCAGAACAAATACGGTGCTTCAATTACTTCCCATGATGAACATTAATTGCCTCGTGCCATACATATCGAATAAGACATCGTTTTCAAAAATAACGAGCATGGCTCCCAATCAAAGTCATCAATAGGGCAATAGTAAGCTTTCATTTCCAAACTCTTGTATATTTTGCATGGACAGATACCTTCACATGCAAAACAAGAAATATTTCTAGTATGTCCAGCACAATCCCCATGTACCATCACATCAGGTTTTCGATTGAGTGATAAATTTCAGGATTGACACTTTTGCGTAAATTGGTCTAGATGATTGAGGTTCAACCATGGTCAATGACTTCATATCACTCTATGCGGCAAAAAGAAAAAAGGTAAAAAGTTGCTCTTCAAAGAAAGTAAAAAAAAGGAAAAAGAAAAGATGGTTGATGGCTTTCTTCTGGCCCAATTCTTACTCATACAATGTTTAAAAGGAAAGAAGAACTTGAAAAATAGACTCGTGTTATTTTGGCAAAAAAAAATCTGCTAAATGACGATACAAGCCTCAAAATTTCCTTTAATGATTTATAGTTCAACCGCAATGACCTATATTCAAATTAAACATGAACTTATTTGGTAAAATCATCCTACTTCCTCTCTTGCAAACCAATTTGTATAGAAAAAACCCCCTTACACCAACATAACAATCAAAGTGCACCAAAAATCTTAAATTTTTGCACAGAATACAATCGAGTCCTAATTACTTTATGACCCAATCGAATTATCAACCTTTGCAAAGAGTAAAATCAAGTCTTTTCTACGGAGAATGTCAAAACTTGCCCGACTCAAAGCCTCTGTGGCAACATTTAATTTCACTTCTTAATATAGGTTTAAACTTTATGAGTTGATAACACCCCCATAATGGTTTTAGCAGGCAAGTTCCTCCATTTGGACCTAAATATTCAACCCAACCCAACCAGGAAATTTACGCATCCGTGTCTTCCATGTTTTAAACTTACTATGCTGGAGTGCCCGCATAATTCCATGAAAATAATACATATTTAGTCAAAATCTAACTCAGCAACCACAAGTTCTAGTGGATCGAAAGTCGCTGTCTAAGTTGACAAGGACATCAACCCATAATCCTATCCAAGCACCAAACGAGACAGGTGCTTCAAGGAAAATAAAAAAACAAATATGGTACCTAGTCTCCAAAATCTTACATTATTTCTATTCATTACTAACGAGCAATGCACTCTAGAATCATTGATCCATATTGTGATTAACGATGTACCCATTCATTAGTCTTGGGCATTGAAATGTCAGGTTTAAGGAGAAAACTATAATTGACTTTGCCTCCAAGGTAAGCCTCTTGCATCCCTATATGCATAGTAGGAAATTTGCTACTATGGACGGCCTTTTACACTTAGGTGTTCGCAACCTTTCTTGAGGTGAACCCATGGGAAAAACTAACAGATTGCTGAGCAGGAATGATAGACCCTCTTACAAGGCAACGCTTGCGTTTAACCCGGGCTCTCCTAAGCCCATTCAACATCAACTTGAGTTCTTGATTGAACTTGCGAGTAAACTTACCCTAGAGCCGCCACCAATATTTTATGGATCGATAAGAAATCCAACTAAGGTATAGTAGTCTACCTTACTTTTGCAAACCAGAGATTCATAAATATAATGAAGGCCAAGCCAGCGGTTCCTCTCATTTGCAATCACACTAGAGATTATCAACTTCCCTGAAAGGCAACTTCTCGCAGTCCCCCTCATCCTCGCCCTTCCATTGAATGAGCAAATCTGCTTGCCTCTTGTTAGTTGCAAGACACTGGATTTTTCGCTCGGTTCTCTCGAGAAACATTTTCTGTGACAGCCCGATTTTCCAATTTTAATTTCAATGAATTTAGTCGGGCATTTCGTTGGCACGCATGTAGTTCCTTTCCTTGAGTAGGCCACTCATGTGAAATCTAGTCTATCAGGTAGAGCCGTTAAGAAATTCTAATGCATTAGACCCGAGAATCTGATCAGGGAGCGACCTTTCGACCGAGATAATCTGCAAGGGTCATTACGGCACAAATAAAAATCGATTAGGAATCGGAGATAGGTCGGCTCGACAGAGACGTGTGATCAGGTGTGGGTGATTTCCACCGGATCGCACAACTCTGGCCGATCGACACTAAATCGACTTTTCTGACGATTGGGTACCCTGTGCTCGTATTTGAAACCTTGAGATTTCCCCCGACAACCGAAAGTTGTGGCTCGAAATGATCAATCGCAAGTCTAATGCATGAAAATTTGTAAACGCTGCTCGGTAGATTAGAATGTACTAGTATTGTGCCAAAGCGAAATTAACCATGAAATTGAGATCGAATTCTGAAATTGGAAGTCATGGTGCGTCACAAATCTTATTAGGATCATTGGATTAATTTATGGACTTTAATTGGAACTCAATTAGAAGAGAATTGATGGAAATTGAAGCAATTGGATGTGCAAGGATTTGGACCCCGGCGGAAAATGAAATTGAACCTATTGGACTAAGGTTGTGGGAGGTTTGGAGTTAGTGGATTATGACATCACCTATGATGTCATGGATGAGGTGAGATGGGCTAGGGTGATGACAAGTGGAGGGTGGAGATGAAGCCTTGAAAAGGTGGGCTTTCACTTCATCTTCTTCCTTGAATCAAGGGGATTGGTTGAGGTTTTGAAAGAGGAGAGAGAGAGAGTGTGCGTAGAAGACCAGCCGAAGCCTCCGCCCGCTCCTTCGCCGCTCGACCTCGCCCGCCGTTCGCCGGAGTTTGCCGTCGCTGCTCGCCCGCTCGCGACCGCGCGCCCTCCCGCGCCGAGCCGCTTGCCCTCGCCTCCGTCCGCCACGAGTCCCGCACCGTCGTCGCCAACCAGCTGCTATTCGTCGCCGCCGAGGCTTCCGTCGCCGCCGTCCGCCGCCATGAATCGCCGTTCGGAGCCCTAGCTTCCTCCTCCAGTCCTTCTCCGCCATTCCTCCGTCCGTTCGCCGCCGTTCCGCCGCCCTTGAAGCTCGGTGAGTTGCTGGAAAAACCAGCAAGAACCAGCTCCTTTTAAGCTCATTTTGGCCCCCTATTAGTCCTCATTTGGTGTTGATCCGTGTAGGTTTGTCGTCGGCGTCGTCGTGCTCTTCGCCGGAGACCCGTCGGAAAGCGATTCCGGTGAGTTTAGCTCACTAAACCCCGATTAGTGGGTTAATCATGCCTTAAGTGTGTTTAGTTTAGGTTGATTGAGATTAGGTTGGTAGATTAGTTTATTTAAATATGGATTAGATTAAGTGGTTTAATTAAGGTTAAACATGTTTAGTTTAAGGGTTAAGTAGGTTTATTTTTAAATAAACCTTGATGTGACTTAAAGGAATTTATTTATGATTTAAATAAATGTTTCGAAATTGTTGGATTATTTAATAATAAATCATATTCCGAAAATTATTAAAATATTATTTATTTTTAAAAAAAAAAACTCGAAAATTTATTTTTGATCCTAATTGCTCAGAATTTCGTGCCGATCGTCGCGGTATAGTTAGAATTTGAAATTGATGATTGGTTAATGCAAATTGAGTGTTGATTGAGGACAATATGAATTTTAGTTAGAAAATCTCAAATGTCGGATTTGATATCGAAATTGGATTGTTTTAAAGGTTAATGTTGTGATTGGAATATGTGAATTACGTGTGACGTGCCTTGAGTTTGATTATAAATCGTTGCCTGATAATTATGGGAATTGAATTGATCTATTAAGTTGGAATTGCCCCTATATGGGATGCCCACGAGTTGGATGCGGGTCGCATTGATTCTAGGCCCATGCTCCTTCGGGAACGCCGTCGATGTCTTGACGGTTCGCGCTCCAAGGTGGGGAGGCGATGCGACTATATGTTAGTAGATAGCCGAACTGCGAGTAGGCTATGCCCTTGTGTGGCCCTAATGAATGATGATTTGAAATGCTTGCTCTGATGGCAAAATTAAAATGAAATTGATTGCATTCCGATGGCTCACGTGCTTATTATGGCTTGTACTTGAGTGCTATGAATTGTACTAACTGCGGGAATGCAAGAAGGCGAGGTAAGTTTTCTGTATTGTGTGGCTAGACCACTCTGGGGCGTATTTTCTTCCTAATAGGGGTTTAGGAGGGGTGAACTTGCTGAGACAAAGTCTCATCTCGGTTTGGGGAAAACATTTCAGGACCGTAGATGGCGATACCGCCGACGATAAGTGGCCTGCCAACAGAGATCGATCGGGACGATCGCGAGTGCCCCGACCACAGGAGTCCTTGGGTCTATCGGTTGGTCGGGACTCTTATCCGGGTCGAGGTGAACGTGCATGACAGGATACCGTACTAGTTTAGGGCTTGGTTTCGTACCGGAGTAGATGGCGTTAGGGTGGGCCCCTTGGACAGCATGGACATTCCACTGGCGGTGATGAACGCCCTTTTGGGAGAAGATGTGGCAGATCATCTCGATGGTCGAGTGATCAACGCTTCGCCCCCGGCCTCCTGGGTGACTGATCCTGAGGACGTGGGATCGACGAACGGGGATGACCAGTAGTCCTAGGACTGTGTCTTTTCTTTTTTGGCGGACTGATCCATATTGTG
Source organism: Eucalyptus decipiens (assembly GCA_014182575.1). Lineage (NCBI taxonomy): Eukaryota > Viridiplantae > Streptophyta > Magnoliopsida > Myrtales > Myrtaceae > Eucalyptus > Eucalyptus decipiens. The sequence goes on along the minus strand of CM024611.1, from coordinate 42,789,284 downwards.
TAGGCTAACCCTCTTTTGATGCACATAAACTCTGACCCATTTTTTGTGCATAGGCCCTGGATCCGGTTGATGTATGTAAGCCCTATTTTGATGGTAATGTATGAAATTATGATGTTTGATATTTGAATTGATGTTCCTACTGTCCCATCCCGTATCTTGTTGTAAGGGGTTTCTTAGTACGTTCCGCTTGCGCATTAATAAATTAAATTGGGGTCGGCGACACTACCTGGGAAGGTCGCATTTCCATGACCATGGCGGGATGTTGGCGTGCCCGAGGTTCGGGTTGTGACATTTTCATTAATCAATGGACTCTCGAGTAGATTTCAGAGAAATAGGGTTTGACAGAATTATCAATTAAAGTGCTTGTGGATATTAGAATCAATCACATATAGAGGATGATGATGCAGGTAATATGGTATAGTAATTGGTAACCGAGGAAGCCATAGTTATCAAAATATTAATGCATCACAAAATGTCCAGATTCATTAGTATTAGGCATTGAAATGTCAGGTTTAAGGAGAAAAAGAAAATTGACATTGCCTACCAGCTAAGCTTCCAAACCAGGACAAAACCCCTTACTTTCTATAAATTATTGTTGTCTTATTCTTCTTCAAGCTCTCACTCGAAATCATATCAAATGGAGAATACGGGAGTATTTTTCACTATGCTTCAAAAGAAAGTAGTGACGTTTTCCACGGATTTTAATAGTAGAGATTTCGAAGCCATTGTCCTTATCCTTTTTGGACAAGAAGCCTAAATTCGTTGTTGAAGAGAGTCCACATGACACGCACAAAACTCACGTAATTTTCTCCATCAAACATCAACTTTATCAAATTGGTACCCATGATGCATTTCATTTAAATTAATTAATGAAAGGATGACGATAAACATATCAAATACATTAGGATCTAATTGGACCAAATGAAAGTTTCAGCACAACATTTCACATTAATTAAAAGTGATTTAATCGAATCAATTAAAAATTCAAATATGACAAGACACATGAATAAAAGTTGATAGACTACTAGTATCATTATCTCTTCCAGCAATAGAAACTTCCAACCACTCCTTATGGGAAGGTTAAAGCATTCATCACAAAACCTTTTCACATTCGTGCCTTGGAGCATTAGTCAAAGGTCCATTTATACTCTCGTAGAGTTGAAAATAAGTGTATACATGTAAACATAAAGAATGGGCTACTAAATTAAACGTGATTGAGGGGTTCTCCAACTTCCCCTCATTCACGGAAGATCTCACTACATGATTATGGTTTGGGTTAATTTGTGGGGTATTGTGAATAGCATCCTTTTAATTATTAAAGAGCCAATGAGTTGGGATTATCATAATAGAGCTTTTACGCTCAAAACAAATTTTCAATTTATGAGTATATCTGAAATGTGGATCGTATGGTTTGTTAGGTCCCTCACATTGAATAGCAACCTACTGTTTTTCCATAGAGACCCCATGTGGGGCATCGTTTGGTAGTTAGTCTTTCTTTGCAATTTTTTTTTTTAAATTTAAATTGCGACAATCATTTGGTTCTTTTCGATATTAAATACTGAGAACAGGTCCTAATTAGCTAACCTTCTATTGATGCACTCAAAAGATACACTGTTCATAATGGAGAAGTTCATCTTCATAGCATTTCTTGATGTTATGTTGGCTTCCCTATCAATGTTTCAGCCCGTCATATGTTCTAGCAACTTCACTAATCAAGTGGCTCTTCTCCACTTCAAATCGGCAATCGAAGTCGACCCGACAAACACGATCAAAGGTGGCAATTGGACCACCGAAGCAAATTTCTGTGAATGGATTGGCGTCATCTGCAGCAACCGCAAGCAGAGAATCACAACTTTAAATCTCTCGTACATGGGTCTCCAGGGGAGGCTCTCTCCTTATCTAGGCAATCTTTCTTTCCTGGCTTCTCTTGATCTTCACAACAACAGTTTCCATGGGAGAATTCCTATAGAAATTGGTCATTCGCACCGCCTAAAAAAACTCGTGCTCCAATTTAACCAGTTTGAAGGAAACATTCCTTCTGACTTAGCCCAATGCCAAAATCTCGAAAAGATGTCACTCGTAGGGAATAGGCTAACGGGTGGCATACCGAGAGAATTTGGCACCTTCCCTAAGTTACAACTACTATATCTTAGCCTCAACCCCTTACGTGGTCAAATTCCAAGCTTCCTAGGCAATATATCCACGTTGCAGTTCATTGGTTTGTCCTCGGCCAATCTCACAGGCTCGATTCCTCCGACACTTTTCAATAGATCACTCACCTTAGTCGACTTGATGCATAATGATCTCTCAGGGGGTCTTCCCTCCAATCTTTGCTCCTGTTGGCCTAGCATTCAGATGCTTCTACTATCTGATAACCAGTTCAACGGCGTGATACCATAGACGCTAACCCAATGCAAAGAGCTTCTCATATTGGTGTTGTCATACAATCGTTTTCAGGGAAGCTTTCCTCGAGACATTGACAGGTTGCAAAAGCTACAGGAGCTCTACCTCAGTGAAAGCAACTTGACTGGCACGATTCCTCGAACCATCGATAACATGTCAAGCCTGCAATTTTTGGATGTAACATCTAACTATATCGGAGGTGACATTCCGAGTGAGATTGGCAAGTTGGTCAATCTGAAATATTTGTGCCTTCCGAGCAATTTGCTAACAAGCAAAGTGCCTCAAGAAATTTTTAATGTTTCTTCTCTACGAAATCTTAATTTGGCCTTCAATTCCCTCTCTGGAAGCTTTTTCCCGAGTAGCGAACAGAGCCTTCCAAATTTGGAAATACTCTTTTTAAATCATAATAGTTTTGGTGGCAACATCCCACAATATATTTCAAATTTTACGAACCTAATACTTTTTGGTGCCCCGTACAATCAACTCAGCGGACCCATACCCATGAGTTTGGGCAACTTGAAGAACCTCAGAGTCTTTGAGGCTGGATCAAATCAGCTAACAGGTGAGACTCATAGTTCAGAGCTTAGTTTTCTATCTGCTTTATCTAATTGCCAATCGCTGCGATACTTGGCTCTGGGAAGCAACCCATTTTGCGGCTCCATACCAAAATCTATCAAAAACTTCTCGAGTTCCCTACAAATTCTAGATGCTCCCCACTGTCAAATTAGAGGTCGCATTCCTCAGGAAATGGGTTCCTTGAAGAGATTGACTACACTATGGTTGAATGACAACGATCTAGATGGCAACATCCCATCATCAATCAGAGGACTAGAAAGCTTGCAAATGCTGTATCTCGAGAACAACCATCTCGAAGGACCGATCCCCGATGAGATATGCAACTTGACAAGTTTAGGAAATTTGTTTCTCCAACAAAATAGTTTATCGAGATCGATCTTGAATTGCATTGGAAACTTGAGCAGCCTTCAAGAGTTTCCAGTAAGTTGGAATAACTTGACATCGATCGTACCGGTTAGCCTGTGAAGTCTTCAAGGACTCATCTTCCTCGATTTGTCACACAATTCTTTCATTGGAGGGCTACCATTGGAGATAGGGAAAATGAGAGCTATGAACGGCATCGATCTTTCTCAGAACAGACTTACCGGCCACATACCTAGTTCCATCCAGGGGTTAGAGAGCCTTGCTTATCTAAGCTTGTCAGGGAACTCGTTTGAAGGATCAATACCGCCATCGATCGGTGACCTCAAAGGGTTGGAGTTCCTCGATCTCTCCTACAATGAGTTGTCAGGTGCAATACCCAAGTCTCTGGAAGAACTTAGATTTCTGCAAAATTTGAACTTGTCCTTTAATAGGCTGTCGGGAGATTCCTAATGGCGGATCCTTTGGAAATTTCTCAGCTCTCTCCTTCATTGGGAATGAAGCGCTCTGTGGAAATGCAATATTTGAAGTCCCAACTTGCAAACTAAATGAAAAGAAATCATCAAGGGACAAGCGGCTATGGTTACTATACGTTATGTTGCCAATTGCATCCGCTATACTTTTGGTCATTGTCATTTGCTTGCTTAGAAAGCATGGAAACACGATTAAAAGAGCTCCAGTTTCGGTGGGCATCCTGCTTGGAATTAACCACCCAATGATAACATATCGGGAGGTTAGCTCAGCTACGAACAACTTCAGCGAAAGCAACTTACTCAGAGCAGGAAGCTTTAGCTCTGTATACAAAGGGACTCTGGCCAACCGGACTGACGTTGCGGTCAAAGTACTAAATCTCCATATTGAAGGCGCCTGGAAAAGTTTTGACGCAGAATGCGAGGTTTTCCGTAAAATCCGGCACCAGAATCTCGTCAAGGTGATTAGCTCTTACACGAATGCCGATCTAAGAGCTCTCGTGCTGCAATATGTGCCCAATGGGAGCTCGGAGAAGTGGCTCCACTCCAATAACTGCCACTTGGGTCTCCATCAGCGAGTGAATTTAGTGGTCGACATTGCAACGGCACTCGATTATCTCCACCATCGCCAACCAGAACCCATTGTGCATTGTGATCTCAAGCCTAGCAATGTTCTTCTAAATGAGGATCTGGTCGCACAAGTCTGCGACTTTGGAATTGCAAAGATTTTGGCTAAGAACAAGCTTGAAACACAAACCCAAACTCTCGGCACGATTGGATACATTGCTCCAGGTATATTTGTCAAAATTTTAGCTAATTCAAGTCTTTGATTCCCAGTATAATGGTACAATATAATAGAGATACATTAACACTCGTATGCCTCTCGGTCTTATTATTTATTGCCCCAAAAAGAAAAATGATCCATCGCTGATGTTCTTTTTTCACAAACTATGACGCTTGCAGAGTACGGTTTGGAAGGAAAAGTCTCGACAAAAGGAGATGTTTACAGTTTCGGCATATTGCTGTTGGAAGTGATAACTAGTAAGAAGCCAACCGATGAAATGTTCGATGCGGATATGAGCTTGAGGCAATGGGTAGGTGCAGCAACTCCAGACAGAGTGCTTGACATCATGGATAGCAAACTCATTAGCATGAAACATGAAGATTTGACGCCTCCGGAACTCGAGAGTATAGTTTTATCGATCCTAGAGTTAGGATTAGAATGCTCGAAGGACTTGCCTGAGGAAAGAATGGACATGAAAACTATCATGGTTAAGCTCAACAAGATCAAGTTGTCACTACTTGACAAGAAAATAAGGTAGAGAGTAGTACGTAGAATATGGGCATAGTATCATCTTAGTTTGTACACGGTCATTTCGTTTTCACGGCATTCTGTATAGCCATCTGCTATAAAGTTTCTAATCTTCCGAGTTTTCTGAATCGGAGAAAAACAATTAAAATCGCGACAACATTTTCATGCGTTGACACTCGACCCAACGAAATTCTCAACTCATGTCCGACTTCGGAAGGTATAACACCCATCTCAATGTCAGAATGTCAAAATGAATGTTTAGAACTAATTCTTCATTGCGACATTCAGCAGAGCCTCGATATTTTCGGCTTCTGGATTGCCGTACAGACTTTTTAAAATCCCTATTTTTAGTATAATCACCACCTAATCTACAAGATCTCCCACCTTATTGTAAGTCATAAATAAATTGAACACGACCTTAGTGGTATAAAAAATAGGTCTGCACTGGAAAATTTCACTGCCGCTATTTTAAACTACATTATAATTCAATGATGTCATTTTCGTATCAAACAGTTAAAAAACACAAAACAAAACAAATGAAGAAAATTCATTAGTATGACATAAAAAGGCATAAAAAAAATACTTATCTAGAATAAATCATCGGCTGTCATCTCGACATCTTGATTGAGATCGTAACTAGCCCATCGGCCTTCTTCATTTTTGGCCCAAATTTAATTTTTGTATGGGCTACTTTTGTGATTTAACGTTCAGGAATAAAATTTTAAGATCTTGACGGGCAATCTAAAATGGTTTTTATCTCTAACCCCGTTTCCATGTGATAGGGATCGTTTAGTAGATTTGGGATCGTATGTCATTGATCGTACAATCTGAACCACAATTTTAACAACCATGTCATCGTATGATACTAGCAGTAGCACCCGGAATGACGTGCTTTATCAATTGTAGTGCTGTGCCTATATTAAGGGTGAATATGTGACCGGTGCACTTGAGGGATTCCCAATTCAAGAACTACAGGTTATCCATTTCAAATGTGTGCAAACTACTTTGTGTCAAGGCTATCCATAAATCCAAGGTGCCAACCTAAATGGTTTATGGGGCTTATAGAGTATTTGAAGCTAAGTCTGCACCTCCATAACCCATTAACAAGGAATTTTCAATCAAATTAAATGAAATATTTGTGCAATTAATTCATAATAATATTTGAATTACGATATTGTCCATTACATTCAACATACCATTACAATTTATCTCTAATGACTATAGAAAATGTCGTTTTGTTATGATATAAAGTGAATATTTTATATCTTCAATAAATTATATTCACAAAGAGCATTGATTGTAATAACAAATATTAAAAACAAAACTCGAAAGTATTCACAACGATGTATCCAAATTTAAAAACTATTTTCTTTAAAAAGTTTACCAAAAGATTTTACACACCTTGAAATAGATTTCAAGTCGTGCAAAATCTATGACATAGGCTCGTAGCATATCCTCGAGAGTTTGGATTGTTCTCTCAGATTGTCCATCTATCTACGGATGATAAGCCATGCTAAACTACAGCTTCATTCCCATGGCCATCTGTAAGCTTTTCCAAAATGCGGTCGTGAACTTGGGATCCCATTCTGTCATTAGAACCAAATGCAATTGAATTATCTATTTCACATACAGCTCAGCATACCTATCCATGGCATAATCTTTTCATACCGTAATAAAGAGAGCCAACTTGGTCAAACAGTCAACCACAACCCAAATGGAATCATTATCTTTCCGACTCCTTAGTAATCCCATCACAAAATTTATCATGATATGCTCATATTTCCACTACGAAATCTCTAATTGTCGCAGCAGTTTGCTAGGCTTGCAGTGTTGGGCTTTCATTTGCTGGCATGTTTAACACTTTGCCACGTACTTTGTGACATTAGCCTTCATACCATTCCACCAATAATACTGCTGAAGGTTCCTATACATCTTCGTACTGCCTAGATGGATGCTATAGTTGCTTCGATAAGTAACCACTAGGATCTCTTCTCTAACCTCTACATTGTTAGGCACACAAAATCATCCTCAGAACCTCAAGATCCCATCATCCGTCACTTGAAAATTTGGGTTCCTCTTATTAGGGCGCCCTTGAATAATCTTATGGATTTCTAGATCTACCGATTGCATGGTTTCAATCTTGGTTTGTACTTCGGGTTCAATTTGAAGAGTAGCCATAAGACTAGAAAGATAGCCTACCTCGAACTAGAAGTCTGAATCCCGTACACCTTTGAGAAGTATCCACTCTCGAACCATCATTTGGGCAATTGAGAACTTTCGATTAAGTGCATCCACTACCTTGTTGGCCTTCCTAGGATGGTATAAGATGCTGCGGTCATAGTCTTTGAGAAGTTCCATCCGAAGCCTTTGTCTCATATTCAACTCCTTTTATGAGAACAAGTACTTCAAACCTTGATGTCCAGTGTAAATCGTGAACTTTGCCCTACACAAATAGTGTCTCCAAATCTTCAGAGCGAAAATAACCGCTACCAACTCTAGGTCATGCGTCAAAGAAGTCTGCCCATGTGGCCTCAATTGCCTAAATGCATAGGCTATTACTCGTCCATATTGCATCAAGACGTAAGCCAATCCTTTAAACAAAGCATCACTTTAGATCTCATATCCACTAAGACCAAACGGTATTGTCAACACTGGGGCAGTCGTCAACTTGTGCTTAAACCATGGCTCCAAGAGATAATAGTGACAAAACAAAGTGCTTTTGTTCAAAGTTGACAAATTCAAGATAACATTCTCATAGTCCAGGAAGTGCTGCACGAGGGTAAAAAAGAGAAGGAAGAAGTTCCAAGCCATTTTCAAACTAGACATGCAAAAGGTGTACAAAAGGATTGAATGAGATTTCTTGAGAGCTTGTATGTTGAAAATGGGCTTTTGTGAACAATGGGTCGATCTAATCATGTAGTGCGTCTCAACAATATCGTTTTGTGTGAAAGTGAATGGAGAAACCACACAGCCTTTTTCACCCACAAGGAGATCCACTATCACCTTACCTATTTATATTAGTGGAAAATGTGTTATCATGGTTGATGCACAAAGTACAAACAAATGGAAGCCTCAAGAGAATCGCTCTAAACAGGTATTGCCCAACATTGTCCCACCTATTATTTGCTGACGATGTTATTTTCTTCCTAGATGGAACGGTTAGGGAGTGCTAAAGCCTAGCAGCAATTCTAAACCAATACTATTATGCAACGAGTCAAGCCGTCAATTTAAACAAATTTGGTATCGCTTTCAGTAGTGGCTGTCCACAGAATTTGAAGGGGAATGTGACTCAAGAATTACGTGTCCCAATTATAGAGAAGACTAGGAAGTACCTCGAAATGCCATCCGATTGGGGTCAGTCAAAAAAAGACATGTTCGCTTGGATTTTGGGCTAGAATTAATATGAAGATGGAGGGCTGTAAAGAAAAATTTCTCTCAAAAGCAGGTAAAGAAATATTGATAAGGAGTGTGTGCAAGCTATCCCCCAATATGCCATGTCGATATTCAAGATACCAAATTCTATTTGTAATACTATAAAGAAGAGATTGCCTCATTTTGGTGGAAACAAAGCGATGTCAAGAGGGGAATGCACTGGAAAAAATGGAAAGTGATGAAACTCTGGAAAAATGAAGGAGGCTTAGGCTTCAAAGATTTGTAAACCTTGAATAGAGCTATGTTAGGTAAACAAGCTTGGAGATTACATCAAAATCCTTCAACACTGTGGAGTCAAATTCTTAAAGGCATATACTTCCCGAATGGGGAATTTTGGAAAAACAAAAGAGGACTTAAACCTTCATGGGGTTGGCAGAGTATTTTAATCAAGAGAGAAGTCATCGAGCTAGAGATTAGATGGGTAGTAGGAGATGGCAAAACTATAAAAATTCAAGAGGACAAGTGGCTAGCCTCTAGCATAATTGGGGGTCCTGCAGACAGGATGAGCTATACAAAGTGGCAGAACTGATAAATGCTAACATAAGGAAGTGGAAAGAGCAAACTTTGCAAAACCTCTTTGCGGAAAAAGTTGTCGAGGAGATATTAGCAACCCCCATTAGTCCCTCTCCCAAGGTGGACATCCTATACTGGACAACAAACAAAACCGAAAGCTACACAGTCAAGAGTGGCTACAACAACGAGTGATCCAAGTCTCTCAAGGCAGCTACAAACACGACATCAACCTCATTCCAGCTACCAAGACAAATATAGACCAAAGTATGGAATATCCGAGCTCCCCCCAAAATAAGAATCTTCCTATGGAACATATGTCAAGATGGCCTACCAACACGTGAAAAACTTTACAAGAGAAGAGTCTTACTAGACCCAACATATCCACTCCGTTCCAAGTACCCTGAAACGATCAAACACTTGCTCTTCTCATGTGGTTGGATAGGAGGAATATGGTCGGACCAAGCTTTGAAGAGACTCAACAGCCTATAAAACGTCTCTAGAACAGATAAGTGGTTAATGGATCTCTTCAAGGATAGCAACCAAAATCAGAGGATTGCAATCGAAAACTCAACTGAAGTAGAGGAAGTCGCAACAATCCTCTAGTTCATGTGGAAGGCAAGGAACAATGCGGTATTCCAAGGACAGCAGCCAAACCCCATAGCCATACTTGAAGAGGCGAGAGCTCAAGCCATCACCTACCTCAGATGGAACCCACTAAACAATAGATCAAAAACCAGATCTAGAAAGGAAGAAACAAAGTGGACTCCCCCAACAAACTCAAACCTCAAGCTAAACGTGGACGTGTCTTGGGTGGGGAGCGAAATCCCGAGCTCGATCGTTGGGATCTTGAGAAACTCATTTGGAATGGTGGAGCGAGGCTTTGTGTGCGAGATCTAAGCTAAAACCCCTCTTCAAGCGGAAACCCTAGCTTTTGTGAAAGGTCTGAACTTCCTAAAGCAAATCCAAGAGGGTCACGTGTGGGTAAGTCAAAAGAAATGAATAGATTTTGTTTGTGAAAGCGACAACTTGATGGTAGTCAATGAAGGAAAAAGCATTCTAGCCCAATTCAGTCAAGCAAAGACGATTCATTGCCCTCGAGAAGGAAACTGAGTCGCCGATTGGATAGCAAAAGCCCACCGAACCAAAAAAACTCCCTCTTGATTGGACGTCTCCCCATCCCCAGCCTCTTAGGGATATTTTATATTTGAAAGTATGTTTACCTTTGTCTTGTAATTATCGTATGAAGGAATGAAAGAAATCACCCGTTTTCGACCAAAAAAAAAAAAAAAAAAAAAGAACCAAGATATCCTAGGTTTTAGTTAAAAAGTTCAAGATGAGACAAATCTTGGAAGTTTTGAGCCAGACAATTGCCCAAAGTGGATGCCGAAGGCGAATGCCTTGGTTGATAACCAAGATGCCCCGAGTTGTAGTAGGGATGCCTCGATGCCAAGTTAAGTGTCGGAGGAGAATGCTCCATCCACTAAGGTCTATCATTTGGTTGATCTCAAATGACATTAGTTGGAGCACTTATAAGGACATTCCACTTTCTTTGTGGAGAGTTCCTAAGTACTTGTTTGGTTTTGTAGAGGAAGCTGATATTGAAGTATGCCCACAAATACAGGCTCGGACTATGGAGACCCAAAGCTGCACCCATGAAAGCTTAAGAGCGGTTCTGCAAAAATTGCCGTAGTTGGCAACCGCTGAAGAGCTCTCCCGTTAGAAATGATATGATTAAACTTTTATTTCCATGGACAGCTTCTTTGTAGCTCAGTTCAAATGAAATTGTATTTTGTTTACTGCCTTTTAGTTCAGGAAACAATCGGTTTAATTTAGATTGTTCAAGCAACATTAATCTGCCAAGTTTTACTGTGGTGTAGATTATGGAATCAGTTGAGGGAGTTGATGTTTTGTCGGGGAAAAGAAAAAAGTCGCTCCTGTTGTGTTTCATATGCTGGTGATCAAGAATCACTTGTCCATTCATTCCCGATATATGGCTACAAATTGCCTTCTTTTGAACAAATATCATATAGGGCAAAGTCAACTAAGAGCTTTAAACGGTGCTTGTCAAAGCATATATGGAATAAAATCCATGTCCAATAGTGCTCTAGCTTAATAAACTTAACCCAATGAAGAGCAAAAATTGTATCTTGATAGAACGATAAACAAGCTTAAAAATAATTAGGTAAAGCACAATAATATTTGTCACAATATCTTATACACGACTGCCAAGATGTCTTTCTAAACATTGTTCGAAGTAATATGATGGACTAATCCTTTGATCTTCAAGGAAGGCCAGATAGAAGTAATCCTTTGATCTTCAAGGAAGGCCAGATTGAATGTCCGGCGATAGTCATACAACCAAATGCACATCAAGGCCTCCTCATAAATTGAATGTGAGTTCATCTATGTCGCTCCTCCAAGCTGCTATATAGTCTATTGTTGTTTTCATTTTTTATTTTTTACCTAATAAGCTAGAAAGACAACATTGTGGGTTCAGATATTCCGAGCAACTAGAATGAAACTTAGTAGAGATTTGCATACTTTTGAAACGACCTAAAATACTCATCTCCAACCTCGGTTGCCAAAGTTATTGTGATTCTTAAATTTGGTAAAGCTCTTCCCAGCAAAAGCAATTTGTTTTATCCTCCCGTTTTGTCTGCACCAATAGGGGGTTAAAAAGTTCAAACCTCTTCTGCATACTCACATTCGAGTACCTGGTAGTCCCAGTGCCTATAATTATAGATGAACTAGTTAAAAGAAAGTAAGGATAAAAGAGATTACCTAGAGAACTCAATCAGGGAAAGAGAATATTAAGTGGAAACCAGAAAGATGATTAAAGAACATATTGTCATATGTGTCACAGAATGGACAACCTAAACATTGACTAGAAACTAAACATGCTCTGTAACAAAATTCCCAAAAGAGCTAGAGAATGTAATAACAGAACCCGATATAGAATAGAATGAAAAACATGCCAAAAGATTGCCGATTCTAATTGACTTTACTAGTCACCATGCCTATGAGATCAATTAGATATTGATTATATACAATCTTGCTGAAGCAAAGTCTCTTGACCCCAAGAAAAACTTCATGTCAAAAGAAACATATACTTCATCTAGACAACCATGAAACTAATTACTATCTATTGTCTAACTAGAGACAAGGAATTTGAGCTGTAACTTTCTTTTCCACCGTTTATCAGGATGTAACTTCATGCATTTTTAATTTGCACAGAGTATTTAACTTCAACATACCCCAATCAAAGCAACAAGTCATGCCTTTGCAAATTGTAGGCCACAGACAATGGGTTCACCAGAATCTACAGTCAAATACAAAAAGAAAATTATTAAAAATCATTTCCAATCAATCTTAAAAGTTGAAACTGTAGATTGTTTCTAGATCATTAATGAATAAAACATGCCATCTTCTACCAGTAAAGAGCCTCAAAGTCACATGAAGGGCGAAAATTGAGTAGTGCCATGTCCGCACTTCTGCATATACGAGAGAAAAAGCAGTGTTAGAAAAATGAAAGAGCAATGATCCAGGGAAAGACAGTTTACATGTTTGCAAGGGACGCCGAGTTTCTTGAGCTTAAGCGTGTGGGAAACAAGTAACCTGTTGAAGTTGCCAATCTCAGACTTGAGCTTGGCAACACGAGCTTTGACCCCTCAGCCAATACCCTGCAAAAAACTCAGGTATCCCAACCTTCGCTACACAAAATAATGCAGGAAAAGACATGTCATTAGGCCCACAACTCGCGGTTGAATCGGCACGATTACAATTTTTGCTTTGACCAAATGACGATTTCTAGAGCACCGGTTGTCATTCACTCCAGCATAAAGTGAAAACAATACCAAACCTCCTTTGAACTTACAGCTACACAGACATGGCAGGACATCACACCAAAGCCACAGAACCACTCGTCTTGAAGACTAAAAACTAATCGCATCAGAATCAACTCGTTGGACTACTCGCAGCCACTTTAGCTAACATAAACTATACACGGCACGACGACAATGCACGGCGCAACCACCCATGTCCATCGCCCAAAACACATTTCTCTTGTCACTGTGATTAAGCTCACTTACCCCTTATAACAAACAGACCCATCATAACTTACTTAGCTCCAAACATGATATAATGCAAAAACCCATCTCAAAGCACATATTTCTCTACCTCATTCAGCTAACCAGCACGAAGAAAAAACAGACATTTTTCTCTCCAAATGCTTCTCTCAGCAGCTACCCGCACACGGAGCGAATTTGGAGAAGAACCTGAAAAATGCAAGAACCTATCGCAGAACGTCAGCGAGGAACCTATCACAAAATGCCTGGCTCGAACTAGCCCTAATCCTACCATCGACAACTCCGCCATCCTCGTCGTCTTCATCAAGATGTTCTCGATCTCGTCAAACCACGAGAGCCCCGAGTCTGGAGATGACGACGACGCGTTCGTCGAGGAGCAAGCGCCAATGACATCGCCCGATGACGTCACCGACCTTATGGAGGTCACCAAAGAAGCCGTCAAGGTTGATGTGAGTGTTCGTAAAATTCTAAACGCAAGTGCATATGTCGAACAAGTAATATAATGATGAGAAAAAGTATCGTCCCAAGGAGATCGATGATTAATAAACTAATTAAATACTAAAATAGACTAATTCTAAAATTTATCTAACAGATCAAAATATAATTAAGAATAAATTAAAAATGAAATTTATAGTCTAAATGCAGTAAATCGATTGGATAAATATGTTAGAACATCCGATTTCACCATAACCACTAGATATGAATTTCATATTATTGTGAATACAAGAACAATATCAAATATGTGATAGCGGAATTTCCTAACATATTTACTATCATATCTCTAGGATATAGCAAACCTACTCAGTTTATTAATCCATTATATCTCTATGTGAATTAAAATAAACATGAGTGCATTAAAAACTATGAATATTCCCGGCTTACAATGAATCTTTTGGATCACTTTATCACCGAAAGCTACACAAATAACGCGGTATATCTCTATCCACGTTTAATTCATGGTTATATATTATAATGAGCAATTACATATTATCACTTTTTAATCTCAAACATGTGGCTAGTCACTCAAAAGCATTAAGCACAATAATATATAACTCACAGGAATGAAATCAATTGTAAAACATAAAAATCATGAAATTCGCATCATCATGGTTAGGCTACATTGTAACCCTAACAAAAGAAAATTAGAACATAGTAGAAGAAAAAATAAAAATACAGATCAAACTCAGCATCTTGAATCAAAAGACAAGAATTCTATTACCACTTTTGTCTTTTTTACAAAATACTTAAAAAAAACTCTCAGAATAATGAAAAATAATATAACACAAAAAAAAACCTCTCTGCTATCTCTCTGTCCTCTTATTTATAGAAGATCTAAAATATCTATCTCCTAACGCTTGCAGATAATATTAGGGAACAAAATCAAAAATTTCCTGATTTGATATCCATCTTTCACTGCTGCTTTTATTTGAATTCCTGATAGTTGCCATTCTTTTCCTTATCTTCTCCATATCTCATTATTCTGCATAAACAATAAAAATTCAAATAATCAGAAGGAAATCCAAATATTTTTTAATAGATAATGCATTAATTATTGCCTAAAATAGGTAAAATAACTCTACTTTTATGGAGTTATCAGTGAGACATCACGTTGTCCTCCATATGCAACTCCATATCCACCATTAGAACACTAGGGAAAAAAAAACAACAAAACAAAAAAAAAAGGGGGGGGAAAGAAGATGAAGGCGATGATGGGAGATCTCTACAAAAACATCTTATTTGCTCGCGGTGGTTCGTCGGTCGGAAAAAGGGAGGGCAGAGAGAGAGGGAGGTTGCGGTTCTCTCGTCAGTCCGTGCAATGGTTCGTCAATTGCTCGCGGTCCTCTCGCCGATCCCGTGCGGTGGTTCGCCGGTCGGAAAGAGGAAGGGCGAGAGAGAGAGGAAGGTTGTGGTCCTCTCACCGGTCCCATGCGGTGATTTGCCGGTCAAAAAGAGGGAGGGTAGAGGGAGGGAGCTAGGTCTCGCGGTCCTCTCGCCGGTCCGGTGCGGTGGTTCGTCGGTTGTTGGTGGTGGTTCGCCGGTCAAAAAGAGGGAGGGGAGAGAGGGGAGTTCGTCAGATAGAGAGAGCGAGGGGAGAGAGAGAGAGAGGCGTGAAGAAAGAAAACCACGACCGAAATTTTTCGAATTGGCGCCTCTTTTTCTTTTCCATAACGTGGGTCTCATGCACATGTCGCGCTCTCACCGCCTTCTTGTTAGCTAGACTGAAGTGTGAGACGTAACTAATATTTTCCCAGGTCATCTATTTCTCAGGTCATCTATCGGGCTCGTACGATTCAAAGCTGTCGACCGGATGTTTATTTCTACATGTTCAACTCGACGTCGGCAATCAGTTGGTTCATGAGATTCGTCAGCACGACAGGCCCGGTTGAAGATCAACGGCTACTCCCGGGGGCTCCGGACCATGGAGATTGGAGCTGCCTTTTTGACCGAGATCGCAATCGTGCCCCGCATTCCCCTGCACCAATCACTGGACCTTCTTGCCCCCACTCCGCGCGTCGTGCCTTCCTCACTTTTTGCCGCTGCCCACGCTGTCGAATGTCTACTGCTCAGTCAAATCATATTTTATATAGCATTGAACCGAACAAAAGAATAACATGATCTCAAAATCCTACAGTTACTTTCAAATTGCTAATAGTTTTCAAGACATTGTAATTTCAATCGCTTGCTAATCAAAACTCGTACATTCCATGGTGATCGACATAGCTTGCAAACTTCATAGATCGAATTATAATATCAAATATCCGGATCTTTACCGAATTGGGGGTCTCTCCAGGACCGCGCAATCTTGGAAGGGGTCAAGAAGAATCATTCCTCCACCACGCGAGGGACGGTCCAAAGCCGTAATTATTCTTCCTTTTCCTCTCTCGGTATGATTAATATCTACAACGGACCCTCAAAACGTGTGGAGCGCTCCAATATTATTCCTCGATTTGGAATTAATCAAAGCAGTGTGACGCCAGCTGGCTTCGTTTTTTGGGCCTTCGAATGTCAACGGATCGAATTCGATTTATTCCGTTTCCACTATTGCCAAGTGGGTGGAAACTCTCCGTTTCGGCTCCTGATATTTTCCTTTTTTTAATCGTATACCTTATTAAATATATTCGGGCGATAATCTAGGCGGCGAAGTCCTACGAAATATCATCATACCTGCACCAGCAAAAAATACATTAATAATAATATTAATAATTATTATTATTATTATTATTATAATAACAACATGAGAAGAAAAGGCAACGAAATTACTCGGCAAGAATACACGGATGTACCTTACTTGAACAGAACGACGACGGAACGTGGCGGAGAAATCAACGGAGCAGGTGACGGACGACGACGTCCCCGTTGACGGAAGCGAGACGAAGGAAACAGGGACCAGACGTCACGCTCTCGGCCAAACGGTTCCAGACCTAACAAAGCTTTTTTAGCAGGTTGGTTGGTCGGTCGATTAGATTAGAAATTGATTCGGATTCAGGTTAGAGTCGAAGATGCGGATTGCGGTTTGGAATTCGTGAGAGTTTTGAATTCACAGGCAAAGGCAAACGTCCAAAACTTTTGTTCGTCGACGGCCGTCAAAACGGCCCGAAAATTATTATGTACAAGCAACAGTCAGCTCTCGCGGCGGCGGGCGACCTCCGCCGCTTTCTTCAAAGTCGAACGAAGCTGATCGATCCGTCGAGAAGCCGATTCAGCAGCTCCCGGTCGTAGCCGAGGCTCGCCTGAGTTGACTCGGTCCCGGAGCTTCACACGCAAAAAAATCACCGGCGCAGGCACGCGAAACTCGACCTGATCAGAGATCCCCTGCCTTGGACATCGCCGAGAGCCGGCTCGGCCTCGACTGGAATGCGGCTCGCCGCTTCTGCTGGTGCGAGGATGGACGAATCAGAGCCGTCAGAGCTCTAATCACCAGGTCTCCCTCCACGCCTCCGATGCTGACGATCCTGTTCCTCATCGCCGATCTCAGCATGATCAACCGGTTCGGCACGAACGAGTCCGAGTGACCGTTCCCTCCGCCGCCGCCGCTCCCCGAGTGCTTGTGCAGGCTGCAGCGGAACGAGCCGGGGTGCGTCGTCGGCGAGCACATGCAGTTCTGCTTGATCGAGCTCCCCCGGCGGTGGATCACCGGCTGGCGGGGCGAGGCGGCGAACGATTGCTTGGGCGACGCCGGACGGTCGATGGAGAAGCGGACGGAGGAGGAGGAGGAGGGGAGCTGCTGCGGCGGCGAGGAGGACATGTTGACGCGCGTGGGGGAGGACGGCCGCTGACCGAAGAAGGTGGAGGATCGGGAGTAGAGGCCGGAGCTCATCGCGAAATCGGCGGCCATCTCCGAGAGCGACGACGCCGACGACTCGATGGCCGTCGAGGCTCTCGCGGTGAGCGAGTCCAACCGGTCGTAGGAGAGCGATCGGAGGACCGGGCCGCTCGGCCGGTCGTTTCTCGACGAGATCGCCATCGCCGCCGCAGCAGCAGCCGCAGCAGCAGCCGAAGAGAGAGAAACCGGCGGATTTAGAGAGAGAGAGAGGGAGGGGAGGTGGGGCCTCCCTTTAGGGGGAGACTTGGGGAGTTGGTTTCGCAAACCTAGCGAAAAGCGAAGGGGGAATTTATAGGTGGGGAGGGGGTGGGGGGCCGTTTCCGTAATTACGGTGCCGGGGTTAACTTGACCTAACCACGATTGGTGCCGGGGTTAACGGGGGTGCTAATCCAGATATCCCAACGGTCTGGCTCGATGCAAGCGGGCCGGGGGGAGGGAATCCGGGAGCAAAACGACAAGAGCACGTGCCGTTTGAGCGAACTGCTTTTCGGGGCGCCTCAAAGGGGTGGGTGCCACGTATTGGGGACCCGGCCTTGGAAACGGTATGCGTTTCTACAAATCTTGTTCCCTCCAAAATTAGCCTAAAAAAAAAAAAAATTATATATTATGTTTGGTCGGCCAGATTTCTAATCGAGATAGAACTAAACAAAATAAAATATGAAATTCTATAATTTTTTTATATCATATCCATTATTTGGTAAATCGCAATATTAAAATCGGATACGTTTACATCATACCATGTACATTTTTTTGATATAAATGGCATATCATTATAAATGAACCTAAATATTTTTTTTTTTGGTAACCCAAGGAACCCCATAAGCGGCGAGCAAACCCCGGATTTCTAATCAGGATAGGACTGGATCAGATAGGATATGAAATCCTATGATTTTTTTATATCATGTCCATTGTTTGGTGAATCGCAATATTAAAGTCGAAGATGTTCACATTATACCATGTACATTTTTTTGATATAAACGGCATATCATTATAAATGAACCTAATCATTATAAATGAACCTAAGCCGACAGCCGGCGAGCAAACCTACCACAGTACTCCAAACGGCATATCATTATAAATGAACCTAATCATTATAAATGAGCAAGCCAAAAGCGGCGGCATGAAAGAAACCCACCACAAGATCTCCAAATAAAAATCTCTAACGACGCATCTAGGAATCGAACTTCTCCCCTTCGTGAGGGGAGAAAGCTGAACCATTACGTCGGGCGAGGGCGGTGGTAATGTATTAAATGTTCATAAATGGAGATGGTGAAAATCTTTCGTAACACTATTAACTTAATTTTTTTTTCCTCTTTTTTATACTATTTTCTTTATTATTTCTTTTTTCCCTTTTCATCATTCTTTAATAAAATTTTATCAAATAGTAAACTGTACTAACATATCTAAAATACAAAAATATCTAAAATATATAATAAATATAAATATTTAATTTATAGATTGAATGTTTATTATAAGATAGAATTAAAGTTAAACATATAAATTAAAATAAGATTAATTAAAAATAAATTTGTATTTTTTTATTTTTAATTTCTTAAATTATAATTCAAATATTAGTTATATTGAAATATACTTTCAATTTTTTAATTTAATAAATTTGTTATTCGATAAAAATAACTTTCCTATTATGGACATTAGAAATCATATCCACCTTTATCACACCTCCCTCATGGGATAATTTTATCATGTCTATATCCCCCTTATATCCGACTCTATCCTGCCATGAGCGAACATCAAACGTAAAATAGGATAAATCATATCATATTCTGAATTTTATCCCAACTGCCAAATGCAGCCATAGATCTTATCTATGCATAACCCATTCAATTAATGTGTTATTTTTCCCCCAAAAAAAGTGGTATTTTTCTATTCACATATTTTGGCCATGTAATGAAAATGTGAGTGATAGAAAAGAAAATGGATAATTGTCCAAAAAATTCTTTAAAATATTATATGGAGATCAATTTGTAGTTCCATAATTTTCAGTTTTGCCAATTTAATCTTACATATTTTGACGATTTGTCAATTTAATCATAAATACTTTGGTGATTTGCCGAATTAGGCACACCTATACCTAGCTCAAGCCACAAGGAGCCAAAGACATCTTTTGGTGAATTTGACAAAAGCATTGATTGACAAAAAAAAAAAGCCCTACTCGACCCTTTAGGCTCGAGCCAAACTCAACCTAGTTTGAAGATTTGTATTTAAAAATTTTAACGGGGAAGTTTGTGACAAAATTTAAGCCTCATCTTCTAGTCTAGCAAAGAATAGAGGAACAAAAGAGGTAGCGACAAGCGTCGGGAGCACTGAGCGAGGGTACGAGAGAAAGGTGTGAGACTTGAGTGAAGAAACTAGAAAATGGGAAAACGACAGTTAGGATTTTGAATTTTTAGAGTTGGGAGTGACAAGCAATTGTGAGCGAGTGAGGCTAAGAGAACCAACGAGTGTTGTGATTCATGAGAGGATCGATTCACATCGTGAGCAACAAGCGAGGCTGCGAGAAGTATCAAGCGACTAAATGTGAGTGGTGAGATGGGCAATTAACTTAACCTAACCACGATTAGTGCCGGGGTTAGCGGGGGGTGCTAATCCATATATCCCAATGACTGGCTTGATGCAAGCGGGCCGGGGGGAGGGAATCCGGGAGCAAAACGACAAGAGAACATGCCGTTTGAGCGAAGTGCTTCTCGGGGCCCCTCAAGGCGGTGCCACGTATTGGGGACACGATCTTTAAAATATTACATGCAGACCAATTCGTAGTTCCAAAATTTTCAGTTTTATCAATTTAATCTTAAATATTTTAATGATTTGCCACTTTAGGTGATTTGTCAAATTAGGCACACGTATGCCTAGCTCGAACTACAAAAAGCCAAAGACATCTTTTGGTGAATTGACCAAAGTATTCATTGACAAAAACGCCCTACTCGACCCTAGGCTCGAGCTAAACTCAGCTTGGTTTGAAGATTTGTATTTAAAAATTTTAACGTGGAAGTTTGGGACAAAATTTAAGCCTCGTCTTCTAGTCTAGCTTGCCTTGCATCGGCTCAATAATCACCCCAATTTTTCACAGCTATGATACTCTTAGGCTGCGCATGACAACGCTTCTGTTCTCGGGAAGAGTTTTTTTCAGAAATAGTTTTTTTCTATTTTATTTAGTAAAAGAACCTAATTTCTACTCCTGAAATAGAAAAAGAATAGAAATGTGTTTGGTAACGCAACAATTTCTTTTTTTGTATTTATTTATTTTTTATTTTTGCTGGATAGGGCAGCTTTTAAGAAACTGTCTTGTGCAGTTTTAAGAAGTTTCAGTTTTACCACATATATTACCAATTACAAAAGTTCCATTACTTTGGTCATAGTTATTCCAAACAAACACTAACTCTAGAATCATGCAAAAGCAACACCACACACATGCCTAAGAAATGCAATCCCATTACTTTCCAATCGGTGGAATTTTGAATGCACTATGTTGATACATATTAAGGGTGATAGGTTTTCAGGATGGGATGTTCCCATCCTATAACCAAGAATTGTCCCCGAAGCATCGATCCAACAAATTGGGAACCAAGAAATACCACTGGCTCCCGGACCCACCTGAAAACCAGCCCACTGGTTCCTATCCAGGTCTCGGTGGATCCAAAAACGAGCCATGAGCACTCTTGTTTTGCATTGTGGATACTCCGATTCATATTCTTCCATCAAGAACCATCACTAATCATCACCAATATGCATATAAAGCAAAGAATAGAGGAACATAAGAGGGAGCGACAAGCGTCGGGAGCACTGATCGAGGGTGCGAGAGAAAGGCGTGAGACTTGAGTGAAGAAACTAGAAAATGGGCAAACGACGGTTAGGATTTTGAATTTATAGAGTTGGGAGTGACAAGCAATTGTGAGCCAGTGAGGCTAAGAGAACCAATGAGTGTTGTGATTCATGAGAGAGTGAGACTATGAGAGGATCAATTCACATCGTGAGCAACAAGCGAAGCTGCGAGAAGTATCAAGCGATTGAATGTGAGCAATGAGATGGGCAATTATACAATTAGGCTACATTTGGTCGTCCGGATTTTTAATTGGAATAGGACTAGATAGGATAGGATATAAAATTTTGAGATTTTTTTATATCCTATCCATTGTTTAGTGAATCGCAATATTAAAGTCGGATATGTTTACATCATATCATGTACATTTATATATATAAACGGCATATCATTATAAATGAACCTAGATATTTATAAACGGAGGTGATGAAAATCTCAATGAAAATCTCACGTAACACTATTCCTTAATTTAATTTTATTTTATTTTCCTCTTTTTTATATTATTTTCTTTATTATTTCTTTTTTCCCCTTTCATCATTCTTTAATAAAATTTCATCAAATAGTAAACTGTACTAACAAACCTAAAATACAAAAATACCTAAAATATATAATAAATATAAATATTTAATTTATAGATTGAATGTTTATTATAAGATAAAATTAAAATTGAATATATAAATTAAAATAAGATTAATTAAAAATGAATTTTTATTTTTAATTTTTAATTTCTTAAATTATAATTCAAATATTATTTATATTGAAATATAATTTCAATTTTATTAATTTAATAAGTTTTTATTTGAGAAAAATAACTTTCCTATTATGAACATTAGAAATCATATCCACCTTTATCCCACCACCCATGAGATAATTTTATCATGTTTATATTCCCCTTATATCCGACTTTATCATATGCTAAACGAGCACCAAATGTAGGATGGGATAAATAATATCATATCCTGAATTTTATCCCGACTGCCAAACGCGACCTTAGAGCAAGATTGAAATGAATTAGGCTGAATCGGCTTATTCATTGAATGAAAAGAACAAGACATGAATACCCAGTAATGGGTGATAACAATAAGAATTATAAAAAAAAAAATGATCGCTCTAGTCCAAGTGAATGGGTTTACACCCAAAACAAAAAATCATATCAATATTCACTGGTTCTAATCTTATGAAATCGGGAATCAGATCGATTCCTATAAGAACTATCTAGAATCAGCCGGTTTGGATAGTTTCTTTTACTCATCCTATTCATTCGATAATGACTTTGACATTAATATATTTGTCGGATCAATATTCACTAATTCCAATTTTATGGAATCGGGAATCTGACCGCTTCCCATGAGAACTATCTGGAATCAGCCAGTTTGGATAGTTCCTTTTACTCATCCTATTCATTCAAGACATTAATATATTTGCTAATTCTTTGACACCGACCGATCACGACTTGGACTTCCGTCCCGTGCCCCTTGTTTATGTCATGCCCCCATTTCTTGTTCTTTCTTTTTTAGGGCTATTTCATGTAAGAGTTTTTCCTAATGTGGACTAAATTAATTGATATTGTAATTTACTGTTTTTACGGTTACCGTAAAACAGGGTTGGTCTAAGGTGAGATAGAAGGTTTCTTAATTAGTCTAATATGGGGTCAAGCTTAGTGTGGGCCGAGTTGAGCCCGCCCGTAATGAGGGGGACTGGCTGGAAACTCTATAAATAGTCTTCAAGTCTCTCCTCTAACCCTAATTCTCACATGTATCCTCACCTAAGGGCGTTTACCTAACGCCGCACGTGAGGGGGCCGCCTCATTGAGCCGGTGATACGGAGGGCAATAGAGGAGAAGGACTTGATGCGTGGATCCCCTTGATATATGTGGGTAATCATTATTCTGCTTCCGCTTTATATTCGATTGATCCCAAAACAGGTGCGTTAATCTTTCTACTCAATTATGCATGTTCTTGTTCTGGTTATGGAGATCTTGGGGTTGCGCAATTTGCGTCTAACAAATGGTATCAGAGCCGACTCCCGACAGCGTGTGGGGCCACAGCGAGGACATTGTGCTCCCAAGGGGGGAAGAGTGTGACGACCCGAGCGGCGGTGCGCGGGGAGGAGGGATGGCGGTGCATCCGCGCCTCCGGTCCTCAGACGCGCGCAAGGGAAGGGGAAGGGATTCCTCTCCCTCTTGTCCCACATCGCTTAGGGAGGGGTTCCTGGGAGCCTTTATAAGGCTTGGGTCTCTTTAATCGTGTGACGCGTTTTAAAACCGTGAGGACTCAGTGTCCAAAGCGGACAATATCACACAGTGGGACCCGGGATGTTACAAATGGTATCAGAGCCTCCATAACCCTAGAACACGAACACAATTGATTTTGCCCTAATTAGTACGGATTTTGCCCTAATTTGTGATTTTCGAGATTTTTTATTCAATAAAAATTAAATTAAATCACAAATTCGGACTGGGCTTGGCGAGGCGAGCAAGAGGGTCGGCGGCGCGTCGCCGGGGGATGCCGATACGACACTCCACGCGCCCTCACGCGCCGCCTAAGTGCGCGGCGCGTGGAGCTCACGCGCGGGCGCGTTCGACGCCCGGGCGGCGCGTGGCGCGCGTGGGGGCGCGTGCGGCATCCCCGGCGACGCGCCGCCGACCCTCTTGCTCGCCTCGCCAAGCCCAGTCCGAATTTGTGATTTAATTTAATTTTTATTGAATAAAACATCTCGAAAATCACAAATTAGGCAAAATCCGTACTAATTAGGGCAAAATCAATTGTGTTCGTGTTCTAGGTTATGGAGGCAAGAGGGTCGGCGGCGCGTCGCCGGGGGATGCCGCACGCGCCCCCACGCGCGGCCACGCGCCGCCTGGGCGTCGAACGCGCCCCGCGCGTGAGCTCCACGCGCCGCGCACTTAGGCGGCGCGTGAGGGCGCGTGGAGTGTCATATCGGCGCGTGTCTGGTGGCGTTGGATTCGTATGGCCGTCCTCTACGTCGTGGTGTATTTATTTTACATATTTGATAATTTTATGGATGTGAAAATACATACGAAACCCTAAATACGTGTATTTTTGCGTATTTTTCTTGTATTTTCTGTGATTTTGGAAATACAGGTAATGAGTTACTAGTATGTTATCACATAATAAAATGTGTGATTCATCAACAAAAATCAAACTTTATTGTGAATTGAAGCTGGCTTAATGCGATACAATTCATATGAGATTGTATTTGAGTTATGTATTGAGCTGATGAGAAACAATAAAGATTATGAAATTTTTTGTTACTCAAGTGTACTCCTTTACATACTGGTAATCTTTGAATGATGGACAACTTAAGGACTCGTGACCAAATTGATTGTACTGATTAACACATCTGCTGAATGTGGGTAATGCATGTCAATTAAGTTACTTTGCATATTGTACATGAACTCATCTCGGTCACTTGTTAATGTCTATCGAGTTAAATAGTTTTTTATGGTAAGGAAGTATGACAATATTTATGCAGAGCAATAGTATCTATTGTTGAATTTTTAGATATTTGGTTCTTTGATTTGACTCAATTAATAGGCCACTGGTTGATTACAATGATAATTTGTTATTTAAAAATTGGCTAATAAATCAGTTGTTGGCCTTGGAGTCATGTTTTGTCATATGAAACTCATGAGCAACAAGCTTGTCAATCTGGAGTATCCTGTATTGCTATTGATATTAACTTGTGAGGGATCCTTTGGATCGGCATTCTTTTGATGATGTTATAATAATCGATGTCGGGGTGCACAAAAGATGATTGCTTCTATGTTATGAAAAGTTTCTCGTGTTCTTTGTGATCATTGATCTCATTGGAATCATCTTTCGGGTTCGTTATATATATAATCTTTATTTATCAATATATGTATAAATAAAGATTTTATTAATGAATAAAGCAATGTAATTAGCATGATATGTGATTTTGGTGATATGATGCCCCTATCACTAAAGTCAAAATCACATGTATATGGTGTATGTGAGAAATAAAGTTTATATCCCTGGTATGAGAGAATTTCAATGATTCAATTGAGTAGTGACCGCCAAAGTGGCACGCTTGATTGGGTTTGAGAAATTTCAGTCTCGTATGATGATTGGGATGTCTCCTGATTTAATGCGTGGTCATACTCCCAAAGGAGGTGATTGTGTATTAGTTCATGGAGGGATATATGATAGTGTGGTGGAGGAGTGACCGATCCTAATGGTTCATATGCCCAAAGGTGATGAATTCACGAAGATTGGAATATATTCTCATAACCCTTATTATGTGGGGAGTGTACAATTGCATGTCATGTATTCTGCCCAAAGGTGATTATGTGATTTTGCATGTAACTCTCCGGATGTGTACTTGTACGTCAAGTTACACGGTACTCACATGATGCTAATTATATACATTGCTTGGTTTTCAGTCACCTTTTCTATGATTAATAACTCCACTATTATTGAGGTTTTTACTGCTTCAAATTTTAAGTTGTGGACATATGATTTGTTGTTTGAAAAAAGAGCAATTGAATTTGTTTACTGTCCATGAAGAGTTATATTCTGGAACACTTGAAAAGAGGTTTGCCTACGGACTGCACTGCTATAAGATGATGGAAGCCTTAGTTGCTTAAAATTATGTCTTGTCTGATATTGAAATTAGGACACATCTGCAAAAATTATGTTTAAGTCCTAATGACATATACATCTCGTATATGATTAAAAGGTTGTCAGGTTTAACAGTGGCAATGAGTATTTTGACAAATATGACAATGCGAAATAGCTTAAAGAGTCATTTGTCAAATACTTGGTAGATTCTGGGGTGGTAATTTAATTACTATACCTGAAAATCCTGACAAAAAGATTTGGCCGAAAGGCATAAATGCACCATATTGAACATGGTGATGAGTATGATTAGTAAGACTA
The DNA here is from genome assembly GCA_014182575.1 of Eucalyptus decipiens. Lineage (NCBI taxonomy): Eukaryota > Viridiplantae > Streptophyta > Magnoliopsida > Myrtales > Myrtaceae > Eucalyptus > Eucalyptus decipiens. The sequence continues at coordinate 42,763,055 of CM024611.1, read as the reverse complement.
ATTTATCTGGTTTTTTGTGGGCTGATATTATGAAAGCAATTTTTTCACATACAAAATGTGTCTCTTATCAAAGTAGTTTCATAAACTTCTTTTGAGTTATAAATTGGACATAAATTATTTGAATCATATGCAAAAGTGAGATTATCTAATCCAATTTTAAGTATGTTGCAATTCAGATTCACTCGGAATTATTTTGTTTCTTATCTAGATTGTTAAAGGGGTATTGATTTTATGACCCTAAAGAAGGTGCAAGAATTATGGAATCACATACTCTAAAGTTTATAAAGATTGACGTAATTATAGAGGATAGCTGCTCTCAGACTATTAAAGATAATAGTATGATGGATGTTACTGTGTCTTTGTCTTTACCTATATAAACAATTGTAGTACAAACAATTGTGGAATCTCCTGTACCATAGACTAAACTTGTTGAGGTTCAAGGTACTATTCTTGATATAATTTATAATGAAATTTTTTAAACCTCTCAAGTGCAGAATGAAGTGGTTACAGCTTTATTACGGAGATTTGTTAAGGAAAGACGATCAGTTATACCATTAGACTATATAGTCTGTTTGTGAGAGCATGATTACAATATCCACTATATGGTTGATGTAATGACATATTTATAAATGTCGTTTCTTATTCTCAATCAAGTATGTGATTAGATGCCATAAAAGGCGATATACAATATATGAAACATGTTTGGAAACTTACTGACTTGTCTAAAAGATCATAAATTCATTAGTTGCAAATTGGTGTACAAAAACTTGTAGCTAAAGTTTTCACTCTGAAAGAGGGGTGGATAATTTATAGTAAAGAAATAATTATTTCTTTAAATATAAATATTCTTTCAGAGTGAATGTGGCATCAATAATTTATTTTGATATGGAGTTACGCCAAAGAGATACAAAATTTATATAGTGCAACCGGATGATTTTGCAGCGGTTTCAAGTAAACTTGTGTGTAGACTGAAAAGTTCTAATTAATGGTCTTAAGTAAGTTTCCGACAATATTATTAAAGTTTCATAGTGTTGTTATTTTGTTCAATTAGGAACAAAGTAATTCTACATACTGCAAGGTTAGTGGGAGGAAATTTATTTTTTCCTCATACTTTATGTACATGATGTTTTTGTTTACAAGTTGTAACCTTAAGACATCTTATATCATTTGTACTTGAGTCACGTAAGGATTGTTTTTGCGATATTATATTAGATTTTCTCGGAGGACATTTGCTGATTGTATATTGGAAATATTCAATATACATCATTGCAAGCCAGAATTGCTCCTGTTGTTAAGGGTGATGGATTGAATCTATCACATTGTCCTTATTTAGATATTGAGAAAATCTAATTAAATGGGGTACCTTGTGTCAGTGCACTTAAAAGTATAATATATGCTTTGATTTGCACTAGACTAAATGTTGTCTTTGTGACGGGACTTCTAGGCAGATATCGGTCAAATCCAGGACATGATCACTGGGTTGCTGTCAAGAAGGTTTTAAGGTACTTAAAGAAGACAAGAGATTATATGATAATTTATAGACATATACAATTCTTGCAATTAGTGGGGTATATAGATGTAAACTTTGCTGGTTATTCTGATGACATGCAATCAATAACAGAATACATATTTATGTTAACAGTAAGTGCAGTAAATAAAGTTCTATGTCATCTTCTACTATGTATGCAGTGTTAGTAACATTCTTTTAGATTGTTACTTGGGCTATTAGGCTCATGAACCTCATGACGGAGTTGATCGTTTTAATTTGATGGATAGATCCATACGGTTGTATTGAGATAACAAATTTGTAGTATTATTTATTTACTACGAGAGGTCTCAAGGGGTCTAAATATATGGTGGTCAAATATTTTTGACCATAAAGAAACAAGATCAGAAAGGTGACTTATAATATAACATATTTTCACAGATGATGTGGTTGCAGATCCACTAACTAAAGGCCTACGCCCATGTGTATTTGAGTGACATGTCATTAGCATGGGGCTAGGGGTATCTTCGGATACTGTTGTTTTAGTGGGAGCTATTTTGGCTTTACTCTGATAAAGTTCTCATCTGTGGTTCGTTACATTTTGTAACGGTTTGATATGTATCAACTTTTGCATTCAATAAAATATTTTGAATGTGTTGTTATTATGTTGAATACATATTGATAAAGTCTCAAGGGATTGTATAAACCTTAAGTGAAGGCTAGGGGCATCCGGTTATTAGCCTTGTGCATATGTCTTGTGATACATAAAGAAAGGTTAACCATAAGGACAAGACATATGTGGGTTCATTGGAACCATAAAGCATTCTCTAGTGGCACAAGTTTTTGTGACGCCTAAAGTTAAGAGAATGGTGGTGACAAATGGGATCTCTCTATGAGAGATGTTATCCATTTGACACACTACCATATTGAATCCATATCAATAAGGTTGAGAACATTCGTGACCATGGAAGGCTCTGTGTGTATACATGCGGTTACCACCATGATTCGGTGTTTAAGACTTTATGGGATAGGATTGACTATTAAAAATTATCTCTGGACCAAATGTGCGCATATACAGTACGATTTCAATTAATGTAGTCCAAGTGGGAGAATGTAAGAGTTTTCCTAATGTTGACTAAATTAATTGATATTGTAATTTATTATTTTTACGGTTACCGTAAAATAGGGTTGGTCTAAGTGAGATAGAATGTTTCTTAATTAGTCTAATATGGGCTGGCTAGTGTGGGCCGAGTTGAGCTGGCCCGTAATGAGGGGGGACCAGGAACTCTATAAATAGTCTTCCAAGTCTCTCCTCTAACCCTAATTCTCACATGTATCCTCACCTAAGGGCGTTTACCTAACGCTGCACGTGAGGGGGCCGCCTCATTGAGCCAGTGATACGGAGGGCAATAGAGGAGAAGGACTTGTGCGTGGATCCCCTTGATATATGTGGGTAATCATTATTCTGCTTCCGCTTTATATTCGATTGATCCCAAAACAGGTGCGTTAATCTTTCTACTCAATTATGCATGTTCTTGTTCTGGTTATGGAGATCTTGGGGTTGCGCAATTTGCGTCTAACATTTCATCCATTGCATATTCCTAAACTTATCGTCAACTCCACACATACCGATCCATTCTTCAACGCCAGATATTTAACTTCGTTGCCACAGATAAAACAGGAAAAAAAATCAGCAAATGCGAAGGGAAATTGGATACTTCTCTCTCTTTCCGCTTGTGAAAAGATCAATTTGATCGAGTTGGCACCTGTCCAATTCTTAAACCCTCCATTGACCCTCGAACGTCTCTTTCATTGCACCCCACAAGGATAAGATCATCATGGAATCTCATTAAAGTATTGCACCCAGGGGTCGACAGAACCGAGGCGGATGATGGCAGGAGGCAACGCAAATCCCGGGCTATAATGCCCATAAAATATCATCGACAGCTGTTGTGGATACGTGAAAGCGACTCGGACTGGGTCTTCTTGCTTACATCTAATCCTCATTGTATGCGAGATGAAGTAATGGTGAGGTAGAGATGGCGGGAGCATTTTGAGATCATGCGAGCAGGGCTCCTCCCTCGTTTTTCGCCATGACCCTTTTGTCTTTCAATGGCCAGCGCTTGCTGCTGTTCCATCAACAACGTGTTCACTTGCAGAGTCTTGTTGCTGTTGCTGCCCTGTTTGATTCGGCACAAGAACCTGATCAGATAGGCCCCGCATGTTTTCACTCTTTTTTTTTGTTTATAAACAGAAATTCTGTTTTTTTGTTTCCGGAACTCAAAAAGAACAGAAATGAGAAACAAAAAAAAATTATTTCTCGTTCCAGAAACAATTTTGAATAAATGATTTTTTGTTTCTTGTTTCTTCTTCTCTCTCTTCTCTTTTCTTCCTCTTTTCTTCTTCTTTTCTCTTTGGCCGGTTGCCGGCCTCGGCCTCGGTCATGGCCGGCGACCGGCCGTCGAGGGCCGGCGACGCCGTCGAGGGTCGGCGTTGTTCCCGGAGCGAGGCCGATCTGGGTGAGCCCGAGCTCGCCCAGCCAAGGCGAGGCTCGGCGTCACCGGCGCGGCCTCACCGGTTCTGGGCGAGCCCGAGCTCCGCCCAGCCAAGGCGAGGCTGCCGGCCGAAATAAGAAAATATAAAAAAGAAAGGAAAAAATGAAAAATAAAATAAAAATATTAAAAAATTAAAAGAAACAAAAAAAGAACATAAATTAACCAAACGTGTTTCTATTCATTTTTTATTCCCAGAACAAGTTTACCAAACGCATCTTTTTGTTCAAAAATTGTTTCTTGGAACATAAATACTTTTTTCTATTTCTGTTCCCTGGAACAGTTTTTGAACGGAAACGTTACCAAACGCGCCCATAGTGTCCAAGGTATTGTTCGAATGGGACAAGATGCGTTTTTATTGCTTCTATTTAGGTCCCTTTGCCTCGTGTTCTCGGGACGGCTGGAGGCAATATGGATGTGATCGAGTAGGAACCATGCTCTTATGATAGGAGTTGATATGTCCAGGTGTCTTGGAAGTTTTTTGCGAGGCCCAAATTTTAAAGTCGAATGATAAGAATGGTGGTTGTGTTGCGAACTCATTAATCTGACAAGGTCGTCCTAGCTTCAATCATAAGATAGAGATGAATTTGGTCCATGTTGATTGATTAACATCAACTCAACTCAATGATCTTGTAGTGATCATGGAAAAAAAAAATGTAATATGCAAGATACATGATAGTGCCCAAGAGAGAGATCTCTCTCTCTAACGTAAGAAATATCGGATGAGATTTGTCGCAATGTGCTGTAGAGAATATTCATCCACGTTTGCAGGCCGTCATTGATAGAACACATGTTAGTGACACTGCAGCACAACTTCGGAAGCATTCACGTGGACGCTTGTGATTGCGGTCGCCAACCGGGCAGGCCAGCTCGAGACATGCATTGCCTCCACCGGACATTGAATCATTGGAGCATTATGGGCATGTCGATGCCCGCTCTGAAGATGATGGACTATGAATGCATAATTGAGAAGAAGAATCCATGGAATCAATTGTTGAGGAAATACAACCAACGATTGGAAAGAACAAAACTTAGACTTTTAGGGGTGATATCCTCTTTTGGAAGAAATTATTTGTCCTCACAACATTACTAATGATTACCGATAAGTTTCCTTCAAAATATAACAAAGTCTTGAATGAAAATACTAGATAAGGGTCTCTCAAAGGAAAAAAAAATTGCAAAAGATGGTCGTATCTTTAAATGAAACTCGTAGAGAAATATTATAATTGAACAGACACATTCAATAATTTATAGTAAAAAAAGAAAAAATTATATCTATATAGACACAACCTTTCAAAATTTAAGAAATTATATTTGAGGGAAAAGCGCTAAAAAAGTTATAAACCTTTTGCATTTGTACCAATTTAGTCATAGACATTTTTTAGTGTCAATTTAGTCCTAAACATTTTTATATTATGCCAATTTAGTCATTTCCGGCCAATTTTGACTGAATTTTGTTGACTGGAAGCCGGCCGATTGACGTTACCTCATCGACGCTAACGTAGACAACTTTTAATAATATTTTTTTCTTTTTTTCTTTTTCATTTTTCCTTCTCCTCCCCCTTCCTCCATCTGGTCGCCGAACCTTGGCGATCGACTAGAGGCAACGGCCAGAGAGGTCCTCGAGGCCTGGGCGGCAGGGCGAGCCCCGCCAGCCTGGCACGAGACCGCCATCACCCCTCGAGCTAGCCTTGCTGCCCAGGCCTCGAGGGCGGCCTTACCCATGGCAGCACTAGGCGGGCGAGCCTCGCTGCCTAGCGCAAGGTCGACCTCGACCTCGACCTCATCGACCATCGCGTTTGGCCAGTCGTTGAGGTCCGGCGACCGGCTAGAAGAAGGAGGAGGAGAAGAAAATCAAAATCAAAATCAAAATCAAAAATAAAAAATATTAAAATATTATTAAAAGTTGTCAACATTAACGCCGGTAAGATCATATTAGTCGGCCGACATCTAGTCAGCAAAATCCGGCCAAAATTAACCATAAATGACTAAATTGGCACAACGTAAAAAGATTTAGGACTAAATCGGCATCAAAAAAAGATTTATGACTAAATTGGCATAAATACAAAAGATTTAGGATTTTTTAGCACTTTTCCCTTATATTTGAACAAGCATGAACTTTAATATAACTGTTGAAAGAAATAATAAAATTCGGAATTAAATAAATAAAAAGTAATCATAGCTCTTTTGTTAACAATTGCACTGTTTTAATAGAACGCTATGATTAATTTTAAAAAAAATAAATCCGAATTTTAATAAATAAAAAGAATAATTACTTAATAGTGTCAAATTTCGTTTATATACATACTGACATCTTTTCAATATAGGACAAAACACCTCTTAGCTTCTTTTACGAACAAACTACCAATATCCATGCCATAACCCATGGGCTCAAGCCGCCGTTTAAGTTTTTAAGTTCTGTTGAGAATGATGTAGGTGGCCAATTTGGCTATTACTGTGCACTGGAGTCACGTAACTTTTGGTGAGATATGGAGTGTTCTCCGACAAATGAGCCACTTGATTTAGTACCGTAATTTTGAGATCTGCATAACATACAAGAGGAATGCGAGGTGCGTGTGCTAGGATTGTGCATTCAGACCAGAAATCTTACAATTTCCCACATTTCAGCTACAGGCATTAAAGGGTACAGTCACAAGGTCCAGAAGAACTGATCATCGGATATTTCACAAGGACACAACACCAAACTGTCCGAACTCGAAACTCCAAGTTGTATTCCGAGCCATTCTGATCGAAATCATCTGTCCACACACCCCGCAGTTTCACTGAGAATGTTTGTGCTCATCAAATTCCTTCGTATAGACATACCCGTGGTGCTCCCGCCTATACAGAAGGGACAACATGAGAGAGAGCATCACCGAAGTGGAGACGATCACTAAACCAACATACACCCATTTGCTGTATTGCTGCAGACCGGGACAATACTTCTCATGTATTTCTCTGAATGTTTGGCGGACGAATGCGCAGTCTTGTAGGTCGGTTAGGGAAGGAGTGTCGTAGTACAGCCCGTAGCTCACATTCACTGCAGTTGACATCTGATCATAGAATGATGGTGTCAAGCGTCCTGTCGTCATGCAGATTCCTGCCGCTGAAGCCTGACAGACAGAGCCCCTCCAGACCTGCATAAATATGTTTACAACAATTAGGGCGTGCATGGAAACGCTCCAAAAAACGTTTCTGGAACACTTCTGTACGGATTTTGTTCCCGGAACGAAATAGAAACAAAAAAAAGAAACACAAAAAAGTTGTTTCTGAGAAAAGAAACACTTCTTCGAAGCCAAAAAAGAACAAAAATTCTCTCTCTTCTCTTTTCTTCTTCTTTTTTTCTTCTTTTTTCTTTGGCCGATGGCCGGCGACCGGCCGTCGAGGGTCGGCGACCTCGCGACCTCGCCGGAGCGTCGCGCCCGCGCGGGCGAGGCCGAGCCTCGCCTTGGCTGGGCGAGCTCGGGCTCGCCCAAATCCGGCGAGGCCGAACCTCGCCATGGCTGGGCGAGCTCGAGCTCGCCCAGATCCAGCGAGGCCGAGCCTCGCCGTGGCTGGGCGAGGCTGCCGGCCGAAAGAAGAAAAAAATAAAAAAGAAAGGAAAAAATGGAAAATAAAATAAAAATATTAAAAAATTAAAAGAAACAAAAAAGAATAAAAATTTACCAAACGTTTCTTTTCATTTTTTATTCCCGAACAAATGTTACCAAACGCGTGTTCTTTTGTTCAAAACCGTTCCCTGAATGGAAACACTTTTTTTTTCTGTTCCCAAATGTAGAAAAGAAACAAAATGTTTCCATGTGGGGCCTTACATTCCCCACAAAAAAGAATGCAATTTATCTTTGGATTCCCAAGGCCTATCTCAGTATTCCTTCAATGCAAGCACTGATATTCTTTCTTCAATGCTCAGGTTTAGTGGATATGCATATTGGGCAGAGAGAGAATACCTCTCTTGCATTGTTGAGGTCTACTTCACCAGTTGAGCAAGCTCGATCCGTCAGATCGGAGTGAAAAGGATTACAGAGGATTTGCACTGGAGGACCAGATTGATTGAGATACATTGTCGGGAAGTTGGGCGAGAAATTGAGGTTGGAAACGTTGGTGATGACCTCGTTGACCACCTCAACGATCTGATAAGTCACTTCCTTGCTTCGTTGTTTTGTTTCTTGGACAGTCACGTCATCCATGCAGGGAAGTATTTCATCTAAAGCAGTGTGTGCTGAAGGGTATTGAACCCATTCATCCATCGCTACACAAGTGTCTCCAGCCACACTAACATAGCAAGAACTTAAGTTAGGTCTCCTTATACAACATCTGCATCCGCTGGTGGTGTTGTCGACAGAGGAAAAAAAAGGGAGACAATGACCAAATGGAGGCTATATACATAGAACAAGAAACAGAGGAGTTCACTCTGAGAATAAGATAGGTCAATACAAAAAAGGGGAAGTATCGCGATATTTTTCATCTTATGGATGAGTAGCTATAGTTACTTCCGGTACCCAATGCACGATATGATAATGCAAATCATTTCAGAGAACTCAATCAGAAAGGATTTGAATTTCGATACACAGATGAAAACTTACTTATGGAGGACCAGAAATGTGCCGGATAAGATAAAACTGCCAGAAACAAGTAGCCATCCAACGATCAATAGGCTGCATAATTTTCAAAGGACAGTTAATTGTCGATTAGAACTAATTGTCCATAAGCTTGCAAATCCAAATGCCCCAAGAAAACCACAAGAGAAAAGGCTGATTTGATCCCCATGTGGAAGCAACTTCTACAAGTCACTCTTCACTTACATGTACACAAGAAATGGCATCCGAATGACCGATAGCACTGCATCACGAAATCAAAACACAGAACAAGACTCGGATAAGATGGAATCAAATAAGGCAGTATTTTTAACCCAAAAAGGCATCTTGATCATGGAGAAGGCCTTACAGAATCCAATCAGCGTCAAGGAAAGCATGACTGCAGCTGTTAAGATAAGTGCCAGTCTCCTGCAATAAATTGAGTTAGTCTTTCAAGCCTAGCATTCAAGAGAGTAACATGTTGAAAGCACCAGGATATACAAAAGAGAGCCAGGTAATCCCTCGTACACTGAATCCAGGAGATGCCGCATATCCTCGGAATTCTCAACAGTTTGGCCAGCAAGGGCATTAGTTGATGAGTCAATTTTTGCTTCAATCTGGTCAATATCAGCCTGAACACTAGGAGGCAAGAAAACTTTATCGACTCCAACCTGCTTGGCTTGGGCAATATTATCTGACACGTCTTTCAGTTTATCTACAGTGAGATCAGCCTGATTCACAACGTACTCCAATGCCCTGCTCGTGGTTTTGTGGAATCTCCCCTGGCCTGCATAGAGAACAATGCATCCAATGCTGTTGCAGAATGTAAAGTCAGTCTTCTTGACTTGATTTGTCTACTCTGTGTGTGTGTGTGTGTGTGTGTGAGAGAGAGAGAGAGAGAGAGATGTACATTGAAGCAATGCCGAAAATGACGAGCAAAATAAGAGAGAATTGATAAGCAGCAGCACTCTTTTGTTTCTCGGGCTTATTTCTACTGCAAGAACAACAAATTATGACCACCAGCCAGACACCGAAGCAGAGGAACCACATCGCCGCAATGACAAGCACTGGAGCTGCAGTAAAACCCACAGACTGCACTCAGACAAAATTAGAGGGAAGACATCGTTAGCCGTCCAATCCAGTTTCAAGAGAACTCAACATATATAAATCAATGCAAATGATACTGCATGATAACAGGATATGTGTCGCGATTGATGGGTCAACGAGCACAATCTCCGAAATCCTTTTACTCTGAATATGCAAACTAAAGTAAGATCTCCCAGATGAAAATGCTTTGACCCCATCATATCAAACTTCTACCACTATGATAGCTTCCCCAAATAGGTTCTGTGGATAAGCAGCACCGCAGCATCCTCCACGCATCTGCTATATCGTTCATATGCCATGAACAGAATACACTAAAAAGTCATACTATTGGACAGAGGTTGGCACGCAGTGCACAGGTTTCACGAAATCTCAGGAACTTTTAATGGGTTTACTTTCAAGTCAGTTGACAGTTAATTGTTTTTGCCTAATCTTCTTACTGGCCCAAGTGTGAATTTGCTTCAGCATTGCCATGACAAGAAAAGCAAAGAAATGCAAAATCTAGGCAAAACTACTACTCACGGCCCAGTAATGATGGTCTTTCAGGTTCCACCCCCCTGTGTATCTTTTGAACCCATCGAGAGGGTCTTTCCGGTAAGTCCTCTGTGCAGCCAAAGCAGACATCGTGTTCTCAAAGAGATCTGTACTCGGTCCTATAACATATTCTCGCGCGGTCGTCCCTAGTAACTTGGCTTTGCTTTCCCATTCCCAACCTGCAAAACGCAAGAGAAGGTTCACCACTTTCACACCAGCAGTGACTAGTTCCTACAACAGGATCAAAATGTAGGCCAGAAAGATCGAAACTTTACGAGCCATTTGCAAACAGAAGACGTTTTAGACTTGAGGAACACAAACATCTCGAGCTGGGTTTTCTTACCAAAAAAATAAAACATCTCGAGCTGGGTTTAACCGAAAATTAAGCTTTGAAGCTTCTTTTGAAGCTTCCTTGAGACTTTCTTTTGCTTTTGCTGCAAACAAACGTAAATGCAGTGACGACAGACCCAGAAAAGACAGAGAGTAGTACCTGAAGGTGAAGGTGCTTCAAAGGGTCGAAAGAGAGAATCTCCATGCGAGGAAGAGGCGAAAGCTGGGGAAGAAAGGAGGAACAGAGCGGGTGCAAGAAAGAGCTGCAGAGTCATGGCGAGAGAAAGAGCTAAGCTCTCTACTGGGTTCACGCTCATGGACAAGCAGACAAGGGAAGGGGGGAAAGTTAACAGTTGCAGAGCAAAAGGCTGAAGAAGCTGCTGAGCCGAGTGCAGTCATCAGTACCCGTGGGAGCCTTAGCCTTCCGAATTAACGTTTCCTGCAGAAACGCTTGTCCGGTTTCCGACAATGCCCTTGGAAATACCTCGAATCTTTTTCCCACTTTCTGTTTTTGGGATTCAGCCTTCGAAAACGTGATTTTTGCAACTGATGTTTTTTGTTCTGGAGGCACTTCGGGCAATTACAGCTTCTGTTTTTCACCTGCATAACCTCGATAAATGTCAGGCTGAGTAGGTAAAACGTGTGTAAAAATCCATCTTTTGAATGGATAATAATTCCTATCCTATGCAAGCACAATCCAATGTTTTGTCGTCACATGTTTAGAGGAAAAATTTACTTCTTTTTTCCATGTTTTCTTATCTTTTGGAACTCACCTCGACGAGCTGAAGTATTTGCCTTGAGTCCCATGCACAATCCGTTTTTATTTTTTTTTTTTTCTTTGCTAAATGTATCACATGGCATGAATCGAAACATGCTTTATTCGGGAAAATTTCTCAAAATCCCGACAATATCTTGAACCCAAGAGGGCCAGCGGTATTGTAAGGGCCTCATCGTTTGTCATCTTATATATATACACAACTTTTTGTCATCTTATATGGCTGGTTAGCATGTTATAGGATGCTGCCAGTCCAAGAAAGAAAGGCAAGAGCACACACAGAGAAGAAGACGTCGAGAAGAATGAAAATTAGTTTCCTTTGTTTTTGTTTTTATTTTTTTTATATTCGAATACTAAAACAATTAAAGCAAAAATACCTAAAATCCTAAATTATATTCAATGTAATATATTCATCCTAAATATGTTTTCGTAACGCCAAAGATTTCAAATTTATAACTATATGGAATATTTACCTTACGGCAAAGTTCTATTAATAAGAATCATTAAAAATTTATCAAAAATAAAAAAGAATTTAGTGGAATTTTGGTAGAAAATAAATATATTACATATTATGTCACTACACGGAATCGTGAGTACTATGTTAGTCTGCGCAGTACCGTAAGGCGTGCCAATCTAGTAGTCGGTTTTTCATCCATTCTCACTTACTTCAAGTGCAAAAAGTTACTATATCTGCCCTACTTGGATAAGTAGTTAAAATCGAATGTGATTAACGTATTTTTATCACCATGAGATTTTTAATTTCCTGTCTATTTTTATCTTCCCGACATAGAGAGAATATAGGGGTAACATTGCGCCATCTCTCACTCCCAAGCGGATCTTTCACCTATTTCTTTACCTTGAGCTTTTTAAGGATATATCCGAATATATTACATATTATGTCACAAGATAAGGCTGTTCGCCGCTTTTTTTTTTTGGCTAAGAATTAACATTTAAGTACTGTTAATTTTCATGAGAAAAAATTTGTAGGGGGGGCATGATGGGGGAATCTAAAAGCGCGGAGGCAGAGGGGCATCCAACGCGGGAAGGACAATGAATGTGTCTACTTTTCAGTGGCTCTTTTCTCGAAAAAACTCGACTTTTTTGACAACATGGCTGCTGCTCCTTTGACTTTTCGAACCCCACAGCAGCCACAGGGCCCCTTGATCTCCGGCTCCCGTGACTGGCTGGCTCCCACTCTCTCCCCACTTCACTCATTCCGACGACACGTCGTTTCGGTGCTGATGACGACGACGACGACGATGATCTGAATCCCTCACGTCGGATGTTTGAACGGGGATTGCCATATCCCAGGAACACGAAGACTTCACCGAGTGCGAAAAACACGGCCGCCTAGAAATGCAAAGAATCGATAGTCCCTAGGATATTAGGCTCCAAGAAAAACATTGGCAGGGACTTTGCACCGCGTTTGGGAGAGTTTCGAGGAAAAGACTTTTCTATGAAGAATTTTTTATTCAAGAAGTATCTGTTCAAACCAAGTATCGTTTGGGTAGGGAGCATTTGGTCATTCTATTGCAAAGTAGCTTTGAAGGGGAATGGAAGAAGAAAAAAGAGGAGGGAATGGCTACTCGTGAAAGCAGAGCTGATGGAAGCAAAGCAAATCGATCGATGACTAACTTCGAATCATCGAAAAAGTTGGCCGAGATAACGCTGGAGTCATGCAGCCTGGGTAACCCGAGCGAGGTAATGCCGAGGACCTCGTGAACTAGACCCATACGAACTCGAGCCTCCGCAAGCCATGCCCACGATCGTTATCAACCCTTGGCCACCCTCAACAACCATTGACGAGCCTTGTGCAATCCTCAGTAGAGCGTCAAATCAGCAATTCGGATTTGGATACGGAATGTCGTGTTTCAAAGAGAGGGATGAACATACACTGTGAGGGCAAAGTTGGAATATTAAAAGAAAGAAAGTCATCTACCTTGAAAGCAGCATTTCAAAAACGCCGAATGCCAAGATTGGATGGGGCCTACATTGAGTTAAAATGAGTTTTCAAATGCTAACTTTAAATCAAAAGCCTTCAAGATAAAGAGTGAAACGCCTCAATTTTGTCCAATTTTGTCCAATTTTGTTCATGCTAAACCAAATGCACTTGTGGTGGGATTCGTCCTCTCGTTCTAAATTTGCAAGTTCAAAAATTCTCGGATGTTGGAATTTTTCACGGCCTTGACTAACCCATGGAGCGGGTGTGGATCGGCCAACGTTAGGGATGAATTTCAAGATCAATGGGACATATTTAGTAATCATTATGTTTTAAAGAACAATTTTTGTTTAGAAATAATTTATTTTTTTTATTCCATTCCCTTACCAAGTTTGAGCATTTGAAGGTGTTTAATAACTATCCAAAATTTATATTCCTTAAATAAAAATACATTTCATACAACTCCCAAATTCTTTCATAACTTAGAATTTCTTATAATTTTTTAATAATTTTATTACATTTTTCTATTTTTCTCTTTTCTTCTTATCTTCCTTTAGCCAATCACTAGCCTTGGCTGTGACAAGCAACCGGCCAAACAAGGGTCGACAACCTTGTCTAGCCACCACTGAGATCGGCCTCAAGATGGCCAAGCGACGCGTGACCTTGCCATGGCTAGGCAAGCTCAACATCATAGATCTCGACAAGGTCCATCAAAAAGTGGACGAGCAAGCTTGGCTTCTCCTAATTTGAATGAGGCCAATCGTCACACAAATGCTGCCCATCAACCCAGCCATCAGCCATTGGCAACGTTGGTGATCGACAAAAGGAAAAAGAAGAAGAAAAGAGAAAAAAAGAAAGTGGCCTTATCTCTAGAGTTGTTATTGGGAATAAAGAAGTCACTTTTTTTTTACTGCTCAAGTTTGTTTTAAATATATTCCTGAAAACAAAAAAGTTACTGAATTGACTTCTATTCTTCTATTCTTTGTCTTTTTTCTTTTTTCTTTTTTGATTAAACCCACCTTTCGGCTAAAGAATATCATTGAATTCACCAGCTCCTGCCGTGCGCCGCTTACAGATTCTAGCCCGTCTGGCCGAGCTTGTTCTAGCCCCGAATTTTTTATAGTCCAAGTTTGTGGGCTCAGGGCAAATGGCTCCCTTAGAAGGGCCCCGACCCGGCCCCCTACTTGCGAAACCAAATGATTCCGTCGCACTTCCTTTTATTGTCACGAGCGTGTGCCCCGATCTTGACCCGAAATCGGGCCTCAAAAGTTCAAATGGGCCGAGTCATAGCCCGTCCAGGTTCGGCCCATGACAGGGCCCAATCAGACCTCGATGCAATAACGGGCGGGCTTCAAGAAGCCCGGACTCACTTAGATGTTGGGCATTTCCGTCATTTCGCGACCAGGGAAACCCTACTCATAAGCCCTGCATCATCATCCGCTTCCCAGTCTCTCTTCCCGTGCCTCCAGAAACTAGGGTTTTCTTCCCCTGCCTTCCGCCTCCTGCTGTCGGCTCGACCTGACCTCAAGCGGCCGGACCACCATGGATGCCCAGGTAAACCCGCCGGAACTCCCCCTTCCGATTCCCGCCTCGCGAACCGTTTTTCTAGCGTGATCTGAAAGTGACCGTGTGCTCTTTTGCAGACCGAGAAGGCGTTCTTGAAGCAGCCCAAGGTCTTCCTCTGGTGAGTTTTCTGGGGAACTTTCTCTTCTCTCTCTTCGTGATCTGATCGGGACCCTTTGTTGGTTCGTGGTTTGGGGGAAGAAAGATGTAAGCTTTAGTCGAGGGCAAAAGGGGTTTGTGGTGATCGGCTGAGGTGCTTTCTTGTGGTGGGGAAACGATTTTAGCTGTTTTCTGCAGTCGTTTTTGGGTAGATTTTGCGTAGACTCGTTGGTCCGGCTCGTTTGAAGTGCGTGGGGAATTGGGCAAATCGTGGATCTGGGGATAGCCGTAGACGGGTGCTGAACTGCGTTTGGAACTGAATAGAAACCGGCACTTTGTTTAAAATCCGTGTGAAACGAATGGGAAGGATGGGATTTATTTCTGTTTCTTTCTTCGCGAGGTGATGTAATTGTGGTTATTGGACTTTTCAGCTCGCAGAAGTCTGGCAAGGGGAAGAGACCTGGCAAGGGAGGGAACAGGTATCATAAGAGCGTTGGCTTGGGCTTCAAGACCCCGAGGGAGGCGGTCGAAGGTATGTTCGTGTTGAGTTCTTTATTGGGTGGAAGTTGAAATTTTGCAATCTGAGGTGATTAAGTACATCTGGAGTGGCGGAGGCTTTGAGTTGCAAATGCTGTCTGTTAGAACAGCCCCTCCTTGTTATTTAGACATGTGAACCAAAGCCCTAGATCAAGGACTTATTTAAAGTGATATAGCATGTAATTATTTACCCAAAATCTAAGACCTGAAATGAGTATGATGTGTGAGGAAGTTAGTGTATGGTGTGGCTGAAGAATCACAGCTATGGCTACTCAATAATTGACTTCGCCAAATGCACAGTTGCTTCTTGCAAATGATTCTCTTTCTGACAGCAGCAAAGTTAAATGACAATAGGATCGTTGACTGGTGTATGTTTGATTTGTTTGCAGGCACATACATTGACAAGAAGTGCCCATTTACTGGCAATGTATCCATCAGGGGTCGTATTCTTGCTGGCACTTGCCACAGTGCCAAGATGATGAGGACCATCATTGTCCGCCGGAACTACCTGCACTTTGTCAAGAAGTACCAAAGGTTGGACAATACTCATAGTGATTATATCTTTTTTTCATCTGACCTCTTGTGATAATACTGATCAGTGAACTGATTCCAGATACGAGAAGAGGCATTCCAACATTCCAGCGCACATCTCTCCATGCTTCCGTGTAAAGGAGGGTGACCATGTTACTGTCGGCCAGTGCAGGTTAAATTCAAGACTTTTTGCTTGTTTAACTTCCTCAGGCTTTATATACCATGTGCAGTTCCTTCCCCTGACTACTGAAACAAACGTTGTTACAGGCCACTGTCAAAGACGGTGAGGTTCAACGTCTTGAAAGTGATCCCAGCTGGGTCATCAGGTGGAGGTGGGAAGAAGGCATTCACCGGGATGTAAGGGTAGCGGCGCAGTTCTTCCATCAAAGCTTATTCGTGGGAGTAATGTTAGGTTCAATTTTGTGGGGGTCTAGCTGAGGACTTGTTTTGAATTTTCATGAATGGATTGTGTTACAGTTTCAGTTCTGCTATTGACCGGAAGGCGCTTGTTATTTTACTATGGACTCCACTGTGGTGATATATGCATGAGGTATTTGTTTAGAAAGAAATTAAAGCATAATATATGCTCAAGATGCTACCTAAGAGAGCCAGTTGTCTACTCTTTTAGAAGAATTTCAAAGTCGATGAGATTGACATGCTCGACTGTCAAATCTTTTGTATTCATCCCGGTATTTTTAGTTTACTTCTTTTCCAAGATATTAAGCAACTATGTACGAAGAAAAACTAATTAATTAAGGGATTATTTAGATGGTCCTTTACGAATTTCATTGTCTTTTTTGTGATAAATTTAGGTGAAATGTACGCACACTCAAAGAATTTGAAGGCAAAAGAAGAAGTTGATTAAGTAGAATAATAACAATCAATCTCGACAAAAGAAAAACCATAATCCCAAATGATAGAAATTCGACTTCTGCACTTAGGCATGGAAAAAGGGTTCATACGCCTAACAAAATTTTATGTTGATACTAATTTAATTGTTTTTTTCATGGTACTCGTACATTTCACCTCAATTTATCATGGGCCAATTCCATAAAAAAGCACAAACTCTAGCCATTTTCCCAAATCTGGCCCGAACTATTTTTTATTCCAAAAAAAAGCCCAAACTTTTAGTAGCATCCCAAATTTGGCCTCTGTTACCATCCTTCCATAGTCACCGTTAGTCATCTCGTTCCACGTCACCCAGAAAATTTATTCCCATTATTTTCCATGTTCTCAAAGATTTTCCGTTCGTTTTTGTTCGGAATCGAGCCAAGAAATCACCGGTTTCTCATCCAGGCGAGCGTGAGGTCATGATTGCAACGATGGATTCCGACGAGGAGGAGGAGATCGAGTTCGAAGAGGACGAGAAAGTTAGGGTTGTGAAGGAGGCCGGTGTCCCCGTCGCCGTCGACGAGGACGGCGAGGAGATGACGAGGAAGAAGAGGAGGAAGACGGCATGCAAAGCCAGGAGGAAGCGAACGGTGAAGGAGATGGGCGCGGCGGCGTGGGCGAAGAGAACGACGGCGAGGAAGAGTAGGACGACAAGGACGACGGTGGGTTATCGACCCACCAAAGTCTCTTTTTTTTTTTTTTTTCCGTCTCTTCCTCCTACTTCGACCTCGCTTGTCGCAGCCATGGACGGGGCTTTGTTTCAGATCTAGAGTTGGCTGTCAGGAAGATGAAGACAAAGACGAATAGCCTCTCAAGCAGATTATGAATTTCTGAATCAACTTTAGCAGTCAAGTATGGGTTTCTCTTTTTTTTTTTTTCCTATTCCAGCGATGAGCTGCAATGAATACAAGGAAACCTTTAGCATTCAAGTTTCTGGGTTTCCTTTTCTTTTTCCCCCAAGATTCCATAGATTTCCCATAACCCAGCTTCCACAGATTCCGCATAACTCGAGTTGTTTGCGGCCATGTCTTCCATGTTTGGCCAAAAAGACAAGCCAAGAGACCCACTGATTTTTGACCGACGTTGCTCTGTAAACTCCTCTAAATATCAGATCTTTTGGCTAAAAAGACAAGCCAAGACACCCATTGCCTCTTCCTTGTCTCAAAGACTTTTCCCCAGATTTTTTCGTTCTGAAGACTTCTATTTTTTCCAGATTTTTGGCCATTTGCTCAGGCCAAAAACGGTTAAAGATGACCACAAAGACAATGGAGATGGAGGACTCCTTTCGGCGAAGATGAAGCTAACAACAAGGACGACGGAGGGGTGGTCTGGTTTGGACGTGTAGTGTTGGCTTGGACGGGCATTGGCGGTGGACGCGAGGATGTCAAGCTTGGCGGTGACTCTAGTGACTTGATGAGCAGAAGGACGAAGAGAACGCCACTAACGGTGACTATGGATGGATGGTTAACGGAGGCCAGATTTGGGATGCTACTAAAAGTTTGGGCTTTTTTTTGGAACAAAATATAGTTTGGGCCAGATTTGGGAAAATAGTTAAAGTTTGTGCTTTTTTATGGAATTGGCCCCAATTTATCATGACATGAACTTTTTCGGACACCGCATAAAAACCTTGATTCATCACATTTGCATGTTAGTTGGATCGATTTCCACAATAAAAATCGTCCAAAAACAATAATGATGGGACAATAGCATTGTTAGAGTGAACTTCACACGACTCTAATTAGGAGACTCGTGAAGCATCACCGTAAGGAATTCGGATTCTAATACCAAATTACCACCATAAACCAATGAGAACGGTGTTGCCCCAGTCGAAGTACGAATTGAAGTTCGATAAGCAAACAAAGCATATGGCAACCAATCAATCATGCCAATCACGATAATTTTCCACCGTTTTGGCTAAAATCTTCTTGATGTTCTTATTCGCTGCTTCCACAGCTCCATTCATTTGTGGGTGGTAAGGAGAAGAATTCAAATGGCGAATGTGGAATTCTCCAAGTAAATCATCCACCACTTTATTGTTCAAGTTTGATCCATTATCTGTGATGATCGCTTCAGGAACTCCATATCGGGCGACGATATCACAACGGATGAATTTTGCCACACTCTTTGCAGTAACATGGGCATAAGAATTGGCTTCAATCCATTTGGTGAAGTAATCAATTGCTACTAAGATAAAACGATGTCCATTCGATGCTTTAGGATTAATCGGTCCGATGAACTCTTCCCCTGCGTGGAGGGTACCAAGCCTTATGTCGATGCCCATTCGATGCATTGAAAATTGAAAAAGCCGGACATTTGATGTATCTCATTAGGAGGAGCATTGATTTTGTCCCCATAGACTTGGCATTGATGACAGCACCTCACATGCTGAATACAATCGGCTTCCACGGTCAACCAATAGTAACCGAGCCTCATGATTTTTCTAGCCAAGAGATGACCATTTATATGAGGACCACACTCTCCTTCATATATTTTTTTCAGGAGCCCAATTAATCCATTGGCATCCACTTGAGAGAGACCTGCCCCAATCTTGGTTTCTTTAGGGTTATCTGAATCTCCTAAATTTAGAGTGACTGGCTGTTTGGTGATAGGAGGTTTGGACTTTTCATATCTGAGCCATTCTTTTTCCAATACCTCGAGGATCATCTTCATTCTCTGAGTCGGAATAATTGGATTCGTCAAAGTCTTTCGAATGCAAATCTAAGCCATGCAAATGACTATCATGATGTGAAATGTCATGCTTGGGATGCAATCGAAAAACGGTTAGTATATATACATACGAATGAATACAATGGATGTAAATGTCATGAAAAATTTGTTTTCAAATTCAAGTTGTTTTTTTGAAAAATTTATTGGGAACTAGCCCTCATGTCATTGGACGTCATCGTTCTACTAAAACATTTTGAAATTATAGATCGTGTGGAGGCTCAGGCCTCAAAGCATCATCATAGGACTGATTTAGGCCTCACACGTCTATTAACAAAGCATGAATTTTATTGATATGCGAAAATTGCATTACAACGTATATCATCTTGGATCTAGAAAGTTTATGATCCAAATTATTACAAACACAAACAAATGAAATGAATGGAATTCCCTCGCAGGGGAGAAATGAATGAAATTCCCTCGTAGGGGAGAAATGAATGAAATACAACTAAAAATTGAATGCAAGAACTAGCATCCCTCACACAGTGGGAACTGTAGGATCTTCATTTCTATCGATAGTGCCAACCATGTTGACATTTTCAGAATGCTTTGGAATGGGGTTTTGTTGGACATTCGGTGCCGAGTCCTTAAAAGTGAGCAGCTTTTTATCCAACAAATCCTGGATCTTAAAACGAAGCACCAGACAGTTGTCCACATGATGACATTTTTCACCCATATGATACTCACATGTCTTATTAAGGTCGAATCCGACAAACTTTGGTGGATTATCCCTTGGGATCTCTTTTGCCACAAGATGATTTTCGATTAGCATTGGAAGTAATTATGACATGGGTCTAGGCAATGGAGTAAATTGCCTTTTAAGGGCTTTTCCTTTGTGCTCAAAGTTTCTTGAAGAGCCCCCTACCTCCATGGTAGGTTTATGAGCTTGAAGGTTGTACGGCTTCTGAGAAGAGGAATTTTGTATGTAGGCAATCTCCACAGCCGATTCCTTATCTTTCTTCGGGGTATATCGACGGTTTGTGTTATCCGTCAACCTTCCTTCCCGCATGATCCCTTCGATGCGTTCTCCCAACTCTACAAATGTAGCAAAGTTCATACAAGTATGGTTGTACATCTTCTCAAAAAGATCACGGGGCATAGCCTGAAGCAGCAATTTCATGGTCTCTTTCTCAAACAATGGCAGTTTTACTTGAGACGCAGTGACCCTCCATCTTTGAGCGTAGGCCCTAAATGATTTGGTTCTTCTTTTCTCAACCCAAACCAATTCCTCCCGAGTCGGAGCAATTTCAGTATTAAACTTGTATTGCTGGAGGAATTCATCAACGAGATCTTCCCAAGTACGGATTTTCTCCATATCCAACTCTATAAACCAGGTTAACGCAGGACCAACCAGGCTGTCCTGAAATGAATTGATCAAGAGTGGGGGATTATCTAAATAATGGGCCATCTTGCCCAGGTAGTACTTCAAATGTGTCTTAGGACATCCGATGCCGTCGTATTTTCTTGTGAACTCCGGCTCCTTATAAAATTTAGGGACCGTAACTTTGGCAAAGGGCGACAGTTTATCAAACCCCTGCAATTGATAGCCTTGTAGCATGCAAAGGCGCTCCTCGATCTTGGCGAGGCGCTTTGCATTTTCTTCATCAAAGTGCAAAGTTGGAATCTCTTTATATGGAGGCTCTGGACCGATAACTATCGGGATTGCAGTGGGGATCTCTTCTACAGGCCCTTTTGCCACGGGCTCTACTATCGGCCTTCAGGGGGTGCGGTAGGAATATTCATGGTAGAAGAAGCAGGAATTACAGACGTCGGGTTTTTGACCTGACTGGAGAGATCAGCCAATAACGTCATCATTTGTGCCATTTGATTCTCCATATTAATGACACGGGCTCGGGTATCTTTGTTTTCCATCTTTGTTTGACGGCGAGTTCGTATAACAAATCTTTCTTTAGCCGTTTTTTCAAAACCTCCTGTAAAAGAAAATGACTCGAATTAGTACCGATCAAAAGAAACCATTAAAGTACAAATCCTAGTCAACTTTATATTTTCTTGAGATGAAATAATGATAAGAAGTGTATATGATCCCGGTATCATATAACCTCCTCTTATCAAAATTTCTTCAAAAGAAATTATACAATTGAAAAGGAACGACGACAAATATTTAATTAGAATGCCCATTTTTTCTAAAAATTACATGAAAATGTTCAAGAATGTTATTCATTTCATCGAACAATTACAAGGGAAACATAATCTTGCTTTCTTGAAGCTTACAAAGTAGTTCGATTTTACAAGGTATATGAAAATGAATACAGGGAAACCTTGATAGAAAAGAGGGAAACACAAATGAATTCCCTTTACAAGAAAAGTGTATGAAATGAAAACCTAAGGACTAGGTTGGATCGCACGAAGACGCTTGTTATCATGGGCCAAGCGTTTCTCATCGATTAAGGCAATGTCTTCTTGTTTGATAATATGAGCTCGCCGAAATCCTTGAGGCTTGGGAATTTTTCCACGTAATCTTGATGTCTTGGGTCGAGATTCTCCCATAGAGTCTTGAGATTCCAGGCCAAGGATCATGTCCACTTCGGGTCTACCCATCTAATCCTAAACCTAAAGGGGCACTCATGATTAAAACATATCGCCGTTGGAATATAAAACGCATAATTGAAATATGAAAAGTAAAATATAAGCATTATGAAGAAGGAACAATATCTTACCCACCAGACACATGACAGGCACAAATCACATGTCGCATGAAACTGTGAGGTTTTGACGCCTAAGGTGAGGGTGCTAAAGGCTCAAGGTCCTCATCCCAAAGGATAAAAATAGTTTACCCACTGCTACTATCGTCGGTCAGTGCTATTTTATCGGTTGGGATGAGCAGGTCCTAAATTGGGCGATCGGGGTTTTAGATGGCGGTTGTGTGTGCAGTGTCGTGCTAAAGCTTGTAAACATGCATTTAAATTTAAACATCCAGCACTTCAATATAAACCCACATACATTCATACATCCTTACACCACCTGCAAAATAAAGGGTTTACAACCACGCCTCCCCTTATAACTCCCACCTACAAAACCATTTAACACGAGGTTAGCGACTAACCTGATTTTCCATGCGACTTTAACATGCAAGCGATCCTACATAAGACATGTTAGTTAAAACACAACCACCATTTTTAAATGACTTCAAGTCCTCTTAACCTTGTAACTAGTCCCCAGTAGAGTCGCCAAGCCTGTCGCAACCCGATCGCCGCCCCCTCGAAAAGTACAAGGAGGGGAAAGGTCGGGTTTAGGGGTACTTTGATCACGAGAGTTTCCTCACAAGATCACGAGCTCTCCCAAGCTCGTACCCCACGTGACAACGGATTTATTTATACGATCTAGGTATTTAACAACCTAAAAATTAGACAGGAGTCGCCACTAGCCTTATTTTGGAGGTCGACTAGTAACCCAATCGATGGTCGGGAGTGTTCCCTCGATTCCTACGTAACCAGATATCTAAGTTCGGGGACTTGGGTTACGCTAATATTGCTATTAGCACCCTTTCGGTACCTAAATAATTTGTTGTGTTTTTCCTAACATATTCATGCATTTTTTTTATATTTTCAGGATCGTCAATTCTATACTAAATGATCATGCGTGGTAGATTACTTTCATTCTATTTTAAACCTAAGAAATGAAAGGAAAACAAATAATGAAAATGAAATTGCAAGACATAAAGTAAACAATCAAGAGAAAGCAGTAAACCTAATCATGCAATTATAAAGAATATAAAAAAGAAAACAATCGAGAAAGAAAGGAAACCCGCAACTCGTCGGGCTTTATACAATGCATGAAACCCGAGACATATGTTGGGAAAATGAATATTACATGACAATGGTCGGAATGGACATCGACCTTCACCATCTTCACGCTTTATCCATATTCGAGGTCCTAATCTAAACCTAATCTAAGAAACCTATAACTAGGTATATACAGTGGAAGGAAACAAACATCACAAATAAGATCAAAGCAATTGGGGTAAAACCCATGCATGTATGATTGGTTCTAAGAAAAGCACAGAACATCAAGCATTTCATGAATAACAACTTTCATGAATGAAATTTCCTAAGATGTATCAAGTTCAAATAAGATCAAATTCATGGTCAAAAAGCAACAATCGCTAAAGCATGCAAATTAATCACAAGCAAACCAGAAAATGATGCATGATAACGGACTTACCAAATCATCTAATCAATGCATGAAAATCATGAAATTTGAACATGACCTAAGGTTAAATGTGAATAAAAAGTTTGATTTAGACATTCAACCCTAAATCTATGTACAAAAGGTCACACAAATCTATTAACATTGATATGTGACTTGTTATTAGAAGCCAAATGCATGACAATTTCAGTTGTGGTATATCGACTTGATGCATGGTTTGTTACTTTTGTCGACCCTTTTAAGGTTGTAAGGTTTGCTGTGATTCATTTTTAGAACTACTCTTTACCATTAGTTATGCATTATGTTCTAATTCATTTGTGGCTGATTTGTATGTCCTCATGATGATTTTTTTTTTACTATCAATTTGACGTCAATTGGACTCAACTTCTCTTAAGAAGTGGGCTTGTTTTAATCTTTCCGATGATGCTGATCTCACATTGATAAGCACCTTAATTTGATGATCAATGATCACGAACTTGAGATTGATTGAGTTTGAGTTCTATTAATCAGCAATTTCGTGTGTTTGTGATAGACTTTCTGTTTTGGCTGAAACGAGGTGTTAGATAAGGTTTTTTTGACTTCGAGCCCTTCTAGACATATAAAATACACTTCTAGAGCTTCGATTTGATATGTTGCACGCCCTGAACGAACGTCGTTCAGTCATCGAAAAACACCTACAGAGTCTGTTGATTCTGCAGTAATTGTTTTAGAATGATTTGTTGTTCTGACTTACTGCGATTTTCTGTTTTAACTGATATGAGCTGGTTGTTGTGGTTTTCTATGTTCGAAGTCTTCATGAATGTCGAAGATGGTTCGAATATCTTTCCAATGAGCTATAGAATGCCCTGATTGAATCTCATTTGATATGGTTCACATGTCCAAAGTTCAGTCCAGAATCTGTTATGTTTGAGACCTGATGCGTGTGCTCAAATTTGAATTAGTAAACATGCTTTTCTAGAGTTAAATCTTTCATGAGAGTCATTGGAAATTTCATAAAATTTCTAACAAGGTATAGCTTGAATCAAGTGATCATCGTTAGCAAGGTCAATGGCTTGCATAAAGTCACGTTTGAGTTGCTGCAATCTGTAATGTTGGATTTTTGCCCTGTTTCTTTTCTGTTTTTCATATAGATTTTTGTGAACAAAGTAGGACTTCGATGTCTCATGATAGATGATTGGGACATTTCCTTCTATATACTTGGACTTTCATGGATTTTCTTTATGTCTTCATTTCAATGAATATCATCCATGTTTTGTGCGATCCTTGCTGTGATTCTAATTGATTGCATTTCTATGAAAATGTCTTCAATCAAGTTCCTTAAGAGCATACTTTGATGCTTGATGCTTTCTAGACATACTTAGAGCATATCATAAGCTTCGCAATGATATATGGCATGCCTCATTTGAAGATCATTGACCATGTAAAAATCATGCATCAAGTCGATATACCACAACTGAAATTGTCATGCATTTTGCTTCTAATGACAAGTCACATATCAATGTTAATAGATTTGTGTGACCTTTTGTACATAGATTTAGGGTTGAATGTCTAAATCAAACTTTTTCTTCACATTTAACCTTAGGTCATGTTCAAATTTCATGATTTTCATGCATTGATTAGATGATTTGGTAAGTCCGTTATCATGCATCATTTTCTGGTTTGCTTGTGATTAATTTGCATGCTTTAGCGATTGTTGCTTTTTGACCATGAATTTGATCTTATTTGAACTTGATACATCTTAGGAAATTTCATTCATGAAAGTTGTTATTCATGAAATGCTTGATGTTCTGTGCTTTTCTTAGAACCAATCATACATGCATGGGTTTTACCCCAATTGCTTTGATCTTATTTGTGATGTTTGTTTCCTTCCACTGTATATACCTAGTTATAGGTTTTTTAGATTAGGTTTAGATTAGGACCTCGAATATGAATAAAGCGTGAAGATGGTGAAGGTCGATGTCCATTCCGACCATTGTCATGTAATATTCATTTTCCCAACATATGTCTCGGGTTTCATGCATTGTATAAAGCCCGACGAGTTGCGGGTTTCCTTTCTTTCTCGATTGTTTTCTTTTTTATATTCTTTAGAATTGCATGATTAGGTTTACTGCTTTCTCTTGATTATTTACTTCATGTCTTGCAATTTCATTTTCATTGTTTGTTTTTCTTTCATTTCTTAGAAATAGAATAGAATGTAAGTAATCCACCACGCATGATCATTTAGTATAGAATTAACGATCCTGAAAATATAAAAAGAAATGCATGAATATGTTAGGAAAAACACAACAAATTGTTTAGGTACCGAAATGGCGCTAATAGCAATATTAGCGTAACCCAAGTCCCCGAACTTAGATATCTGGTTACGTAGGAATCGAGGGAACACTCCCGACCCTCGATTGAGTTTCTAGCCGACCTCCAAAATGAGGCTAGTGGCGACTCATGTCTATTTTTTAGGTTGAGAATAGAGATTATTGAAAGTAAATTGAGAAGATCGGACTCTTGTATAAAAACTAAATAAAGCCAAAAGACATAAGGATGTTCAAATTGCCATAAAAGATTTAGAATCATCGAAAAGCAACATGAAATTTCTGTATGATCTAATAAATGAAGACTGATACCCTGTGGATTAAGTCTCTCTGTTTATGGATTTGGGTATGACGGACTGACTAGAGAGTACGTGTTGCTAAGGGTGTTTCAGACCATGCGAAGGGCAATTGTATCTGAACTTAACATCTATAGAGAAATAGCTAATACATGAAGGCGGCTCTAGGGGATGCCATACTTTCTAGTTGAGCCGAGCAGAATGGGGGTTCTCCTGCTCAGCCGTCTGCACTAGATAATGAGACGCGAATTGGTGCGAGATTCAGCAAAAGTGTTGGTGGCTTTTGATATTCGTACTGAGAGTTTGGCGAAGTGGACCTACCAAATGTTATAAACAATAAGGTTCGCATGGATTTGGCCATCTTGTGAGAGCATCTTTGCCTTTCCATTTATGTTGAGCCAAGGCTATCGATGTGTGGATTATGAGACCATATTGATCCAATTAACCATGGATCTGTTGTTCTTGCTACGTGACCACTAGTGGAGTTTCCGACCTGTCCAGCCATTGGCTTACTTCTAGTATGACCATTAGGGGTGTGCATGGTCCAGGCGGGCGGTTCCCGACCTAGAACCGGGAACCGCCCGCTAAAGACCGGTTCCGAAAAATGGAACCGGGATCCACCCGTTTATTGCATGGATCCAACCGGGAATCGGACCGGAAACCGATCTTGACGCGAAACAATTTTGATTTTCAACATAGAATGACTACGTGACATCAAAGCAATCAAAGAAAGAAAAACCAAATTTAAGTACGTGGAGATGCGGATGGAGGGAGAAGTAAACACACCGAAATGGCGATAGGATTAGGAGCCGAAGACGAAGGGAGTAAGATGAGATCTAGGTTTCTTTTAATAATATTTTTTTTTAATATTAAAAAGGTTCCGGTCCGGTCCGGGTGGGCGGGCGGGCGGATCCGCCCATGGAACCGGGAACCGGACCGGTACCCACCGGTTCCCATAAATTGGAATCGGGAACCGAACCGGTTCCCTCAAGAACCGCCGGTTCCGGGCGGTTCCCGGGTATTTTGCACACCCCTAATGACTATCGAGTTTTGGTGGAAGTGGCCAGTGAGACTAAGACTCTCGGTTGGTACAATTTAGGTACCGATCATGTTGAGCAGTTCCATATGAACGGCATGCCAAGCTCCTTTGTAGCATCAACTTGTTTGTGGTATTAACGAACTACCAAGATATAGGGTAGGTACTTTGTGAAATGGATATTGAGCATGTAGAGTTAAAAAATGTGACTATAATAAACTTTAATAAAACACTCAGCACACACCCACTATGGAGCCCTTTCTACTCCACACCCCAAACATGAAGCCCTTACTTCTTTTTATAGGCGGCCAAAGTTGGTGCTTCAACAAAATTTCTAACCTTCCACACTCTTCCCATCCAAATATTTATTATAATTTTTTTACATCTAGATGGAGCCATTCTAGAGAAGGCTAGAGGTGACCATATTGATTTTCTTTTTATTTTTTTCGTATGATGTGCAACCGAGAAATATGGAGAGAATTCTAGAAAAGTAAAAATGTGGTACTTTCTTCAATGGTGCATTAATTCTCTTATTATTGATATAATTTCTCTTTGGGTAAGGTAAAATAATACAAAGAACCACATCAATCTGCCCAATTCTTTTGATTTCCAATTGACACTTATCTCAGATATTTTTACTTGTTCATTTTATATATCAATGCTGCTCTTACTCTTAGTGCATTATGTTTCTTACGTTTTAGTTGTCAATAAAAATTAATCCCTTTGTTTGCAATTGCAAAAGTAAGAGTTGAATTGTCAAGATTTTATGATGAAAGCAAATGGCCCCTCACTCCAAAATAATTTCATCTGATTGAAAATAAAAGGTAAATGGCAAACTCTACTTATAACATCCACGTATCATTGATTTGGTGCATTTATGTTCTTTTTCCATGTCGAAATCTCATAGATTAGGCCAATGAATAACGATACTTCACAATATTTTAGGGAGTCATGACCATTCCATGAGACAAAATAGTAAATGATATAATATTAGAACTTGGCCAGATTCATTATGCGAAAATTGTTAATTGATGAATGCACTGGGATGTCAAATAAGATTGCAAGTGCAAAGGATGGAGGTATTAAAACTACCCAACTACCAAATTGGTTTACCCCGATTTTATATTGAACATAATTAATTATATAAAAGATAAAGAAAAATCGGTCACGTCGTTACGTTGTTATGGTTCAATAAAGGGGTTTTAATATATTTAACGACATTTATTTTTCACATAAGCGAAAGAGAAGAAGGAAGAGAGTGATGTGAGTGATTAAGGATCAAAGAGGAATCGTTACCCTACGTTTAGCGCACCTAGCAATTGAAAAATATTCTAAATTTGATAATTCTAGAGGAACTTTTGCAACCTGCTTAGATCTTTCTTGTGGGAGTTGGGATTGGGCTGGAACCCCAAGTGGCTTTGGATTCAGTTGTTTGGCCAAACACGACGAGAAAATATTAGGTAAGATCATCTTTACTTGTCATTAACGAGACATTCTATTAATTAGCTGCCATGTGTCCTAATTGGCCTATTAATTTCAATTTTTTTTCTCATCTCCGTTGCTTCTCCCTCCCCCTTCCCTTCTTTTTCGCTCCATGCCATAAATCCAGAAATTGCTTACACTCCATTAACAAGCTCCACAAACAAAGATGCGCACAACAAGATGACTGAATTTACAGGGAAAATTCACAAGCAAAATCCCTTGAGCTTTTACAATTCATTAGGAATCAAAGTAGAAATTAAAGCACCCATCCGTGGGTAACTCCGTTGATTGAGAGTCTCTCCTTCATCACAGAGGTCGAGAGTTTGAAATCAATAATTGCTAGCGATTTAAGTGGGGGCCCTAATAGTGGGTTGCTGGGCTAGTCTCCTCCAAAGTATAGGGGCCCGGCCCTCAGGCCCCGTTCGAGCATAGAAGGTCCGTGGTGGAGTTTTTGATTACCAAAAAAAAAAAAAGTAGAAATTAAAGCTTAATTGAATTTCTTTTTCAATTTTCCATTTCTTTTGCAGACAAGTCTCAAGTTTATTGAATGAAACGGAAGTGACCTTACTTCAAGTTGCATAATCTTTCAGAAACTCAACACCCAACCTCGAAAAACACAATCACTGGCACCTCGTAAAAACCCTTAGCCCAAGCCTTCCTCTCTGTCACTATCATTCCGAAGAACATGAAGCGTGAGAATGCGATTGCCAAGAGTTCAACAACCTTGATCAAAGCGCATGTTGGCAGCTCCCCGCTCTGCGAGCTCGACGCCGACCCCCACCATTTGGTCTCCGGGAACTTCAGTTGGAAGCTCTATGGTGGCGACCTTGACCAAAGCTGTCCAACTTTGACGCCATGAGTGAGAGAAGAGAAAGTAACAGAGGAGAGGGGTTAGAGGAAAGAAAAGAATCAAATCAGTGGACCCCATTTGGACACATGACATCCAATTAATAAATTGTCTCATTAATGACTGGAAAGATGATCTCATCTAATGTATCTAAGGGATAGATCATTTATGATGGGTGAATCCATTGAGAACTAATGCAAGATAAAATAAAAATTGATCGAGTGAATGAGCATGGATTGCTTGCACACCAAATTTTGAAATTTTAAAATATCAAAAATTGCTTGAAGACAGAGATAGTGCTTGGCCCTTTAACTGTCAACGAACGAGAACAGCTATATCTGGGTCTGGCCGGCATTGCGCTTGTCAGCAACACTAATTCATCAATCTTTAAGGATAATTAGGAGGACGGTCCATTTGGGATTTGGTGAAAGTACTAGTTTGAGTAGACAAAAGGATAAGCTGTTTTTTTATATTTAAATCCAGCTTCTGGACAGATATACTCTTGTTCTCTTACTAGGAATCGGTCTAGACAGAATCTGTAAACAAGCCTTTCAAGCCTGCACGTCCATCAGTTTCCATTCAAGAAATCATCGACAAACCAAACCATCTCTCTCTCTCTCTCCCTCGGCTACCCAGAACGAGAAGATGGCGACGTTATCTGAGACCTTGCCCCCGAAGAGCGACAAGGACATGGAAGACTTCGAAGATGCGAACATGCCATCGAGCTGCGGGTGCTTCGACAAGCTGTGCTTCGGATGGAGGGGGAAGAGAGACGAGTCCGTGGACTGCCTGTTGGCGCATCAACCGGAGGAAGCGAGGGAGACATGGTTCGTGCAGAACCTGAAGAAGGTCCAGCACGTCTCGGAGGTCCTGGCGGGGCCGAAGTGGAAGAATTTCATCCGGAGTTCTGGTCCGAGAGGGGTCGGCAAGAAGAGGAGGAACCAGTTTCACTACGACCAGCGCAGCTACGCGCTTAATTTCGACGGCGGGTTCGAGAGAGAAGAAAGCTTGCCTCCTAGACTCTGAGATTGAGATCTTGTTTCTGTCGATTCTTGACCATCTTGTCAAATTCTTTTGGTTCTTGTGCAGAGCTTGGTTGATATGGTTTTGTGTCGAACGATTTGTAAGGACGATGATGATCAATGACATAAAACGGCCGGCAAAGAAGGAAAATTCGGCTTACCTTTCTCCATGCTCCTACTAATTTTCACCAACGCCAGGCGGTTTGGGATGACCTTCGACACATTCACTCCCACAATACCTTACCTTGGCTCTGTGCTGGTGATTTCAATGATGTCCTCTACCCTTGGGAGAAGTTTAGTAAGCGACCTGCCTTACAACAACGAATGCAGTCATTTCGAACCATGTTAGATGACTGTGCTTTCACTGAACTAGAAGGCAAAGGTTGTAAGTTTACCTGGCTAAATAATCGAGATGGTGAGGAGCTGGTCAAAGCCAAACTTGATCGGATGGTATGCTCGATGAGCTGGCGTTTAATGTTCCCTGCAGCTGAAGTGATTGCTCTGCCACCAGTTGGTTCTGACCACAGTCCCCTGGTTCTTAATACATCACCTACCATCCGCAAAGTGAGCAGATCTTTTATCTTTGAAGCCTTTTGGAATGATGACCCAGAATGCAGCCAAATAATTTCAACAGCATGGAATTTGCCTGTCTCACAACATGCTGATTTTTCTCGGAATGTCAGGGATGTTACCGTAGCACTTCAAAGGTGGAGTCGTCGCAAATTCTCTAATGGTCATCAGCAACTACTGATCCTGCAAGACAGATTAAAACTCCTTATCAATCAGACGTCTCCAGTCGATAAGAAACAGATATCACTTTTGAAAGAAGAAATACGACAAATCTGGCAAAGAGAGGAACAATATTGGGCCTTACGTTCTAGAATCAAATGGCTCAAATGGGGAGATAAGAATACTCGTTTCTTTCATGCATCCACTATTCAGCGTCGACAACGCAACCGTATAACTGTTTTACAAGATGCAAATCAGCAGTGGATACGAGACATACCAGCCCTTCAGAATATGACTCTCTCCTATTTTTCCACACTCTATACTTCAGAGGGTTCTCATAATTACCTCCCGCTCCTTGATCGGTGTAGTGCAGTTGTAACACCGGAGATGAACCACCAGCTGACCATTGCCCTTACCCCAGATGAAGTTCGTCAGGCCACTTTCCAAATGGCAGCCACCAAAGCTCCGGGACCGGATGGTTTAACGGGCCTGTTTTATCAACAGCATTGGGAAACAGTTAAAGACAGCCTGTTTGACTTAGTCCAGAATTTTATGCTATTTCAGGATATGCCTCCAACCCTCAATCAAACTATCCTCACCCTCATTCCTAAAATATCCCAACCTGAAACTCTGGACCAATACCGTCCCATCAGTTTATGCAATTTCGCATACAAAGTTATATCTAAAGTGCTTGCCAATCGACTCAAACCCTTATTGAATGATCTCATTTCTAAAGAACAATCAGCCTTTGTCCAAGGCCGCCAAATCCAAGATAATATTCTCGTTGTACAAGAAGTCCTCCATCATTTTCGCACACACCAGACTACCACTACTTTCAATGCTATTCTGAAAACAGATATGAAAAAAGCCTATGACAGAATTGAATGGGATTTCTTAAGAGATTATCTACTCAAGCTAGGTTTTCACCCAAAATGGGTCGGTTGGATCATGCTTTGTGTTACTACTTCAACCCTCGGTGTCAAATTTAATGGAGAAATCCTACCCTATTTCTCTCCAACTCGAGGCCTGCGGCAAGGTGACCCCATTTCACCCTATCTATTTATTCTAGTTGCAAACGTTTTATCCTTGCTCATCACTCAAGCTATCAGTTTCGGCCATCTCAAAGGCTTACGTTTGAATCGCTGGTGTCCTACGTTATCACATTTATTTTTTGCTGACGACGCCATCTTCTTTTTAGCCGGAACGACTTCAGAATGTCACAATCTAGCAGAACTTTTGAATATCTATTGTATGGCAAATCGGTCGTTGATAAATCGAAACAAATCTGGCCCGATCTTTTCCAAGAACTGTCCTATCACCTTACAAAGATCGTATGGCCGAGGAGTTTCGAGTTCCAATTTTACAAAGGTCTGGAAAATATCTAGGCCTACCATCGGATTGGGGACGGTCAAGGAAAGAAATGTTCTCATGGATCATTGCCCGAGTTAACGCTAAGCTTGAGGGATGGAAGGATAAGTTCATTTCTAAGGGGGTAAGGAAATTCTAATTAAATCATTATCCGTGGCTATTCCACAAGGTATGCGATGATGATATTTCAGTTGCCTATTTCCATCTGTTCATCTATTGAGAAGTGTATTGCGCGTTTACGGTGGAGAACTAATCTACACAGGGGAGGGGTGCATTGGAAGAGTAAGGATGTTTTGCAAACTCGAAAACTCAAGGGGGTATGGGATTTCGTGATTTGTTATCAATGAATAAGGCACTCTTGGGGAAGCAGCATGGCGTCTATTAACTAATCCCGATTCGCTATGGGGACTCTGTTTAAAGCTTTGTATTTTCGTTCTTCTAATTTTCTCGTCGGCTGTCCGAGGAAGTAGGCCATCATGGGGGTGGCAAAGCATTCTAAAAGGACGGGATACTATTCTACCAAATTTACGCTGGTCTTGGGCAATGGAGCTTCTATAAACATTCGGGGTGATCACTGGCTACCTATGGGAATCATCTACGGACCTACTGCTCGTGAGGAACCAATTAAAGTAGCAGACATTATTGATCAGCAGACACAATCCTGGAAGATGTTTGTTATTCGTCAATTTTTTGAAGAACAGGTCGTTCAACAAATACAATCGTTACCTATCAGACCACTATTTTCCCAAGATAAACTTATATGGTCAGCTACATCAACTGGTACATACACGGTTAAAAGCAACTATCATGCACTAAAACAACCAGCCCAGCCACATCAAGGGTTACAGGGTTTAAGATCTAACCGGACGAATCGCGGCTCGGCGCAACATATGGTTGATGAAGATCTCCCCCAGAGTCCGCATTTTCCTCTGGTCCGTCTGCCAGAATGCTCTCGCGACTCGTGCTAATCTCTTCCACCGTCAGATTGTTCAAGACCCGTCCTGCCCAATATGTTGCCAGTCTGATCCTGAAACAATAGAACACTTGCTCATCCAGTGTCCATGGACGAAACCCATCTGGTCACACTCACAGATCGATTTGGCTTCATCAACCAGCTCGGTTTCTAGTATTACACAGTGGTTAATTGAGTGTGTTCTTTTACCTGATCATTCTCCCCGGCTCGAGACAGTTGCGACCATCTTCTGGCAGATCTGGAAGAAACGAAACAACTCTGTTTTTCGGAATCACTGTCCGAATCCCTCCATGGTCGTGGAATCGGCAATGGCCCAAGTACTCGCATATCGGTCTTCAGGTGCTGCACCCCCTCGATCGAGTTCAACATCTGGTATGGCTACTGTACAACCCGATCAACTCTGGCGACCTCCGGCAAAAGGTGTTCTGAAATGCAATATAGATGGAAGTTATAAAGAAGGCTCCTCGGAAGGCTCTATGGCCAGTATCTGTAGAGATCATCGCGGCAATCTTACCGACATCTTTTCCGAAGGTTTCACAAAGACACTCACCTTTCGAATCGAGCTCCACGCGCTGAATCTGTCCCTCCAACATCTATACCATCGAGGATTCCATCAAACCCCCATCGATCTTCATACGGACTGTCTTCAACTTGTTGAAATCGTGAACGGTCTTTGCCTGCCGCCATGGGAGCAGCGTCCAGTGGTTGAAGAAACCCTAATTTGGCTTTCCAAGTTTTCTTCCCTCTCTTTGCGACACTGCCGTCGCTCGGCTAACCTAGTAGCCGACTGGGCCGCCAAAGCCCAGCTAGCTTACCCGGCCCAAAGACTCTCTCTTTCCTTTCCTCTTCCGCTGGATCTGCTTGATCTTTTTTATTCGGAAGCTTTAGCTGCAGGATGTAATCTTCCGCTTTAATCAATATATATGTGTTTTCATGTCAAAAAAAAATGACATAAAACAGCTAATTTCATCACTTTTCATGTTTGTCAAGATAATTACCAAAAAATTTTAAACTTATTGTATCAACACCAACTCAATCATTAACTTTTTAATTTAACTAATTTAATTCTAAATCTTTTGACAATTTGTCAATGTAATCATTTCAGCCAATTTTAATTAGCAATTACCGATGTGGATGAATCCTGCAATTTTTGAAATTTTTTTATATCTTTTCTTCTTTTCTTTTTCTTTATTGTGGTCGGCAAGGGTCACCACCCTCGCCCCGCCCCTTATCAACCACAAAAGAAAAAAAAAGGAAAAAAAAATAATGAGAATAAAAAAATTATTGAAACATTTAGTAATTTTAAAAGACTATAATAATTATTGACATTGGTGCTAGGTCATGCCACGTAGAATAGCCGGTGTCAATGTCAGTAATTTATTGTCAAAAGTGGCTAAGAGGAAAATCGTTTAGACTACATTTGATGATTAGGATAAAATTCAAGATACCATAGTGCATCTGGTGCACGCTTAAGACAAGATAAAGTCAAATATAAGAAGAATATAAACTGGATAATATTTTCTCATGGAAGAGATGGAATAAATGTGGATAAGATTTTTAATATTTATAATAGGAAAGTTATTTTCTTAAATAACAAACTTCTCAAATTAACAAAATTGAAATTATAATTCAATATAAATAATATTTGAATCCTAATATAAGCAATTCAAAATACAATAAATAAAAATTTATTTTTCAAGTTAATCTTGTTTTTATTTATATATTCGACTTAAATTCTATCTTATAATATAAATTCAATATATAAATATAAATATACATTTATATTATTACATAGTTTAGGTGTTTTATATTTTAGGATTACTACTGTTTACTATTTAATAAAATTTTATTAGAAAATGATGGAAGGGGAAAAAGAAATAAAAAAGAAAATTATGTAAAAAGAGATAAAAAAAAAAACTTAAAAAACCAATAGCGTTGCATTTGTGAACTTTTGAATTCATTTACATTAATATACCGTTTATATAAAAAAAAAATACATAATATGATATAAGTATATCCGATTTTATACTGCGATTCAGCAAACAATATATAAGATATTACAAAATTCATTAATTGTATATCCTATCATATCCTATCCAATTCTATCATAATTAAAGATTTAAATGACCAAACGTAGACCAAAATTATTACGACTAAATTAGCCAAATTGAGAATTTAGGATTGAATTGGTATCCGACAATAGGTTTAGGACTTTTCCTATAATCATGTCGACTTTAGTGTTTACAACTTTTATTTTTTGGCTATGAATTACAGGATTTCAATTTGAAGTTTTAGGTCAACGGGCATGCAAAAAATATAAAAATAAAAAAAGGAGTGAGATTGAAAATATAATTAAATTTTAGATAGCGAAAAGCGATCCTTCCATAAGCAGTGCAATGTGCATGCATCTGACCCATTTGAAGTCTATTCTAGGGACGAGGACTGACCAAATCTTTCCTTTTATATTTTAGATGCCGAGTAATCTTTCCTTTGGTTGGATTTCTGGATTTCGGCATCCCAGCTTCTTTGTCATTGCGGTTTTGCCGCCGGCTCTCAAAAGGAAAAAAAAAAAACCTAACGAGTCTAATTTTTTTTTTTTTTTTTGTATAAAAAACGAGTCTAAATGTTAATGTCAATATATTTTAAAAATTTGAGATGTTCAACATATTACATCAAAAAATATACATATACATACTCTCGGCTTATCACCCCCACAAAACACAAGATAACGGATTATACGTAACAGCGTGCGGTTTATGATTTTCATACCCTTCATCTTTTTTGAAGGGGTCGTCGATAACCGGTGCCGGACAAATGTTAACTTTTGATCCATAACGTATGAACTTGAAAAATTCGGGTGATTATTAATCATCTACTTGTACACGGTTCAGATCATTTGTAAAGAACTATCACTTCAATTAATAAAATTTGTCTAACGTAAGTTTTACTTTCGCGAAACCTCGACACAACCCCGAATTGAACCTAGATTTCCGGTGCCGGACAAATGTTAACTTTTGATCCATAACGTATGAACTTGAAAAATTCGGGTGATTATTAATCATCTACTTGTACACGGTTCAGATCATTTGTAAAGAACTATTACTTCAATTAATAAAATTTGTCTAACGTAAGTTTTACTTTCGCGAAACCTCGACACAACCCCGAATTGAACCTAGATTTCAAGCTTACCTAACCAACAAAGATCACACATCATCCGTCAGAAGGTACATTTGTTGATACCTCTTCGACAACGTGCTCATTCTCACTAGGTATCTTAGTTGGAGAAAATTACCGAAGAGCAAATCACACAACAGCAGGCTGGAGCTGCGAATTTCTTTCCCCTTCATCGCCCTGAATTTCCTTGCCCTTCATTTAAACTCAAGCTTTTTGAACCAGACCTCGCGTTCATGAGTTACGGAGAATATCATTGGTTGGTTCCACTTCTCAAATTGAAATGGATATTGAGCATGTACAGTTTCAAAAACGTGACTATAATAAACTTTAACAAACACTCAGCACACATCCACAACCACAATTGCGCCCTTTCTACTTCACACCCCAAACATGAAGCCCTTGCTTCTTTTTATAGGCGGTCAAAGTTGGTCCTTCAACAAACTTTCTAACCTTCCACACTCTTCCAATCCAAATATTTATTATTATTTTTTTGCATCTAGATAGAGCATTCTAGAGAAGGCTATAGGTGGCCACATTGATTTTCTTTTTATTTTTTTGTATGATGTGCAACCGAGAAATATGGAGGAATTCTAGAAAAGAGAAAAGGCAGTACTTTCTTCAATGGTGCATTAATTGTCTTATTATTTATATAATTTCTCTTGGGGTAAGGTAAAATAATACAAAGAATCACATCAACCTGCCCAATTCTTTTGATTTCCAATGTACACTTATCTCGGATATTTTTCCTTGTTCATTTTATATATCAGTGCTGCTCTTACTCTTAGTGCATTATAGTTCTCACGTTTTAGTTGTCAATAAAAATTAATCTCTATGTTTGCAATTGCAAAAGTAAGAGTTGAATTGTCAAGATTTTATTATGAAAGCAAATGGCCCCTCACTCCAAAAATAATTTCATTGATTGAAAATAAAAAGTAAATGGCAAACTCTACTTATAACAATCGATTTGGTGCATTTATGTTCATTTTCCATGTTGAAATCTCATAGATTAGGCCAATGAATAACGATACTTCACAATATTTTAGGGAGTCATGACCATTCCATGAGACAAAATAGTAAATGATATAACAAAATATTAGAACTTGGCTAGATTCATTATGCGAAAATAGTTAATTGATGAATGCACTGGGATGTCAAATAAGAGTGCAAGTACAAGGATGGAGGTATTAAAACTACCCAACTAGCAAATTGGTTTACCCCGACTTTATATTGAACATAATTAATTATATACAAGATAAATAAAAATCTATCACGTTGTTACTTTATTATGATTTTTTTTTTTTTTTTGTCGGGCATACTCTAATCTTACTCTAACATTCACTTTCAAACTTTTGCCCTTGCCTCTTTGTAGGGCGTGGGAGTCGAAACCCACTCCTGAAATGAAATCGTCTCCACCCTAATCCCCCCTGAGAAGGTGGGGATTTGAACCCCCAACCTCCCCCTTTCAAGTTGGAAGGGTGGCCACTAGGGCGAAACCCCAGTGGTTAAATAAATGGGTTTTAATATATTTAACAACATTTATTTTTCACATAAGCGAAAGAGAAGAAGGAAGAGAGTGATGTGAGTGATTAAGGATCAAAGAGGAATCGATACCCTACGTTTAGCGCACCTAGCAATTGAAAAATATTCTAAATATGATAATTCTAGAGTAACTTTTGCAACCTGCTTACATCTTCCTTGTGGGAGTTCGGATTAAGCTGGAACCCCAAGCGGCTTTGGATTCAGTTGTTTGGTCGAACACGACCAGAAAATTTTAGGTAAGACCATTTTACTCGTCATTAATGAGACACGGCATTAATTGGCTGCCATGTGTCATAATTAGTCCATTAATTTCAATTTTTTCTCACCTCCGTTGCTTCTCCCCGCTCCGTTAACCCCCTCCCCCTTCTCTCTCTCTCTCTCTCTCTAGCTTCCCTTCTTTTTCGCTCCACGCCATAAATCCAGAAATTTCCTACACTCCATTAACAAGCTCCATAAACAAAGATGTGCACAACAAGATGACGGAATTTATGGGGAAAATTCACAAGCAAAATCCCTCGAGATTTTACAATTCATTAGGAATCAAAGTTGAAATTAAAGCTTAATTGAATTTCTTTCCAGTTCTCCATTTCTTTTGCAGACAAGTCTCAAGGTTATTGAATGAAACGGGAGGTGACCTTACTTCAAGTTGCATAAACCTTCATAAACTCACACCCGACCTCGAAAAACACAAACACTTGCACCTCGTAAAAACCCTAAGCCCAAACCTTCCTCTCTGTCATTGTCATTCTGAAGAACATGAAGCGTAAGAATGCGATTGCCAAGTTCAACAACCTTGATCAAAGCGCATGTTGGCAGCTCCCTGCTCTGCAGGATCGACGCCGACCCCCACCATTTGGTCTCTAGGAACTTCAGTTGGAAGCTCTATGGTGGCAACCTTGACCAAAGCTGTCCCTTTGACGCCATGAGTTAGAGAAGAGAGTAAGGCCTTGTTTGGCAATTTATGTTTCTATTCCTTGGAACACAAAATTTTGTTCCCAGGAACAAATTTGGAACAGAAATAAGAAATAGAAAAAACTTGTTTCTTATTCTCGGGAACAATTCCAAGAAATACTTTTTTTTCTCATTTTTCTTCTTTTTTTTATTTGGCCAGTCGCCGGCCTCGGCCATGGTCGATGATCGGTCGTCGAGGGCCGACGACCTCGCCAGAGCATCGCCAGCCCCCGGCGAGGCTCAGCCTTACCGTGGCTAGGCAAGGCCAGCGACCGGCCAAAAGGAAGAAAGAAAAAGAAAAAAAAAAGAAGAAAAATAAAATAAAATAAAATAATTAAAAAATTAAAAGAAAAATTATATAAGTTTACCAAACATTTTTATGTTCTTTTTTATTTCAAGAATAGAAATTTTGTGCGATTACCAAACACATTCTTCTGTTCAAAAATTGTTCCCCGGAACAGAAATAGATTTTATTATTTCTGTTTTCGGGAACAATTTTTAAACAAAAACGTTACTAAACGCGCCCTAAGTAACGGAGGAGAGGGGATAGAGGAAAGAAAAGAAAAATCAAATCAATGGACTTCATTTGGACACATGGCATCCAATTAATAGATTGCCTCATTAATGACGTGGAAAAATGATCCCATCTAATATAGAGAAGGGATGGATCATTTATGATGAGTGAATCCATTGAGAACTAATGCAAGATAATATCAAAATTGATCTAGTGAATTGAGATGAGCATGAATTGCTTGCACACCAAATTTTGAAATTTCAAAATATCAAAAATTACTTGAAGACAGAGATAGTGCTTGGCCCTTTAACTGTCAACTAACGGGAACAGCTATATCTTGGTCTGGCCGGCATTGCGCTTGTCAGCAACACTAATTCATCAATCTTTAAGGATAATTAGGAGGACAGTCCATTTGGGATTTGGAGAAAGTACTAGTTTGAGTCGACAAAAGGATAAGCTGTTTTTTTTTATTTAAATCCAGCTTCTGGACAGATATACTCTTGTTCTCTTACTAGGAATCGGTCTAGACAGAATCTGTAAACAAGCCTTTCAAGCCTGCACGTCCATCAGTTTCCATTCAGGAAATCATTGACAAACCAAACCATCTCTCTGTCTCTCTCTCTCATGGCTACCCAGAACGAGAAGATAGCCACGTTGTCTGAGACCTTGCCCCTGAAGAGCAACGAGGACATGGAAGACTTCGAAGATGCGAACGCACCATCGAGCTGTGGGTGCTTCGACAAGCTGTGCTTCGGATGGAGGGGGAAGAGAGACGAGTCCATGGACCGCCTGTTGGCGCATCAACCGGAGGAAGCGAGGGAGACATGGTTCGTGCAGAACCTGAAGAAGGTCCAGCACGTCTCGGAGGTCCTGGCGGGGCCGAAGTGGAAGAATTTCATCCGGAGGTCTGGTCCGAGAGGGGTCGACAAGAAGAGGAGGAACCAGTTTCACTACGACCAGCGCAGCTACGCGCTTAATTTCGACGACGCGTTCGAGGGAGAAGAACGCTTGCCTCCTAGACTTTGAGATTGAGATCTTGTTTCCGTCGATTCTTGACCATCTTGTTAAATTCTTCTGGCTCTTGTGCAGAGATTGGTTGTTATTGTTTTGTGTCGAACGATTGTGTAAGGACGATGATGATCAATGACAATGAACAGCTAATTTCATCACTTTTCATGTTTGTCGAGATAATTACCAAAAAATTTTAAACTTATTGTATCAACACCAACTCAATCATAAACTTTTTAATTTAACTAATTTAATCATAAATCTTTTGACAATTTGCCAATGTAGTCATTTCGGCCAATTTTAATTAGCAATTACCGACGTGGATAAATTCTGCAATTTTTGAATTTTTTTTATATCTTTTCTTCTTTTCTTTTTCTTCATTGTGGTCGGCAAGGGTCACCACCCTCATCCCGCCCCTCATCGACTGCAACAGGAAAAAAAAAAGAATAAAAAATAATGAGAATAAAAAAATTATTAAAGCATTTAGTAATTTTAAAAGACTATAATAATTATTGACATTAGTACTGGTCGTGCCACATGTAGAATAGCCAGTGTCAATGTTAGTAATTTATTGTCAAAATTGGCTAAGAGGATTGTATAGACAAATCATTAAGACTACATTTGATGGTTAGAATAAAATTCAAGATTTAAGACAAGATAAAATCAAATATAAGAAGAATATAGGCTGGATAATATTTTCCATGGAGTGGCTGGATAAAGGTGGATAGGATTTTTAATACCCATAATCGAAAAGTTATTTTTCTTGAATAACAAACTTCTCAAATTAACAAAATTATAATTATAATTCAATATAAATAATATTTGAATCCTAATATAAGCAATTCAAAATACCAATAAATAAAAATTTATTTTTCAAGTTAATCTTGTTTTTATTTATATATCCGACTTAAATTCTATCTTATAATATAAATATACATTTATATTTATTACATAGTTTAGGTATTTTAGTATTTTAGGTATATTACTGCCGTTTACTATTTAATAAAATTTTATTAGAAAATGATGGAAGGGGAAAAAGAAATAAAAAAGAGATAAAAATAAATTTAAAAACCAATAGTGTTGTATTTGTGAACTTTTAAATTCATTTACATAAATATTATATATAACATAATATAATATAAGTATATCCGCTTTTATATTGCGATTCAGCAAACAATGGATAAGATATTACAAAATTCATGAATTGCATATCATATCATATTCTATCTAGTTTTATCTTAATTTGAAATTTAAATGACCAAACGTAAACTAAAATTTTTACGACTAAATTAACCAAATTGAGAATTTATGACTGAATTGGTATCTAGTTAATAGATTTAGGACTTTTCCTATAATCATGCCGACTTTAGTGTCTACAACTTTTATTTTTTGGCTATGAATTACAGGATTTCAATTTGAAGTTTTAGGTCAACAGGCATGCAAAAAAAAAAAAAAAAAAAAAAAAGGAGTGAGACTGAAAATATAATTGAATTTTTAGATAGCGAAAAGCGATCCTTCCATAAGCAGTGCAATGTGCATGCATCTGACCCATTTGAAGCCTATTCTAGGGACGAGGAGTGACCAAATCTTTCCTTTTATATTTTAGATGCCAAGTAATCTTTCCATTGGTTGGATTTCGGCATCCCATCTTCTTTGTCATTGCGGTTTTTCCGCCGGCTCTCAAAAGAAGAAAAAAAAAAAACTGACAAGTCTAGATGTTAATGTCTATATATTTTAAAAAATTCAAGATGTTCAACATATTACATCAAAAAATATACATATACATGCTCTCGGCTTATCACCCCACACAAACACAAGATAACAGATTATTATAGACAGCGGTCTTGGATGATGATTTTCATACCCTTCATCTTTTTCGAAGGTGTCGTCGATAACCGTGCCGGATAAATGTTAACTTTTGATCCATAACGTATGAACTTGAAAAATTCGGGTGATTATTAATCATCTACTTGTACACGGTTCAAACCGTTTGTAAAGAACTATTACTTCAATTAATAAAATTTCTCTAACATAAGTTTTACTTTCACGAAACCTTGACACAACCTGGATTGAAGCTTACCTAACCAACAAGGATCACACATCATGATCCGTCAGAAGGTACATACCTGCAAGAAACAACTCAGGAACAACAACCTGAGGAGGATAGTTCCTTCCGTCTAGAACTTTGAAAATTACCAAGTATTAGGCATCTAGATAAAACTATCGCGATCTCGCCCCGAGATGCCTTTGCCCATTGATCGATAGATCAGCTAGAGCAGACAGATTTGTGTAATCAAGACCAAGCTACATTTGCTTCACAAGCGTACACTACAGTAGAAATGACAACACCTAACATGCTATAATCTCTATCTACTATACGTGTATGGAACTAAGCGAGAGCTATCGTACTATACACCCACAACCCTTCTCTATACTTATTCACATATATGAATATGGTAAACAAAAATTACACCCATCAGCCGATGCAGCAGAATCGTTTTGCAT
This sequence comes from Eucalyptus decipiens, assembly GCA_014182575.1. Classification (NCBI taxonomy): domain Eukaryota; kingdom Viridiplantae; phylum Streptophyta; class Magnoliopsida; order Myrtales; family Myrtaceae; genus Eucalyptus; species Eucalyptus decipiens. Next base: position 42,719,499 of record CM024611.1, on the reverse strand, counting down.
AATTTACGAGACAGCAATCTTTATTCCAGGACTTCCACGTGATGCGGGTATAAGTTTTGGATCTGCCCTCCGGATTTACTTTGTGGTTCTCTTTACAGCAGCAGAAAGTGGGCAGATTTTTCTCACCTATGTTAGGCTCTTCCTCTACAGAATGAAAAGAAATTCGTGCTTGATTTGCCACCAACCATATGTGCCACTTGATCATGAGCACGTGCACGACTTGGAAGGAGTTTAGCTTACAATTTTCCTTAATCTACATGAAGCGGTCACTGCTATTTTCACCTGCATTACTTCATTTTGAATTTTTAGTCGGTGAGAAGCTCTAGAAGAATCAAGTTAATTCACTCACTGACTTAATATAATTACCTTTTGCGCTTGCTCTTCAGGACAGTAGAGGTGGACGGATTACTGTGCCAGTTTCTCTTCCTCTGGTTGATAAACCAGTTGTTTATCTGCTTTAATTGCAAGCCAGTTTCCTGCACCAACCTTGCCTTGTCCTCCTCCTAAAAGACCACAACAAAGGAAGATAGCGATTATGAAGTGATCGGACGCAATGAAGAATCATCCTTAACTTGGAAAGTCTAGAAAGTCAAGTTACCGTTGGATATGGCCACTTGGAGTGTGTTTGCCACCATTGCTTCAAAACCGAGGTGGTGTCACCAGGAAGTTTTCCTGCTCTTCGCTTACGAAGAATCTCTTCTCGTATATCAATAATCTTTTCCTTATACCCCTACATGAAAAGATAGCAGTTGGTCAATATCAAAATATTGGAACGCCTTTCAAAGGTTCTAAAGTTACTTTCTTACCTGTTTCAATTCATGCTTCAACTCTTGCCTCACACGCTCCATTAATGATCTCTCAGTCTCAGTTGGAATGAGAGGACCAAATCCCAAACTATCTGTACCATCTAAACTTCCATCAAACAAGTTGGCGTCACTATCAACTTGATCATCTTCATCATCGGACATTGTTGCCCCAGTACCTTCACCAGGAGAAACACCTGCTCATGCATTATAAGGAGATAAAAGTGTTAAGTAGTTGTCAAGTTTCATAATGGAGGTAAGAACATGCAGGTATCATCTAGTGTGTACATTCAGTGGCTTCAAGGTATGAGCAAGCAGGATGCATCAGCCATCTTGAATTACTTACTTCCACCACAAGAAAATTTGTTCATTTGATTCTCCAGTTTATTTATAATTTTCACCGAACATCAAAAATATGGATTCAGGGATGCTCAGTGTTCTCTCCCATGAGAAAACTGCAAAATCTCTGACCTGTCATGATGATTGCAACCAAAGTATCTAATGCACATAATTACAAGTTAATACTAGAGATTTCTTGGTCGGCAAGGAAAGAGAAAACAAACAGTGGCTGGGAAGGTTGCAAGTAGACAATCCAGTGAGCACTTTACGTGTCCAGATGCAAAATATAGCTCAACTAAACAAAGTTAAAAAGAAATCAGAAACATCACCTGTTAAGCTTTGCAGGGATTGCTCAATCTCCCAGCATGCCATTACAGCTTCCATGGCATGGACACGGACATGTTGCTGCAGTTGTTCTTTAAAAGAGCAAAGCAAGAGGACATAATGTGTCTGCAAATCAAGCAAGGAAAAATGAATAAGTGGCCTGCTGAGTACTGAAGCATTTGTCTGGCCAACTTCTAAATCTCATATGTGATAATCATCGCAAGCAGCAGTAAAAAACTCAGACAGAATTCATGTGTTTGCTCCATCCTTTGATGAAAGTTCACAGAAAATGTGTCACTTAGAAGGTAACTTATGATGCATGGATGCTACTAGACATTTTCCACCTAAAAGTACAGCATATGTATGAATCAAAGCAAAAACTTGTGAAAGGGGAAAAACATAAATACATGAAAGGAAATCATGCAAACAAGTAGTGAAAGGCATCGGGGAAGCTGAGAAGTTATCTTTCAACTTCTTTTGATTAAGTTAAATATATTTTATTTTTTTGACACCTTAAATAACCCCAGCCTAAGGCAAAACCCGTTAGTAGCATGTGGCAATTCCATTCAATAAGGCAACAAACAACTCTGCAAAACTTCCCACTGTTGAAGATCAAGAAGAAGATTAGCTCCCCCACCCCAAACCAAAAAAAAAAAAAAACAAAGGTCAAGATGTATGCATCCTCTATTCTTGCATTGGTTCTACTACTTAACAAACAAGAAACTTTCCACAATTTCTGAGATCATATTCCCAGTAATACAAGTATATCAAGCAGTAAAAGCAGTTTAATCCTTTGGCACACGAACAAAACATGAACCAGCAGCAGCTGCAACCCCCAGTGCTGCATCATTCTAATATCAAAACCATCCCAATAACCAACAGATTTGGCAAGCAGTTACAATAACAATCTAAGGATATGAGAAGGACTCTAATAATCCGAAATTAGGTTGATATGAACTCCGAAAAAGAAAAGAAGACTAGAGAAAATCCCTTTCCATGGCTCAAGCAGAGAAATTGACTAAATAGGCACATTAAAAATTAATCATAGAAAGGGATGGAAATGAGAACTCAGAAAATACACAGAGTACTAAGCATGCAGATAGAAGTTTTCTAAACGAAACCTGGACAGGTTGAAAAAGTTATGTTGTAATGGATAAAAGTTTGAGCATTTCTTCCTCAGCTGTCTATGCCTCAGAAACCATCTGAGAAATTAATAAGAATCAATACCAGCACTCTTAACAAGTTGTATAGAAGTAAGAAAGAAGCCTCAGTAATTCGTAGTGCTAAAGTCATTCTGTTTGCCCTCAAACTCATCTCAATTTCTTACAGTACTCATTTTAATAAAATAATTATATCTCTGTGCTTGGATGCTCTTACTTGTGCGTCTGCATCTCACTAATTTTAGAAAAGTATTCCTTCTAAAAGGAGAACAAGACATGAAATCCTTCTTATGTATGCTGACCTAAACTCGAATTCAAGAATCCACTGAATGCAAAAGAAAACAAAAGAAAACCGAACAAAGAACAATTTCCATTTTCCACGGAACTTAACCACTAATCTTCTTGTCGAATTCTTAAAAGTTCTTATCTAGCCTCTGCTTCGTATTGGCTATACTAATTTCCATTCAGATGAACACTTCAGATTTAGTAGGCTCTCTACACCAGGTCAGGATATGAAGCTGCAGCAACCATGTCAAAGTTTCTGAACGAAAAGAAAATGGCAATTTTCATAGCTCGGTGCTAGTAAAGTCGAGCATGTAAGCGTAATCTCATTCTTCCAACTAGTTTCTCGCAATAACCCCAGAATCACTGCCAGATTTGGTTTGGCTGAATTGATGTGCAAAGACGCCATCTTTCTTAGTGTCCCCAATAAAGAAATCCATCAAAAACAGCCAGTGAAAATGAAAGTCTGGTCGATAAAACTCAATCAAAAGGTCGTATTGTTCGTGTTCCCGTGCTGATCTCTCGGCAATTCGATGCTCCGATTCTCCAAGATCAAGCCAGGAACATTTCATATCAGAAAGTCAACCCCGCTTAACAAGTAACTTCCAAACATTTGTTGCGTGCTCGAGAGCAGATTAAATTTGCACTCCTCTGTAAGCAAAAGCATTTCTCGATCCTCTATCATCTCAATTCACGTATATAGTTAGTTAAAATCGAATAAAAAAACACGAAAAAAATTGCAGAGCATACAAATCATACTGCAATTTCAGTTCTCAATTCCCAGTACCACCACAACAAACCTTAACGGCGAAGACAACAGACACCGCGGAATTCAACCAAAATCCAGCAAAGGCGATCAGACACATGGAACGTACAGGAACACGCATGTAGAGAGAGAGAGAGAGACTCATATACCATGAACTGATCAAGCTCTTTATCATCAGCGACCAATCCTTGACTCATCGCCGAGTACTTGGCCACCACATGCTGCGACTGAGCCAGCTGAGCGTCGATCCTCGGCAACTGGTCGACCGGCGTGGCAATCCTCAGGCAAGCCACGTGAGCCGACAGCAGCTGCTCGTACAGCGGGTGCGCCAATATCTCCGCCTTGTACTTGGCATTCTCCCAATTACTCTCCGCGGCCCCGCCGCCCCCGCCGTCCCCCTTGCTCACGCTCTCCTTCAAATCCACCGAGTCGATGATCGAGTCCGCGTCGATGACCTCGCTGTGGTTCCGCTGCAGCAGCGACGAGTGCTGCCGCGACAGCCACTGGTGGTGCCCCGCCGCGGCCGACGCGGACGTCGCCGGCGGCTGCTGCTGCGCCTGCGGCGACGCGGCGGAGTCGGAGGAGGTGTGGAGGTTGAGGAAGCTGTTGCCGCCGGCCGCCGCCGCCGCCGCCGCCGCGCCGCGTCGGAGCGGAGGAGGGCGGTGTTGAGCCAGTTGGGGCCGGCGGCGGCCGCGTGGTGGAGCTGGTGGTGCACGGAGGAGGCGGCGGCGGAGGAGGAGGAGTCCGGCAGGTGCTGCTGCTGGTGGTGCTGCTGCGGCGGCGGCGGCTGCTGGTCGGCGGCGAAGTGGTGGAGGGAGGAGAGGTCCTGGTGGGAGAGGTGGTTGTGGAAGGCCATGCGGGGGGAGAGGAGGAGGTGCGATGGGAGGAATCCCGTTGATGACGACGATGACGACGATGACGACGACGAAGACGACGACGCTTATGGCGCGTTCATACTCTTCGGTTATAGAGAGAAGGAACTCGCCGCAGAGGTTCGAGAACAGAGATAGAGAGAGAAACTTAGAGAGAGAGAGGACTTACTACAAATGGAGGCGAATGAGGGAGTTGTTAGAGAGAGAAGGAGAGGGAGAGGGGGAGAGGTGGTTTTGAATGGTGGTTTTCAGGCGACAGGGGTGGTCGGGAAACAGCTCCGATCGTCCAATGAGGAAATTATCATCATTATTTATCATTATTTATCATTATTGTTATTGTTATTGTTATTGTTATTATTATTTTCTTTTCTTTTCTTTTTTTCCCCTTCTTTTTTTGTGTCCGTGTTAATTGGGGAGTATTATAAACGCAATTATTACCGTTAGCATTGCGTTCAGTGACGTCGGCGTACGTTTGTATTGGTAACGTCAAGGTCAACCCTCCGAGAGTTTTTTTTTTTTCGCATGGCGTACAAGGAGGACCCTCTTTTTATTAATCAGTAATTATAACAATAAAATAATGAATTTTTAAACTTTGACACAATACGTAATGTTGGCTCTTGAAATTTTAATTTGTGATCTCCAAATTTTAGCTTAATGTTCAATGTAATCCCTCAACTTTTAGTGTGTTCAATATGGTCCTTAAATCATTAGTATACCTACATTATATATTGAACATGTAATACAAGTTCATAAACTATATTGAACAAATAAAAAATTTATGAATTACATCAAACATTATGCTAAAATTCAGAAACTGTATTAAACAAATTAAAAGTTCAAATACCACATTGCATATTAGTTTAAAGTTTCCAAATAATTTGTGTTAGTTTCCCAGCAGCAACTAACGTATGGTTAATTCTTTTTTGGTATTTTGGTAAGAATAAGTATTTATAACTGCGTTTTGCAAGATCCTTTTGAATTTTGATAAATATAGTGTTCATAAAAAAAAATCAGAAAATTTAAATTTGTCCATAAAGAGCAAGTCTATTCAGCATGCTTAAGAATATACTGAGTGAATTAGAGCGTACATTGCCAAAATTTGCATATAAAGTACATATAAAGTAGTGTGAATTAAAATGGATTAGACAAACAAATAAACCATGCCAATAACCGGTATTTTTTTTTTCACTTATAACTTCTACCAATAGCTTTTTTTCTTCACGAGATCCGAAAATAAAAGATCTAATTTAAGTTTTGAAAATTACAAAAAAAAAAAAAAAATTGAATGCTTTGTACGTGTCCATATCCATATATGGTTGTCATAGGTTCCAAATGTTTTGTGTAAATAAAAGTAAACATAAGTTTTTCTGGCATAATACGTAAAGATTCAGGAATTTAGTTTTCTTTAATATTTAAGATTTATTATTCATGAAAACTTTGGTTATGGCTAATTTCTCGAATTAACAATCACATGTATTTATGAGCATGTGGTAATTTTGAATTTTTTTCCTATGCTCTTGCTCTTAAATTCGAGCTCATAAAATTCACAAAAGAAAAAAATCTCTACTCCATAAAAACAAACCCGAATGCATTTATCATAAATAAAGCCATGTTCTCTCGTTCTCATTCCTAATTTTTTGCTCGTATGGAATTAATAAAATCCGAAGCCCATTAAGCTTGTTAAACGACAAGCAACTCACCTGCTAGAAAATCTAATTTTGAAAGAGAAATTATCCTAGGAATTAAAAGATCCACCTCAAAGATATGACTTTTATCATCTTTTTAGCGCCTAGATAGATCAATACCCGAGGAAAATAGAAAAAAAAAACAACCCAAACTTAGTCGCACGTGCCGGCTCTTTTGTCCTTTTCACGGCACGCTTGCAAAAAGTTGGGGGTGGCATCATGCCTGTGTAAAGTTCCTTCTTTTCCTTTTTTTTTTTTTTAATTAACTAATTAACTAATTCTTTTATTGGATGAGGAGGGGAGAAGGGCACGTCGTCGTATCTAGGAACGCCTTTCTACACGTACGATAAGGGGACATCCCCTCTAACCTTGGAGCGTGTCTTCCACGTCATCCGACTATTTTTTTATGTCCCTGTCCAAAAAAGGAAAAACAAAAAAAATTGACGGATTGAAATTTCTACTTGCGCACCTAGAGATTTCGTTTACCTTTCTGAGTGGAACGAGATAATATATTATGGTGGAGCGATGAGACTTTTGATTCTCAATCCTGACAAGAGTATTGTTATTTTTTTGATAATAGGCACGATTCTCTCAGCATCGGAAGGGCGACGAGCAAAGCACGGCTAACCTAATAAACTTGACCCCTACGAGTTTTATCGACGCCAGTGGTCACATGTCTTTGGCGATCTGGACCGACCACCCAACGACATGGAAAGGTGACAGAAAATATCTAGAGCAACCCAACAAAATTCAAAGATTCCGCAACTCCATTTTTTTCCAAAAGCATCTTTTGGCTAGGCATGCCCTCCGGTCGGGGAAGTTAGTCGCTTTCCCACCGTACTAGTCAAGGTAATCGGGGTTCTTTGAGCATGAACTAGATATCTCCTCTAGTTAAGGGTTATAAATTAAGCTTGACGCGAGATCGATTAGGGAAGGGTTTAATCAGGGAGGGATTAGGAGGACATCGAAGGTGAGGTGAAGCTATCTTTACATGGTAAAACATCATTGGTTAGGTGCTTAATGAAAACCCGCAAGCGTGGCTAATCCGTCTTCGGAATCTTCGTGGGAAATTCTTTTTTTTTTTTTTTGTACTTTTCTTTTGTTTTTATATAATTAAAAAAAAAAAAAGGGCGGCAATAATTGAGAGGACCAATGGAAGACCCCTCCCGTGGCTGCTTCCTCCCTTAGTCTTTCCGTCACTCACGGGGGGGACGATCGGCCCGACACGTGGCGGACGGAGGGGGCTCCGGGACCGCTCCCCGCGCCGGTGGGGACCGCGCGCGCGCCCACCCGGGAGCACGCGTCGTCGGGGGTGCATCGGCGAATCGGGGCCGTACATGTGGATTCGGGACCGGGGGGCGGCAGAGGGGGACCACCTGGGGGATTATTATTTGTTTGCGTTTCTTTTTTTTTCTTTTTTTTTGGGGGGTTCAGGGAAAATAGTATTTTTGACTTTCTCTGACAGCCGCCGGCTTAAATAAATGCAAATTTTGGGGTGTGGTCCTGAAAGGGGAAGGGGGGCGGGGCCCACGGCTAAGATAAGGGGGCAGAAGTGGGGCCCGCACCTTTTTTCTTCTTTTTTTTTTTTTGGGGTTGAGGGGTTGTAGTTTGTAGTTTGTACTGCGTTTTGGCGTTTATGGCGAGCCGTCCAGCGGAAAAGACCAAAAACGCCTCCCCGACGGTCCCCCACCCCCTTCCTTCCACCCCTCTTCTCCTATTGCTCAATTGGATTTTTCTACAACTTGTGAACTCTATTTTGTTTTTAATAGACCAACCCAAAAAAAAACTCTATTTTTTGACCAAAAAAGAAAAAGAATTCTATTTTGTTTCACAAAGTTAGGGCGAGTATATAATGACTTGAGAAAAAGGGAATTAATACTGTAGATATTTTCTTTTTTTTTTTAAGAGTTGACGGTGTGTTTTTTTCTTAATCTTTAGTCGCTTTTGAAAAGAAATATTAAATCGAGATTCTATGATTGCGTAAAACACCTCTAATGCATCACATTTGCGTAATTTGACCGAGACTCGAGGATGCATTGATTGGTTACTCTAATTTATATTAAGAAGTCGCATGGGTTGTTATTGGTCCAAAGAGCGGGGCAAAAATAAATTGGAAAAATGCTGATCCTACATGTATCTCCACTAATTTTGTTGGTGATGTCTATGAAATTAAGGGATGAATTTTCCATTATTTAAATCCGCCCATTATGGCCGCTATGAATTAAGAAGCAATCACGGGATTTTACGGATAAAACAAATGTTAGGTGCCCAACAATTGAATATTTCATTGATTGTTGTAGAATTGTGATAATGACATTTTCAATGATGCCCAATTATGATTCTTATTATCAGATGAATGAATTATGGATGAGAAACTGTTTTACAAAAGACGTTGGACTTAAAGGTTCAAAGTTCTTAAATTTGCTTTTGAAATTTGTAAATCAAGAAAAGAGGGAGAATTGGCTTGCTGAGATTGACTAAATTATCTACATTCAATGCAACTCGTTATAAAAACAAGAAGAAAGTCAAACTACATCATCATTCACCATTCATTGCCCAATCATATTACCACCTGTAAAATTAGTCGATATAAAGTTTGAAAATATTATCATTTGGGATACTTTTTCATATTCTATCAATACGCTAGATTTTCAAACAGTTTATCTGGCATACATCTATACCAGATACAATCTATGTAAACGCAGATCTACTTTCCTCTTATCTAATCCCAATGTCACCTAATTTTCATGATATTTATTATATTTATAAAAGAAAAGGGAAAAATTAAAATGAAAGAAAGAAAATAAAAGTCTCGTTGTCTCCTATTTATAAATCAATTTGATGCCACCAGATTCGCTATCAAAACGTTAGGCGCAAATGATGATCCCAAGAGATTTTGCTTTCCTTCGGTAACGAGACAGGACTTTCCATTCTTTGTGGATGTCTCCAAAATCAGACCATGATTTACATTAAAAAAATAAAAAATAATAATAAATTGAGACATGATCGAGGAGAGTTGTCCCTTCTGAGAACAAAAATAATAATTTAATTTTTTTGTTCGGAAAACAATAATTTAATTACGTCGGGCTCTTTATTAATTTAAGATGAATCCCAAGATTAAATAAATCCGCTCGGAAGCATATTCTGCTCCAAAACGGTTGGCTTGGGGTTTAGATCGGCGACGAGGATTACATTGAAAAATTGTGCATGTTCTTGTCCCTCTCTAAGTAAAATTAAACATACACACGGAAATTTTCTTCATTTAAAAATAATTCTTGTCATTCTTGAGTAAGTTTGTACATCGATTTTATCAACCGTCAAGCCGATGGTTGAGTTGACTAGACTGCAATAGATGCGGAGGAGGTCCATTGATGGGAACCAATGTGGAAGAGGATTACATTGGAAAATCGTGCATGTTTTTGTCCCTCTTTAAGTTAAACTAAACATACACGGGCAAATTTTCTTCATTAAAAAATAATTCTTGTCCTTCTCGAGTAAGTTTGTACATCAATTTCATCAACCATTGAACCAAGGGTTGAGTTGACTAGACCACAATAAATGTGGAGGAGGTCCATTGATGGGAAACTGTACAATCAATTCCAAACCTACTGTATAGATAAGTTATAAACTTTTTAATTTCCTCAACTGAGTCATGAACTTTTTCACGAAATTTCAATGTAGTTCAATCCACCCAATTTTCGCTAGAAACCGAGGGCGCCACATAGGATGGCCAATGATAACTGGATTGGAGGATTACATTGAAATTTCATACAAATGTTTCCAACTCAATTGATCGGCAAATTTAAAATTGGATTGGTATTTGTACAATAGATTTGGTACCAATCGGACAATTTTCCTGCACATCGATTAAACCGATTGGACACCTTTTTATAATTGGATTAAGGAGTAAAGGGGTCATCGTGTGTGACTATATATATATATATATATATAGTTATAATAGGTGGATCCAAAACAAGCATTTATATGATGTGGAAATTTAGGTAGGACTTTGCGTGTAAAACGGACAGGGGGAGGAACCACATTATTTTGACTATGACTTAGAACACGGGTCGAGAAATGTAATCTCGACAAGACCGGTCCGGACCCGCAACCCATCAAATCCTATTAATTACAAATCGGACCTCCGCAAATGATCAAATTGGAGAAGTGCCGCACGCAATGAGGACCATTGACTTTTACACCCCATTTTGACCGAACCTAATTGGCCTTTCCTACGTGATAGAAAGCGATCATTTTCACATAGATTTATGAATATATATTTTTAGGCCTTTGTCACTAACTTACGAGGAACAATTTCTCCATTAGATATCAATTTCGGGATAAAAAAATACTCGAATGCGCTATTTGATATTTCTGAGCATCGAAATAGGTTGACTTGTATTTGTTTGCCAGATGTCAAACAATATTATTTTTTTGGACCCATCTCGTTAATTTCGAAGTGGGAATGGTTAATTTGAATATTTTTGTTAGAGCACCGATACAATGTATTTGAATTATGTCGGCGCTATGTGCGAATTGTTTGATGAAACTTGCAATTAGGATCAAGTATAGTGCACATGAATATACAATAAGATTTATCTAAATTGCGTGATTAGATCATCAAACTTATTTGGAGTTGCTCATTCGACTAGTTCCATAAACATAATTGACAATGGTTCAAATTAATTTTGAGCATGTCTCAAAAACGCAAAAAAAATAAAAATTTAACGTTTTATGTTTGATATTAAGATAAAAAAAAAATTTAGTTGATCGCATGAGAAGGAGAGTGGGAGTAGTATAGACTATCTCACCAAAATCAATTATAATAAATATACCGATATCTCGAAAATTAAAATAAACATAAAAAAATCGCACACAAAAAGAAAAAAGAAAAAAGGGAGGGTTGGTAAGGGTTCGATGACGCGACACTTGTCGAGCTCCGAAGGCCTCAAGGAATCCGCTGAAACCGGGTCTAAGGTTTCGTGGAGCGCCCGCTACTCCTCTGCTCGTCCCGGTGGGCCCCGCCCCGAGACGTGCGATTCGCGCCAGCTGTCGACGGCTGACCAATCACCGTCCGGGCCCCCGCCCACCCCCGCCCCGATCCGACGGTTGCAATGGGCCCCCACACGTTTAGCACGAGCCGACAATACACAGGATGGACGCCCCCCTCCCCCTTCTCTTCCCCGCCCATTCGGTACACCTTTTTCTTAATTGATGGATAATGATGTTAATTAATTAATTAATTAATTTTGTGAACGCCGAGATGTGGTGATGATTGATACGGTAACGAAGCATTATTTTTCAGCAAAGTTGATGAGGGTGATTTGCATTAATTATAAGTGGCGTTTGTCTTAACGTTTGACGGGTGGATGGGGGTGGGGGAGCTTAATTTATTTTATTCTATGTTTTATAATTCGATGGGAAAAGTAGGTCGGCTTTTAATTTATTTATGTATGAATTATGGGAATGGACAAAAAAGATTTCTCCATGGAAGGCCCAAAAAGTCTGGCGATGAAGGTTTTGTCCTTGTCTTTTTCCCTAATCTTACTTGATTAGGTCTCTGGTTGGTGATTAGTGACTCGATAACACTCTCTCTCACTCTCTCTCTCTAAAGGCAAATGATGTATAATGATATCGTCTTAGATGGACTAACCAATGGCAAATCATTGCTTAAATTTATGGAAGCAATGTTGATCGGTATGATGATATTGCAAGGATTCATTGAAATGATATTTATATCTCACCCAATAGCGAATGATATGTTACATGGTCTGTTTTTGTGCTATTCAGCCCTTGGTTCCCTTTTATAGGTCTGTGTATGTGGGCTGTCGGAGATACAACAACAATTGACAATTTCTATGGCTTACTACGATGACCAAAGAAGTGGTTTTGCACCCTTCAGATTAGTTCTTAAGACTAATCAATCTGAGTTTGAAAGTACTACTGTACTAGAGTGTGATCCATAATAGAATACTAGGTAATAATAGGAGGTATCTTAATTCATTTAGAATGATCACATTCTATATAATTATCCATGACTGTTTATGTCTTTAACATGATAACTTATTGAACGAAATATTGGAAGAAAGTGGGATAAGTGGTTGATGCTACTGAAAGAATTCCTCTTTGGATAATAGGTACTGTAATGGGTATTTTTGTGATTGATTTAATTGGTATTTTCTTTTATGGTTCATGCTCTATGTCAGGCTAGATTAAGCTAACTTTTTGGCCACAAAATATATTTAATGAGCGAGTTAAGTTCAAAGCATTTTGCATGGATGATTTATGGAAGAGAATAGTATATAATTCTACATATATAAGTAGAAAGATGATTTTGACAATAGGCAAACTTTATTTTAATGAGCAAATCCAGGAATTTCAAATTATTGGTAAGATCATCTATAGAACTAGTCTAGTCCTTTCTCGTTAGCCTTTAGCCAAAGTCTTCATTTTGATGTGATCTTTCTCTCATGACTTGACTTTTATTTTTAACTGTTCATTTCACCTATAAATTGTGAAAAACAAGAGTCTATCTATGTTGGGGTGGGGGTCTTCCTAAACAGCAGAGTTCAACGACAAAAAATGTTGGGGTTTGGCATTGATTTCATGGGCACAAATTTCCTCCAAGGGCACCAGTTAGCAATTACTAGGAAAAAGAGAGCCTCTCATCTAGATCCTTTCACCACACCATTGACTAAAAGAACAATTTATTATGGTGCTACTATTCTAGCATCTGTGGAATTTTCCAATGTTGCCCCTATCTACCCCCAACTTTGTTAGTCATTATTCTTAGCTGACTATACTTAAAAAAAAAAAAAAAAAAAAAACAGAGAGAGGAGCAACCGTGCTTTCAAGGCATACCCCATCTAGTTATGACATGGAAAATGATGACTTGGTCACAGATTATCTTCTTGAAAACCCAACTAAAAAGTCATTCTTTGAATGGAGCATGCCAAACGGGTCGATAGCGATTGAGCTTTTCATTTGAGGATAATGTTTGGCTTTGTCTAAAAGAGCTTGATTAGGCTTTTGATCAAATTGTGTGTTCCGCAGGGGTCCAGCAATAAGGGAAGGGGGGGAAGCCTTGGCTTTTTATTATGAAGCCCCTTTTTTCCATGCACTTAGAGCAAGAGGAGATGTAGACAAATGGTAGCAATCACAAACTTTTGTGACCCCCAATTGCTTGAGCTATGTAGAGATTGAATCTGCCCAAACTCCCTAGACATTTCAATCCGTCCGTATCGAATCAATCAAAAGTCTCTTCACGCGTGAAGGCAGTGTGGTGCGCCCCCACTTGTGGGGTCACCAGTCTCCCTTATGTGAAGAGAGCTAACGAAACATACCATTTTTCTAGTATTTTGGATCGGTTCGATTCGTATCTTTCAGAGCGCACATTATATGTGGAACGACTATTACCAAATGAAGGGGGAGAAGAAAGGAGCTTGGTGGTGTCTTTCTCTTGCATCAATTATGGAGGGAATAAGCTACCCGTTGATAAAATGTTTTTAGGATATAATAGGGACATCTCTACATGCTTTGCTTCACTAACGTGCCATCAAAAAGGAAAAAAAGATGCCTTCAACGTATATAACTCCAATGAATCGAGTCATCCGAAAGAAATTGTGCAGGTGAATGAGATTGAATGACAAGACAGAGAGAGTACTAATTGCATCATGTCAAATTATCCACTCAAAACTTTTTGGGTGTCTATTTTGGAACCTTTTGTTAGGAGGAGGAGGAGGGGTTTTCTGTAAGGGAATTTGGATGAGACTGTCCCATGCATTTAGTGGCATTCTTAGCCCACACCCCTGGATTCCTACCCCTCATTGTTCTGTTCTTCCTTTTCACCTTCAAATCAGGCTTTCTTCATGCATGGACCACAAAGCCACTCCCAAGGCAAAACACTTGCACACTCATACACTCTCTCTCTCTCTCTCTCTCTCTCTCTCTCTAGGACCACATTTGCACTTGTCTCCTTGCTCTCCTTTCAACCTCCCTCTCAAATAATCAGAATCTCTGCCCTATGCCTCAGATGCCAGAAGGTTGGATAGAAAAGGGAATTGATAATGGGGTTTGTCCGAGAAAGCCCTAAAACTGTACATTTCTTGCTTCTCTGATCGATGCCCTAAATGGTCTATATCCTGATCTCCATCATAGGCCTTTGAATTGCATGTAGCATGTCAGCCTTTTAACAGTATTGGTGAAAAAAAAAACCTCCCTCTAGGGCATTGTTTTTAGGTGGTGACAGGTCCTATATTGTTTTCCCTCTCCTCTTTTTGAGCACCATAATTGCAGAAATAAAAGCTGCACACAATGTAGGGTGTGTCCAAGCATGTGGGTCCAAAATACAGTTCGAACTTATGAAGGTCATCATATTGATGTGGGAGGTCTGCATGCGTGCAGCCTCTGAATTCATCAAACGGGTATTGATCTCAAATTGTTAACGCATGCTAATCAAAAGGGTTTGCATGAATCTTTGGCATGCAAAGAGACTTTCAGGACACACCGAACAAGATGAGCTTATAAAGAAGAGGGGGGGGAGGGGAGGAATCCTCTACATACCAACCGAAACTGTGAGCGTTTTCTGCTTGTGACATGACAGATGAGGAAAGGGGCAAAGGACAGGACATGTGGGCTTTGTTTCATGCGGCACATGGAGAGGTTCCGATCACATTTTTCTCCGTCTGTTTTGCTCCATGACATATCAAACCGACACTGCTGGGGTTTGCTTGAAGGAATTGAAGAGAGAAATAGAAGGGAGAATGTACTGCGGATGAGACAAGCATATTTCCTGTTTGCACGATACTGATGTTACATACATACACTCAGTTTGCGTGATACTGATGTTTCCTGTACAAAGAGAGAGAGAAACAGACAGAGACCAAGGAAGGTGCTAGGTGTACACAAGAGAGGGAGAACTGTTGGGCATGTTTTTTCTTGCACAAACAAGTCAATTCAACGCATTGGAAGAATGTGAGGGGCATTGCCTGATGGAGATGGAGATTTTTTTTGTGAAGGCTTGATGTACAACAGTTCACAAGGAAATGAGGAAACATTGGCATCATGCTGATTGCTTCAGGAATCACATAAACGGCACAGAAAGGTCATTCATTCGGTCTTGATTTGGATCGTAGTATGGGAAGCAGGAGAAAATGACTACTTCCATTCCATTGACCAAAGACTTTGCATATTCTATTGTTTTGAAGGAGTTTTTTAATGAATGTTAGGCAACGTAGACAATTATTGTTCAACCGAAGATGCAAATGACAAAAGTATTAATTCAAATGGAAGCCATAGTCTGTATATAAGACAAGTATGTTGATAACAGTATCCCGTTCGCAGCTGTTGATATATACTTCGTGGAATAAACATTCTCCAACCGGGTTTTCTTTTTTCTCTTCAGATCTTCAATGTCAAGCATCACTGCTGGATATCAGATTTTGTTGGTGAATTTGTAGATGTAATTTCTTTTGAACCACTCGTTTAGAATCCAAGATTAATCGGTGAGGGAAAGATTATTAAGGGGTAAAAAGCGACTCTTCAACAGCAGATTGGGCAAACAGAGAGCGAAAATCTCGTATGTCGTACCAACTTTGTCAATCATACCTTCAAGCTGTAGCATGACTACGAAGGCTGGGTCTCTTCGGTGCTAAGTATAATGAGCTAAACATCGTTTTCTTCTTCGGTTGAATTTTTCAAGAGTATTTTGTTAGTACGTAAAGACGCTCGTCTAAACATAGCTGTGGTTTTAAGCTTTAGGCGAAACTCCATTGTTTCTAAGTTTAGGTCTTTAGGTTTCCGCAAATGAGGTCTCACTTAAGGTTTCAAATCATTTTTCATTAGATTGACCATAACGTTGAAGCTAACATTTCATCATTTTGTTTACAGTTCGCAATGAAAAAGATCAATATCTAGACTAATTCTATTAGACAAAGTAAATCATTTTTGAGCTCCACAAGATATATTTTGTATTCTCACTTAGTATCTAACTCATTAATTGAGCAAATGAGCAAATTATAGACCTTGTTTGATTAGGACGTCTATTTTCGGCTCGCCCATAAAGGTAGTTGGATTTTTAACGGGCTCGGGACTTACCTACGTACACATTGCTTCGCCAGGGCAAAAATAACATGTATATACTACATTTTCTTCCTCACATCCTGTTGTAAATACCCATTAGAATTAAGAAAGTGGAGCAATAAGCAAATAACATTTTGATTGAAACTTCAGTGTTAGCATTTCCCTGTTTCGAATCCACATCCTAGGGTTTCTTCGTTTGAGCCCACGGAAGAAGAGGACATCATTAAATAACAAGTAAAAAAGAAAGAAAGCACCAACACCCAAATTCTTCAAGATGAAGAAGTCATTGTCTGGCTAGACAAGTTCAACATCCTCAGCATAAAAAGCATGTCCTTGAACGTTAAGGAGGGCCTGACCACCAAAAAAAAAAAAAAATGAACGTTAAGGAGGACGATAGACGACCGAAATTCCTCGATGAATGATTTGATTCCTCAACAAAGCAGGAACACGAAACAAATATCAGGGAAAGTGAACGTCAACAGCTACAGATACCAACTTCTTAGGGTTTCCCACCTCGCAATTTGGTTTCCTAGGACCACTCTGAATCGACCCTACATTGAATGTGTGTTCTATATAAAGCCATGTCCATTATCTAGTGATGATGAAATGGAGGCACCCCACCATATTTACTCACTCCATCAATAATTTAGGGGGAAGTTATTCCATTGAAAAAGGCTCCGGATAAGGAAATCTCCCCAAGAGGATGCTAATGCTCATTGAGGCTCTATTTTGTTGTACCTTCGAGATGGGTCCTTTTCCTGATGCCAAGCCTTGCAAATTGTTCTTCGTTTTCACTTCGTGTTAGCATTTCCTTCAATGAAAATCTAACGAGTAGAAGCAGGCCTAGCCGGGTGGTTTGGTTCAGCATGAGTAGAAAGGGACACCGAACTCGGCGGGCCTGGACAGATCTACTGTTTCCCGTTAGGTCTATGATGATTGCCAAGCTCTACTCCTGCATGAGGTGATGCAATGGTTCAAGGGCAATGTTATGAACAAAGATGGAACAAAGTTTGACTCCTTGATAAAATCTCCAGTGAAGTCACTTGATATGCAAGGGTGGGTTGATTTGTTCATCGAAGGAGCTTTCAGATGAATAGAAAGCCCGAAAAGTTTCATGCGCACTGGGCCAAGAGGCTGGACCGCCACGGCCTACGAAAAGCTGTGATACAAAGTCAAACAAATCTCCGGTGTGTCCTCGTTATGGACAATTTCACTTACTTATACTAATAAGAAATAAATGAAGGAAATCGCTTAAACTACTCATTTTCCTCGTGGTTTCTTAATACATCAGCCAAGTACGCACCCTGGGATGATACAGGTTATACACAAATGCACAAATTGCCACGACCAAACTAATCATCCAGATCCTGACATCAGCCAAAGTATCATGGATCAATCCTTAATCTTGAGCCGATACTGTGAAGCGCAGTGTCTCTTAACGAAGACCTCTAATATGAAGAAGTGCAGCTTTGCAGTTGATGACAGGGTCAAGATATTAACCTCTTCCCAATTCCAATCAGGGAAGAAACCAGACATCGGACAAGACCATTAGTAGATGCTCCGGACGTCGGGACAGGTCAAGCAGTGCCCATGACACAGACATGAAATGGGAGATATTAAACTCTTCCCAATTCCAATCAGGGAAGAAACCAGACATCGGACAAGACCATTAGTAGATGCTCCGGACGTCGGGACAGGTCAAGCAGCGCCCATGACACAGACATGAAACGGGGGCCCACGACAGCATATAGGCTCGTCAGGAGAATCTGCTTTGGCACGAGCCCTCAGGATGTCGTTAGCATCCTCAATCACTGAAGCAGCCACCAATGTGTACTCCCCAGGAACGAGAAAGTAGAGGGAGAACAGGTGCTTAGTTTCCTTAAGTGGGGGAACTTCCATGGTGATCCCATTCAGAACACCTGCATGTAAAGGTCAGAATGAGAAATGACTTGGGACTAATCTGCTACTCAAGAAGACTATTTTCGTCACAGATATATTGCGAAGAAACATTGAGGAATAGGAGAGGGATGAGGGTGCTAACTTATGACAGCTCAAATTCTTTCATAACATGAAGAAATCTAGCAAAATAGGCAGAGAACCCACAGGAGCTGACACAGTCAAGTCCACAGAGTGAATTGACTACATTTCCGTCTGAAAATCTAAAGGGAAAGAACATAAGAGCATTACCTGACCATAATACAGTAGCATTGGCTCCTTCAGTACAATTTTCCCCAGCTACATCCCGACATGTGATACTAAGGCACATCCTGATCGTCTCCTTCGTGTTATTACGCACCAGAACTTCCATAGGAGTGACCTCATTTGCCATCATACAGCCTTCTGATGCGGTTTTTTCCAACTGAATCATAGATGCCATTGGCAGGTCAGGTACTGCAGCATCACTAGAACCATCTCTGACCAGTCTGAAGCCAAATGTCAACGGATCTGGTAACAATACATCCATAACGGATGACTGCAGGGCTTTCTGTATGGTGTCCTTGATATTTAATTCTCCTGAGCTGTTCCGTCCTGAATGCCATTTAACTTTAATTCTGGAAATCAACTTTTCAATAGAGGCATTTAATTCAGCTTTAGCACTCTTCTCTGAGAAGCTTGAACTTCTACTTGTACTAGCCCCATTGGAATGAGTATCTCGAAGAAAAAAGGAGTCATCAAGAACGGGTAATTTGAAATGCTCCAGTGGTATGAGTACCCTTGCAGAGTAATCACGGTCTATTCTAGTTTTTGGACAAGAATATTCAACGGCATCTTGATCAATTGCTTTGTTAATATCAGCTATAGGATTTTCCAACTGAACTGACACACTTATTTCAAAAACTACATCTGTTGGATTAGACAACTCAAGCTCCAAAAAACGCAGTCCCCAGCTCCCTCGGAAAGGATCAATCTTTACCAGTCTCTCCAACTTACGCTCTGAAGACAGAGCTTCCTTAGTAGAATTGCCATCTCCAAAAGCTGGTATAGGACTGCTTTCACTGACATGTGCTGGAATTTCCATGGAAAGTAAACGAGCCTTGACAAAAGACAGGCCTTGTAGCACACAAACTGGTAATGGGACCACCAGTCGTCGGCCAGGGGTTACAGCAGATCCATTAGCCGTGGGATCTCCAGAATCTGTAAGCGGCCCTGAGAATGAAAATGAACAAAGTAAGCCATAAAAATTGGATGTAATTTCATCAGCAATAACATTCAGTCGTTCTGGTTTATATAAATATCACCAGTTTGCATGCTAGAAGTTCTTGGTGAGGAACAACATAAACATGAAAAAGAGCAGCATGTAGGGGTCATAAACATGTTATACAGCTGGAGACAGCAAATAGAGCTAGAGCAAAAGTGTCATGCAACAGATTGATTTAAAGGAGGTGAATAAAACAATCACGTTTCCTCCCTAACTAATGTTAAGTAAGACTCGTCAGATCAAGTCAAATTGGCCATCATGTGCTCTCGTGATTGGGAAATAATCCTAAGAAATTGTGTACTGGTTAAAAATGCCATAACATATGGAGAGAATACACTCTAGCAAACCCAGTTCTGAGACATTCCGTGATTTCTCCCAAGACAAACATTATCTTCTTTTCTGGAAATCATTCACCACTGACCAAAATTATCCTCCATCATTGTCCATAAAGGAAACCAGATGTAAGCACAAGCATTTGCTTTAGACTATCAAGTTGACCACTAGATGCCATGAACTTGACAAAAGGCCTAAATATCAATCCAGTGAAGTGGCAAAGCACAATGACTAGACATGTGCAGGCAGTGATGTGTGTGTGTGTGTGTGTGTGTGTGAGAGAGAGAGAGAGAGAGACAGACAGACAGACAGACAGACCTGCATAATGGATTACCAACATAGGGCTGTTCCCATCCTTATGATGCCTGCCCATGATACCTGATCCACTCTTGCCGGCATTATCAGGATCCACCAAACCAAGCTGCCACGCTTTCAAAGTAACAGGCAGAGTAACTTCAGCACCAGGTTTCAGAGGAAGAGAACCTCTTAAGGCTTCATATGCAACTGAAACGACAGAATCTTGGTTCTTTCCAGAGAAAGATATATGAGCCTGTTCGACTGGAACTGTACCAGCATTAGACAGACTAATCCACACATCACGAATTTCTCCTTCGTATAGAATTATGGCACCATCACCCCCTATAATGTGTGGCACCAAAAGTGGAAGCTGGGGTACTACAGATATATTTGGAATGGAAACACTTCGTAACTTTGCAGATCCACAACATCGGAATGGGTCAGAAAGAACAAGACCTTGTGCAGCTCCAAGAAGCAGATTTTCAACATCCCTGAAAAGGTGTTCAGTGACTACCCCATAACAATGAACCATGCACCCTGGTATAGTGACCTGCCCCACTGATGTTGGAATCCCCGACAAGGTTATCACTTTTGATGAGTTAGGCGGAAGATTTACACTAACAGGAAAAGGATCAACGTTTCCAGAATGCATAGATAGATATATACTATCTACCCGTAGATCAAAACCACAAGGATTAGCCAGTTCAACCAAGACATGGACCGGTTCTCCAACAATCCATATTACCTCCTGCTTGCCACTATCATTCGAATCACCCTTGCTAAATGGTGTATATATGAAAGGCCCTGATGTAGCTGATCCCATCCACCAATCTTCTCTAGATGGGTTGCGTTTCACAACGTCTACTTGTGAAGAGAGTAGAGGGAATGAGTATAGTCTGCAAAGCATGAAAAAAACTACTCAGACCTTTTTCAGTGTACCCCTCCCTCCAAGAAGGGAGGGAAGAAAAAAAAACCCCAGGAACTAACCCCCCCAAAAAAAAAGAAAAGAAAACTGAAGGCATAATGTCTACATGAATGATTAAATAGAAGAATATCGGAGTTAAGCTTTTATAAAAAGTGGAAGAGAAGTCACCAAAAGTTCACAATCAGTCCCAAAGAGCATGAGAAGTGACTGCATTAATCTGAAAAATTACAATGTGGAAACATCTGAACTGCAAAATCAATGCTTGCAGAAAAAAGATCGCAAAGGAAACCATGATAACATTCGGAAGGAGAAGCCCATTGTACCAGAAAAAATATTAGCATTTGCAGGGAAACTAGAAGAACCAAATGCAGCACTGTCACCTCATCAATTACTTTTCACAGTAAAGGCTTTAACATTATGGAGCTTCTAAGACATGGAAGTCATTCTCTCTATTATAAGTACCTTATAAATGGTAAAGCAGGATCAGCACATCTAGTTCCTGACGGAAGCCTCTCTGCTGAATTTGCAAGTG
Organism: Eucalyptus decipiens; assembly: GCA_014182575.1. NCBI lineage: Eukaryota > Viridiplantae > Streptophyta > Magnoliopsida > Myrtales > Myrtaceae > Eucalyptus > Eucalyptus decipiens. The sequence goes on along the minus strand of CM024611.1, from coordinate 42,697,902 downwards.
CATTAGCAAGACCATTCTGTCCGACAGGCGTAATTAAGGGGTAATATGATCTTAGGAGACGAGCTGCTGCACTCCAAGCAGCCAAGGGATCCCCTGCGCGAACAGCAGAAAGTAGTATCTCTCGCAGCACAACCATCTGCAGAGTGCTCCATTGACACTCAAAGAGGGAAACTATCGACTGGTGCAGCACCTTTCCACCATTGGCAGAACCCTGTCCAACATCCTATTCATCAAAAGCATATTATTGAATTTGTTATGCTCAACGAGGGATTGACAGAAAAAGAAAATTAAAAATTAAAACTCACTGTCCAACAATTTGGTTTGTTCATTAATTTTTTTGCTTTGGTTAACTTTGTACCTCTCCACGCAGTATATCTGCAAAGTAACAACCATTTTTGGCCAAAATAACGGGCAGAATGTAGAACTGCTTTATCTAATCAAAAAAATTCTTAGTGGTCGTTTAAGTTCTCTAAAAGTAATTTTCTGGTATTCCTGGAAAAGGTAAGCTTCTGAAAACAATTTACAAAAAACCACTCGCCAGAAAAGCTTGCTTGACGAAATTTCCCTATGAAACTAACAAGCTATTAGAATTGGGTGTCTAACCATCGACCTTCTTAATGCATAGAAAGAAAAGCAAGGGGTACCAGATGACATTGGATCTGGGAATGATCCTCATAGGAGCTTAAACCAAGAGATATGATAAATGTGAAATAAAGAAGCCATTCAATGTCTGTCCCAATGCATTAGTTGAGTGGCATAGAAGTTGAAAACAGCAGACACTTATCAGATGTATGACATATGCAGTAACATGGAGCCACAGTACACTGGTCATAGTACTTAAGAAAGTTTACTTCCCAGTAATGTGTTTTGACAGGCTCAGACAAATAACAAACAGAAGATTACTGAAAAGGGAAAAGCGAGTCTTGAAGCAACTGATGAGTTTAAATACATTGTAGTGAATGGTTCCTTATGCTGTACTCAGTGTCACACGTCTCCTAAAGAAATTTTGATGATTTGGCATTAACTTTACTCTTCACAACACTAAATGTCTGAAGTTCCAAAATCCGTGATGGCATCAACAGTTGCATTTATGGAGAGTCAAATGTAAGCCAAAAGTAGCCAAAGTTTCGTTCTATTCACTCACATCATCAAGAGGATGCTCGGACACAGATGCTCTACTTTGAACACGATATGCTTTTGTTGTCATTGCCAGAACTTGCATGGCACTAAGAGCAGCCAATCTGTTTTCTTGTTGCAAGTACAGCTGAGCTACTTGCCTCGAAAAGAAGGCAGCTTTCCTTTGATAATTGATTTTCCCATAGAGGCGAGCTATTTCAACAAATAATATGAGTCTGTCACTCGCATCAATCAAAGATTTTGCACCATCAGCAGCATTCGTCAACAATTCAGCCACATCCTTGGTCAGATCTCTTCTGTAACATCAAAAATGAAAGGCCAAAAAACCAATTGAGATTCTGAGGGTCATATCATGGAACCATTTTACTGTAGGTATATGCATAATAGTATTATAAATGCATATCTAGGAATTTAGCTCTAATGTAAAAGTCAAAAAACCACCCAAAGCTGCATATTTCAGACAGATAAAAGGCAGGAAGGGGCATAAGTATGACCACAAAAGGAAGTCAAGTACATATATAAACTATTGAGCCTACAATAGGCCAACCATATTCTCTGCCTACAAAGTTTCAAGAGCAATGAAGGTGATTATCCCATTCAAAAGCATCTGCCAGATCAAAATAAAACGAAGTGTATAATGGAAGGACTTGCAACCCTCCGCTCCTCTGTTTTGACAAAAAATAATCTTGAACAAAACTGTAAGAGCTCATTCTCTAAAATTGCATGCAACTGATACTACTGCTTTTTTCTAATGATAAGCCACACCATCAGACTTATTTCCACCATAGTAGCTTGTTTAGCAATTATTGTCAACCTTAAGAAGATTGACATTGAAGACCCCAAATTCATTCCATTTATGAAAGTTGCTAATTGTAAGGGGAATCCCATAAAAGTGCCCATGTCATATGCCAACTATGACATTTTTAAACCTCTTGCTCAAATAATGTGAATGGCTGGCATTAGTCTAGTAGGTAACGTAAAATAAGTGATTGTGCAATACTGACAGATTTTGATCCAGCTTTACAGAGTGAAGTGTTCTACTGGACAATATCCAGGTTATTGTTGTATGCTACAATAACTAATCAACAGTTTAACTGCATAACTCCACCAAATGAGAACATGATGTCTGTAGGTACATATTAATTGCATCTCTTGGTAGCACAAGTGTCTTGTTACTATCCTCTCGTCCAGCAGTAATATCTGGAGTGGCCACCAAAGGGCATGTGGCTATCTTAGTTAAGTTTATTTTATAAAAGGGGACATCAAGCAAGTTCAAAGTGATAAACTTATTTTAGAATTTACCTGCAAAGGAACCTTGCTAATTTCAAGGTAGCCTCAAGCTCAAAGCTCAATGGTGATACTCTGTATACCAAATAAAAGAGTGTTATCAGCACCATCACCTGGATGTTACAAATTCTTATAGCTGACCACAAATAACTGAACCAAAAAGAAAGAGTAAGAGTGGGAAAGTGCTGTCTTCCAATAAAAATATAGTAGGAAATTACACATAAGCCAAGAAACAAGCATTAGTTACCTCTGTGCATTATCCTGAATGGATGACTTTCTGTAATGTCCGATGACACTGTTGTACCGGTACTTTACCTCATCCACTAATTCCGGATCCATGTGTCCCATCCGATCTAACTGATAATGAGTCAAAAAAGTAAATTAAATGAGATCAAATGGAAAATAAAGCTAAAGGAACCCAAAGTCCTTAATTATGCATATTATATCAATTTTTGTTCATAAGGCACATGGAGGACCATTCACCAGCCTATTTTCCATAGTAGTTTGACTAAACATCATCTGGCTCAAGGGATCCACATAAATAACTGGGCATATTTGCCTAGAAGAATCTCAAGGTTATCAACGTTCACCTTCTTAAAAGTTTCATAGGGAAGGCAAAAGCTTCAGAGACGGGAATAAAATATCAAATCATGAAGTAAATGAATTCACATAATTTGAGATAGCTTACCATTAATGCACATACACCGCCCTCTAGTGCTCCCGCATACCAGAAATAATCTCCCGTCAACCTAGCAAGTTCTAAAGCTGTTTGATAATGGGCATTAGCATCAACAGGTGATCCTGCCAATAAACAGTAGTCCCCAATGGTCTTTTGTGCTCGGCCCAGTCTTCGCTTTTTTGCCTTAATCAACTGCATTATATGAAATCAGTTAAGGTTACAGAACAGCATTCAACATAGTTTTCCAAAGAAAGCTACAAACATAATCCGCAACCAAAAAAAAAAAAAAAAAAAATTGCAAATTCTTAGGACACCTAAACATGAACCTCCTCTGAACTGAAGTTCGCTTGAGAATCAAGAGGCGTCTTCAGGATAGTTCCGGCAGACTCAGCCTGAAGAACCCACTTTTCGAATTCCATTAGTAATGAAGCAGCTACGTCTTGCATCATAGTTTGCAAATGGAACTCTTGCGTCTGACGATCAGCAGGTGGGAACAACTTGAGATTAGAGTCCTTCTTACTTCCATCCTCTAGCTGCAGTAAATCAGAAAATTAGATACCCCTTCAACATTTTTCTGGAAACAAAGTCCACACCAAACTGCTGCCGAACGAATTACATTACAGCACGCATATTCTAACCATAATACTAACACTCTTAAAGAAGTGACAACGGCAAGCCAACAAGATGCCTAAACTATTAACTAACCCCAATCATAAAGCTACAGTTTCTTTCGCGCCTTGTAGACCTCGAGCACCATAGCCAAATGAAAGAATCATTTCATCATCGATTACACTCAGCCGGACTCTCTATCCAACAAAATCGAAAGGGACCGAACCTGAGTGTCGCTGGGGCAAAACGCGAAGCACCTCCGAACGAGCGCGGACGCGTACCCCTTGCACTTGACGCCGAACTGCTCGATCACGTCGTCGAGATCGGGCGAGGAGGGGCAGTGGCAGACGCCGACGACGGCCAGGATCTTGCGGTTCGACTGGAAGTCCTCCCAGGGGCTGGGCGGGGAGCCGCCGATCACGAACTTGAAGCGGAGGGAGCCGGAGTCCCAGGGCTGGTGGGCGAAGGGCGACTTCTGGTGCTCGGTGTAGAAGGAGCTGATGGCGGAGAGGGAGACGGAGCCGTGGCGGAGGAGCATGGCGGTGTAGTCCCGCAGCAGCGGCGTGGGGACGTGGCCGACCGGGAGGACGGCGACGCGGATCATGGCGCCCGTCTCGATGCTGACGTCGGGCTCCATTTCCGGCGAGGCTCCGGCGCCGGAGATCTGCCGGCGATGCGGGGACGGGGATGGGGAAGCGCCGAAGAGATCGAGATCGAGATCTCGAGAGAGGCGTTGGGAGTTGCAGAAGTCGAGCTCTCACTGGATCGGGCAGTTGCGATTTTGCATCAGGGGAGGACGATTGGAGGCTGTTTGGATGCGGGAGGAGCGTACGTTCTCGGTTGGGATAGAGATTTCCCTGGACCGGGTCGGGACGCTTTATCCAAGAATTTGTTTTTTCCTTTTTTTTTCTTTCTTGTGCTCATCTTGTAAATTCGACACAACCTATATAATGGCAAACATGTGCATTTTGTCCTTAATTGGAAAATCATTTGTCTGCCAACACAAGTCATAATTCATATCATGTTGTTATATGCCCATATTTCTGAAATATTAATTGAATAAATTGAGATTCCATTTGATCCATAACATTCGAATCTTAAAGATAAAGATTTGTCTTGATTGCATAAAATTGACATGCCTGACTAAACCATCATGTCGATAATGTGGTATAGCCTTGTCCAATCCAAAGATTTGACCAACAAAGACTAGGGTGCACCAGCCACCCACTAGCCCTCGGCCCCATGGAGCCGATAATGTGGTATAGCCTTGTCCGATCCAAAGATCTGACCGACCAAGACCAGGGTGCACCGGCCACCCACTAGCCCTCGGCCCCATCGAGCCCCTGAAAAACCGATCCAATCCGATGGCTCATGTTCATCCTCATTGAAAAAGACACCAAATTCACTCGCATTGCCACCACCTCACCAAATTCATCAAACAAATGCACCATAATCACGCAACCTTAAAAAACATCTAGTGTATCGCTTGATGCGTGGCCAGGCCAAAGTCCGGTATCGGCATCTTCAAGAAACAGCATCGGACTAGACGAACAAAGGGCGGAAATGGAAAAGACCAGATTGAATCTAATAAAGAGAGAAAGTATTAAGTAATTCTCAGAATCCGTCGGGCTCTTTACATAAAGGAAAGAATTGAGTCATTGACCCCCCTACATATAATAAAAGAAATAAGGAAGTAACGAGGAATTACTAGAAAAAGAATTCCCAAAGGTGCTTTCGCCCACCTGCTGCTGCTGCTGCTGCTACAGCTACGATACCCTACGCTATTCTCAAAAACCTTCTCCATTACTTTGCCAACTGCTGCTACCAACTGCAAGGAATCTCCTTCCGTGCTGACGTTGACCTATGATCCCTTGCTTTTCTTGCCAAGATCGTCTCCAGGCAAGGCAGTTTGGAGTTGATCCTCTTCTTACTAGAATGCATCATCAAAAAACAGCATATACGAATCGGACAGCAACATAAAACGAGTATGGTTTTAACCGCTCGCTTCAGTTGACAGACACCTGGAGTGTTTCCAGTGTTTCTCCGCTACTCATGCCCTTCAATGCTTCAGAGAGAGGATCGTCTTCCGACAGCATCATGTTGAGATCCGGCATCATGTTGAGATCCGGCAGTAGGAAAGAGGCGCTTTGCTTCTCGGGAGATCCGCACCTTTGTTGAGAATCTGAGGATTGACTAGGGCTTGCGACCTGCATTGGCAATGTAGAAGCAGCATGATCCACAGTGGAGGGAGCTTCAATGCCATGCGCGTTGGAATTCGCTTTTTCTGGTTCGTGGGTGGCGCTGATGGTGGTGATCTTTGTTGTGTTCATATCCGCATCATGCTGCAAAGTGAATGCCGTCTTAGAAAACTTACGCTGCTACTCAGGACCAAAAGAGTAAAAAATAAGGTAGGTGCTGCTGCAGCTTTGAAGAAACTATGTGGAAAAGGCCGAGGTAAAACAAATTCTATAACAGAGGGAAGTTGTATGTTCTTCTCAGATCCAGTTTATGTGATTGAATTGCTTTACTATGCGAAGCACTTTCAATTGATCTCCCAAGAAGGAAGCACTTTCTGGAAAGTAATGCCATTCTACTAAGTTGGTTCACAGAAGCAGAAATTAGCAAGGAAGAAAGAAGAAAAGATTGAAGCCAGGAGACATGCAAATCACCTTCATCTTCTTCAAGCTCTCGTTTTTTGTGCTCTGCTCCTTGAAAGTTGCACGCAAGGTCGCTATCTCCTGCTCAGAAAATATGAAAGCAGAGATGAGAAATGAAGGAGATGTGATCAAAAGGAATGGCAGAGGAAAGGAAATGCCAAATGCCAAATGCCAATACCTTGTTTAAGTGTACCCTTTCCTTCAAAAGCACGCCCTCCTCCTCTTTAAGTTCAGCAAAAGTCTAAGAACAAGAAATCAAAAGATTAACACCTATATCTTTCTTCACTGATAAATGGCAGAAACATTCATGATTGATTTGAGAAGCTTATATTCGCAAACCAAAATACTGTTCTGCTTTAAATAATCTGTGTCAGTTTAGCTGTTAACTGGGGCAGGTATAAAACGAGCAAGTACCTTCCTTTTCTTTGACTTTTTAAGATCCGGCGTCCCAGAATCACTCGAAGCAATGACCTGCAACCCAAAAGAAATTCAAATTAGGGTCAATACACCTGGGGGAGTAATCATACTATCATTCAAAACGATGTCAAAACTAGACAATGACCAGTATCAAAACAAAGGCAACAGGTGATGGATCTAACTCCCGAAAATGAAAGAGAAAGCTCAACCGCCGGAACGACTCGAGAAATGAAGGAAGAAAATAGGCTCCTTGACCCGTTTCCGTCACTGCAACTAGTGAAGCAGAAAGCGAAGCCATCCCTCGATTCCTACACGTCCCAGCGACTTGCCCAAATCCAAACTTCAAACAGATAAAGACATCCATCGCGATGAAAGCGCGCATCTTGGGGGCATCGATCCGCCGGCGCCACGTGACCCGGCTCACGTGAAGAGCCGCGAGCTCCCCTTTTTTGACTTCTTTCCCCCACAGGAGGAGGGGACGAGAAAAAGACACGCACCCCTTTGCAAAACCAACCCCCCCGAATCCGCCGCTTCCTTCTCCCTTCGGAATTACTCCCTCCACGCTCGAGAAATTTCCTCCCCTTCGATTCCGTGCGTTTCCTGACCAGGGAGCGACATTCAACGAAAGCTCCCCCACCCCACCTCCACGCCCCCAACCAAAAATTCATTTTTTAAAACAAGGAAAACGAAAACAACACCAAAAGCAAGGAGACAAAAAAAACCACCCAGTCGCGAAGGCCGCCGGTGGGTCCCGTCCTGGATCGGCAATGTCAAAGCACCCCACTTCCCATTTGAAAGATTCCCTCTCTCTCTCTCTTCCGCCTCGAGAAAGGGTCGGGGCGCAAAAGAATAATTCACAACCCGCCCAAAAGAAAACACGACGAATCCGATCTTCCTCAACTCCCCCAAAAAAGACCCGAAGACATGGACAAACAAAGAAAGAGAGACAGATAGAGAGAGAGAGAGAGGGTGCACGGAGGACAGCCCTGCACGCGCGCGCAGGGGATACGCGCCCCCCTACGCCTTCCCTTCAACAACATCGCACCGAACAGGGGTCACGCCTCAGTCCTATCGCTCCCGTCCCCTTCCCCCATCGCGGGCCCCACCGAAGGGGGACCCGGTCCGCGTGCGAATGACGTGAATGCCCCCCCGCGAGCCTTTCCCTTTTTTGACCTCCTTCCGAAGAAATTCAGAGACTTTGGACGGTGTACTTTTCAGGGAAGAGAAGGAGAAGAAGAAGAAGAAACAGCCAAAAAAGGGGAACGAGGACACGGAGATCGTGCGGGCGAAGGGGAGGGAGTTTCCCCCCCCCCATTGGCCCGCCAGCTCGGGAGCTCCGGCCCGACGGACGGCGGGCATTCCGCCGCCGCCGGATCCGGCGACGTTTGGGTCCCCCCCGGTTGGCGAAACGAAACGTCCTTTTCAAGAGCTTCGTCATCTTTAATTTTTAGAAAAATAAAAAGGAAGGAAAAAAAAAACAGGTGGTTGGAGGAGGGATGGATTGAGCGAAACGGAAAAGGAAAGTGCGCGTCTCTCTCTCCCACGAACAGTTCGTGCTCGACGAGTTAACGGGCCGTCGCGGACAGGCGGAGCCGCCACCGATCTCGCGGCCGTTTCGCGGTGGAGAGACGGGAACCGCGCCGGTGGCCCGTCGCCAGACGCCGGCGGTGGCACTTCCGAAAATAACGCGGAGAAAGAGGGGGGACCGAACAGCGACGGTCGATCTTTAAGTACCCTCTGAAAGATCACGACGCTTGCGATTTCGCAAGTTAGAGGATGACACGACGTTGGTCGCACAGAGAGAGATGAAATGGCGGTGGAGCTCAAAAAGGCACCTGACACAGAGATTTCAGAAGAAGGAACTCAAATCTGACATGCAGGGTCGCTGATAATCTGCTAAATCGAGTTACGACCGATCGAAGAACACGCACGCGAGCGTCTTCTCGCGCGACCGAAGATGTCGAGAACCGAGAGCTCGGGTCAGACGAGAGAGAAAGAGAGAGAGATTACCTTAGATGTGGAGGAGGAGGAGCCGCAGACCTGCAAGTTGGAGTCGTCGCAGCCGCCGTCGGCGGTGCCGGAGGAGGATGCGGCGCTCCACGAGAGCGGAGTCGTCGGGCTGTTCCTCGCGGAGTCGCCGCACCTCTTCGCCGGCGAGCCGGCGTCGCATCGGAAGGCAATCCTCGACCGGGGCTGCCGGATCCCCCACCTCGGCGGCGGCAGGGGCGAGCCCGAGGCCGAGGCGGCCGCCGCCGTCGCCGCCGCCGCCGAGGACGAGGGCGGGTGCGGGTGCGGCGGTGGAGCGGGCGCGCATCTGGGCTCCTGCTTGAGTCGCACCAGGAGCTCCGCGACCATTCCGTCCTCCGCCATCGCCGTCTTCACCCACTCGTCCTTCGCCACCATCGTCGCCGCAAGGAACCAAGAAACCCAATACCCAGATGCTCGCCGGGAAACCAACCGAAGAAGAGAGAGAGAGGAGAAGCAGAGAAGGAGGCGGGTTTAGCGTGAAGATGAAGTGACGAGTCTCTCTCTCTCTCTCTCTCTGTGCGGCTTGTGTTGCAGAGAGAAGGTGGAGGAGGAAACGAGAGAGAGAGAGGGAAAGGGAAGGGTTGAGGCGGACGAGGAGCTTCTGCTTATTCTCTATATTGGAGGACCCTTTTTATTTTCCTCTTCTTCTTTTTTTTTCCTGCTTTTTTCTTTCATCGTCTGACTTTTATTTTATTCCTTTTCTTCTTTTTTTTTGGTTTTTTGGTTCTTGGGGCTTCTAGTGGCGAAACTGACACTGTTTTTCTGACACGGTCCTCGAATTTTTGCGCTTTGCGCAACTAGACCCTTGGACTTGCGGTTTTTTTTCGAATCAAGTCTACTCCATCACCAATTCCAACAGATCGAGGGCTTTGATTGTTTTAGGATAACTAAGTGAAAATGTATATGTTGCTTTCCAATCAAGAATTTAATAATAAATGATCAATCGGTGCTACTGCAGATGGTAGGAGCTACTGAAAGTTCTGCTTAGCTAAATCTTAGATTTATCTTTCCCTAGTAATATATTAATTGAGTGTCCTGAGAATGGAATAGCTCCGTTTTTAATGCACCGGTTGATTGTAACACAACACAGATTAATACATTAGTTGATAGATTTTTCTTGATTGGTTACTTAATAAATGGTCGTGAGATGCTCGTTGACACCTTATTCTTAAAACTTGGTAAATACGAAATGACAACCTTTATGAGGGAGTGTTGTGGATCCTCGATAGTGGTTAAGGTTATACCTCACCATATCACAAAAACTTGAAAGCTCCACTGAGGACTTCTCTGCCTGCCAAGTAAACCTGATGAGCTGTTAGATATGTGTTCCCTAATTTAATGTATAAGTGTCAATGTCCGCACACCTCAACTCTCAATTAAAAATATATTTTCTCTTATCCCTCTTCAAGAGAATACCTTTGAATTTAGGGATAATACCCTAAAAAACCCCAAACTGGTACACTTGTGACAAATTTACCCCAAACTATTTTTTTGACCACCAAAAATCCAAAACTGGTATACTTTTGACAAATTTATCCCAAACTGGTACATTTGTGATAAATTTATCCTATGTTAGTTTTCGTTAAATTTTATTCTCAAATTATTAAGTTAAATGACACGTGACAGTTAACCAGTATATCAATTTAGGATTTTACGTTCCGTTTGTCATAGTTTACAATTTTTATGATTTTTTTGTGGTATTAATCCAATTTAGTATAGGGTATATTTGTCACGAATTTACCAGTTTAGGGTTTTTTGCAGTCGAATAAATTAGTTTGGGGTAAATTTTTCATAAATGTACCAGTTTATGGTTTTTTATAATCAATCAGGGTAAATTTGTCACAAGTTTACCAGTTTGGGGTTTTTTAAGGTATTATCCCTTGAATTTAAACGTGACAGTTTAAAGATATACAAAGATTCAGGTTGCTTAATGAGTACTCGTAAAATACTTGTTGATTCCTTACTCTTAAAACTTGGTAAATGCGAAATGGTAACCTAATGGCAAGATCGATTTTTTTCTTTTCAACGTCATACCAGTTTTAACTTGCCACATTTGAAAGATTATGCACAAATTGTATATCGGAGACAATGTAATGCGATTTCGGTTTTTCTTTTTCATTTTGTTTTCGGTTATTCCTTTTTCTTTTTCTTTTTGGTTTTTGGGGCTTCTAGTGGCGAAACTGACACTGTTTTTCTGACACGGTCCTCGAATTTTTGCGCTTTGTGCACCTAGACCCTTGGACTTGCGTTTTTTTTTCGAATCAAGTCTAATCCATCACCAATTCCAACAGATCGAGGGCTTTGATTGTTTTAGGATAACTAAATGAAAATGTAGATTTTGCTTTCCAATCAAAAATTTGATACTAAATGATCAATCGGTGCTACTGCTAATGGAGGAGTTACTGAAATTTCTGCTTAGACGAGTCTTAGATTTATCTTTCCCTAATAATATATTAATTGAGTGTCCTAAGTATGGAATAGCTCGATTTTTAATGCACCTATTTTTTTTTAATGACCTGAGAACCACCATATAGTTGGCAGCCGGCGACTTAAACCCGGGAGCACTAGCGCGAGGCCCACCTCCCACGGCACCCCACTTAAGTTGTGCAATAGAGACGAGAAGTTTCGAACCTCTCCTCTCTCAGATGAGGGGGCAAAGCGCGAACCAACTCGTCCATCGCGGGGTGGGTTTTAATGCACCAATTATTCGTAACACAACGCAAAGCAATACATTAGCTGATAGAATTTCCTTGATTGGTTGCTTAATAAGTGCCCGTGAGATGCTTGTTGAAACCTTATTCTTAAAGCTTGGTAAATATGAAATGACAACCTTTATGGGGGTGTGTTGTTGATGCTCGATAGTGGTTACGGTTGTACCTCACCATATCACAGAAGCTCAAGAGCTCCGCTAAGGGTTTCTTTGCCTACCAAGTAAACCCGATGAATTGTTAGAATTGTATTCTTTATTTTAACGTATGAGTGTCAATATCTGCACATCTCGACTCTTAATTGGAGAGATATTTTTTATTCCCCCTCTCCAGGAGAATACTCTTGAATTTCACGTTAAAAAGTTCAAACGTGACAGTTTAAGGACATGCTAAAATCCAGGTTGTTTAATAAGTGCTTGTGAAATACTCGTTGATTCCTTACTCTTAAAACTTGGTAAATACGAAATGATAACCTAATGGCGACATCAATTTTTTTTTTCTTTTCAATGTCGTATCAATTTTAACTTGCCACATTTGAAAGATTATGCACAAATTGTATGTTGGAGACGATGTAAGCGATTTCAGTTTTTCTTTTTCATTTTATTTTGGGGTTCTTGGCAATTTTAAATCACCAGGGAATAGTTAAGAATGGCATCCCAAATCCAATTAGACGCAACTAAAACATGAACCTATGCTAATTTCAAGATAAAATTTTAATGGAGTCTCGATTATATTAATAGGAATTTGATATCCACTCAAACCTTAGAAAACACATAAATGCAGGAACAGATCTAGAAAATTCTCTTAGCAGGGACAAAATTAAATCAATCAGTAATTTAATAAATGATAGATCTATGGAATTTTATATTATATAGTTTTTTTTCAGGACAACTATGTTTTCAAGATTATTGAATTTATTTTTTATCAATCTCTGGAAATCAAAATGAAAAGTATTTACTTTTGATTTTGTTGTATATCTTTTAGTAATTTAATGAGCCAAAGAATTGTTTTTCAGGTCAAAAATAATTTAGAAACAATTTTAAAAACCTCGACATATTCCCAATTTTCGACAAACTGAGCGGAGGCAGCCACCCCACTGCTTTAAAGCCAAGGCTGTCCATGTACGAATGAATAAATAAATATAGAAATGATAATATGATTATGTAAATAATTTTGTGCATTATAGCAAACGATGGTATCATGGCAAATATAATTAGTCTAATTTGAATATCAGTTAACCAACACGTGAACCGTATGAAGTTCTATATGATTTTTTTTTTCTTAACAAAGTTGTTTAGAAATCTTAAAATTTGATCACAACCTCATTCGCTTATGCGAGTCAAGAAAATGATTTGCTACGACCCAATAGAGGTGATCAGCTCGATGTTTCAGACTTTGAAGCTGAAACCTACCATATCATGTTATATTCGATTTTCATATTTCGAAATAAATCTTGGAACATGTGTAGAACCGAACTTGTTGGTTTAGGGTAAACTCTGGAATTGAATGATTTTATTTTTTGTCTTTAGGTATCACTTGAACGATTCTGTAAATTTCTCTTACTATTCCAGCCTTGCATAAAACCCGAGACAATCACAGGAACGAAGCTCTTGTAGATCTAATTGTAATCTGTTAAGCGCTAAACAAAATAATCAAACCATAAGTCATAAATGTAGCATCCTCAACAAACGAAAGAGGAAGTTCGTCCGAGAGAATTCAAGATAAAATGGACCATTCCTTGGTACATCATTGGTAAATAAAGTGGAGAGAAAAATTTGATGAGGAAAAGCACCAAAAAAAATTTAAACCTATTATGCTTGTGTTAATTCAGTCAAATTAAATCCTAAAATTTTTAATAATATACCAATATAGTACATCCATATAATTTTGGTCAAAAATCATTGACATGTATATCGACTCTTCAATGTGGACTAGCATTGATGTGAACAAAATTTATTAATTTTTAATATATTTTCCTGATTTTTACTTTTTAGTCTTTTCTTTCTTTCTTTCTTTTAAATTCTTTTTACAACTCTAAGGTGGCCATAGATGAGGGTGTCAAGGCCCTCACCTATGGTGGGCAACCTCACTGACCCACAATTGGGAAAAAAAAAAGAAAAAAAAAAAGAAAAAGGGAAAAAATAAGAAGATTCATAAATAGTTTAAAAAATGTCCAAATTAGCACAAGTCGGGATGCGTAAGAGGGCACGTGTCCATGTCAATGATTTTTTGGCCAAATGTGGAAGATGAAGCAAATCATCAAAATGTTTAAGACTCAATAAGCACAATTGAGGAGTTTATGACTAAATTGACATAAGTGTCGATAAATTTAGAAGTTTTTGTTTTACTGTTTCCAAAAGTTGACAATACCTTAGATAGGGGAGGAGTGAAAATGTTGGAGTGGCGATTGGTGAGCAAATGACATGTGTTGGAGTGAGTGGAGTCGTCGGAGTGAATGTTATAGTGAATCATCGTAGTGAGTAGGGTTGCCGGAGTGGAGGAGACTGGAGACGAGTGAGGAGAGTAAAAGTAAAACAAAAACTTCACTTAGAGTTAGTATCAATAATCAATTTAATTCCATCCCTCATCCAAATTTCTAATTGGGATAAGATTGGATATGACAAAATATAAAATCTTAGGATTTTTTTATATCCTATCTATTATTTGGTAAATCGCAATATTAAAATCGGATATATTCACATTATATTATTATGTATATTTTTTTAATATAAATGACATGTCATTATAAATGAACCTAAATGTTCATAAACGAATATGGTAAAAATATCTCGTAACACTATTCCTTAAATTTTTTTATTTTATTTTTCCTCTTATTTATATTATTTTATTTATTATTTCTTTTTTCCCCTTTCATCATTCTTTAATAAAATTTTATCAAATAATAAACTGTACTAACATACCTAAAATACAAAAATACCTAAAATATATAATAAATATAAATGTTTAATTTATAGATTGAATGTTTATTATAAGATAGAATTAAAGTTAAATATATAAATTAAAATAAGATTAATTAAAAATAAATTTCTATTTTTTTAAATTTTTAATTTCTTAAATTAGAATTCAAATATTATTTATATTGAAATATAATTTCAATTTTATTAATTTAATAAGTTTGTTATTATAGAAAAATAACTTTTCTATTATGGACATTAAAAATCATATCCACTTTTATTCTATCTCCTCAATGAGATAATTTTATCTTATCTATATCCCCCTTATATCCAATTTTATCTTGTCTTGAGCAAATATTAAACATAGGATATGATAAATTATATCTTATCCCGAATTTTATCCCAATTGCCAAACGTAGCCATAGGGGTTATGATTAAAAATTGAATCAACACCAGTTCCATCCCAGCTCTATCCTAGGGCTCTGAATTGGAAACTAAACCAATCAAGCATAGTTTCAAAAATCGGGAACTGGAGATGGATAAATTCTCGTGTGGACTGACCTTGAACCGATCAAGTAAGCCGATTTAGATCGGTTATTGAATTGAATCAATCTGAAAGCCCGCTTTAATGATCCACCATCCTTATGGCGATATAGTGGGTCAGGAATGGTATTGTGCGTAGCGTCCGATTCGCTTTTTTTTTTTCTCTTACCATCTTATTTTTATGCATTAGTATGGTATTTTCTTCATCGAGCATCATTTTGGACTGTCGTTAGTGGTGGGGCTGCGACATGTAGCATTGGCCTTCTGTTTTCGGTGAACAATGCGTCATTCGTCAGTACAAATTCGTTAACTAAGTTCAACTTTTATGATCAAGTAGTGTCATCCAATTAGCTGAAGACCATTGCGCATGCTTTAATCCCATAATGGAGAAGCCTCATTGGAATGAGTTTTTTACAATGTGAGAGAATTTTTGGCGTCACTGGTTCGGTTTTGGGGCTTCATTATAATTGGGGTCACTTGATCGGACCCTCATTCTCCCTTGCACGTAGATGTGATGATTTAGCTTTAGATTCTTAATAACACTCAATTAATGTGAGCAATTAGATCATGATTGTTTCATATGCGTTTTATTGAGTATTGCGGAGAAGAGGACATTGATAGTGTGCTGTAATATTTCCTCACTTTACTGTCAAAATTTTTCGCCAGATCATTCTAGTATTATTTTTATAAGAATAAAAGAAAAGAAAAAGATTACTTAAGTGCTATCGTCAATTTGAAGCAACGAAAATCAATATTGTCATATTGTGGTACGTTTGTTTCATTTGAAAACTCAAGAATAGAAAAATATTTTCCAAAAAATAATTATTTGTATTGCTTACAAAAATGAATGAATTTAAAATATTTTAATACCTACAAAAATAGTTAATGAATTGCTGTGAATGATAAAAATATTTTCTATTGACCTTTTTCTAAGCAATATAACCAATTATTTTTGAGATTTTTTTTAATTATAAGTTTACCATAAAATAAAACGCACCTTTAATATCTAATAATTCTCCTCGATTTATCCAACTTGCTAACACTTCAAATGTCCTAATTTTGCAACTCACATGCACTTAAGCTAATATAAGTAGGATGCATAATAAGATTAATTGAACGAGTTGACAGGAATAATCTCTTGCCATCGCAATTAGATCCCCAATGGTAGCACGTTCATTTGTGCAAAGTATCAATTGGGTTTGTGCCAACTCAACTTATCATCTATCGCGATTAGATCCCCAATGGTAGCACGTCCATACGTGCAAAGTATCGACTGGGTTTGTGCCAACTCAACTTATCATCAATTGCCTTGATCATCATGGCATTCACCGCACGATCATTCCATACGTGCAAAGTATCGATTGGGTTTGTGCCAACTCAACTTATCATCAATCGCAGTTAGATCCCCAATGGTAGCACGTCCATACGTGCAAAGTATCGATTGGGTTTGTGCCAACTCAACTTATCATCAATCGCCTTGACCATCATGGCGTTCACAGCACGATCATTCTCATTGACCAATTCTAATAGCGCCCATGGCCGATCAGCCTTCGTCGGGACAAACCGGTCCAAAAGCTGAAATTAGAGGACTAACAAGAGAATTATATAAACAAAGACCAAACGCCATCGTCTCGTCTTCTGGGCAGCAATTTAAAAACCCACCCTCCCAAGGATAAGATCAAAGATCACGATCTCTCACGACCTCGACCTAATCTCATGGCAATCTCTTTTTTAGGTAATTTATAACTTGCTTGATTTTCTCACGCCTCATCTTTGGTAAAGATCTATTTAATTAAATAAGACTCCTATTATACCCAAAATCATGAGAGATTCGATGCATCTGCTCCGAATTGAATAACCAGAAAACCAATCTGTGCAAATTCCCCAATCATCAAAAGATCCAAATCCCTCCAAATCTTGTCGCCAATCGAAAAGTCAAAAACGTCCTCTCCCTTCATCTGAAATTAAATGCTGCCCTGATTTTCTGGTGGGGTCTGTGGATTATAGGCAGACCGCCATCAATTCTTCCTTCCCCACCAACAATCAGACCTCAGCACGCACACGCAACTGGTTACCGCCATTGATGAACTGTCGAGAGACCAAAGCAACCGGAAAGGCAGGAAATCTCTGGTGCAGAGCTGCGTTGCAGCAACGCTTCGTACGTCAATCGATCGTATTGCGGTCCATTCACACGAAAAATCATCAAAGCTCTGAACTTTCACAAACGAAAAAGATGATATAACTTCATTGAGGATGCTGC
Source organism: Eucalyptus decipiens (assembly GCA_014182575.1). NCBI lineage: Eukaryota > Viridiplantae > Streptophyta > Magnoliopsida > Myrtales > Myrtaceae > Eucalyptus > Eucalyptus decipiens. The sequence goes on along the minus strand of CM024611.1, from coordinate 42,680,662 downwards.
TGCTGCTATTACATCATCAGAGAGGTTTCATACTCTATAAATTAACCAGGAATGATATAACTTCATTGAGGATGCTGCTGCTGCTACTACATCATCAGAGACGTTTCATACTTCTATAAATTAACCAGGAACTCGAAACTAGACCTCAAACACAATATAAAGCTGTAATCTTCCCCAACCCAACAAACAAAAAAGAGAGAAAGAAATGGAAACAGACGTCTAGGTATCAAGGCTAAACACCAATCTAAATTCAGCTACAATAAGACACGAATGGAACCTACCCAAGTGAGGAAAAAGCTGGGTCTTTTCGAGACGAAGCTGTACAGACAATTAGAGCCTAGCTACATAAACTTTAAGGAAAGAGTCGGTAGTAGTCGCCAGTCACCGGAACAACTATCGCCTAAACTGAGCTGCGACGACCTCGGCCTCCCCCTTGAAAAAATAAGGGAAGGATCGAGAGTCGCGGAGCTTGGAAAAACACCATCAAGTTCCAAACTTTAGTATGAAAAACCATCGGAAACACCCCCGATTTTGCCGTCATCCGCTAATCCAGCCGCAAAAGCCGCCTCAGATCGCTCGTCGGGTCGACGAATCCCCCGAGACCGTCGGTCTTCTTCGTGAAGAACGCCGGCATCGGGACCGAGCTAGGCGGCGGCGACGTGATGAACGCCGACCCGGCGTAGAACCCGGCCAGGACTCGGTCGGGCCCGGCGCTGACTCGGGCGGCCGGCTCGGCCTTCTGGGCCCGAGCTTGAGCCATTACCGGAGCTGGGCTCAGGCTGGCCGCGACTTCCTCCGTCCTTTCGGCTCCAGTTTCGACTTTCGACACCGGAGCCATGGCCGGCGAGGCGACCGCCTCGCCGCGCTTCAGGATCCTGACATGACCCACGACGACGCTCTTGGCCGGCGGCGCAGGGGGCGGCGGGGTCGCCGGGGACTTGGCGGGGCTCTTCCTCCGGCGGTTCTGGTGGGCGCGGTTGGCGTTGGGCTTGGCCTTGGCCGGCGCCTTCGCCGGGGGCCGCGACAGGCCGCGCTTTCTGGGGAAGAGAGGGTCGGCTACCAAGTGGCTCTGGGGATGTAAAACCGCAACACCCATCTCGGCAAATCGGATTGGAATGGACAAAGAGAACACGAGAAACGAAGGGCTCCTAGCGCGAGAAAAGCTTCGATCTTTGCAGTAGAAAAGGAGCAAACTTTGATGTGGGGAGAGGGAGATGAAGGAGGAAACGGGCTGTAAATATACTCTTGGGAGATCTGAATGGTTTGTGGCTATGGCGGTTTTATAGCATCTGGGGGAAGATGAGAAGAGCGTCTGTTCTTTTGACAGAGAGAGAGAGAGAGAGAGAGAGTCGGAAAAGGATGTTTCTTTTTCCCTCTTTAGAAAAAGGCGTAATTATAAAGAGGATTCGGTAGCTTGCTGGACGAGGCAAGGTGAGGAGGTTTTAGGAACCGCCTCGGGCCGTATGACGTGGTCGTCACTCGCCTAATATTCTCTTTTAAATTTGGAATTTGTGCATGAATCCTTTGACCTCGTCTTCGGCTGGGACCGAAGGGAGTGATATGATAATGTCGAAGGAAAATGCATCTAGCCGGCAAATAGCAAATTATGCGTAATTCGGCAGATGGGCCCAGCAAAAAAGAAAGAAAATTGCTTGTTCAATACATTCATCATATCGAAAGTCGAATATGGTAATGATTATAGATTTGTGAGAAAAAGAGGAAATTTTATGAGTGGAAATAATCACGAGATATCGAGAATTTATTTTCGAATTGGCAATTCCATCGGTGGGGATCCATTAAAGATATCGTTAACCCCCCACCCCCCAAATTAGATTTTTATGGCCTCCAAAAGAAAGGAAAAAAAAAAAAAAAGTGGCATGTGGGGGAAGGGGAGGGTCAACGGTCAACGGAGACGGCGCGTGGCGCGTGGTGCGGAGAAGCAACGGGGAAAGCGCGTGGGCGGAGGGCTGGGTCGTCCCCCTCGAGGAAAGCGCCGCGGACGGAGCGCGACCCCGCCATCCGTGACGTGTGACCGACGGCCTGTCGTGGCGTGATGATCTCTTCTCCCTCCCTTAACCCATCGCCCCTCGAATCCCCCTTAATTTCGGAAATACCACGCGGATGTCCCCGAAAGGGGAGGGGCAGTATGGTAAAAGCGGGTGAAGGCGGTTGGGTCCGTGGGAGGTGGACCGTTGGCGGAGCGTGACTGGGGACACGTGTCGCGTCGTGGCTCGGAGCTGGCCGACCGACTTTGTCGGGGGGGCGGCTGGGATTAGAGACCGGTGGACCGCCATTGGATGAGCTGTGATCCGGTACATCGCTTCCCACCGACGGCATCGCCGCTGAGGAAGGCGAGGTTCCCACGTTCTCGTCTTTGATTGGCCAGGAAATTCCCTGAAAAAGAAGACGTCACCTTTTCTTTTAATTTTTTCCACCATTTTCGGTCCGCTTGCACTTGCGAGCACGCGTAGATCGGACGGCCAGAGGGACTTCAAGGGTCGGATTAGCTTTTGACAACTAGGAACCGGACACGGGCCTGCATAGTTTGACTCGATTTTATCGTGATTTTTTCTAATCAATCTAATTCCGGATCAAAGTCATAGACAAATGTTGATGCGCGACGTGTTATAAATAGTTCTTGAGCCATTGCAGAGTTGTCGGTAGTTAATAATTAGCGATGCAATTGCAATGACTAGACTTGATCCTTGGCCAAGCCCACTTATTTTGGCGGGTGAGACCTGAGTTGTTAGATCCGTTACTATATCTTACCATAACGTATTGCGATGGACTAGATAATATAATTAAGAATAATCATCATCTTTTGAATTAATAATGGATAAGTGAGGCAAACGATTTCATGGGCGATTTATCAATCCTTTTGAATCACGCCAAGCCAATTTGACTTCGTATCACAACGCCCAATAAGTGTTTGTACCCCTCTTCTTCCTATACCCCTCTTCTTCCGGTCGAAGTAATTTCTCAGAGTTAGGTCACATATTTTAAGTTTTGCTACACGTATTTGCCCCGGATTTAACATAATTCAGGAAAGATTGAGCCAATTTTCCCTTCTTCTTCAAACCTTTTTCAAACTACGATATATTACAACAAAATTAAAAACTCAATATTGCAATGGAGTAATGAAGTTTAGGACATCAGATTAGCCCTGGCAGAAAGTTAATTCAACACCTACGATTTTTGCAGAACTAAGCGGAAAAGTGACATGTAGATTTCTGACCACTCCTACAATTCTCGTTGGCGATGTGAGCTTAATTAACGGCAAGGAATTTTAGTAAAAGGAATAGGAAAATCAAAGGCATTTTTTTTTTCAGACATGAGGATGGACACCAAATTCTAAAGTTTGCTTTGTAATTAATATAAATATAGATATGAAAAATCGAACTCATTGTCTTTTTGTATCTGATTCTCGATCAATATGTCTCTGTTTAATCTTGACTTTTGAAAGGTTCATTCTTTTTTTGGAGCCTAACAGAGAATGTTGTTTAGTACACCGTATGGTCAAATTAGGTGCACCCAACGTCCTTGTCGTCCTAAAGAAGGCACGTTGTCATATATAATCCTGAATCTTGTGCATTGGGTTTGCTTGCCTTGTTGAGTGCAAGTGACACAGACATTTGCCTCCACTAATAATCTACAAGTAATTCAATTTTATCCTTAATTCAAATGTTTATGGCGTCAAAAACGTAAATTCAAATTTTGGGCTGAGCATGGTCTTGTCCCTAATTCAATTTTTCAACCGTGCGACGTGACGGTAGACTAGGATGTCTCATCCCCTTCTTGAGGGTCAAGAGTGGAATTTCGGGTCGGGTAGACTGGGATGTTTCATCCCCTTCTTGAAGGTCAAGAGTGGAATTTCGGGTCGGACAAATTGACTTGAATCTGAGGCCCAACTAAGAGAAATTAGTGGGCCGACGACACTGCATGTTGGGCCTCACGGGCTTGATAGAAGAGAGATTTAGTATCAGTGAAGGGCCCAAACTTTGCTGACATCCCCGTGAACCGGGGAGGTTAATGACTTGAGATCGGTTGAACCATGGTTTATCTTTGTTGTTGGTGCCACCTTCAGATCTTGGGACGGCTCAAACCCGACCCGACCATGATCTTGGACATTTCGTCATAAAGCCGGCTTCGGCTCGAGTCCACCTAGTTGACGCCCATACTCGGCGTCAATGGTAATCTCTAAAGTTAATTTCACGAAAGATACCAAAACATACGTGATAAATTTGCCTAAAATAAATTTAATCCAAACTAATTTTTTGATTATACAAAACTATAAATTGATAAATTTATGACAAATTTACCATTTTGTAGTTTCTGTTAAATTGGATTAATATCATGAAAAACCACAAGTGGTATACTTGTGATAAATGGAGGGTGCAATCATAAACTGGTATATCCGTCAATTGCCATGTCTCATTTAATTAATGGTAATATTTGATGGAAACTAAATAATGGTAAATTTATCATTAGTGTGTGAGTTTAGAGTTAAATTAATTCGGGGTAAATTTATCATAAGTGTACCAATCTAGTATTTATAATGGAATCAACCCAAACAATAATATAAGATTTAGGATGGTTTGGTTCCCGGCAAATCCTCCTCAAATCAAATCTCACATCACAACTTGACATTGGAGCAATCGGCCTACCTCAAGCAGTCTACCCCGATGCCTGGATATTAGCAGCAATATATTTTTCCGCACGACAAATCTGTGTTTTGGATATTGACGCATTGGCTTATTCTATCTTTAGCTCATCGGTTTGATTACCTAACTCCCTATCTAGCCTTGCTATATAGCTTCATTCCCGCAGGCATTTATGACCTACCAAAGAAAAGAGGGCCCCCTTCATTCCTATTTTTGCCATATGGTCTTGAGTTTCATCATCCGTATGGGTGGTTCTGGTTCACGGAAACTATAGTGATAGGGTTGGAGAGTGGTTGTACTTTGCATGTCTTAACTTTATGAAGAGAGAGAGATGACATGATACTTCCCTCTCGGGATCAAAAGTTGGTAAAACCATCCCATTGTCGATTATTCTAATGATGTCTGGTAGGAGAGCATTCCCATTCAAAGCATCTCAACCTCACTTTTAATTAAAGAAATTCATCTGATGCATGCTGTTCAACTAACCCCCAGGGTAAACGGTTCGGCATTGATTGTCGGCGGTTTGGCGCATGAAGGGCTCTTTTTTTGGTTTTCCCTTTTTCCTTGGGGCATGCAGAGACTGTGCTGCTCATCTGGAGTAAAAAATTAAGGTTTCCAAGATAAATGACGGGTGATTTAGGCCTAGAATTCATGTGGGTTTCTTCAGCCTTTTGTATGAAAAGAAGGGATGAGGACAGATGGTGTTGGGACTCTCGACTAGATAAGATAAAGTAGGATTATTCAAATGTATGGAGGAATCCTACTCAAATGTATGGAGGAAGCATCACATCAGCAATGCCAGACATAAACAAACGAAGAGATGATGGTAAAGTCCACGTGATTGTCTTAAAGAAAAGACAATGGTGTTCCCCATAACTTCCAATATTGAAAAATCAGTAGTTCTTTTCCCCATACTTCTGTAGGATACATGTTTGTAGAAAGTATTTACTAACTGGATTGGTGGAGTACATGTCGATCAGATATATCATACATCCAGAAGGAGAGGTAAAGATCAAGATTTTCACAGGTTTAATAAAAGAATATTCTTTTCTTTTTTGTTTGGGTAAATAGGATTTTTTTCCTTCTCTTTTCTTTGTGGAAGGAGAGGCTCTAAGCGACCTCTTCCATCTGGTATTTGGTCAGGAAAACCGAATTTCCAGAGCTGTCCAAAAAATTCTCTTTGTCTTTACATGCCATCTGCTCCTCAACAGCTTTTTCTTTGGTGGGTATTGATTGGATCGTGCTGCTGCTGCGTTGACTGCTCCCATCATTGTGTTGCAGAGAAGTCACCCCCCAACCCCAGCAAGATTTTGCTTTCCCCAAATCTTTCTCCTCTTTTGCATCCCTTTTTCTGTTCATTTAAGGAGCAAAAGCAGGTGCTTTAGGAAAAAGAAGAAAAGCTCAACAACCTAGAGCTACCACAGCTTACTCTTTCTGGGATTCTGATTTCTCAGATGCATCCATCCTCATGTGTTCCTATGAAGGAACAAGAAAAGAAAGAATGAAATTTCAGCTTCCTTTTCACGTACCCCTTTGAACTGTTGCTGTAATTTACCTTCCTCAATCCTTCATTCCATCTCCTGTTTGCTTACCATCAGCTTTATCTCCTATTTGTCCTGTTTCGCTCCGGGTGAGTGTCCTAAGAGAGCCTTGTTGCCCTTGTCTCCCTAAAAATTTATGCTTGTTGAAAAATCTCAAATATCATCTTAAATTTTTGATATTATTCATTCAATCAGTTAGTTTATCGGCAAATTTTGCTGCCACGTCTGTTGATGAAATATGTGGAGACTTCCATTTTGTTTGACCAAAAATTGTATCTTCTTCTGGTTTCTCCAGACAAAATGCTTGGATATATCAAAAACTTATGAAGCGATTCATTTCTGTGCTTTTAAAGTTTAAATTTGTACGACTCTCATGCTGTCAAGGACTTTGGTTTGTAGGTGCGAAGTGCCAAATGGACTTAAAAAAGAAGTCACTCATTGCACTCATTGTTGCTTGCTCTTCGCTGGGCGCCAGTGTGCTCTTTTTCGTATGTTGGTGGAGTTTTCGCAGCAAGCGTAAGCGCAGAGCACAAAGAGATGGTACTCAGAGCTCAGGTATTCATCTTTTACTAGCATCCAGTAACTTTCAAATATTGATTGCCTTTGGCCTAAAAAAACGTTGATAGTCTGTTTTAAAATATTCGAATTAATAGCATGGTTATCTAATAGAGCACTACGTATTGCTTACTTTGGGTTATTGTACATCGGTGGTGGTTAGATTCTGAGGAAGCAGAGATGGGGCTGTCGGTGACTTCATTTTTGGATAGATTCAGTTCCTTGAAGATGGTTAACAGGAAGGTTTCTATTCTAGTGATGGACTTCAAGATGTTGGAAAAGGCGACGAATGGTTTTAAGGAGAGCAACGTACTGGGGCAAGGTGCATTTGGCTGTGTTTACAAGGGGATGTTGGATGATGACATGCATATTGCTGTCAAGAAGCTTGATTGTGGAAGCCAAGATGCCTCCAAAGTATATGAGGTAAAATATTAGTTTAAACTGTCTTGTTATTCTCACTTTTAAAACATCGGAAGTTTGTGCTGCGTTTTTGGTATTTTATTAGGAGGCTTCTTGTGATTGCAGAGTGAGGTGGGTTTCTTAAGTAAAATGCAGCACCCAAATATCATCTCACTAATGGGTTACTGTATCCATGGTGAGGCAAGGTTTATCGTTTATGAACTAATGCAAAATGGTTCTTTGGAGACTCAATTGTATGGTAAAGAACTTTTCCATCATTCTACTTACAATTTTAATGGAGGCTGAGTGTAGTTAAATAAAGAAGGAGACAATTCTTTTTTGTTAATATTATTTCCATCAGGGTCTTCAAATGGATCAGCATTGACATGGCATAGACGGATGAAAATAGCTCTTGACATGGCTAGGTGAGACTCTAGGGTCACTCAGATTTTCAATTTCATTATTCACATCAAATGGTATTATGGAGTGAAAAATAATTTGGTGTGTTTTGATCAGAGGCTTAGAGTATCTGCATAAGCATCGCTATCCGCCAGTCATCCACAGAGATTTGAAGTCAGCTAACATACTTCTAGATGCTGACTTCAATGCCAAGGTAAAATTCACAAATAGACTTGTAAAAATATTTCAAATCTCTGTTTTGAACTTTCACTGTATTAACATATGTACTCACATTCTATTATGGCTCTCTCTCTCTCTCTCTCTCTCTCTCTCTCTCTCAGCTTGCAGATTTTGGGTTAGCTGTGACTGAGGTGACCCGGAAGAAAAACAGGGTAAAGCTTTCGGGCACTTTGGGTTATGTAGCCCCAGAATATGTCTTGGATGGTGAGGCAACAATATCCATGCTGTAACGTATTGACGACTTTCTAGTGACTGTTTGATACATGTTTTTGACAGTAACTTTCAGTTTTGAGCTTTCACGGGAATTGCAAGATGGAATATGGTAGACATTGATTGAGAAAAGTTACGCTTAGCATTGTCGTGTTCTCCATTGGCAAGACCCATCTTGTGCATGCATTTCCAGCTGAAACGAGCTAACTCAATATCTTCAATTTTCAGCACTGTACTGATTCAGTTGTTTGTCATTGAAGCCAAATACGGAAAGAGTTCCTTGAATGAGTCACCATGTGGTTTTGACTCCTGGATTGAGTATAACATCATTGACATGTCTACCATTGATGTTAAAATCAAAGGACACACTTTTACTTGTTCTGCATAATGGGTTGGGCCAATCACATGTGGATGTAAGCTTTAATGCTGTTGAATTTGCGAATAGTTCTTCCGGCTCATCTTCCCGTTTGATTCAACCGTAGAATGAAGTTATTATTCGAATAGCTAGATAATAAGATCCTTGTTTTGCAAACCTGAGTTAATTTGTTTGTTATTTCCTTCTTGAAAATATACTGAACTTCAATTTAACTTACGCAGGTAAATTGACTGATAAGAGTGATGTCTATGCCTTTGGAGTTGTACTTTTGGAGCTCCTTTTGAGAAGAAGGCCACTTGAGATAGTAGCACCCACTCAGTGCCAGTCTATTGTTACATGGGTATGGCTAGTGCCATAAAGTCTGATAGATTCTTTCATGCATGTAAGGAATTAACTTTTGACAGTTGAAAGGGTTGTCTTATCTTGATATGCACAGGCCATGCCTCAGCTGACTGACCGAACTAAGCTTCCAGATATCGTGGATCCTGTAATTAGAGATGCGATGGATGTCAAGCACTTATACCAGGTTCCTAAATTTTCTTCTTTTGTTTCAATTAGTCATCTGGTCTTCCAAGCCAATTCCTCTGTTGAAAGTAGTTAGTATTGATGGACAGAAGATGATTTAGGTCGTGATAATTCAGCTTTTTCTTGTTGATTAATCATTGAATTTTCAGTCTATAAATTGAGATGATAGATTCTGCTTCATGCTTTGTATAGAACTTGACCGTTTAAGTAACAAACTATGTGCTAAGTATCATCTTTTCAGCATCATTAAAATTTGGTTTGTAATATATTTGTAGGCAGCTGCTGTTGCTGTTTTGTGTCTGCAACCAGAACCGATCTACCGGCCACTGATAACGGATGTACTCCACTCTCTCATTCCACTTGTACCCGTTGAGCTTGGGGGAACACTGAAGACCTAGGATCAGCACCCCACCGCCTTCTGATCTCATGATAATTTTAAAGATATGGGTGGTCTCAAGAAGGAACCAGTTTAGTCAAGATCTTCAAGAGAGTTTCTGCATATAGATAATTATAGGCAGTTTGCATCTTATATCGAAAGAGAATTGGCTTGATGGAAGAGAAAGAGGTGCATGTTCGAACATCATCGACGTGATGCAGGTGTACAGAAGAAATTCTTAGTCAGGCGAATAATAGTTCTTCATTTAGGTGACCAGAGGTTAGATACATTCAGTTAACTGCTTGCCCTTCTTCTCCTCGTTTTGATGATTACATCCAGGAAAGATTCAAAAGCTTTTGGGAGCAAATAGAGTCATTGGCATTATTCTCTACTTTCTGTTGTCGCAAGATCTCAATTGTAATTTGATGATTATACTGTCCTTTTCCTTCATGGAACCAGAATCTCACCATTGGTGAAAGCCATTGTGTGCAAAAGGGGTTCACTCATAAGTCCATCGGCTGTAGGAACTTTTGACAACTTTGGTCTTATTGCATCCGGATGATAGTTGAAGAAGGGGACAGTCAAAAGCACAGGGTTGACATGAAGACAGGGTCGCTATTGATGTGATGGTGGCTAAAATAGGTGAGTGAAGGGGATCTGAAATGTCCAACTCCATCGAATCTTTGACTAACAGTTCCCTGCCATTCCGAGGAAAGGGAATTACAAGAAGCACTGGCTTACGATTAAGTGTGGAGATTCAGGCTGTGCCAAGAAGTGCAACCCATTTCATCAATATCCATCAGCAGAATTTGGCCAGCACAGTTGACACTTCAGAGCTCATCCTCAAGAGCAGTTTGCCTGATGGAATAGATAGCAGCATATCTTGTTGCTGTCATTTGCATGTTGAAGCGCTTATGAGGTGTTGTATGTCCTTATATCATTGGCATAAAACCAGTTATACGTAAGAAAGCATCATTTGGCGAAAAGCATTTGGACTTTTTGCCTGGTCTCATTCAACCCCTTAGGTCATCTATCATGTAAATAAGAGGCAACAGTTGAACTGCAACTCAAATTAATATATAACACTGTCAAGAGAACTCGAAATTTTCATTGACCTTCCTCTTTCAGAGAACCAGGGGCTTAATCCCCATCGAAAATTGAAACTTCAAGTACAATCATTTCGCAGCGTTGCTGAAGATTACATTATTGAGGAATTAATGTCGTCCAATTTCCACTAAGCCGATATTCCATGACAACATTGGACTTACTGAAATTTTTTAAGGTTCTAAATACAATTACCTAATCCTTGTCTTAGAGTCTCAGCCGACGTTGTGATACGAATCAATGATGGCATCTGCAAAATACTCGCACTTGGCCAAAGATAATCCGGCCACAGAGATCCTTCCGTCCTTTGTCATGTGCAATGGATGACACAAGGAGCTTCGCCTTTGTTTTCAAAGTACAAAGGTGGTGAGTGGGCGGTCCCCTTTGGCCGGTACCATAAGGGTCCCATAGCGACAAGGAAGGACAACACGATTCATTTCGAAATCTGCAATGAATGAGAATAATTATTACCTGAATTTTGCTCAAGCCTGTAAATGAGAAAAAGCCAATCTGCTCGAGCATGAATGGCCGGTCCTTCCCGCTGTTGTCCTTGGCAGAGAGGCTGTCATACACCTTTTTCCTCACATTCTTGATCCCTCCAGCTATCATTTCCCTTTCTGCCTCCCATCCATTGAATAGAGCCCGATCGCCGACAATGGTCGCCACGATCTTAGCCCCACGGGCGGGTGGATTACGGCACATTGCCCAAGCGAACCGCTTCAGTCGGCTCTTCACCCTGAGAACGTTGGGTGGCATGATATTGGTGGGTAATCGAGATAGCGGAACGCGATTTAAAAAACTAAAAGGTGCTCGAAGAACCTCATCTAATCTGATCAACAACTTTCTTGTCATTAAGTTGCTTTCAACCACATAAACATCCTTAAAGGGAGCGCCGTCATATTGAACACATGATTTAAACCAAACAGACAGGATGCATATACTTCATCCGACTGCGGAGGTTTGTTCAAAAGAATGAAAATGGTTGCCTGACGATCCGTTATTTTCCAGGAGAGCAACGGACCTTTATCGACCGCAAATCCCTTTCTCGAAAATTGGATGACTTAGCTCGTTTGGCATCAAAGTTGTTCTCAATTAGCATGCATATTCACCACGAACATACTACCAAAAATTGATTTAAGCGACACGTTCTATATCATGTGTTAGCTATGGTTATAATCAGCAAGAATCTTTATATGATCTATATCTGTGTCACTATTTGAACAATAATGTCATTAACTATATTATATGTGGAATATAATTGGACATGGGGAAGATCGTACCAAATCTGTACCTATTTTGCTTTTCAGGAATCTTTTATACATATAGCAAGCTAGATGGTCCCATCACGTTTTGGAGAGTGGTGGTTTGCTATTAACGGCATAGCTATTGCCTAGGAACTGGATAACTTCCTCTTCCTCTTCCTCTTCCGATCCTGGGGAAATTGGGGCCTTTTAAAATGCTTTATAGCTTCCAGAAGATAATTTATATTTAGGTTATGCTTAATTAAACAAAAAGCCTTCATGATCATGGCCAATACACTTACATATTACTGCGATATTATTATGCTTAAAGTTGATCAAAATTAACAAATTGTGACTTATAATTACAATAATGCGCTTCGTCAATACTATGTCTCATATTTTATGTCGTCAATAAAATATTTTAAGGCATAATAGGCGACATCATCATTTAATTACATGAACTGCAATTTATGAGATCGTTTTATTCCATTCTACAACTTTTGAAACTAATAATTATGAAAACTTTATATATTTCCCTTCGGAATAATTATTCATATGCTATTGCTACATGGACTCTGAGTGGTTTCATACGGATTCATTTGTGAAAATTATAAGTTTCTAAGTTAAATCAAATTATTTAGTTCCCTTTAACATAAAATGCCTACAATCTTTTACAAATTTATTTTAGCTAGAGACTGCAGCGAAGTAAATTTGAGAGGCCTAACCCTATTTCAAACTTGAAATAGTCCTAAATAAAAATCGAGCCCGTCCCAAATTTGAGTTGGGGTTTCCAAATAAGAATCATAAACACATCCTACTTAAATATGCGGGAGCCAGAAACTGAATTAATTTACATTTTTTATATATATATTTTGGATAAATAAATATATCAAATAAAAAATAATTTATTGCCGAAATAATATAGTATCTGGCAAATTGATGCCTAAAAATCAATTATATACTCATGTACAAGAAATCAGATAGCATGGTTGCAAATAAATTCAAAGTTCCAAAGATGGTGCTCAAAGTTTGGAGGAGTATATGGGGATGGACTCAAAGTTCATATCAATTCCGTGTGAGCTAATTCCAACTAAATTTGGTTAGATGGATTCAACTGATAAAATTGAAAAGTTTATGACTAAATTGGCAAAAATGCAATTGGTTTATGATTTTTTGGACAATTTTTTCAGGAAAAAAATTTAAAAAAAGAAAAGAAAAGAGTTAGTTTAGAAAGCTAGACAAAAACAAGGTCATGTTGTCCATCCCAAATTGCTGGTGGCACGTGTAGGATGGGTGGCGATAACTAAACCATCACTTTAGCATTTTGAGGCAAAAAATAGCTGGAAGTACTATGTTGAAATTTTACAGAAATGTTTAAGCATATATTGGCAAAATTTTTAAAAATCATGATTGAATTTGTATCCGTATAACATGTTTATATTTGATTCGGTGATTTTCCCAAAGGAAAAAAAATATCCTTACCCCTTCTTAATACAACCTAGCTATCCTTGACCGTCAAAGAAAGCTAAAATAAATAACCAATAAAAGAAGGGAAAATTTAGGCTTCCGAACGTCGTATTACTAATTAGCTTGCTGTATCTCTTGATCACCAATTAAAAGTTTTGAGCTGCAAGAGAACTCCAGCTCGAAACTTCAGCTCAGCATTTGCTTACACCCATCACCAACCATCATTCTTCTTCCGACTTTGCCACTGGGAGTGAATTGTCAGTTCGTCGACCACGCAGCCTCCTAAATCGAAGCTCTCTGAGAGCATCGCCTCACTCTCTCTCTCTCTCTCGTTCCCAGATTTTCTTGAAGTTGTCATCTCCAGAATTTTCTGGCTAAAAATCAACTATCAAGTCTCGACTTTGAAGAGAGGCTGCGGGTTTCTTCTCCAAGCGACCACTGTAAGATTGTGCAGGTGGGTAGAAAAGCAAGAGTAAGGCAAATGCCTGGCGAGAGCATTGTGCGAGAGTGAGTCTCCAAATGCTGAAAAGGAAGAGTCCTCCTTGTGAAATCCACAAGTAATACATTGTGTGAGCGTTCCTATAACGAACAGAGTATTGATTTGGACTATCCACTTGAGTTCAACAAGTGGTATCAGAGCAAGCGATTAGGAAACGATAACTCAATAATCCGAAGCATGGTACGTGAAGCCAGTCGGCAGGGATCATTGTATGTGAGTATTGAATCACTATCATATTTTGTTGTGGCACCGACAATAGCTCATTCTTCAACTTTGCAACTTGGCGTCGTTCATCCTCGCAAATAGCACCGTCAAGTTATTCCATGCCTCCTTTGGGTCTTTGTGCTCTTGATGTGTTGTATAACTCATTTTCAACAGACATAACAAGAATGTATAGAGCCTCACCGCTCCACTTCCTTAATTCGCCATTGTTTGCGGGTGGCATGGTGTTGTCGCCACCAATGATGCAACATCCGGATTTTTTCACTTGATAAAATAGCGAGCCCCAAATTTGATGGTCCACGCTATGTTAGCTAGCTCTCTGTTGAATTATGCCGTTTGCATCCTCACAACGTCATCATCGAGTGATGCCATTTCCACCTCATCCGAGGATGCAACTACATCATTGAGTTGTTACAAATAACATCTTGTTGTTGTATCGAAACATATAAATGTTGACTAATCTGGCTAACATTGAACTTGGTAAAATGAAATGGTTGAATAATTGAAAAATGAGATTATTCAAGAATACACATTGAATGCTAAGATTATGCATTGAATTTCTGGTAGTAGATCCATAGGCAGTTTGCCTGACGGAAAAGAGAGAAGCACTTGCATGTTGAAGTGCTTATGAGGTGTAAAAGAAGATTGTAAGAGGCGACAACTGAACTGAACTCAGATCAGTGTAAAAACCTTGTCATGAGAACTCAAAAATTTTCTTTGAACTTCCTCTTTCAGAGAACCAAGGGCTCAATCCCCATCAAGAGTTGAAACTTCGAGTACAATTATTTTGAAGCGTTGCTGGAGATACATTATTGCTGAATTGTTGTTGTCCAATTTCTGCTAGAGCCGATATTCCATGACAATATGGGACTCACCAAAACTTTTGAAGGTTCCTAATACAATTACCTCATCCTCGTCTCCGAGACTCAACTGACATTGTGATATGAATCTACAATGGCATCTGCAAGATACTCACACTTGGCCAAATTTAGTCCAGCCAAGGAGATCCTTCCATCCTTTGTCATGTACACATGCCACTTGTTTGTCATATTCTCGCTCTGAAAGGGCAACGAAGAAAGATAACTATGGAGACAATGATAGCACGGTGGATTATACAGGAAGTTTCTTTTTGTTTTTTAAAGTAAAAAGGTGGGGAAGGGCGACCAGAGTAAGCGATCCCCTTTGATTGTCACTCTAAGGGTCCCATAGGGACAATGAAAGATGACATGATTCATTTCGAAACGGGCAACAAACAAGAAAATTATTCTGGACAGAGTGTAACAACTTGTGAAGGGAAATTACCTGTGTTTTGCTCAAGCCTGTAAATGAGAACATGCCAATCTGCTTGAGTATGAATGACCAATCCTTCCCGCTCTTGTCCTTGGCAGAGAGGCTGTCATATAGCTTTTGTCTCACATTCTTGATCCTTCCGGCCATCATTTCCATCTCTGCCTTCCATTCGTTGAATAGAGCTGGATCACTGACAATGTTTGCAACAATCTTAGCCCCATGGACAGGAGGATTACAATACATTAGCCGAGCAAGCTCCTTCAGTTGGCTCTGCACCCTGAGAGTGTAGGGCACCGTGATATTAGTGGAAGCAATATGCCATTAAAAACCATAAGCTGCTCGAAGAAGCTTATCTAATCTACCAACACCTTTCTCCAGCAATATCAAGGGTTAGATCACTGTCCACAGTGTTGCCAAAATTTTTTGTCAGTTTTTTCTAGCAAACAAAAATTCTAGTTTTTCAGGTTGCTCTAAACCTTATAATGTTCTTAGAGGGAGCCCCATCATATTTAACACATACTTTACACCAAACAAACAGGCTGCAATTACTTCACCTGACTGCAATCGCTTATGCAAAGGAATGATTGTGACAAAGATCTCCTATCGCCCATTCTAATGGAACATAAGAATAATATTGGACTTGCTGAGGTCAGCAAAAAATTTGGACAAACTTACATAGCATATTCTTGAAAGCATGGAATGGGCATAGAAGTAAGATAAGCAGGCAAACTGTGTTCTCATCATGTGAAGAGCAAAGATTCATATACCTTGTTGCTGCATCTGCAGTTGAGCAGACAACATTGATTGCTCCAATTCTCTCGGCGTAAAGACCCAGATTCTTACTGTAAGACTGAGCCACCAGAAGCTCCATGCCTCGTGCAGCAAACAGTCTCACTGATCCAGCATCAGCGTCAAGGCTTCCACTTGCAAATCCCTATAATGCATACGATAGTCCAGATAAAATTAATAGAAGAACATCCAAGAAGGACACAATTAAATTTATTACAGAGTCTGTTAAAAGATTCTGCACTTTGAAAAGAAGAAGCCCTTTCTTTGAGTTACAACATCCTTATTGCATCTGAGGGTATGTAGGACACTCGATTAGACTAAATCTCGGATCACAAGTGATTAATACCTGGTAAGCAACATCAAAGAAAGGTATATGATTCTTCTTTTGAATGACATCGGCAATCTTTTCCCACTGTTCAGGGTTTGGATCGATGCCAGTTGGGTTGTGAGCACAGCCATGGAGCAAGATAAAAGATCCTTCTGGCGCATCCTGAACAAACAGGGCCATGCCCCTCGTTAGGTTTTAATTTGGACATGCTATTCAACTTAGTAAAGATGAGGTTAAGCAGGCATCATTCATTATAAGGACTCAACCTTAATGTCAGCGATCATCCCTTCAAAATCCAAGCCCACTGTCTTTTGGTCGTAATATCGGTATTCAGACCATGGAACTCTAGCATCATCGAAAATATTCTTGTGGTTTCCTGCAGAATTGTAGTTGACATAACAATTTTAACCCACAAAGATTATTACAAAAAAGAAAAAAAAAAAGTTCCACGGGCAATAGCACATACCCCAAGTCGGAGATGATATCAACACCTTCGCTCCAGGAAAGTACCTCTCAATAAGAGCAGCAGCCAGCCTAAGGGAACCAGTCCCCGAAAGACCTTGAACGGTTGCAACCTGGCAAAGAATTGCAAAAGATGTAGTTTTCCAAGGAAACTCTATGCAAAGAGGTCGGTTAACACACAATGCAGACATACCCTCTGTTGCTTTATCACTGGGTTGTCTGCTCCAAACAATAACTCTGCAGTTGCTTTATTAAATGCGGCCAAACCTTTAATTGGCAGATACTGCAGATCAAAATTATATCAGAATAATCTCAGATCGATAGAGTGACACCACATGATCAATATAATTCAGAGAAATGTGTACCTCTTTGTTTTCCCCTCTCTCCAGCATGAGATTCTCAACCTACAGAGTAGCAAAATCCATGGTTAGATCAACTTGACTAGAGGAAAAAACCAAAAATAGATAAGAAGCTCGAATGCGTTTGGTTCAGTATTCCCAAGGGGCTTTCAATCTTTAAAGCCCCTTGGGGAAATGCTGGATCATTTGGCAGTCATTTTGAAGTAGTTTTCAAGTGAAAGTTAGGATTGTGAAGGTTGAAAGCTCAAAACTAATAAGGCTGAAAGCCCAACGTCAGTAGAGATTAGCTTTGAGCTTTCAAAGATTTGACCAAATACTCGAAACTTTTTTTTTTTTTCAAAACTATCATCGCTCATTCTTCAAATTCCTTATTTTTCCATCGTTATTAACTTTTTAAATGCCAAAATAATGCTAAAAAATCAAATTTATATAAATGCTAAAAAAATTAAATATTTTTTGGTCTTTTTAAAAGGAAATTATTTATATATTTGATTTTTTTAGCATTATTGTCAAAATTTATATTTAAAAAGTTGTATACATTAATTTTTCAATTTTAAACAAATAAAAATTAAAAAATTCCGATGAAGGGTTTGGTCTTTTAAAAAATTATATATATATATATATATATATATATGTATTTGATTTTTTAGTATTATTTTCAAATTTATATTTAAAAATTTACATAAGTCATTTTTTCAATTTTAAACAAATAAAAATTAAAAATTTCGTTGAAGGATTTTGTCTTTTTAAAAAAAAATTATATATATGTGTATTTTTTATTTTTTAGCATTATTGTCAAAATTTATATTTAAAAAGTTGCATACATTATTTTTTCCAATTTAAAAAAAAAATAAAATTAAAAAAAATTAATGAAGGGTCTGGTCTTTTTTTATATATATATAAATATATATATGTATGTTTGTATGTATGTAAGTATGTATGTATGTATTTGATTTTCTTAGCATTATTTTCAATTTTATATTTAAAAAGTTGTATACATTATTTTTTCAATTTTAAACAAATAAAAATTAAAAAATTTCAACGAAGGATTTGATCTTTTTTAATATTATATATATATGATTTTTTTAGCATTATTGTCAAAATTTATATGTAAAAAATTCATACATTTTTTTTTTCAAATTTAGGAAAAGAGAATTAAAAAATTATGATGAAGGGTTTGGTCTTTTTAGAAAAAAAAATTATATATGTATTTGATTTTTTTGTATTATTTTCAAAATTTATATTTAAATGGTTGCATACATTTTTTTTTTTTCAATTTTAAACAAATGAAATTAAAAAAAATTAATATTAATCACCCAAAGGGCTTTTCAAATGTGTTTTCTACTAAACAACATTTTTCTCAAAATTACTTCTCAAAGCATAGTTTACCAAATGGTCTTTGCATTTGCTTAAAATCCTTTAGGCTAAACCACTTTGCATTTTCCTAATAAATTTTCAAAATATTGAACCAAATGCACCCTAATCATTAAGTATGAATTCTATTCTTTTAGGAAAATGAAGCTCAGTGAAGAAAGAGAGCATTGAACCATGTTGAAATAATGAATCATTCACTGCCTAATTAAGATCAAGAAAACTCACCTTCTCGACAACTTTAAGGACGTAAGGCTGCAATTCTTCTGTCCGATACGCCCCAACTCCAAGGTTGAGCTTCTTTTCATCCGTGTCTGCTTTAAAGGCTTCAGACACCCCAAGAATCGGGTCGGGAGGGGCCATTGTTATGCCCTCGAAACGCGAAACATTAATAGCAATAGTCATAGATACCCGACCAAAATGCTGCATAGATGAGATGATACAAACTCGGAAATCAAATTGACTAGATACAATCATAAGAGACTTAATAATCATCCTTATGTGACTCTACACATCCAAACGCATAACTAGGAGTGAGCATGGTCCGGGTTGGGCCAGCTCATTCCCTAACCCTAAGACCAACCCACATAGTACTGGTCCTCAATTCTTGGGATCGAGAATCGATCCTATTGAGCTTTGGACCAAGGACCAGACCGATTCAGTAGGTTTAGTCCGGTTCTAGGGTCAACCCAGGACCAACTAATAATTTATTCATTTCATTTTTTGTACTATATAAAAAGGAAATTAAGAATCGAATTGACCCAATGGGTTTGGTTTAATTTTAGGGTCTACCTAGGACCAACCGATAATTTTTTGTACTCTTTAAAAATGCGAGCAAGGACCGGACCAACCTTATGTGTTCAATGACAAGTGAGGTTAGCTAAGAGAGGCGAGCAATGAGTATCGAGTGGGGTGAGCGTTGAGCATCGAGTAGGGAGCAACAAGTTAGGGGAGCATCGAGCAACGAGCGGCATGAGTGACTCAAAGCAAAAGAGGCGAGTGTCAAGTGGCGAGCGAATAAGTTATTTCTTTCTATTTTGGCAAATTAAAGACTAAGATGATAAATAAGACAAAAGAGAACGAGTATTAGAGGATGATACCATGAGGAGCTATTTATGCCCTTTTGAACGCCCTGAGGACTCCTCACAAAAACATATTTATCCTTTGTAGATTATGGCTTTTGACGCCATAAAAGACATTAAAAGATCTAAGTTAATAAAAAATAGTGTAAAATTACTTGAACTCCTTACTAAATAGCTATTTAATGTTGTTGACGCCGTTTATTTTAGGGTTTTCTCTATATAAAAAAATTATAAATAATATATATATATAGAATCAGGGTTGGTCCGAGTTGGACCGATCCTAAACTCTTAGGACCGAAGATCAATCCGCACAGTGCTGGTCCAGGAATCCTAAGACCAATGACCGATCTGATCTCCCTAGGAAACCGACGGGGTCCGGTCGGGGTTGTCTCTAATAAAAAGATCTAAGTTATTAAAAAATAGTGTAAAATTACTTGAACTCCTTACTAAATAGCTATTTAATGTTGTTGACGCCGTTTATTTTAGGGTTTTCTCTATATAAAAAAATTATAAATAATATATATATATATATAGAATCAGGGTTGGTCCGAGTTGGACCGATCCTAAACTCTTAGGACCGAAGATCAATCCGCACAACCTTGAATCCTAAGACCAATGACCGATCACTCCCTAGGAACCGGACATAATCAATCTGCTCACCCCTACGCATAATCAATCTCCCATAGCGGGCTTGCCTTCAAAACCAGAAATAAGAATGAACAGAATTTCACCAGTAAAAAAAAAGTATGACAGTATTTACAATCCAATAAATCAGGAAGAGAAACAAGGACAAAAATGAAACTTGAACGGAAGGAATAAGGCCATATCTCCGACACAATCACACCACTTATCCAGCCAAACAAAGCATGCTCAAGACGTATAATTCATAGTCAACTCATAGCAAGGACACCAGAGCAAAACCAGGTTAGAGAACTGCAAAACTGAAGAGATGACGAATGACAGGAGACCGCAAGCACCATACTTTAGTTTTCGCAAATGGGTTTCTCTCTGGCACACTACTTCTGAAATTGGCACTTCCAATCTTTGCTTTCCCCTAATGAAAGCAAACAAGATCAGTGTGATTCGCCCAAATCAAGCATTGAAATATATAAAGAGAAAACATGACAAACACCCTGAAAACAGCAAAACAGAAAAAAAGGAAAAAGCACGTCTTTCGAATTCAACCATCGCAAAAGAAACCAGAAGAGAGATCCACGAGATGAAATCACTACGTTCAAGAAAACGAAATTAAGAAGTACCTTCAGATGTTCGTGCACTAACAGTGAAGCCGGGGCCGAGGCCGCAGCCGAAGCGAAAGAGAGCATTGTGGAGGCCATCTGACTCAAGAACGACGAACTCCGCAGCCAAACCGATGCGTATCGAGCTAAAGCTGCAAGAAACGCAGATTCAGAGCAATCGGTCGATTACCCAATTGATCTGAGACGATCAAATGACGATCAAAAGATCCAACCAGCGCAATTCAGCACTCAACAACCCGAGTGCAAAAACAAATTGAACAGGAAAAAGTTCAAAACTTTAGACTAGAAGAGCTGGCAGACGGATCAAGAACATAACAAAGAACCCACCTGGAGAGAGAGAGAGTGACAATAGAACTGAAGAGGGGACGAGAAGGCGAGGCCCTGTTGAATCTGTTAAAAATTTTGGATGTGTGCATGCGGAAGCATGATTTTGGTATTAATGATAGTTTTTTATTAGTAATGTGTGCAAGTATATGATATAGTTTATAAAGGACGAACAAAGGACAAGGTAGGATAATTGAAGAATATAAGACATAAGATATAGAGGAAATAGTTTCATTAGTTAAATAAAATAGTTTGATGGAGATTTTTAAACTCATCTCCTCACATGATCACGGTGGAGGTCTAAGACCTCTCACTGTGGAGGATTTACCTCCACAGCATAAGGTGGAGGGTTCACTACTCACTCATACTACATGAATGATTCTAGGCTCTATTTATAGAGCAACTCCACCTACTACAAGCATGATAATTTTGACTTTTTTTTTTCACCGCCATAGTATAGCTGTAAGACAATTAATTTTTTTTTCTCCAAGTACTCTTGCTGCCCACCCACGTACTATTGATCCTTCTTTCTTTATGGTTAAGCAGCCAATGTTGACTTATTTTCAAGATTTCCCGTAAACTTCTCTAGCTTGTTCTAGGATTTCTTCTTCAACTTGGCTTATGCTTACTTGCATTCCCACGTAGATCTTGTAGGTTCAGCTAGTAACCTCCATTCTCAACCATTTTAGACAATTTTCAACATGGGTGCTGCTGGTTTAGTAGTTTCTAGATAATTTTAAAAAAATGGATCACAATTTCCAACAGAATATTAGTTGGCATTTCTTTCTTGCTCTGCTTTTCCTCTGATAAATTAATTGCTTCGATCTCTCGAAACCAGTGGGCTGTTCTGTTTTAGTTGGATTTTCAGGCAGGTGGGATTAGATTACGTCGCAAGTGTAAACATGATGGAGGTGACATGAGATCATTCGTAGACTATTCAGACATGCTGCACGTGGGCAAATACCAAGCGTACGATTTCGCATACGTTCTGTATAGTGTCTCCAGTAGGCGGCTCTCGTCCACTCGTTAGACCTTTTGGGGTGGGTGGATTAAGGTTGTCATTTCGAGTCCTTGTTTGGTTGCTTTCTGTTCTCTTTCGCTTGCACAGATGGCAAGCCTTGTCAAATGCGGAAGGGTTCTTCTCTAGGCCGGCTAGGCATTCACAAGAGGCAACTTCACGCCAATTTGTGGAAGTAAATCTTGGCCACCCGTTTGCGGTTCGCCCCCAGGAATGATTTCCGTAAGGTTATCGGATCTTACCAAAACAAAGAGATTTCCCCATTCATGGTTGATTTGATATTTTTCCAAAGTATGATTTTTGGATTGACTCTACAACTGGCCAATGCAATTCCAACTTGATTATTAAGGGAACTGGTCTACTTCGTTTTGAATGTGTAAGATTTTATAATGATCACTGTTAACGATTCTAAAATTTTAAACTATTAGATGAATATATGTTTTTATATTTAAGTACTTCAACACTCCTCCACATGCTCAATTTGGTCTTTTTTTTTTTTTAACCTAGTACTAAGCTTGAAAATTTAATTGAAAAGGTAAATGAGATTTGGAAGAATTCGAACTCAGGATTTATAGTGTTGATGCTATGTGAGATTTTGTGAGAATCATTACTAACTAATTTAAAATAGTCATCCCCAAATTTCTTAAATGATCAACAGAAAATCTCACATAAGGATCAAGGACAAAGTTCCAAGTTTTTGGTTTGAACCTGCCTATCTCGAAACCAATCTTCCTTAGATCATATAATAGTCTTCAATAAGTCTAGGCATGACTCAGTCAATTTGGCATATGATTTGTTGGACTCGAATCATCGAAGAGCTATCGACCGCCATCAAGTCATATGGAGGATGAGTATATTGACTGTGTCCCCAAATGAAAATATATTGAACATCAAGTTGCAAAATGCATTTGTGGCTCGTGTACAAGTTACATCCATCTTTCTCATAACTATAAGCTGGGCGTGCCAAGAGTAGACCGGGTGTTGTGGCCTTACAAATATAAATTCTGAACTTTGATTCACATTTTTTGTTTTCCTTTGCCACTTGATCTGTGTGGAGATCTTCCCTCTTTTTTTCTTTTTTTTTAAAAATATAATTGGGACAAGCAATAAACCACTAGTAAGCTCCTTCCTCACATGTTTACGAAAAAGACAATCATTACACCATCTTAGTACAACATAACCTAACTATCTTTCATCACGTTAAAGTAGTTAAATATTAAACCACGTGTTTCTATAATATCTTAAATTTTTAGACAAAATTCTAACATAGTATTAGAGTTGCAGTTCTTGATTTCAAATCTTTTCAGATTTCATTCGTCTCCCCTATTAAATTTTCACATTTCATTTTGGGCAAAAAAATCAAATTAACTGTGAGAGAAAATGTTAAAGTAATCTGCACGCGCGGTGTTACTGGTTTAGGATCTGGGGTTTGCTGACTAATTCCAAAGTGCTCCGCTGCAAGAGAACTCGAGGCGTGAAACTTGGGGTCAGCATTACGTACAGTTCAACCATCGTTCTTTCTTCTGACTTGGCCGCTGGGAGTGGGGATGAATCGTCGTCGGTTCGTCGCGATGGCCCGCTGGAGCGGATCGCCGCGCATGCTTATCCTGTTTTGCGTTTATTTTGAGACCAAGTGGTTTCCGACGTCGACACCCTACGGCTCTGAGCAAATGTCGTTCCGGACACGAAACATTCATTTTTTTTTTTTTTTTTTTGCGTGGCTATTTTACGGCCCGATCCATCAAAAATATTATATCAATCTTTCGTGAGTCCAACTTCTAGCACATTATTTTATAAATTTTTAGTTAGCACTCAAATCCAATGGAAAAATTGTCAACACAAAATCTCTATATTTATGTATACCCACACAAACTTTTAGTCAGCACTCAAATCTGATGAGAAAGTTGTCTAAAAAATCTTAAACCTGTTGTATTCTAATTAATTTAGTCCTAAACTTTTAAATTAAATCTTAAACATTTTCACATTTTTTCAATCAAGTTCACTTAGTCAATTTTAGTTGGTAATCGCTAATGCGAGCGCCAGTAATGTGTTGACAAGGATGATTTCTTTATGTTTTTATATTTATTTATATTTATTTATTTTTTCTTTTTTTTTTGGTCAAGTTTGCTAGGGTCGGTGCGACCCTTGCCAGTCATATGCAAGGGCTAACCGAACTTCATCGGACTTAGAAGAGAAAAAAGAAAAAGTAAGAAAGGAAAAAATGAAAATCATAAAATATTCAGAAATTTAAAAAAATTATAAAAATTCACATCAATATCGATTGTGTTACATAAAACAATTGGTGTTCACATAAGTAATTTTAGATTACAATTGATTAGATGGACTCAATTGATAAAAAGTGAAAAAACTTAGATTTAATTAACAAAATTAAAAAATTTATAACTGAATTGACTAAAGTGTTTTAGAACTTTTTGGATAATTTCCCTCAAATCTAACCTCGTCAAAATTTTGTCCAATGATCCCATTAATGATTCAAATTCCACATCATGTTTATTTTTTCCTTTCATCCACTCCATTGTGCGTAGTCATGGCCGCTCCAACGGATGCCCTGGTCACTATGCTTGAGTTTTGAGTAAATAGCCATAGCCATCGCAAGCTCAAGAACTGAGTGGCCACAACCTTGAGCTCTTGATGTGTTGTAACGACTCATTTTCAATGGACATAACAAGAATGTATAGAGCCTCACCGCTCCACTTCCTTAATTTGCCATTGTTTGTGGGTGGCATGGTGTTGTCAGTTGCCAACGATGTGACATCCGGATTTTTTCACTTGATAAAATAGTGAGCCCCTAATGTTTGACGGTCCACGCTACGTTGGCAAGCTTGTCGCTGGATTATGCTGTTCACATCCTCACAGCGTCATCATCGAGTGACGCCATTTCCACCTCATCCAAGGACGCATCTATATCACCAAGTCACTGCCACTACCTCATCGTAAATAAATTATTCTGATCCAAATACCCCCAACAACTTTAGGAATTTCCAAGGTTTAAAAAAATAACCAAAAAAAAAACTACCTTCAATTACGAAATGAAACAGCCGAGTCAACAATTACCGCCCCAGGATGAAGACTACACTAACGGTGAAAGAGCAAAGAGAAAATAGAGAGATACACCACTCATACTTCCACTTTCATCCTCAAAACTCAGCCGTCCCTCACCTCACTCGGCAAAACAACCACAGCAGCGAAAACCGTCCCTCGCCATCGCAGCCACGCACGCCGCTGCCGTCAACCTCACCTCTGTCCTGCCGAGTCACGACCGCCATACACAAGGATCCGAGGTAAGTATATATTAAATAAATATATTATTTTTAATTAAATTTGATTCAAATTCACAAATAAATAAATAAATAAATAAATAAAAACTTACAATAAATTTACACTGTTCTATGCCTATATCGATCTACCCACCATTTTTCAACAAGCTGAACACGAAGCAAAAATAGTTTCCTAAAAAATTCATGAACGTTGTTTAGATTTTCGTTTAAATGGAAGTTTCGATCACGTTACCTAGATACATCATTGAGTTCGAAATGATCAAACTTGTGGTTGGGTAGTAGGAGCATGGTCGGTCGATATTTAGCATGTGTGGGGGCTGAGCTAGTCGAAATTCTGAATTAAATCCGTGCTGGGACTGAGGGCAGGTTCGGTTTTAGCCCGACCGCGAATTTTGCTAATTTTGTACAACTTATGTGGTACAAATTTCATGGGGAATTCTCATAAAAATCAACCCTTATTGGCTATTCTACGACATAATTTAATTTCACAATTTTTGGACTTCATACAGCAAAAGTATATTTGGAAAACTTTGGGATTCAAAATCTGTTTTGGGACTTATTGCACCGACCTCTCTTCGTTTTCCATTTTTCATATATTTTACGGTCCATAATTCTAACATGTGTCTTTCATGAAAGTTGTAGAGTACATCCTAGGCTACCGCATATTAAATTTTCATAATTTTTAGGTATCATTTGGTGGGTGAAATATTTATCTTCCTACTCAATTTTGTTCTGGAAATTTTGATTGTTTTGGGCCCGGATTGCAAAAATTATTTAGAACCGTATGAGCTGAATCGGACTATGGGTTCTCACAAAAAATGTCCCTCAAGGTCTTGTCTACCTCATATTAAAGTTTCATACAGTTTATGTAGGCAACAACCATTGTATCTAAAGGCACGTGGGTTGCCTATAAGGCTAGTTTAGGCCTAGGATGTAGGAACTTCTTTACCGTTCACTTAACTCTATACATATGAGTTTATATTAGTCTTGGGGATGAAAATGACTGATGATTCATTAAATGCATGCTTGAATTCCTAAATAGTAGTGACGTTAACATACTTTTAATTGAATTATAGAATTGCTACATTATGGTGTAAATGTGTGACTGAAAATGCCGTCGGTCCTTGGGACAACGATGCCTCGGGTTATAGTAGAAATGCCTAAAGGGGTAATTGAGTTCCCCCAAATGCGTGGGGGTGTAATGTGGTTCCTCTAGATGCCCTCGCGATGCCGAATGGGTGCAAGATGCCCATGAGGTGATGGGATTCCCCCGAATGATGATGGCAGCATGAATTTATATTGATTATGAATTTGGTATTTCTGACTTGAACTACTGGCTATCTGTTGGAAAAAGTTATTACCACTATGGGTCTATAATGTATTTTGAAAATGTTCTTTGGTAACTTGATATGCATGCAATTTAATGAACTCTCTATTGAGCCTTTCTTTGTTAGTATGGTGATCGATTTGTATAGTATAGACCAGTGGACCTTCTGCCTTCTAGGTTGTGACTCACTAATTGTTGACTTCATCTTTTCAGATTAATAGAATTTTGATCCCACCTACCTTCTCGATGGTCCGTTACGGGGTGCTAATAGACTTCACGTGAGAAGAGGATAGGTTCGTAGACCCCGATTTTTTCGGATATTGTTTTTATCCGGATCAAATCTCGCATGATTAGAAAAGTGCGGGCGGAAATGTGGTGGGGCCATAACCCACAGGTGGTTCTCATACCATTTGAGCTTTGATGCCCCGGTATGTCACAGCTAATGTAAAACCACTATCGTAGTTACCTTTTATGTTTCGTTTTTTCTTAAACATGCCGAAGCATAAGGGATTGAATTAATCATGGGGCATATGCAATTTTTTTTGTAAATAGGGCAACTTCATTTCTTATTTATTTATATATGTACATCAGACGACAAGTGGGGTGCACTGGGAAATTCAAAATGTCAGTACTACTGACTACACTGTACGTTCGAGAATAGTAGGAGTGGACCCACCTTGTGCTTGTTGACTTGGTTCATCGGGATGTATGCCCGTGCGCCAAGTTCGTCGGGATGTACACCCGTGTCAATGGGCACACGGTGGGTCCATTCCCACTGTTCTCCAATGGGCCTAGAGATGAAGGCAGCCCCGTAACATAGAAGGGAGGCAGGTTTTTTTGGAGTTGGGAGGATTTTGACGGTGTCAGAGGCCAGGGTTAGGCAACACGTATGCAGCTAGGTGGGATTGGGTGACCGACGTATAGTGTAGTTAGTAGTACTAACATTTTGAATTCCCCTAATGCATCCCACTTGTCATTTGATGTACATATAAGAAATGAAATTGCCGTATTTACGAAAAAATGAAACAGAAATGGTAATTGCCATATTAGTTCCATATTAGTCATGACATATTGGGGGCGTCACAAATGATGTCCCATAACTCTTGACTCATGGGACTATGCTCCTCACTTCGGTCCCTGATTGTGTGTGAAGACAATGTCAATGACCATTGAACATGAGTAGGTAGTTATGCTAAGTCAAGACTTATGTAATATTATTGACGACGACAATACCACCATATACGAATGATTGCGAGTTAAGAAAGTGGAACATCAAAGTGGATGAGACTCTATACGCTTTTGTTGTGACTATTGAAGATGAGTTGTTACAGCACATCAAGAATGCGAAGACCCCATAGGAGGCATGGGATAGCTTGGCAGTTCTAACGATACCAAGTTGCAAAGGTTAGAGAGTGCATCGGTGTTGCAACAAAATATGGCAGTAAGCCAGTATTCACATACAATGTTCTTTGACCAAATCGCTTTTGGTACATTCGCCTACCACGCTCCATTTTCATATTGGGTAATGTAAAAGATACGAATTTGATTATAGATTAAATGCGAAACCACTTTTGCTTTGGTTTGTTTTCAACTTTGTTTTTTTTTAATTATTATAGTACTTTTCAATTGGATAATTCATTAATTGTTAAAAGAACACTTTTTATCAATTGTGGATGCTAATTTTTTTGAATAAGCACTGCATATAAAAATAGAGGTCGTCATTATGAAAAAATAAAACAAAGTTCCTCTCATACAAATTTAACTAGAAAGAGTCATTTCATGATAGTACACATGGTCATATATGTCCGGAAAAAAAGAAATACGTTATACTTAAAATTACAAAGCTCAATGATTTTGTAAACTTATGGCTATTTCATCACGTAAATGTGCAATGTCTGAAGATGCATACGGATTTGAAGCACCCACCCCTTCATTTTCATCCTCATGGTCAACTGAATATTCATAATTGAGATCAAATTCTGCTTGTTCAAAATCCGTATCAGTCACGTTATTTCTCCGTATATAATTGTGCAAAGTCATTGCCGCTACCACAATTTGCACTTGCTTTTCATATGGATAACTTGGCATATGAGTTAAAATCCCCCACTTTTGTTTTAATACACCAAAGGCTCGCTCAATTGCCAAGCGTAATGAGGAATGGGCACGGTTGAACACTTCTCGATATCCCGTAGGTGAAGGACCTCCTCGAAACTCTGGCAAATGATATCTAACTTTTTTATATGGCCCCAAATAACCAGTCGGATTCGGATATCCAGCATCTACTAAGTAATATTTACCTATATAAATATATTGTAAATTTAATCAACATATACCAATTAGATTTATGGATATATCTAAACCATTGAATAACATACCTGGAGGAGGATGGGGAAAATGTGCATCACGTCTTCCAATAACTTCATAAAAGATACGGGTATCATGAGCTTGTCCCTCCCAACCGGCCCAAACATAGATAAATTCCATATTAAAATTACATATGGCTAACATGTTTTGAGTTGTTATTCCTTTTCGACCAATAAAACGAATTTGATCAAACACAGGTACAACCGCTGGAATATGTGTACCGTCAATAGCTCCAATACAATCCTTAAAATATGGATAAAATCGTCGATCTTTCTTGATATTCTCTGGAACATTTCTATATTGTGGATCAGTTGGTTGGATCAAATCTTTTCCCATATCACATACTTTATCTAAAACTAAGCTGAAGTGCCTACTGATGGTTTTTCCGGAGCGTTGAAAACGCTCTTGTGCTAATCTATTACCTATACCATGTCCTAGAACATGAAGAAACATACCAACCATTTCTCTAACATCGGTATTCCTAGATCCTCGAAGGCCATAACGTGTTACTAAATCACGCATTAAATTGTTAAATACAATCTTATGCATTCTAAACATATTGTAGCACCTTATCGGATTAGCATCTTCGCTAATCAACTCTTTTAACCATACATAACCCGTATATGTTGAGGTCATGCAAGGTTGTTTGCAAAATTTGGTCGCTTGATAAAGAATTGCGGCTTCAGTGACCGAGATAAGATCACGTAATTCATTTTCTTCTTGCTCATGATTTTCCTTTGTATGTGAATCATCCATAACTGCTTCAAATAACAAAATATAAAGAAAAACAATGTATTAACCATCACATATATGCAAACTATCACATTAAGAGAACACCAAATGAAAACCATTATAACATCAAACATTAATTGAAATTAAGTTCACAATAACTGCAAATAAAGATCCATAGATAGAAACAAAGTGGAATGACTAAACTTCAAATATTAAAACAATAAAATGCTAACATCCTATCCACGAAGGCTTGATTCTTTTCTCGACTCATATTTGAGATACTTTACTTTCTTTGCATTATCCTTTAAGCTCATGAAAACTTACCTATTATCTATCTTTTCCTTTAAATGAGAAATTGCAAAAAAGTACAAGTCTTCGTCTTCCACAATCTCAGGAATGGAATCCAATATCTCTATGAGATCCTCATAAGGACCGACTAAACTTGTTGCTTTGGATGCAACACTAGCAAAAGTGCTCTACTCTCAACAACCGTAAGCAGCCTGTTAACTGTGTTCCGAGCTCCTCTCTTGTCTTCAATTTCTTATCTTTTTTTTCCTCGAGCTTGCATCTTTGAAGTCTGTGCGGCTCTCTTATGAGTTTGAGTTCCAGTTGGTTCAACAACGGTTTCATCCACATGATCCTCAAAGTTTTCATCAGTAGACCCTACAATATTATCGATACCAGGTTGTGTGGTCTCCATATCATTATCAACACATAAACCTTGTGCAGGATTCCATGTGATTCCTCCAGTAGCAACTGTATCTCTGAACATCATATCTAACTTTACTTCAAGATCAGGATGTATGCATTTCATCCTAAAAGCCTTAAACTTTGGATTAGCCTGTTGTCATGAAGCATTTGCATAAGTTATATTATTAAAGGTGAGCTTAACATGAAAGTAAAAAAAGAAGTGAGGAAAACCTGAATTTTACTCTCCCACCATTCGTCACTCGCATCAATGGTTTTCTTCCTTGAATCCCATCCTAATCCAGTTTCATTGTAAAGCAATGACCTCCATCTTTTCCAATCTTCCTTGAGGTTATCCCACTTACTCTTCATTTTATGTTTATCATACTTTTTGCCCGTTAACTCCTCAAACTTACT
Organism: Eucalyptus decipiens; assembly: GCA_014182575.1. Classification (NCBI taxonomy): domain Eukaryota; kingdom Viridiplantae; phylum Streptophyta; class Magnoliopsida; order Myrtales; family Myrtaceae; genus Eucalyptus; species Eucalyptus decipiens. The sequence goes on along the minus strand of CM024611.1, from coordinate 42,649,739 downwards.
AATTATGACTGTCCATCCATCTCTTTTGTTGTTTGCAGGACGATTGCCTTTTTCAATTTGTTCGATGCATAACTTACAAAAGATTTCTACATCTTCCTATCTCTTTTCGTTTACGATGCTAAGAGAAGCAATGTCACTCTCACTAGGGCAAGGTAGTCTCTGCTATTCCTGCTATATCCGGGCAATTTGGATTTTGCCATAATTATATACTACTTAACTCGCCACTTGGAAAACAGTTTCCCACTCAGAAAATTTCTAAAAAGACCTACACAACTGATCCAATCCCAAAACACACCCACCAGCACATAAACCACCGAAACGCATGCGTGCAAAGAGGGGGGAAACAAAAACACTCCTTCCCTAGAACACACAGACAAGAAAAAAAACTCTGAACAAGTCAAAAAAGCACAGGCTTGCATCCGGGCCCTGCGCTCGCTTTGCTTCCTTCTTCCTCCCTTTTGCTTCAGCGTCCCCACGGATGCAGCTCTAAATCCTGTCAATCAGGAAAACACGCGATCGAAGTCAAGACCCGGGTCTCTCTCTCCCACATCAGGCGAAAGCAAGAAAACATTAAATACCCAGCGAAGCGGGGAGGGGCAAGAACGACAACACCAGAAAAACAGAATCATACCCACGAATCGAAATTGAACATACACCCGGACAGACGAACAAGAACAGGGGGAGAAAAGAGAGAGGGATCGCCATTGCGAAGTGGCAACCGAAGAGAGAGAGAGAGTGTGTGTGTAGAGAAACCGAATTGAGATTGCAAAGGAAAAATCCAGTAGATCTAGAAAACCAGAGAGAGAGAGAGCTGATTTGGGGACCCGAGAAACCCTAGGGATCAAACCCAGAGCGAGGGATGAAATCGAATGATCTCTTGCTCTTCACGGAGGCAACAACGCAGAGAGAGACGATAGGAGAAATCAACTCAGCAGAATCGCATTCCACAGGGGAAGGCTTCTTCTCAAGGAGGTCCACTCACCTGGGGATCGAACCGAGAGGGCGTCGGCCTTGTGATCAGCAAACCCGTGCGGCGCCTCGGGGGAGAGAGAGAGACGAGGACGACTGGTTGCGAGAGTGGAGGCGATGCTGCGAGAATCGACGAGAGAAGACGTGCGAAGAAGAAAAGAGCGGACGTGTGAAGAAGCGAAGAAGAAAAGAGCGAGCGTGCGAAGAAGAAGCGGTCGAGAAAGGTAGGGTTGAGAAAAGGTGGGGTTATGTTTTATATGGGATAAAATGAGACTTTTAATAAAATTTTGAGGGCAAAATGGGCAATAAGCAAAATTTCATTAACCCTCCCACCAGCATCCAAAATGCTGAAATGCCCAAAGCAAGTACCCACCAGCTTTGGGCTTTCAGCATTTTACAAGCAAGCATTTTGGCAAGGAGCCTTCAAATGCTGAACCAAACGGGGTTAATTTTTTCCCAATGGGTTTTGGGGGCTCAAAGCCCCTTGGGAAAGCTGAACCAAACGGGGCCTTGGAGACTCACTCTCACACAGTACTCTCACCAAATGTCTGCCTTACTCTTGCTTTTCCACACACCTGCACAAAGGCCTTGTTCGGTTGAGCATTTGCAAGAGGCTTTGGGCCTCCAAAGCTCATTGGGAAAAATACAAAGCGTTTGGCAAGTATTTTGAGACTTCTTTGGCCAAATGCTAGCATTCCAAATGCTGAAAGCCCAATACAGATAGGGACCTATTTTGGGCTTTTAGCATTTCGAAAATACTAAATTTACTGTTTACCCGTTACTGTTCATCTTCTTTCTCATTCATCATAGCCGTTTGTCTTCTCGATTTGTCGCCTGAGTTGGGCTTCTCCAGCGACCATCACCGCCGTATGGGGGTCGTGCGTCCCTGGCAACCACCGCCTAAGTGGCACGACCCACGACTTGGGCGACCGCCTAAGTGCTAGACTTTAGGTAGCATTACCTAGGTCGTGGGCCTGAGGTCGCGATCTAGGCCACGCTTGAGGTTGGGTGACCTCAGGCCACCTTGCCTGAGGTTCGTGCAACCTCAAGCCGCTAGTTCTAGCAACCGAACGGTTGGACCTAGCAATCGGGTGGCCAAATCTGGCCCTGGAGGTGGTTAGACAGCTGACCCTAACCAGATTTAATTTTTAGATTAAAAAAAAAGAAATATAGCAAAAGCCCATTTTAAATGTGGATTTTACCAAACGGCGTTTATATCTAGTGGTGGTTCGATGGTTGACCCTAACTTGATTTAATTTTCAGATTTTTATTTTAAAAAAAAAGAAATATAGCAAAAGCCCATTTTAAATTTGGGTTTTACCAAACAATGTTTATGCCAAGGCTATTTTCCAATGCTATTTAAAGTTATAATTTATCAAATGGTATAGTTTTTCTGAAAGTAAATATATTTGCATTTTCCCAATGCCTTTTTTACCCAAAGCCGAACTAAACGGGCCCAAAAAGAGCACTTGCTTGGAGGAAGTCTCCATACTTAATTTTCCAGATGACATTTCATAACAGCTGGCTTTGACTGATCTTGTCTCCAGGCAATTCTAGAGTGGCCACTTGGAGAAGTGAACTGGAGCCTCTCTTCAACTTGCTCACTTGACAGTTGATTTTTCTTCTGAAAATTCTGGAGACGACGACTTCTAGAAAGACTGGGAATGATAGAGAAGGTGGTGCTCTCGCTCTCCGGTTCAGGGCAATGTTGTTTGGGGCCGGAAACAGCCACCTGCAATTTTCTATACTCCGATTAAGAGAAGTTGTACGAATCACTATTGTCCAAATACTTTACTTTCACCCAATTCTCATTTTTAGCAATTTTGAAGCTCCCTCGGATCTCCTCGAAGGAAAACACAAGGCGAACCTAACCATTTGGCGAGCTACAAAGCCTGCGTTTGTTTTCACTTCTTTTTTCTGTTTTTAAACAACTTTTTTGTTTTTTTTTTCGTTCAGGACAAAAAGAATGAAAACGTAAACGAGTTTATTTGCTTTTTGTTCTCGAAACACATCCTAATGTAAATAAATAAGAAACAAAAAAAAGTTATTTCTTATTTCTAGAATACATTTTAGGAACACTTTTTCTCTCTCTTCCATTTTCTTCTCTCTTTTTTCTTCTTCTTTTTTCTTTCTTTTTTCTGTGGCCGGTCACCGGCCTCGGCCATGGTCAGCGACCGGCCGTCGAGGGCCGGCGACCTCGCCGGAGTGTCGCCGGGCCACCGCCAGGCACCCCAGCCAAGGCGAGGCCGACCTTGCGCCAGGCTGGGCGAGCTCGATCTCGCCCGGCTCCGGGAGGCGCCCGCGGCGACGCTCGGCCTTGGGGGGCGGCGAGCCTCGCCGTGGCCGGGCGAGGCCACCGGCCCTCGTCGGCCGGTTGCTAGCCATGGCCGAAGCCGGCGACCGGTCAAAAGAAGAAAAAGAAAAAAAGAAAAAAGAAAAAAAAGAAAAATAAATAAGAAAATAAGAAAGAAAATAGAAAAAATAAAATAAAAATATTAAAAAAATTAAAGAAATAAAAAAATTATACAAATTTACTAAACGTGTTTCTATTCTTTTTATATTTTTGGAACAGATATACCAAACGCGTTTTTTTGTTAAAAAATTGTTCATTGGAATAAAAACATTTTTTTCCATTTCTGTTTCTTGGAACAATTTTTAAACAGAAACGTTACTAAACGCACCCAAACAATATCAGCCGGCAGAAGGCAGCATAGAGCGATCCTACGAGTAGCAATTCTAAATGGGAATCCTTCCTTTTACTAGAGTGAAACTGGTTAAGCGCTATAAAGCAGACCGAAATCCCAAAACATGAAAAAGAACATAAAGGATGGTGGGACATTCAGGATATCCAAGCGAATTCAACTATCATAACACAACATGGAGTGCTGCAAACCTGTCATACAACCTATGGTAGTCATCGAGGATTCTCACGAATTACTGGTACGGTTTATTTCTGAGGAATCTCACTCTGCCACGACCCTGCTTGCAAACTAAGCTACAGCCTTTATTCATCAGAAGCTGCAAGCAATGATGATTCTCGTAATTTTATGACAATCTCTACCAGTGAAGAACTTTTCCATCATTTTTCGTTCAATTTGGATAGAGTTTGAGCGAGGATATAGTGAAGGAGGTGATTCTTTTTTGTTATTATAATTTATGACATAAGTGAATTTGAAGTTTTAAAACTTGTCACGAAAGTGTAATTAAGTTCTAAAATTTTCACAAAATATAATTGAGTCCCGAAATTTGTCATGAAAGTATAGTCAATTTTTAAAACTTTCAAAAGGTACAACCAATAGAAAGACTTGATTGGATCAATTTGATACGTTTTAGGATCCAATTGCACTTTCGTGACAAATTTTAAGACTTAATTGTATTTTTCGAAAATTTTAGAACTCAATTGCACTTTTCTTAATAAGTTTTAGGACTTTTAGTGTATATATCCCTATAATTATCCATTAGGGTCTTCAAATGGGTCAGAAATGGCATAGCATAGACGGATGGAAAATGGCTCTTGACACAGCTTGGTGAGACTCTAGGGTCACTCAGATTTTCAAGTTCATTATTTATATCAAGTGGCAAGAGTGGCGAAAAACAATTGGGTTGTGTTGACCAGAGGCTTATAGAGTCTGCATAAGCATTGCAAACCGCCAGTCATTCGCGGAGATCTGAGATCAGCTGACATACTTCTAGATGCTGACTACAATGCCAAGGTAAAATTCACAACTAGATTTGGTTAAATTTTTCAAATTTCAATCCTGAATTTTCACGGTATTAGCATATGGACAGAAGATGATTTAGGCTGTGATGATAGAGCTTTTTCTTGTTGATTAATCATGACATGGTCAATAGGTTGTGATAAGTTCTGCTTCTTGCTTTATATAGAACATGGCCATCTAAGTAAGAAACCGTGCGCTAAGTATAACTGCTTTGGTAATACTAAACCTGGGTTTTAATGTATCTGCAGGCACCTGCTGTTGCTGTTTTGTGTCTGCAACCAGAACCGATCTACCGGCGACCGATAACAGATGTGGTGCACTCCCTCGTTCCTCTTGTACCTGTTAAGCTTGGGGGAACACTGGAGCTAGCGATCAGCGCCCTACCAACTTCTGATTATTAACAATTTGGAGATACGGTTGTCTCAAGGAACTACTGGTCCAGACAAAATCTTCAAGAGAATTTCTGCATATAGAGATAACAGGTGATTCGCCGCTTATTTTGAAAGAGAACTGGTTTGCTAGGAGAGAGGGAGAGGTGCATGTTCTTGCAAAGTCAACGAGACACCGCTATACAGAAGAAGACAGGCGGACGTAACTGACCGTGCTTCCGTCTGCTCTCATTTCTATGATTAGTCCAGGAAATGTTACGTTACACAGATTCGAATCATGAAACTTTTGGAAGCAAACAGTCATTGGCATTATTTCCTAATTTCGTTGTTGCAAGAGCTCAAGTCTCATTTGACGGTCGCTCTGTCCTTTTCCTTCATGATCAAGAATTCAACCTTTCCGGAAAACTGTTATGTGCAAATAGATTCAATTATAAGTTCCATTAGCCATGGCGACTCTTTACAACTTTCGATCTTGGCGTATGCAGATGATAGTCGAAAAGCATGGGGTTGACATTAAGACGTGGTCGCAACTGGTGTGGTGGTGACTAAAAGTGGTGAGTGGGGGGATCTGAAATCTCCAACTTTATCAAATAGACAAGCAACAGTCCCATGCCATCCAAAGACAAGGGCATTATGAGCAGTACGAAGATACTATTAAGCATGGAGATTCAGGCTGTGTCAACAAGGACAACTCATTTAATCAGTATCCATTAGCAGAATTTCACCGGCACGGTTAATTCTTCATAGCACATCTTCATAGGCAGTTTGCCTGACGGAAAAGAGAGAAGCACTTGCATGTCGAAGTGCTTATGAGGTGTAAAAGCAGATTGTAAGAGGCAACAACTGAACTGAACTCAGATCAGTGTAAAAACCTTGTCATGAGAACTCAAAAATTTTCTTTGAACTTCCTCTTTCAGAGAACCAAGGGCTCAATCCCCATCAAGAGTTGAAACTTCGAGTACAATTATTTTGAAGCGTTGCTGGAGATACATTATTGCTGAATTATTGTTGTCCAATTTCTGCTAAGCCGATATTCCATGACAATATTGGACTCGCCAAAACTTTTGAAGGTTCCTAATACAATTATCTCATCCTCGTCTCTGAGACTCAACTGACATTGTGATATGAATCTACGATGGCATCTGCAAGATCCTCACACTTGGCCAAATTTAGTCCAGCCAAGGAGATCCTTCCATCCTTTGTCATGTACACATGCCACTTGTTTGTCATGTTCTCGCTCTGAAAGGGCAACGAAGAAAGATAACTAAGGAGACAATGATAGCACGGTGGATTATACAGGAAGTTTCTTTTTGTTTTTTAAAGTAAAAAGGTGGTAAGCGATCCCCTTTGATTGTCACTACAAGGGTCCCATAGGGACAATGAAGGATGACATGATTCATTTCGAAACGGGCAACAAACAAGAAAATTATTCTGGACAGAGTGTAACAACTTGTGAAGGGAAATTACCTGTGTTTTGCTCAAGCCTGTAAATGAGAACATGCCAATCTGCTTGAGTATGAATGACCAATCCTTCCCGCTCTTGTCCTTGGCAGAGAGGCTGTCATATAGCTTTTGTCTCACATTCTTGATCCTTCCGGCCATCATTTCCATTTCTGCCTTCCATTCGTTGAATAGAGCTGGATCACTGACAATGTTTGCGACAATCTTAGCCCCATGGACAGGAGGATTAGAATACATTGGCCGAGCAAGCCGCTTCAGTTGGCTCTTCACCCTGAGAATGTAGGGCACCGTGATATTAGTGGAAGCAATATGCCATTAAGAACTATAAGTTGCTCGAAGAAGCTCATCTAATCTACCAACACCTTTCTCCAGCAATATCAAGGGTTAGATCACTGTCCACAGTGTTGCCAAAATTTTTTGTCAGTTTTTTCTAGCAAACAAAAATTCTAGTTATTCAGGTTGCTTTAAACCTTATAATGTTCTTAGAGGGAGCCCCATCATATTTAACACATACTTTACACCAAACAAACAGGCTGCAATTACTTCACCCGACTGCAATCGCTTATGCAAAGGAATGATTGTGACAAAGATCTTCTATCCCCCATTCTAATGGAACATAAGAATAATATTGGACTTGCTGAGGTCAGCAAAAAATTTGGACAAACTTACATAGCATATTCTTGAAAGCATGGAATGGGCATAGAAGTAAGATAAGCAGGCAAACTATGTTCTCATCATGTGAAGAGCAAAGATTCATATACCTTGTTGCTGCATCTGCAGTTGAGCAGACAACATTGATTGCTCCAATTCTCTCGGCGTAAAGACCCAGATTCTTACTGTAAGACTGAGCCACCAGAAGCTCCATGCCTCGAGCAGCAAACAGTCTCACTGATCCAGCATCAGCGTCAAGGCTTCCACTTGCAAATCCCTATAATGCATATGATAGTCCAGATAAAATTAATAGAGGAACATCCAAGTAGGACAAAATTAAATTTATTACACAGAGTCTGTTAAAAGATTCTGCACTTTGAAAAGAAAAAGCCCTTTCTTTGAGTTACAACATCCTTATTGCATCTGAGGGTATGTAAGACACTCAATTAGACTAAATCTCGGATCACAAGAGATTAATACCTGGTAAGCAACATCAAAGAAAGGTATATGATTCTTCTTTTGAATGACATCGGCAATCTTTTCCCACTGTTCAGGGGTTGGATCAATGCCAGTTGGGTTGTGAGCACAGCCATGGAGCAAGATAAAAGATCCTTCTGGCGCATCCTGAACAAACAGGGCCATGCCCCTCATTAGGTTTTCATTTGGACATGCTATTCAACTTAGTAAAGATGAGGTTAAGCAGCCATCATTCATTGTAAGGACTCAACCTTAATGTCAGCGATCATCCCCTCAAAATCCAAGCCCACTGTCTTTGGGTCGTAATATCGGTATTCAGACCATGGAACTCTAGCATCATTGAAAATATTCTTGTGGTTTCCTGCAGAATTGTAGTTGACATAACAATTTTAACCCACCAAGATAATTACAAAAAATATTTAAAAAAAAAGTTCCATGGGCAATAGCACATACCCCAAGTTGGAGATGATATCAACACCTTCGCTCCAGGAAAGTACCTCTCAATAAGAGCAGCAGCCAGCCTAAGGGAACCAGTCCCTGAAAGACCTTGAACGGTTGCAACCTGGCAAAGAATTGCAAAAGATGTAGTTTTCCAAGGAAACTCTATGCAAAGAGGTCGGTTAACACATAATGCAGACATACTCTCTGTTGCTTTATCACTGGGTTGTCTGCTCCAAACAATAACTCTGCAGTTGCTTTATTAAATGCGGCCAAACCTTCAATTGATAGATACTGCAGATTAAAATTATATCAGAATAATCTCAGATCGATAGAGTGACACCACATGATTAATATAATTCGGAGAAATGTGTACCTCTTTGTTGTCCCCTCTCTCCAGCATGAGATTCTCAGCCTACAGATTAGCAAAATCCATGGTTAGATCAACTTGACTAGAAGAAAAAACCAAAAATAGATAAGAAGCTCTAAATCATTAAGCATGAATTCCATTCTTTTAGGAAAATGAAGCTCACTGAAGAAAGAGAGCATTGAACCACGTTGAAATAATGAATCATTCACTGCCTAATTAAGATCAAGAAAACTCACCTTCTTGACAACTTTAAGCACATAAGGCTGCAATTCTTCCGTCCGATATGCCCCGACTCCAAGGTTGAGCTTCCTTTCATCCGTGTCTGCTTTAAAGGCTTCAGACACCCCAAGAATAGGGTCGGGAGGGGCCATTGTTATGCCCTCGAATCGAGAAACATTAACAGCAACACTCATAGATACCCGACCAAAATGCTGCATAGATGAGATGATACAAACTCAGAAATCAAATTGACTAGATACAACCGTAAGAGACTTAATAATCATCCTTATGTGACTCTACACATCCAAACGCATAACCCATCTCCCACAGTGGGCTTGCCTACCAGAAATAAGAATGAACAATAATCATCCTTATGTGACTCTACACATCCAAACGCATAACCCATCTCCCACAGCGGGCTTGTCTTCAAAACCAGAAATAAGAATGAACAATAATCATCCTTATGTGACTCTACACATCCAAACGCATAACCCATCTCCCACAGCGGGCTTGGCTTCAAAACCAGAAATAAGAATGAACAGGATTTCACCAGTCACTAGGAAAAAGAAAGTATGACAGTATTTACAATCTAAAAAATCAGGAAGAGAAACAAAGACAAAATTGAAACTTGAACGGAAGGAATAAGGCCATATCTCCGACACAATCATACCACTTATCCAGCCAAACAAAGCATGCTCAAGACGTATAATTCCTAGTCAACTCATAGCAAGGACACCAGAGCAAAACCAAGTTAGAGAACTGCAAAACTGAAGAGATGACGAATGACAGGAGATCGCAAGCACCATACCTTAGTTTTGGCAAATGGGTTTCTCTCTGGCACACTACTTCTGAAATTGGCACTTCCAATCTTTGCTTTCCCCTAATGAAAGCAAACAAGATCAGTGTGATTCGCCCAAATCAAGCATTTGAAATATATAAAGAGAAAACATGACACACCACCTGAAAACAGCAAAAACAGAGAAAGGACAAAGCACGCCTTTCGATTTCAACCATCGCAAAAGAAACCAGAAGAGAGATCCACGAGATGAAATCGCTACGTTCAAGAAAACGAAATTAAGAAGTACCTTGAGATTTTCGTGCACTGACAGTGAAGCCGGAGCCGAGGCCGCAGCCGACGCAAAAGAGAGCATTGCGGAGGCCATCTGATTCAAGAACGACGACCTCTGCAGCCAAACCGATGCGTATCGAGCTAAAGCTGCAAGGAACGCAGATTCAAAGCGATCAGTCGATTACCCAATTGATCTGAGACGATCAAATGACGATCAAGAGATCCAACCAGCGCAATTCAGCACTCAACAACCCGAGTGCAAAAACGAAATTAACAGGAAAAAGTTCGAAACTTTAGAGTAGGAGAGCTGACATACGGATCAAGAACAGAACAAAGAACCCACCTGGAGAGAGAGAGAGACAGAGTGACGATAGAACTGAGGAGGGGACAAGAAAGGCGAGGCTCTGTTGAATCGTTGGTTAGATATTAGTTGGCGTTCCTTTCTTGCTCAGCTTTTCCTCTGATAAATTAATAGTTTCGATTTCTCGAAATCAGTGGGCTACTCTGTTTTAGTTGGATTTTCAGGCAGGTGGGATTAGATTACGACGCAGTTGTCAACATGATGGAGGCGACATGAGATCATTCATACAAGCAGTCGATGCTTCTGTACACTATTCAGACACGCTACACGTGGGCAGATACCAGGCGTGCGATTTCGCATACGTTCCTGTATGCACTGTCTTCCGTAGGCGGCTCTCGTCCACTCGTTAGACCTTTTGGTGTGGGTGGATTAAGGTTGTCATTTCGAGTGCTTGGATGGTCGCTTTCTGTTCTCTTTCGCTTGCATAGACTTCTCTAGGCAGGCTAGGCATTCACAAGAGACAACTTCACGCCAATTTGTGGAAGTAAATCTTGGCCACTCGTTTGCGGTTCGCCCCTCAGGGAATTTTCCGTAAGGTCAACGGATCTTACCAAAACAAAGAGATTTTCCCATTCATGTTTGATTTGATGTCTTCCCTAAGTATGATTTCTGGATTGAAGGTTCATTTCCAAGTTGATTTTTAAGAGAATTGGTCTGTTTCGTTATTTGAACATGTGAGATTTTGTGGTGATCATTATTGTCAACGGTTCTACAAGTTTAAGTTATTAGATGAATTTGTATTTTTATGTTTAAATATTTCAACACTCCTCTCCACGCTCAAGTTTGGTCCTTTTTTATTTTTATTTTTTGCCTAGTAATTAGCTTGAAAATTTAATTGAAAAAATAAATGGAATTTGGAAAGATTCGAACTCAAGATTTCTAGTATTGATATTGTGCGAGATTTTGTGAGAACCATTACTAAAAGTTCTAAGATAGTCACCCCAAAATCTCTAAAATGGTCCACACAAAATCTCATATAAGGATCAAAGACTAAATTTAACAAAGTTCCAAGTTTTTGGTTTGAACCTGCCTATCTTGAAACCAATCTTCCTTAGATCATATAATAGTCTTCAATAAGTCCAGGTATGACTCGGTCAATTTGGCATATGATTCACTAGACTCAAATTGTCGAAGAGCTATCGACCACCACTAAGTCATATGGAGGATGAGTATATTGATTGTGTCCCCAAATGACAACATATTAAATATTAAGTCGCAAAATGCATCATGGCTCTTGTATACAAGTTACATCCATTTTTCTCAATAACCACAAGCTGCGCATGCCAAGAGTAGACTAGGTGTTGTGGCCTTATAAATATAAATTCTGAACCTTGGTCCACACTTTTCCTTTGTCACTTGATCTCCTTGGAGATCTTCCCTCCCTTTTTCTTTAATATAATTGGGACAAGCAATAAACCACCAGTAACCCCCTTCCTTACATGTTTATGAGAAAGACAACCATTACACCATCTTAATACAACCTAACCTAATTGCCCTTCATCTTGTTAGAGTAGTTAAATATTAAACCACGTGTTTGTATAACACCTTAAATTTTTAGAATAGTCGGTTGTCGTCTTTTAAAATTCTCACACTGTATCGAGTTGGATTCCATTTATTCATCTCCTCAATCAAATTTTCATATTTAGTACTAGGTAAAAAAATAAGATTAAGAGCGAGAGGGAATGTTAAAGTAATTAAATACTGAATAATGCTTTCGTTTAATTAACAGTCGACTTTGGGTCCTATCCTATGGATCAATGGAAGAATGGAAAATGAGCTCCGCATCTGCACGCGCGGTGTCACTGGTTTAGGATCTGGGGTTTGCTGACTAATTCAAAAGTGCTGCGCTGCAAGAGAACTCGAGGCGTGAAACTTGGGGTCAGCATTACGTACGTACGGTTCAACCATCGTTCTTTCTTCTGACTTGGCCGCTGGGAGTGGGGGAGGAATCGTCGTCGGTTCGTCGCTGTGGCCCGCTGGAGCGGATCGCCGCGCATGCTTATCCTGTTTTGCGTTTATTTTAAGACCAAGTGGCCTCCGACGTCGACACCCTACGGCTCCGAGCAAATGTCGTTTCGGACACGAAACATCCTCCTTTTTATTTTTATTTTTTTGTGGGGGGCTATTTTACGGGTGCGATCCCTCAAAAATATTATATCAATTTTTCGTGAGTCCAAATTCTGGCATAAAATTTTATATATATATAAATCAAATATAACAAAATAAATTATCATATATTTATAAATTTTTAGTGAGCACTAAATAACTAAATAAATTATCAGCACAAAATCTATATATATATATATACATATGTATATATACGCACAAACTTTTAGTCAACACTCAAATATGATGGGAAAGTTATTTAAAAAGTCTTAAATCTTTTGTGTTTTAGTTAATTTAATCTTAAATCTTTCAATTGAATCCTAAATATTTTAATATTTTTTAAATCAAGTTTATTTGGTCAATTTTAGACAAAAATTGTTGACGTGAGCACTAGTAATGCCATGTAAGACAACCAGTGCTGACATGTACAATTATTTTAAAAAAATAATTTTGTTATTTCTTTTTTTTCCTTTTTTCTTTTTGGCCAAGTTTGCGAGGGCGGCACGACCCTTACCTAACTGAACTTCACCGGACTTACAAGAGAAAAAAAAAAAAAGAAAGAAAAAAAGAAAAGAAGATCATAAAATATTCAAAAATTTAAAAAAATTAAAAAAAATTCATGTTAGTGCCGATTATGTCGCATAAAATAATTGGTGTTCACATGAGTGATTTTAGACTTACAATTGATTAGATGAACTCAATTGACAAAATATGAAAAAGTTTGGACTTAATTAACAAAATTGAGAGATTTATAATTGAATTGACTAAAGTGCGATAAATTTAAAACTTCTTGGATAATTTCCCCCAAATTTGATCCCATCAAAATTTAGTCCAATTATCCCATTAATGATTCAAATTCCACATCGTGTTTATCTTTTCCTTTCATCGAAGCCATTGCGCATAGTCATGGCTGCTCCAACGGATGCCCTGGTCACTATGCTTGAGTTTTGAGTAAGTAGTCATAGCCGTCGCAAGCTCAAAAACTGAGTGACCACAACCTTGAGCTCAAATTTGTACCCACTCTGGACCATCAATCGAGCGATAATAATTTATGACCATGATCTCAACTCAAACAACGGTGACCACTGCGAGCTCGAAGCTTTAGTTGCCATATTCTTGGAGCTTCGTGGATCAAAAATCAAAGGACAATGGTCTCCACATAAAGCTCATGCACCAATGGCGGCAAGGCTGAAGCTTTGAGTGGCCATGGCGGCCTCGAGATTTGTGGATCAAAAAGTTCTTATGGCTCTCAACCACGATCTCGAAGCTCTAGCAGCCAGGGTCACCTTAAGTTTCGCGGAAGATAAGCTTGAGATTCGAGTTCAGCATAGTTTGTTTTGTTTTGTTTTGTTTTCTTTTTTTGGTCAAAGAGTTCAGTATAGCTTTAGAGCTTGAGCTTTTGCTAAGGGGGCTTTAGATTGTGTAGTGTCTCGATTTGTAATGGGTGCCTTTCTTCGCGATGGAGTTTTCTGGGGATCGCATTGAATCAAAGGAAAAAAGAGAGAAAAAGTATAATGAACATGATACGACAAGTGACAAGAGATAAATATACACATAATATAAATCGTATCGAATTAGCAACATCATTAAACGAAAACTCGATTAAAACCGACATTTGGATACTGAAAGTGAGAAAGGGATTTGGACTCGAGTTAAGACCCAACCTAAAGTTGGTGATTTTTTTTTCGAGGAAATTGGACCCTACTCCCGATTAAAAGCAGAAGTAATCACTGTTGTCCCAATCTGAGGGTCCATGCGAAGTTCACCCATTTACTTTCCCTTAATCTTCATTTGAGTGATTTTGAAGGTTCGTCCGATCTCATGGAAGGGAAACGAACGAAGAAACCCAACCATTTTGCCAGCTATAGACATTACTTGGCCAATTTTAGTGCAGATTGTGGCATAGAGCGATCCTAAGAGCAGCAGCAATTCTAATTGCGAATCCTTCCACAAGCAGAAATTCGCCAGACTCGAGTAGTCTCACAGCAAAACTGATGTAGTGCTACAGAGCAGACCGCCATAAAAATCACATACAAGAACATGAGGGTATGGTGGTGCATTCGGTATGTATTCAAGCGATTTTAACAATCATCACAACCTGGATGGCTGTAGTCCTAGCAGGAACGCAAGGTTGAGAACTTTCACATTGAAAAACCTGTCATACCAACTCAAGAGGCTCGTCAAAATCCTGTGGCGAACAGAGGATTTTCATGGGATTTTGGCATAGTTATTTCCAACAAATCTCATTCTGCTATGACACAACTTGATAACTAAAGCTCCGACCTTTATTCGTCAGAAGCCTATAGCAATGATGGTTCTTGTAATCTTAGAAAACTCGCTACTGGAGAATCTGTAGGTTTTGGTTGAATACAAGATGCAAGCAAAGTAACAGAAGATTTTCATTCCAACACGCACTAGAACAAAAGGAACTTTGGTCAAAATCACAGCATATGCCCCACTAAGAATAACAACATAGCCATGAATCCTGCAACCCGATGCTAGAACACACTTCGCATGCTAAACTGACTTGAAGCTACTGAAGATGCCCATAAATTGATGATTATTCTCATTTAGACATTGCAGATGGCAAACCAGCTGGTAGGCAAAATTGGGCACTTGGATCACTACTGCATACATACCACATAAGTTGAAATTCTTCAGAATTGACACAACTAAAAAGCTCCCCAATGTCCGGAAGGATGACCACTAATAATCACTACCATACTATGAGCACAAGCACCGTGATCTCAACAAGCACTGAATGGGAAAAGCAGGTCCAACACAAGCCTATAAGTCTCATCTAAATAATAAGATAAGGCCAATCATTAGCAGAACCGATCAAAGGCGCTGAACATTGAACACAGTGTATTGTAATGGCAACTAGATTAACAAGACATAAAATTGAAGCAACATTAAAATTCACTAAATCCCATCCCTGACACTATCAAAACCACATGAAGCAACAGAAACTACCACAATTCGCAGATCATCAGATATATAAAAATGCTCGTGCTCGAGAGTAACAAAGCAGCACTGTATCTAAGCAGCTATTTGCTTCCTTACAAGTCTTCAATTCACTTTAAAGCAATAATCAGAAAAGCATCAAGGTCTCTTTCGCAACAACTAAAAAGCTCTAACCCAAAACAAAAGCACCTCCTTCCATGAAAACAACTCAGAACCCAAGCTTGGTGCGGCGCCAGTGCCTGCGCTTCGCGTTGTACCTGAACGATTTCGGTGACAAAAATTAGGCCAAAAAAAAAAAAAAAAAAAAAAAAAGACAGCTTTTTTGGGACAAAACATGAAGGAATTGGATATGAACCTGATGGTGTTGTCGGTCCTCATGCGAATCCAGTGAGGGATCGGCCTGTTCTGCCTCATCTTCTTCGCCAGCTTCTTCTTGATCCTGAACGTCTTGTGCGACGGCTGCAAATCGACCCCCAAAAAATCACCAAAAAATCACCAAAAGGCACCATTTTCAGAAAACCCACAATCAAATCTCGTCCGAAATCAACAGCACACGGCACGAAATCGAACTCGATAACAAATTCAGCCGGAGGAAGAGAGAGAGAGAGAGAGAGAGAGAGAGACCATCTTCGGTTGCTGGTAGAGCCGCCGGCGGAGGTCCTGCGAGAGAGGGAGACGGAGGAGACCCAAAACCCTAAAACAGCAGCGGTGGAAACAGAGGAGGCGGAAGGGAACTTGGAGGCTGTATTTATACTAGGGGCCTAATGGGCGTCGGTCCATCAGAGCTGCTTTGTTCCTTCGTCGGGAAGAAAAGCAATTCTCATGGGCCCGCCGCCATTTTGCTCATGGACCGGATCGAAGTAAGGCCCATCGGGCTCGAGCCCTGTCCATGCCAAGATATATCTTTCTCTCTCTCTCATGGACCAGATCGAAGTGAGGCCCATCGGGCTCGAGCCCTGTCCATGCCAAGACACTCAAAAGCAGGAATCTTCATTGAATTAGGGCTATGCAACCGATTTGATTAGACCCGAACACTCGTAACAAGAAGTCCGATTTTCAGTTCTAATAAAAACAAGTTCGACTTCTGCTTTCCTTCCTTCTGTTTTTGATTAAGTTTCGGGTTCTTTCTACAGATTTGGAAACACGTCTTCCTATTCTATCTTTTCCCAAATCTTCATTGATGGAAGAAATAGAAGCTCGAGAAGGTATACCAAAACCTTTGAAACTGACATTGTGCGGATAGATTCTAGGTTTTGGACATTAAACTTACTTGCCCACTTGTTCAGGAATTGGCTAGAACTTAGAACTTGTATTTTTTAGGTGGAAGAAGATAATTATTATTCTTAAATGAGCTTAACTTATTTATTGTCTTATATTTCTATTCGTTTTGTATGGATGTCTTACTTTGGACCGTTTTGTTACTCATACTATTTCATTGTAATTACTATTTGTCTTAGTTTCTTTAAAAAAAAAAAAATTGAAGCAAAAAAATGAAGTTCCTCGAAACCAGACAAGACATATAGGTTAGGTTCTGGATTCAAAAAATTAGAAATGGATTCTAATAAGGTAGGTTTCAACTTTTAGATATAGAATATGTACACCTTGGAACCGATTACCACTACTTTGCATCAGTGACTTTTTGAAGCTACGGCAGAACAATATCCAGGCGACAGGGTCGCGACATGGATCATCTGCTCCTAAAATTGAAACTTTGCCTAGCTCATCATGCAAGTTTCGCAAGCCCAGCAAAACTTTCTTCCAAAGATTTTGGGCCGAAGCAAAAAAGAGAGAAAAAATTTCCCAAGATTCCTTCACTCTACTGTGAATTCATGGGCTTAATCTGTATCAGGCCCATGATGTCGACCAATCATGGATCGCCCGAAGACAAGGCCTCAAGACATGCTGCAAAACCAACGACTCTTCTCCTCCCTCGTCATCTCAGTCAAATACCATCGCATCCCACATCACCTGAACTTCAATCTACCAAGAAAGCATCATACCTAACCTAACTATAACTTCACATCGGCACTGCAGCTACACCGGGCTTTGACCGCCTTTTCAAAGTTCACCATTAATGTTTCATAATGTTTCATACGGAGAATTCATCGTATTCAATTTCATAGAGCAAACGATTTGTCAAATTCAGTATTATAGTTTGGGGACGGCAACGTCCACTTGAATCTCGGGCACTTGCTCTTTTATATCCCAGCGCATATTCCTATGGCCATGGTATTCTAATTTTTATCTGGCTTTGGCTTAGTCAAACAACTACCAGAGGACTGGCTAGGTTAGCAGCCTATTTTTCAGTTGCATCTCCATAAAATCTTCAAAAGAACTCCAGCTAATACTAAAATTGGGAGCCAATTTGTATGACACAGAGGCTCGACGCGGCTTTGAAAAGATTGCCCTAATTTTTTGGACTAAACATTATTAAAATCTGAGTGCACATGGCATGGAGGAGATTTTGGCATTTTGGGGTTTGCTTTTCGTTAGGACCAAAGATAGTAAATTCAGGAAAAAAAAAACATCCGAGGTCGTTGCGACATTTGATTTGTCGAAGGGTCTCTTTAAATGCTCTCTCGCTATTCATCCCACATGCATCAACTATATATTATCCATATGTTGACCTAACTTGGGCGTGACCAATCACCCTCACCGGCACCGTGAGGAATAATCAATTCTATACTTAGTTATAGATAATGGGATATTCCCTAATACAAGGTCTTAAAATTTAATAAGATAAAAGTGCGATTGAAATGTTGTTATCCTGTGGCGGTGTGGGCATAGAACATGATATGAACAGTGAAACTGTAGATTGGTGTGCATATATGTTGAAGCAGAATTGGTGTTCACGAGTTTGCTGAGGCACTTGGACCACGGTTCATCAGTAGTGTCACATGGAATTCACTATCTCATGGCCGAGTAGGATTTGCGCTGAAAAAGGCAATTCAAATTGACATAAGATATACTATATCAAGGCCCAGGTCAATAATCGCATGCCAAAGCGAATTCAAGCATTTAAGAGAGTTAACCGAGTATTGGATGGATTATATCAAATGGATCATAGAGATGATTTAGGGTTTTAATCGTCAGCAAGAGTGAATCCAGGCATTTAAAAGAGTTAATCGAGTATCAGATGGATTAAATTAAATGCGTAGATGATTCAGGGTTTTATATACACGATGATTTGCATCAATCTAGGAACTAATCAGAACATAATAGCTGCCCGACTTCTCCTGAAACCATTTGTTCCTTCAAATCATTAATTCCGTGTATCGATCATTACGAAGTTGTTGGGTCTTAATAGTTTTTATCTTCTTTTGCTGTTGGTCTTCATTGGATGCTACGTACGTGGAGAATGAGACAAAAGGGGAGAGATATATGCACATGGAATGGAAAGGGACGGCAATCTCTTCAACCAGCAAAGCCAATGATGAGAAAATGCTGTGTGGTCTCTCTATTTTTATATATTTCATAATATACATATACACACATATACACACACGCATATATATGTAATTCAACAAGTAAGAAAAAGAAACAAATGAGACCAGGCTGTACAAATCCCATAGACTGCGGGGGGGACTTCAAATGCAGACATTTTCCATCACATCAACCCTCTCCCTAAGTCATCCCTTTCTTGATTTTGCTTACCAAACCGCGTTAAGAAGATTAGTTAGTTCTTCATCTTTTAACGTTTTAATATATAAAGTTAAGAAATCACATTTGCACTTTTAGTATTTACTAATAATTAAGTTCTAGTATTACAAGGTTCTAAAGGTCAATTTTGATACCTACATAGAATTGTATAGTTTGTTTTACTAAGTAATAAAAATTACTCCGAGCACCAAGCATCCTTATGCATTTGCAGGCTCGGTCCGCTTTGATCCTCTTGATCAATGCTTTAATGTAAGCTTGTAAATGACTATAAAATCTTTAGATAAACAATGAAACCTCCTCATCGTACTCTCGATCTATTCTTCCCTAACAATAATTCGGGATTTTTCTTCCTTGTAATTTCAAAAGAAGATTGATTTTATTTCGCTTCACGGGTTTGGGTTGAGCACCCGCGTACAGTTTTTTTTTTTTTTTTTTCCTGTTTGAAAATTAAATTACATTAGCAAATAAATATCGCGACTTTGTGTGGATAAATATTTTACCAGGTGGGTTTAATTCCACTTAAATTCCAATCTGTCCACCGGAGTCTTCAAACAAGAACTCCAAGACATGTTCGTCAAAGTACAAACATTCAACCAGGTGCGTGTGCGCCAACATGTTGAGCCCGAAAAGTCAAATGAAAATGTCATTTTCACAAAATGAATTGGAAACAACTAAGCGTATATCTTCAAATCTCTGCAGCGTAATTTAAGCGGATCAAGAAACCCCGAAAGAAGGAGGGGGAAGGAAAAAGAGAGATTCTTAGACGGTGGTGTTGCTTTCAAAGTCTGTTAACATCTGTAAAATCAGGAGAAAAATTAGAGATCACATATACTTTCACGAAAGCATGTTTAGTGTTGCATGCAAGCTGAGCATCGGTACATACAAAAATGGGCATGACGTCCTCGACAGGGACGTACACTTTGTTCTTATCCCAACACATATGGCACTGTTCTCACGCGTTCGACAAAAAATGTCCATGTTATTGCAATCCGTTCGAGCGTGATTCATACTCCTTATCAAAAGAAAAGTACAACGTCCGATGAATAATCAGGGGTTGTGGGGAGCAGTGCCCTCAGATTGCTAGAGGACTTTTACAATTTGGATCCTTTTACAATTGAGAGTCGCAGCAAAGAGGTGAGAGATGCTAATTATTATAGGGGAAACATGATAAATCTGGTGTTTTGATTTCTTTTTTTGTGCCTTACTCTCTATTTTTATTGTGATTGTGCATCTAATCCTAATAAAATTAACTTGACCCATGTCCTTTGGTTTGCGCGAAACTATTTGAGGTTTTCAAAACCTACTTCCGATCGCGCACGCGGGCGAGAGAGAGAGAGAGAGAGAGTTTAGGGTCGAGAATTCGTATCCACGCTTTCGTATCACTGTGAAACCTTATTTCTCGTTGAACATGCTAAAAAAGTTGATTGAGATGTCCAGAAATCAGGTTTAAAGTCCACCAATTGAATACAAACGGCTTAAGATCGAGGTATTATGTACAAGCCAAATGCTTAAACTCAATTGGTTTATAAAAACTCCCAAATGGCCTCCAGGTAGCCACACCTTTGTGCTCCTACCTCGAGTCATGTCTTAAGTTCGTGTCGATTTTTGGGTTGTCTACTTCCATAAAAACACTAACTTTAATGATCAAGCAAATAAGCAAGAAATATCTCTTCCTTTTTCCACACGCTATTTCAAAGTGATAAGACCTCACCTCTCTCTTGTATGAGCTACTTTTTCATTTGCGATTGGAACGTGGTCAGGCATACTTATTAAAGAGCCAATTGAGGTAAATTGATGAAACCTACTCATAAAAATAATTAGATATAATACTTTCGATCTTGATAAGAAAGCCGTGAGAAATAAGCAAATCTCATCCTTTTTCCTTTTCTTTTTTTAATTTAAAAATCTGTCTATACTTTTTGTTTCCCGAAAATTCGCTAGCTGCTTGACAAGCTATCTCGTATTAAGACCCTAATCACCCATGTTATCTCCTGGGTCCCACCTCACGCGCTTTCGTGGTGGGCCCGGTCCGACCGCGACGTACGCCCTGGCTTTTGACCCGGGTGGCTTCTGTTCCGGTCCAAGGTTTTATAGCTGTAATCCAAGCAAAGGGTCGAGACATCTTCTTCATCTTGTCACCGTTAAAATCTTGATATGATACCTCATGCCATTTACGCAGCTCCTTTTGTCACTTTCCTTCCTTTCCCAGCTTGTCTCGACGACGATTTGCAACGGTAATTAACCCTAATCCGACGCGGCACGATCCGATCAATGTCTTCGAGCCGTGGAAACTATGAAACGAGCTAAGATGCAGATGAATATATCCCGAATATGAACGTGATTCGTACTTGATAGTGAGAGAAACTGGATGTGAAGTCCCGCCAGCCCGCGTGCAGTGGTGTGAACCCTTTTAACCCGTGAAATAAACTCATGGGTCCATCGTGTCGCTTCTGATGTTCGCTGTGTCCATTTTTAAGGATATCTTGAAGATGATTAATCTTTGATGATGTTTTTAATATTTGACCTCTCGTGTTCGTTTGCATCCTTTTGTTTCACCACATGCGCGAGGGTCTTTCACATCCGTTCGTTCTGAATATACTAGGAATCGCGGGATGATAATGTATTAATTGATCTTCGGATGACCGTCCGAGCAATCTAAGGATGGACACGTGGGGGAGGGTCGAAGCTGTGATAAAAAAAAACCCTAGAGTGGTTCGATGAACAGATAAGAAAGAAGTGGGGATCGTGGCAAACATGTTCGGAACATGTGGATACGTCCTGAATTAAGGAAGCAGGAAGAGTCAGAAAGCAGCTGAGGATCCAACACTCATCTGCCAGACGCAAACCCCACAAGTTAAATGCGAAACCCTAGACGACCCCTAGCCCTAGTGCGTACACCCTCGAGAAAACAACAACCAAAACACGACCAGCCATTTGCAGTTGTCGTTCGCTTCATCGCCTGTTTGTTCTTATCAGTCCGGACAACGTCGGGCGTGGCGACGATGTCCTGGTGTTGCATGTGGAGGAGCAGTGAACGCGGTCACGAAAGCATATTTATGGGATGTGCATGTGTGTGTCACATTTGGGGATGTCTTCTTTTTACGTGGTCGGCATATGCTCATGTTTTTTGGTTTTTAGCAGCCCTGGCTGGGGAGAGCCGTGTGGAGATAAAACCCACAGGATCAAGGAACGCATTAACAAAAGAACAAACTAGAGAAAAGAATAAATTCAAATTGCATGAGAGTGGGCAAATTGGATGAAAGTGAAAGCTAGAGCCCCCAGCACCACTTGTGAAAAGTTTACCCACTGTACTTTTTTGTAGAAACATCCAATCCAATGCTGTTGCTCTCTTGTTGGTTCAACGAAAAGGGAATGTATCCCTCAGATTACGCGGTTGGCACATGTTCTTTGATCTTTGAATTCGGGCATCCTCACCTGATGCACCGGTCCCGTAAATCTGTTTAGTATACCTAGCGTCGTTCGGATCTACGATGGACACTTTTCTCGTCACACGGCCGCAATTGATATCAGCCGTCCGATTAGAATGTGAAAAGTGGTTGGTGATTATTGGGTTCTGAGTTCATTTAGATACCTCAACAGTGAAGGAGATGCGATGATTATGGTCCTAGCTTGGACCATAATCATGAGGGAATTTCGGAGGTTCAATCATTACCAACCAATTGGTACATAGCAGTAATCCAAATCGATCTTCTTTTATGACCTTTGAGATTTCACCGCAAAGCACTCGACAGTGAAACGAGTGAATTCAGAAAGGAAGCATATCTCGAAGGAATGTGTTTGATGTAACGTTAAGTGGTCGGTCGGTCCACTTAAAAATTATTCACTAAATTACATGATATCCCTAAGTCGAAAGAAATCAAATATTTCAATTTTTTCCAAAGCTGTTCACGGAGGAAATTGAATATGTTCACGGATTACCTATGGCTATGCAACAATCAGCAATTTATTTGCACCAATAATTAAAACGTTATATTGTTAATTTATGATTAAGGGGCCATGAACTCCGCTCGGGTCACTATCCAAACTTTGCAACTGCATCACATGAAGAATCTCTCTGATGATGACCTTAGATTTCCTCTGGAGCAAAAGGGTAAACCCGTTCAGAGCCATTTGATCAAACCCTTTCAAAGCAAAACAAGCACTAATATTATAGTCCCTGTCGATTGAATTTGGACACAGTTTGATTTTGAAATCTCCTCTCGGGGTCCTTCTTCTCGCCTTCAATAATCAATTCATCATACCAAAGCTCAGGCAAATAGGGCCAACTGGGAAACTACTAAACAAAAGAAAGTTGCAAGTCTGCACAAAAGAAAATGGACATCTTATCGGTGGGACCCGGGATTTCTAAATTGGTATCCAGCGAGTTATTGAAAAACAGCACCTAGGCTCCAATATATATATGTCCACAAGCTTCAGCTCCAGAACCCCCCAAATTCTCCCGCTCCATTCACGGATCAGCGGCACTTCTTGCGCGGACAATTGCAGACTCTCTCTCATTCAGGCGCCTGTCTTCTCAAGCATTTTGTCAAAGAAACTCCTTTGTTTTTTCTTTCTCTCTTTCTCTCTCGACCATGGCCCGACCGCAGCAGCGATATCGCGGCGTGCGCCAGAGGCATTGGGGTTCCTGGGTCTCTGAAATTCGCCACCCGTTATTGTAAGCTCATGCTTAATTGGAAGTTTGTGTTTTGAGTTCTCTGACATGAAATGTGTGCTAAACCCGAATCGTTCTGTCGATGCAGGAAAACGAGAATTTGGCTAGGGACGTTTGAAACGGCCGAGGATGCGGCTCGAGCCTATGACGAGGCGGCAAGGCTAATGTGCGGGCCGAGGGCTCGGACCAACTTCCCTTACAACCCAAGCATGTCTCAGTCTTCTTCGTCAAAGCTCCTCTCGGCGACATTGACAGCAAAGCTCCACAGGTGCTACATGGCCTCGTTGCAGATGACCAAGTCTGCATTGCAAGTGCAAGAGCCACAGAAGCCACCCAGTTCTCATTTTGTCAACGCCAATGGCATCTTCGAGAGGAACAACGATATGGGTCATCAAAAGATGCAATTTCAATTGCAAGAATCAGAGAGTTGGGTGATCAAGAAAGAGAAAGTCGAGGAGGCCGAGACCCAACAGTTCAAGCCTCTCGAAGACGCTCACATACAGCAAATGATTGAGGAGCTTCTCGACAACGGCTCGCTCGAATTAAGCTCTAGCATCGCCTCCTAGGAGTCTGAAGATTTAGCAGCAAGAAAAGATTCTGAAGCTAGCCTCGAATTTTATCCGCATTTCACCTACTAATGCCTCTCTCTCTCTCGTCCCACTAATTTAACCCCATTTCCCCTGAATTCACTGGGGCTGCTTCGCGTAATTTTTAGATTTTTCCTTCCAATTCCTAGAACTCATTCCCTAGAGATGGCACATTTGATGATGCTACGTGTACAGTGTTGTACTATGCCGCTATTTACGATGCCTAGTACTTACGTTAAGCTTTAGTTTGTATTCACATTGTAATTTTCTCTGTTTTGAGAAGCAATGCAAGACTTCCTCTGTTTCATGTTCCCCTGTTTGCTGGCAGAGCCAACTACACAACCGATAAACAAGAAAGGAAGTTGCTTCTATGGTGATTGCTAATTTCTCTGAAATCTTGTTGCATAAGAAGGCCCACAAGAAGAAAAATGTGAAAAGTGCCTTAACATTAGGTGCAAGTAAAGACAATAATTTTATGTCAAGGTCGTTCTGACGAGTAAATTGCTGAGATACCCCGTATTTTAAGCGATGGGTACTTGCTCATTCACAAGTCTACTGTTGCAGAAGCTGACAAAAGATAGGACTTTGTTAATATCTGGCCGTTGGGAAGATTTGAAACGCGGAAGCGCTCTGCTTTTAAGCAATGGGTGATTGAGGAGGACATCTTTTGTCTGTACTCTCGCATTTCTTGGTCAATGCTCAGAGCAGCGACATTGCATGCGTAACTCTGAGTATCTTTATTAGGAGTTGAAAAGGAGTTCTCTGGAAGGAGGACCACCTATGAGGAAAAATATTAAATAAACGAATGTTGGGAAAAAGATCAAATTTTTATGCACATGATTGCTCTTTACATGATTTGTTCAAGGAATTATTTGGGCTTATCTCAGATGCTAATGAAGTTGAACTTTGGCCCTAACTTCTTCTTTGCAGTAAGTGAAAAAGGATTAACACACGAGATGCCAGTCTCCTGACAAATACAGAACAAGTGAACATTTAGTGCAATTTGGCCATGAAGTTCACTTGCCTATTGAAGGAGAACAACAGAGGCGTCTCTGTATTTGAGGCTTCCTCTGTTGTTTTGTGCAGGATTTACATTGAATTTGAATTTATCGAAGCGGC
Source organism: Eucalyptus decipiens (assembly GCA_014182575.1). NCBI lineage: Eukaryota > Viridiplantae > Streptophyta > Magnoliopsida > Myrtales > Myrtaceae > Eucalyptus > Eucalyptus decipiens. The sequence goes on along the minus strand of CM024611.1, from coordinate 42,624,508 downwards.
AACATTGAAATTAATCGCTTTCCTCTAGATCCTGGGTGAAGTTCCGTTTGGCTTTAAGATGCTCTTATAAATTTGTTCTGCCCTTCTAAGGTATTATAGAATCCTATGATCATTCCCAAGGACAAAAAAATCAGTGGACTTGTGAATCTAATGTTGGGTTGTGGGTGTTTTCCATTAAGGAAACTTTTTATGCATTGTCGGGCATGAAAGTGCCTTTGCATTTGCATGGGGATTGCTGCTGTTACAGGAAAAGGAAAAACATAGTGGTAGTTACAAGTTAGTGGGTGTTTCATTGACTAGTCTTTCTTGCTCAGGCACAAGACTACCAATTTCTGGAACACTATTAACAGAACATTATCATTGTAAAAATTTCAGTATGTAATGAATATGCGACACTAATTTCAATTTGCAGGTATTTTGTTTTAAGAAGAGCTTGATCATACAAAGTTTGATTACCAAAGAAGATAACAAGCTAGTTGCCAAACTTCACAAAATCTTGGAAACAGAGCTGTCAAGTTGAACCCCAAGCGACTTGTGCTTATAGTTTACGAAGTGTGGAATTGTTTCAGTAACCCCCACCTAACCAGTTTCGATTATCCAAATCACACTTTCAACCTTCTTTCCAAATTTTTTTCTCAACTTTCCTTTCTCTAACAGTTTCAGCCTGTGATAGAGAGTTCTCAATTCTGTCTTGGGTAAAACAAGGAAAATTCCCTGGTAAAAAGAGAATCTTGCAGCTGTGAAGGCTGTGATTAGTCATTATGATTCCAAGTTAAAAAGGTAGTTAATCTATTCCATGATGCGGTGATGCAGCGCCAGGGAGATGTTAGCAATTTTTGACCCGTTGCTGTCATTCTTTTCTATTCTCTGTCTCTTTCTACTGCTTTTTCCAATGATAGAATGCTAATAGTCGAGGATCGAGAGTGATATAAAGGAAATCAATTATTACCAATATTTATCTTGCTCTCATCTTCAGGTAAAAAGAATTGGCATCTATACTAAATGGTTTTCTGAGAAATTTGTCATCGTAGTTTGTTATGAAGAACTTGCCATGTTCACTATGAGCTTTAGCCATCTGTGAACTGTTTGTGCAACAGCAATACATTGCAGAATGAATTCTTCACGGAAAAGTACAAGTTTGATTAATTGTTTGTATGTGATATGCACTTTGCTCTGTTCTTTCCACTTGACCTTATTCTTGCAATCAGTCAAGGCATTAGTTTGTTCCGCAGTTTTCTCTCACTAGTTCTTGTACTGCATGTTTTTGCCTTTCCTTTTGTTTGGTGACCCATCTCTGTCAATGAAACTCCATCATGATTTCACCTGTTAGGGAAATTGATTTTGCTCCCCACAACCATGAACAATTTAAAGTTGCTTAATCTCATTATTCTGTTTCAACTTTTTGTTCAGCAAAAGTGTGGGTAAAATCATTGCATTTTAGTGAGTTACCATCATTGGTATTTTGAATTTCCATGGGGGGGCTGCAAGGTTCAAGCAATCAACCACCAACCTTCCCTTATCTCAATGAACATGCCCCCAGAGTGAGCAACCCTTGACAGGAAGTGTGCATCGCATTCATGTCCAGAGTGAAAGTATGTCCATTTTGATGAAAGTCTGAAATCCTGTTAACACTCCCAAAGCATTGCAACTTGTGAGAGTGGCACTTCCTGAGGAGAAACTACATGGGCATGTAAAAAAACGGATCTTATGAGTGGCAGATCAACTCTGCTGTAAATCTTTCAAGAAGATAAAAGGGCAGTATACAAAGTGGTGGCACAAAATTGCACATATGGCAAAGGCACCTATCCTAGCAATTAGCAAATTGCAAAGCAGAGGGGTGAAAAAGAGGGTAGATTTTTTAACTTGGAGTCAGAAGGAGTAGATCTTCCGACAGAAAAAGGAAAGGCTGAAGAAAGGGGGAAAGAGAAAAAAAGCAGTCAAAGCCAATCATGGCCTAGAGAATTTCATGTGGAGGTGTTGGGGGTGAGGGACAATCATGCGACCCCTGCTAATCAACTTTAATCAGAGAGCATGAATAAAATGTTCTATGTTTTTCACTTGTCCTATCAATTGGGGTTTCATCATTAGGTTTAGATGCCTCGGATCTAGCGAGTCATGCAAGAAGCCAAAGAGTGGGGCAACAAGGAAAATGGGTTTTTTTAAGTTGGGTTTGGGAGGGAAGCAGAAAAGGTTGGTGGCCTAATACCCAGAAGAAGCCAAAATTCTTTCAACCCATTTTGCAGCATGATCCTTTCCTTTTTATCATTTTTTTTTTCTTTTCTCTTTTTCGAGATTTAGTTGAGGAGGGAAAGTGATGTTTTTTCAATGGTAGGGACTGGGAACATGGCACGTACGGGGATGAATCCGGGATGAATTTAGAAAAAAGGGTAGAGCAGTTCCATGAGGCAATGTCTCTCCTCCCATCCTTTTTCACATGGATGTCCATGTGCATGTGAGGACATCCACATGGTCTGAGCCGCCCATCCTTTCCTTTCCTCCCTAGGCCATGCCGTGACAAAGATTGGGTTGGACCCATGCTCTTCTCCCTCTCTCTCTCTCTCTAAACATTGGGAAAATTTTGTGCAAAATCATGTCCATTGTCATGAAAAGACATAACATAGACTCGTTTTATTAGATAGGGCTAGATGTAAATTAGAGATTTTAGTGTACGGTCCATATTCTCAAAAGTGGAGCCCTAATAATTCTTAGTGCTATTTCATTATATATGATTAGTTCGATTTATTAGAATGAGTTTAGTTGTGTTCTCTCCATATTGATGTGATTCGAGAATAAATTGTTGAGTAACAATAGACATTAAATCAAAACTGAGTTGAAAGCACTCGAAAAGACTTGGAAATAGGGAATATAATTAGGTAATTGAATTAGAAAAAATGGATTTTTTTAAATTTTATTTTCAGGGAACTTAATTAGATAATCGAAATAGGAATGGTTTTTTTTCCCTCTTTTCCTTTTATCATGCACTCTTTTGAGTCCCTTCCGTGGTTTGGATGGATAGGTTGGTCCATTTTGTGGGCGAGGACAAATAGGCCGGAATCCACTAAATAAAGGTCTTTTTGGGCTCATTTCCTGGACTCTAAATTGGAGAAGGGAGGGATGTACCTTTATCGTATAAGGAGAAAAACAAAAGGTCGGGGCGTACAAATCAGCCCATTGGATTACAATTAAATCGAAAAACGAAGTCTGTGGTAACTAGGGGTGACGACAAATATGGTTCAAACCGTCAGACCAAACCAAACTGTTTTTGACAGTTTGATCAGTTTAAGAGTACTTTATACTGTACAAAATATCAATGAGATTAGTGTGTTTAATTTGTTGAGAAAACTCCTAGTAGATTTTGATGATAACAAGACTGTCCATGAGATTTTAGTAAATTTGATAATTGTCTTGAAGTATGTTGATCCAAGGAATAAATCTAACACGAATTACAAAGTCTCCTTCAGACAGAATAAACTCAGACTTGAATCTAGATCTTAAATTGAAGATAAAGACTAAGAGAATTACTCTCATTCTCATCCCGACGAAGTTTAGATAGAGGAGAACGAGACCAATCCAAGATGAATAACGTCTAGTAATTTGGTTTGTTTCACACCTCCAAAGATTTGATTCATTCAATCTTATTTTATTGACAAATTAATCCCAAGACAAGTACTTTCCAAACGTAGAAGCTCTGCTTATAAAAACCGAGATTCAAATTGTATGGGCGAGCAAAATCAAGTAGATATTCTATTTTTGTCACTCAACAGTCACCAAATATTCTTGATATAGGTCTGTCCAATGGTAGGATTGGAAGACGATCCTCTGGATATTATCCAAAAGCTAGTTTGGAAGTGGAAGAGTATATAAAGAGACTAAGGTGCTAAGGAGAGAAAGTGAGATGAGGCCAAAAATTTATAATTCTAAAGTCCGAGCAAACTTTGAATATACACTTGTTCTTCGTGAGCTTAAAAGTTTATGATTGTGAGAGAAGTACAGAATGAATGATTAAGTGAGATAGTATGATCTATTATCGAGTGTTTGTACTCAAAATTGTAATATCTTGTTGATTATATAGTGGAATTTAGCTAGTAGGCTGTTAACGTGGAAAAGTGAACGTAGGCTTGATCTAAGTCAAATCATTATAAATTTTGTATGCAATTTCTCTTAACCCTTTATTATTATTATTATTATTATTTTGTTAAAATCTATTGCACACTCGCTAAGTGCTTCTAAAGTTTGTTTTACCACATAACATATTCTGAATCTTGTTCCAGAATCTGATCCTTATGCAGACTTTGATCTTGACTTATTCTATTCAACATTAATTTATCTTAATTGATTAAATTCTCTTATCTTAATGGAGTAGGCTACCTCATGGGTTTTGCCATCACGATCTTCAAGCTCTATTGATGTCGGTGGCAACCTTCACGTTGAATTGAGACTGGACTGTGCAACCTCTTTGCATCTAGGCAGACATGAGCCAATTTGGTTAGTGATTGTGCCAAACCGATGGAGGCCCTCGATGTGGACGAGGGCCACCACCGATGAAGTCTTCCCTTGCCCACATTAACGATGAAGGCTGCGGGAATCGACATCTATAGAGAAGGAGTGATGGAGAGGCACGAGTCCGTGTGCGGAGGGACAAGCCGATTGAGGAAGGTGAGATGGACGGTGTTTGCAATGGTGAGGAACTGATGGCCAATGTAATTGATGGCGTCAACCCAAAACAAGCAATTACTTTAGTCTTTAGGTGAGATGGATTGCGTCGGTATTGTGTTTAGGTTGGTTCTGGTTTATGACCCAAATTAGAATCAAACATTTAGAAGCCCGTTGTTTTACTTATTACTTGAACCAAATGAAAACCTGACCTGAAAAGCAAAACTTAAGTTTTAGATCCGGATCAATTCAGTTTGGTTCATATTTCAATAGATTTCAATAGATTTTAATAGTCCTTATTGATAGCCCTAAGCCACGATAATTGTTAACAAGATCCATGAGATAATTAAAGTTGAATGGACCACATAACTCACGTCGGTACGGACAACTAGGTGAGATTCACTGGTGCACAATCCCGACGTTGGAGGTTCTCTCGTGCAACTTCACTCCATATCTACTACATATGAAGAAAATCCAAATAAGGATTTCCACTTCAAATTTTTATCCAAAAGTTTTTACATATCACGTTTTTTGTTTTTTTAAGACATATAACAGCGACATGTTATAACAGAGTCTACAAACATGTAATTTAAAATAGTCAAGATAATTAACAATCAGAATAAAAAAATGTCTTTATTTATTTATTTTCTCTAGATAAAAATGAAGAATACATGAGTTTATTTATTGGCTTTATTACATGAGATACTGAGATAATCAATTACGATCCATCAATGATATATACATTTAAAGGGTGATTATATCTTCTAGATAAATGCACAATCATAAGAGATATACAAAATCAAGGGAAAAGTTCAAATTCTTTCTAACATCTCTCCTAAACTAGTTTACCTCTCTCTCTAGGCACACTTATGATTTCTTTGTCCCTATACACTTGCGTAAGTGTTCTCTTCTACTGGTCAAAAGATATCCTTGACAACATGGATAATCCATCTAAAAATAGTTCAAACAAGAATCAGACAAAACATCAACTGATTATTAAAATGCAGCAAAAATTGAATTTTGGGGAATAAATTATAACATAACTACTATGGCACAAAGTACATGTCTTTTCATCGAAATAACGAAAAAAAAGTGGCCGGTGACGCTTTTTTTGGGGGGTCCTAAAATGGATAATAATTTGCACTGTGGTCGATGAAATATTCCTCTCGTATATATTTCCCATCTTCTAAAATTTAGCCACAAAAGAGAGCCTTTCTTTTACGAATCAAAATTGGCATCTGAAGATATCACATTATCCGATCAAATATACATAATAATTTCCATGAAGAACACTAATAGCCCGGGAGATGGGTGGAATCTGGCTCTCCTACCTAGCAATAGACATTAGAAGTTATATAACTGATTTCAGGGTCCACTTCTAATGTAATTTTTGACCAAAATTTCATATTGTCAAGTGCCTCCAGAAGCACCCTTCCTTTTGTTTTGCCTTTTGGCTTCAGCCGGAGGAGCTCCACTTGGAGGAGCTAGATGTGTGACGGCCCAAGCGGCAGTGCGTGGGGAGGAGAGATGGCAGTGCATCTGCACCTCGGTCCGCGGATGTGTCTCTTGTCCCACATCGCCTAGAGAGGGAGTTTTGGGCTGCCTTAAGGCAATGAGCCTTTTAATTGCACACAACAAAACCATGACGATTGTAATGTCCAAAGTGGATAATATGTGTTAATATGTATAGAGTGGAGACTCATGGCGTTACAGACACGGAGAACGTTCTCCAAAGACATGACATCAAAATATCGACGGAGCTTACCGAGCTTTTTTTCAAAGGTGTTGGACGTGACTCGGAGCTCCTTGAGCTTACCGAGCTTGTTGTCAGACATGAATTGGAGCTCCCTGAGCTTACCGAGCTTACCGACGGAGTCATCGATCGTGATCAAATTGATACAACCAGAAAGTATTAACATTTTTAAAGACACGAAGTTAGAGAAGTCGGGTGTCCTCGTCAGTTTTGTGCACCCCGTCAAATCCAAAACCTTCAAATTCTTTGTCATCTGCCGGAAAAGAAATTGAATTAAAATGAATGAATCGCATCGATCTTCTCGTGGTACAATATCTAAATGGGAAAGTTAACATAATTACTCTCTTTTTTTAATAATTCAGCAAAATCTTGCAGTAATTGCACATAGCAAAATTTGATGAAGAAGAAATAGTAAAAGATTGAATCATATCATGAATACAATCGCTGACATGTATGTGGAAAAAGAGAAAGTAGAAGAAATAGAAGTTCGAAATGGGAACATTCAAGTAGAAATCTATCAACAAATGGATTTACTCGGTCAAGATGATTTGGAAGTCATACAATAAGGCATGCAATTTTTATCAAAATGATGTGATTCTATAGCTTCCTCTCTCTTTTCTTAAATGCATTTAGGCGGTTGTTGTCAATGCTAGATGTTACTCTTGCGAAATAATTTCTGTCCATAAATTCATGTGGGATCAGGAAAGCGTGACACCAATATATACAATGCACGAATGATCGGTGAATATAAAAAGAAGACATGGATTCTCTATCCATACAATGCTCTTCTTGGTCTCTCGGTACGATGAATAGAAAAAGGTAAACCTGGAATTGGCGCCATCCATCCCAATCATCTTCGATATTGCTCCTTGAAAGGTCTAGCACGGCTAAGCTAACAAAATGAAAATTCTCCGCACAAAATTTATTATGCGTCACTTCCCAAGAAAGCCAACATAGCTTCAAAACAAGATTCTCAAAGTTGCCAAAAAAATCAATGCCTTTAACTCGAAGGAACCTTAGATTTGGTAGAGCAGCTAATTCTTTTGGTACAATATTCCGGCTGCAGCCATTCGAAGTCAGGCTTAGTGCTTCTACATCTTTTTTTATCTGCCAACAGAAACTCAAGATTAATTGAGAGCACAACACTCAGCACTCTTACAAAACTATAAAGAAAAGAAGCATGTGAACATTGGTAAACAATTTCTCCAACAGGGAACCTACCCTGGCACACGCCTATTCCCAACAAGTAGACTTACATGTTTTCGTTTACCACCATTAGGAAAATTTTCAGATTCCATTTGAAACGGCACTTTGTTTCAGAATTTACAGAAAACTATTTTCTTCTCTATAGTATCTAGAAACCGAAGCTAGCCACTAGCAATCGGTCTAGTCTCTTTTCGACAATTTACAAGACCTTTTGACCCAAATGTTTGAGAGAGAGCCATCTCACTCAAAGAAAAGTGGAAAGTTAAACATAGCTCACTAGAAAATAAAAGAAAAAAATTCAACAAGTTTCTCGTCCAAATTAAAATTATGTCACGTGGTCCTCCACATTACCTCTGTTCTCTCTAGCAGTTGTACAGCAGTCTCATAATTCCACACTCTACTAAATCTATGAGGATGTTCTTTACGGACGATGTCTCTTCCAAAATCTCGAACTTGATCATGCATCCATAACTTTTTATCATCATTAACTTTTATCAAGGACCGTATGAGGAGGACACCAATTGCACTGCGAGCATGGTAATTGCATTCACTCCACATTATAACTGGATATGTGCGGTCCTCATTGGTGAAAAATGAAGCAATATCCAGAAATACTTCTTTGTGCTTATTCTCCAGTCCTTCATAACTTATCATTAATGTACGTTGGACATCCTCAATAGGACCTTCATCTAACCGCTCTAATGTCTCTTCCCATAACTTTCTTTTATCAAAAAGTTGCTCCACGACATGGCCATGGCTATAAAGGTATGATCCTATCACCTCAACAGCCAAAGGAAGCATAGCCACTCTATGGACAATTTTCTTTGCAAGATGATAATATCCATCTAGGGGAGAGTCTCCCCTGAATGCATGCTTAGACAACAACTTAAGTGCTTGATCGAATTGCATATTGTCAACTTCATAATCCAAAATTCTTTTGGGTTGATTTGGGACCTCTTCACTGGATGATTCCACTTGAGTGTACAAGATCTCTAAGTTTCTAGTCGTGAAGATGATCCTACTGCGTGAACCAAACCAATCAGATTTTCCAGCTAGCTTTTTGAGCTGCTCTTGCTTGTCTAGATCATCTAGAACAATGAGGACTTTTTTAGTACAACATACTTTCTTGATCAAATTCATCCCCTCTCCAATGTCTTTAATATTCTCAGCAGTCACAGGACCTACAAAACTTCTTAATAACTTTTTCTGCACATTTAGAAGACCATGTTGCGATGATTCTCGAACGTTGTCGAGGAAACAAATACCTTCAAAGTGAGAAGATATTTTGTTGAACACAACCTTTGCAAGTACTGTTTTACCAATGCCACCTATTCCATGAATACCAAGGAAACGCACTCCATCAGAGTCAACTTCCAACTTTTCTAGTATGCCTTGTATCTGACGATCATCTTCAACCCAATATTCAGGCACATCAACATTTCTGGCATTAAGTCTACACAATACCTCTCCAACAACCGATTCAATTCGTTCTGCATAGCTACAGCAAAGCATGAAATTTTGTTTTCGTCAATGACATGAAAGAAAACCGTATAAATTTCTTCCAGATCTGATAATCTCTGGGTCTTTTGGGACCATATGGAAAAATAAGTTAACTAATGACAGAAATTAAGCGTTATAATCAGTTAATATGTGCGTTGAGATTTCATGGAATGTCGCTTAATTTGACGTATCAGAGATGCTTAAGATAATGCAGGGCCGATCCATGTGAAGAAGATGTTCTTGATGGAATGGACAGAGTAAGATTCACAAATTTTGGTAAGGTAATTTTTTTTTTTTTTTTTTTTTTTGATAATGCTTGGATTGACTAACTAACATGCAGTGACATAAATTCCAAATTGTGTTTATTATTGAGCTAAATGTATAGGATAGGGTTCATATAAGAGTTGAATCTGAGATAAAACCAAAATAAATTCGGGTTCTCAAGCAAAATCGAAAGAAGCACAACAGATTCATGATAGGTGGAACTGTTTCATTATTTTCTAAGTAAGCAAGTTCTATTTTTGGCGAAAAAAACTGAAAAGATTTTAATTTGGCAAGTTCTCTCTAGAGCTATCACACGGGTAATCGGACCGGATTCAGGTATAGTTCATTCAAGCAAGAGTCATCTGAATTTGTTCATAAATTGGATGAAAGCGGATACTTTTTTCGCCCTATTCTTTCCTTTTCCTCCAGTTGAGTCCTCACTGCTGAGTGTACATATCTTCTCTCGTCGTCATTTTTTTTTTCTTTTGCTATTTTGCCGGATCTGATATTGTTTCTGTCCGTTATAGCTGTCATAACTTCTAATGCAAATTTCAAATGAAAAAGTGGCTTTTATTCTTGTATTCTGGGATGACAAAGTTTCTTCAAATGAAGAGTGCAACTGGTGCGCTTATTAATCATAACGAAAGGTCGAGGAAAATTACCCTTTCCCTTTGACTTCCCATCCCTTTAGATGTGCAACCTCTACAAGAGCATCCTCCCACCGCTTCAATGCATCAGAGCCGAACTTCTTCTTGTGCTTGGGTATGGCTTTCCTGTACAATCTGGTTTTGAGCTTCACGTCATTAGGGTCCACGTCAAAGAAGATGGGGAGTATCCTTTTCTTTTTCTTCTCATCTGACTTTGAGGTGCATTCTACCATGTATGCCAACTCACGGAGACACCATGAACTGGTAGCATAGTTCCTGGAGAAAATCGGTATGTAGATTTGAGATTTGTCAAGCGCTTTAAAAACCTCACTCACCGATTTTTTCGCCAATTCGGAGTTCTTCGTTGTCTCGGAAGACATGGACTCCAACGCGTCTCAATTCATGGTAAAGGCAATCGGTAAAGTTGTTCCGTGTGTCTGATCCCCTGAAACTCAAGAACACCTCGTACTCATCTCCTGGCGGCACATCTTCCACGCTGAGCATTGCCTCCGGGCTCCTCCGGCTTTTCTTCTTTCTCGTCAGTTGTCTCAGGACCCTGCCAATAATTATGAACAGGTGTTTTAAGCCTTCAGGGAGATTTCAAAACAGGAACCCATCAAACAAGCGTCGGAAAATAAACCGAATACAAAGAACTTGCGGTCCTCACAGCATCGAGGTCAAGATGATGGTGATTAAAGGAACGCCTGGAATCAGTCCCATCTGCGGCCGACCCTGCTCAGAGCTGTAATCACAAACAAATCCCGAAAGGACCAGCGTTTGGACCCTCAATGTTGTGCAATTATGCAGATTACGTGCTTACAGCCGGCCCAGCACGACGAAGTTCAGACCTGATTAAAGCGACGCCTCGATAGTGTCCAGTTTGTGGCGGATCCTGTATGCTGCGTTCACCAACATCTGAAACAAAGCATAGAGCTAAATGCGACAAGATTTAGTGAAAGAAGATGGACTAACGATTCTCAAGGACAGGAGATTTTTGGCTCTGCGATTGCTCTCAATATGAAGAAAACATCAAGAACCAGGGGAGGACGAAGGTGAATTTCTGTGAAAGAGAGGTTAGGCAATAAAATATGCAAACCACTGAAGTCAAAAAGCTCCACTGACCTCCGAAATAGCACAAAAATATTCACGAAATTTCATTAAAGTGCCATCATGGCCGAGCGCAAGCACCGAGAAATCACCGATCTGGGATTGACAATGGTATTTAAATATTAAGAATTGTTCGCTATATCGTTTCTCAAAAAAGTGAAAATCTTTAAAAAGGATGGAATTGCTGAAATTTAAGGAAAAATGATTTGTTGACTTATTTTGGATGGGAATGCACGTGGCTGCAAAAGTAGAGGAATTAAAATATAGGTGAGAAAGGGAAAGGGTTCGGGAAATTTAGAGTGCTGGGATGTAAATTTGCGGAGGAAAATAAACATGTAAAGAACAAAATGTTCCTTAATTGATCGCATGGGGGAAAGTATTAAAAAAAGCCCTAAACCTATGGTATTGATAGTAATTCAATTCTAAATATTTTAATTTGATCAATTGAATCACTAAAACTTTTTTATATTGATACTAATTCATTCCATCAAACCAATTTTAGCCAGCCGATGTCGACGTGACAATTTTTAAGTATTTTTTTCAAATTTTTGTTATTAATTTTTTCCTTTTCCTTTTCTTTTTCCTCTTCTTCCTCTTGGCCTTCTTCTCCCCTAGCGGCTAGCGAACTTTTGGTGGATTGCTGGCCATTGGATGAGGGTAAGGGTAGCCTAGCCGTAGGCGAAGGCGGCCTTGCTCTCGGTTGGTAAGGCCATGGTGGCCTTTGCCCTTCATCCAACCTTGGTGAATGCCACCATGGCCTCGCCAGCCGTGGGTGAGACCGCCTTCACCTGTAGCAAGGCCACGACAAGGCTAGCCTCGCCTGCTTCCCTGGGCGAGGTCAGGTGAGGGTCGCAAAGCCCTCGCTGAAAGTGGGCAAGCCACCACTGGCCACTACAGGAGAAGAAGGCCAAGACGAAGAAGAAGGAAAAGAAAAGGAAAAGGAAAAAAAAAAAAAAAAAGAAAAAAATTAATAAGAAAATTAAAAAAAAAAAAAGTTATCTAAAAATTGCTACGTCAATGTTCATTAGCCGACGGACGTCCACATCGGTGTTGGCTAGCCAAAATTGGTCGGATGGACTAAACTAGCTCCTAATGTGAGAAGGTTCATGATTAAATTGGTTGAATTGAAATGTTTATGATTGAATTGATATTAATACCATAGATTTAGGACTTTTTTGGAATTCCTGACTGCATACAGCTAGTACAATGATCACAATGTGGGTTTTTATATCTCACCATCAGCAATTATCTATATGCAGTTAGTGGATTTTGAGTCCGTGAATAACATCCTAGAACCATCTATAGTTATTAATAAGAAGCTGCAAATTTTAGACACGGTCCCTATAATTTAATATTAGTTATTCACAAGAAGTTACATATCTTAGATTCTAGTCATAAGTATCTGGTACCATGTGCTTGTGTTGATCCACTATCTTGTCTTCGATTAAGGAACTGGCAAACCTGTGTTTTGTTTATAAGTGACATTGTTTTAACTTCTAGCGAAATCTACAATAGTTTGCTATCGATAACTCTATTGGTGATATAAATTTGTGAAAGCTTTCGTCAATTATCTCTGCACTGTTTGCTATTGACAGCTCTATTGGTGAGCTATCAATTTTCTTCAAGTTATCAACTGTTTTGTTTATTGATGACTTTTGCTTTGATTAAACATTATTCTCTTTGATAGAGTTTGCTTTTCATCGGTTTTAACAATGAGTCAATTTATGATGTAAACATATGCCTCTTTTAAAATAATTGAAATCATTCAATACTTTTAAATATTTAAAAAGTTTAATATTACGAAAATTTTCAAAGTGCATTTGTGACAAATTTATTTCAAACTGATATAGATTTTCACGTGTACTTATCATGTCAATTGAGTTAAGCTATATATTATGAAGCTCAGTAAATTCATGATAAAATTTTGACGGAAGTTAAATGGAAGGTGAATATGTTAAGAGTGTATTAGTTCGAGATTTTTGATGAAAATCATCATTTTCTCTGGAATTAGAAAGACGTGCTTTTAATTTTCGCACAAGTTTGTCCCTGATTTTCGGCGGCCATTATCCTGCTTTTTCTGCCATTTCCCTGAACAAACCGTCCCGTAGTATAATGAACAACCCCAGGATTTCGCCATTTTATCGTCATTTTCCACAAATTCAGTGATTGCAAACGTCCACTCCCCATCTTCCTTTCACTTTCCAGATGGCACTCAAGTGTTCTCTCCTCCTTTATTTTAATGGGCCCCATTGTGAAAGCGGACCGCTCTTTTTTTACTACTGTTCCCAAACGCGGATTTCTCGCCTCATTGACCTTAAGGCAGAAGAAGAACTCCCGCTGAAGTTTCTCAGTGAATTAGCCGACGACTATGATCTGGTCGTTCTCGATCCCTTCGTCGTTAAGTCTACCCTTATTCCTCGTGTCTTTCTCTGCTCTTTCCCTCGCCAAAAAGAAGAAAAAGAATCTACTCACCAGGACTCCATGATGAATGTGTCTGGTCGGCAAAAATCGTACATTTAGGGCGTTTGCTGTTTTCGACGCCTAGTTCTTTCAATGGTAAATGAGGGTAAAATCCCATGTGTCGTTTTCGGTAACAAGCCCAAATCAATATTGCTTTAGAATTTTTTTGTTTCAATTTGACAGGTACCTTACTCACCTTTTAGTCACCTTCAATTAATTGCCTTTTTCTTCCCCCGAGGCTCCCGTGATTATAGTTAGAATTTGGCACATGATTACAAAGGAATAGAAAGTAAAAGTAAAAAAGAAAATTCGAGATACAATATTTTTATCTTGATTCTGCCCTAGGATTATGATCAATTAGCACATAGCATCTTTATATTCCATCCTTCAATTACAAAAGAAATGAATTATATACCTAGTAACTATTCATGGATCTAAGTGCAAACTAGGACTTCATCCAATAGGATCTTATTACCTTTCTATAAATAGGAAGTATGAACTACACCCTGGCAATTACTCTCTTTGATGTCTTAGCCATTGCTGGTCTTGTTCCTTATGGCCCTGAAGCTCATGAAATAGTCTGGCAAGGGTAAGTTTTTGGATGATTGGATCGATAATGAGCTTTCCTACAGTCCACTCCTTGAAAGATTTTGTCAAGAGTCTGGTAATGTTTATCCCTGGGAACACACTGCTTTTCTCTTATATTGGCTTTCTCGATTCATTTTATTTCACCCTTCAATAAAAATTTCAAGGAGTCGATCGACTTAGCTTACTTCCTCTCGAAAGGAAGGTTGTGGCATTATGCCGAGTCATTTTTGCCACTCTCTAGAGGGTCATCTCGAGTGCACAATTATACTATCGATGCTCGAGAGAAAACCTGGAGTCCTTTCTTGTGTCTTATACTCTTATGAGAATGGTCTGTGAACATGAGAGAGAGAGAGAGTTCCATTGACAAAGAAAACGAAAGGGGATGCTGATTATGAATCTATGATATATACAAGTTGTTAACTTTTGTATGACAGTTATTTCAATTTTAAAAATTTTCGAGTGATCACCTAAATGTCAAGATAGTGGAAAAATGATTGCTTAAATACTTCTGGTAACAAATTTCAATTATTCGTCTAATGTGACTTTTTTATTATATTTTTATGTCCGGCATGGTATTTTTAAAAAATTTGAAGTCCAACACGGACAATTCTTCGTATTCGTCTTCGTCTTCAACTTCTTCGTTCATCTTCATCTTCAAACAAAAATTTTACATTTGTTCTTCTTCAATTATTTTCTAAACCAGTTCAAAGGCGACCAACGACACCAAATCGACATTGAAAAAAGAAAAGGTTGAAGCGCCGTCTCCTCCCGAGCAGTCGTTTCTTTGACGAACTCGGCCAAAGCCGAAAGCAATTCTTTGAGAACACCAACCTCCCCCGTTTGCAGCGGCAGAATGTAAAGGGATTCTTCTCTCGCGTCCCTTCGAGAGGCGATAGGCGTAAAGGCTGACCCGTCCTCAGAATTTCCCTCGCTATCTCAACATCGCCTCTAGCTGAAGCGATGTGCAGGGGATTGAATCCGTGCGTGTTCAGTTTCTCCTCAAACTCGTGCACCAGCTTGAGGAGCTCTTGGACGAAATATCAATAGCCCGACGCACAAGCGCGTGGTCCTCATTGCGCAAGGGTCGGCAGCGGTCCACGACGAAATTGGGCTTCGACGAAGCCCGGTTACTACAACATTGAAATTCCTTTTCTTTAAAAAGAACGAGCGAAATATTGAAGAAGAAAATAAGAAATCAAGAGCAAAGCGATTGTTTTTCACTCTTCATCTGTCGATTCCCCCAAAAATATCAGAAGGTAATTGCCCCAATTTAAGGAATTAGAATTAGGTCCGTACTAAATTTTGCCCTATTTCATTAATTTGGGATAAATAGATGGCCAAACAAGGTCGTTTAGGTTTGATAATGCCAAGTTTCCTTTGCTAGCGAGCCACATCAGACGATTTATATTAAACAAATGCACGTTTTCAGCTACACTATTCAATGATGGTATTAAAGTGAGCATTTTTTTTCCTTTATGTTTTTCCAAAAGTAGCATTCAATTGAACACTAAAAAAGTTTTAACGCTAAAGTGAGTGTTATACCCATGCTCCTCTCTCTCTCAATCTCTTCGAATTTCAGAACAATAAGGCTGTCCGCGCGCGAAATTCAACCGGGACGAATCAAGTTCACATTCCGTGATCAACACAAACTCTATTGAGCGCACGTCAATTTCGCCGCCCAAACACGACACCTCGGACCCGCGCCGCCCCCCGCCCCACACCCCCCCACCCCCTCCTCTGTTCCACGACGGAGCACTCGTGACAAGAGCAGCAGAAGGATCCGCGAATTCATCGAAGACGAGAGAAGGGGAAAATCCGTACTAGTAGAGGTTGCATTTGAGGCGGCTGCTCCACTTGGCATACGATCTCGGGACGGTGAACCTGGAGAAGAACTCGGGCAAGGGGCGAGGCGGCAGCAACCAGTCCACCTCACGGAGGGCGTCCATCAGATCCTCCGCCGTCACGTTCCCCCAATCCGTCAATCCGCCCTCTTCTTCTTCTTCTTCTTCCCCGGTCTCTTTGTTCTCTGCCGAGTCGGGAAACCCTAGAAACGACGCGCGATCGGGGGACCCGATGGAAATTCAATCGACTCGATTCGGGACGAAGGCAGGAGACAACGCAGAGATTGAGGGAAGGAGGAATCTTCTTGAAATGAAATGAAACAAAATGAAACGAACTTTGCTTCGGCGTGTCGAAGGATATTTTGCGTGCAATGATTTTGCTGATCTTACGTGGTGGGCCGACGCCGGCAAGGGCCAGCCTAGCTAGCCTAGGTGAGGGCAACCCTCATTGGATGCCGGCTTCCCTCCGCCGGCTCCGCCATGGCCAGCGGAGGGAAGAGAGAAGAAGAAAAAAAAGAAGAAGGAAAAACAGTAACGGAAGGACTAGATCGGATATTTATTAATAGTTTATGGACCAAATTGAACAAATCGAAATCTCATGGACGAGATTGCACATTAAGTAAAAATATAAGGACTATTTGTGACATTTTCCCTTAAATATGATTGGCTTGGTTTATTAGAATATGTTTATTTATTGTTCTCTCTGTCTTGATGTGATTCGAGAATAAATTGTTGAGTAATAATAGACATTAAATTAGAATTGAGTTGAGAGCACTCGAAAAGACTTTGAAGTAGGGAACATAATTAGGTAATCAAATTTAAAAAAAAAATGGATTTTTTTCTTTTTATTTATTTATCAAGGAACTTAATTAGGTAATCGAAATAGGAATTTTCTCTCTCTCTCTCTCTCTCTCTCTTTTATGCACTCTTTCGATTCCCTTCCATTGTTTGGATGGATAGGATGGTCCATTTCGTGGGCGAGGGGAAATAGGTCCGAATCCACTAAATGAAGGTCTTTTTGGGCTCGTTTCTTGGACTATAAATTGGAGAAGGGAGACATGTATAAAAAGGACATGGCCTACAAATCGGCCCGTTGGATTACAGCCAAATCTAAAAAACAAGTCTATGATAACTAGCGGTAAGCAAAAACATGGTTCGAACAGTCAGACCAAACCAAACAGTTTTTGGCGGTTTGGTCAGTTTAAGAGTACTTTATACTATACAAAGTATCAATGAGATTAGTGTGTAAATTGATTCAATTATCTATTTATCTTAATGGAGTAGGCTGGCTCATGGGTCCGCCATCTACCTTCACCCTAAATTGAGATTGGACTATTCAACCTATCTACATCTAGACAGACATGAGCCAATTTGGTTAGCGATTGTGCAAACCGATGGAGGCCCTCGGTCAAGGGCCACCACCAATGAAGGCCGCTCTTGCCCAAATTAACGATGACGGCTGCGGGAATTGACATCTATAGAGAGGGAGTGACGGAGAGGGACGAGTACGTGTGTGGAGAGACAAGCCGATCAAGGGAAGTGTGATGGATGGTGTTAGCGATGGTGAGGAGCTGATGGCCAATATAATTGTTGGCGTCAACCCAAAACAAGCAATTACTTTAGGTGAGATGGATGGCATTGGTATTGTGTTTAGATCGGTTCAGATTTATGACCTGAAATAGAATTGAACATATAGAAGCACGTCATTTTACTTATTACCGGAACCAAATGAAAACTTGACCCGAAAAGTGAAACTTAAATTCTCGCTTCATGTCAATTTAGTTTGGTTCAGATTTCGGCAATCGGGAAAAGTACCAAAAAAGTCCTAAACCTATTGCATTGGTACCAATTCAGTCGTAAACTTTTCAATTGGATCAATTTAGTCATAAACATTTTAATATTAGTACCAATTCAGTCCATTCGGCCAATTTTGACTGGCCGGTAACCAGACACTAACATGGCAATTTTTATGATTTTTTTATTAATTTTTTTTCTTTTTTCCTTTTCTTTTTTTGTGGTGGCCGACGAGGGTCGCGGCCCTCGCCCGGCCTCTCCCAGGCTGTTGGCAAGGCGGCTTCGCCCGGATCTGGGTGAGGCCGGCTTCGCCCAGGCTAAGTTGCCGGCCACAGCGTTCGCGTCCCCCATCACTCCCCCCGATCAAGCAACCACCACCCGCTCCCCTCCAATCCGCGGCGAGAAGAAGGGGGAAGTTCTCTCGATTCGATCGGGGCTTTCCGCCATTTCCCGAAGCTTCCACGGGAGATGGTGGGTTTAGCAGAGGCGCTCGAGAGAGAGAGAGAGAGAGAGAGAGAGAGAGAGAGAGGAGGGATGGGTTTTGCAGGTTCGCTTCGCGGGATGGAAAAATCCGAGTTTTGCGTTGCGCTGCACTTTCAACTTTGCTGGTAGTGAAGGTGGCCATCGCCAGGGCGGAGGTGAGGGCCGAGGGTTGCGACCCTCGCCGGCGGCTAGCGAGGGCTTTGTGGCCCTCGCCTCTGCGCCATCCGCGGGCGAGGTCACCTTCGCCCGCGGTAAGGCTGCCTCGCCCATATCCGGGTGAAGCTGCCTCGTCGGCGGCCTGGGAGAGGCCGGGCGAGGGCCGCGGCCCTCGTTGGTAGCAGGCAAGGGCTTCACGGCCCTCGCCGGCCACCACAGAAAAAGAAAAGGAAAAAGAAAAAAAGAAAAAAATTAATAAAAAAATTCGAAAAAATTAAAAAAAATCATAAAAATTGCCACGTTGGCGTCCGGCCACCGGCTGATGTCCACGTCAGCATCGGCTGGCCAAAATTGGCTAAATGGATTGAATTGATACCGATATTAAAATGTTTAGGACTAAATTGGTCCAATTGAAAAGTTTATGACTGAATTGGTATCAATGCAATAGGTTCAAGACTTTTTTGGTACTTTTCCCTTCGGCAATCCTTGTTGATAGCTTTAAGCCACGATATTTGTTAACAAAATCCATCAAATAATTAAAGTTGAATGGACCACATAAATCGCATAGGTACGTACAACTAGGTTAGATCCACTGGTGCACAGTCCCAATGTTGGTGGTTCTCTTGCGTGCAACTTTGCTCCATAATCTCGCGTACACATGAAGAAAATTTAAATCAAGATTTCAAATTTGAATATTTATTCGAAAGTTTACATATATATATGTACATATATGACGTTCTTTTTAAGATATATCACAACGACATGATATAACAAAATCTACAAACATATAATTTAAAATAGTTGAGATAATTATTGATTAGCATAAAAACTGTCTTTATCTAGATAAGAAATATGCAAAACAGAGATTTGTGTAATTTTTGTATGTTTCCGTGTGTTTTAATAAACCAAAATAAAGAAACCCTTACCAAAAAAATAAAAAAAAATAAAAAAAAAGAATACATGAGTCTATTTATAAGCTTTATTACATGACTATTTCAGGTCAAAAGATAATCAATTACAATCCGCCAATGTTGTATACATTTAACGGATATATCTCCTAGATATATGCACAATCATAAAAGATGTGAAAAATCTAGGAAAGTATCCTAATTATCTCTAACATCTCTCTTAAACTAATTTACTTCTCTCTCTAGGCACAGTTGTTATTTCTTTTTCCCCATACGCTTACGTAAGTGCTCTCTTCCACTGGTTAAAACATATCCTTGACAACATGGATAATCCATCTAAAAAATAGTTCAACATGGATAAAGAACGCCGATGGCCTGGGAGATGGATGGGATTTGGCTCCCTTACCAGCCAAGTGGACTCTGGAAGTCAAACTGACTTTGAGTACAGCATTTCAGATAGTTCCTTAGATTTGCAAGAAAATATTAGGTGGATTTTACACTCCACATAGGCGAAAAATAAAACCATTCAGAAGTTGACACGTGGAGCCACGTTTAAATGGGGTAGAGATTCGAAATTTGCTCGGCGCCCTCCTCTGTTCTCTCTCCTGTAGACCTGTGGCCCACCACTCTGCACACTCTTGACGCTCTCTCTCCTCTGCTCTCTGTCTTCCGTCCTCTCTCTCCTCTCTCTCTCCTCTCTCTCTCCCCGTTCTCCGTTCCGTTGTAGGGAGAACAAAAATCGTGACGTCCGCTCTGCTCTCTCTCTCTCTCCCCACTTTGCAAAGTTGTGCTCTCTTCCAGCGAAGCGCGACGCCAACACCTCTCCACCTTTGCCTTCGCCGGAGGCTCCGTCGCCCCCGACTTCTTAGCCTCCGCCTTCGCCCCCGAACCCAAACCCGACACCGATGCCAACGCCCCTGCCTCCCTCTCGTGACCTCCAGTCCTCTCTCTCTCTTTCCTTGAAGTTGCGCCTCTCTTTCAGCAAGCCACGATGTCGACGCCCCTCCGCCAATTGCCTCCGTCACCCCCGACTTCGACACCGACGCCTCCGCCTCCGCCCCTGATGCCGTCGTTGACGCCCTTTCGCCTCCCTCTTGCGACCTCTGCTCCGCTCTCTCCCTCTTTCCTTTGTAGAGCGCCCTTGCTGGCCAACCCCGACGCCGACGAACCCCTGCTCGCGTTTTGACCTCCCTCTCTGCGAGCGAAGGTCGCTCTGCTCGCTCTCTCTCTCTCTCTCTCTTTCCTTTGCGAAGCACCCCACGCTCCCTGAACGCAAATGCCGCCAATGCCGTCGCCTTCCCAAGCCCCACCGATAGGCACCTCATTGGTGACTCCCGTACGTCCGAAGGTTTATTTATTTATTTTTTTGGATTCTACTTAGTAGAATTCGGTGTCATGTTAATGTTTAAGTTTATAGATACATCTGCAACAGGTATTGCTTTATCTCTTGTACGTGCGTCTACAGCAAGTATCTTGGGCCATTTGTAGGCCGTCTTGCCTTCAAATGGTGCTGTTTTTCTCAATGTTTCTGGCTGTTGAGCATCTGTAGATATTGTAGATCCGCCCTGTGGTGATTTTGTCACAATATAGAAGTGAATAAATAATTGCGTCGGTCAATGCAAGATGATATATTTCATTTGTTGTTGAAGCTTTTATTATGTGGAGTTCTGTGAAGAATTTGCAGTGCATGCTTTCAATTAATATGTCTTCAGGCTTGGGTTTGGTAAAAGGAATCGAACTTTTTTAGCGCTTTACTTTGGACAGTGCTTCTTATCTGCCTAGGCAGGTATGACTTAAATTCTCTCAACGGGATTTCGGCTTCTTATTTTATAGTTGCAAGTGGCACAAAAGCCACTTTAAGTTGTTTTAACAGGAAAAATGCTTTCGATTGATTTCTCAGTTGACATTTATGTGCATTATGATGCGATTCGTATCTCAGTGTCACAACGTGCTTCTACATTCTCTTGCAATTTCTCAAGCTCTCACCTCAAGAGTGTTCACAAGATCCCATCTACCATGTTTTGCTGCAGCATTCTAGCAAGTATGTTTGCACTCCATTTTATTATATCATTGTTGTTTCTACGGGATTTTGGATACAGTACTTTACGGAGACATTATGAGCTCATGGTTTCACCGGACTATGGTAAACGAACAATTTTCTGCTCTGGAGCTATAAATCTTAAGAGTCTTTCAAACATTGTTTAGGTTGCTCTACATATTCAGTTTTAATAACGGGTTACTAATGTGCACAACCACTCCAAAATTATGCTTTCAATTTTGAGCTGCAGTCTCTTTCTTGAGGAGAACAACAAATGGAAAGTTTTGATGTGCTAATTCTGTCATTTCCAACTATGATTTTGGGTGTGCTGGAATACCTTTTTATCTGAGCAATTTCTTTCTTGAGGGATGGCGTAGACCAGATGAAGCAGCATTTTCCTGTTATAATTGCTAGAATCACTTTCATTGTTTTGGGTCGTTTGATGCTGGCGACTCTTCTCTACACTATCTTCACCGATGGTAGCCCTTTCCGGAAAGAACTTTTAACTCCGTAAGTTAATTGTTCTGTCTTCAATGGGTCTTTGTCATTTGGTTCCCTAACGTTTGGAGTTATGTTGGAGAAGGTATTGAAATAGGTTGTTTTTTACTTGGTCATGGTGTACTACGAGGAATACACATAGGATTATTATAAGTGCCCATGCATATTTTTCAATTCATGTATCTCGAAAACTGGTTAGGGACTCGGCAGTTTTTGGTTTAAATACCTTTTGTTGCATTAGTTTTCTTACTTATTTAGCTGTTAGGAGCCGCCATTTTTTCCCATTTGTATATTTTATGCAGTTGCATGCTTTTGTGCAATATGAATCCATCAATGTAGCTGAGAAAACAGTGAGTACTCCCTCTATCAATAAGATACATCATGATGTATAATGTTCTCATCATAATTAAAATGTACATGTCCTATTATTGCAGGTTGAATAGCTAAATGATGAGGGGAACTAGAGAAGTGGCCGAAGGGTTCGTTTAATGCATAGACAGGGTATCTGTTCCTCTTTTTCTTCTTTAGTTGCATGAAAGCATTAGTTTCCAAATTTATGTAAATCCATGGTAAAAAAATAGGTAGCCATCATTTTGCAAATCGTAAAAATGACCACATTCAAAAGCTGCCTCTCCCTTTTTTGGCTGATAAATGGCACTTACAGGTTGACAATGTCTGTGATGTGAAAAGAAATGAAATCTTGCAAATGAAATCATGCATAGAAAGTCACTGATAAGAACTGACATTTTCCACTTAGGAATATAGGGTCTACTCATCCTGCTTTTGATGCGACTGAGTTAATGCTACTTGCATGTTCACAGCATTTGATGCAAAAAAAAATTTGAATGAATGTGACTGTTAAAAGATTAACATTTTTCTGTAGAATCAGTGTTAGCTCAGTGCAGGTGGGATGGCAGATTTTTTATATTTAAAAATTTTTCTAGTTCAAAGCCTCGAATGTATGCTCGACTTCACTTCTCATTCTATGCATGGTAATTTCTACTGCGGTCTTGCTGAAAGCTGGGTGACAAAGACTGGGGATCTTCACTTCATACTGTGTTATGTGCATGCATTTGAGATTTTAATGAAATATTGATTGAAGATTTGTTTGGGTTTAATGCACTCTGCTAAACTGGGATAATTCATCTTTGTTGGTTTTTCCCGCTTCTAGGCAAAACCCTCTCAAGCACGGGGGAAGAAGGGACATGATGGAGAAGAACCTTGGGAAGAAGAAGATGCTTCTATATCTGAGCAACGACCAGAGCACAACTTGAGGAGTCTTTTGAGCAATCTGATGCTCACTTCCAGGGGAATATGGTGAGTGTTGTCTCAATCTTAAAACTAAAATGATGCCAAAATTAAATCGGAAATTTGGACCTTTGGTTAGACTTCTGTACGGGAGTGCTATTGGTTGAGGGTCAGTTTGAAAACTTGGATTCCATGACGATGCAGGGGAAGGGTGGAGCTAAGGCTGAGGCCGGGAAGAGGACGTAGAGGAGGCCAATACCATCAGAATAATCAGGGAAATCATTTGGGGGCTTCTTCTTTGAACAATCTCACTAGTAATGAGATTGCAATTGTGGTGAAGCAGCCTCCAGGACCTCGAATGCCAGATGGAACAAGAGGATTCGCGATGGGTTGTGGGAAGCCAGTCTTAGTTAGTACCACATGATCACGTCACGTGATAGGATTTTCAATACCACATGACCACGTCACGTAATAGATTGCCACGGGGAATAAGGAATCAATAGTCATCATCTTGTGTGTGGTGTTGTTGATACCCATGTGAGCTCACGCCAGGGTGGGTTAAAAAAGGATATGTTCTACTACAAGCTTCTCTCATATTTTTGGAGACGATGGACCAGTCCGAAACTACTTTATATTCCCTTTTCTTACGCTTTTATCATGTAGAAATGAAAATACAAAAATAAAAAGAGCGAGAAGTGAAAAAGAAAAAATAATCTATGAACGTTACATAGAAGTATAACTTTATAAGGGTTTGTGGAATGGCTTTTTTTGATATTTTATTTTTATTTTTACTTTTGTCTTCGTCTCTCCTTATATTTGTAATCAATGAATTAGGTTTTTATATTCGGGCCAAAAAAAAAAAAAAGGTTTTTATATTCTTTTTGCGAAGACTCCAGAGTATCTTATATAAATCGTGGAAAAGTTGAGGTTGGAAGTGTGAGATAAAGGACAATGGAATGAAAAGTCAAATCAAGAGGATGTAGGTTCCTTCAAGCCATTGCTCTCGGGCAATAGATATTTGCAACCTAATTTAATTTGTTAGGAAGAATCGGCTCCACGAGGCATTAGTTAAAGGGTTAGATTGATAAGTAGGCAACATCAACCCATTTGAGCTGTGTTACACATTGATCGATCCCCAAAAGTCGCTAATAATCTCCAGCTTGCATTCATACGAGCCTCAACATGAATAGAAGAAAGTAAAGTTCAGGTTCTAAAGCTTTTGAGCATCGCATAACTTAAAGCTCGACCTGCATTTCTCAAGAAAAACACGGCACATCTTAAATAAGCACAAAAAAAATTGGAAAAAGAATACAAAAAAACATATTCAAAATTGAATGCGGTTGTATTGTGGCCTGTGGAATTGTTTATAGATGAAATGGATTAATCAATTTTTCTTCCGAAAGGTTAATGAAGCAAGAGGGAGCAAACAGTCCGGATCAAACGACCGAATTTATTCAAATATAAAAGTCAACCAAGCATTGTTATATAATGTCACGTTGCTGCTCTTCACATTTGGCAACCCAGGTATCTAGGTTGTCTTCTCTGTCTCTGCAGGGGAGCTCAAAGCACCATGGAGAGAACAACTAATTGTCTCCTTTCTCAAGAAATGACCCAAGTATCAGTTACATCTCGTGGGTTGCAACTCTCGAGAAACCTTGATCCTTTCCTGCTTGGAAATCATCCGATACGACATCAGCAGGACGGCACATGCGAAAAACATACGAGATGGACTTGGATACCACCATCGGATTCTTGGAGGGTATACAATCTGACAATTTCCCAAAGCACTGCTCATCGAAAGGAAATGACCCACTGAAAAAGAAGAAGCTGCTCCTTCCCAGCTTCTCCACCTGGAACAATAATCACAAAGGCGTCAAAACAACATCGGGGGCTTAGGACGGATAAATACAAAAGATGGTTTGAACGCACTATTATGAACTTTTAAAGCTGCTACGCAAAACTGAGCTGAAAAATTCATCAGTGTAACTACCGATTAGGAAAGAAAAACTCCAGAACAAAAATGAAAATCTAGATTACTGGCCATGCATGGAACTGGTATGCTCTCTGCCGTGCACATGCAATTGCCTCACGATCACAGATTCTTTACAAGACCCTCTGATCAAGCAAACAGAGCAATGAGAAAACATGATACCATGTTCCAGTAGCAGTAATTACCCGCAGTTGTGAAAACCTAAGGTTATTCATGGTAAGAATAACCGGCGCTTCATATAAAGCGTCGGCAAGTAACCGAATCGCCAAATAGTCGAAGAAGTTCTTCACAAAACTTCTCTGTCCTCCAAATTTTTTCCATATCCATAAATTTAAAAATCAGGGAACCACAAGACGCATTTCACTGACTTCCACAGAACTTGGCTCTCCGCAGATTTCCCTATGATGGTCTGGTATGGGTGATGGAGTCCCCACATAATCTTGACATCAGTCAATGACGGGTCGAATATGGAGGATTCAAGAAGAGATGTGGGGGCGGCCATTCTTAAAGGATCATAATTGCGGGCAATGTTGGAGGTAAAATGAAAGTTGGTGTCGTCCAAGATGAGAATTTCCCCATCATCAGCAAAAATAAATAACTGAATAAGTAATGTTGGGTCGGCATCACCATTTTCTGCAATGCATGGACTTGGATTACTCACTGATGAAAATGACGTGCCTATATTATGAGAGAGAACATGAATCACCATTCCGACAACCCTGCAAGTCCAATTACACAATCAATTAATGAATTGCTTGCATTTTGTATGGGAGAATAAAGTAGCGGCAGTGATGAAAGCAAGACTTAGGAGCATATGTGGAGAGTGTGGCATGACTTGGACATAATCAGCTACAGGTACACTTGAGCAATCCTAATACCAGCATCTCAATCTCTTGCTTCAGACAAGGAGTGACCAATTTAGACTCAGAAGCCTCTAATCTCTTAGGAGGACTATATGCAAGCAATCCCAATACCAGCTTTTGGAACTCTAGATCGTGACAAGGAGCAAACAATTTAAACTTGGAAGCCTCTAATCTCTTAGAAGGAACATACACAAAATCAAGAAATTTATTTGCTTTTTTCATTTCAACTGCCATGAAGCATCAATAGAATCCATTTTATAAAGTACCCACTCAAGGTTGGTTTATTTTTGCAATAACTTCTGTTATTATTTTTAGTGCCATAGCCTATAGTTGCTTAAAGCTGTGGCTTCAAAATGAGCATTAACAGAGCGTGTTCCTAAAGTGCTATAGACCTTCAGACATAAAGTACTCAAAAGGATTGTTCCAGATCAGAGTGACTCCTTCAGAAGCTGCTTGCTGAAGAATGAACACCATTTGAAAGTTCCTACTCCACTGGGTTTTATGTGCTTGGCAAGCATCCAAGAAGAACTGAAGCACTCTGACAAACTAAAGCAGATGCCAAGCAGTGCTCTCAAGCGTGTAACAAGGTAAATTCTCTCACAAATTTCAAGAACTGCAGGAGATAATAGAAAAGGTGTTATTCGGGGTCTTAGTTTGATTAATTTAATTATATAACTAGATAAGAAGAAACTAATTGAAGCATATACCACTGAGCATGAATAACAAAGCAATGGAATCTGATATGCTGACAATTTAGCACAAGCAGATCAATTTACAATTACCTATGGAGGGAGTTTATCATGCTATTGATCTAAACAACCATGCCTTTGAAAATGGGGATGAATCTCAAGTGTGCACCATATGCATTCTGTGAACAGAGTCTCATGAATTGCAGTAGCGCGAAAGTTAAGTACATGATATAAAGCATGCCACCAACTTGTCAATGTCATCTGCTGTATTTGCTTCAGTCACCCGGTAAAGAATTTTTCAATCACATTCATGATAAAGCATAACATATTTCCAAACATTCACTTGGTAAGTGGGTACAAAATTTGAGAATGGAAATTTATATATTTAAACATGCATGCTACATAAGGTGAAATTAAAGTCAGAGTGAGGTATGAACCTGTAAAGAGAAGAAGAATTTGCACATGGGTTGTTTTGCTTGATAGGAATGAGAAAATGAGCAATTACTGCCCCAATTGCAAGATCCCTTAAGAAAATAGATACATAATTCACCCTCATTGTTAACAGAGAAACCACTCTCAGTAGAACCCTTGGGCTGATCACCGTGTGCCACTCCAGAGTAAAGAGCTCTTATCTAAAATTGCAGATAAAGGAGACTTATAACTCCATAGGTATCTGCAAAAGGAGGACATAAAGTATGATATTGTACCTCTTTGACAACAGTTGTCAATTTGTCAGCCACAGTTGTTGTCTGGAAGTCATTTGGGGCAACAAAAGGCACAGCAACACATTTGCTGCTGTCGGCAGATGAATTAAGTTGATCGTCATCTAGGCCAGCTGCATCTTCATCTTCATTTGGCGGTGGACACTCGAGAAGGCACTTGTGTTGGAACTCGTAAGGATAGTAATAAGGAAATGACTCAGATGTACCGAGGAAGTTGGGCCGAAACCGATGCAATGAACTCAGGACATCTACATCTGAGGAAAAGCAAATTGAAAATCAAAAGGGAAACTAATGGAAGAAAGAAAGGGAAAGAGAGGTGACAAGAGAGAACTCAAAAACCAAAGTTGCGGTTTTACATATTTCAGCAACATGATTAAGTAATGACTGCACAAGATTATGAAAGAAGCACCATTCTTCTTCCTATCTTCACTAACTATCCGAATAACACAGCAAGTCAGCAACAAGTAAGATAAAGCTATATCTAGAAACTTAAACATTAACATGGCACCGAATTCTACAAAGTAGAATCCAAAAAAAGAAAAAAAGGAACCTTCGGACGTACGGGAGTCGCCAATGGGTTGCCTATCGGTGGGGCTTGGGAAGGCGACGGCGGCAGGCGACGGCGTCAGCGGCGTCCGCGTTCAGGAGCAGGGGCGCTTCGCGGAGGAAAGAGAGAGAGAGAGAGAGAGAGAGCGAGTAGAGCGACCTTCGCTCGCGGAGAGAGAGGCCAAAACGCGAGCAGGGTTCGTCGGCGTCGGGGTTGGCTAGCAAGAGCGCTCTTTCCTCTCCAGAGGAAAGAGGGAGAGAGCGGAGCAGAGGTCGCGAGAGGGAGGCGAAAGGACATCGGCGACGGCGTCGGTGGCAGAGGCGGAGGCGGAGGCGGAGGCGGAGGGGCGTCGGCGTCGCGGCTTGCTGGAAGAGAGGCGTGACTTCGAGGAAAGAGAGAGAGAGAGGGGACTGGAGGTCGCGAGAGGGAGGCAGGGGCGTCGGCGTCGGCATCAGCGTTGGCGTCAGCGTCAGCGTTGGGTTTGGGGGCGGAGGCGGAGGTGGAGAGGCGTCGGTGTCGCGCTTCGCTGGAAGAGGCACGACTTCGCGGAGTGGGGAGAGAGTGAGAGCAGAGCGGACGTCGCGATTTTTGTTCTCCCCGCAACTGAACGGAGAACGGAGAGAGAGAGAGGACGGGATACGGAGAGCAGAGGAGAGAGGGCGTCAGAGTGGTGGGCCACAGGTCTACAGGAGAGAGAGTAGAGGAGGGCGCCGAGCAAATTTTGAATCTCTGACCCCATTTACATGTGACTCCACGTGTCGACTTCTGAATGATTTTACTCATTTGCCTAATATTTCTCGAGATTTGCCATGGCCTGGGCATACGCACGGTCGAGTAGAAAGCGCTGATGTGCTAGTATCTCCCCCATACGTTGCTGCCGCCTCTCCATCGGACGTCGCCTCTGCATTACCTTATTCTTTTTAAAACATAAACGCGGCCATTCGAAACCGACAGTCGATCCGACAACCTGCAAAGAAGGTAGAGAACCAACTTCTAGGGGCAACTCCCGAAGGGATCTACACCCCTTTATATTCAAAGTTTTTAGGTGTCGAAGCTCACCGATGGAGCAGTCAATTGTGATCAACCTGATACACCAAGCAAGTCTTAAGATCTCCAAAGACAAGAAGTTGGAGATGTCAGGCGTCCTCGTCAAATATACGCAACCCGTTAAATCCAAAACTTTTAGTTTCTTTGACATCTGCTGGAAAAGAAATTGAATTAAAATGAATGAAACACATCAATCATCCTTGGGATACATATCTGGATGGAAAGTCAACCTAATTACCCTCATTTTTATAGTTAAGTAAAATCTTGCGGTAATGGCACATGGCACAATTTGATGAAGAAGAAAATGGTAAAAGATTGAATCAGATCACGGGTGCAATTGCCGATAGGTTTGTCAAAGAAGATAAAGTTGAAGAAGCAAAAGTTAGAAATGGGATAATCGGAGAAGAAATTTTTCAAAAATGGGTTTGCTCAGTCTAGAT
Source organism: Eucalyptus decipiens (assembly GCA_014182575.1). Classification (NCBI taxonomy): domain Eukaryota; kingdom Viridiplantae; phylum Streptophyta; class Magnoliopsida; order Myrtales; family Myrtaceae; genus Eucalyptus; species Eucalyptus decipiens. The sequence goes on along the minus strand of CM024611.1, from coordinate 42,595,066 downwards.
GACTTGGAAGTCATATGGTAAGACATATGATTTAATCAAAATAATGTGATTCTATAGCTTCCTCTTCTTTTTCTAATGCATCTAGTTGGTTGTTATCAATGCTAGATGTTACTCTAGCGAAATATTTTCTGTTCCTAGTAATATATTCATTGCATGAATGATTGGTGAAGAGACAAAGAAAGAAGACGTGGATTCTCTGCCCATACAATGCTCTTCTTGGTCTCTTGATACGTATGATGAATAGAGAAAGGCGTACCTGGAATTGACTCCATCCACCCCAGTCATCTTTGATATTGCTCTATGAAAGGTCTAGCACGACCAAACTAGTAAAATGAAGATTCTCAGCATAAATTTTTTTAGGCGCTGCCTCCCAAGAAAGCCAATATAACTTTGAAACAATATTTTGAAGTTGCCCGAAAAACCAATGCCACTAACTTGAAGGAACCTTAGATTTGGCAGAGCAGCTAATTCTTTGGGTACAATTTTGTGGTTGCAGCCCTTGGAGGTTAGGCTTAGTGCTTTTACATCTTCATTTCTCTGCCAATAGAGACTCAACATTAATTTGAGTGCAGAGCACTTAACACTCTTACAGAGCTATATAGAAAGGAAGCATGTGGACACTGGTAAACAATTTCCACAACGAGAAACATACCATGACGCCCTCCTTTTCGGACAAGTCGACTTACATATTTTCAATCACCACCATTAACAAAAAATTTTAGCTTCCAATTGAAACGGCGAGTTGTTGTTTTAGAATTTTCTTTATGCTATTTTCTATTCTACAAAATCTAGAAAATGAAGTTAACTACTAGGCAATCTGTCTAGTCTCTCTCCACCAATTTTATGAGACCTTTTGACCCAAACGTTTGAGAGAGAGCTATCTCACTCATAAGACAAATGGACAGTTGAACTAAGCTAACTATAAAGCAAAAGGAATAGATTCAACAAATTTCTCCTTCAAAAAAAAAGAAATTTATGTGACATACTCTTCCATTTTACCTCTTTTTTCTTCAGTAGATTTACAGCATCCTCTTTTCCAGCATCCTTATGAATCCACACCCTACTATATTTGCGAGGATATTCTTCAAGGATGATTTGCCTTCCTAGATCTCGAACTTGGTCATGCATGCAAAACTTATTATTAACAATTTTTATCAAGGACCGTCGGTGGAGGACGTTAATTGCATTGTGGGGATGGTAATTGCAATCATCCCACATGATAATTGGATATGTTTGGTCCTTATAGGGGAAAAAGCAAGCAATATCCAGAAATACTTCTTTTTGCTTAATCTCCAGTCCTTCATAACTTATCATTAATGCATCTCGGACATCCTTAAAAGGACCATCATCTAATTGCTTCAACGTATCTTCCCATAGCTTTCGATTATCACGATGTTGCTCTAGGGCAGAGCCTTGGCAATAAAGAAATGAACCTATGACCTCAATAGCCAAAGGAAGCATGCCCACTTTACAAACAATCTTCTTTGCAAGATGATCATATCCTTTTAGGGGAGAGTCTCTTTTGAATGCGTGCTTACAAAACAACTCAAGTGCTCGACCAAATTCCATTTCATGAACTTCATAAGCCAAAATTCCTTTAGGTTGATTTAGGACCTCTTCATTGGATGATTCCACTTGAGTCTTCAAGACCTCTAAATTTCTAGTAGTGAAGATGATCCTACTACCAAAACCAAACCAATCAGATTTTCCAGCCAGCTTTTTTAATTGTTCTTGCTTGTCTAGATCATCTAGAACAATGAGGACTTTTTTAGTATGACATACTCTCTTGATCCTATGCATCCCATTTCCAATGTCTTTGATGTGATCAACAATCCCAAGACCCCCTAAACTTGCTAATAACTCTTTATGCAACTTTATAAGACCATGCTGCATAGGACAATGCTGCAATGATTCTCGAATGTCGTTGAGGAAACAAACACCGTCAAAGTGAGAAGATACTTTGTTGAACACAACCTTTGCAAGTACTGTTTTACCAATGCCACCTATTCCATGAATTCCAAGGTAACGTACATCATCAGAGTCAACTTCCAACTTTTCTAGTATGTATTTTATCTGACAATGATCTTCAACCAAATATTCAGGCAGATCCACGTTTCTGGCATTAAGCTTACGCAATACCTCTCCAACAACCAATTCAATTAGTTCTCCATGGCTGCAGCAAAGCAGGAAATTTTTGTTTTCGTCAATGACATGAAAGAAAAGGGTACAAATTTCTTCCAGATATGATGATCTCTAGGTGTCTTGGGACCATATGGTTAAATAACTCAACCATTTCAGTTACTATGACAGAAATCAAGCGTTATAATCAGTTCATGCGTGCATTGATATTTCATGGAATGTCAATTAACTTGATGTATTTGAGATGAGTATGATAATGCAAGAGCCGATGCGTGTGAAGGAGATAATCTTGATTGAAAGGACATAGTAAGATTCACAAAACTTGGTAAGGTAATTTTTTATCTCATAATGCTTGGATCGACTAACAAACATGCAGTGACATAAATTCCAAAGTCCGTGTATTATTGAGCTAAATTTGTAGGAGTGTGTTCATATAAGAGTTGAATATGAGATAAGACCAAAATAAATTCGTGTCTCAAGCAAAATCGAAAGAAGCACAGTAGATTTATGATAGGTGAAATTGTTTCATTCTTTTGTAAGGCTTTGTTTGTTTCATGGAAAATAAATGATTTGGAAATATCTCCCTAAAAATGATTTACTTGTATCGCTTACAAAAATTAATGACCAAAATTTCTTTTTTATTTTCCATGCATATATTTAGATATAAATTACTGTTGGTAATGAAAATATATTCATTGATTAGTTATTTAGGCGATACAATCAATCAAGGGAAAATATTTTTGAGTCATTCATTTTCTACGAAACAAATGGAACCTAAGTAAACAAGTTTTATTTTGGCGAAAAATAATTGAACAGATTTTATTTGGTGAGGCGATACAATCAATCAAGGGAAAATATTTTTGAGTCATTCATTTTCTACGAAACAAATGGAACCTAAGTAAACAAGTTTTATTTTTGGCGAAAAATAATTGAACAGATTTTATTTGGTGAGTTCTCCCTAGACCCATCAGACGGGTAATCGGACCGGATTCTGGTATAGTTTATTCAAGATCATCTGAATTTGTTCATAAATTGGACCAAAGCGGATCCTTTTTTAGCCCTGTTCTTTCCTTTTCCTCGAGTGAGTCCTCACTGCTGAGTGTGCATTTCTTCTCCCATCCCAATTTCTTTTTCTTTGGTTGTTTTGCCGGATCCTATATCATTTCTGTCGGCTCTAGCTGTCATAACTTCTAATGCAAATTTCAAATGAAACAAATGTCTTTAATTCTTGAATTCTGGGATGACAAAGTTTCTCAAATGAGGAGTGCAACTATTGCGCTTATTAATGATAACCAAAAGGTTGAGGAAATTTACCCTTTCCCTTTAAGTTCCCATCCCTTTAGATGTGCAACCTTTACAAGAGCATCCTCCCACTGCTTCAATGCATCAGAGCCAAACTTCTTCTTGTGCTTAGATATGGCCTTCTTGTACAATTTGGTTTTGAGCTTAACGTCATCAGGGTCCACGTCAAAGAAGATGGGGAGTATCTCTTTCTTCCCCTCTGACTTTGAAATGCCTTCTACCATGTGCGCAACCTCACGGAGACACCACAAACTAGTAGCGTAACCCTTAGAGAAGATAGGAATGTAGATTTGAGACTTATTGAGCGCTTTCAAAAGCTCTCCACCGATTTCTTCACCGACTCGGAGTTCTTCGTTGTCTCGGAAGACATGGACTCCAGCGAGTCTCAATCTATGATAAAGGCAATCAGTGAAGTTGTCGCGTGTGTCCGGTCCCCTGAAACTTAAGAACGCCTCGTACTCATATCCTGGTGGCACATCTTCCACGCTCAGCACTGCCTCCGGGCTCCTCTGGCTTTTCTTCGTTCTCGTCAGTTGTCTGAGGACGCTGCCAATAATGATGAACTTCACTTTAAGCCTTTAAGGAGACTTAGAAACAAGAACCCTTGAAACAAGCGTTGGAAAATAAGTCGAACAGAGGGCACTTACAGAACGCACAGCATCGAGGCCAAGATGATGGCGATCAAAGCAACGGCTGCAATCAGTCCCATTTGCGGCCGATCCTTCTCAGAGCGGCAATCACCAACAAATCCCTAAAGGACCGGCATTAGAAACCCCAATCCCGTGCGATCACGCAGATCTCGGTGGTGTCCAATTTGCGGTACATCCTCCACTGCGTTGACCAACGTTTGAACCAAAGCGTGTAAATGGAGCTAATTGCGACAGGATTTAGTGAAAGAAGATCGACTAATGCTACTCAAGGACACGCGATTTTGGGCTCTGGATTGCTCTCAATATGAAGAAAATACCAAGAACACGGAGATGATGAAGGTGAATTTCCGCGACAAAGAGGATAGACAATAAATGGTGCATTTAGAAAAGCTTATGGGAAAAGCTTTTAAAGAAATGCAAAGGACTTTTTCTCAATTGAAAAAAAAAAAAAAAATTATTTCATTATAACAAACATGATTATATATGCATTAAAGAAAGAAATAAGTTTTCATTGAAAATTACAAGCATCCTTAAATATTTACTTTAACTCATTGCTATCTGATCACGTAAACATGTCATGTCAGAAAATAAATTATCATTTGAAGTACCAGCCCCCTCATTTATATTATCAAGGTCAACTGAGCATCTATAATTGGAATCCAAATTAGCTCTTGCAAAATGTCTATCATTGATGCCGTTTCGTCGTATATAGTTATGCAAAGTCATTGATGCTACAACAATATTTACTTGCTTTTCAAATGGAAAACTTGATATATGCTTTAGAATCTTCCACTTCTTCTTAAATACTCCAAAAGCTCACTCAATTTCCGACTGCAGCGAGGAATGAACACAATTGAATACCTTTCGATAGCCTGTAGGGACAAGATCTTGTTGAAATTATGGCAAATGATATCTAACTTCTTTGTATGGTCCCAAATAACTCATCGGATTTAGATATCTAGCATCTACTAATTAATATTTACCTGCACAAATATAATATAAATTTAATTAGGATAGACCACATTAATACATATTAATGTACAAAATCATTAATTAACAAACTTGGAGGGGGATGAGGAAATTGTACATCACATCTCCCTAAAGCTTCATAGAAAATACAAGTATCATGGGCTTGTCCCTTCCAACAAACTCAAACATAAGTGAATTCCATATGAAAATTATACACTACTACGATATTTTGAGTCGGTGTACCTTTTTGACCAATTAAACGAATATGATCTTTTGTAGGTATCACTGTTGGGATATGAGTGCCATCAATAACTCCATACAATCCTAAAACAAAAACACAAATATTACTGTATAATCAAAATTTGCTTTTAGTTATTTCATCTTATTGTATAATTGAAACGTACCTTAAAATATGGATACAATCTTCGATTATTTTTTATCTTCTCTGGAACATCCCTAAATTGCCAATTAGATAGTTGGATCAAATCTTTTCTCATTTCACATACTTTATTTAATACTAAGCTAAAATACCTGCTTATGGTTTCCCCAAAGCGTTGAAAACGCTTGTCTTAACCTATTATCTATACCATGTCCTAAAATATGAAGAAATATTCCAAGCATTTCTGTAATAACAATATTCCTAGTTCCTTCATGCATTAAATTATTAAATACAATCTTATCCATTCTAAACATTTGATAACACCTAATCGGATTAACATTTTCGTCTATCAACTCTCCTAACCATGCATTTCCTATATATGATGATGTCTTGTAAGGATTTTTGTGACTGTATATTGCTTGGTAAGCGATTGTGGCTTGAGTGGGGGACCATGGTGATGGGGTCCTGTGTTAGTCTTCTCCAAGGTATAGGAGCCCGGTCCTTTGGGTGCCGTTCGGGCACGGGGGGTCCGTGGTGGAGTCCTCGGTTACCAAAAAAAGAAAGAACAATTAGAAATATGTCGTTTTACTCACTACTTGAACCAAATAGAACTCGACCTAAAAAGCGAAACTTTTGATTTTTGATTCAGGTCAGTTCAGTTTGGTTCACATTTTGGTGATATTTTTTGACATCCCTAATCTTGAACACTCATTAACAAAATCCGTCTAATAATTTAAACTGAATGGATTACCCAACTCACGTAGGTAGTCCTCGCGGCCAACTTCTTTGGGCATGTCTTGTTTCATAATAGAATAATAGTTGGTCTCTGCCCTCTTTGTGTTGCTCTTTTCCTTTTGTTTTTAGATTACACAATATTTGTTCCTCTTCGGAGCATTGAATTTTGCCCAAATATTCATGTCAGATTTCGTATAAGGATGGATGACCAAAACTAGCCCAAAAAACCTTTGTATGAGTATAACAAAGTCTTGGTTGAAATAATTAATTTTAATCGGCCATCATAATATAAAAATTATCAAATCAATTCTAAATTTATTGTACAAATATCGATTCAATCTTAAAATTTTCAATTGTGATCTTAAGATCTTTGTCCAAAATTTCAATGGTAGTCCTTCTGACTAATTTTTAAAGCATGTGGCACACCACCATGTCAACAATTTTTGACAAATATTGACCAGAATAACTATATTGAAAATTTGTACAAAGTTTTTGAATTACATTGACAAAATTGAAAAATTTAAGATCAAAGTGGCATCTGTATAATTAATTTAGGACTGATTGTGTGATTTTCCCATATTATAACTTGTGCTAACAACAGACAATAATGATAAAGTTCCATTTCTTCATCTTGCGCTATTTTTAACAAAATCCTCTATTTTCAACTTAAATGCATGAAATTTCTTTTTATTCTAGAGTCTAGACATGACGCAGAAGTCGACATAGTAATTTGAGTTCACCTTCAAGCAATGGTAGACTGAGTCTTAAGTATATAGGTGATGGTAAATAAAATTTTAACAATATATAGTTTAATCGAATAATATGAATCTCTCATTGCCTCTGCACGAAATTCACCTCAAAAAGAAAACTCGTCGGATCAACCAGATTAGCATCCCCTCTCACTTCATTTTGTCTATTGGAATTCGATAGGTCTTATATTTAATGTCACTCTATACATAATTTTTTTACTGGACTTTCCAACCAGAAGGATTTTTAATCCATCGTTCAATTTGTTTTCACTTTTTGCTCTTTTTTTCTTTATTATCACAACTCTTGTAATTTGAGTTCTAATGTGAAACGCTTATTCAAAAGGAAAAAATATCATGTGACGTACAAAATCATTTTTTTAAAATGATTTATTAAAGTTTAAATGACATGTTTAAGTTTTGATGAGAATGACAAAAAACTTCTTGCCCCAAACAACTTTTCACCATATTTATTTCAGAAGTTTTTACGCTTCAGGTCTAAAACATTCAGTACACAAAAAAAAAAAAAAAAAAAAATCAATTAAAGACCTAAAGTGGAACCTTTTTCTCAAAAAAGGACCCAAAATAGACATTGTCTCAAATAAAAACCTGAAATGACCAATTTAATTTCAAATAAGGGCCTCAACTTAAAAGCCAACCAAATCTTATTTGCATCTAGGCGTATTTTCGTCTGAAGATTTTTTTTCCTTCTTTTTTTAATTTATTTTCTCCTTCTCTTTCTTTTCTTCATCATCATTGTGCCTTTACCTTTTTCACTCTTTAGACTGTGTTCTCCAAAGGCCATCTCTATCTCCCTTGCCGAATTAGCCATCAACACCCTCACCTCATTTGTCATTGCCCTCAATAGCAATTCCAGTACCTTTGTTGAAAGATGGAGGTCAATCCAAGCCCTAGATCGAGCACGAGTGGACTAAGATGTGATGCTCAGCTCGATTCGATCCCCACATCTTGTGGTCGTGGTCAAGCACGAAGTATGATGAGGTGTAAGCCATTAGCTTGCTTCCCTCGTTGTTGTCGATGCTTGAATTCAAATCGGTGCTCACGCAGACTATGATCGATCTTAGCGAGGAGAAGCCAGATTGAAGTGCCTAAGCCAAATTTATTAGAGTTTTTTGAGGAATCTCTATGATACTCATATGCTTTGATTTGTTCAGTGAAATACATGGTTTTGGGAATTTCTGAGCGATTTTGCACTTTTTTTATCTTGTTATTCTCTCTCAAATCTATGTAGATAATATTTCAGAGTTAGAGAGGCAAATTTGTTTGAATAGAGTCATTCGTTTTTTAGATTGAGTGCTATTTGATTCGAAAATCCACCAAAAGTGAGTATCTTCAATCACGGGTTAGAATGATTCAGCAGCCTTTGAAAATAACCGGCATGCACGATACAATTGGATCGTCTCAAGAAGCCACATATTCCACCTCAATGTAAGTTGCGTCTATGAATGTTATGAATAATCCAACCTGGACCCAATAAAACATTCCCAAGAAACTACGAGTGAAAGTTATCATGGCATAGGCAATTTCATTGGTGGGGAGAGCATGAAACTGTTACTTTAATTGCCATAATAAGTTTTTACAAGCAAATTGAATAATAACAAAACCTACTGATGGATATTTCTTGATTCTCAAGTTCATTATCGTCATCGGAGAAGGTGAGTGATGGTGTATAACTTAAAAATTGGCTTATGCCGAAATCGATGAGTTCTTGGGTGAGGATGCAAAATTGCATAATGTAGAGCATGCGCTTTGAAGTTTGCTGATGGGGAGGCTGCAGAACTGAAACACGCAATTTACAGTTTTGCAAAACTACAAAACTTCTCGAATATCTTTTCGTTTTCTTCTTTTCCTAAATTGTTCAAATTGTTTTGCACCTGTGCAAGTTCGTGTGTGAGGAGTCCGATGCATTTGTCAAGAAGGAGGTGAACAAAATGAAAAAAGAAAGAAAAGAAAAACAAAAAGGAAATTAAAAAAAAAAGTCTTTAGACGAAAATACCCATAGCTGCAAATAAGATTTGACTGGCTTTCAAGTTGAAACCCTTATTCGAGACTAAATCAGTTACTCCGGACCCTTATTTGATACAATGTCCACTTTAGGCCATTTTTTGATAAAATAGTTCCACTTCAGGCCCTTAATTGAAATTTTCCCCAAAAAAAAAAATCATTCAGTACACAAAAACTTCTTGCCACTTATCCTAACCCGAGTTTAAGCCTTTAAGGAGACTTCAAAACAGGAATCCATCAAACAGGCGTTAGAAAATAAGCCAAATACAGACCACTTACAATCCGCACAACATCAAGGCCTAGATGATGGCGATTAAAGCAAAGGCTGCAATCACTCCCACCCGCGGCCGACCCTGCTCAGAGCTGTCATCACAAACAAATCCCGAAAGGACCAGCGTTTGAACCCCTAACGCCGTGCGATTACGCAGATCTTGATGGTGTCCAATTTGCAGCAGATCCTCTACCGCGCTCACCAACATTTGAACCGAAGTGTGTAAAAAGAGATAATTACAACAGGATTTAGTGAAAGAAGATCGACTAATGCTTCCCAAGGACAGGCGATTTTTGGCTTTGCGATTGGTCACAATATGGAGAAAATACCAAGATCGCAGAGATGATGAAGGTGAATTTCCGTGAGAGAGAGGTTAGACAGTAAAGTATACAAACCACTAAAGTGAAAAAGTTCCACAGACCACCCTGCTGCTGGTCGAAGCATCGGGGTTGAAAAGCACTACTCAAATTTATTTTTGTGGTTGGAAATATCATGGAAACAAAACAGAATTTTCGACGAAAATTTCATAAGCTTGCTATCATTGCTGAGCGCAAGCACCGATATATCACCCAGCTAGGATTGACAATGGTATTCGAATGTTAAGAATCGTTTGCTATATTGTTTCGCGAAAACGAGAATCTTATCAGACCCCAAAATCACTTTGGAAGAAAATATGGCAATCCCACACCTACCCCAAAAGAAAAGTTTTTATATGGAGCGCTAGCCAAGATGCCCTCGCTCCCAAGGATAAACTTTTGAGAAGGCAAATCTTACCTCATCACCTTTGCAGTCTCTGTAATCGAAGCCCCGAAACGGTAGAACACGCTTTCCTTCTTTGTCTGTGGACGAGGAAGCTCTGGAAAGATACAACTCTGAACATCAATATCTCCGCTCAGGGTTCTTCGCGATTCAAAATTTGGTTAGCTGAATTCGAACATACCTCAGTCACCTTTGAGCTTCCCGCGGTTTGTTCTTCGGCAAATTTGGAAAGCTCGAAACCACTCTGTCCTTCGAGCGCAAAAACCAGACCCAGCACAGGTAGTCGATGAAGCATCTCGATCGGTGGCTCTCTGGGAAGAAGGAAACCAAAGTTGCAGCAGGCTTCCGCCTCCATCAATGGCCGCCACCAGAGCCGGGGGAATTGAAAATTAACATTGATGGAGCTTACCTGGATGGAACGAACGAAGGTGCGGTGTCGAGTGTTCGCCGCGACAGCTCTGGGAGGCCGATCTGACGGTTTCGCGCGGTCGATCAAGGCGTCTTCAGCAGCTCACGCGGAGGTGCAACCCATAGTGGAAACCCTCATGAACTTCTCCACGGGAACCGAAGCGTCAGTTGAAGTGGAGAAAATATTCAAGAGAAGATTCAAAGTGGGATCGGATCACTCTGATCTTAAGAGGCGATGCTAATCCGGGAGACAGTTTTCAGTTAGAGGTCACTTTCATTCGTAGATAGTGAGAGATTTAGAATATTCGATTGAGATGGTAAGAATGGATACATATATATAAGTTTCGTTTACCATCTCCCACGCTTAAGACTCAGTCTTCCATTGTTTGAAGGTGAATGCAATAGTTGACTTCTACGTGGGTTTCCTGCCGTGACCATTTAGAAGGCTTAGCCTCTGAAAGACGGAGGGCCACAATCCCATTCATCATTTTTTATCTACATAAGCCAAAGCCCATAGCACTAGCGACGTTTCCGGCATAAATGCAAGGTGGATGTATAGCTGATATAGGATCTTGCGGAACAGGATTTGATTCCGCAAGCAGTTCGGTAAGAATGAAGAAATTTAGAATCGTGCCTAGAATCATGAATAAGAGGAATTTCATGAATTTAAGTTGAAGATATAGGATTTTGTTAAAATAGCACAAGATGAAGAAATGAAACTTATCAGTTTGGTCTGTTGTCAACTGTTTATAGACAAAAGATTATGTGGCACACTTATAATTTGGAAAATTTACCCAATCAGTCTAAACCTTTCGTTGGTAGCCGAATCTAATATCATTACTGTCGGCTCTGGCTGTCATAACTTCTAATGCAAAAAATGTCTTCAATTCTTGAATTTGAGAATGACAAAGTTTCTCCAATCGAGTAGTGTAACTATTGCGCTTATGAATGATAAACAAAAGGTTGAGGAAAATTACCGTTGTCCTTTAAGTTCCCATCTCTTTAGATGTGCAACCTTTACAAGAGCATCCTCCCACCACCTCAATGCATCAGAGCCGAACTTCTTCTTGTGCTTGGGTATAGCCTTCTTGTACAATTCAGTTTTAAGCTTAACGTTGTGAGGGTCCACGTCAAAAAAGATGGGGAGTATCTCTTTCTTCCCATCTGATTTTGAGGTGCATTTGTTCATGTGCGCAACCTCACGGAGGCACCATGAACTGGTAGCATAGTTTTGGGAGAAGATAGGTATGTAGATCCGAGACTTGTTGAGCGCTTTCAAAAGCTCACCACCAATTTCTTTGCCGACTCGGAGTTCTTCGTTGGCTGGGAAGACATGGACTCCAGCGAGTCTCAATCTATGGTAAAGGCAATTGGTGAAGTTGTTGCGTGTGTCTGATCCCTTGAAACTCAAAAACACATCGTACTTATATCCTGGCGGCGCATCTTCCACGCTCAGCATTGCCTCCGGGCTCCTCCGGCTTTTCTTCATTCTCGTCAGTTGTCTCAGGACCCTGCCAATTATCATGAATCTGAGTTTAAGCCTTCAAGGAGACTTCGAAACAGGAACCCATGAAACAAGCGTTGGAAAATAAGCCGAACAGAGAGCACTTACAGAACGCACAGCATCGAGGCCAAGATGATGGTGATTGAAACAACGGCTGCAATCAGTCCCATTTGCGGCCGATCCTGCTCAGAGCTGCAATCGCCAACAAATCCCGACAGGACCAGCATTTGAAACCCCAAACTCGTGCGATCACGCAGATCTCAGTGGTATCCAATTTGCAGCAGATCCTCTGCTGCGTTCACCAACATTTGAATCAAAGCGTGTAAGAGGAGTTAATTGTGACGGGATTTAGTGAAAGAAGATCGACTAGTGCTTCTCACGGACAGGTGATTTTGGCTCTGCAATCGCTCTCAATAAGAAGAAAATACCAAGAACGCGGAGAGGATGAAGGTGAATTTCTGTGAAAGCGGGTTAGGTAAAATCATTGCATTTTAGTGAGTTACCATCATTGGTATTTTGAATTTCCATTGGGGAGGGCGGCGCGCTGCAAGGTTCAAGCGATCAACCACCAACCTTCCCTTATCTCAATGAACATTCCCCCAGAGTGAGCAACCCTTGACAAGAAGTGTGCATCGCATTCATGTCCAGAGTGAAAGTATGTCCATTTTGATGGAAGTCTGAAATCCTGTTAACACTCCCAAAGCATTGCAACTTGTGAGAGTGGCACTTCCTAAGGAGAAACTACACAGGCATGTAAAAAAACGGATCTTATGAGTGGCAGATCAACTCTGCTGTAAATCTTTCAAGAAGATAAAAGGGCAGTATGCAAAGTGGTGGCACAAAATTCACATATGGCAAAGGCATCCATCCTAGCAATTAGCAAATTGCAAAGCAGAGGGGTGAAAAAGAGGGTAGATTTTTTAACTTGGAGTCAGAAGGAGTAGATCTTCCGACAGAAAAAGGAAAGGCTGAAGAAAGGGGAAAGAGAAAAAAGCAGTCAAAGCCAATCATGACCTAGAGAATTTCATGTGGAGGTGTTGGGGTGAGGGACAATCATGCGACCCCCTGCTAATTAACTTTAAAAAGAGAGCATGAATAAAATATTCTATGTTTTTCACCGGGAGAATTACCAAAAAAGTCCTAAACTTATTATAATTATGCCAATTTAATCCTAAACTTTTTTTTTTTTTGCCAACTTAGTCCTAAATCTTTTACAATTGTGACGATTCAGTCCATTAGGCCAAAATTGGCCGGCCAGCGCGACGTGGACATCGGCCACCGGGCGAACAATTTTTTTTTTAAATTTTTTTCGATTTTTTTTTCTTCCTATCTTCTTCTTCCTCTAGCCGGCGAGGTCAGCCTCGCCAGCCACTGGCGAGGCTCGCCCCCGTCGGCCACTGGCGAAGGCGAGCCTCGCCTAGCGCGACGGCGAGGCCGCCGTCGCCCAACCAAGGAGAGGCGAGGCCTCGCCCGGCCATGGCGAGGTCGAGCCTCGCCGCGGGCCGGGCAGGTGAGCCTCGCCCGGTGGGGGCGAGGCCGCCATCGCTAGGCGAGGCTCGCCCCCACCGGCCACCGGCGAAGGCGAGCCTCGCCCGGCCGACGGCGAGGCCACCGTCACCAAATCCGGCGAGGCTCGACCTCACCATGGCTCGGCGAGGCCGAGCCTCGCCTTGGCCGGGCGACAGCCCTCGCCATCGGCCGGGCGAGGCTTGCCTTCGCCGCGGGCCGCCGAGGCTGACCTCGCCGCCCTCGCCTCACGGCCCGGCCGGTGCCGCTAGAGGAAGAAGAAGATAAGGAAAAAAAAAATAAAATTAAAAAATTAAAAATTAAAAAAAAATTAAAAATTTTTAAAAATTGTTTGCCGGCGGCGGCTAATTTTGGCCGACGGACTCGACCATTACAATTGTAAAAGATTTAGGACTAAATTGACCAAAAAAAGTTTTGGACTAAATTGACACAATTACAATAGATTTAGGACTTTTTGGTAATTCTCCCGTTTTTCACTTGTCCTATCAATTGGGTTTTCATTATTAGGTTTAGATGCCTCGGATCTAGCGAGTCATGCAAGAAGCCAAAGAGGGGGGCAATAAGGAAAATGGGTTTTTTTAAGTTGGGTTTGGGAGGGAAGGAGAAAAGGTTGGTGGCCTAATACCTAGAAGAAGCCAAAATCTCTTTCAACCCATTTTGCAGCATGATCCTTTCCTTTTTATCAATTTTTCTTTTCTCTTTTTCGAGATTTAGTTGAGCGGGGGAAAGTGATGTTTTTTCAATGGTAGGGACTGGGAACATTACACGTACGGAGATGAATCTGGGATGAATTTAGAAAAAAGGGTAGAGCGGTTCCATGAGGCAATGTCTCTCCTCCCATCCTTTTTCACACGGATGTCCATGTGCATGTGAGGACATCCCAATGGTCCGAGCCGCCCATCCTTTTCCTTTCCTCCCTAGGCCATGCCGTGACAAAGATTGGGTTGGACCCATGCTCCTCTCTCTCTCTCTCTCTCTCTCTCTCTAAATATTGGGAAAATTCTGTGCAAAATCATGTCCATTGTCATGAAAAGACATAATATAGACTCGTTCTATTAGACAGAACTCGATGTAAATTAGAAATTTTTAATGTACGGTCCATATTCTCAAAAGGGGAGCCCTAATAATTGTTGTGCTATTTCATTATATATGATTGGCTTGGTTTATTAGAATATGTTTATTTATTGTTCTCTCTGTATTGATGTGATGCGAGAATAAATTGTTGAGTAACAATAGACATTAAATTAGAATTGAGTTGAGAGCACTCGGAAAGACTTTGAAGTAGGGAACATAATTAGATAATCAAATTAGAATAAAATGGATTTTTTTTCTTTTTATATATTTATCAGGGAACTTAATTAGGTAATCGAAATAAGAATGCTTTTTTTTTTTTTTTTTTATGCACTCTTTTGAGTCCCTTCCATTGTTTGGATGGATAGGATGGTCCATTTCGTGGGCGAGGGGAAATAGGTCCGAATCCACTAAATGAAGGTCTTTTTGGGCTCATTTCTTGGACTATAAATTGGAGAGAAGGGAGACATGTATAAAAAGGACAGGGCCTACAAATCGGCCCGTGGGATTACAGCCAAATCGAAAAAACAAGTCTATGATAACTAGTGGTAAGCAAAAACATAGTTCGAACAGTCAGACCAAACCAAACAGTTTTTGGCGATTTGGTCAGTTTAAGAGTACTTCACACTATACAAAGTATCGATAAGATTGATGTTTTTAATCGATTTAATTATCTATTTATCTTAATGGAGTAGGCTGGCTCATGGGTCTGCCATCTACCTTCACCCTAAATTGAAATTGGACTATTCAACCTATTTACATCTAGATAGACATAATCCAATTTGGTTAGCGATTGCGCAAACTGATGGAGGCCCTCGATCTGGACAACGGCTACCCTTCCCCAAATTAACGATGATGGCTGCGAGAATTGACATCTATAGAGAGGGAGTGATAGAGAGGGATGAGTCCGTGTGTGGAGGGACAAGTCGATCAAGGGAAGTGTGATGGATGGTGTTGGCGATGGTGAGGAGCTGATGGCCAATATAATTGTTGGCGTCAACCCAAAACAAGCAATTACTGTAGGTGAGATGGATGGCATTGGTATTGTGACATTTCAATTTTCCAATTCTATTTTCAATAATTTGAGACGGGCATTTCGTTGGCACGCATATAGTTCTTTTCCTTGAGTCGGCTACTCATGTGAAAACTAGTCTATCAAGTGAACCTATTTGACAAGGAAGCGATCTTTCGACCGAGCTAATCTGTAATGGTCATTACAGCACAATTAAAAATCAATTAGAGATCGGAGATAGGTCGGCTCGACAAAGGCATGTCATTAGGTGTGGGTGATTCCACCGGATCGCATAATTCTTATCGATCGGCACTGGACCGACTTTTCTATCGATTGAGTACCATGTGCCCGTATTTGAAACCTTGAGATTACCCCGATAACCGAAAATTGCCAATGTGTCAAAGATGTACATTGTGACTTAAATTGATCAACCATAGGTCAAATGCATAAAAATTTCTAAAAGCTACCCGATAGATCAGGATGCGCTAGTATCGTGCCAAAGTGAAATTAACCGTGAAATTGAGATCGAATTCAGAAATTGGAAGTTATGGTGTGTCACAAATCATTTTAGGAATATTGACTCATCTTCGGAAGATTTTTCGTGCAAGCCGAGTTTTTCAGCAAAATAATCAGAGAATGGCTAATTTGGCTCGAGAAATTAGTAGGCCTGCCTTTGGTCACGCTTTTGGGACTTAAGTTGGTTCTACGGATAAGTGAAGATGTAAATTAAAGTGTGGTGACATTGGATTAATTTTATGGGCTTCAATTGGAAGAGAATTGAAGGGAATGGAAGAAATTAATGTACAAGATTTTAGGCCCTGGCGGAAAATGAAATTAGACCCATTGGAGGATTGTTGTAGAAGCTTAGTGTGAGTGAAAGATGACATCAGGGGGTGATGTCATGCTGATTGAAGCCAAAGATTGAGAGCTTGACAAGTGGAGGGTGGAGATTTGATCTCCAAAAGGGGACCATCACCATCATCTTCAACCTTGGGAAAGAGAGAGAGGAAAGAGGAGAGAGAGAACCGAACGGGAAGAAAACCAGCAGCTCGCCGGTCTACTCGCTCGCCCAACCGGCCACCCGCTCGCACGCCGCCGTCGCCGTCGCCGGAACTGTCGCGTTCACCGCTCGCCCGCTCGTCGGCTCACGCCATTGCCTTGGCCGCGCCTTCATCCGCGCAAGCCTCCAGCTCATCGTCCGGCGTCCCAGCCGCCGCCGATGCTTCGCGCACTCGCGCCGAAGTCTCCATCGCCGCTACACGTCCTCGCCAGCCACTGCCCGAGCTGCCGCCCCTCTCCTCCGCCGTTCCTCCGCTCGATCAAGCTCGGATCTGCCTAGCCATCTCCGTCTACCTCTGTCCGTGAGTTCCAGGAGCTGCCGGAGCTCGTCCCCGCCGTCGTGAGCTGCCGTTGACCTCCCCATCGGCCCGTCCAAGCCCCGCCGGTCTCCTCCGCCCATTCCAACCCAAACCGGCGCCGAATCCGCCCTTCTTGGCCCCAAATCAGTGGCTGGAAAAATGGGTATTCCAGCTCGATTTTGGCCCGTTTTGGCCGCCTTTCCGAGCCCGGATGCTCGGCCCGCCTTGAGAAAAGTCGATCATCGCGTCGTCTTCGTCGTTTCTGTCCGCTCGGCTCGCTAATCCAGGGAGTTTAGCTCACTAAACCTTGATTAGAAGGTTAATGATGCTTTATGTGTGTTTAGTTTTATGTTAAGTGTTAGTAGGTGGTTAGTTTAATTTATTTAAGTATAGATTATATTAATGTGCTTGATTAACTTAAAGTGGGTTTAATTTAAGGCTAAATGAATGTTTATATTAATATAAGTTTTGATGTGACATAAATGAATTTACTTTTGAATTATTTAAATATCTCGAAATTATTAAATAATTTAATAATATATTATTATTCGAAATTATTAAAATATTATTATTTAATTATTTTCGGAATAAATTTAATTATTTATTAAATTCTGAAAATTTTGTCGGGACCCTAAATTCTTAGAATTTCGTACCAGTCATTGTTGTATAGTCAGATTTTGAAATTGATGATTGGATATTATAAAATTGAGTGTGGATTATGAAAAATATGGATTATCATTATTTAATTAATTTTCAGAATAAATTTAATTATTTAATAAATTCCGAAAATTATTTTGGAATCCTAAATTCTCAGAATTTCGTGTTGATCGCCGTTGTGCATTTAGAATTTGAATTTGATGAATGGATGTGGCAAATTGAGTGTTGATTGTGATAAATATGAATTTTATTCATAAAAACCCAAGTGTCGGGTTCTGATGCAAAAATTGGATTTTAATGATTTTCTTAAATAGTGGGGTTTGAAAAAGTGAGATATTGGCTTTTTGATTCGAAATTAGCCTGTCCCCACGCACGTGAGTAATTTCTGGAATATTTTTAATATGAAGAAAAATGGCCAAGATCACTGTTTTAAGTGGAAATATTGAGTGAAATATAAAGTGTCCTGGAGCTGAGTATGCTTTGGTTGTGTGATAATTAAGAGGAATCGTCTTGGGCTGTTGAGTCGGACTTACCCCTATATGGGATGCCCACGTGGTGGATGCCGATCGCAGTAGAGGCTGGGCCGACTAGATCGATGTTCCTTCGAGAATGCCGTCGACGTAGTGACGAAGCCGTGCTCCAAGGGAGGAGACGATGCTCATTTGGGAATGCCGTCGACATAGTGACGAAGCCGCGCTCCAAGGGGGGAGGCGATGCCTAGTATTAATGTCAGTAGATAGCCAAACTGCGAGTAGGCTATGCTCTTATGTGGCAGTGAATAATAATTGGAATGCGTGCTAAGTGCGACTGTGATTTATATGAAAGTGATGGCGTTCCAATTGTTAATTATTATTACTACCTGAGATTGTGTGATACAAATTGTACTAATCTGCAGGAAGGAATTTGAGGCGAGGTAAGTCTTCTGTGTGTGATGTGGCTAGGCTACCCTTGAGCCTATTTTCTTTCTAATAGGGGTTTAGGAGGATGAACTTGCTGAGACATTGTCTCATCCCGGTTTGGGGATTACAATTTCAGGTCCCTAGTGGACGGAGCGGCTAGATAGCTTTGGTTGACCTTGAGGAGTTGCAGATGTTGAAGTCATAAGAATTGGAGAACGTGTTCGACTTGTAGGTCGTAAGACAGTTCCTTTTTAATAGCCGGTCTTTTGTAGACTTTTGGCCGTAGACCTCTGTTTGTAATTCTGTTGAATTATGAAAGTGTTATGTTATAGTTTTGCTTCTTGCTTTTCTATCTCGTATTTCATTGTCGGGGATTTTATAATACGTTCTGCTTGCACAATAAGAAATGAATGGGGTCGGCGACACTATCTGGGAATGTCACATTTGCATGACCATGATGGGATGTTGGCGCACTCGAGGTTCGGGGTGTGACACGTTTTTTGTTCGGATTGGTTTAGAATTAGGACCCGAAATAGAATTGAACATATAGGAGCCTGTCATTTTACTTGTTACCCAAACCAAATGGAAACCTAACCGAAAAGTGAAACTTAAATTCTCGGTTCATGTCAATTCAATTTGGTTCAAATTTTGGTGGTCCTTGTTGATAGCTTTAAGCCATGATATTTGTCAACAAAATTCATCAAATAATTAAAATTGAATGGAACACATAAATTGCGTAGGTATGTACAACTAGGTGAGATCCACTGGCGCACGGTCTTAAAGTTGGTGGTTCTCTTGCGTGCAACTTCACTCCATAATCTCGACTACACATAAAGAAAATCCAAATAAAAATTTCAAATTTAAATTTTTAGCTGAAAGTTTATATATATATGATGTTCTTTTTAAGATATATCACAGCGACATGATATAACAAAATCTACAAACATGTAATTTAAAATAGTCGAGATGATTATTGATTAGCATAAAATGTGTCTTTATTTATTTATTTTCTCTAGATAAGAAATATGCAAAACAGAAAATTGTGTAATTTCTATATGTTTCTGTGTGTTTGATAAACCAAAATGAAGAATACATAAGTCTATTTGTAAGCTTTATTACATGTCTATTTCAGGTAACGAGATAATCAATTACGATCCACTAACGTTGTATATATTTAAAGGATGATTATATCTCCTAGATATATGCACAATCACAAGAGATGTGAAAAATCAAGGAAAATATCCTAATTATCTCTAACATCTCTCTTAAACTAATTTCCTTCACTCTAGGCACAGTTATTATTTCTTTTTTATACACTTACGTAAGTGCTCTCTTCTACTAGTTAAAACATATCCTTGACAACATGGATAATCCATCTAAAAAACAGTTACAAACAAGAATCAGACAAAACGTCAACTGATTATTAAAATGCGGTGCAAATGAATTTTGCGGAATAAATTATATTGTATCTACTATTACACGAATTATAATTCATTTAATCTGAAAAAAAGGGGGACCGTGACTTTCGTTGTTTTTGGGGTACTAATAATAATTTGCACAGTGATTAGCGAAATATTCCTGTTATTATATTTCCCCATCTTCTAAACTTTAGCCCCGAAAGAGAAACATTCTATACGAAGCAACTTCCAGTACAATCAAAATTTGCGTCTGATAATGTCACAGTATACGATCAAATATACATTTCATAATTCCCATAAAGAGCGCCTATGGCCTGGGAGATGGATGGAATTTGGCTCCCTTACCTTCCAGTAGACTCTGGAAGTCAAACTGATTTTAAGGGTACACTTCTATTATGATACCTGGCCGAAAATTCAGGCTGTCAAGTCTCTCCAGGAGCGCCTTTGTTTCCCCACACCCATGTAAACTTAATCGGGTAAGGTTCGCCCACACTCCAGCCACAAGAACCTTTGGAAGTATTCTGGAGTGCCTCTCTCGTTGAATACGTTCGATAATATGACGGTTTTCGACAATCGGCATCAAATGAGGTAGAGAACCAACTTCTGGGGGCAACATCCGAAGAGATTTGCACCCCACTACTTTCAATTTTTTCAGGTGTTCAAGCTTACCGATGGAGCGGTCAATGGTGATCAAGTTTTCACAGCAAGTAAGTAATAAGATCTCCAAAGACAAGAAATTGGAGAAGTCAGGCGTCCTCGTCAAATATATGCATTTCGCTAAATCCAAAACTTTTAGTTTCTTTGTCATCTGCTGGAAAAGAAATTAAATTAAAATGAATGAAACACATCAATCATACTTGGTATACATATCTGGATGGAAAGTCAACCTAATTACCCTCATTTTTATAATTCAGTAAAATCTCGCGGCAATTGCACATGGCACAATTTGATGAAGAAGAAAATGTTAAAAGATTGAATCAGATCACAAGTGCGATTGCCAATGAGTTGAAGAAGCAGAAGTTAGAAATGGGATAATCGGAGAAGAAATTTTTCGAAAAATGGGTTTGCTTGGTCTAGATGATTTGGAAATCATACGGTAAGACATATGATTTAATCAAAATAATGTGATTCTATAGCTTCCTCTTCTTTTTCTAATGCATCAAGTCGGTTGGTCATCAATGCTAGATGTTACTCTGGCAAAATATTTTCTGTTCCTAGTAATATATTCATTGCATGAATGATTGGTGAAGATAGAAAGAAAGAAATGGATTCTCTCCCATACAATGCTCTTCTTGGTCTCTCGATACGATGCATAGAGAGAGGCATACCTGGAAATGACTCCATCCACTCCAATCATCTTTGATATCACTATATGAAAGGTCTAGCACGACCAAGCTAGCAAAATGAAGATTCTCCACATAAAATTTATTATGCATCACCTGCCAAGAAAGCCAACATAGCTTCGAAACAATATTCTCGAAGTTTCCAAAAAACGCAATGCCTTGAACTCGAAGGAACCTTAAATCTGGCAGAGCAGCTAAATCTTCAGGTACAATTATGTTGTGGCAGCAACCGGAAGGTAATCCTGGGGGCAACATCCGAAGAGATATGCACCCCGCTACATCCAATATTTTCAGGTGTTCAAGCTTACTGATGGAGCGGTCAATGGTGATCAAGTTTTCACAGCAAGTAAGTAATAAGATCTCCAAAGACAAGAAATTGGAGAAGTCAGGCGTCCTCGTCAAATATATGCATTTCGTTAAATCCAAAACTTTTAGTTTCTTTGTCATCTGCTGGAAAAGAAATTAAATTAAAATGAATGAAACACATCGATCATACTTGGTATACATATCTGGATGGAAAGTCAACCTAATTACCCTCATTTTTATAATTCAGTAAAATCTTGCGGCAATTGCACATGGCACAATTTGATGAAGAAGAAAATGTTAAAAGATTGAATCAGATCACAAGTGCGATTGCCAATGAGTTGAAGAAGCAGAAGTTAGAAATGGGATAATCGGAGAAGAAATTTTTCGAAAAATGGGTTTGCTTGGTCTAGATGATTTGGAAATCATACGGTAAGACATACGATTTAATCAAAATAATGTGATTCTATAGCTTCCTCTTCTTTTCTAATGCATCAAGTCGGTTGGTCATCAATGCTAGATGTTACTCTGGCAAAATATTTTCTGTTCCTAGTAATATATTCATTGCGTGAATGATTGGTGAAGATAGAAAGAAAGAAATGGATTCTCTCCCATACAATGCTCTTCTTGGTCTCTCGATACGATGCATAGAGAGAGGCATACCTGGAATTGACTCCATCCACCCCAGTCATCTTTGATATCACTATATGAAAGGTCTAGCACGACCAAGCTAGCAAAATGAAGATTCTCCGCATAAAATTTATTATGCGTCACCTCCCAAGAAAGCCAACATAGCTTCGAAACAATATTCTCGAAGTTTCCAAAAAACCCAATGCCTTGAACTCGAAGGAACCTTAAATTTGGCAGAGCAGCTAATTCTTCAAGTACAATTTTGTGGTGGCAGCCACGGGAAGCTAATTCTTCAGGTACAATGTTGCAGCTGCAGCCGCATTCGTATGGAGTCAGGCTTAGTGCTTTTACATCTTCATTTCTCAGCCAATAGAGACTCAAGATTAATTTGAGGGCGGAACACTTAACATTCTTACCGAGCTGAATATAGAAAGGAAGCATGTGGACACTGGTAAACAATTTCTACAAAAAAAATACCAATGAGCCCTCCAATTCGGACAAGTAGACCTATATATTTTCAATCACTGCCATTAACAAAAATTTTCAGCTTCCAATTGAAATGGGGCATTGTTATTTTAGAATTTCCTTTATGCTATTTTCTATTCTACAGAATCTAGAAAACAAAGCTAACTACTAGGCACTCTGTCTAGTCTTTCTCCACCAATTTACAAGACCTTTTGACCCAAACGTTTGAGAGAGAGCTATGTCACTCATAAGACTAATGGACAGTTGAACAAAGCTAACAATAAAGTAAAAGGAATAGATGCAACAAATTTCTCCTTCAAAAAATAAATTATGTGTCCTAGTCTTCCATTTTACCTCTTTTCTCTTCAGTAGATTTACAGCATCATCATGAAGCCACACCCTACTGATATTGTGAGGATATTCTTTAAGGATGATGTGCCTTCCCAGATCTCGAACTTGGTCATGCATCTGAAACTCATTATATCGTCCAATTTTTATCAAGGACCGTTGGCAGAGGACATTAATTGCACCATGAGGATGGCAATTGCAATCATCCCACATAATAACTGGATGTGTTTTGTTCTCGTTGGTGAAAAAACAAGCAATATCCAGAAATACTTCTTTTTGCTTATTCTCTAGTCCTTCATAACTTATCATTAATGCATCTCGGACATCCTTAAAAGGACCGTCATCTAACTGCTTCAACGTATCTTCCCATAGCTTTATATCATCATAATGTTGCTCCAGAGCAATGCCGGGGCAGTAAAGAAATGACCCTATGACCTCAATAGCCAAAGGAAGCATACCCACTCTATGAACAATCTTCTTTGCAAGATGACCATATTTTTTTAGGGGAGAGTCTCTTCTGAATGCGTGCTTGCAAAACAATTGAAGTGCTTGACCAAATTCCATTCCAAGAACTTCATAAGCCAAAATTTTTTTAGGTTGATTTAGGACCTTTTCATTGGATGATTCCACTTGAGTCTTCAAGACATCTAAATTTCTAGTAGTGAAGATGATCCTACTGCCTGAACCAAACCAATCGGATTTTCCGGCCAGCTTTTTGAGTTGGTCTGGCTTGTCTAGATCATCTAGAACAATGAGGACTTTTTTAGTATGACATACTCTCTTGATCCTATTCATCCCATCTCCAATGTCTTTGATGTGATCAACAATCGCAAGACCCCCAAAACTTTTGAGTAACCTTTTCTGCAACTTTATAAGACCTTGCTGCAATGATTTAGCATCCTGCAATGATGCTCGAATGTTGTCGAGGAAACAAACATCGTCAAAGTGAGAAGATACTTTGTTGAACACAACCTTTGCAAGTACTGTTTTACCAATGCCACCTATTCCATGAATACCAAGGAAACGTACACCATCAGAGTCAACTTCCAATTTTTCTATTATTTCTTCTATCTGACGATGATCTTCAACCCAATATTCAGGCACATCCACATTTCTAGTAGTAAGCTTGCCCAATACTTCTTGAACAACCGATTCAATTAGTTGTCCATAGCTGCAGCAAAGCAGGAAATTTTTGTTTTCATCAATGAAATGAAAGAAAACGGTTTAATTTCTTCCAGATATGATAGGTCCTTTGGGACCATATTGTAAAATAAGTTAACTATTTCGGTTACAATGACAGAAATTAAGCTTTATAATAATTTAATATGTGCATTGAGATTTCATGGAATGTCACTTAATTTCATGTATTGGAGATGATGCAGGGACCGATCCATGTGAGGGAGATATTCTTGATGGAATGAACAGAGTAAGATTCCAAAAACTTGGAAAGGTAATATTGTTTTTTTTTTTTTTTTTAATAATGCTTGGATCGACCAACATGCAGTGACATAAATTCCAAAGTGTGTGTATTATTGAGCTAAATTTATAGGATTGTGTTCATATAAGAGTTGAATCTGAGATAAAACCAAAATAAATTCGGGGTCTCAAGCAAAATTGAAAGAAGCACAACAGATTTATGATAGGCGAAACTGTTTTTTTTTTTTTTTTTTTGTTTTCTAAGTAAACAAGTTTATTTTTAGCCAAAAAAAACTGAACAGATTTTATTCGTTAAGTTCTCCCTAGACCTATCAGAGAGGTAATAGGACCTGATTCAGGTATTGTTCATTCAAGAAAGAGTCATCCGAATTTGTTCATAAATTGGATCAAAGCGGATTCTTTCCTTTTCCTCGAGTGAGTCCTCACTGCCGAGTGTGCATTTCTTCTCTCATTCTAATTTCTTTTTCTTTGGTTGTTTTGCTGAATCCAATATAATTTCTGTTGGCTCTAGCTGTCATAACTTCTAATGCAAATTTCAATTGAAAAGGATGTCTTTAATTCTTGATTTTGGGATCACAAAGTTTCTTCAAATGAGGAGGCAACTATTACACTTATAAATGATAACCATAGGTTGAGAAAAATTACCCTTGTCCTTTAAGTTCCCATCCCTTTAGATGTGCAACCTTTACAAGAGCATCCTCCCACCGCTTCAATTCATCAGAGCCGAACTTCCCCTTGTGCTTGGCTATGGCCTTCTTGTACAAGTCAGTTTTGAGCTTAACGTCGTTAGGGTCCACGTCCAAGAAGATGGGGAGTATCTCTTTCTTCCCATCTGATTTTGAGGTGCATTCGTTCATGTGCGCAGCCTCACGCAGACACCATGAACTGGCAGCGTAGTTCTTGGAGAAAATTGGTATGTAGATTCGCGACTTGTCAAGCGCACTCAAAAGCTCACCACCAATTTCTTTGCCAATTCGGAGTTCTTCATCATCTCGACATACATGCACTCCAGCAAGTCTCAATCTATGGTAAAGGCAATCGGTGAAGTTGTTGCGTGTGTCTGATCCATGGAAACTCAAGAATACTTCGTACTCATATCTTGGCGACACATCTTCCACGCTCAGCATTGCCTCTCGACTCCCCTGGCTTTTCTTCATTGTTGTCAGCTGTCTCAGGACCCCACCAATAATTATGAACTTCACTTTAAGCCTTTAAGGAGACTTCGAAACAGGACTGCATCAAAAAAGCATCGGAACATAAGCAGAATAGAGAACACCTACATTCTGCACAGCATCAAGGCCAAGATGATGGTGATTAAAGGAATGCTTGCAATCAGTCCCATTGGTGGCCAAATATGCTCAGAGCTGTAATTGCAAACAAATACCAAAAGGACCAGCATCTGAATCCCCACTTTCGTGCTATTACACAGGACTAAGCACTTGAAGTCAGCCTATCACGACGAAGTTCAGACCGTGATTAAAGCGACGCCTTGATGGTGTCCAATTCGTGGTAGATCCTCTATGCTGTATTCACCAAAATATGAACCAAAGCGTGTGAAAAGAGCTAATTGCGACAAGATTTAGTGAAAGAAGATCGATTAACGCTTCTCAAGGAACAGCATTGATAAAGACCAGGCCAAATGGAATGGAAAAAGCCTTTATAGCTTGTTCGAAGACAGTATTGTGAAGGAAATCTTGGCCATTTCCATCCCATCTATGGAAGAGAAAGAAAGACTAGTATGGACAGCAACCAAATCAGGGATACTCAGTAAAAAGCCGGTATAATCACCTCAGAAAAGAAGCGGACAGCCCATCCAATCAATAACCCTCAACCTCGCACCAAACACCACGAGGCCCATGGTCTAAAGTGTGGAACATGAACACTCTACCGAAAATCAAAGTATTTCTCTGGCAACTTTGCCAAAATGCCTTACCTACAAAGGAAAACTTGTTCAAGCGAAGAATCTTACCTTAGCCACTGTGCTCAGTGTGTAAGACGTGCTCGGAAACGTCAGAACACCTCTTTCTCCTCTGTCCCTGGACAACCAAAGTCTGGTCAGACCACAATTTACAAATTCGAATTGAAGCTCAAGGCCTCACAAGCAACAAGAATGGCTTACCAGGCCTGCCGTCTCTCGAGCTCGTTTCTGAAGTACTTTGGTTCCTGTGGAAGGCGAGAGACGGTGCCATTTTTAGAGTCAAATCACCAGACCCACAAGCGACAGTTGATGAAGCGATAGCCTTGCACGAGAATATCAAAACGTGGAGCGCGAGTCAAAAGAAAAAACCAGAACGAAAAGGGATCTCACCTGCGATCTGGACGCCGCCGGAGAAGGGAGCTCTTAAGCTCAACGAGGACGCAGCCTTCTTGTGGGCTCTACGACGTGTGCAATCGCCGGTGTGTGCCGAGATGCCTCAGGGAAGCTCACCGGAGGATTCGCTTGTTTGATTCGGGCTCAATCGCCTCTTCACGCGAAAGCCCTAGCGCTGCTTGAAGGCGTGCTCTTTACGAAAGATTTGGAGCAAGGACAGCATGGGCAGAGAGGCCTCCGTGGAAGTGGAGCCTGACACAGTTCAGTGAATCACGGGTGAAGACGAACCTTCTCGGGATGTTGAAGTACCTATCAAAAAAGATCGTCGGGTGTCGCTTTCTTGTATGCCTTTCTTATGTTTACTCATGGAATGTCACTTGATTTGATGTATTGGAGATGCTTAAGATAATGCAGGAGCCGGTCCATGTGACGGAGATATTCTTGATGGAATGGAAATAGTAAGATTCACAGAACTTGGTGAGGTAATACATTGTTCGTGATGCTTGCATTGACTAACATGCAGTGACATAAAATCCAAAGTGATTGTATTATTGAAATAAAATTATAAGTAAACAAGTTCTATTTTTTGCAAAAAAAAAATGGACAGATTTTATTTGGCTAGTTCTCTCTAGACCTATTAGACGAGTAATCGGACCAAATTCATGTGTAGTTCATTCAAGTAAGAGTCATCTGAATTTGTTCATAAATTGGATCAAACGGATCCTTTTTTGGCCCTACTCTTTCCTTTTCCTCAGGTGAGTCCTTACCGCCGAGTGTACATATCTTCTCTCATTTTTTTTCTTTTGCTATTTGGCCGGATCCGATATCATTTCCGTCGGCTATAGCAATCATAACTTCTAATGCAAATTTCAAATGAAAAATGTCTTTTATTCTTGTATTATCGGATGACAAAGTTTCTTCAAATGAGGAGTGCAACTATTGCGCTTATTAATGACAACGAAAGGTCGAGGAAAATCACCCTTTCCCTCAGACTTCCCATCCCTTTAGATGTGCAACCTTTAGAAGAGCATCCCCACATTGCTTCAATGCATCAGAACTGAACTTTTTCTTGTGCTTGGACAATTTGGTTTTGAGGTTAACATTGTCACGGTCCATGTCATAGAAGATAGGGAGCATCTTTTTCTTCCCCTCTGACTTTGAGGTACCTTTCACCATTTGTGCAACCTCACGGAGACACCACAAACTGTAGCATAGCTTTGGGAAAAGATGGAAATGTAGATTCGAGACTTGTTGAGTGCTTTCAAAAGCTCACCACCAATTTCTTTGCTAACTCGGAGTTCTCCATTGTCTAAGAAGACATGGACTCTAGACATGGACTCCAACGCATCTCAATTCATGGTAAAGGCAATTAGTAAAGTTGTTGCACGTGTCTCGTCCTTGAAACCTCTAGAACACGTCGTAGTCGTATCCTGGCGGTACATCTTCCATGCTCAGGATTGCCTCTGAGCTCCTCCGGTTCTTCTTCGTTCGTCAATTGTCTCAGCAGCCGGCCAATAATTATGAACTGGAGTTTTAAGCCTTCAACGAGACTTTCAAAACAGGAACCCATCATACAAGCGTTGGAAAATAAGCCGAATAGAGAACACTTACAGTCCGCACAGCGTCAAGGCCAAGCCAAGATGATGGTGATTAAAGCAACGCCTGCAATCAGTCCCATTTGCCGCCGACCCTGCTCAGAGCTGTGATCACAAACAAATCCTGAAAGGACCAGCATTTGAATGCCCAATGTCGCGCAATTACACAGATTACGTACTTACAATCGGCCTAGCACAACGAAATTTCAGACAGCGATCAAAAGTGACGCCTGGGTGGTGTCCTATTTGCGGCAGATTCTTTATGCTGTATTCACCAACATTTAAACTAAAGCGTTAAAAAAGAGCGAATTGCAACAAGATTTAGTGAACGAAGATCGACTGACGCTTCTCAATGAGAGGCAATTTTTTGGCTCTGCGATTGGTCTCGATATAAAGAAAATACCAAGAACGCGGAGAGGATAAAAGGTGAATTTCCGTGAAAGAGAGGTTAGACAATAAAGTACGCAAACCACTAAAGTCAAAAGGCTCCAGAGACCCCCTAGCTCTCGGTCGGACCATTGGGGTTAAAAGAACAACTCAAATTTATTTGTGTGGTTAGAATTATCACGGAAACATCTAGGAATTATCGGAGAAAATTTCATAAACTCGCTATCATGACCGAGCTCAAGCACCGAAATATCACCCAGCTGGGATTGACAATGGTATTTAAATGTTGAGAATTGTTGGCTATATTGTTTAGCAAAAAAGTGAAAATCTTTCAAAAGGATTGGAATCGATGAAATTTAAGGAAAAAAAAAAGAGTTCTAGGCTGATTCTGGACACGAATATAGGTGGGTATAAAAGTAAAGGAATTGAATGCAGTTACTGCTTGTAAAAAAGATAATGTAGGTGCTGGAAATTAAAAGATGCGAGACGAGTAAAGGCTATGGGAAATCTAAAGTGCTAGAAGGTAAATTTGTTGGAAACTTAAAAGAGGAAAATAAACATGTAAAGAACAACATGTTCTGTGATTGATGGCATTAGGTTTAGTATAATGATCACGACGTCGCTTTATCTCACCATCAACAATTATTTGCAAGAAGTTAGTGGATTTTAAATAAATGAATAACATCCTAGTGATATCTATAGTTATTAACAAGAGGTTACAAATTCTAGACATGATCTCCTATAATTTAGTAATGGTTATCCACGTGAAGTTACAAATCTTGGATTATATTACAATTACCTGGTCGCCATGTGCTTGTGTTGATGCACAGTCTTTGTTTTCGACTGAGGTATTGGCAATCCCTTGTTTTGTTCGTAAATGACATTGCTTTAGCACTTAGCCAAATTGACAATGGTTTGCTGTTGATAACTATAGATATTTCTTCGATAACCTCTTCAAGTTATAGACTAGTGAATGCTTACGTTGATTGTCTCTGCACTATTTGCTATTGATGACTTTGTTGGTGAATTATAGATTTCCTTCTAGTCGTCGACTACTTTGTTCATTGCTAACTTTTGCTTTGACCAAACATTGCTCTCACAAAGAGAGCTTGTTTTTTCTCAATTTTAATGATCGATAAATTTTTGGTGTCAACATATGCCTCATTTAAAAAAAAACACAAAAACTATAATTTCCTTTGAAATTTAAAAAGACGTGCATTTAATATATGTCATATTGGACAATTGGTGATGAATGGATCCCCAGATCAGTAATTTCTAGCGAAAATTTCCGAAAACAATACATTTTAAAATTAAATTGGTAAAATTATAAAGTTTTGAATTGAATTGATATTCATACAATAGATTTTATTATTGATTGTATATTTTTTTTTTCCTATATACACCCTTTTGAGTTGTCCATTTTATTGCAAAATTATTGCATTATTACACCAATGACTTAAGAAGGCACTTGACCGGAGCATATGATATATCCAATCTTCATTTTCTATGATTTTTTTTTCTATTAATATCTGCCATATTTGTTTTGAAAATTACAACATCGATAATGAAAATTACTATTGGATAGACAAAGTTACTGTCACTAAACACTATCTTGTGTTTTGTGCTCCTTTTCTAGTCTGCCACATCCGCCGAATATTTTCTCTAACGCGTTTTTCCCTTTGTTCTTTCTTGCTCCGCTCACAAGTCCTCCACTCACCTCTCGTGTTTTCTTTTCCCAGCTGAGAGCTTTTTGATCGCGTTCCGCTACTCTTTTTATCCGCTGCGTGGTTTTAGTCACAAGAGCCACATCATCGGTCCTTCCTCCATATTGTTCTTTAATTCTTCTTAGATATGCCACATCTTACTTAAGAATTCATAAAAAAGAAGAAGAAAATACCAGACTCGCTTAACAGTTGAGTCCTATACCTCTTTTTGACTCAAACCACATAGACAAATTGTTGGAATATGTTGCTGGGAATACTGAAATGATTGATTTTTCTTCAATGTGAAACTCAAGTGGTTGAATTTTTTTTTTTTTTTAATGAAATTGAAAGAGTGTCTTACGATAACTTTTCTGCTTATGATATTTTTTTTCTCGGTAATTCTCTGCTCACCTCCATCGGCCACCAGTAGCAAACCACGTCCGACCACAATATTCAACATCACTGGATTCAACCCTCTGTGTCTCCAACTGAACTCTCTTTGACGCTCTACGACAAGTGTAATGTAAAGCATAACCATGGTTAGGGTACAAAGTGATGGTTTTAAAAATGAATAACGCAAAAGTGAAGTTGGTAGAAGGTGAGAATGATTTTGGTGCTCTACCACAGTCCATTTTAAGTTAAAAAACTTTAATAAAAATCTGAGACGTAGGGAAGGGTTTGCATTGCAAGCGGTGACTAATGGCAACTGTTTATGGTGGAGAGTACCCATCGTTTTTTTTTTCTTAAGAAATTGGGTGGTGAGTCTTCCAACTTTGCTCCAGGAATATAGGGTTCTTTAATAGGGAAATAAAAGTTGTGAGGTCGAGTTGTGACAGACATTAAAATTTCATTATTGAGTGTTTTTTTGTTGAAATATAATTGCGTTGAAAATGCAAAAAAAGAAATTCGGAAGTAGGGAACCTGATTAGGTAAACAAATTAAAAAAATGGGTTTTTTTTTTTCCTTTTTATTAGGAAGAGATATAAGGGATATTAAATTT
This sequence comes from Eucalyptus decipiens, assembly GCA_014182575.1. NCBI lineage: Eukaryota > Viridiplantae > Streptophyta > Magnoliopsida > Myrtales > Myrtaceae > Eucalyptus > Eucalyptus decipiens. Next base: position 42,563,715 of record CM024611.1, on the reverse strand, counting down.
CAAAATTGAGTTGAAAGAGCATGAAAAAAAATCGGAAGTAGAGAACCCATTTAGTTTTTTTTTTTTTTGATCGGAAAGAGCCATTGCATTAAGTAACGCTGAATAAACAACCCGCTTGAACGGCGTCCAAAAGCAGCAAATTAAACAAAGCTGGGGGAGGGGGAAAGACTTCAGCGAAAGAGAGGGACCCGCGAGAATGGGCCTTGGCAGCCCAGTCCGCTGGTGCATTCGACTCCCGTCTTGTAAACCTAATGAGAAGATGAGAAAAACTGGGGAGTAAGGCCGTCGTTTCTGCAAGCAGGGAGCGACTCTCCCATGGCGTCTTCTGAGGGTCGTATACGGCATCAACCACCTGGAGACAGTCCGTTTCGATGATAAGGGACGCATCAGCCTTCCCGATCCGCAAAAGATGGCGCAGCGCTATATTCAAGGCTTGGACTTCAATCTGGAAAGCAGAATTTGCTGTGGCTGCACAGGTGAAACCTTCTTGCATAGCACCCGTATAATCACGACATATATATGCAGTTGATCCTGAGATTTTACCATTGCTGAAGGCTCCATCTATGTTGATTTTTAAAGTACCAAAATCAGGGGGCCTCCACAGCGATCCTGGAGCCGAGTGAGGGGGGATGAATCCTGTTTTGGTAGAGGACAGATGCTTTTGCAAATTGGAGGTAGCCCACGCCGCTTCCACAACAAACACTGGATCTGGTTGCTGGTGCTAAAATAGGCATCTATTGCGGGCTTTCCAGACGTGCCAGAGGAGACCAGCAATAACATCCATTCCTGGTGAGTTCTGATTTTCCACAAACCTGTCAGCTACCCACTCTTCAATACGCTTGATTTGAGTAGGTATAATTCGTATACGAACCCGAGGGTGAGACCATACTTTCGAAGTCCACGGATAGAGAAGGAAAAGATGTTCTAGTGTTTCTGGAGTCTGAGTTGCGCACACCTTACAGATAGGCTCTGTACTAATACGTCTGTGGAAGAGATTAACCGTTGATGGGAGGGCATTTTGAATGATAGACCAAAGGAAGAACCTAATTTTAGATGGGATGTGGAGTTTCCAAATTCGCTTCCATAGGGTTAAAGGTAGTTGGTAAGAAGAGGATGGTCTACTGTCCTGAATATGGATGTCTGGTTGATGAATTAGCTAATATGCACTCTTCACAGTTAATTGACCATTGGTAGTTCCTGTCCAAATAAGCTTATCCTCTGCATAAGTTGGGCGCACCTGGATGCTGAGAATTTCCTTGATAATGTCTTCATCCAAAAACTGATGAAGCAAATCTTCATTCCATTTGTTCTGACCAGGTAACAATAAGTCAGCCACCATTTGTGGCTCTTCTCTGTTAACAGGGCCTCCTAAAACTCCTCGGGGCAACCAACAGTCCTCTCTGATACGGATTTGAGACCCATCCCCTACTGACCATTGCAATTTAGGCAGAATAGAATCCCTCCCCATGAGCAAGCTTTGCCAACCCCACGAGGGGCGGGGGCCTTTTGTAGCATGTATAAAATCTTGGGCATGGAAATAAATGCCTTTAAATAGCCGACTGCATAAAGATAAAGGATGTTGAAGTAGTCTCCATGCCTGTTTGCCAAGCAAAGCTCTGTTAGATGCAATAATGTCCTTAAAACCTAGACCCCCTTGATCCTTTCTTTTCTTTAAGAGCTCCCAACCCTTCCAATGAACACCCCGCTTTCGACTATCATTTTGCCACCAAAATCTCGCAATCTTCTGTTCAATTGCCCAGCATATAGACACAGGAATTTTAAATATATACATTGCATATTGAGGAATAGCTTGAACAACACTCTTTATTAAAATCTCTTTTCCCCCTTTTGACATGAGGTGTTCTTTCCACCCATCTAGCTTGGAATTCACTCTCCCTAGGATCTAGGCAAACATATCTCTCTTCGAACGACCCCAGTCCGACGGGATTCCCAGGTATCTGCCAGTCTTATGAAGTAGTGGTATCCGAAATTGATGTGCCAGATTATCCTTCAGACTAGTCGGATAGCCTTTACTAAGAAAAAGACCGGATTTATTTCTATTAATTTCCTGACCAGTAGCAAGACAGTATTGATTCAAGATATTTGATAAATTCTGGCATTCTAGAACAGTCCCATCTAAGAAAAAGATTGCATCATCTGCAAAGAAAAGGTGTGAAAGAGTAGGACACCACCTGTTTAACCGTATTCCTTTGAGCTGTCCCATGTCAATCGCTTGATGAATAAGAGTTGATAGTAGATTGACCATGAGAATGAAAATATAGGGAGATAGGGGATCACCTTGACGTAAGCCGCGAGAGGGCTGAAAATACTGAAGCTGGTCACCATTAAATTTAACACTAATCTTGATAGTGGAGATACACTGCATTACCAAGCGGACCCAACTAGAATGAAATCCCAGCTTAAGAAGATAATCATGAAGAAAATCCCACTCCACTCGGTCATAAGCCTTTTTCATGTCAATTCTAAGTAACGCTTGAAATTTCCTTTTGCGCTTTCTAGTGTTAAGATGATGCAGCACCTCTTGTACAATAAGTATGTTGTCCTGTATCTGGTGGCCACCCACAAATGCGCTCTGTTCCGGGGATATGAGGACGGGCAGGAAGGGTTTAAGTCTGTTAGCAAGGATTTTGGATATGATTTTGTACGCGTAGTTGCATAAACTAATAGGTCGAAATTGATCAAGGCATTATGGATTTGGGACTTTGGGGATAAGAGATAGGATTGTTTTGTTTAGGTCAGGAGGCAGGACTCCAGTTTGAAAGAAAGCTTGGACAGACAGAAAAAGGTCCTGCTTAATGATATCCTAATGAGATTGGTAGAAAAGGCCATTCAACCCATCGGGACCTGGGGCTTTTGTTTTGCCCAGCTGAAAAGTAGCTGTTTGGACTTCCTCCATCATTAGTTCAACAGTCAACCTCTCATTCATCTCCGGTGTGACAATGGACAAGCATTGATTCAGAATTGGGTCATAATTCCTGTAACCTGTCATCTTATATAGATTAGAGAAGAAATCTAAAGTCATATCCTTAAGAGCAGCTTCATCACTTACCCATTACTGTTGATGGTCTTGTAATAAACTGATTTTATTTCGTTGTCGGCGCTGAATAGTTGTAGCATGAAAGAAACGTGTGTTTTGATCTCCCCACTTCAATGATCACTAGAAAAAGTGGCTTTTAAAATTGGGTTTTCTTTTCCTCCTCCTTGTTTTTCCGATGTACCCTTTTCAGCGCCTTCCCATATTTTTGGTACGATGGATGGATAAGTGGGTTAATATTGTGGGCGAGGGGAGTTGGTCCCGAACTCGCTAATTAAGGGCACGTTTGATAACGTTTCTGTTACGGGGAATAATTTTTGAACAGAAATAGTTTTTTATTTATTTATTCTCGGAACAATTTATGAGTATAAAAACGCGTTTAGTAACTACATAAAATTTCTACTCTCAAGAAAGAAATGCGTTTGGTAAAATTTTATAATTTTGTTGTTTCTTTTAGTTTTTAAATATTTTTATTATATTTTTTTTCTTCTTTCATTTTTGTTTTCTCCTTCTTCCTTTTTGTGGCCGGTCGCCGACGGCTGGCGAGCTCGCCGGAGCCTCGCCTAGATTTGGCAAGGTTGAGCCTCCTGATGGCCTGGCGAGCACCGCGAGGCTTGGCCTTGCCGGTAGCCTCGGTGGCTAGGCGAGCCTCGCCGGCCACCCGCGAAGCCAAGCCTTGCGCTGGTCGGCAAGGCCTGACCTCGCCTAGGCTGGGTGAGCTTGAGCTTACCCAAATTTGGTGAGGCCGAGCTTGCCAACCACCAGCGAGGCGTCTCCGGGGGCCAGCGACCCTCCAACAAGGTCGCCGACCCTCGTCTAGCCGATCGCTGATGCTAACCATGGCCAAGGCTGGCGACCGGCCAAAAGAAAAAAGAAAAATAAGAAAAGAAAGAGAAGAAGAAAAGAGAAAAGCGAGAAAAATTGTTTCTCAAAATTGTTCTCGGGAATTGTTTCTACTTCTTGTTTCTATTTCAAATCTATTTCCGGGAACAAAAAAATAGATTTTTTGTTCCCGGAAACAAATGTTTTTCCAAACACATTTCTGTTCTTTTTTTGTTCCCCGGAACAAAAGAACAAAAAATTTTATTCCGGGGAACATAAACATTTTTTACCAAACAAGGCCTAAAGGTCTTTTTGGGCTCATTTCTTGGAGTCTTAATTGGATGGGGAGAAATGTATTTTCATGGTAACAAGGAGAAAAACAAAAGACAGGCCGTAAAAACCAGCCCATTGGATTACAATCAAATCAAAAAAACAAAGTCTATGATGACTAGGGTAAAACAAAAATGTGGTTCCAACCATTAGACTGGACAGTTTGGTTTGATTCTAGAGTACTCTTTTGAAGAAAACAATTCACAAATCGAATTGGATTGTTTTTCTTTTTCCTTATTTGATTTGGTTTTAACTTTCTAAAAACTGAACCGAATAGCAATAATTATAAGAGGTGACATCTTTCTATCTATATTGTACAAAGTATTAATAAGATTAGTGTTTCATTGACTCAATTCTCTATTTCACTTCATGGATTGGCCTGCCTCATGGGTCCGCCATCACTATCTCCGGGATCTATCAACGGTGGTGTCAACCTTCACCCTCAACCGAGGCTGGACTACTTAACATGTTCACATCTAGGCAAACATGAGTCAATTTGGTTAGCGATTGTCCAAATCGATGGAAGCCCTCGATTGAAGGTCATCCTTGCCCAGATCGCTGATGAAGGCTGCGGGAATTGACGTTTATAGAGAGGAAGTGATGGAGAGGCACGAGTCGATCTATGGAGGGACAAGCCCATCGAGGGAGGTGAGATGGATAGTGTTAGCGACAATCGAGAACTCATGAGAAATAATTGATGGCATCGACATAGAGCAAGCAATTACTATCATGTGTCCGGGTTAGTTCAGGGTTATGATCCGAAACAAAATCGAATAGTTAGAAGCCTCAATTTTTTGTTCTAATTAATTTAGTTTGGTTCAAATTTCGACGGTCCTTTTTTATAGCCCTGACTCTTGGTACTCATTAACAAAATTCATCAAGTAATTATAGTTGAAATGGATCACACAACTGATGAAGGAACACCTAGGTGAGATCCCCACTGGAAAACCCCGACGTTCATAGTTCTTGCGTACAACTTCTTTGGGCATGTCATGTTTCATAAAAGAATAATAATTGGCCTCTGGCCTCTTTGTTTTGCTCGTTTCCTTTTGTTTTTTTAGAGTAAACAATATTTGGTTCCTTTTTGGAGCATTGAAGTTAAAAAAAATGTTTTCCCAAATAATCATGCTGGATTTCGCATAAGGATGACCGAAACTAGGCCGAAAAACCTTTTTATGTGGATAACATAGTATTGGTTGAAATAAATAATTTTAACCAGTGAGTTGTTGTAAAGGAAAAATTATCCAATGTTAATGTAGTTCTAAAATTTTTACTTTTACCAATTTAATCCTATATTTTTTTGCGAAATTTCAATATAGTTCTTTTGGTCAATTTTTACAGGAAATCATTGACATGATGGTGCCACATGTAGGATGACCGGTGATGATTGGACCACCATATTAATGACATCTAGCGGAACCAGAAGAACTACATGAAAATGTCATGAAAGGCTTACAACTAAGTTGGTAAAATTGAAAAGTTTAGGAGTGGATAGAAGTTTGTACAATAGGTTTAGATTGATTTAGTAATTTCCAAAGTATAAGTGCGCTACATAATCTTTTGTCCATAAACAGTTGACAACAGACCATACTGATAAGTTCCATTTCTTCATCTTGCGCTATTTTATCAAAAATCCTATATCTTCAACTTAAATTCGTGAAATTCCTTCTATTCATGATTCTAGACACTACGTAGAAGTGGACTCTTGCATTTACCTTCAAACAATGGTAGACTGAGTCTTAAGTATGGGAGATGGTAAATGAATCTTTTAACTATATATAATTACTCCTGGGCCTCATGTTGCTTTCTTTTGTCCAAGTATAGTTCCTAGTCAAATAGTCAAACCTGGGCAAGAGAAGTAATCGGTGCATTTCTTGCGCTGAATTTTGGACATTTATTGAACGAATTAAATTCGAGACATAATTTTAATAATATTAAAATATCTAATAATGTTCCTAATTTGCATATTATCCTCCTTTTGTTTGGGAATACTCATGTAATTGAACGATTGTCTCCTTTTAATACTGTTACATAAGCTTTTTACTACAATATAATGATATCATTTGCAATTTGGTCATGTCTAGGGCTAGCTGGTCACAAGAAACTATCTAGAGTAGCTGAAAGAGATTTTTGCACCTTATCGCGGCCTAGTCCTCGGTACGGAGGGAAATAGGTTTGGTAGTATTACCTAAAAAATTGGTCAATGGCCCATGATTTAGACGCAAGTTCTCTCAAATCCAAATTTTGTGCGACATCAAATGTTCAAATTGATGCCAAGAGAATTTTTTAAAAATGAGTCATCACTAACTTATTAGGGTTAGCTAAGAAACAAGGGAGTGTGCCATACTTTTTATTTAACCAAAGAATCTATAGCTACGGATTTGATTACATTGATTAATCAGTTAGTGCCTTGTTATCTAATATTGTTCATTTTAGCAAGACTTTTGTGAGCTAGTTTGGATTGATTTTAAACATATACATTACCATGTGAGATGATCATGCAGACGTGTAATTATTAAAATAACAATTAGCAAAGGAAAATATTGAATAAATTGCAAGGTTTTAACATTACTAAATAGAGAGCATGCCATCTCTAATTAAGGTGAAGGAGGCCATAGCCAACACATTGAAAGTGTGCAATTACATAATAGTCGAAATAGAAATGCACAAACATTGACCTATCATTTTTCTCAAGAATACTAAATCATGAAGCCCTTGGATCTTGTTTAATTTTAAGCACATTTTTTAATCAGGGATTTTCACTTTTTTTGTTTTTTTATTTTATTTTATTTTATTTTATACTAAGCTAATTCTAAACTAGAACTTACATGAAAAATCTAATAAAGCTAGTTCAAACTTAATTTCTAATTTTTATTTTTGAATTTTTTTTGTAATTATTTTGTAATTATTTTGTAATTTTTTAATTAATAATCCGAAAATATGGGATGCACTTGACTCACGGCTTAGGCTAAAGGGCACAAGTAATCTCATGCTGAAGCCCGCTCCGATTCTACACTTTCTAAGCCCAATTCGGAAAAACTCCCAAGTAAGCCCACTCTTCCACTAAAGCTATACACCAAGCCCATGCTAAAGCCCTCTTTGCTTTGATGACTACTCCAGCCCAAGGTTCACTACGCCTAAATGAGCCTAAAGTGCATTATGCCTAAATAAGCCCACCAAACTCACTACTCTTGGAGTAAAAACGAAGCCCAAATTCACCCAAACTAACACTTCAAGCCCAAATCTCACTAAGTCTAAATGAGCCCAAAGTCCACTATATTCTCTCACCGATTTTTCAATCCCACGACTTGCCTTCTTCCAGCACGCTCAGAACCCAAAATTCCAGACCAGAAAACCACCTTTCAAAGTCGGCTAAACACATCCGTTCCCCGGACCTCCACCGCCGTTGGTCACCACACACTCGGCCATCATTACTGGTCACCACCACAAGATCTTTACTCACGGAAACGCCACCATTAGCCCGCACCTTGAGCCACCAACGTCTCCAAACATCACGATCACAAACTCCAAGAATATTCACAAGGACAACGTCAAAGCTCCAAGCAAAGGCAACTGAAAATTTAAGAGATTCGGACTCGATGGAAACGAAAGTTTTGACTGAAGGCGCCCTCAATAATCAGGAACAATCTTGTACTGAACAGAGCAAATTCGAATGCCCCTTAAACAAGTCACAATCTGAGACTGTATGGGACGGATTTTGTTCAGGCATTTTGTCGAACGGGTAGAGTGCACTACTCAAACGTGGGGTTTTCGGCTCAACCGGGACTCGAACGTGCGGCGGAAATCTCGATGCACGACGGACGAGGATTATGGAAACAAAATGCAAGGGTGACGATGGCCGGAGTTCTGACGAGCCGAACGGCTGCGAGGGCCGGCCCAACATCGCCCAAAACAGGGCAAAACAGAGGGCTCGCAGTAAAGATAAAAACAGGGGCGGTGGAGGCAGCGACCCTACCCGGCTCGGCGGCGGCGAATGGAGGGCGAGCTTGACATATCGGACCACGCCCGATCGTCTCACACGCCTCCGAGCCGAGATCCTCGGGTAATCGACACAACCCGAAACAGAACAAAAGGAAACGCACCGAGACCTACCGTGGGGAGAGGCACGCGTTGGGTGAGAGTCGGCGGCCGAGGTCTAGACGCGGCGGCTACCGGAGGAGGCCCTTCACTCGCGGCCTCACTCTTCCCTCTCTGCTTCTCGCTCTCTCTCACTCTCTATCTCTGTTCTCACTCTCTCCGTTGCTCTCCCCGTCTCCAGCCACCCTCGAAGAACTCGAGAACACAGTCACCTCTCTCTCCCGCTCAATCTCACTCTCTTCCAGTTGGATCTCTCTGCCGATTTCTAGCCGAAGAACCCCCAAAAAAAAACCAGAGAGAAGGCAGGTCTCACTTTTTGGTTTCCCTTTTCTTAATAATAATAATTAAAAATTGATAATAATAATTTTTTTGAAAATTTTAATAATTAATAATAGTAATGCAAATGTTCCTAATATCTATTTGTCATGCATTTTAATGAAAATTATTTATTTAACTTCACTTCACTTTACTTAGGACTATATGATTAGGTCCTTAAAAAAAGGACAAAATTTAAGTGTCACACATCTTTTTAACAAAGATTCTAACAATTATCGCCTAAAAATTTTGATAAAAGGTTTTGTGATTGATGATGTGAATGCATGGACTTCAGTTTTGATAACGGTTACTTCCTATGCAATGGGGTTTGTGATTTCAAAAGCCCCATGGTACCTACTCCCTTTGGCGGGGGCATGGACAGGAACTGCCATTACCGGGGTAAACTTCCTTTGTTGTTTTTCTCCTCTATGATGCAAATTTCCTTACTGGTCCTGTACGGGTTGTCTTTTCCATTTGCAGCAGATGTTAGATTGACTCCCTGGACAACTCTGTTTATCCCTTCTTTTTCCCTCCCATCGTTAGAGAAGAGAATGTTTTCATATGACAAAGAACTTGACTTTGTGATTGCGTGAGAAATACCCATGTGGCACGGGAGAAATCATCCACGATTATAAGGAAAAATTGAGAACCATTATGATGTGCTGTGTGATAAGACCCCCAAACATCAATATGAATTGAGGGAAAAAAGGCTTTTTGCACAAGAATAGCTATTTGGAAAAGGTGCACAAGCTTGCTTTGCCAAAGGGCAAATAAGGCATTGAGGATAAGTAAAAAGCAGCGTGATCTAATCTTTGATGATTCATGAAATTTTTATCATTGATAGCAATATCACACAATGATTGATTATTCAATTCAATATAGGATAATTTGGAATCATTAGGAAAACTGATCCAAAAATATAGCTCTTGTGAGATACTACACAAGCCAATTAGTTTGTCTATTGAAAGAGTCTAAAAAAAATATATATCAGAATTGAATAGAACAAGACAAGATTTTTTCTCACAAACTCTAGAAATTGATATGAGATTGAAATGAAAATCTAGAACGTAAAGTATGTTCCGGAGTGTGATGAGGGGGCTAAGATTCATTGTGCTCGTCATTGTGACGTATGTGACATTTCTATTTGGAAGTTGAACTGAGATAGGAAATGTTAATTTTTTTTTTTTTGAAAAGAAACTTTTATCGCAAACAATGTAGTCATTAGCACTCGAATCAATTATCCATGCGTCCTTGGAAATTAAATTCTTCAAGCAATATGAAGGACCTATAAAACTCTCGGCTTTATCGGAAGCATCCAATTTCATCAAGGCCATCAAAAGTATTTGATATTGATCACTAATTGGTTGATTAAATTTGTCAACGTGTTGACCTGTGACCTGAAAAATTATTGAAAAATCCTTCTTCTTCTTTTTTTCCATTTTTATTTCGATTTATCATGCAATTTCTAACAATTATCAATTGTATGATGTTGACATTTTGTAATAATCACAATATAATTTACATTTCCCTTTAAAATTCTTTCCTAATGTGCTTTGATGACATGGGAAAGATGACTTGTTGGATGGTTTAAAAATGGGAGCCATCGTGGCTTCATATGAGCCGGCAGATCCAAATGATGGGAAAATGCCTCCTGAACTGTCTGATCCTGCTAAGAAGAGCCCTTGCGAGCCGTTGAATCTAATTAGTGGATAGGGCGCCCATGAGCCATTGGATCACACGATGACATCCAGACCGTTCATCCCTCTCTTGAAGTTTTTAGGGTCTTCTCCAAGAAATCCTAGTTGCCCCCTCGCCTCTTTCTTTGCCCTTTAGTCACGGCCCCTCTCTATGAGGTGTTCGGTGAGCTGCGAACACGACCCCATCTCCGACCTTGGGGTAATTAGAAGTGGCAAGGCGTTGGCTCTCCTCCTAAATGGTGAGCTGATAAATCCAACAAAGCGTTGGCATGGTCTGCACGGTTAAGATTTGAGACCGAAATGATAGTTTCTCTCAATTGCTTCTAACTTATTCCATAAGGTTGAGAGTTTGTTGTAGACCATGGCTATAGTCTTATTGCCCTGTTTCAGATCTGAAAGTTGTTGGGTATCTTAATCTAGTTTTCCATACATATCTTTGATATTCTCCCACATCTTTCACTAGTCCTCTGTCGGGGGTAGTCTAGCCGCACCTTTGGGGTTGATGCAATTTCTTATCCATGTTTGGACAAGTTGGTTGTATTTCGTCCATAGTTGCGCTAGATGCTCATCAAACGGAATTGGTATCGTTCCATCAATAAATAGTCTTTGTCCTTGGTGACAACACTCATCCAAACTATTACAACCAGGTTGAATAGTTGGCCGGACCAAACAATTGTTGGGTTGATGAGTCGCAACTCCAATCCTTTAGTCGTTGACATGTAAAGTAGGTCGTCGGGCTCCAGGCGATTGTTGGTGGCAACGATCTAGTACCGTTGAAACCCAAGATGGGGAACTGGGTAGGGATTCAATCCTTGACCCGGTTTGGGAGTATGACGTTCATGAAAGAAATTCGGCTCGATGGCTAAGCTTGCCTTGAACATGGTCAGTGGACCTCCACTGGATCCACAAGGTTGAGCCTATTGAGCCTATTCTTTGCAGCTTTGATTTATTGGCCATGGGCTTGTTCATATGGGCGCATAGAACCATGGGTCAAGTGCCATCTAAACAGGTAGCCACCGGATGGATTGGCCCACAACGAGCTAGCCTGCAATGGGTTGCCTGAAGTGGGTTGGCTTGTGATCGGCTGTCCCTAGTTAGGCTGGGCCTGGATTCCTTCTTCTTGATTCACAATCTTAGCAGGTGGATCCAAGGTAGGTTCTTGGACTGGTACATCTTGTTGCACAATTGACTCGCTTTGGAGTTTGCTTCAGAAGTTGACAAATGCTCTCTAGGCATGGTGTTGGTAAAGAAAAATTGGGTTTTTGGGTTTCTTTTTAAGGATATTTAGATACTTATTCCTACATTGGAGTGTTAATTTTGTTTTGCAGGTTAGTGTTCCTACAACAACAAAGGTGCAATACCATTCAGAGGACAATCGAGAAAAAGTGTGAAAGTTCGGCCAAGAACATTCCTGTGATACCATGTCACAAATTGGAATGGAAGCAACAAGAAGAAGATAAATATCGTGGAGGAAAATTGTGTACTTTGCACTTCATTGATTGTATTCTTGATTATACAAGAGGATCACTATTTAATATAGAAAATTATCAATAAAAGTGAAACACTATATTTTTTCTAATCTAGGTGTATCAAATCTAATTCTAGATTGATTTAGCCAATCAATTACAACCTCGAATCTATCAACTATAATCCCGTCAAATCTCCAATATCTCGAGCATATCTTCCAACGCGGACTACGTTCAGCCCACGTCTCTTCCTATACACCATCAGTCTCTATTGATTCGTTGAAAAGCATTGACAGAGTGATTAATTAATTATATTAATCTAAATAAATAAACTTTTTTTATTGTCGTCGAGTGTTGCAGTGCCACTTTTTGTCTCCCGCTAAGTGGAAAGTTGGGAAAAGTATGGGGCGGAAAGTCGGTTAATTTTCCAAAGCAAAAGAAAGCATGATCACATTGCTTTTGAGCACTTTTCCCCTTGTTGTTCAAAGAAAAGAAAATAGAATTTCCCTTTTATATATATATATATATAATAAGTTGAAGCGACGGCACTGGTTTGAAGTTGGATTTTCAGTTTCGTCTCTGGCGTGTTTCAGCATTACGACACATAGTACATTTTGTTAGAGCAGCAATACGTCTTGATCCATGCCGATATGATAGTTGCTCAAAAGGTGCACTTAAAATCTCTTAATTTTTTTCCAATCACCTAAATATCATATGACTTTTTAATCAATTCATCACTTGAATACTATAATTTTTTAATAACTTTCAACACAAGTGCTATGTCACATAAGATTTTCAAGACTTGGGTGAAAGTTCTAAAATTATTTTGGCATTTAAGTAAATTAATAAAAAGTCATGACACTAAAGTGAATATATTTTTTAAAGTTATTACATTTAAGTGACCGGAAAAAAATTATAGCATTTAAGCGTATTGTATGAGAGTTATGACACTTGTGATGTCCTTATCCTATTAGGAATAAGTCCCACGTATGTAATAATGAGGATAATACTCCATAGTTTATAGGACCAATACTTATAGGCTAAAGAAATAATGACCAATCGTAAGAAAACCTTAATGTGAACCTTAATATGAACGGAAGTACCGTCGCTTCACCGTAAAAAATAGGGAATGTCCCCACCATTTCCAAGTTCCCTATTCTTTTCCCACGAAATGGCCGAATCACTAATGAGATTTCCCACCACTCCAGCTCGTCCATAAATCCTCCAAAATCACATCTTTTAGATATAACTCTTATACCTCTCTCCTCTATCAGTATACTTCAGCTTCTGAATATGGAGAGCAAGGAGTCATTGATTGGAACTACTCTGCCGATGGCTGTTAGAGACACATCCAGTCGTCTCTAGGGGCTGAATTCGAGGTGTTCTTAAATTTTAGAGGGCCCGACACTCGTCTGAATTTTGCCGATTGCCTCTATCACTCTATGGACGGAGCTGGGATTCGCGTTTTCAGAGACAATGAAGAGATTAGAAAAGGCGAAGAAATCAATGACAAACTGGAGCTCACAATCAAGAGCTCTGCAATCTGTATGCCCATCTTTTCTAGAAATTATGCATCGAGTGCATGGTGCCTTCGCGAGCTTGCATACATGATGGATTGCTCAAGAAACAGCGTCAGCAAAGCAATGATCTTGCCGATTTTCTTTGACGTGGATCCTGAAGATGTCAAGCTCAAAACTGGATTATACCAAGATGCTCTGCAGAGGCATGAGGAGAAGTTTGGCTACGATGAAGTGCAGCGATGGAAGGAGGCTATGAGGGAGGTCGCTCAAATCAAAGGATGGGATCTCAAATATAAAGGGTAAGGTTTTAGCTTTTCTTTTTTTCTTTTTGATCTAGATACTTGATATATATAATATACATGATAAAAATACTCTCATCCTTGCATCAAAAGTTTGAACTGGCTATTGCCCTCTCTTCCATTGACTTGTTTATGACTCAATTCACACCTACTACACATTCACTCAATTAGATAATCGCTCAATTTGTTTCAAAACTAGATCAATTCTCTACTAAGACATGACAAATCCAATTTAAATTCCTTATTAGATTTGCATCTTTTGGCTACAATAAAAATATCTTTGCTTCAATTCTAAATCAATTTTATATAGTCTAATATAGGTAACAATTGTTCTAGCTATCTCTATTTTAATCCATGCAAAACCAGAAAACAGAGAGCACCCACTACATGTGTACAATAAAAAACGAATAAACCAATGCTATGCATGTGTTTGGAGAGAGAAAATCCTAAGATTTCGATTATTACAAGTTACGAATGAGGGAGTATCTTTATATGATATAAGATGTCATTCTTATATTAACGATTTACAGCTTTGACCATTGAATATAATATACAAAAGCAATTCATTTTAAGTAAATTTATATGGATTTTGATTTTTTTTTAAGATAAAAAAGAATTAGAGCTTGAAACTCTGTATGAGATTTCTTTTCATATAATAGAAATCAATATTTTCTCGGAATTTTTTTTCCTATATATCTGCAGAGTATATATACAAAACTTTTCGGAAGCGGGGCAGTCGCCCCCGCTTGGCCCCCTTCCTCCGTGGGTGGCTGTGTTTAATTATGATATTCCTGAACTTGATAGGTTAATATTCTATCTGCAGTACTTCTTACTAGACTCTGTGTCAAATTTGACAGCCAAGGTGAACTCATTAGATCAATCGTGGCTGAAGTTTTGATCAAGCTGAATAAAAGAGACAAAAATTTCCCGATCATGTAGTTGGAATTCAGGATTGTGTTGAAGACGTCATGCACTTGTTAGATGAAGGTTTTCCTGATGACGTTATCTAGTAATCCATGGTATGGGAGGCATCGGTAAAACAACCCTTGCAAAGGTTGTCTTTAACCAAATTTCTAGTCGGTTTCATGGATGTAGCTTTCTTTCTAATGTCCGAGAAGCTTCAAAAGGTGGCAACGTTGTTCAATTGCAAAGGCAATTATTGTCAGAAATTCTTAACTTCAAACTAGTGGAGATTTCTGATTCTGATGTAGGGATTAACCAAATTAAAAGGAGATTTCGTGACAAGAAAGTCCTCATTGTCCTTGACGACCTCAATACATGGGACCAATTTGCAAAACTTGCAGAAAAGTGTGATTGGTTTGATCAAGGGAGCAGAATTATTATTACGACGAGGCACACAAACTTTTTGCCAATCAAAGAGGAGAACCAAGAAAATAGTGTCCCATTGCATTCCGAAGAGTTTAAAGTATATCAAATGAGAGAATTGCACCATTGCCATGCTCAACATCTTTTTTGTAGGCATGCTTTCAAAATGGATTCACCTCCACATGATTATGCTGATATTTCTTGCGATATCATTTGCAAAGCTGGTGGACTTCCTTTGGCTCTTGAGGTTATCGGTTCCTCTCTTTATTGCAAAAGTGAACGATTTTGGATAGACACATTAAAGAAATTAAATTTAGTTCCCAAGCAAGATGTCCTTGACAAATTAAAGATTAGTTTTGAAATGCTTGAGGATGCACAAAGAGAAATTTTTCTTGATATTGCATGTTACTTTATTGGTGAAGAAAGAACCCATCTACATTATATGTGGAAAGTATTGGATTTTTTCCCAAGAAGCGATGTCATTGTTCTTACCCGTATGTCTTTGATAAAGATTGTCAATGATAGATTGTTGATGCATGATCTCCTCGGAGATCTTGGAAGAGAAATTGTTCGACTAGGAAGACCCCAAATTTCCTAAGAACCGTAGCAGACTATGGTGTCCTAAGGTTGCGTTGGATGTAGTGCAGACTAGAAAGGTAAATTTTATTCATAAATATTATTTTCTTAATCAAGAGAACATCAGCTTGAAGTCTAGAGTATATGCCTGGATGTGTTCTTCTTTGTGTCTTGCGTATTGCACAAAACTAAATTTATTTAATTTGAGTGAAATGAAGGTAAAATCACGATTTACATCTAGCAAAAGATGATAATAGCTTAAATTTACAATTTGAAAGTAGAATCAATCATGATGGTTTGGTGGAATGCAATCTATCTTTTTTTTCACCATAGAAAGTTGGGCATATGCCTTTTCATGTTGCCAGGGAACAGAGAACATCATAGCCCTCAAACTAATCAGACTTTCCAAAGAGCACGACTTTACAAGTGATGAGTTTTCAAGGCTCCCTAGCTTAAGGTTCTTGGAATTAGAGGGGGGAAACTTGGTTGGAGACTTCAAAAATCTTCTCTCGAGTCTAAGATGGCTCTCTTGGCACCGTTGCCCTTTAGAGTTGCAGGCGGTCAATCTATGTTTATGGAACTTAACAGTGCTTAAGCTTTTGGACAGCAACATTCCAGAGAATTGGAATGGATGGGGCCCATTCTTGGTATGGTTTTGTAACACATGTACCTTTGTTGCAATTCGCCTTGCATACTTTTCTAATTCTAATTTGTTTCCTAGGTGAATCATGACTTGAAAGTAATACATCTCATGAGATGTCATCTCTCAAGAACTCCTGACTTCTCAACATGCTTGAATTTGAAGATACTAGTTCTTGATGGACATTGTCCAAAGTCACTACAAATTGGTAGCTCTATCAGTAAGCTAGAGCGACTAAAGCACTTGGAAATAATTGCAGCCCAAGTTCAGCTATCAAGGCTGTCAACAGGCTTCCATTTTGACTTGTTCGCAGTGCCTCCTGCAGTATGTGATCTAAAATACCTGTCAAGTCTAAAGCTAGAGGGGCAGTGTATGCGAGGAGCTTCATCCATCTATTGGAGAGATGGCGGCTTGACATGCTTGTCTTTAAGGGGTTGTAATCGGCTTAGAAAGCTTCCAGAATCCATTGGGAAATTGAGATCATTGCTCCTTTTGAATTTGCTCTACACAAGAATCAAAGAGTTACCTGATTCTATTGGAGAACTCAAAAGGTTGGAGGAAATGAATCTAGGATTCACTCAAATAAGGGAGCTACCAAGCACCATTGGAGGACTAAAATCATTGCTTGCCTTAAACTTGCAGCGTACAAAGATTACAGAACTGCCTCCATCTATTGGGTATCTTATAAGGCTTGAATGCTTATTAATGGCTGGGAGTAAGATAAAAGAGTTACCGAAGGCCATAGGGATGTTGGAGAATCTTAAAGTGTTGGAATCCCGCAATTGTAAAAATCTGGATGGGGAAATCCCAAGCGAAATTGGACGAGTATCCTCTTTGGAGGTGCTAGACGTATCAGGTAGCAAGGTAAGCAGGGTGCCAACCACCATTAATCAGCTGTCTCGTCTTCAAGAACTTCGTTTTGGAGATTGTCATAAGCTTGAAAGGTTGCCGCAACTTCCTGCAAGCCTAAAAGTTCTCTGTTTCGGAGCGGGGACTGCGCTTGGCTCCCCCGGACAAACTTTATCCAAGGGGATAGGGAAGTCAGCAAAGCTGGAGGATTGGAACATCACATGGCCCCCTCAGCTTTGGGCACTTAGCATATATTGTGATGATCCTCGATCTCTCACAAGGCTTCCCTCCAGTCTCTCTCTTCTGGAATTAAGAGATGTCCAGTCACCGATAAAACAGCCCTTCTTTTCCAACTTGAGATATTTGAAACATTTGTCCAGGTTAACACTCTTTAGATGTTGGTTGAAAGAGATCGAATTTGATCAGTTAGAGAATCTCCATTGTTTGAGTGTGGCTGAATCTGAATCCCTGGTGAGGCTATCAGGTCTATCAAACTTAGGAAAGCTTGAAGAGCTAACAGTGAGGAGTTGCTCGCAGCTAATCGAGATTCAAGATATAGAAGAATTGCAATCGTTGAAGGAATTATTAATTAGGAAATGCAGCTCCATAAAAAGGTTACCTAATCTATCAAAACTATATAAGTTGCGGACGCTGCACCTCTTTAACTGTGAATCACTGCAATATTTGCCTGATGTATCAAATGCATGCCATCCCTCTGTTCATGGATGCCCAATGTTAGGCGAGTCTAGTGACGACGGATGCGAATTACGTGTGCGGTTTACTCAGTCAATCAAACCTAAGGAACAGAAGGAATTGAAACAATTGGCGGCATCATCATCACTTTCGGCACCGCGGCTCCATCGAAAAGGTCTATTGATCTATCAAAATCTTGAGGTGTAAGTCAAAGGTTGCGTGAGAGTGTGCACCTTCTCTCTATGGATATATTATAGCTAAATCTAATGTAACATTCTCTCTCAAAGTTGGTTTTATTATTATTGTATCTCTTTTATTGTGCAATATATATGGTCTAGCAAGTGAGTTTGATTAATGTCTAGCTTTTCAAGTTCCATTTTAAGTTTGAATTGGGATCGTCATAAATAGTAGAAAAGCACGAAAGCTCTTTTTCTATGATTCGCTTGCCTATCGACGGAGACGTTTACTAATTTAACGTTAAAAATAATCTAATCCTACGGGATAATGTCATCTATCTCATCTAATAATCTGAAAAGTAATTTGGTGCTTTAAGGGAGAGACCTATGTATTTTTGACACTCGGTACTCTCCTCATTTCACAAGTACTTTTTCTAATTTTCTTCATTTTCCTTTTCCCTTCCCATTTTTTTTAGATCATTGTCTCCTTTCAAACAATCAGCCAACCTTTTATTGTTTTCTTCCTTTTGGCTTCTAGAGATGCATGTCCATATTTTCTTCTATTTTTTTCTTTTCCTAAGCTAACTTGATAGGATAAACAAATAAAGAATTGGCAAGATTTTTTTTTTTTAAAAGAAAACTCGCATCAAGCTTCGCCGTAATAGTATTAAATAAAGAGGCAAAACTCGTCTCCACAAAGTGACAAAATTACAGGAATACAGTTTATTGAGAAAAATCGTAACAAATTAAAGCTACACGGAAAATATCAAAAGGCACATGTCATTAACCAATTCAATGGTGAGATGAAATTAAACTAAAGTAGAATATTTTCATAGTTAGCACAGCATGATCATACTAAACTCGGCTCTAAAATTAAAGAGGTTAAACTCAAATTATCTAAAAAACAAAAAAAATTTTTATGAATAAATATTGTATTAGGACTAAAAGACTATGGTATGCAAAAGTCATCAATAATCTCCAAACTTTTGCAAAATATTTAATTGGGTCTCTAAACTTTTTTATACAATTTGTTCATATTTTTCCTTCCATTAAAAAACTGTTGACAAGGCTGTTAAAACGCGGATAAATTCCATGGTGGCATCCTAGTTGGCTATCTCAATCATAAGAATACAACAAGTATTTTCCGGGGAAAAAAAAAAAAACAAAGAAGAATTCAACAAGAGCACCTGCAAAATGAGATCCATCCTTTGCCGTCATCCCGGGCACACGACATCAGCAAGCTCTCGGCAAAGCGAAACTGAAGGTGCCGAAGAGGTGGTCAAAAAATGATGGAGAATATGCTTAAGGAGATTCTAAGTCGAACTTGTCGAATCCAGATCCGTTGGGGCCATGGCCCCCGCGGGCTTTTTAGCTTTGGTGGTTGCTTAAATTGAAACAAAGAATTTGGCTCCTAAAACTCTCTACTTGAGCGTAGTGAGTGTTACAAAAGCAAGATATCAGATAATAAAATAAATTGAACAAGAAGATATATTGAACATAGTATTTAGGTGATTCAATTGGTGTGACCTATGGTTATAAGGAGAGGATAGCACATTTCACTATAAATCACACCATATAATAGAGATTACAATTATTCTCGAAACACTTAAATACTCTCATTATTTTCTAGCCCCCATTTGTGTGGTCTCGATTTTCTTTTATTAGCCGCTATTTCCAAGAGGCGCTTGTGCTCTTAAATTACATCTTCAATGTTTGAAATCACGAAAATCTTGCTCGTAAATTACATCTTCAATGTTTGAAACAGCAAAAATCTTATATTAATATTTATGAATTTCTTTGTGAGATTGAGAGATTATTTTGTGAGAAAAACCCTTCTTATATATTGATATGAGTTAGATCCAAAATTAAAATCTGTTTTTTAGAGAACCTAGTTAAACTAAGAAACTACTTAAAGTAGAAACCACTTAAATTAGGAAATCTATTTAAATTAGGAAAGTTTCTTTATGGATAAAAACTAACAGTGAGCTTGCACTGAAAGTGCCAAAACAAAGAAGAACCCAAAAAGAACAATTCTAATTGATTAATTATAAGGCCTGGGTTTAAGAATTATTAGGCCCGATTTTCTTCAAAACGAAGACATTTGGATATTTGTACTCATTGGGTTCTCAAATCTCCATATGCCCACATTAAGGGGTGAGTATTGATCAAGAGTTGACCCAACATCAAGACCAACCCAATCTTGCTTAAAGTGCCCAGCCCCTCCTCTTATTTTGCCCTTTACCTTTCCCTCTCTCTGAATCTTACTCTCACTTTCTCCCTCAATTTCAAATTCTTCTCAACCTCTTAGCAGCTCGATCTCTTTCTCTCTCTCACTTTTGCAACGACCCTTCTTGCTCGTTTATTCATCGTTGATGTTGATCGTCGGTAATGAAGACTCCAGGATCACATCAATTTAGATTGATCATCGTTTGCAGTCAACATTTACATCTCAAAGTAAGTACCTTCATACTCGGTTGTAAGAGCAACAAAAGGCAAAAAATCTTAAATTTAATGGCCACATTCATTTTGCATCTTCATTGACAATCACAATTACAATTTCTTTTTGTTAATTTTTTATGCTTCAACATAAATAGTAGGGGTGAGCATGATTTGATTTAGACCGGTCTAGTACCTAACTCAGGGACCAACTTGCACAGTTTTGGTTCTCAATTTTTGGGATAGAGGACTAACTTTGTTAAATTTAGGACCGAGGACCGGACTGATCCTATGGACCAATCGATTTTTTTTTTTTCATTTATGTATTTTTTCAAAGAACAAACAAACTATTTGAAATTATATATCTATCAACAATGTGACATTAAGTAACCAAATTGAACAGCGGTACAAATAAAAAAGTTCAAAATACATAATATAAACCTTAAATTATACAAATTTATATATTGTTCATTCTTAAAAGATTACTTCGAGTTATCAACACAAAAACAAAATAAACAGCAAACATAGATAATACTTAGTTTTAAATTGAAATTATTGTTAGTGAAATTGATAGGACATCTCGCTATTTATATCATCTGTGAGAGTTGAATTAAGAATTCATAATGCCACATGATTAGATCCACAAATTTATCATCTTTGTTTCAAGCATGAGAAGGCAGATTTTGATACTATAGATTTGATGAGGACCCTAATTACAGCCCCGTTTTGTTATTTTTTTTTTTTTTTTTTTTTTTCAAATGATAATATGTTTGTTCAAGTTAATGGTATTCATGTCGAAGTGTCAAACATTGACAAAACAAATTGTTACTGTAATTGTCAAGATGCAAAATGAATGTGGTCATTAAAGTTAAGATTCTTGGCCTATGTTTCTCTTAGAACCAAGTAGGGAGGTACTTACCTTTAAGATGCAGATGTTGATTGTGAACTATGATCAATTTAAATTGCTGAGATCTTGGAGTCTTTGTTGCTAATGATCGGCACTGGTGAAGGATAAACGAGCAGGGAGAGTCGTTGCTAAAGGCGAGAGAGAAAGAGATCGAGCCGCCGAGAGGTTGAGAAGAATATGAGATTGAGGGAGAGTGAGAGAGATTCTAAGAGAGGGAGACCTAAAAGGAGAAAGAAGAGGCGGGGTTGGGCACTTTAGGCTATATACCTAGTATTAAAAAGAAAAATTATAGTGTTGGTCTGAATTGGACCAATGCTAAAGGCCTAAAGTCTCATGACTAATGACCAACCGGCATCGTACAGGTTTAAGGTGGTCTAAGGACCAAATCAAAAAAAAAGGGTGGTCTAAGGACCAAAGATTGACCCAAAACTGGTAGAGTTTGAGGAGCTCTTGGACGAAATTCAAATAGCCTGACACACAAGCATATGGGCCTCAATCTACAAGGGGCGGTTTGCGAAGAAATTCGGCTTCGAAGAAGCCCAGTTACTACAAACATTGAAATTCGTTTTCCTAAAAAGAACAAGTGAAAAAATGAAGGAGAAAAAAAAAACAAGAGAAAAACGATTGTTTTTCACTCTTCATCTGTCGATTGCCCCAAAAATTCAGAAGGTAATTGCCCTGATTTAAAGAATTAGAGTTAGGGTTCATACTAAAATTTCCCCCATTTTGTTAACATGGGGTAAATAGGTGGCCAACGACATAGTTTAGGTTTAATAATGCTGGAGAGCCACCTTACACAATTTATATTAAACAAATGCACGTTAGATTTTTTGACCACACTAATCAGTGATGGCATTGAAGTGAACTTCTTCTTTTTTTTATACAAGTAGCACTCAATTGATCGCTCAAAAAAGTTTAACACTAACGTTAGATTTTTTTACAACACTAAATAGTGATGGCATTGAAGTGAACTTTTTTTTTTTTGACAAAATAGTTTGACACTAAAAAAGTTTAACACTAAAGTGAAAGTCGTACGGAATTTTTAACATTTTTAGTTTCATTTTTCCTAGAAGAAAAGTTGATGAAATAAAAAAAACGAAAATTAAACATTTGTAAGTAACCTGAATCATAGTTAGCACTTGAAACAAAAAGTTGACAAATCACTCTATAATTTATATCGGAACTTTCACATAAGAGTTAGTAAATTCAAAAGTTAAAAAAGTTTGTGACCTTTGAACTGTCCAAAATAGTTTTTTATTTCATAAAAGTGTGGGTAACTTACTTAATAGTTAGCTATCTAGAAAAAAAAAAACCAATAACTTATTTTTGGTCGATAATTTTTTTGACACTTATCAATATGGATGTTACCAGTTTGCACTAAACAAGTTAGCTTCCTCAGATTTTGAACTTACCATAAAACGGGAGGCATTGTTTCCTGTAAAAATTTTAAAATTTTATCCTGAACTTCGAAACTTTTCTCCCCCCATCTCCATAATGGTAGCCAAACAAGGTGTCATCGCGGCGGCGATATGTTGAATTTCGTGAGCAATGTAATCCTCCAATTAATAGAGGAAGCGTCTCATCTCAGTTTCTCTACATTTGTTTTTGTGTGTTTTGCTTTTACTTTTCTATAGTAAAGTGCGAAGACGTGTAGATCAGTTCTTGATTATTGCTATGCTTTTAAACAGTCTTTCCCAGGACAACATTTCACCATCACACTAACCAAGTGTTGTTGTGGGGTTGGATTATAACAGACATTAACATTTCATACGTGAAAAGCCTAAGAAGCAGGGAACGTAATTAAAGAATCAAGCTAGAGAAAAAAATGAAATTTTCCTTTCCTTTTTCCTTTTATCGGGGAATGGAATTTGGTAATCGAAATTAAAAAAAAAAAAAGTAGGGAACGTAATTAAAGAATCAAGGGTTTTTTTTTTTTTCCTTTTATGTAACGTTATTTGTTTCAAATTAACTCTTTCGTTTTATTTTTTATGGATAGGTTGGTCCATTTTGTTTCATGAAATAAGGCCTTTGTCCCCACTAAATTGGAATAGGTCTTTTGTGGGCTGATTTCTTGGACTCTAAATTGGACAAGGGAGAAATGTATCTTCATTTGACAACGAGAAAGAAAAGGACAGGCCCCAAAAACAAACCCATTGGATTACAACCAAGTCTAGAAACCAAGTCCATGCTAATTAGGGTAACCTACTGACAAAAAAAAAAAAAACTTTGGTAACAACAATGGTTCGAAACGTTAGCCAAACCGAACCAAATAGTTTTTGGAGGTCTGGTTCAGTTCAAGAGTACTTCTATGAAAAAACGGTTTGTTCACAAGCTCACAAGCCGAATCAAACTGTTTTTTTTTCTTGCTTTGAGAACCCATATCGTACAACTTTTCAAAAAAAAATTATAATATTTTTATGGTTAATACATGAAATAGCGTATCAAAATTGGTTTGATTTTCATTTTATAGACTTTGACTTCTTTCATGAAGCTAATGCTCTTTCAAGCTAGCTTAGTGAATTGAATCTCATAAAAATACAAAAAAGAAAAGAAGAAGAAACAGTTTGATTTAACTTAGAACTGAACCAAATCACAAAGATGGTTTGGTTTGGTTTGGTTTCACTATTCTTCAAACCATGTTATCGGTTTGATTAGATTTGATATCCAAGTCGCACCAAACAGTATTGTACTCACCCTTAATCATTACTTACTTATCAAGTTTCATATAGAAATATTTTATATCACCACCTAAATTTGATATTTCATTGCCCCTCCTAATATACTGTTGTTTAGCCGGTACTTGTCACCACCTATAATGTATTAATGTTTGGGTAGAATTGCTTATTCTTTAGCATAGTCCCCTTTGGCCTCTAGTATACCATGCATTATAAACATAAGATACATTTATGAGTCGAAGATAAGCTATAGATCATAGCTACCTATCACCATATCTACCCTTTTGTCTTGTCAATTATATTGCAAAATTTTTTTACAATGTTTTGAGGCCAATAATGGACCTTGGCCGGCACAGTAGCATAGTAAATAGAACTCTTTTTTATTCCATGAATAGTCAATAGTCAACGCACATGGTTACACCTATGACTCAAGAAGGCACTTGACTGAAACACACACATATATATAGCATGTAAATCTCCAATTGTTTTTCTATGTTGTTTTGCTATTAGTATTTGCTGTATTTGTTATGAAAATCACAACATCGATTAGGGAAAGTTGGTAATCCTAAATTACTAAAGTCATTATTACAGAATACTATCTCGTGTTTCGTGCTCCTTTTTAATGCCATTGTGTCCCACTTCATGAACACTATGTATCTAATACTCCCAAAAATTAAGTTTGCTGATTACAGAAAGACAAAGTAAAGATTTATGCAGTTCGGATCCCAAGAAAACTAACCAATTTGACACAGCTCTATTTAAATTTCTAATTAATATAGATCCTAGCTACCTAAGCTCCATGAAATTAGCAGCGATTTAAGCACTCGAATCTTCCTCGATTTGAATAAATGTACCAAACCCCTTCTTTTGGCTTAGCCCATGAGCGGTAAGGAGATAATTAAGATAATACAACAAAGTTCTAATTAGGTGCAGAAATATGCGGAACTACTTGGAACTTTTGCACATGGTGGGGTTCATTCACTTCGTCAATTGTTGCCTTTAATACTAATTGCTAATTCGCTAACTTGATTACATGCTCAAACCAATCGCATCAAGCATTCAATTTTCAGCTATTATCAGATAAAATTCTTTCAATTTCTTTTTCGACATATATGATCACCGACACTCAAATGGAGTGTTAAATTGTTAAAAACTATCCTGAGTTCATAGTAGTCATGTGAATTATGATCAAGAGAGTCAAAAAATATATGCACGTTGTTGACACGTTTCCTAATCGAATGCTTCAAGTTTGCTACCATCGAAGAAAATCAGCTCTGAAAGAAAATTCCAAGGAGTCCCAAAGAAATTCAATCGTGGTGCCCAAGGTGCGCTTTCGAGGGGTTTGAAAGGTCTCGAATAGGTACGATCGGGGGCACCTGGCCTGCGACTTCATAATAGAGAAAGGAATCGACTTGACCTGCTTTGGCTTTTGCTTTGCAGGAAGAGTTTACTTTGACTCAGGACTCGGACCAAGATCGAGACTTGGATAGTTTGGCTCGGTCAAGACGTGTAAAACATGCATTTCACACGAAATAGGACTTAATAATAATTTTATTAAATCGGACAATAATTTCATTAGGGATTCAACAATCGCACCATTCGACAAAGCTAAATACATAGAAAGGTACATGTTCCAAAACCGTAACCGCCAACATACACGGCAGGAAATTTCAAGAGAATAGTAAGTTAGAAAGGACGATTGGAATCGTTTTGCTCTTGAAAACGTACACGAACTTATGTTTGAATTTTTCTAACCAAACTTTGGAGCGTCAAATCAAGGAAAAGTAACTCCTCTCGAATTGTCTAATCCAGTGCATGCATTATACATCTTTTGTGATAGTAGATGGATCGACTTAGGCTCATTGGATATGACTCGAGCTATGTATGCCAATTTTGTTGGAGCACGTGTGACGTCTCAATAGGATTGACGTCTCAGTATGCTACCTATCCATCCACTCACAGCGCCGAGGTCTTAGTCAAAATTGTTGCTTACAGCCTAATGACACAATGGTTCAATAGGCAATTTAATTCATTCCCTCTTCTGTTATCATCCTATAAACTTGCCAAGAGCTATACCCTCTTAGAACCCGATTATTTAATAACATAAAAAGACGGGGTTGCTAGAGTACCTCCATCTTGGGACATAATTTCAAAACTATAGCATCTGGATGCTTGAGATATAGAAAAAATATTAAATGAAATTTCAGTATGTGACTGCTAGGGAGGTCTCTCTCCAAGAATTTAGTTTATATAATCCCACAAGGGACAATAGGACTGGTATGGAAAGGCTTGTATCACGGCACAAATTTAGCGGCCAGACTGGATAAAAGAAATAAATCGTCGTAGGTCCTAGGTTCTCTTTTATTTATCTTATTCCTTTTATTTTCTCATGAATTGAAAATTCAAGGGTTTAGGTGTAACCATAGCCAAAAGGTCTCGAAATTCTCCTCTTTCTCTTGAAGTTCAAATGCGCGTTTTTGAAGCTTCTAAGCTTACATCGAATCCCAACACAGTTTGACAATGGCTTAACGGGCACAACGCACACTCACACTAGAATGTCAATGATAAAATAGTATACTAATAAGCAGCTTGGTGATGACTTATTTGTTGTTACATAAATGCAAAATTGATTATTTCGTTTGGTGGTATTTGCTGTCAAGGGACGAGAGCCACAGGCCAAGCAAGTCTATTTCGTGCGTGAAGCTGAAGTTAGCAAGGGCATCAATGCACATGGTGGGCCTCCTTGGGGACTCTTCTGAGATAGCAAGCTTTCGGCTTTTTAAAAGAGGGTTTGGACAAGATAGAAGCTGGCAATTTCCCCCTTTTTTTTAAGTTCACATTGGTTCAGACACGCGAATCGAATTTTAAAATTACGTGCAAATCATTGGATGAGCTTATCTGCAATGGTACTTAGGTGCATGGAATGATTTAGTTGAGCTAGATTGTCGTCCAATTAAGTGTAACCATAGTAGACTCAACTAATCATTATGTGATAAAGAAGGTGTTCTAGACCCATAAACTGAAACCCTAGAAAGAACGACCAGTGCCATGACAATGTCCACCCTTCGTGGAGTTGAACATAAACCGATTTAACAACTGTAGACTTTGCATATGGTATAATGTCGTAATCTGTCGAAATTTATGTGGGCATTATTAACGCATGCTTTCGGAACAATTCGTGAGTAGTCAAATACCGGAAACTCCGAAGGTTACAATGTTCAAAGACCTGACTTTTCTTTTTCTGTTTTTTTTTCCCCTTTTCCGGTAGAAATTAGCATTTCTTTAGACAACAATAGAACGAGGTTTCGTAAACGAAACAGCGGGCGTACACCCTGGAGAATCGTTGTCCAAAGTAGCGCCAACAGAATTACTAACGTCTAAAGGTTCATTGTCTTTAACCAAAAGGCCCTAACACAAATGGGAGCAGAATTAAAAAAAAAAAAAAAAAAATTAAAGATGTCTTCATGCATCTCCTCCAATTCGTAGAGATGGAATTCATCTTGTCGTCCATCTATCTAGCTGCTTTTGTCATCGATGGTGATGGCGCACTGCCGTCCGCCGCAAGTGCAGCGTGGTGAATCGGAGAGGGGAATGGGAGGTTGCTGCTTCGGAGAGCAAAGGTGGGTTTGGGAGTTATTCTTTCTCAAACTAATTTTGATCCTTCTGTCGAGGTTATTTTTGCCATTGCACTAAGAAAATGCTGTGCTTAAGCCATTTTCGGCGGGGTTGAGAATGGGTCTAGGGTAGAATCAAGAATTCGGACTGAATTGGCCATAAGAATAGGTCCTGTTCCAAGTGACAGTAGATTCCTAGGTAAAAATTGAACTTGGAATCAATGAACTGTAGTTACATGTTTTGAACTTTTTATTATTTATTTTATTTTATGTGTTCATCTTTTATGGGATTATCGTTATTGATAAATGAGGATTTTGTTATTGCATTTGTTTTTATTTTGCTTTACTAAAAATGAGAAAGAAAAAGGAAGGGAAAAAAAATGGAAATTGGACGGTTCTGGGTAAACCTTAGAATCAATTGATAAGATAAGATTTCAAATTTAAAGGTACTTGAAGGAAATTTTAGATTCCAAAAATTAAAAAATCGATTGGACGAGCCTTTATTAAATATGCTCAACAAACATGCCCGTGTGCCCGAATTAAACGACACAACAAGAGATGGGAGTTAGTCCATCAATTTCAGAACCATCACTGAAAATCACAGATTCTAAGGAGGACTCCGCTCTGAAATTTGTACCAAATCTCTTCTGCAAATAAAAAAGAAAAAGATAATTGCTCTATAATTCTATCTAGTAACGTGCACAGGTCGTTCTCCATGTATTTATTTTTCGGAGAAGACATGTTCCAAGTTTTCTGCATGAAAGTTTCGGAAGTCTAAGCAAACCACGTGGAGTGTAGTTACACCCATATCGACTCTTGTCTGTAGACACCCCTCGACAACGGTTGTGTCATAAATTGGACTTTTTGTGCCGTTAGAAACCACTTATTACGTCATATCAAACATATGTTTATTTATATTCTTATTTGCCTTTGATGCTAAAAACAAGGTCAAAAATTATTTCCCTTGTTGTCACGTTGTCTGCCCGTTTACAATCCCCTTGCATTCCCTTCCCAAAGCTTGCCGATAATTATAGAAACATCCCCAGTTCCCTAAAATGAATCCAAAAATCATGAAAAGGAATCCGATTTTATTTTCTCGAAACTTCCGCAATCCCATTATTTACGAACACGGATGTTCTTAATTAGGGCCAGGCATTAATAAGTTTAGTAAAAGTCTGTTTGATAATCATCTTATTTTTCTATTTTTCTATTCTTTTATTCCCTAGAATAGAAAAATATAGAATTTTATTTAATAACGTTAGTTAATTTTTCTATTCCCAAAATAGGAAAGTGGCCAAAGAATAAAATTAGAATGGAAATAAGAGGTAAAAAGAATCTACTTCTTTGTTCTCAGGAATTAGAAATGAAAAAAAAAAAACTATTTATAGATAGAATTTGTTCTTAAAAATAAAAATGTTACTAAACACAACGAAAAAACATGTACCTATTCTTTCCAGGCATGATGAGAAACTTAAACATGCGATACATGACATCACGAGTGCCTCCAAAGTACTCATTGGTGCATTTTCTCTTACGTCAATACCGAACTTAGTTGGCATGCAAAGACAATAATAGACCGATAAAGGAATGGCTAGGGTCTTTGCCTTTTGGGCTGTAACGTTGTCTACTTAGCGTGTTGACGATTTAAGGAAATGGGACATGCTTGTCTGTCAGTGGATCCGAAGGGTACATAATTCTTCTCAGGATCCTAAATCCAGAGGCTTCGCATTCTTCGGTGTCTGAAGATTGCTGGATGGAATTATGCCCGATTTGATGGATTCCAGTTGTTCTTCTTTGCTTTTTTGTTCCGTTGTTCCCGCGAATGGCGGCCAGATTGTGCGACGTTTTCAAAGGGATTCTCAGCATCAAGTTGCCGAGATTGCTTGATTAGGAGCCGTTCTGCTGTCCAACTGGTATGTCAAGTCCCACATTCACGAGACACATGCCATGTTTCAACTGAAATTGGACGACCGTGGACGACCGTGGTCTCCCAACCGGAAAGGGAGAGAGAGAGAGAGATCCTAAGAGAAGTCATTTACCATGTTCGATGAGTATCCAGCAAGGCAAACGCATCCTTTTTTTTTTTTTCTCTCACCTTTTGTATCGATGATTACATGTATATAAAGTTTACAAAATCGATGAGATTAGCTCGGAGACGACATAAAAATGATTTTTCATTAATGTTTTATTATAAATTCATTGTACCTCTTTCCTTACATCAACAAACTTTAAGGTTTCACAATAACCAAATATCATATGATATGAAAATTTGTCAGTTTACATGATCTTGGTAAACATAATAAGATGTTATCTACCATATTATCCGGATATTATGAGCAATATATATTAATGAAGAGCAGACCAAGATGCAAATAATCTTAGAACTACTCACATTCGTTCCAACCCTGTATGCTGTTATGTTTTGTTATTTCACAAAATTGTGATACGATTGAGATAAGTTTTCCCCTTGAACGAATATAGTATATTCTACGTGTTTCCCAAACGTACATGATACGAATACCTAACGAAATATCTACTCTTGTGCATTCCACGTAGCAATGCTTTCCGCGTGTAGGAGGTATAAAGTAAAGTTCCCACTGCCTCGCCAAGGAAAAGATCTTTCTTTCTCCCCGTCTCCACAAACTGAACATTCTTCCAAAAAGGTTGAAAGGAACGGCACGAGCACGTCAAAACGCGGTCAAAAAAGCGGGTTCATCGAGGGGGGCCGGTACGAAAAATCGTGCAGGAGACTCCAAAACTTTACAGGCGACACGCTTCCCAGTTTTACAGATAGAAAGCACGAACGATATTTGCATATATGCAGTCCAGCCAGGAATCTCGTATGTATGCAACTCCCCTGGCCAGTTCCCACAAGTTGGCCGAACTTGGCCCTTCTTCTGGGGCCTTCAACCCTATGATTGGGGGTTCTTTCATCAAGAACATTTATATATTTTTTTCATTTATCAAGTGTTTAATTAAGAGGAAATTCGGCTTTAGTATTTTAATTTGGGAACTCCGTATTTTTTGGGTTAATATCACGGAAAATCCTAAATTAGTACGTCTACACAAATTTGCTCTAAATTATTCTTAAACATTAAAAAAATCTAAAATTAATAAACTTATGATAAATTTAGAGCAAACTACTTTTTTAATCACTAAAAACCATAAACAAGTATATTTATAATAAATTTACCCTTCATTAGTTTTTGTTAAATTTGATTAATATTACGAAAAATCACAATTTGATACATCTGTAACAAACAAATGGTAGAACCTCAAACCTAGGTATACCGGTCTACTATCACATGTCATCGAACTCAACTAATGTAATATAAATTATTTGAGGTTAAATTTATCGTTAGTATATTAATTTAGGATTTTTGTAGTAAAAAATTAATTTAAAACGTAATTTATTATGTTCATGCAAATATTGGATTCCCTAGTTAAAAATAAATTTGTTATAAAAAAATTTAGAATTTTTTATGATATTAATCTTATTTTTTATTATCTAAAGGTCTTAATAATGAAAAATCCAGTTATTTCTAGGTTGTGTAACGGTCCATCGGTAGGAGTCGCGCGTTAATCATGCTCCTGCTACCTACCGTTGGTTGCCGTGCCACTTTTAAGTTGTTACCGTGGATATTTTCGTATACATTTTCGTGGTAACCACAAGAGTGTTGACTATAAGAGAAACTGAAGGAAAAAAATGTCACTTGCACCCCAAAAAAAAAAAAAAAAAAAAAAAAACGTAGAAAAGCACGACAAAGTAGAATGAAACGAACCAACGAAAGAACAAACGAAGCACGCTCCCCGTTCAAAAGTCTGCGCTGTCTCCCCTTCGTGAATGCGTGTCTTGGAAAAGTCTCTTCTAAATTTCTACAACAGTTATTCTTTTTTATTTTCTCGGAAACGTCCATTTTATATTTTTATTTCCATCATGTCCCTTTCGTTCTGGAGTAAAATAGAAAAACTTCTTTAATCTTTCCCTCTTTCTCTCTCTCTGTCATCCTTATATATATTTATAGTCTCCACCAAAACCCTTGAAAGTAAGCTCCGTCTCCTCCATATCGCAAGAAACCGAAATACCAAAACCCCACCAAAACAAATTGCACCATGTCCACCCACCCCTCACCCTTCCCTTCTTGCTTCCGCCCCCCTCCGTCGCCGACGACAACCTCCGCGCCGAGGCGGCCCCGTCGCTCCCCCCGCCGCCCCCGCCGCCGCCGGGGAGCGACCACGCGAACCTCACCACCTGCCTCTACCACACCCACCTCGGCCTCTTCTCCCTGACCTGGTCCAAGACCCTGTTCGGCCGCTCCCTCCACCTCAGCCTCCATTCCCACCACGGCTCCAGCTTCCTGGACTACAATTCGTCCCCCCTCTCTCCGTCTTCTTCCACATTCTCCTTCCAGCTCCACATCAAGCCCCTGGTGTTCTGGAAGAAGCAGGGCTCCAAGAAGCTCGATGCCGACAAGACCAGGACGGGCGCGAGCATCCGGATCTTCTGGGACCTCGCGAGGGCCAAGTTCGGGTCCGGGCCCGAGCCCGAGTCCGGGTTCTACATCGCGGTGGTCGTCAACGGCGAAATGGCGCTCCTCGTGGGCGACGCGGCGAAGTCGGCTTACGGCAAGACCAAGGCCCGGAAGCCCGCGGAGAGAGGCCAGGCCTTGTTCTTGAGGAGGGAGCACCTGTTCGGCCACCGGGTGTACGCGACGAGCGCGAGGTTCGGTGGCAAGAACCGGGCGATCTCGATCGACTGCAACGTGCACGGCGAGGGGAAGCTGTGCATCAGCGTGGACAAGAGGAGGGTCCTGCAAGTGAAGCGGCTGAAGTGGAAGTTCAGAGGGAACGAGAGGGTCGAGGTCGATGGGGTCAATTTCCAAGTCTCCTGGGACGTCTACAACTGGTTGTTCGAGGACGCGAGCGATTCTCATGCGGTGTTCATGTTCAGGTTCGAGAAGCTAATTAACAACGACGAGGAGAGAAAAAAAGGCGGCGGCGGCGATGACGGCGTTCGGGCGGTGAGCAACCTCCTGCTGTGGTCGCAGCCCTCGTGCAGCTTCGGGATGAACGAGATCGAGCTCAGGAAGATGAGGAAGAGCAAGTTGCGGAGCGCGAGGAGCTCCTCCTCCTCCTCGATATCGTCGTCGGCGTCCTCCGGCGGGAGCTCCTCGATCATGGAGTGGGCGAGCGCGGAGGAGAACGAGCTGAGCGGTCCGTTCGTCGGGTTCTCCTTGCTCGTTTATGCTTGGAAGAGATGATGCAGATCCGATCCCGTTCCATTCCGCTCCATTAGCGAGAGCAATTGAATCCCTCCGTAAACGTCGGAATTCCTCACGGTTGCAAGCTAACCTTGCTCTATTTCTTTGAGGAACGCGAAGTCAAAAAAATTTCATTACATACAGGAAGATAGGCGTGTAAATTCATAGGTAATTTCATTGAAGAACTGAGATTGATGTAATTTTTTTTCCCGGGTTCACACTTGAGAGAAATTTCTTCCTCCTTCTCTACGGTAACCGTACCACAAGAAAAGGCGGATTGCACTGCACATACATGGTTGTTATTGTTTTCGCAACATAAATTATGAGTTGCGCATTATAATTTAGGGTCGCATCGGAGTGTATTATACAACTGTCCCTCTTCGTATGTTGCTGGGTGGTCTAGTGAAAAGTGAGTTGTCTTCTTTGTTTGATACCGATGTATGATGCGGAAAGGGGCAGGGATCCTTTTCCTTCTCCGACCAGAATACAGGACACGATGCATGTGATCGTGGGTCATCCGTATTCCTTTCCTTTTCCTTTTTTTGTAGCGTAGCTTTTGGTTCGGGTTGTCTGGGCTTGGCTGGCATTGATTGGACGATAGGACAGCAGACAGCGCCACCTCTTTTTCCTCTCTCTCTCTCCTTCCTTCGTCGTCCCAACATCTGGCGAAACCGATCTCGACCGTCGAACCGGACGACTGCTGCCTCGGGATCCGTCGCGAGGAGCGGTTGGATTTTCTAGTTTGCGGTGCGTTGAAGAAGGCTGGGGACAGGACAGGACCTGATCGAAAACGGCATCCGAAGGGAATCGGAAATGAGCCGGCCAGAGAGAGAGAGAGAGAGAGATGCGTTGGGGGTCGGGTAAAAGGGAGGTTTGAAAAGTTGACCGTTTGACCGCGTGGCTCTGGCCCTGTCCTCTTTGGCTCCCCGTAGGACCACTTGACCAGATTAGTCAGTCTCGTGAACCAAAAGCAAAACCACAATTATATAAATAATCCGATTTTTGGTTAGGTGAAATCACACGTTTTTTCTTTTCCGGGATGATGTTTAGGTGAATTATGAATGCTCCTAGAAATTAATGTTGCCTGAACTTGGTACTTCGAAGTTCGCTCTCTTTGCTTCTTCTATTCACAAAGAAGTCGCTTCCCTCTTTGTTACTGCTTTAGTCGTGGTAAAAAGTGATTAAAATGCTTCAGCTTGGCACGATTGATTGAGGTGTTGGAG
Organism: Eucalyptus decipiens; assembly: GCA_014182575.1. NCBI lineage: Eukaryota > Viridiplantae > Streptophyta > Magnoliopsida > Myrtales > Myrtaceae > Eucalyptus > Eucalyptus decipiens. The sequence goes on along the minus strand of CM024611.1, from coordinate 42,529,737 downwards.
ATCTCCGGGTTAAGAACCAGAGGCCGCTCTTATGAATTTTATAAATTATATGCAAACTACTCTTAAGTTAGGGCCGTCTTTGTTACTATAATTCCAAACTACTACGGTATTTGAGGGATCTCAGAGAAATCAAGTTTTCATGCTTGAGTCTTAAATTGTTAAAAGCAAAGTGACCTTTCTGGTGTCACTATGCTAATTTATAGGGTCTATATATTATGATCAACGAATGCATGTGAACAAACAAGAAACATTGCTCTCCTAAGTTATATTCGAACATTTGAGTCAATTGATTTTAAGTACGCACATAAATTGTTCAATCCACGTGCATGACCCGTTAGCTTTCCTTGACTAAGTGCGATGTCGCGCAATATTTTCCTTCTTAGTTTATGTGGTACGGCACAAATTTGATACTTCATCCCTTACTTATCTTGCGAAAATGGGTTTTCACCCGAGTTCTTCCGGTTCACGAGCCACTCACTAACTTCCAAGTATCCCGTGAACAAAGTTGGTGTTCCGAAGCCTTGTCCAGGATAGCTAAAAAAACAATGCAAGTGATCACCAATTAGTGCAAATCATGGCGTTTGCTTTGTCCTCTTTCTCAACATATGATTCCTGCCCATGATGCGATGTCACGTCAACTCACTAAAGATAACGCAATGGTTGTTCGCTTTCCCTGGAAGAACACTTACGTTAGAAAAAAAAAGCCGCTTTGGAAAATCGAGATGGGGACCTTTTCTTTTTCGTTTCATTGACTCCATGGGGTCTGGTGTTGGTTGGAATCCAACCTGTAATCTAAATCTTCTCCAGGGTTCTCCCCTATTTTATTCCACTGAACAAGTATTTCTTTTATTGACCCAACAGACCTAATGTCATAAAATAGTTGATTTTGTGTTTCCGAAGTAAGGTTCGAGTATGCACGATGTACCAACTATGTACCGACGGTTGGGTTGAAACCAAATTTTGAGACAAGAATAGAAGAATTCTTATGCCCGCATAGCCTTGTCCTTACTCAATTACCTCAACAAATCACTGTCCGGAAGGACCCGCATGTCCTTAATTTCTAGCTGAATTCTGGAACATTTGGGAGTTGTTGGAACTAATTTTATCATTAAAGAGCCCAACCGCAATTCATTGACAAAACAAAGTGAAGCCACCAGCAACATAAGTACCTCATTCTAGATCTATCGATGCACTTTTCATGTTCATGAAGAAATTGTCCAATCAATCTTATTATACAAATGTCAATAAATCTTAATTTCTTTTATTTTGTCGATTTAGTATTAAAATTTTGTGCGAAATTCAAATATAGTTATTTCGATCAATTTTCGTCTGAAATAGTTGACATAACAATGTGTCAAATAAACTCACCCATGGGTAGCGGTTGGTTGAGATTTCTTCTCCAGCGAAGGAGGTCAAGGTTTTGAAACCATGTGTTATTAGCGATTAAAGTAAGAGGCCCTGGCGATGGATTATTGGCCAGTTTCCTCCGAGGTATAGTCGTTATTGGGCCTCTATCGCGGAGGTCTGTAAGACCCCAAATCGGCATAAGCCGATAAGGGTAGACTCCAGCGGATCCTCGGTCACCAAAAAAAAAAAACAATGTGTCAAATAAGATAAATGTCAATAATTGTTATGTTAGTGATTTTTTTAATGAAAATTGATTGGGAGGATTATATTAAAATTCCATGTTAATAGTCAGAAAAAAAAATTGACAAAACTGAAAAATTTAGATTGAATTGATTGAGTAATTTTCTCAAAAAGTTTTGAGTTGTTGAAACTAATTCCCATCATTAAATATCAAGGTCCAGCCACAGTCCATTGACAAAAACAAAGTAAAGCCTCCGGCAACATAAATAACTCCTTCTAGGTCCTGCTGATGCGCTCCTCATTTTCCACGAAGATGAGCTGAACCGTTCACATGGTGGAAAAGTCGTGTGGTTGGAATGACAATGGACTACGTGTGCCCCGTGAAGTCTGTGTGTACAGATTGAACGAGTCAAAATGAGAAGACTTCGCCCGTACGTACGTTTCCATGGAGTCAAAGTTCCACGTCCTTTGCAAAATCTTATTGTGACTGTGACTTGTTAAGTTTCCTGTAATCTTCTGGGTACTGCGCTTTTCAGGCTTTAAAAGGATGCAATTTATGACCGGAATAAGAGCGGTGGGTTTAGATCTCGCCTCTTTTGCCACTGAAAAATCAAGTTTGACGGGCCATAGAGTCGCAACAGGAAACATTCAGTAGTCAAAAAATGATGTCGAGTTGGTTATGGTTCGGGAGGCAGCATTAAGCTAGTTAAGCATTTGTATTAGGGAAAATTCATTAGAGGTACTCGCTATAGTGCAACAAGATCACGCTAGATATCGAGCCAACCGACCATCTTTGTACACATGAACATATGGTGTATAAATAACTCACTTGAATTTTCATCTCGCTTTGTAAACAAGTATCAAACCTTGCATATCTCGTGCTTGTGATATATATTGTCTCAATTTTTTTTTTTTAATTTGTACTTTTCATATTGCTAGGCATCATGAAAAGGGGTGTAATTGCTAAATTTACGGGACAAAGTCAATGCACAGTACAAAAAGATGAGCCAACATAAACTTCTAATTTAAGTTTTGTGCCCGACATAACGAATAAAGTTCAGGAATATCATGAGCTTTCATTGCAAGCAGGTTCTCTCTGGTCGAGTACTTCCAAAACGGTGATATGAGCAAGACTCCAACCACCATTATTAGGGCCAATAAGCAACTCCACCAGCAGGATCACAACCCAAAGACAGACCCAACTGAACAATACATAAAAAAGAGTTAAAAAATAAAGAAAGCTTCTATTGACAGCAAACAAAACACCACACATGCATAGTGAATATAGTGCTGAGGCTTGATATGGTAAAAAGGAGAAATAGGGACTCTGCAGATCTAGGATTGAGGTTAAATGAATTGAATTTTCAAAAGAGGCATGCTGTGCAGGTTAAAACATGGCACATGCAAGCACAGGACAGTTCCATGATCTTGAAATTTGATGACAAGCATCCAATGCTTGATGTGAAAGCTTCCGCATTGTTTAACCAGACTTTAGTGGGGATTTGGATTCAACAGAAGAATGAGGCACAACAACTAGTGTGATGTAGTGGGCTCATGCTTTCATATTCAATTATCTCACAGGGCATCAACTTCAGCCTGGAAAATGGCAGTGCTTGGGACCACTTGGGCCCTCTAATCATCTTGTGAATGTCTCCAACGGCACACCTCGATCAGTCTGAAGGCCACATTCTGCAGATCCTCAAAACCCATCATGCTTACGACAAAGCATCCGAGCTGAGATTCGTAGGAGCAAAGTTTTGCATAATGATTAATGTACAGGAAAAGGAAAAGGAAGAACATCATTCCTCACTATGAAACATTCGATCACTTGTCAATCAAATAAGCTGATAAAAGGAAAACATTTTACATGGGAAAATATGCCTTAGCTCATCCACAACCCTAAAGCACGAATCAGCAGGTTCACCAGGATAAACGGAGACGGGGAAGAACTTCATCAGAAAAATTTTTGCAATCCTCCCTTTTCCCTTCTGCGGTGATGATTCTAAGGCCCTAGATTATAGAGTGCTTCTCTCTTATTGAAGCTTTACTGCTAGAGTTGCAGGTGAAGAAGTAGAATGGATCAAAGAAGAACTTGGAGGAAGACAGTGTCTCGGCCTACTGTTTTTGCTAGCAGAACGCAGATGGCGAGATGATGGTGTATCAGCTGAACGACTGGAAGAGGGGAACCTGCTCGATTGGCTTCTCAGTTTCTTCTTCTCTCCTTCAAGGATCACTTGGTCCTCCGATCTGACTTGCCGAACCTTCGTCTCATTTAATCCAGCAGGAAGCACGCAATTGCAGAAGAAACCTAATCATCCAAATAAACCAAAGCACAATCACTTTTTTTATTGTGTTATACAACAATAAAATCAAGAAAAAATTAAGACATCTCAACCCCTACTCAATAAGATCAGATAAAATTTCTCTGACCCTCTATCCCTCTCCCTGTCTAAACAAAACAAGGTCTCAGAACATACAGGTAGTCACCTGGCATTCATCAAACCATGACAACATGGCATATAGGCCAGCTGCATTGGTTCTACACCATGCAAATCAGATACTTAGACAATGCATCTGACATGACTAGAAAACAAGAAGCATCTTCTCTCTTGCAACTAGATTGGCTATGTAAAAGGAGATTCAAGATGGGGATCCTCAACATATTCAGATCCTTTAGCTGGTAAAAGAAGGCAGGATTGTTTCGAATGGTATTTCGCTGTCAAAGATGAAGCATTTACCAAGAGCACTTTCAGATAATCTGTTCACCCGCAATTTTCCGTATTTTCTTCCCAAGTAGCTATAAAAACACCCTATATAGCTTGATTGTGCATGGTAGATGTAGAAATTAAGATAATTCATGGTGCAAATTCAGAATTCCATAGGTTAAGTAGCATCGGGCACTTATAACAGTCCCATGCAATGGAAACAGGTGACAAGGATGGCAAATTTACTATTATAAAGACTCAACTAAAAAAGGTTACCTAGCTCAGTGACAGCAAGGCTGTACTTCTAGTTCTTGACAAGAGGCTAGCGATACTCACCCTGATGCCTTAAGGCCAATGATTCGAAGGAAAAGTTGTGAAATCAGTGAACTAAAGCTTAGGCTGCTAATGGATCTGGAAACATGGTAACCGCTATGGAGATCCTATTGTCAAATATATCGAGAAGTAAACTCGTGGCACTTCCAGAAGTCAGTGGAATATGAATAAAATGTGAGGGATTGGATGCTTGAAGGATGCTGGTCCCATATGGTAGTAAAAGGATTTCAGCAAACTGCATTGCAGTCTAAGATCTCAGTACCATATGTTTCCCACTGTGCAGATGAGTTATAAGATAACACAAGCAAAATATTATCATTTTACAATGAATACAAGGGAACTAGAACTATGGCAGGCAGGACAGATAATGAAATGACATTAATAATCATATCATATCTTACCAAGTCGAGCCAGTCGATTGACCCAACGAGGGATCGGTTTCCCTGTCAATCTATTGCACACGTCGTTGCAGAAGTGATTGCAATTTTTTGTAATAAGATGGTATGTGTTTCCAGAGTATTGTTCAGCTAGTTTCTCCATAAATGAGCGGACTTCTTTGGGGCCTAAGTCTGTCCTTCCAATCAAAATTGATTTTCTGAAGGTGAAACCAGGACAGTGCTTTGGTTCAACTTCAAATATTCCCGTTGTTGCATGTTCATGTGCTCCAAAACCATATTCAACATTGTGTACTGCAAATGGAACATAACAAAGACGAATATCCTTAACTGGAAACAGCACAACTTCATAGACATTCAAGTACACGTAAACACAGAAAGTCAGAAGCAGTATACTATTCATATAATAGTATGCAATCCTCGTGAAGGAAAAAAAGGAAAATTAAGATAAGCTAATCAGAGTATCGATCGACTCTAGCGTCAAACAGTACGAATTAATTTCTCCCTCTCAACTAACCCAACCTAACGAAGCTTTACGTTGTACTAGTCATTAAAATCTCCAGTCAAGAGTATCAGAAAGTCCAAGAAACTAAAGACCAAGTCTGCTAAATTAGGTTAGGGTCGATGGTAACAGCAGCAACAGCTTCAGCAAATTCAACCACTTCACACTGCGTTTCCTCCAGTTTCCAGGGTAACCAAATAGAGCAAGTGCAGATCCTCGTCTTCAACTCCTGTCATCGGCCCAATCATAATGCAACTCCAAACTACGATTCAACAGGGTATGCAAACGCAAGTCCAGCCAACGATTCAACAGGGTATGCGAAAATGTACTAAACAAAACATAATTATACATCACAACGCAACTCCAGCCTATGTTTCAACAGGGTATGCAAAAATGCACTAAACAAAATATTATTCTAAGTATATCTTTCTTTAATTACACTAAGCTAGCTGCTAAAAAAAGAAGATGGACAATTTGGCCAATCACTAGCTACCGCGAGTTGCCTTCGTCTCCCCCAATACGCCTCAGATCACGAAGAGCACCGACAAGAACCAGCTGCTGCTAAAGCTCAAGCATTTTCTTCCCGTTCAGCCGACACGAATCCGCCAAAACTCGAAAACCCCACAAATTGGATTACCCGCGAGAACCAATTCCACCTTCCAGCTCACTTGCCCCGTCGATATCCCCAACGACCCAAAAACCCAACACGCAACGAGAACCCAAATCCCACAACCAAAGCTCAGACCTTTACCTTGCACGCCGGAGTGATACACCCCAAGCCCGAGCCAATAGGCGTACCCGTTGATCGGGGTCAAATCGTACACGTTCAGGTAAACCGGGACGGACCCGTTTCTCTTCTTCCGGGTCACCGTCACCATGTTACACAACATCTCCGGCAAAAAAAAAGAAAAAAGAACGCAACCTCCACAAGACTCCCACCCCACAAGACGAGACGGGAGCAAAATTAGCGACGGAGGGAAGGCAGGGGGAGACAGGGCAGGGCAGGAGGCGAGGGAGGGAAAAGCAGAGAGAAAGTGGAGATCCAAAAGAAGTGATTGCGCGTGGAGGGGCGTGGGGGCGTGGTGGTGGGGAGCCTTATTATATTGCAGATGGTAAAAACACCACAACAACAGCAAAGCAAAAGCAACAGCAACAGCAGAAGCAACAGCAGCACCAGCAGCAGCAGCAATGATGACCCGGGATTGGGAACGCGGCAGGAAGAGAAGAATTTCAGCAGGAGGGCGTCGAGATAAGGAAACGGGAAAATGTTTGAATTTTTATGGGGAAGAGAGAATAATCCTCGGAAGGAGGGAGGGAGGAAGGAATGGGGGTTGGTTCAATAGCTTCCATCGGCGGCCGAAAGCGTCTTGGACGGATCCGGATTTCCTCGGGGGCCGTACTCTTCCCCCCGCCCCCCCCAGATCGCTTTTCCTCGTTCGGATTTTTTTACCCTTTTCGCCTCTTTTGGGGTTGGTCTTTGCTGGAGAGAATCCTCTTGCCATTTCTAGCTGCACTTAAAAAATAAATTAGGAGAATTTTTAGAATACATAATTTTCCCTTTTTTTTTTTTTTGGTTGTTGTGGGGGAACAATAAATAGATGTTTATTTAAAAAATAGCTCAGAGAGTTTTTACTCGAGCTTGAGAAATTTTCCGAAAAATAAATTCAAAGGGATTGTGTGTCGTGTCAATGAGGAAAGAGGGTGTTGACTCTTCTTTTCCTAACCGGTCCGCAATGGCATCTCTCTGTCCCTGTCGCGAGACAAGACAGCTTCTTTGAATTTTCGTATTTAGTAGTCATGATTAGTAGGGAACTCCGGAATCTATTACAAAGTGATACCTTTTGTGCATGAGAAGGATATCCCTCGGTTGCCATTCACTTTGATAGGAGATACAAGCTTCTATATGATTTTTTTTTTAATGGAAATTTGACTGTCTATAACCGAGACACTAACAATGGTCTGGCTGATTAGATTGGGTTACATGAGATAATTGACAACAGTATTCACTAGGCATGTAAGTTTCTTGTCTATTTAAGCTAATCTCATGAGCTTTATTTGGCTATTGATTGGAAATTCTAATAACTTAGGTTATTGCAATTATTCACATTACCATCGAGAATCGATGATGACCGTGATAGTTTATTACAATATCTATATTGAGGTAGCAGTGGCCTACCTAATTTCTCCACAATTAAAATATCAATGGCATTGCTTACATACAAATGACACATTATAACTTGACAATTAACCTTATTTTTTCACCAAGCAGCCGGTTGACTTGGGTGACTTTGGGAATGATAAATGGAAAATAGTCAAACTAGACACGAGGGTTAGATAGCCAATCTTTTGAGTTAGGTAATGAGAGGAAGAATGGACACTACATTGGATGGGCATATATTGGATTGGACTGTTCTTCTACTAATTAATGGTTATAATTCTTTAATTAAGCAAAGTCCCGTTGACTTATGCAGGACTTGGGGAGGGAGTAGGAGTGCATTTAGGTTTTGACGGGCTTTCTCCACCCAAGATTCTGCGCCAATGCAGCAATGCACTACAAGAGTGGGAGTCCTACTCCCACTCCCAATGAGAAACCACTTTCAGTCCCATTCAACTTTTCATGATCTTTTTAATGCACATATCACCCCTAAAAGAAAAAACAATACCATTAAAGATGTGATATGCACGTGCGAGGAAAAAATTATTCAAAAAATCTTAAATTTATTTTACAACGGTTTTAATTTGACTAATTTGATTCTAAAATTTTGATAATTTTTAATATAGTCTTTTTTCGATCAATTCTAGCTATAAATGTCTAACGTGGTGGTCTAATCGACGTCAATCATCTTACTCGATGTAACTTATGCTAATGTGAATAATTTTCGTAATTTTTTTTAAAAATTTTCTGAATTTTTTCCTTTTTCCTTTTCTTGTATTTCTTTTTTCTTTTTATTTTTTTTCTTATTTCTATTTGTAGGTCTTCGGGTCCCCACCTATGGCTGGTTATCTCTATTGGCCATCGTTGAGGGCTTGACAACCGGTGAAGGGAAATAGGAAAAAGAGAAAAAAGAAAAAGAAAAAAAAAAGAAAAGGAAAGGAAACAAAAATGAAATAAAGAACTTATTTAGAAAATCTTTAAAAACTTTTGCAAGAATCTTTCACAGTTAATACCGGCCTTGCTATGTAGGACGGCTAGTGTTCACGTGAGTGATTTTGACCAAAATTGACTAGAAATGACTATATTGAAAATTTATCAAAATATTTAGAATTAAATTAATCAAATTTGCAAAAAAAAAAAATAGTTAGATTAGATAATTTATTACTAAATCAGCCGCCGTAGAACAAGTTCAGGACTCTTGGACAATAATCCCATGTGTTAGAGTGATCAAATAAGTTACATTATCCGATTGTCCGTCCTATACGCCATGCATGTATAGTAGCCACTACTCAATTACTTTTTCCAAACCATCAAATGGGTCTAGAGAAAGGTCCAATATAATATATTTCAAATCGGAAGACTTGGCGTAGAAACCGGTCAAAATCTTAAGAGTACCACATGCGTCCGAACTATTGAGATGACGATGACGAAGAAGAGATTGTAATAATACAACCCCCTAGACGGGGTCACGAATCCAAAAGGACTATAGTTTTTTAAGTCTGATGCAGACTGGTAAGTAACGAATGTGGCTGGGGGGGAGCGACCATGCCCATGCGCATAAAATTTCATGTTCCAATTAATATTTTAAAGCTAGCGTTCTTCTGGTCCATTCAGTCGAGAGAGATGGGCAAACCCCAAGAAAGTTAAATAGTGAATAAATCAATTAAATTAAATTAAATAGTAGATAAATTAAATTAAAGTATAAAAAAAAATTTGGATGAAATTGAGCATGAGGGGAGCAGCATGATGTGGACGTTTATCGAAAGGCGACAAGGGAGGAATAAATAAAAGGTGCCGTGCGTGTCGGAGGATGGCGGGGTGGGAGGGACCGCAGTGGAGCTAACATCATTTATTCCCATGCCGGGCGGCCTGGTCCTTAGGCTGCATGGTCTGCTGAAATTCACCTACTGAATAAAAGTGGCATTGCAAGTTGGCAAGTCCCATGGAATGTTGACTCGCTCGAGGTGTGGTTTTTGGGATCGCCGATGTGATCTAATCTTGAGATTTTTGTGGGCTCTATAGATTTGGCTTGTCCAAGGGCATCATATAACTCCAATTAAATTGGGAGACATTTGATTAAAATTGTTTTCCTATTTGAGCATTGAAAAACGATAATAGTCTGATTAATTTATGTTTCGATCCCCTATCTAATCTATCATTTTGTGGAAATATTTCAAATATAACTCTAAAGTTGGACTGTTTTCTTGAAATTTTTTAGAGTGAATCTTATCTCATATAAGATTCTAAAATGGGTGGTTTAATTTCCAAAATACACTAATGTGCATCTCGTGTGCCTCTTTTCAAGCTATGGTTGGTACCAATGTTTATCCAAAGTATTTTCTTTATATTTCTTTATTTTTTTTTCTTTTTTGCCCTTTCTTCTGTTCATCTACTCCTTCGTTATGTCTATGAAAGTCGTGACCGCAGTCAAAGATCGCAAGCCTTGCACGGGCATAAATTTGTGATTACATTAGGTCGGCCACCTCCATGGCCCCGACATTGGGGCTTAGCTTAGTCAATTCGCTCGATATTTGGCTGTGAGATGTCGAACCTCTCGAGTGGCCATGGCCATGACCGAGGGCTTGGAGATTGAATGACCATGGACACGAGTGAAAAGAGCTGGAGACGGCAGTGCGTGAGAGAGCTAGAGAGCCGTGAGTGAGAAGAGAGGGAGCAACCATAGCTGTGAGCTCGAAGTTTGAGCTACCATAGTTTGAAGCTCAAAGATCTGGTGGCCATGGTTGCAAGCTCAAAAAGAGAAAATGGCAATGGCTGCTAATTTGAAACTAGAGCGACCATGGTCGAAAGCTCGGAGATATGGCGGCCACGACCGCGACTGAGAAGAGAGAGAACAGCCATTAGCATCGTTGAACTAGCGTAGGATGGGGAGTAGTTGTAGCCTTGTAGGTGATGCTGGTACATAAGATTATTGCGCGACTTCCTCACGTCGAGCGAAGTCAAGCACTGGAAATGGGTTGGCAAAGTGCGGAATGAGGAAGAAAATGAGAAAAATAAGAAAGAAAAAAAAAAAAAAAAAGAAAAATGCTCCTAGACGAAAATGCCCCTACCATGGCTTAAAAAGTGGCATGTGAGATGCCTATTGGTGAAGATTGGCAGGGCTGATGGGTCGGGGGTGTGTTTTGAGACAAAATTGCCAACTTCAGTGCTTAATTTGAGACACAATCCACTTTGAAGACATTTCTAAGGTCCCATTTGAGGGCCCTATTTGAAATTTCCCTTCTTCTTTTTTGAGTGATAACATTAATTTTGCTCAATTATGTGGATTTTCAGCAAAAATGCATAGATGGGCCACCGCGTGCTAACTTGTGAAGAAACATGAAAGGATTGTTTTCGGATAGTGTCGATTGAATTGAAGCCCTTCATATAGTGATTGATTAAAATATATATATATATATATTATATACATTTGATAGAAATGACGTACACATAATACCAAGTGGCCAAGGAGGGCGAATGCATTGCCAGTCGCTAGGCCCTTCCTTTGATCCATCATCTCTTTCAGATGAATTTTTGCCACTACGTAAGTAAATCCATTTCATGTCTCCAAGGTGCATATCAGCTACCCTTTTTCAGCAAGATCTCTATCATGTGTACAACTAGTGTAGTAAAATTTGCTTGAAGAAAAAATAATGCACAACATATGAGATAAAATAGATAAAAAGAGAAATTCCACTTTCAACGACAAAAGGCAGATTCTATTTCTCTCTATGGTAAAGCCTTTTATAAATGTGTGCATGGGTAACCTTATTCCAAAGTGAACAGCAAAGTCACCTGCTTCTGATTTCTTCTTGACGAAGTTAAATGTATTCGCATATGCTTTTCTTAGTTTGGTTAGTGATGAATTGGAAGCAAAAGCAAAAGTGGATGGCAGCCTCTGATGGGAGCAATTTGGCTTTAAAGATTTCCTTATATCAAAAAGCACATTGCAAATACTAATAAAGTTGAGACATCTTCTACTTTGAATCTCCAATTATTACTTTTTCTCTTATCATTGATAAAGCTTGCTCACGGATGGTAAATGAGGACTATTGATTTTAACCATAATTGACTATCGTGCCACAAGTAAAACAAGTTTTCTTGTGATTTATAGACAAAGCGAAAATTTGAAAATGTGTCTATTGGTTGTTGTGAAATATTTTGAGAACCACCTTTTTGATGATAAATGAAGATTGTCTAAGGCATACAAGCACTGTTTAAATGATAATTTTCTTTCTTCAAAGAGTTCAAAGTATAGATGCATGGTTATCCTATAAGACTCAAAAGACCTTTCGATTACTGTATATTTCAATATTTAGTCAAAACAAGAACATCGAGAATTGTACTATCAATAGAGAATGTAAAAGAAGAGCATGTTTCATTTGTTAAATTGAACAATGAAGAACAGGTTGATATTTATAGGAGAAATAGGTTGGCGAGAAGCTGGAAAGCAATGACTACTGATGTGAAAATGGCTCCAATGATGAAAAATTAAAGGTTTAGACGTAAGGATATTTCGTTTGCTCATACATAGGCTTTTTTGTATAAGGCCTCTAGACAACAACAGAAGTTCAGTAAAAATGAACCATGGATTGGGTCACGTGTATACTTTGTGCATGGGATACGCAAAATCTAACTTTACATGTGGTTTGATCTAAGTTCATATACATAAGTTCAACGCATTTTTCTTGTCTTTACCAAGCTGGTAAAGTGAACCCAATGATAAAGTGAATAAAAGAGAGCTTTCTAAGCAAGGTGAGACAAGGAAAAGAAATAGAAGCAAGCTTTTTGAAGGACTTTTTCCAACATTAGTTGCAGGATTTGGACAGTGACCGGGATTTTGGATATTTTTTTCTTAGTTTTGGGAATGCTTTGATCAGTTTTGTTTTCTTAAAACTTGCAATGCAAAATGATAATATGGCCTGTGCAAGGTCCGTCCATGTCAGAGAATGGCCCATGGCACGATGTTAGCCCTGTTTCATTTTGGGCCTTCAGCCTCGTACTTTCACTTTAGGTAAAGTGGAATTCATTTTGCTGGGAAATTATACATATTTTTAACTCCTGAACTTCAGACAAAAAAAAGATTAATTTTATAGGTATATAGTCACCAAAGCCAAGCATTTCTTTTGAACTAACCGATCATCTTCTTGCTGATCATCCTTCAGAAGACCAGTAGCTGATCACATTTCTATTTTGGGTGTATAATTTTTTGGAGAAATTTCTATATCCTCTTGAGAGGTTATTTGAATAGTTAATCATTATAATTGCTACATTTCTAGGGATGATGTTTGATAATAAGGGCAATTTAAATTGAATCACACGCTAGTTTCATTTCTTAGAGATCTGATTACAGAGTGGGAAGTTTGAACTCGCAACCTAATTTTAGCATAAGTACGATTAAAACATTGAGCCCCCCTTTCTTGTCACATTGAATCGAGTACTCGATAGGATCTCAATGTTCTGCAGATCCATTTCATTAGATATAAGAAACATAATTAACTTTTAAGAGTACTTAATCTATTGAGAATCCAACTTCTCTTCCATTTGACTACATGATGCATGACAACTTAATCACGAAACTAAATTGATTCCTTGATTTGCCGGTGCCAACCTGTTTTATAGGTTTACTGACAGGAAGTATCCAGTGAAAGCACTTAAGACTCCCGGGGGCAAACCTAGCCTCACGTGAATCCCTAGGTGATCATCACTAGGGTTTTGCATCAAGTAAGCAACTTGTGGGATTGGAGGGACCAAAGGGGACACATAGGCTGCTTCTTCACTGAGGAAACCAACCTTGTGGAATGGCATTCTGGTCCAGTCAGACACAAGGGTCAGCTCCTTCAATGGAGGCAAGGAAGCTTGTGGCCCTTCGAGTGCTTTCATATACGCCGTCACGTATTCATCATTCACAGATCTTTTGGCCTCTCTTATCTTCTCGATTATGTCCGCATGGCTCGATTCCATCAGTTCTCCGGCCGTTAACGCCACCGAGGCGAGCACGTATGCATTGCCGCTGAAACCCTTCGGGAGCGGAGGCGACAGCCTGTTCCTTGTGTCCACTGCAAATTGGAGGCACACCAGTGTTCCTTTGTGTAGTCCAAAAGCCTTGGTCCTTGCCTGAAGTGCGACAATCCATATAGTATAAGGTTAGAGTTGGATGTTGGAACACGAAAATAGGACAATTCTACTTTGTTTTTTAATAAAGAAAAAATGGATTCTTTTTTCGTATCAGTACTTTTAAGAAAGAATTGCTAAATGTCAAAAAAGTCGTTGTTAAAAAAAGTTTCCAGTTACTTAATTTCCTGTAATTTCTTGATTACTTATTGGGACTTTTATTAAATTACTTACCCTTTTTGACAGATTACAAATTATTAAATTTTCTTATATTTTACTAGTTTTTATTTGTCTTTCTTATTAACGCCTTAATTTACCAACTACATAAATTTACCAATTTTTTTATCAGACCGATTTGCTAATTTTTTCAATTAAATTTTCAACTATTTTTGGATTACCAATCCTCATTTGAATTACTTATTAACAACTACTTATTTTCTACAATTTGGTAAATAAAAGAAAAATAAAATTGTTAAGCAATTCAATTGAGGGTTGGTACCCCAAAATTAGTTAGTTAGTAAAGGTTGATTACTTTTGAAAGAGTCGGTTTAACTTAAGGAGTTGCTAAGAAATGGAAATAAAAATTTGAAAACAATTGAAAATTTTTGCAAAATAAACAATACCAAATAAATGTCGGTAAGTAACTCAAATGAGAGTTAATAGCCCAATACTAGGTGTTAATTTAATGGGAGGAGTGGGTGAATCATGCTAATTTAGGTTGGTAGTCTCTAAACAGTTCATAAATTAAAGGGGTTGCTTACCAAGGTAAATAAAAGTTGGTAAATGAATACAAAAGTTGGTAACTAAGAAAAATAGTTAATGTTGGTAACTCAAATGAGAATTGATAGTCTAATTTGTAGAATAATAAGATGTCACAGTTAGCTATTGTTAACTAACATGGATATTATATGTTTTATTTGTTTTGCGAAAAATTAATGATTTGAAAAGCACTTTCCTAAAAATGATAAATTGTATAGCTTAAAATAAGTAGTTTATAGAAAATATTTTTATTATTGATAATAATTTATATTTAAACTTTTTGTGATTATTATTGTAAACCATACAAGTAATTATTATAAGTAAAGTGTCTTGCATATCATTTATTTTTCTTGAAAAAAAAATGGAGCCTAAAGGATCCATTTATTGTAGGATGAACAAACGCTATTTCTATTTGTTCTCTGTAGCCCTAACTCCATGATAAGTTGTGCTGAGAACTCACATATAAGAACAACAACAAATTATCAGCAGCAAAAATGTACATAAGGTCTAAAAATCAGGAATTAAGGAAAATCGACCTTCCACAGGTGAGCTGAAACCGCCTCAAAGGTTGAACATGAGAAGCTGCCATTCATCCCCTTGCACAACTCCCCTTTTAAGCTTTCTATGAACTCCTCGCTCAAATCAAAAGTCTTGGGAACCAAACTCGAACTCTTCACATCAGACAAGATGTTCTGATTCACGGCTGATTGCATTATCAATTGATATAAATGATCAATAGCAGCAGCACTTTTCACTGGGTTAGCGATTGCCACTTGTTTCTGAGGATTCAGAAGCAATAGCCTACCTCGGTCATGCACTGGCATATTAATCTCAAGACGATATCCCTTTTCTTTGGTAACTGCAGAATTTGAAGACCAGGCACGAAGAAAGTCGTATGCAGCAGGTCCGTCAAATAATGAGTGGCTTGTACCCATTCCTATGGAATAGCCTCCACATTCAAATTGAGTCACCTGCATAACCATGGTTCATTTCTCAGTCTGCTCCTAGACTTACTCTAAACAGCACACTAAATCAAACTGTTGGACCGTTTATACATTTGATCTAATCAAACCTCATCTATATACACTTCAAAGCCCTTACATGTCTGTATTTGTTGTGATTAAGTACAACAGTAAGTACATGGATACCCTGATGTATGTGACATTATTAATCGACATCTAAACCTTTTGTACGGTGACCGACCTTGCTAAGGGAGATATCAACGTTGGGAGAGAATTCTAATACCTTGGTCTGCTGAAGCTCAAAAGATTTAATACTCACCTGAGCAACAACTAGAGGCATCTTGGACAAGTCCCCATCAAAGTCAGGCTTGTAGACCAACTTCTCAAAGAACTCATTGTATTGTGATAGATCTCCAAGATCTGAAACCTTCACTTGAGCGACAGCTTCAGCTAAAACCACACCTTCATTGTTACACCAAAGATTGAGCTTCCCATCTTCTGGGTTCAAGCTGAGCCTACCAGCAGCTGGATACCACAATGATAATGTCTCTTCTAGGTCAAGTCTTAAGCTATCAAACACACGACCAAGTGAAATTTCATTCTTGGAAAAGTTACTATTGAGAGGTGGTTTATAAAAGAAGACCAAGTACATGAGAGCTGGACACTGTCTGTCCAGGTTAGAGAGATCGAGGAGCTTTGGAGGTTGCAATGTTTTCGGTCGTACAATGATTGTCCTTCTAATTGAGACACCCAAATGATGGCTCTCATGCGGGGTGGCCATGGAAATTGTAGCTTTGAGAATGGCTGATCTGCAATGTTTTCAAGGTCTTATTGTGAATGAAAGAAAAGAGGGGTTTGCGAATATAAAGAGAAGAGAGAGGCTAGAGATTCCATGAGGGTCATGAACCCCACTTGTATCTGTCTTCTGCACTTTTTTAAATTGTTAACCATTGAAATGGGATTGAGTTGGGGATTGTGAGCTAGGCTAATTTTATAAACTCAAATAAACGCTTTGCATTAAGCTGTTCAGGAAGAGGGCAATTCCATATATTTAATTGCTTGACTATGTTATCTGGATCACACTGGATGGGTAGATCAATGAAAATGACCTACTAACCTTGGTCTAACTAATTTGAGAAATCAATAGATAAAACAATGATCAGTCTGGCCCATACATCAAAATTTTATGAAACATTAATTTCTGGCTATACACGATGCACGATTCTGGGAATCCGGTCAGCCTCTCCCATTTCATGAAGAAAACATATTGCATAAATTCATCGATTTGATCACTGAAAAATGATAAATAAAATCAATTTTTGTACATGAGATGTACTTAATTTGTCCTACAATGTATTAATCTCACTTGATTTATAGATTGAGTTTATGTTGTATGTACTCATTTTTCATGAACTAATTATAATGTGCGATATCAATTCAAGTAAATTTAATGCATTTAATTATATTTTATTTTTGCATTTCTAGGAAATTTAACTGTGGTTTAAGAATCCAATGAAGTTAGGATAAGTAGCAGGTAAGCTCTTAACAAATGGGGAGACAAAACACATTACCGCATTGGCTTAATTACTAATAAACGTAATGACTAATCGCAACTTAATAAATATAAAGGGTAATCATCTGAGTTCATTATAGAATTCATTTCTCTTTGATCCATAAATGCAAATTCGAATGTCTCCTTTTTCTCCATGAAACCTGCTTTTGTGCCTAGCCACATTGCGACAAAACTACAAAAATTGCCAGTTACAACTCACCTTCAAACACCAAATTTTCTGACAAAGATGATGATTTTTCTAGAATAAAATAGTGGGTTTTCTCTTTTTCACAATTCAAAAAGGAGAGACATTACAAAAACTTCTGTATTTATGTCATTTAGGAAAATGACAGAGCAAATGGAAGTAGAACGCATATATTATGAGTAATCATCTGATGCCAGAATTCCATGTCTTAGGTTTAACAATGAACACCACATGCATAATTAATACAACTTTCTGCAATAATGATAATTTGATGGAGCTTTAGTATTCCTGCCTTTCTTGTGCACTTGGAGCTTAGTCACTTCAACTTTAGTTCCCAAGCTTTGCCTATAACAACTCGACGATCTCAAATTGGAGGTCAACTTTATCTTTTGAATTTTTGTTAAGTCACAAAGCATAACGAAAATGAAGAACTTGGCAGCTTTTGGACGAAAAAAAAAAAAAAATGACCCGATTCAGTGTAAAAGGCAAAACAGTTCATTATCTCATAACCCTAAGAGTGCTTGTTGCAGGTGGATGATGGCTTTTGCTTCTACAAAAGAAGAAAGAAAGAGAAAAGAAAGTCTGAAAAACCCCACCTGGGCACTGAAGGAGACATCTTAGGGTTTTGGACAAATTTCGATGTCTTTTCAAATGGGACAACTATATGTATATGTATCTATGCACAAGATGAATCTAATAATGCAAGCTTCTTTATCACATCTCGTGAAGAGAGGACAAGCATGGAACAGGTCCACATTTCAGCAGGAACTCATGACTAAAACACGCGTCTAAAAATTTGAAAGCATGAACTAACTCTAGCGTAAATCTAAGTCAGTGTGAAAAAACCTTATCATTATCGAAGAAGACAACTCAGGTCAATGATCTAAATTTTCCTTTTCCTTGTATAATATTCAAATTTTAATACACCATACTGATGAAAGGATCAAAAAGTGAAGCCTCTTCTGGGTGTCCATGATCCTATCAATCCTTTCATATGGCAGAGTAATGAGATGTGAAACATGATAAACATAGTATACTAAGCGTTTGGTTGGAACAATAAATTGATAACGATCCTAAAAACCATCTATATAAATTGAGATAGAGGAACAAAGCTTGCATGATGTGGGAAGTTTGAAAATTCGAGACAGATCAGACGAAACAAAAGAGAGAAAATGAACTTTGTTCTGAGACAACAAAAGAAAAGCAGAAAAGTTCAATCAGGAACAGAAGATAAGTGGGCTGAGCTTGCTGGAACCACAGGTTGGCATGTCTCTTGGAGGAAATTGGGGTGTAAGATTGAAGGAGAAGCATGCGTGAAGGTTGAAGCCCTCGACAGTTTGTCTCTCGTTGTCTCCACTTTCCCAGCATTTTGCCTCATTTCCTGGTTTTACCTTTGCCTTTGCTTCACTCCTTTTTCTCTCCCCTACACTTTTCTTTTCCACTCTCTCCATTATTTAACCAACAAAAGATGATCCACCACTATGTAACCAGCATATTATATTACTTCTCATAGGTTCCATGTCTTCTAGAGTGTACAAGTGAGCATAAGTACTCGGCGCAGCTTTAGCATTCTCTTACATATTTTATCTTACTAGGCCTTGGAATCTTCCTTGACGATCACTTGTCTTTCGGTGCAAAAATCAAGATTTTATTAGAAGCGGTGCATGGCATAATAAATATATTGAAGAATGCCTACCATGTTGAGAGCTGATAGAGTTGTACACCACGAAATGTGAAGTCTCTTTGGTTCCTTTTCGTTCGTGACCTTTTTGACTTTTGTTCAGGGAGAGTAGCATGCAACAAAAGTCAAAATTCTCTGTCAATTATTAGTCACCTTTAGATATTAGAAGGGAATGAATCCAAGTAGGAAGAAAGTGTTGTTATATTTGAAGTAGTTTTATATATTAGTGATTACTTACTTTACATACATCACAATCACTTTATATCTATATGTTGGTGACTTTTTATAACGAGGAAAATTTGTCCAAGAAATCATAATAATTGTAGGGCTATCAATTCAGTCCTACATATTCCAAATCTTTTGATTGTTTTCCATATAGTTCATCAGGTCAATTTATGCCGGAAATCATTGATGGTGGTGTTCTAATTAGAGTCAACCATTTTATGTGGCGTGATTAATGGTTGACGTTGACGATCTCAAATAAAACAATGTCATTTTGTAATTTTTTTTTTTAATTTTCTGAATTTTCCTTTATTCCCCTCTTCTTTTCTTTCTTTTCTTTTTTTTTCCTATTCAATTTTTCATCTTCTTATCTACTAGTTGCCAAGGCCTCGTCAATGACCGGTGAAGTTTGTTGGTCATTGGTGAGGGCTGTATTGCCCTCACCTATGGCCGGTGAGGGGCATTCACCATTGCTAAGGCTTGCATGACCTCATTAGCCAACAATCTAGACAGATGAAGGAAAAAAAATAAAAAGAAATAAAGAAATAAAAATTTAAAATTTAAAAGTTTCTCAAAATGACGTTTTGAGCCTTGTTGGATATGTCAGATTGCGATCGCCCCACGCTGTGAGAATCTAGATCTAATCCCAGCCAACATTACTCCTTAAGCGAACAGTAAAAGACTCATTTTCGTATGTCTAATTCAAAACTTGATCAAGGATAGCGTAACGAGATGTCATGTTGCCTAAATCAGTCACGGTTGTGCCCTATCAAGCTGATGTCTATTTTATTTCTTTATTCTATTAAATTTATTTGTTCAATTGCTTGTTTTTCGAAATAGCCATCTAGTTAGTTTTGTATTTGAGATATGGCCACAATGACAGCCATAGCAAGGCCGCCTTTGCCTATGGCCTCCAAGGCCATGGCGATGTTCATCGACCTCTGCGGGGGAAGAAAACCAAAGGAGGAAAGGAACAAGAAAAGGAAAAAAATGATAAAAAATTCGAAAAAAAAAAGTAATATTAAAAATAATTCATGTTAACATCAGCCAACACCGATGTGGACAAGTATGTGCTAGTTGGCTAAAATTGACCGGATAGATTGAATTGGCATAGGTTTAGGGATTGATTGACACAATTATAATAGACTTATGACTTTTTGATAATTTTCTTAACAAGCGAGACAACTGATTAGGGGTGAGCAAGATGGATCAATTGAACTGCAAATCGCTTGAATTGGACTAAACCAGCCAGTTGGGTCAGATTCCTAGGAGTTTCGGTTTGGTTTTTGATTTCTAAAAGTGGAACTGGTGTTTAGGTGGTTCGGTTGCTTTTTATATATTTATTTTCATCTTTTTTAATGTCTCACGCACACCTTCTCTCCTCTTTCAATCTTTCCTTTTCACCTCGCGGCGCTCATGCCTAAGCTTCTTTTTCGGACTTTCCCTTTCTCTAGATTTCTTCTCTTCTCATTGAGTTCGAGACATTCTCTCCTTTGACCTTGACTAGTTCAATTGGACCGCTGGGGAATCCACATATACGTGTGTATGACAAGTGCAAGATCCTCGAACGGGAGAGCCTTCTAGCTTCATCAGGGATCTGACCCCTCAGGAACAGACAACCCTCCGCATACAATTCTTCGAGCATCTTGACCAATCCGATGGTGTCTGGTAACCTTCTTATCTTTGTATAGTCGATCCCGATCGCCCTCAGTTTCTTCAGGCAGGTTGACTATACCTGATGATGACAAATGCAACTCCACCAATGCTCCTAATTCCCCGAGTGAGCATGGAAGTTCCTTTATCAGAGAGCATCCGCTCAGAGACAAATGCGTCAGCTTCGTTAGTCCGCCAACTGAGCACGGAAGCTCTTCGATTCTTGCATTTCCATCTTTGGATTGACAAAGAATTTAGACTGCCAACTGTCTTGGGAACCTTGGACAGATCCGAATCTAGAGGCAAGGTAAGCTCCGTCAAAGGTTCTAGAGAACCGATTTCCTCAGGCAACTCTTGAAGCGCGGGACATTACTCTAGATTCAAAGTTCCGAGATGTTTTAGCCCACCTACAAAGCAGTCGATTGCAGTTAGAATGCGACAACTATCAAGAATCAATATCTCCAAGGACACAAACTTTGAGAGGTCAGGTGTCCTTGTTAAGCATCTGCACCATGACAAATCCAGAACTCTCAGTGTATTTGCTATCTGCAGAAGAATTGAAAGTCGAAAAAGGATGAGAGACGTTTTAGCACAATGACAGGGCAGTGAATAGGAAGAGACGTAAACAGCGGGGGTGAACCATGCCTCAATGTCTCGCCATCCTCCCTAGTCTTCTATTACTTTTCTCCACGACAGGTCGAGCACAACCAAATTATTAACGTAAATGTTTGTGGCTGAAAATTTGGAAGGACAGTAACACCAAGAAAGCCATCTTAGCTTTAGAAAGAAGATTTTTGCGGGTGGCCTTCTGAGAAATAAAGGGACGCACCACGTTAGGTTACAGAGTTTAGACTTCGGACTGACCAAAATCAGCTCTGGAAGTGAAATGAATATTCCATTGAACCCTTCACTGAAGTGTTGGGATATAAAAAAGTATTGAAAGAGGAGGTGAACAGACATGTGTTCCCATTGTCCACTCGCGTGAAGAATGTTTATGCTGGTCATGGATTAGGTCATTTACACTTTCATTTATCGTAAAGTGATTAACGCAAAGAACTCAGATCCCATTCCTGGCGCAGAATTTTAGTGCTTCAGACCACTCTAGGATCAATGTGGTGCGAACGGCATGAGATGTCTTCAATCATCATTTACTGAGTTCTTGAACAGCTTGCACCATTGGCAGTTTCGGTCGGATGGCATATTTATCAGGTCTTTGGTACGAAATGAATTTCATTCCTTAAAAGAAAGTTACGGCCTGATTGGTAAAAACAGAATTTCAATTTAGCGTGCATGATAGTGATAGTGGCAAATTCATAGTGACACAACTAGATTGAGGAAGTCCGGTTATTCTTTGAGTGACTTGCCATTTAGCATGATGAAAGCATAGGCCAAACAGAATTTCCTCACTCCAATGTGGATCACTAGCCATCTTTTTCATCATTGGCGTGGAATTCCCCCAAATTCGGTGCACTGACGGTGGTTGAATTCTCTGTTCTCCAGCTTTGCTAAAAACTAAGGTCTTCTGTTAATTCAAACTGAACCTTTAGTAATCTCCATAAGCAAAACAGACCTAGCCAGAACTACAACTGCAAATAGTTCCTCATATTGTGGCTTTATCAGCTTAGCAAATCATGCACAACATTGTAGCTTTTTTCTTGGGTATAGAAGAGGAAAAGTCACAAGGAAAGTAATCTTGCAGATTACCAGGAGTGACTTCCTCTTACTCCCGACCACATAAGGAGTTCAAAAAGAAAAATGGAGCAAACTTAGAACATTCACCAAAAATATGAGCACAAGTCACACAACCATTTTCCCATATAAAACCGTTTTAGAGAAATTGTAGAGTGCATAAAAAGACAGGACATTCAGCCATCTATGATTATATACAAATAAATGTAAAGTCTAATTTTGAGACAAGAAAATTAGTGCCGAATTTATCTATTAATATCAAAGATATGAATCCAATCTCTAATTTTACAACTTGATTGCTAGTATATCTCGGACTCTCTAATTGATGTAGATGTTAATTTGAGTGCCAAAGCAGTTAATCTTGAATCAAATGATGCAAAACCTGATTTCTTGAAATCTTCGGGGCTTTGAATCTTGATACAATAGAATTCAGATGACAGGGCTTTGAAAGGTGATCTTTGAGACTTTGATTTATGTTGAAGAAGACGACGGGGCTTGGAAGCTGGACCCAATGAGACTTTGTTGTTCTTCGCTTTCTTTGAATTTTCTTGGAGTTTTTTGAAGTCTTTGCCTTCTGGAAACTTGAAGACGTTGATTCTTCTCTTTGAGAGTCAAGAGTCTTCAATTACCTTAAGGCCTGTTTTTAATCTCGCATTCCTTATACTTTAGGACTATGAACTGCTCAGCAGGATTGTCCTTCCTACAAGAAATGCCGAATATGACAGTTACCATCCTGGCTCATGAGAATGCCAACCAATGATCTCTTAGCAAGAGCTGTTGCTGACACCTCAATTTTAATTAGGTTTATTTTATTAATTTTTTCTTTTCGGATAAATAGATAATAAAAAGAGAAAACAACAAAAAACAAATAAAAAAAGAAAAAAAGAAAAAGAAAAGCATAAGCCAATAGCCACAAGGCCCAGCCCCTCCCTCTTTTCTTTTCCTTCGCAGGCCCGCAAGGCCTAGCCGCATGGCTCAGCCCGGCTCTTTCTCCTTGTCTTCTTCCTCCGCTGTCGTCTTCCTCGCGTGGATAAGATCCACGCGCCGGAGACGGCGATGCGCGCGACGCTTGAGCCGCGAGGAAGCCGCCCGAACAAGAGCGAGAACGGAGCATGCGGACGCCGACGCACGTGGGAGGAGCAGCTGGCTTCGGATGGTACACGGTTCGGCCGGCGGAAGCCGTTCGGCACACGAAGACCGGCGGTCGAAGCTCCGTCGACCGACCGCCCCTTAGCCTATAAATAGGGCTCCCCGACGACGGCAAACGACACGCCGAGAACGATCGAAGGCTGCAAAGCCTCGAGCTTCCTGCTGAGAGACTTCAGAAGGGGAGCCGAGGTCGAGCAAGCCCACATTCGAAGGCTCGCGGCCGGAGAGGGAGAAGTTCTGCCGGAGAGATCACAAAGAGAGAGAGGGAGGCCGGCCGAAACTCGAGGTCCCCTGAGAGACTTCGGGGAGTTCGAGTGCAGGGCGAGCCGTGGTGTGGTGAGCTCGGAGGGGTCCCCGAGAGACTTCGGGGAGCTTGACGAGCGAGCCCGAGAGAGAGAGATCTGAGCGGGTGAAGGGTCTGAGCGAGAGAAGCCGAGGCCGTAGAAGGTCGAAGCCGGAGAGAGGAGGTTCCGGAGGACCAGATCTGGGGAGCTGAAGCCTCGCCTTCGTCGACGCTGCTGCTGCTCCGCCACCGTTCCAACGCCGTTGCCGCGACCGATTCGCCCAAGCCGCACCAGATCCGGAGCTGAGGAGCCGTTGTCGCTACCCCGCCGTCGTCACCTGCACCTACAGCCCCCTGTCGCCGCCACCGTTCACCACCTCGTTACAGACAGGTAACAGTAGCCGTCACCATCGCCGATCGTGTCGTCGCCGTCGCGTCTCCCCCCCTTTCGAACCGTGCCGCCACTGAAATCCCCATCACAGATCGGTTGTCGCTTGTCCTCGCTGTCCTCATAAGCGGATTGTCGTCGTCGTCTCCACCGTCGTCGCCGTCAAGCCCGTCGTCTCCGCCGTCGCCGCCGTCCCGCCCGTGACGCCACGGTCCCCCCTCTCATCGGCGCCGCGAGAGAGCAAAGGGGTAGAGGAGGCCAGGAACCGGGTCGATTCGCGGGTCTGCGCGACCCGGTTCCCCGTTTCCGGGTAGGGTTTCCGGGCCGGGTTGTGCGCGTGGGCCGAGTAGCTTTTGAACTGGAGTTTTTATAAAACGGGCCAAGAGTGGTTTGGGCTTATTTTTTAAAAAAGAAAAAAAAACCTGAGTCGGGCCCGTGTCTCGGGCAGACGAAGCGGGTCGGACCCAACCCGGGATCCGACCCGATTAGTTTTTAAAAATATTATTATAATATAAAATAATATTTTTTTAAAAAATAATAATAAAAATCAAAAATAATTTATTTTCCAAAAAATAAAAAAAAAATCAAAAATATTTCATATTTTCCAAAAATGCCAAAAACCCAAAAAAATCAAAAATTCATGAAAAAAAGCCAAAAAAATTCGTAAATGCCAAAAAGACTTATTTTCCAAAAAATAGCAAAAAATCCAAAAATCCCTTTTACTTTCAAAAAATAGAAAAAGATCCCAAAAATGTTTTTTCTCCTCAAAATGCATGGAAAATTTCTCAAACATCCAAAAAACCTCAAGGTTTAAACAAGATTAGGTATCAAAAATGCATTAGTGATTAACTAGTGTAACAAAGTCCCCGATCCTAATTTCTCTGGTTGCGCAGGAATGAGTATTTCTCCCGATACTTCACTTGGGTTTTTAATCAACCCACCCCAAATCGATTAGTGGTGACTCCAATTTAAAAATTGATTTACAGGTTAAAAACTCAGACTATTAAAGTCGTGAATTGGTGGATTTGGGAGAGTCCGGGCATAATTAATTTCAGCCGAGCCATTAGCCTCCTTAGGCGTCGCCGAAAAAAAAAGAGGTCGCGACAGTTGTGTCGGGTAATCTTCAGACTACTTGTTCTGATCTCCCGTTTGAGTGGGTCACAAGACACTAATTGGCCTAGCAGCTGGTATAAACACAAGGGTCCGAAGTTTCTGGTGAATCCCAATCCGTTTAGCTTTATTCATCTCGGCAGATCTGGCAAACTTTGCAGGGACTCACAATCTTTAACAGTCACATGTGTCAAATGTCGTAAGTCACTGAGGCCTTCAACGGCTCTTAACCCTGGACAACATTCCAAATCAAAATGCTGCAGCTTTTATGGCTTCGATAGGTTGGGTAATATTTCCATCGACCCACAACATGTAATTTTAAGGACTCCAGAGGTTCCAGTTTCCCCAGACCATGTACTTCTAAAGTCCTTGTAAGTTGGTTTGGCACAAGGTTTTTAGATTCTTCAAGCGTGATAGATTTGGTGTTGTCATGAGGAATGAGCATTTTTCTACAGACAATTCCCTCAAATTCTACAGTTGTTCAGAAGAGGGAAAATGCACAGTGGAGCAGCTTGAAATGGAGAGTTTCGATTGGTTCCTAAAGCTGGAAAACTGTGGCAGTAGCGTGATATTGGTAAGTTTCAATGTTGACAAGCTAGATGGAAGCCTGCGTATGGATTTTATGCTTTTCCAAGGTGAGAGAAGTTCCTTCCACTTGCTAGTTCACCCAAAATTATAATTCCTGTGGAACGATAAGTCCGAGTATTCTAAAGTAACTGGGTTTGTGAGGTCGGGAGCAATTCGACAGTGATATCCATCAAGGGCAAGGCTTGTCAAGCTCGAGGGAAGCTCTGGCAATTGTCAAAGCTCATGGCAATCCTTCAACTCAAGTTCTTCGAGCTGAAGGAGACTACTAATTGTGGGAGGAAATTTAGAGATGCCAGTGCCCAAGTCCAAGATCCTTAAATGGCACAATTCCCCAATATCACGCTGGATCTCACTGGATATGCCCTGACAGTCT
This sequence comes from Eucalyptus decipiens, assembly GCA_014182575.1. Classification (NCBI taxonomy): domain Eukaryota; kingdom Viridiplantae; phylum Streptophyta; class Magnoliopsida; order Myrtales; family Myrtaceae; genus Eucalyptus; species Eucalyptus decipiens. The sequence goes on along the minus strand of CM024611.1, from coordinate 42,503,335 downwards.
GGGCAATTTAACTCTTCAAGCATCTCCAAATGCCTGATCGAGTCAGGTAACTTTCCTATCTTCGTGTTTCCCATCCTGGTGACTATGAGTTTCTTCAGATTTCGGATTGAATCAGGTACATTGACTACTCGTGGGAACAACAGACCTAACTCAATCAGCAATGCTAATTTCTCAGGCGAGTGCGGAAGCTCCTCTAGTCTTTTGCGACATTCTATACACCAAAAAGAGTATCTTTTGCTAAGGCTCCGATAGAGTGTGGGAGTCTGCTTATTCTCCCATTCCGTTTAATAATCAAACTCGACCAAGATGTCAAATTGCCAATTGCCTTGAGGAAACTTGCAGGTCAAGGGTTTATGCTGGTTATGAAATACGTCTTTCACACTTTCGTTTGTTTGCAAAGTTCTTTTTTTCATAAGAGGAATTCACACACTGTTCCTGATGCAGAATTTTAGTGATTCAAGCCCCACTGACCACTTGAGGATTGATGCAGCGTGAACGACACAAGATGTCTTCAAGCATCTTTCACCAAGTTCTCTAACAGCATGCGCCATCAGCAGCTTTGGTTGGGTGGCATTCAGGATTGATGACAGACAGAATTTAGCATTCATGGTAGTGATAGTGGCAAATTCATAGTGACAAAACCAGATTGGAGAAGTTTGGTAATTGTTTTAGAGTATAGGCCAAACAGAATTTGTTGGCACAACTGTGAAATTCGTTTACTCCAATCTGGATCACAAGTCTTCTCTTCCGTAATTGGCGTGGAATTCCACGAAAATTGGTACACAGATGGTGGTCAAATTTTATAGCTTTACACTTTAAGACTCTGATATCCAGCTTTGCTAAAAGCTTATGCCTTCTGTCAATTAAAATTGAAACATGAAATAATCTACATAAGTTCAAATACAGACCTGGCCAGAATTATGATTGCAAATAGATGACAAGATTGTAGCTTTTCCTAGGGTATAGAAGAGGAATAGTTACTGGGAAAGTATAACTTGCGGATTACTAAGAGTTACTTTTATTGCTCCTGACTGTATGAGAAGTTGTAAATGAAAAAAGGGAGAAAACTTAGCGCATTAATCCAAAAAATGAACACTGAGTGACAACCATTCTGTCATATGATATCATGTTTCAGAGAAACTGCAGTGTAGAAAAACAGGACATTTAGCCATTTATGATTGTAGACAAATGAATATCAAGAAAATTAGTGCCAAATTTATATTTGTTAAACGATGTGGACACAATCTCCAATTTGACACCTTATGCTATAGGACTATCCACTGTTCTATAGACTTCTTGTCCTTACCTAAAAGAAATGCTGAATATGACAGTTACCATCCCAGTCGGGAGATTGCCATCCAAAGATCTCTTAGCAAGAGCTGCGTTTTGGAATCTTCAGACTTTGTGTCCTGATCTCCTGTATGAGTGGATCCCAAGGCTCCGATTGGTCTAGCCACTGATATAAACACAAGGGTCCGACCTTTCTGGTGATTCCCAATCTGTGTCTAGCTTGGTCCCTCTCGGCAAATCTGGCAAACTTTGCAGGGACTCACAATCTTTAACAGTCACATGCGTCAAACGTTGTAAGCCACTTAGGCCTTCAATGCATCTTAGCCCCGGACAACATTCCAGATCGAAATGCTTCAGCGTTTCCAGCTTCTTTAGGTTGGGCAATATTTCTATTGACCCACAACATGTAATCTTTAGGGACTGCAGAGATTCCAATTCCCCCAGACCTTGTACTTCTACCAGTTCTTGTAAGTCGGATAGATACAAGGTTTCCAGATTCTTCAAGCTTGATAGATCAGGCATTCCCACGAGGGATGCACATTTTTCTACGGACAATTCCCTCAAATTCTCCAGGTGTTCAAGAACTGGAAAATGCGTCATCAAGCAGCTAGAAATGGAGAGTTTTGACAGGTTCCTAAAGCTGGAAAACTGTGGCAGCGGTGTGATATCGGTAAGTTTCAAGGTTGACTAGCTAGATGGAAGTCTGTGGATGGATTTTATGTTTTTCCAAAGTGAGAGAAGTTCCTTCCACTTGCCAGTGCCCCCAAGATAATCCCTGTGGAACGATAAGTCCAAGTGTTCTAAATTAACTAGGTTTGTAAGGTCTGGAGTGATTTGACAGTGATAAACATCAAGGGTAAGGCTTGTCAAGCTCGAGGGAAGCTCCGGCAATTGTCGAAGCTCATGGCACTCCTTCAACTCAAGTTGTTTGAGACAAGGGAGATGACTCATCGTGGCTGGCAATCCAGAGACGCGAGTGCCCGATACGTCCAAGATCCTTAAATGGGACAATTCCCCAATGCTACAGGGGATTTCACCAGATAGGTGCTGACACTCTGGGCAATGTAACTCTTCAAGCATCTCCAATTGCCCAATGGCGTCAGGCAACTTTCCTATCTTGGTGTTTCCCATCCTGATGAATTTGAGCTTCCTCAGATTTGCGATTGAATTGGGTACATTTACTACTCCTGAGAATGACAGATCTAACTCAGTCAGCGATTCTAATTTCCCAGTGAGTGCGGAAGCTCCTTGATCCCTTTGCAACCTTCTATAGACAAATGCTTGATTTTCGCTAGTACTCCAATAGAGTGTGGGAGTCTGCTTATTCTCTCATTCCATTTTATACTCAAACTTGACAAAGATTGCAAATTGCTAATTGTCTCCGGAAGCTTGCACAGCAGAGAATATTTGGGCATGATTAACTCCGTCAAAGATTTTAGAGAACCAACTTCTTCTGGCAATTCCTGAAGAGAATTGCATCCTTCCATATTCAGAGTGCTCAAGTTCTGTAGGTTAATAATGGAGCGATCTATGGTGACTAACTTGGAACACCAAGCAAGAATCAATATCTCCAGATACGCGAAGTTAGACAAGTCAGGTGTGCTTCTCAAGCAATTGCAGCTTCTCAAATCTAAAACTTTTAACTTTTTCGCCATCTGCACCAAAAATAAACATTATATAAAGAAGGACAAAAAACATTGTGTTCCAAGAATTAGAAGCATCAAAAGACAATATGGGGAGACATTAATACCTTGATTTGACTCCACCCTGTCCAGTCTTCAGTAATTTTACTCCTGGAAAGGTCGAGCACCACCACATTAACTAGGCAAAAATTCATCGCTGTGAAATTTGGAGGACACTCATGCCAAGAAAGCCATCTTAGCTCACAGTGATCTTTGAAGTTGCCGACGAAATTCAACCCTTTCCCTTGGAGGAACCTTAGACTCCGTAGTCTCTGTAATTCTTCATCAGTGAAGGTATAGCCACCGCCATCACTTTGACCATTATAGCTCAGACTCAGTGCTTCTATTTCTTCACTTGCCTGGCATTAGGGATCAAGCATGAATGAAAACAAATAATACAATAAAGGAAAAAGTTGACTCTGTGAGCCACTTGTGAAGTTTGTCTACTTCCTGGAAATAACTAGCAGAATGGCCTCTAAATTACATTCTGTTAAGTTATACCTGTTTAGTCCTCAATAAGTTCAATGCCTCCTCAGGATTCCATACCCTGCTACGCTTGCCAGGAAATCTGCAATTCTCTTCGTAGACAATGTGCCTTCCAAGATCCCTAACTTGGTCATGCATTGAAAACTTATTATCATCTCCAATCTTTATCAAGGACCTAAGAAGGAGGACTCTGATTGCGTCATGAGGATAGAATTCACAATCACTCCACATGAAAATTGGATATTTATTATTTTCTTTGATGAAAAAGCACGTGATGTCCAGAAAAACTTTCCGCTGCGTTGGTTCTAATCCCTCGTAACTTATCATCAACGTCTCTTGTGTGAAGATGATGCATTCATACAGAAGAATCAACAATGCAGAAACTCTGGTATAGAGGAATCGAAGATACAGAAATAAGAAGATATAGATGTAAAGATCGAGATTGATCAATGAAAAACTCTGTATTCTCTTCTGTACTTGATCACAATGTACTTCGAGATCTTTACATCAATTGAAAGGAAAAATCTCTATATTGAATCCATACTCTCATCTATCTTTCCTGTATGTTGCTGTGTTTACAGAGAATCGAATGAGCATATCAGAAGACTGGAAAGATAGCCCTCTACCTGCAAAACTATATACCTTTCCTATTTAAGAAGATGAAGACTAACTGAAAAACTAACTTCTGTTTTGACTTTATAACTGACCGACGACTTCATATGTCTTCATAGAGGCAATCCGCAATCCGCAATCCGTGTTTATCTTCTTTGACAAATTTTCCATCGTTGATCACAAACTTCATTACTCTTTATCTTAGCCGTTCATTTCCACTGGTATCAGTCACAATCACTTCTTCTCTTCTTGCTTGTATAAGCTTCACTTGCTTTTCTTTTTGCCAACTTCAACAGCCTTGGCAAAGATCAGCCTTAGCAAGATCCTCTGTTCTAACTTCAGCGGCCTTTCGATCCTCTCGCTCTAACTTCAGCAGCCTTAGCAACATCCTCTACTCTCTGTTTAACAGCATCCTCTGCTCTCTATTGATATATCTTAACATTCCCCCTCAAATTGGGAATAGGTGGAGAACCGAGTCCCAATTTGGTGCGTAGTTGACAATGTGTAAAGTGTGAGAGAGATTTGGTGAAAATGTCAGCAATTTGTGAATTGCTTGGGACATACTAAACATTGAGTGATCCTGAAGAGACTTTTTCTCGAACAAAGTGAAAGTCGACTTCAATATGTTTTGTTCGAGCATATAGTATAGGATTGGCAGTGAGAGCAATAGCTGATTTATTGTCACAAAATAGATGTGTAGGATAGGTGAGAGCACAGCCTATGTCTCCTAAGACAAAGCTGATCCAAGTGAGTTCAGCAGAAGTGGAAGCAAGTGCACGATACTCGGCTTCTGTAGAGGATCTGCTTACTGTGGTTTGCTTCTTGGCTGCCCAAGAGATAAGATTGGAACCAATATAAGTACAAAATCCTATAGTTGATCTTCGTATTTCTGTACACCCTCCCCAATCTGCATCTGAAAAACCATACAGATGTGAAGAGCTTTGTGAGTGAATGAATAAACCAAGATTGATAGTGCCTTTGATGTATCGCAGCACCCTTTTAAGTCGAGAAAGATCCGCCATAGTTGGTGTCTGTAATTTCTGACACAGTAAATTGGCAGCATAGGCTATGTCAGGTCGTGTCAAAGTTAGATATTGACGAGCACCTACCAAGCTGCGATACTCAGTAGGATTGGATAGAGGAACAGAGTCTTGTTGCATGATAATTGGCTTTAGGGACAGAGGAGTAGCAATTGGTTTACATTCAGACATGTGAGCTCGAGTGAGAAGATCACTAGCATATTTGGTTTGACATAGAAACAAATGATCCGAATTTTGTTTGACTTCGATGCCAAGAAAATAATGCAGAGGGCCAAGATCTTTCATGTGAAATTTGAGACTGAGAGAATGAATAAGGACAGAGAGTAATTGAAAGGAACTCCCAGTCAAGACAATGTCATCAACATACAATAGTAGAAGAATGGTATCCTATTGATGATGATATATGAATAAAGATGGATCTGTAGAGCTGCAAAAGAATCCATACTCGAGTAAAAAATCACTGAACTTATCAAACCATGCTCGAGGAGCTTGTCGAAGACCATAGAGTGATTTCCTGAGTAAACACACATGATAAGGTCTCTGTGGGTCTTGAAAACCAGGAGGCTGCTCCATGTAGACTGTTTCATTAAGTGTGCCATGTAAAAATGCGTTTTTAACATCAAGTTGATGAATAGGCCACTGTCTCATCTTTGCTATAGATAGAACTATTCTGATTGTGGCATGCTTGATTACTGGACTAAAAGTCTCTGTGAAGTCAATGCCTTCTTCTTGATGGAATCCTTTAGCAACTAAACGAGCTTTCAATCTATCAAGACTACCATTAGATGCAATTTTTGTTTTGAAGACCCACTTGCAACCAATTACATTCATGTGTTCAGTTCGAGGAACTAAGTCCCAGGTTTTGTTTTGATATAATGCATCCATTTCTTCTGTGATTGCTTTATGCCAACCTTCATGTGCTAATGCAGATTTAATTGTCTTTGGTTCAGAAGGTACCTCATAGACAGCAAGACATGCATACCTGGGATTCGGTTTGATAATTCTAGACTTTGATCATGTCTGCATTGGATGACTGGAAGTTGTTTCCTGCATTGAATGACTAGAAGGAATCCCTTGTGATGTGTGAGAAGTAGCTTGGTCAGATCCAATGCTTGTACTATTGGATAGTGGTGTATCAGCATCAGGTATGTCTTGGTTCTGTACAGATGAAGTTTATGCATCATGTGTGACCATTGTAGAAATGACATGTCTCGATTGATTAGTATAGGATATAGAGTTTTGTTGTGTATTTTGAGAGTTGATGACAATATTGTCTCTATCGAGTTGCAGATGGGCTGTACATGTATGAGAACCAGTATAAGGTATAGTAGAGATTGTTTCTCTATTTGCTGACTCTGTTAACTGAACTTCTTCTGCCCATATTTGGTATAATGTTGTAAGTGGTGCATACTTTGTCAAGCACAACTTAGTGAATGGGAAAGACTTCTCATCAAACTTCACATGTCTACTGACATATATTCGACCTGTTGAAGGCACAAGACATCTGTAGCCTTTATGATGGTCACTATAGCCAATGAACACACAGGTGAGAGATCTTGGATCAAACTTATGCTGAGCATAGGGTCATAAACATGGATAACAGGCACAGCCAAATACTCTGAGGTGATCATAGGTTGGTTCTTGGTGATACAGTTTTCTATGTGGTGATTGCATTTGCAATCTCGGTGTTGGAAGAAGGTTGATGACATAGTTAGCTGTAATGAAAGCATCAACCCAATACTTCAGTGGAACTCTGCCATGATATAACATGGCAAGACCTAATTCAACAATATGCCGATGCTTCCTCTCAGATATCCCATTTTGTGCAGGTGTATAGGGACAAGAGAGATTCTGTTTTATACCACAGTCTTGCAAATGAGCTTGAAACCTGTGGCTAAGAAATTCTCCTCCCCCATCACACTGAAAAACCTTGATTTTTGACTCAAATTGGTTTTCTACTTGCTTTTGAAACATAACAAAGATCTTATAGAAGTCTGACTTCAATTTTAATGGATATATCCAACTATATCGAGAGAAATTATCCACAAACAGAACATAAAATTCTGAAATGAAGTCACAGGTGATGGACCCCATATATCACAATGGATTTTCTGTAGGGGCATAGTTGTTACAGATTCAGAGGATGGAAATGGTAAAGCTGCATTCTTAGCATTTTGACAACTACTACAAACACTCAACATCTTATTGCTACATTGAATGAGTTTTTGGTTCTGCAAATACTTCAAGATTTTCAGATTGGTGTGTGCTAATCTTTGATGCCATGTGTCCTCTTCTACTGCTCTGTGTCTCTAAGCTAGAAAGGCTTGTGTTGTTTGTGAATTCACTTGATATAGTCCTTTAGTTTTCCTTCCGAGCAACAAGGTTGTGTTGGTCCAATTGTCCTTTATATATACACCAAATTTGTCAAAGACAAATGAGCATGGGTAATCATCTGTTAATTTGGATACTGATAACAGATTTTTCTTTATATCAAGGACGATTAGAACATCATTCAGAGGCTATAGACTTTCTTCAGTATGCAACAATGTATTACCAGTACGTGTAATCGACAAGTGTGATCCATCACCAATCATGACAATGTCATATCCAGTGTATTCAGAAGAGTTTTGAAGTATACCAGGATTAGCTGTAATGTGTGTGGTTGCACCAGTATCTGGATACCACTCGCTGCCTTTGGCATCCTCGAGATGTATAGCTACTAAAGCTGTTGGTATCTCCTCAGCTTGATACGAGTTATTAAATCTATACTAGCAGTGCAAAGCATCATGGCCTAGTTTCTTGCAGATTTGATACTATAATTTTATGTTGTTAATTGGCTTCTCATCCTGCACATTCTTGGGAAAAGTTAGATTGGAAGGATAAGATTTTACTTCTTGATATCTCTGTGATGGACTAGCACAGGGACGAAATCCAGAGGTGAAAGCAGGTTCAGAGGAACTGTAATAAGGTTTGGTTTTCTGATTTTCTTGCATATAACTGATATTGCTAGACTTGTATCCTGAGTTGTCTCTAGGGTATCTGAATCCACGGCCTCTGTTATTAAGAGAACGTCCTCTTCCATAGCTACGGCCTCCTCTGTAATTACCTCTTTGAGCTGCAAAGCTTAAATTTTGAGGAATATACCCTCCATCAGTAGTTTCTTTAAACTGTGCTTGAGAGTATCTTTGCCCAAAGTAATCCATATTGGGGTTAAATTGAGTTCTAGAATAATTCTGCATTCTTGACTCGAACCTTTCTAATTGTGCAATTACCTCATCATACTCAGGTTGAGGTTTTAGACAGTATATTGTTGTTCGAAAACTTTCATACTCAGCTCCTAACCCTTCCAACACACCAAACAGCTTGGTTATGTCATCCACTGGTTTCCCGATAGCATTTAACTGATCACATATTGACTTGTATTCCCTAAGATAGACTGAAAGATCTCGATCATGTTTTTGATAGGCTTGAAGTTTCCCCCTCAACTCAAACTCTCTTGCTGCTGACTTTTGTGTGAATCGATTCAAGAGTGTCTGCCACACTTCATAAGATGTTTCTAAGCCAATTATTAAGCTTAGTATATTCTCAGAGACAGCTCCACTTATCCATGAGGATACTAGCTGATTTGTTTTTATCCAGTCAATATAGTCTGGATTTATAGCCTCAGCTTCATCTCTTTCAACTATATTATGCAGCATTCGAGGAGGTGGTGTAATATCACCATTAACGAAGCCAAAGAGTTCTTGACTTTTTAGAAACCTATGGATCTGAGCTTGCCACAAAAGACAATTGTCTTCGGCAAGTTTGATTGTGACAAAGTTAGAAATATTCACATGTATAGGGAAGGGATACTTCGATGCTCTTACTGCCATTGCTGTATTCTTTCAACTATGGAGAAAACAGGATAGCAATAGCGTTTATGAAAAAACTAACACAGTTACCGTGATACAGTAATCTGTATAGCTTCAGCTCCTTCTTTCTCGATCAAACAAGTAGCTACTGAATGGATCCTTTTAGCTGAAATGATCGTCCAGCTCTGATACCATGTGAAGATGATGCATTCATACAGAAGAATCAACAATGCAGAAACTCTGGTACAGAGGAATCGAAGATACAGAAATAAGAAGATATAGATGTAAAGATCGAGATTGATCAATGAAAAACTCTGTATTCTCCTCTGTTCTTGATCACAATGTACTTCAAGATTTGTACATCAATTGAAAGGAAATCTCTATATCGATTCCATACTCTCATCTATCTTTCCTGTATTTTGCTGTGGTTACAGAGAATAGAATGAGCATATCAGAAGACTCGAAAGATAACCCTCTCACTACAAAACTATAGACCTTCCCTATTTAAGAAGATGAAGACTAACTGAAAAACTAACTTCTGTTTTGACTTTATAACTGACCGACGACTTCATGTCTTCATAGAGGCAATCCGCAATCCGCAATCCGTGTTTATCTTCTTTGACAAATTTTCCATCGTTGATCACAAACTTCATTACTCTTTATCTTAGCCATTCATTTCCACTGGTATCAGTCACAGTCACTTCTTCTCTTCTTGCTTGTATCAGCTTCACTTGCTTTTCTCTTTTGCCAACTTCAGCAGCCTTGGCAGCATCAGCCTTAGCAGCATCCTCTGTTCTAACTTCAGCAGCCTCAGCATCCTCTGCTCTAACTTCAGCAGCCTTAGCAGCATCCTCTGCTCTCTGTTTAACAGCATCCTCTGCTCTTTGTTGATATATCTTAACATCTTTGACTTCCTTCGGAGGAACTTTCTGTAACTTCTTCAGCGTCTCTTCCCATAAGGCCTTGTCAGTGGAAACGCCAGAAAGAGATGACCCTATCACCTCGATAGCCAAAGGAAGCTTCCCTAAAATCAAGATGATCTGTCTTGATAGGATATTGTAGTCTTCTGTAGGAAAGTCTCTTCTAAAGGAATGTCGGCAGAATAGCTGAAGCGCTTGACTGAATCCCATTTCCTTGACTTCATATGTCAAGATTCCTTCATGTCGATTTGAGACAGCGTCGACCTCTAATCTTTCCATCCGGTCAGTCAGGACGCTCATGTTCCTAGTTGTTATAATGACCCTGGTTCTGTTTTCAAACCAATCGCTCTTCCCAACTAGCTTTTCGAGCTGCTCTTTTTTTCTCCACATCATCGAGCACAATGAGGATTTTCTTGTCGCAAAGTGCCTTCTTTATCATGCCAATCCCTTGGTCATTGTCACGAACAAAAATACTGGTGCTGCACGTCGAATGGAGGATGCTTGACAGCAGTTGCTTCTGCAAGTAGATGATACCGTCCGATCTTCTGAGATCTCTCGGACATTTTCGAGGAAACTGTAGCGGTCAAAGCGAGAATATAATTTGTTGTAAATGACTTTTGCAAGTGTTGTCTTACCAATACCACCTATTCCATGGACTCCCACAAAACGCACGCCACTGTAGTCAACGTCCAACAGCTTCATTATCGCATCAATCTGAACATGATCTTCGACTAAATGTTCGGTCACATTCTTATATCTGGCGTTCAGCTTAATCAGGACCTCCTGGACGATCTCTTTAATGAGTTTGCCATAGCTGCACCGATGCGTGAGACAATTCATTTCACTCTAGACATGAAATTGAAGAGCGTATGACAAAAAAAAATTCAGAAACAGGAGACTCATCAGTCTCCTATTTTCTGAACATTCTCCTATTTTCTCAAATATAATGGATCTGAAGAGAAAATAAGGTTACTCTACGAAATTCCTTACCCTGTATAAGTTTTCAAGCTCCATCGCTTTATTTCTTCAACCTCCATGAGGGCGTCACGCCACACCTTCACTTGGTCTACTCCAAAGTTCCTCTCGTGCTGTACGAACGCGTCGTGATACAGCGGAGTCTTGAGCTTGACGTCATCCGAATTCACGTGAAGATAAATGGGGAGAATCTCTTTCGTGCTGTCCGACTTTGAAGCCATTGTAACCATCTTAGTGAGCTCGATGAGGCACCATTTGCTGGATGCATAGTTCCTTGACAAGATGGGCATGTAGATCCTGGAGCTCTGGATGGCCCGATGGAGCTCTTCCTTGATCCTTTGCCCGACTTGGAGCTCGTCATCATCCCTGAAGACGCGGATCCCAGCACCTTTCATGCCTTCGTAGAGGCAATCAGTGAATGTTTCACGACTGTCAGCTCCTCTGAAGCTTAAGAACACCTTGTACTCAATCCTCGAGCCTCCGTCTCTCTCCATTGCAGGAACCATCCTCTGGGAAGTCAGAACCTGAGGGTCTGAAATTTAGACACCAAACTCTCTCTGAAGTAGCACTATTGATTTTGTTGGTAATTTCATGATGATTAATGGTGGTGTAGCGCCCCTTCAAGAAACAAGCGACCCCGTTGACCAACCTACCACGCCCGTTGACACTTGCATGTGAGGGGGGCAAGTTCCGGAGATGCTGAGACTACACCCTGGATTTGATTTAAGAAATCCAGCCTTCGCGTTCATCAATGTCGTTATTCGTGGGAAACGGCGAATGTCTGTATAATTATATCATATCAAAATAGAGATTACCAACTTAATCAAAATTGCAGTTGCATCTTTGACTAACATGTTCAATCAAATGAATCTTATCCGTAGCTAAAAAGCACTAGCTGACCCAATTGAAATATTACCCTACTACTTCATAATAAAACAATATGATAAATGTTGTTGGGATTGCTCAGCTCGAGAGAAAAAAGATTAGCATTAAGATGACCCTTAAATGTGCGGTGAATGGACACATTTGCATTTAATGCAACTGGTTTGAGCAGTGTAGCATCAACTAGGTGGTGCAAGATCAGGTTGGTTTTGCTGGGGAATTTCCTAGCTCATGGATCATCATAGCACTTCCTATTTTAGATTACAGAATCAAGGAAAATGAGATTTTATGTAGGTAATTTCATGTCATAATAACTTCATGATTCTACAGGTGAGTATAAGAAAGGATATATCTGCAGAATCTAGAAAATACTCAGCAACCTACAATAATGGCGTCGACGAGATAAGACAATTCATCTCTCGTTTACACATCTACCAACAAACACATGGCAATTATTTTACCTAAAAAAAAAAATGCTTTTCTTAAATGAATTTTCTTAACGAGTATCTAATTGGCATTTGTCAAGCAATTGATTGTGAAAATTCTTTGATATTTTTATGCACCGAAATTTCTTGTAGTATGAACGTCTTAAAAATTGAACTGCTGCGTGTCAAATATGACAAGTATATGCAAAACCACCTGTTTATAATCAATTTTCCAAAATTAAGAATTGATTTTTTGTTTCATTTTGTGATGATAAATGACCAACTTTGAACCACCGGCCGTGGTAGCTTTGCTGGGTAGGCTCCTGCCTTTGAAGGGAAAGGTCAGGTGTTTGAAACCCTTGCAACGCAAGTTGCAGACTATTAAGTGTATTACGCGTGGCGCCATGGTGGTGGGTCCTGGGCTAGTGTCACCTGAGGGTTTACGTGGCAACTGTCGGTTAAAGAGGTTCTTCTGGCAAAAAAAGAAGAAAAAAAAAATCAACTTTGACTCGGCTGGAATATTGCTTTCGCATGGCAAGACTCGTCATTTCAAATCCAGCAGTAGGTAGATCTTTTATTATAAAGTTGGAAGAGAGAGAGAAAGAGAGATTTTGGGCTCATTCAAATTGATAGCTAGAGCTGGACAAAATACAGATAGATGGAACATTAGAAACATGTATGCGCAGGTTACGAACGAATAACAAATGATGACACTTAAAAAAATCCCGAGGTCATTTGTCAAGAGGAATGATTGTTTATTATGGCCCCCACCCACATTATTCTTAGGACCAATAACATTGTGAGATTAGAGAACAGTTCTGCAAAAGCATTGTCGTAATGCCTTGGGACTAGCAATATTTGAGAGGAAAAACACATGGATATATCAGGATACTGAGTATTGCCCAGTTCAAACCTTCACCAGTTGTAGTCACCCGACAAGCTCTGTTCGAGGTCACTTATATTTTTTAGTAGATTTATTTATCCAGCTCGTTTCATGTGGATCAAACCGTGCAACGAAGATGACAGACGCTTGACGCGTTGCTCTCGGATCGCAATGCATCAAAGGAGGCTTTTGTTCTGATACCATTTGGTAACGATCCATTCTGATCTAAATGAGTTAAACTTCTATAACGAGTAATCCGCTAGTGACCATTAAAAATAAGTCTCGTATAGTGTCGTAGGATATGTGACTTTTTTAAAGTAGATGACTAATTGCATTAGCAAAGCCTCCGCTAACTCTAGAAAATCATTTCATTCATAAATTTAGTATTTTAGACAAGACTACTTTGTATATGTAGATATAATTTCTCCATTCTTCGGCACTCAATGAAACTGAATTATATCTATCAGCCTCCAAGCTTGCGGGGTCCCTTTTTTGAAAAAAAAAATAGCATCCATCACCTATTTGTTTCCCTATAATAATTTAACTTCTTCGTTAGGATGACAAATATATCATTTTAAAATTTGAAACAAAAGCATGCAAGATTAATGTTGAAAACAAATTCCTGAAAAATTGAACCGATACTCGAACGATCGAATACTGAAAACAAACCCAGAAACGTGATTGGAAAACATGTAATACCAATCAAAGGCATATCACGGAGATGGACATATCTTGTTTGCCACATATTAAGTACCGTTGCAGTCTTAAAAGAATCGTTTGAAGTCTTGGAGTTCCATTCTTCAAGAGGGAGTAAACCGTTTTCTAATGGGAGGAAAAAGAACGGACTTTTTCTCTAAAATGCCATTGTTAACATTCTCCATTTATTTATTTATATATTGAAGTTATCTTCACTTAGAAAATAATTTTCCCTTTCCTCTCATGAGCCCTTCTCTTATGGGCTAGATTTGGTCTAACATAGGCAAACGGGCTTGACTTGGTCCATCAAATAAAAAGCCCATTGACTCCCACTTGCATATGATGAGCTGAACATAACTCTTTCTTCACATCTTTTCAACATTCACACCAGTAAATATTACGTGCGACCAGTATATTTTGAGAGCTCATTACTAATGGGCATCACATTTTTGAGTAGATATAATATGCAGTACCCTAGATTAATCGATTATATTTATATCTTTATTGATTTCTTTTTAATAATGATATATTATATTCACAAGTATGATTATCTCAAAACAATCATAACTGGTCGACTAGTGAATGTAAAAGTAGAATGTAATTTTGCAAATTCGATTTTTTCTTTCCTTGAAACGCTCAATTTCAGTTCAACTTACTTTTCTATAAATGTCACATTAGATAGAATCAATTTATGATCATTAGCAACATTTTAAGATAGCAAACGTCGAATATAAATCTTGACGAATAGAAATTACTCCTAATGTACTCTTTTGCATATGATTGCTTGGTCAATTGTACGATGTAACGTTGCCATCAATATTGAAAATTCATTTGTAGACCTCATCATCTTTCTATCTCAGTAGATCATGAAGCTGTCAAGAACTTCTAACAAGTATTTTCTTGGGGAAAGAACTCCAATAAATAGTTTCACAGCTTGAAATGAAGCTTGCTATCCTCTTTCTTTTAAAACTTGCTTGGAATGAAGACATAGTAATATCATGTTTGAATAGCTAGGAATAAGAAATCATGATAACTCTATCATAGTTATTGTGATTGACATTTTTAATCCATTAAAAGTGATATTAGATTCAGATTATTAAATGTAGATATTACAAAAAAAAAAAAAATTGGTTTTTGAACTTTTGAGAATGTTATACATTAGATTAACGGTTGAGGCATGAAATGCTTCATGATGCTTAATAACTGGGTCCACCTAGAATTTCTTTGGTATAGAAATTCTTTACTTATAACCAATCACAAAATCTTCACAGTTCATTATTTTTCTTTCCAGTACTAAATTTAGTTTATGCCCAGAAGGAAGTCGACTTTTTAACAAAAATATATCTAAATCGTAGGAAAATACGTTGAATTTAATTGCTCATGAGTGATAATTTTTGACACAGCATGTGAACACGGCTCTTTGAACACAAAAACAAGAATTAAGAAATGATTGAGAAAAACATTTCATTAACAAATGATGTATAGTAATTTAATTATGAATTAAGTTGATTGGTAAATTTTGATGTCATAAAACTTGACTCGAACGCAGTAGAAATGAAAAATTTAAATGGGAACTCAACCAAAAAAGAAGAATAGAATTACATGACATTAATTAGTGGCTTCATTCGTGATTTACAAATTTTGCATAATCTTAGTTATCTTCCACAAGAGAAAAATATCCATCTTTTTCCAGTCAATAACTTTTCTCCTAATATAGGATGAAAAGCAACTGTACCAGTAATTACTAATTTCTTTGGATAGAAAGTAAGTAGTAACATATATTTGATAGGTAAATTATCCACATTATTGTCTCACAATTAAGTTTTTATAAGGAAAAATAACTTGTGATATATATATATATATATATATATATTTTATTTATTTATTTATATATATTTATAGATGGTTAATAACTTTTCCAAATATCAATAGCAAGTTTTCGCAGGAAAACAAAGAGTAATATATCCAAACAAAGAGGCCGTTGTTGCCAAATGCGCAATCGATGCCAACTCGCACACTCGACTTTTGGGTGTCGTGTAGATTGATTATTTATTTCAAGTATTTTGAGTGAGCTGATAGGCATTTATGGATAACATATAGGTAGTTTTTTTTTTTTTTTTTTTTGGTGTCCGAATTAACCATATCTTTTCTCTTTCTGTGATCTTAAAAATTGACTGAATTATATATATGTTATGCATGGATGGAAATCTTTCAATAATTAATACGATTCAATGGATTGTATGTGATGAGTTCGCAATCTTTTCGATAAAATTGCAATCACCATCCAAACAAGAACTAAAGCAGGAGCATAGAAGATCACCAACTTTTCCTAATTATATAAAAAGAAAAATTAGCAACTTTGATTTCCAGGAGTGTATGGAATATTCGAAGTGAGCAATTTTTTTATTTTTATTTTCAGTAATCCGCCGGGGCTCACTAGTGAACAAGAAAAGAAACTCCGTCTTTTTTTCATGGCTCCCTTCTCGGGGGCCGGGCTTGCCGTGTTTTTCTACATGCTCGCTCCTTCACACTGCGTTACAGTGGGCTTGTCTTGATTTATGTTTTTCTTTCCGATGCAGTTAATATGTTTCTCATGTCTATGACAAAGCGTTTGTATGTCGGAAAACTATTGAACCTATACATGCGAACTTTTCAACGATTACTTCGTGGTTCAAGTGTGCATATATATATATGATTGTTGGCTTTGTTTTTTCGTTAGGTGCATTAAGGATGCTTGAAAATGCCACAGAAGGGAGTTGATTGATATCCTCGTTTATGCATATGTCCTAGCCTTGTAAAAAATCAAGTAATATACTCCTCTAACAAACGACTTGATTAGATTACTCTTAATTGTCGATAAGACAAAGGACTAACAAAGAAATTCATTTATAACGAATGTCTATCTACATCATTGTGGGAAATTTCAGGAATTTGTTCGATCAAATTGTACTTCAAATTGATTTTTGTCAAACCTTACAATTTTACAATGCCTTAAACTACCACTCCTATAAAAATCCATTGCTTTACAACTTCTCAATCAAATCTCATAGTTCAAAATTGATATAAATTCGGATTTTTGACCAAATTTTGAAAATTATTCCGATTAGGCAAACAGCGAGCTCGATTATATAGAGGGTGCTAAGAAATGAAGCAAATTCGTGGCTTGACGAGGTCCTCGTGATGTGTTTGTGCGAGCTCAACACCACCCCCCCACCTCACGCGCGGTGACGTGAATTTCTTGGCACTCCTGCGAAATTTGTTTCCTCCGACCTGGACTGGAACCCAAGCCTTCTCGTTCTTATTAGAGTGTACACTGATGGCGGTCAAATTCCATAGCTTCACGTTTTACGACTCCGTTTTCTAGCTTTGCTGAAAACTTATGTTTTCTAGCATGTGATGGAGGCAAGTTCCGGAGGTGCCGAGACCAAACCCTGAATTTGAATTAAGAAATCAAGTCTTCGTGTTCGTGTTCGTCAATGTCGCTCTATGTGGGATACAGCGAATGTCTGTATAATTATATTCGTATCACGGTAGATGATACCAATTTAAGTCAAGGAAAATGAGATTAAATGAAATTCCACGTCATATTAACTTAATGCGTCTCCATCTGAGTTGAAGAATGGATACATCTACATTAATGGCATCAACAACCTAAGACAATAAATCTCTCGTTTACACATCCACCAACAAACACACGTGGCTATCATTCCAACTACCCAAAAGAAAAAACCTATTCTCAAATAAACTTTCTTAACGAGTGTCTAAATAGCATTTGTCAAGCAATTAATTAAGAAAATTCTTTAATTTTTTAATACCCCAAAGTTTCTCGCAGTATGGAAAATAAACGTCTAAAAAATTGAATTGCCGTGTACCAAATATATTTGACAATTATCTAGCAAAACCACCCGCTTAGCATGAATTTTCTAAAATCATAATCGGTTTTTCGTTTTCCTATGTGATGATAAATGACCTTCTTTAACTCAGTGGTTCGACTATCGCTTTCATGCGGCAGGAGTCATCAAGTCAAATTCATCAGTAGGTACATCTTTTATTATTAAGTTGGACGGAAGGGTGGTAATATACAGATGGATGGAACATTAGAAAAATTTCCGTGCAAGTTGCGAACAGGTAACAAATGATGGCACTGTCTAAATCAGGTGGTCATTTTCAAAGGCATGATTGTTTATTGAGGTCCCCACCCACATTAATCTTAGGAGTACTCATATTTTCTGAGCAAGCATGGCCGTGATGCCTTGGGACTAGTAATATTCGAGAGGAAACACACAGATATATCAGGACACTGAGCTATTATTGCCCTGTCGAAAACCTCATCAGTAGTAGTCACCTAACAAGCTCCGTTTGTGGTCGCTTGTATCTTTTAGTAGATTTCCTTGCTCGGCTCATTTCATGTGGATCAAACTGTGCAACGAAAGTGGTGGACACCCGACGCGTTGTTCTCGAATCACAATGCATTGGAGGGGGCTTTTGTTCCTTCTAAGGAGAAACCTTGACCTTGAATCACGAGTTTTCTATCGAATTCACCCGTTTATCAAACTAACGAGAAACCTTCACCCATTCAACATTTGGTTTGGCAAACCATCTTTGACGGGATGAGATCATCTAGCCCTGTCTGCGTTTCCCTTCGGCGCCTCATCCATCGAAGCTATTACTGCATGCAAATAGAAGCAGTCGCGAAATTTATGATGATTTTATTAACGGTGAGATTTGAATGAGGCATCGACGGAGACCCCAAGCGGGATTGAGAATTCCTGTTAATCTTTAGTGGCGTGGAAGACTTGAGGTTGGCGCGTTGAATAGCCATAAAGTTTTCTAGGATATTTGTAGTTTCCTCAGTCACTTTTCTTTTTTTGTCAAAATAAAATTTCTTTCATTTGACTTAATTAAACATGAGAAGAAGATAGAAAGCTTCCAAGCAAAGCAAAAACATAACCCAGAAAACAAAAGATTACAGCTCGCAGCTGTAAGCGTGCCCTGCAAGACCAAATATTTGCTATATTAACGGACAAGATGAAGTTACAGGCTGTTTTCTAGTTATAGAAATTCTCCACATGTGAGGAAAATAATTATTATTTTCCAAATAAAACAGGCATAGTGCATGTGGTGAATAAGAAGGCAAGTTAAAGCTACTGAAAATATCTTCCGTTTCATCCAAGCAGGACATGAGGTATCCGCCTTATTGGGTAGAATGCTGTGAGTTCAGTATATACATACATATATATGTATTTATATATGTATGTATATATGCTTTAGTTTGTAACTTGTAAGGCAAACTACACACCCTAGGAAACTAATCGAGAAAATACACAGGAAAGCAAATATGATTTGCTGTAGTATATAGAATATTTGAACTAAGTGAATTTTTTATTTTTAGTAATTCACGGGTGTTTATTAAAAAATAGGAAATTGTTAATATTGTAAAAAATCTTATATTGGTGCAATTGTGACAAATTTGCCCAAAATTAATTTTTTTGATTAACAAAACCCTTAGACAAATTTATAATTTTCTTGGTCCCTCTTCTTTTGTTACTAATGAAGCTTGCTAGAAGGAAAGAAGAAATACTTCTTAAATTGAGAAATGATTGCGTGATAGTCTTTTTAATGTACTGTGAGAATAATAATCTATTCTAAACCATAAAAATCAAATTGCAAATAATTATAAATTGTTTCGGGACTCATTTCTTCAAGAATTTGTGGTCCACTACAAACTTTTATTCTCACAGTATCTTAAAGACTATTATGCTAATAAAACCCCCTTAAATTATGCCAGCTAAGGCTAACATAATAATGGGCTAAAGTCGTAAATAATACCCCCATTATTACAGTGATAATGGCAAATTCATAGTGACAAAACCTGATAGGAGTGAACTGGCAATTTAGGCCAAACAAAATATCTTGGCACTCCTGCAAAATTTATTTCCTCCAATCTGGACTGGATCCCACGTCTTCTCGTTCTTACTGGCGTCCAAACTGATGGGGGTCAAATTCCATAGCTTCACGTTTTACGACTCCGTTTTCTAGCTTTGCTAAAAACATATGTTTTCTAGCATGTGAGGGGGGCAAGTTCCGAAGATGCCGAGACCAAACCCTGGATTTGAATTAAGGAATCCGGTCTTCGTGTTCGTCAATGTCGCTCTATGTGGAAAACAGCTAATGCCTATACAATTATATTCATATCACGGTAGAAGATACCAATTTAAGTCAAGGAAAATGAGATTAAAACGATGGAAATTCTTTTAAACCCTGAAGTTTCTTGTAGTATGGAAAAAAAACGTCTAAAAAATTGAACTGCCGTTTATAAAGATGTTTGACAAGTATCTAGCAAAACCACCCGTTCAGCATCAATTTTCTAAGATAAGAATCCGTTTTTCGTTTCTCTATGTGATGATAAATGACCTCCTTTAACTCAGTGGTTCGAGTGTCGCTTTCTTGCGGTAGGAGTCATCGATTCAAATTCAACAGTAGGTACATCTTTTATTATTAAGTTGAACGGAAGGTGGGCAAAATACAGATAGATGGAACATCAGAAACATTTATGTGCAAGCTGCGAACAGATAACAAATGATGACACTTTCTACGTCAGGTGGTCATCTGTCAAAGGAATGATTGTTTATTAAGTTCCCCACCCACATTATCCTTAGGACTACCAGTATTTTCTGAACAAGCATTGTCGTGATGCCTTGGGACTAATAATATTCGAGAGGAAACACACATAGTATATCAGGACACTGAGCGTTGCCCTGTCGAAACCTTCATCAGTAGAATCATCTGACAAGCTTCGTTTGCGGTCACTTGTATCTTTTAGTAGATCTCCTTATCCAGCTTGTTTCACGTGGATCAAACTGTGCAACGAAAGTGGCGGACGCCCGACGCGTTGTTCTCGAATCACAATGCATTGGAGGGGGCTTTTGTTCCTTCAAATACCATTGTCTGTGATAAACGAGTCAAAACTTCTATAAGGAGTAATCAATTAATGACCATTTGAAACAATTCTTGTATAATGTTATAGGACTTAGAACTTATGAAAGTAGATAACTAATCGCATTAGTGAAGCCTCCAGTAACTCTAGAAAAATCATAGCATTCATTAGTCGTAGTATTTTAGAAGAGACTACTTTGTCCATGTAGATGTAGATATAGTTTCTCCACCATCCAGCCCTCATTGAAACTGAATTATATCTATCAGCTTCTAGCAAGAACGGCATCTATCACCTTATTGTTTCCCTCCAATAATTTAAGTTTTTTCGTTAGAATGATAAATATATCAATTTAAAACTTAGAACAAAAGCATGCACAATTGAAAATCGAAAGGAAGTATTATCTACTCCCCAATAGAATTTAGGAAACTAAAATCAAAATAACTTCATGAATGCTGTGGGACATACCATCATGCATAAGGTACTAAAGGCAAAACAAATTTGCCGATGTTCTAGATATTGTTGGTAGTTTGTTTATAAAACAAATTAAAAGGTACCTTGTCGATGTGAGTGCGCATGTGAACAAAATTTAACAATGATCAATGATCATTATTTTTTTTTATTATAATTCGAATTTATAATTTTAAAATAACCATCGTGTCATATTAAAATAATATGACTCTTCATAATAGAGTGACTATTATTTTTAATTATTTAAATTTGAATTTATTATTTTTGCCTAACAATTATTAGATGCTTACACAACCTTTGAAAGGTTGTCTCTATTAGGACACGACTTCTTAACCTTTGGAAAATCATGTCTAGTCGAACATAACTTCTTCATTTTTAAAAAGGTTGTATCCATTTAAATATATTTATTCAACATTTGTGTTCAATGCTTTAATAACTTCCAATTTCATTTTCTTTCAAAAGATATACAGCCATAGTTTCCAATAGTTTTCTTTTGAGAGATCTTGGAGAAATTACTAGTGCTATCTGGTATTCTCATCGAGACTTTGTTGCATTTTGCAAGATTTTTGCTAGTAGCAATTAGCAATGTTTTGAGGCAAATAATTTCTTAAAGAGAGTATTATCACGCTTCTAAATTTGATTCCATTCTTCTTTCCAACGTTGATTGAAATTTCCCTAGACATCATATGACAACAATATGTTTTAGTTGTTAGTTTGTACTTTCATAAACAAAATCCCAAATGTGTTGCAAAGGTGTTGTATATGAAGATTGATCTGCATGAGACTTCCAAGAGATTCAGATGAAAAGGCTCTTCTTCCCTATTGAATACCCAGGTCAAATTAATATAATCATGGACAATCCAGGCCTGTCATTATCAGGACTACGGGTGCACAAAGAAAATAAGAGAAAGGAGTTGCATGGGAACGAAAACAAAGTAACACGCCTAAACAAAAGTAAAGATGTCTCTTCAAGAGGTAATTTTAGACTACTTGTCCTAGTCTCCGAAATGAGTGGATAGCAACGCACTCTTTGGTCTAGCCCTTGATATAGACACATGAGTCTGCTGTTCCTGGCAATTCCTAATCAGCACTTGATGTTTCTGGTTCTTTCCAATCAGTGTCTAGCTTGGTGGACCTCGGATAATCAGGCAACCGTTTCAGGGACACGCAACCCAGAATAGTCAAATGCTTCAAACGTTGTAAGCAACCGAGACCCTCGATGGCTTGCAGCACTTGGCAATCGTGTAGCTCAAAAGATTTGAGCTTTACCAACTTCGATAGTTGAGGTAATCCTTCTAATGACTCACAGCAGATGATCTGTAGTGACTCCAAGGATTCCAACTCCTCCAGACCTTGTATCGCAACAAGACTTCCTAGTTCAGACAGATACAAGGTTTCTAGACTCTTCAAGCATGATAGATCTGGTATTCTCTCGAGGGATGGACACACTTTTATGGACAATTCCCTTAACTTCTTCAAGTGTTCAAGCTCTGGGAGATGTGCCATTGAGCAGCTAGAAATGGAGAGACTCGACAGGTTCATGAAGTTGGAAAATTGCTGCGGTGGCAGTATATCCGTGAGATGCAAGGTTGACAAACTAGACGGAAGCTGGTGGATGGATTTACAATCTTCCAAGGGGACATAAGTTCCTCTAACTGGTAAGGAGCCTTGAGCTTATACCTATGAAAGGACAAGTCCAAGTGATCTAAAGTAACCAAGTTCGAGAGGTCTGGGATGATTTCACAATGATAAGCATCAAGGACAAGGCTTATCAAACTAGAGGGAAGGTTTGGCACTAGTCGAAGCTCCTCACACTCCTTCAACCCGAAGTTCTTTAAGGCAAGGGAGAAAACTGATCGTGGCGGGCAAACCAGAAATGCAAGTACCAGAGAAGTCCAAGATCCTCAAGCAGGATAGTCTACCAATTGCATCTGGGATTTCACCCGTAAGATCCCTACAATCCCGGACATGTAACTCTTCTAGGTGAGATGGATAAGTGATTGTGGCTGGCAATCCGGAAATACGAGTACATGACAAGTCCAAGATCTGCAAATGGAACAGATTCCCAATAGAATTTGGGACTTCACCTGATAGATCTAGACACTCTGGGCAATGTAACTCTTCGAGCATCTCCAGCTGTCCAATTGCATCTGGTAGACTTTTTAATTTTGTACTTCCCATGTCGATGACTTTGATTTTCTTCAGATTTCCAATTGAATCTGGGAGACTTTCTATTCCCGAGAATGACAAATCTAACTTAACTAATGATTCTAATCCTCCGAGAGAGTGCGGGAGCTTCTTTATCCCCTCACATCCTTTAATAGAGAAATGTGTGATTCTTACTAATCCTCCGATGGAATTTGGGAGTTTGTCAATTCCCTTGCAATACTTTACACTGAAACTTGACAAAGATTTCAAATTGCCAACACTCTCGGTGAGTGTGACCAATTTGGAAGATCTGGGGAAGATGAACTCTCTCAAAGATTCTAAATATCCAACCTCTTCAGGCAACTCCTTAAGAGAGTCACATCCATCCATATTCAGAGTTTTTAAGAGCCGTAGCTTACCAATGGAGCAATCAACTGTAATTAACCTGGAGCAGCCAGCGAGTATCAATATCTCCAAGTCCACGAAGTTTGACAAGTCAGGTGTCCTTGTTAAGCATTTACAGTTTCTCAGGTCTAAAGCTTTCAGCTTTTTTGCCATCTGCAGAAGAAATGTATATGATGAGAAAGAATAAAAAACATTTCGGACAGGAACAAAGCACTGAGGCGTGCCATACCTGGATTTGAGTCCATCCACCCCATTTTTCTGTGATGTCGCTACTGGACAGGTCGAGCACAACCAAGTTGATGGGGCAGAAATTTGTTGCTGTGAATTCCGGAGGACAATGATGCCAGGAAAGCCACCTTAGCACTGGAAGCAGATCTTTGAAGTTGCCAACAAAATTTAATCCCGTCCCTCGAAGGAACCTTAGATTTGGTAGATTGAGTAATTCTTCATCTGTGAATGTATGGCCAGGCACTTTTAGTGCTTCTACATGTTCATTTCCCTGCCAGTAGAGAATAACATGAGTGGACCTCAAATCAAGTTAACAAGAAAAAGTTGTAACTCCTTGAGGACTGAAAGATTACTCGTAAATTGTACCTGCTTACTCCTTAATATGTTTAAGGCATCCTCATGAGTCCACACTCTGCTAAACTTGCTAGGATACTTGCAATCCCCTTCCTGGACAATGTGCCTTCCAAGGTCTCGTACTTGGTCATTCATCCGGAATTTGTTATCGCTTTCAACTTTTATCAGGGACCTATGAAGAAGGACATCAATTGCATAATTAGGATAGTAGTTACAATCACTCCACATGAAAATTGGGTAAGTTTTATCTTCCTGGACAAAAAGGCATGCTATATCCAGAAACACTTGTTTTTGTTCTTTCTCTAATTCTTCATAACTTATCATCAACGATTCTCGGACTTTCCCCAAAGGAGCTTTCCTTAACTTCTCCAATACTTCTATCCATAAAGCTCTATTGTCGTGCTTGCAAGAAAGAGAAGATCCTATCACCTCCACAGCTAACGGAAGGTTCCCCAAAGTAGACACAATTTCCCTTGCAAGACATTCATAATCATCTGGAGGAAAGTCTTTTCCAAAAGCATGTTTACAAAACAACTGAAGGGATTGATCGGATTCCATTTCCTTGACTTCATAATCCAAGATTGTTTTTGGTTCATTTCGAATGGCACTTAAGTTCCTAGTGGTTATGATGACCCTACTACCAGATTTCAGCCCATCACACTCACCAACTAGCTTTTCCAGAAGATCTTTCTCTTCCATATCATCAACAACAATGAGAACCTTTTTATTTGAAAGCTGTCTTCTTATCATGTCGATCCCACAATCAACATCATAAAGTTCATTATTTCTTGATCGGTGAATGCTTGATAAGAGTTTCTTCTGCAAGTACACAAGACCATCTGACCGTCGTGATATCTCTCGAACATTTTCGAGGAAGCTGCTGCAGTCAAAGTGAGGGGATAATTTGTTGAAAATAACTTTGGCAAGTGTCGTTTTGCCGATTCCCCCAATCCCACGGATTCCCACAGAATGAGTGCCGCCAGAATTAATGTCCAGCAGTTCCATTACAGCGTCGACCTGCTTGCGATCTTCCACTAAATGTTTGGTCAGAATCTTGTTTTTGTTGTTCAGCTTAATTAAAACATCTTCAACGACCGATGTGATGAGTCTGCCGTGGCTGCCAATTACACAGAACATTTCAGCCAAAAGGGGAAAAGAAATTTGATGAAGAACTTCTCGTTCTAATATTTTGAAATTTCGAAGTAGAAGAGAAGACATCAAACCTTGTGACATTGATAGTGTGTCCTGACGATATTGTGTCATTATACCGGGAAGCACAACAGGCGATTACCATTTGGGACTATGCCCATAAAATTGACAAATTGCTAGCTTATAACAGAGAGATGTTGATAACCTATAGCAAAGAGATGACAATAGCTCGCTTCCTTGTATGACTTATCATTTTCAGCATGAAGAGATTAGGCAAGACTTTCAAGAACCACGATTGATTAGGGTCAGCTGAAAAGGCTAGGAAGACCGGAAAGCCACGAGTGGACTACACACACTGAAAACCCAGGATCGAGAGAGTAAGGATTGAGGCGCGTAAGTATTTGCGATAAATTAAAGTCTATTAATATTAGCTTTATTTGGAATATTTGATTCGATTTTTTTTATTTATAAATATTAGCCTATTTATTCTTTTAAACAATATGTGAACTCACTAAATTTATTTTCTAGAAGCAGTCTGAGGTACAAAATTATAAGTGTGATATATGATCGGTCATATGATCGTGATTGCATAGATATTTTTACGCAACAATTTTAACTCAGGATAATTATAAGTTCAGGATTCTATAAACGAAACTTTGTAAGCTCTTTGTTTTGCAGCAGTTTTCATCTTTTGATAGGCATGGAGAGAAAATTAAAGTCTGAGGGAGGAAGTTCTTTACCCTACGTTTCTCGGTTTCCATCCCTTAAGCTTGCCAACCTCCATGAGCGCCTTTTCCCACGCTTTTACTTTGTCAGCTTCATACATCTTCGCATGATTGGATAGCTCATTTTTGTAAAGTGAAGTTTTAAGCTTGACATCACCTGGGCTCACGTCGAAGAAAATGGGAAGGATCTCTTTCGTTCCATTTGATTGGGATGTAATCTCTATCATCTTCGCCAACTCCTTGAGGCACCATTTACTTGACGCGTAGGTCTTAGAAAAGATGGGCATGTAGATTTTGGAGCTCTCAATCGCATGCCAAAGTTCGTCTTTGATGTTTTGGCCAACTTGGATTTCATCGTCGTCTCTGAAAACACGGACTCCAGTGCCTTTCATGACTTCATAAAGACAATCGGTAAATGTTTGGCGTGTATCAAGCCCTCTAAAGCTCAAGAACACGTCATACTCATTTCTTGAGCCAGTTGCACTCTCCATCATCACAGGAACTACTTTTACCGAATGAGCATAGAAGTGTTTGTTTTTGCTTGTTTGCTCGGTATCTGAACTGCTTTGGTTTTAAACACCATCAAGTCAGTCTGGATCAAAGGAAAAATAAAATAAAGCCAAAAGAATATATTTCAATATATTTGTTTGACTTCTTTGCCTTTTTTAAATCCTTATACAGCTATCGCTTGAACTTCATGGTAGGAGGAGGGTGCTCAATATTCATGTGCTAGTGGAAAGTTGAATAATTGTCAAAATTATCCAATTATAACAACACTTTCTAGCCTCGTCTAGCCTCGTCTAGCCTCGTCTAGCCTCATCTGCATTTCCATTTAGTGCCTCATTCATCAAACTATTACCTACAAGTCGTGAAATATATGATAATTTTATTAATGTTAAGATTTAATAGAGGCAACAATGTATTGAGATACATGTATAAGTTGTGCTAGAGAAGTCTTACATCAGAAAATTGGTGTAGTATGAGTAGTTAATATTTTCCCAATTAGCCCCTTACTCTTTGACATAATTGAATATGTAAACAGACTTAGGCTGCGTTTGGCAACCACTTTGCCAAGGATCTTTAGGGGTCTAAAGGCCTTTAGGCCAAAAAATGGGTGTTTGGGAACCAGCTTTCGAAGTCCCTTATGGGAAAGCAAATACTTGGGAAGGCTGAAAGCCCAAGGCAGCCCTGAGGCTGCCTTGGGCTTTCAGCATTCTCGGCATGCTGGGGATCACTGTTCATTTTTTTTTTTTCCAAATTTGTCCTCACGAATTTTTTGTTTTTCCGGTGCGTGCCCTTGTATGAACACTGTTCATCTTCTCCAACAGGCTCGCGGTCGGACGACCTCCGGCGAGGGTCCGCCGGAGGTCGCAGGTCCTCGCGGCGACCCAAATCTGGGTTGCCGGAGGTCGCGCGACCTCGAGGCAACCAGATCTGGTCGCGCGACCTCCGCGCGACCTCGCTGCGCGACCTCTGTGCAACCAGATCTAGTCGCCAGAGGTCGAGTGACCTCGCGGCGACCAGATCTGGTCGCCGGACTGGTCGCCGAGAGGTCGCGCGACCTCCGGCGAACAAATCTGGTCGCGCGACCTCTGTGTGACCAAATCTAGTCGCGCGACCTCTACCAAATCTAGTCGCGCGACCTCCGGCGACGCGTAGAGGTCGCGCGACCTCTACGCGACCAGACCTGCCTCCCGCGACCTAGATCCGGGGTCGCCGGAGGTCGCGGCGGCGTCGCGCGACCTCGCCGGCCCAAATCCGGGGTCGCCGGAGCTCGCCGGGAGTCGCCGCCGGCCGCCGGATGCCGCCTGCCCTTGCTGGTTTTCATTTTTTTATTTTTATCTTTTCTTTTAATAATTTTTTTTTTTCACAAAAGTCCTTTGTCCCCCAAACACCATTTTGCTCAAAGGTACTTCACAAATGGCTTTTAAATTACAATTTACCAAACACATTTTGCATTTTGGAAAACATATTTAACTCAAAGGTTTTTGCATTTTCCTAAAGACTTTCCCAAAAGTCTTCCCAAACTCACCCAAAACTTGGGTTCTCTCTTGGCTATGTTTCCAAGTGAAGGTATCGAATTTTGTTACGTGCTCCCAACAAAAAGTATCAAAGCTGATGGTAGATTGGAGGGCGTTGTGGTGTAGCAACACGGGTGTATGCAAGACGGACCCAATGACAAACTCCGTGGTACCGTCTTGAGAAAGTGACCAAGAATGAAGTTGGGCGTAAATGGGGATTCGAGTTGGGATACCTTTGACGTAGAGGGGCACTCGGATTAAGGAGAAGCATCTCTAATGATCGGAGACGCAAAGTGGGGTAGACAATTGTAGTTAATCTTTGGGAGTACTTTAGTAGGTTGGGGCATTGAATAGCCATAAAGTGGGGGTAGACGAGGATTTCCGGTTAAAGATCAAGGAAAATTGATTGCGAAGTAAAAGTTGTGGTTTACGGGGATAGATCAGGGAAAATTGAATGCGAAGTAAAAGTTGTAATTTATTTCCCTCAGTCTTTTTAATTTTTATTTCACTTGAGAATATAGCACAGTTCTTTTTTATGGACTCAAAAAAAAAAAAAAAAAAAAATGCTTGTGCCCGAGACACTTGCACGTGCGGGGGAAAATTCCGGAGATGCCGAAGATAAACCATGAATTTGAATTTGTAAATCCAGCCTCGGTCTTTGTCAATGTCGTTAAATGTGAAAAATGGCGAATATCTATATAAAATATACATCAAAAGAGGCATACCAATCTAATCAAATCGAAGTTACGTCTCCGACTACATGTTAAATCAAATGACTGCCTAACTAGCTGAACCAATTGAAGAATAAACCTACTATTTTCTAATGAAAGATCAGCATCCATAGATGAGCATTAGATAAGCGGTAAATAGACATATCTGCAATGAATGCAAGCAGCTTGAGGAATGCACCATCAACTAGATACGAGGACGAAGATAAATAGATGGTTCGAGAATAGGTTGGTTTTGTTAGGCAATTTCCTGGCTCATGAATCATCATTGCACTAACCATTTCAGATTAAGAAAGTCACTGAAAATGAGATTATTATAGGAAATTTCACGATATCTTAACTTAATGTGCTCCCATGTTAGTAAAAGAAAAAATCAATTACAAAACTCTAAAAATACTCAGCAACCAACAAAATGGCATCAACGACTCAGATAATCATCTCTCATTAAGACACTTATCAACAAACGCACAAGGCATTCACCCCCCGACAACAGAACTTTTCTTGCTTTTTCTTCTCTCCCAATTTCGTTTTGGATTCTCTCTTCTCCCAGTCTAGTTCCGATTTGGGAATTTGAACTTTGCCGATTTAGTTTTAGATATGGATGCTATTCTTTCCCAATCTAAATTTGGGAGTTTAATAAATATGCTTTTGGAGATTTGATGCCCATCTACTCTATTTGTCTATAGGTTCTCTGTCTCCAATTTCAATAATGATGGTAGGAGTTTTGTCGTCTCGTTGAATTACAAAGATTTGCTCCTCTACAAGTTAGATTTGTGTTTGCTCAACCCATTTTTGTTATCTCCGTATGATGATGGTATAAGGAAACCAAACCTAGGTGAGCACCACCAATTGGCAACGTCGTAATTATTGGAAAATGAATTTCTAGCATGTGCTTATCACTAATAAAGACACGAGATGCAGTGATTGACTGCTGATTTTGCTTGACAAATACATTCTTGTGGAATGAGTGTGTGCTTAACTTTACTGATGCTTCATTAATCCCCCTTGCTTTCTAGATCTGGTTTTTTTTTTAATTCTTATTTTGTTTTGATTTGCCTTGTCATTATGTATTTTTATATCAGTAACGAATACAATTTTTTTTAATAAAGAAAAAAGAATTTATTAAGAAATCGAATTTAGAAAGATTCTTTTAGTTTCAGTGGAACTAATGATTCTTTATTTAGGTCCCCGCCTACATAATTGTTAGGACTCATAATATTTTCTGAACAAGCATTGTCGTGATGCCTTGGGAGTAATAACATTGGAGAAGAAACACGCAAATTGTATCAGGACACTGATCATCATCCGATCAAAATGTTGTTAATCGGCGTCGAAGCGGAAGCGGATCGTGTATTTTTGCAATTATGTCGGGAGCTATAGAAATCGATCGAAATAAAATGAGGAACAATAAAAGGACAAGGACACCAGAAATTTATGTGGTTTGGTCCAAATGTCGGAACCTACGTCTACGGGGAGAGCCAGCAAATCGATCCACTATAAATCGGAGAATTACAGGAT
Organism: Eucalyptus decipiens; assembly: GCA_014182575.1. NCBI lineage: Eukaryota > Viridiplantae > Streptophyta > Magnoliopsida > Myrtales > Myrtaceae > Eucalyptus > Eucalyptus decipiens. The sequence continues at coordinate 42,472,912 of CM024611.1, read as the reverse complement.
TACAGTCACATATGCACTCAAGTATTTCCCAGCCCTACTATATACTCAATACCCACGGTATTTAACAATACAACTCAATCACTAGACTTGAGTTTCGCACAAACCTCTCGGAGCTCACGTCTCTCTGCTCTCGGTCTCTCGAGCTCTTTTCCTTTCGCTCTCTTTGCCGAGCTCTTTTCTTTTCGCTCTGTCTCGAGCTTCAAACGTCTTCACCTTTTATCGGTTGAAGGGGAGGAAAAACTTGTACTCCACAATTGTCAGAACGGTGCCGATCGTCAAAGCATGTGCCTCCATGCAATTAATGAGAGCGTGTGAGCGGATGACCAGCATGCACTGACACACATAGAATAGCTTCTGCCTTCCCTCTTTCTTTATCAATAAAGAAACAAAAAGAAGCCCACAAAAGTTGAACAAAGAGAGGGAGAGAGTTCGGCGCCTACATGATAGGCTTATGAGGCAGCAAGTGCTGATCCACTTGTTTTCTACGAGCATGCATGCACATGGCCATGTGCATGCATTTAATGACGTAGAAGAAATTTGGACGATCAACTCTTCAGAAATCATGCTGACAAATGAGAAGAATCCCATGGATTGTAGCCTTCATTTCCAACGTGAAGCGCAGATCGAGGGCGGGATTCTTTTGGCTCCTATCACACGCCATTCCTCGTCAAATGCTCCGCAGATGATCTTATGCTCCACAGACGATCTTTCTTGTTTTAGCATGTCCATGTTTTGCGCGTATTTGGTATCGTATATGGATTCAAACTTGAGACATAATTTAATACAAAATTTTCACCAGTAGTAGTCCCTTGTCAAGCTCCGTTCGAGGTCACTTGTAGATTTCCTTATCTGGCTCATTTCATGTGGATCAAACCGTGCAACGAAAGTGGTGGACACCTGACACACTGTTCTTGGATTGCAATGCATTGAAGGAGGCTTTTGTTCTAATACCATTTGATAACAATCTATCTTAATCTAAACGAGTTTAACTTCTATAAAGAGTAATCAACTAGTGACTATTCGGAATAGGTCTTGTATAATGTTGTAGGATTTATAACCTTTTAAAGTAGATAACTAATCGCATTAGCGAATAGCGAAGCCTCCGGTAACTCTAGAAAATCTTACCATTCATTAATTTAGTATTTTAGACGAGACTACTTTGTATATGTAGCTATAGTTTCTCCATCGCCTAGCACTTGTTGAAACTGAATTATATCTATCAGCCTTTTATACCTTATTGATTGCAGGGACCCTTTTTGGGAAAAAAAAATTGCATCTATCACCTTTCCGTTCAATAATCTAACTTTTTCATTAGGATGACAAATATATCGCTTTAAAAGTCAGAAAAAAAAGCATGCACGATTGAAAATCAAAAGGAAGTAATATCTACTCTAGCAATAGCATTTAGGTAACTAAAATCAAAATTACTTCATGAATGCTGTAGGACTACCATCATACCCAAGATACTAAAGGCAGAAGAAATTTGCCGATGTTCTGGATATCATATGACGACGATATGTCACAGTTGTTTGTTGGTACTTTCATAAACGAACTCCTAAATATGTTGTAGAAGCGTTATATACGAAGATTGATCTGCATGAGAATTCTGCCTAGAGTTTCAGATGAAAATACTCGTCTTCGTTAATAAATTTACAGGCCAAACTGATATATCCTGGACAATCCAGGCCTATCATTATCAGGAGCTTATTGTGCACAAAGAAAAGGAGACAGGACTTGCATGGGTACGGAAACAAAGTAACAAGCCTTAACAAAAGAAAAAGATCTCTTTCAAGAGGTGCGTTAGTTAATTGTTAGACTACTTGTCCTAGTCTCCGAAATGAGTGGATCGCATCGCACTGTTTGGTCTGGCCCATGGTATGTACACAGGGTTCCAAAGTTGCTGACGATTCACAATCGGCACTCGATGTTTCTGGTGCTCTCCAATCGGTGTCTAGCTTGGTCGACCTTGGATAATCAGGCAATCTTTCCAGGGACATGCAGCCCATGATAGTCAAATGGTTCAAACATTGTAGATGACCGGGACCCTCGATGGTCCGTAGCACTTGGCAATCGGGTAGCTCAAAAAATTTGAGCTTTGCCAACTTTGATAGTTGAGGTAATCCTTCTAATGACTCACAGCAGATGATCTCTAGTGACTCCAAGGATTCCAACTCCCCCAGACCTTGTATCTCAACAAGACTTCCCAATTCAGACAGATACAAGTTTTCTAGATTCTTCAAGCATGATAGATCAGGTATCCTCTCAAGGGATGGACAGACTTTTATGGACATTTCCCTAAACTTCTCCAAGTGTTCAAGCAATGGGAGATGTGCCATGGAGCAGCTAGAAATGAAGAGACTTGACAGGTTCCTGAAGTTGCAAAACTGCTGTGGCGGTGAGACATCCGTGAGATGCAAGGTTGACAAAATAGATGGAAGCTGGTCGATGGATTCTATGATCTTCCAAGGGGAGAGAAGTTCCTCAGACTGGCAAGGACCCTTGAGCTTATACCTATGAAAAGACAGGTCCAAGTGATGTAAAGTGACTAAGTTCGAGAGGTCTGGGATGACTTCTCAGTGATAAGCATCAAGGGTAAGGTATATCAAACTTGAGAGAAGCTCTGGCACTTGTCGAAGCTCCTGGCACTCCTTCAACAGAAGTTCTTCGAGGCCAGGGAGACGACTGATTGTGGCTGGCAATCCAGAGATGTGAGTGCCTGATAAGTCCAAAATCCTTAAAACGGGACAAATTCCCAATGTCACATGGGATTTCTCCGGATAGACTCTGACACTCTGGACAATGTAGCATCTCCGATTGCCTGATTGCGTCAGGTAACTTACGTATCTTAGTGTTTTGCATCCTGATGATTTTGAGTTTCTTCAGATTTCCGATGGAATCAGGTATGTTGACCACTCCTGAGAACGAAATATCTAACTCAGTCAGCGACTCTAATTCCCCGAGTGAATGTGGAAGCTCCTCAATTACTTTGCAACCTTCTATAGACAAATGCCTGACTTTCGCTAATGCTGCAATAGAGTGTGGGAGTCTGCTTATTCTCTTGTTCCATTTTATACTCAAGCTCAACAGGTTTTTCAAATTGCCAATTGTATCGGGAAGCTTACATAGCAGAGAACGTTGGGCTATGATTAACTCCGTCAAAGATTTTAGAGAACTAACTTCCTCAGGCAACTCCTGAAGAGAATTGCATCCTTCCATATTCAGAGTACTTAAGCTTTGTAGCATACTGATGGAGCGATCGATCGTGACTAACTTGGAACACCAAGCGAGAATCAATATCTCGAGAGACACAAAGTTAGACAAGTCTGGCGTGCTTCTCAAGCAATTACAGCTTCTCAGATCTAAAACTTTCAATTTTTTTGCCATCTGCGGAGAATTTTGAACATCATTCATGTTGTGAATCGGCGTCACAGCGGAAGTGGATTGTATATATTTTGCAATTATGTCGGGAGCTATAGAAATCGATCAAAATAAAACGAGGAACAATAAAAGAAAAGGACACCGGAAATTTACGTAGTTTGGTCCGAATGTCGGAACCTACGTCCATGAGAAGAGCCAATAAATCAATCCACTATAAATCTGAGAATTACAGGATTACAATCACACATGCACTCAAGTGTTTCCCAGTCCTACTTTATACCCGATAGCTACAGTGTTTAATAACTCAACTCACTGGACTCGACTCCACACAAATCTCTCTGAGCTCACGTCTCTAGCTCTCGGTCTCTCGAGCTCTTTTCCTTTCGCTCTCTCTGCCAAGCTCTATTCTTTTCGCTTTGTCTCGAGCTTCAGACGTCTTCACCTTTTATCAGTTGAAGGGGAGGAAAAACTTGTACTCCACAATTGTCAGAACGGTGCCGATCGTCAAAGCATGTGCCTCCATGCAATTAATGAGAGCGTGTGAGCGGATGACCAGCATGCACTGACACACGTAGAATAGCTTCTGCCTTCGCTCTTTCTTTATCAATAAACAAACAAAAAGAAGCCCACAAAAGTCAAACAAAGAGAGGGAGAGAGTTCGGCACCTACATGATAGGCTTATGAGGCCACAAGTGCTGATCCACTTGTTTTCTACGAGCATGCATGCACATGGCCATGTGCATGCATTTAATGACGTAGAAGAAACTTGGACGATCAACTCTTCAGAAATCACGCTGACAAGTGAGAAAGGCCACAAAAAAATCAACACACGCATTTGTGGCCTTCATTTCAACGTGCAGAGGCTCATATCTAGGGCTGAATTCTTTCGGCTCCTGTGCCATTTTTCATCAAATGCTTCGCGCACATTCTTTCTTGTTTCAGCATGTAAAAGATTTGTGCGGATTGGGTATTGTATATAGACTCAAACTCGAGATATAATTTAACAATTCAAAGGACTAAAAACCCTATCATAAGAATTAGAAGCACCGTAACCCAATATGGAAAGACATTGTTACCTGGATTTGACTCCATCCAGTCCAGTCTTCTGTAATTTTACTCTTCGAAAGGTTGAGAACCACCAAATTAATTAGGCAAAAATTCGTTGCCATGAAATTCAGAGGACACTCATGCCAAGAAAGTCATCTTAGCTCAAGGAGAAGATATTTTAAGTTACCAACGAAATTCAACTCTTTCCCCTCGGAGGAACCTCAGATTCCGCTGGCTCTGTAATTCTTCACCAGTGAAGGCATAGCCACTACCATTACTTTGATCATTAAAGCTCAGACTCAATGCTTCTACTTCTTCACTTGCCTGGCATTGGAGATCAAGCATGAATACAACAAATCATACAATAAAGGAAAAAGTTGACTCTCTGAACCACTTGCAAAGTTCGTCTACTTCCCAGAAACAGCTAGCAAAATGGATCTAAATTACATACTCGTAAGTTTTACCTGCTTATTCCTTAATAAGTTTGATGTATCCTCAGGAATCCATACCCTGCTATGCTTGCTAGGAAATCTGCAATTCTCCTCATAGACAATGTGCCTTCCAAGATCATTGACTTGGTCATGCATCAAAAACCTATTATCATCTCCGATCTTTAACAAAGATGGGAGAAGGAGAACTCTGATTGCATTATGAGGATGGTATTCACAATTGCTCCACATTAAAATTGGATTTTTCTTGTCTTCTTTGATGAAAAAGCACGCTATGTTCGGAAACACTTTCTGCTGCGTTGGTTCTAATCCCTCGTAGCTTATCATCAATGCCTCTCGGACTTCCTTCGGAGGAACTTTCTGTAACTTCTTCAGCGTCTCTTCCCATAAGGCCTTGTCAGTGGAACTGCAAGAAAAAGATTAGCCATTAGTTACTGCCATTGCCATTGCCATTAGCCACCGCCACCGCCAGTTGCTGACGACTAGTTGGGTGAGGCTCGACCTTGCCAAATTTGGCGAGGCCAAGCCTCGCCGATGGCCAAGTGGGCCTTGCCCAAACCTCCCTTAGCCATCGGTGAGCCTTGCCTAGATTTGGTGAGGTGGAGCTTGGCTAGCGATTAGGTGAGGTTGGCCTTGCTAGATCTAGGCGAGGTTGCTCGCCCAGCCAAGGCTTGACCGAGCCTCATCTAGCTGCCGGTGAGGCTCAACTGATGAGTTGTGCCTCATCGAGGGCCGGCGACGCTCCAGTGAGATTGCCGGCCCTCATGTGGCCAATCGCCAATCATCCGGAGGTCAGCAAATAGCCAAAGCTTGAAGAAGAGGAAGAGAAAGAAAAGAAAAAAAAAAAAATAATTAAATAATTAAAAGAAAATTATTTAGATTAGAAATTTTGAAAATGGTATCAAACGCAATTCTATTATGTGAATATAAATTTTGGGCAGTTACTAAATGCCTTAAAATGTTTAGAAATTGTTCCCGATAATAGAATAAAAAATAATCATTTCTAATCAGAAATTGTTATGGGAAAAAGAATAGTAATTAAACATGCCCTTAGCATGATGTACGCATAGGCCAAATAGATTTTGTTTACTCCAATATGGATCACAAGCCATCTCTTTCATTAGTGGCATGGAATTTCCCCTAAATTGGTACACTGATGGTGGTTGAATTGCTTGTTATCCAGCTTTGCTAAAAACTAAGGTCTTTTGTCAATTCAAACAAAAACCTTAATCAATCTCCATAAGCAAATACAGACCTAGCCAGAATTACAACTGCAAATAGTCCCTCATAGTGTAGCTTTATCAGCTTAGCAAATCATGCACAACATTGTAGCTTTTTTCTTAGGTAAAGAAGAGGAGAAGTAACAGGGCAAGTAAACTTGCATGTTACCAGAAGTGACTTCGTATTACTCCCGACCGCAAAAGATGTTGGAGAAGAAAAAGGGACCAAACTTAGCATATTCACCAAAATTGAGCACAAGTCACACAACCATTTTGACATATAAACCTATGTTTTATGGACAAATAAATTTTGAGTCTAATTTGAGACAACAAATTAGTGCTGAACTTATTAATATCAAAGATATGAATCCAATCCCTAAACAACTTGATTACTAGTTCTCATGACCTAATCTCGGGTGCATCACCTAAGGTTTGGCTAATTGACTACTAAATTTAAACTAAGTTTGGGCTCTCTCAAGCCCATACCAAGTTGTGACTTAGGTTCAAGTTTTTAGCATGTAAAAGATTACTAATTAGGAGTCATTACTAATAATTTTATGTTAGGTCGATTAGACACCTAAATAAAATAATTGAAGAATTATTTTACTCTTACGAATCGAGACTTTAGGTTTTGGGACTTAATTATACACTAGATTTCTCTAATGCCCTTTCGATACCATTATTTTTATTTTCAAAAATGTCTTTGCAGGCAGTTTGGATTGGTTTTAACTTAAATCATTATCATGCAATGGGGGTGATTACACGAATATCATGCAATGGGGTGATTACACGAATACTCAATCATTATTAAATACTCAATGGATCAAATAAATTGCATGAAAAGAACTAAACACACCAAGCAAGCAAATATTTTTTTTGGATTTTTTCCAAGACAAGCAATCTCCAAATAAGCATTTTTTTAAACCACTTAGGATATTAATCAAATAAATGGTTAAAATAATTGGAAAAATAATCCATTGTCTCATAGATTAAATTAACAATTATTCTAATCTTAAACATCACAACATATAAAAAAGTTCAAAATAATTAAAAAGTTGATCCAAAGTCTTATGGATCAAATTAATAATTATAATGATTTAAAAGTTAAAATATCAACAATGTGTCAAAAAAAATCAATATAATCAAAAAGTGATCCGACATCTTATGGATCAAATTAATAATTATAGTGATTTATGGGCAATAATATCCTATTGGATAATGCCTAAAGTCTCCATGGAATCAAAATTGGCATCAAATATTACGATTCAGGCAATAATATCAAAACGAAATTTGATTTAAGAAAATTACCTTGATTGGATTTTTATTTCCAAAATGGGATCGGCACCAAGGATTCGCGAACGGTGATTTGTGTCGGGATCGGCTCAGTGGCAGCAGGCTCACGACCAATGAACCTGCAAGAATAGAAAGCTTGCGGAATCGACTTGGTTTGGATGTGAACGGGAACGGTGGCTAGCATCGGAAGGTGGGTGATTCATAGTTGAGGTGCAGGAACAAGTCGTTGAGATCGTCTAAAAATTTCGACAAGGTTGGGCTTGTCGGAACAAGTGTGTAACAACAAGGTAGCTTGCTGGTTCACTATTGGGTTGAGTGTTCCTTCAACGGACAGCTAACACCAATGACACTAAGGCCTTCGAGGCGTGGAGACGAGGGAAGTCACGGGCTGCTCTCCAGATGGTGGACTTTTCCCTTCGCGGCCTCACCTCCATTAATATCTCCAAGAAATTTGGGTACGTGAGGGTCTCAAGAGAGAATGAATTCGTAAAAGTCCACGAGCGGTCCTCCAAAGCGGGAGCTTGCCGATGTTGCGGGTGCAGTAAACTTCACGACCAACGACGTAACGGGTTGGTCAACACAGGCTAGAAATTAGCAAAACCGGTCGTCACTGGAACAAGGAATGGCAGCAGTGGTGTGCGTCTCGGGCAACGTGCGGCGTGACGAGGGATGGCAGCTTGGGCTATCGCAGCGAGACCAAAGCGGCAGCGTTGTTGAGAGAATGACCCACGTCGAAACTTGAGCAGCATGCGGCATGGTCTAAGCCAAGGTTACGCGGAGATCGCCTCTTTTCTCTATTCCTCAATTCTCACGTGTATCTCTCTATGCTTCCCCCCACGATTTCTCCTTTCTATTCTCTCTAAAGTTCTCTCTGTGTGGCCCCTCTCCTTGTTAACCATTGACCTCCCTTTCGTCCGTGTGCGAGCCAATTTATAGGTGAGGGATTGAAGCTTTTTGTAAAATTTCATTTCCTTTCTCATATCAAGATACGGGAAGTGATAGTGCTAGTACGAACACCTAGAGGGGTGAATAGGTGTATAAAATAAACCTTGGCAAATATATGCGGAATAAAATAAACTTCGAGTAAAATAAAGGAGTTAGGGAGAGAATAAGAACACGCGATTTATAGTGGTTCGGCTTAATCCAAGCCTACGTCCACTCTCCCACGCTAACAGCCTTCTTGGCTGGATTCCACTATGCAATCAACAAGAGATTACAACTTCGAGTGCAAACACTTAGTAGTAGATCACACTATCTCACTAAGTCACTCTTTGGTATTTCTCTCACGATTACAAACGTTTAAGCTCTCCAAAGACAAGTATATGATCGAAAGTCGCTCAGACTTTAGAATTATAAATTCTACGCTTTGTCTCTTACTTGTTCATCGGTCCTTCATCTCCTTAAATACTCCTCCACTTCCAAACTAGCCGTTGGACAGTATCCCGGAGAATCGTCTTCCAATATACCCATTGGACAGCTCTGTATCTAGAAGATTTGGTAGCCGTTGAGTGACAAAGGTAAAATCTCAAATTGATTCCGATCGCCCATACAAATGAAATCTTGGTTTCCATAAGTAAAGCTTCTTCGTGTAGAAAGTTCTTGTATTCAAGATCCAATCGTCAATCAATTAGATTGAATCAATCAAATCAATCTTGATGTGGAATCAAAACCAGATCACTAGCCGTTGTATGATTGGGCTTGAGTTACGATTCATCGAATCTGGATGTAAAGTCTGAGTCTCGTAGACTTTACAATCTGGGTCTCGTAGACTTTACAATCTGAGTCTCGCAGACTTTTACAATCTGGGTCCGAACATATCTGCTTCGAACAGATTTAGCTTTAAGGTCTCGTACCTAGTTCGGTTTCAGCATAGAGTCCGTCTTCCGGTTCAGCTTCAGCATAGAGTCTGTCTTCCGGTTCATCATTCACGTTCGCCTGAATTAGTCGAGTTGACAGACTTCGATGTAGAACAGACTTTGACACTAAAGTCCGGCGCCTTCGACTTTGAGTCTTGAGTCCGCAGTCTTCGACTTTGACACGTGTCTGGAAATCTTCAAAATATACTGGACATATGTTACGTTCAGTCTTCCGCCGTCTTCGACTTTGACAATATCCTTTACATGTTCTATTATCTGCATGGTCTATTACTTAACCATTAAACATGTTAGTAGCCTTTGATTTATTTTGTCATCTTCAAAACATCATAAGGGATTTCCCGAACAATCTCCCCCTTTTTGATGATGACAAAACAATCTCTGAATATGCAGATTTGTAAACATACTTTTAAAAATATTAATTTAAATCAAAGGATATCAGAAGATAGCAAATAGATTGAGCATAACAATATATAGAAAAATAATCGCAGCTCAATATTATGCCATAGATAATATCAACCAATCAACACATATGCATATTTATATATTCTCCCCCTTTTTGTCATAATCAAAAAGCGATAACAATAGATTCACGTAGAGAATATAAAATAACATATAATTTCCAAAAATCAGCTTTTATAAAGTAAATCGAATATTAAAGATATGCATTATAGCTCACTTCGATCATATATATCAGCAAATATCCAATAAAAATCACGAATGCATCATAAAATTCACGTACCCTTTTTGTCATAATAAAATGATAATATCAATACAAGATTTATCAATGACAAAAAGATAATGAGAGATGCACTAACCGGATTTTGTAGAACTTAAATTCTGACACATTTACCTTCCTTCTTTTCATAACAAGATCAAAAAAGATTTTTCCATAATTGATCAAAGCTCCCCCTCAATTTGTTGCCTTTTTGAGATGATCACGATTCTTTCCCTTTTCTTTTGGATTTGATTTCTCCCCCTGTGATCATGACAATATCTGCGAATAGAAACAATTGTTGCAATTGTCGCAGGAGATATTTTCTGATTGCACCAAAATCTGCGTAGATTCGCAATCATCCTTCCCTTAAAGAATTTCCTGCAATCAACTCATTTCCCTTTTTGGTATCCATCAATTTGGATCCTTCCTTGACGTTAGAGTAAAATAGAAAATCTCCATAATCAAATATTCTTTCTTAATTCATCGTAACAAAGTATTCAAAGAAAGAATATTATGCGCAATGGTATTTTGAAAATTAAATTCTCACTTAGTCATAATACGATAAAATCAAAGAGAATAAAATCCTTGAATATCTCAGAAAAAAAATATCTTGCAAAATTAGTATAACGTAGAATCAGATTTTTACTTTGCAAAATATGACAATTTGAGAGCATAAAATTAAACCAAATAATCTGAATTATCTCAAATAATCACACGTACTAAATCAAATCTTAACTCATAAATCACATAAATAAATCATACGATTCTTTCTTCCATAAAACAAAATATGATCATTATAAAATCTCAATCAACCAAGGATATATCGAATATCAAGCATAATGAGAATTATTGCCCAAATCAAATTGAGAATAAAAAATTCCTTACCAAATCCTCTTTCTTCTTTCTTCTTTATATCCTGCAAAAATAACTTATCTTTTCTTTGGTACCCATTTTTCTTGGGTTCATGAGAGTTAGCAGAATATGTTGCTTTTATCCAATTTTTCTTAATAGGTCTCCAAACTTGAGAAAGATCTTGTTGCCTAAGTCGAGAATTCTCCTTTTTAAGTTCGAAAATCCTCTTAAGAGAAGATTTGAGATTTGAACAAAGCTCATTTATATACTTTGAAACTTTGAGAGGAATTTTTGAATTGCTTACCTCGATTTCCTCATCGGATTCTGAGTCTGTATCCGAGTCAGACTTTGATTCTGAGTCTGTGTCTGAATCAGACTCAGATTTTGAATGTGCCATCAAGCATATATTTTCTTGATCATCATCTTCTTTCATGATTCTTTTATGGCCATTATGCTTGTATTGACTTCTTCCATCGAATTTCCTTCCTTTTCTACTCAGCTTTTTAAATTTCTCGACCATAAAGGCAAGTTCTTTATCGTCCATGTCATTTTCTGAGTCTATTTCATCAAAAACAGCATTAGATATTAAAGCGATGGACTTCTTACCTTCGGGATCTTCATCATTGAGTTGTTCCACTTCATAGGATTGAAGAGTGCCAATCAATTCATCAACGGAGAGTGGCATAATCCTCTCGAGTCTCCCGGATTGAGGTCTTGACATGATTCCAATCTTTTGAGAGACCTCGCAAGAGTTTGTTGACCATCATCGGGGTAGAAATTTGCTGACCTTGATATGCTAAACCATTTACAATTTCTGTAAAACGGCTGAACATATCTCCAATTGATTCTCCTTGCTTCATCTTGAATGATTCATATTGGCCAAGCAAGAAGTTTACTTTTGTCTCTTTTACACGATCGGTCCCTTCATATGTAACATGAAGTTTATCCCAAACTTCTTTTGCTGTTTGACATGAAGAGATTCTGTTATATTCAGCAGGAGATAAAGCGCAATATAAAGAATAAATAGCTTTTGCATCAAGCGCTTCTCTTTTGGACATCTCCATCCGAGACATAGGAGCGGGGAGTTTGGTTTCTTTGTCTTTGCCATTCTTATTTGATGTAGATGCAGCAATGTGGTTGATTCCTCTTTCCACAACATCCCATTGTAAGAGATCTCTGGATCTTAGGAATGCTTTCATTTTGTTCTTCCATACGTTGTATTCATTTCCATCAAAATATGGTGGCCTTGTGTTGCTTTGCCCTTCCATAAGTTCTGGTGCCAAGATACTAGCCATAAAGAATCTTTAGCTCAAAAGTAAAAACACTTTTATAAACCGAGCACTTGGCTCTGATACCAATTGATAGTGCTAGTACGAACACCTAGAGGGGGTGAATAGGTGTATAAAATAAACATTGGCAAATATATGCGGAATAAAATAAACTTTGAGTAAAATAAAGGAGTTAGGGAGAGAATAAGAACACGCGATCTATAGTGGTTCGGCTTAATCCAAGCCTACGTCCACTCTCCCACGCTAACAGCCTTCTTGGCTGGAATTGATATTGCTAGTGCTAGTACCTAGAGGGGGGTGAATAGGTATATAAACGATTTTTCTTGATAGACGCACAATACTTAGACAGTTAAGGAATTGCAACAAATAACAATCAATCGTAAGACTCAGTGAATGAAAAAGAGAATTGAACACGCGGTTTATAGTGGTTCGGCTTGATTCAAGCCTACGTCCACTCTTCTGCACTGACAGCCAATCGGCTGGATTCCACTATGAACAAAGAGATGTTACAGCGTTGATCTTCCTTGATTTCCGGGTGTAGATGAACTACCACACTCACTCAATGTATCACCAAGTAAAGACACTCTCTGTGTATACAATTTCGCTCGACCGTATCGACTAATAATCAAGATGCTTCGTACTCTGGAATTTCTCTATCGATCACACTTCAAAAACAACTAGAACGTCTTCCTTTTATACTCCTTTATGCCATCATACCCGTTGGCACTTACCAAAGGAATTCTTCCAATCTACCCGTTGGACGGAATCAATCAAGAAGATCATTCGAGCTATTAAAGGAATCTGACGATAGCCCATCAATCCTGTTCGCCCATACAATCAGGATCTAGGTTTCCATGAATAGAACCTTCCAAGAATACTTCGTCGATCATCGGATCTTCAATTGATCTAGATACGAATCAAAGAATCCGTTATATTTATCCAGCCAAAAGATCTTCTCCAGAGAATGAAATCCTTAATCATTTTCTTCGGATTTGGATTTCCTTCGACACTGAATCGATAGACTCAATGAGAATAATTTTGAGTCTTAAATCTTGAGTCTTGATTCTTGAGTCTTGAGTACTCGAGTCTTGAGTTCTCGAGTCTTGAGTACCGAGTCCGGTGATCGTAAAGTCTTCGACAATCTGCAAATATCCGACTAGACCGATAGAAACGTTTTGTCGCCTTCAAAATCTTATGGAACGATTTCTCCAACAATCTCCCCTTTTTGATGATGACAAAACTTTCCCGTAGATTTGAACAACCTTGACCTGCAAAAACATTTCTAAAGCAATATGGCTATCTCATAAAGATTAATAAAACAACCAGACTCGCATCCACAGAAAATTGGTTAGACTTTCATGAGTAATACCATATAACAACACTCGATATAAATGCCAACAGTCAAGCATCACAATCCACAGCCAAATTCAGTCCATACTCAAGTTCACACAAGTCATACTCAAAACATACTCAAAAACTTAAAACTCACAACCACAAAACAAATTTAAAATCAAGGTTTAAAAAAATTGGTTGGTTCAAATTTCTTCTCCCCCTTTTTTGTCATCAAGAAAAAGGTGAGAAAAGAGTCATGTCTCGCTTGGGAATGCGCACGATCCGGAAATCTCCCATGGATCGTACTATGCCTTCGAGCCTCTTCAAGTCTTCCCTTAATTGAGCTACCTCCTCTCCTTTGGCATTGGCTTGAATCAGAGAGCGAGGTCTTTCATTCTGTCTTCCAGGGTAATCAAGATGCTTGTCCAGCATTCTTGATGGTTTGAATCTCATAGTCCAGAGCATAGATTTGGCCCCGCATTTCCGTAAGAATATCAAGAATACGATGAAAATCTGCTGAATTGTCTGTCCGCATACTAGCATTTACTTTCTCGATGGAGTGAATGCAGATGATGGCGCTTCTGTATGACCTTGCAGATTTGATGATGTATCATGTTCTTCTTCGTGCAATTGAGAAGCCCGAAACTCTTCCTCGAGCAGCATGAGATGAGGATTTTTCTTGCTCCCCAACTCCCCCGTCTCTAAGACATCAAAATCTTGCTCGCCAACTCCCCGTCTCTAAGACATCAAGATGGGAGGAGTGATGATCATGCTCTTCCGTTTCCTTCTCTCCGCATTCAGCAGCGAGACTTTTCTTTCTCTTCTTCTCCTTCTTCTTCATCTTCTTTTTCTTTCTCTCGTTGCTCTTCTTCTTCTTCAGCTTCTATCTCTTTCTCTCTCTCGCTCTTCTTCTTCTTCATCTTCTTTCTCCTTTTCTCGCTGCTCTTCTTCTTCTCTTTGCTTCGATCAAGTTCCGTTGATCGAGATACATAACGTCTAGTCCTTCCCAGTGCAGGAATAGTAAGATCTTCCTCTTCTTCTTCATCATCCAAGATGAGAGATCTTCTCTTTTTGGATGGAGCACCAATGGGCTCCTTCCCTTTTCTCTTTGATGCATAAGAGAGTGGAGTTTTCACTTTGAACTTTGCCATTTCCTTGCTAAGTTCTTTCAGATGCATCTTCGTCAACATATTCAAACCTACCACCATTTTATCGCACGATCGAACACAGAGAGTGTGTGGTGGTTCAATATTCATGTTTCTGAAGATCATTGTCACAAGATTTGGGTAAGGCAATTGTCCCTTGTTCTTCGACATTGCTCTGTACATATGGAAGAGAATAGTATGAGGCAGAGAGAACTTCTTCCCTGAGTTGATTGCATACATCAATTTTGCTTCCGAATTGGATACATCAGTCTTTGATGTAGACTTTGGCCTGATGCAATTGATCACAATTTTGTGCAGCACAATATTGATGGCACTCATCTTCGAGTAGGTAATTTTCGCCTCTGTATCTCTGTTTTTGACAAGCTCCGAGTAGCACGAGCAATCGAGACTTTGATTGGTTGATAACGTCCTCGTTCAACACCAATTATGTCCGCCAAAGATGTCCACATCTATCACATAGTCTCGATCTCGAACACTCGAATGATATTCTATTCACATCTAGAAAATCGAGATTCGAATAGAAATATGCAGTCAAGTGTGCATAACCATCTCGTGGTATCGGTGCAAAACCTCCAAGTTGAAGCAAGTTCGAACTTTTCCTTAAGTTCACATTAATAGCATCCAGAAATCAAAATCAACACTCCCGGGGTTTATCACCCCTCGTTTTACAGATCAAGAACAGTTCTCCTGTTCCTTCGATTTAAACAACTCAATCTTCTTTCCCTTCACCTTTGCAAAGAATGCCCATTCTCGGTTGAAAATCACTAAACATTTTATCATCTTCGTTCCCCTCAGTGGGAATCGGTCCTGAAACACGAGGGTCACTTGGAATGTTCGCAAGTGCCTCTTCAGCCTTTCCTTTGGGAGCAATTCCCAATTCCTCCATTCGCTTCAAAAATCTGTACTCATTCCCATAATTCTTATCTCTAAGGAAACTGTCTATATAATTCAGAGGAGAACCAAAAGCTTTCAACGCACGATAGAGCATGTAAATAAAAGAGGGTTTTTGTGCTCTCACAGGTTCAACATCCTCTAGAATGACTTCCTCCTGATGATGACCCGCATCTTGTGGGGTAGATGGTGAGTGATGAGGTGGAGAAGGAACAGGAATCTGTGCTTTGTCTCGACAAATCATCTTCCTCGGTGAGATCGAAGTGCGTAGGTCCCTCCTTCATTCTCTCGTGGACCCCCGCTTGCGATCCTTGACGACTTTCTCGAAGAAGACATCTTTTCTTGTCACCGAAAGATTCCTTCACTCGCTTTCCCAAGGAAAATGACAACTTTCTCGAGTATGAATACGAAGTAGAAAACAGGGTTGAGAGAAGAATGCCTTTTAGGGTTTTGAGAATCGAGTAAAAAGAGAAAACGTGTATATATAACTCGCTTTGAAAAGGAAATAGCAATCGATATGAAGAAAAGTGAACAAATGTCTTTCTATTAAAGATAATAACGCCATTTTAAAAGAGATTATCCCCTTTTTGAAAAGGCATGTTTCCAATTTTTTACGGAAATTAAAGATGATATCAATCAATTATAACTGAATGAATGAACGTACCTTTTCGAGATAAAAATAACTTACAGCCTATATAATGAAGGTCTCGAGTCTCGAGAATTCGAGTCCGAAGGTTAGAGTCTCGATTGATAAGAAATGTAGATTCTTCAGACTTTAACCTCTTCAAGCTTCAAAATGTTGAGTCTGGTACGGATAAAATCGAATTGATTTTTCTCCAAAGGCTTTGTGAATATATCCGCTAATTGACTTTTCGAATCAACAAATTGAATTGAGATTTCTCCATTTTGAATATGATCTCTAATGAAATGATGTCGAATCTCTATATGCTTTGCTCTTGAATGAAGAATTGGATTTTTGGTGAGATTGATTGCGCTGGTGCTGTCACATCTGATTTCTGTGCATGAGTCTTCAATCCCAAAGTCTTGTAGCTGTTGTTTTATCCATAGAATTTGCGAACAGCAGCTTCCAAGAGCTACATACTCGCTTCGTTGTAGAGAGAGCTACGTTGCTCGTTTCCTTGAAAACCAAGACACCGTCCCGCTTCCAAGCAACCGGCGGGTTCTTGAAGTACTCTTTCTATCGACTCGCAACCGGTCGGATCGGGCGTCTCGAATATCCCGGAAGATTGAAGTCTCCCTCCTTAGGATACCATAGACCGATGCTTGAAGACGAGGCAACGTATTTAATAACACGTTTTGCAGCCTTGAGATGAGATTCTCTAGGATCCGATTGAAACCTAGCACAAATGCAAACACTCAACAAAATGTCGTCTAGAGGCGTAAGATAAAGAAGTGAACCGATGATGCTTCATGTACAGCTTTTGATCAACTTTCTTCCCTTCTTCATCTTTGTCTATTTTCAACGAACTTGACATTGGTATATCAGTCTTTTGCAATTTTCTAATCCAAACCTTTTGACAAGATCATTAGCATATTTTTCTTGACAGATGAAAGTTCCTTCCTTCAATTGCTTTACTTGAAGACCAAGAAAGAATGTTAATTCTCCCATCATACTCATTTCAAATTCATCCCGCATAGACTTTGAAAATTTCTTGCACAGACTTTCATTAGGGATCCAAATATGATATCATCCATATATATTTGAACAAGTAAAAAACTTTTGTTTTCCTTTTTAATAAATAAAGTAGTATCAACTTTACCTTTGGCAAAACCATTCTTTAATAAGAACTTACTTAGTCCTGTCGTACCAAGCTCGAGGTGCCTGCTTTAAACCATATAGCGCCTTTTTCAGTTTGAAGACTGAGTCTGGCTTCTTTGGGTCTTCAAACCCTGGAGGTTGTTCCACGTAGACTTCCTCATGGATAAATCCATTTAGGAAAGCGCTTTTGACGTCCATTTGGAATAACCTGAAATTTTTATAACAAGCAAACGCAAGTAATAGACGAATAGCTTCTAACCTTGCCACAGGGAGCGTAAGTCTCATCATAGTCTATTCCTTCTTCTTGCGTATATCCTTTTGCCACGAGTCTTGCTTTGTTTCGTACGACTTTTCCTTTTTCATTCATCTTGTTTCGAACACCCATTTGGTTCCGATAACGCTTTACCTTTTGGTTTAGATGTCGATCCTGCACGTCATTAATGTTGAACTGCTCGAGCTCTTCTTGCATGGCTTCAATCCAGCTTTCATCGATAGAGCTTCTTCTACGCTTTTGGTTCAATTTCAGAAATAAGAGCTACAAAGACTAGACTCTTCACGCCTTTTGGATCTGGTGCGAATTCCTTCATTAATTTCTCCAATAATGAGATCTTTAGGATGACTGGATTTATGCTTCCGCATCGGTTGATTTGACTCGGTTGAAGATCTCTTTCTTTATTTGAGTCTTCTCGAGTAGCTTGATGCCGATCTTCCAGTCCGAGAAGCTTCTAGAGTTGTAATCTTTTGAGGGTTCTGGAGCAGGTTCGACTCTTCATGCCGAGTCCGACGGATTCATCTTGCGTAGAGTCTTGGAATTTGACATTCATTGACTCCTCCACAGATCGGCTCTTCTTATTATAGACTCGTAGGCTTTGCTTGATGTAGAATATCCAAGGAAGATGCCTTCATCCGATCTTTCTTCAAACTTACCAACTTGATCTTTTGCATTTTTCAATATAAAACATTTGCATCCGAATACATGAAAGTATGAAACAATAGGCTTCTTTCCTTTGAATAATTCATAAGGGGTTTTCTCCGTAATAGGTCTTAGAAAGACTCTATTGATTATATAGCATGCTGTTGAAACAGCTTTCGGCCCAAAATCGTGAAGAAATTTTACTTTCAATTAACAAAGTTCTAGCCATTTCTTGAAGAGATCGATTCTTCCTTTCCACAACTCCATTTTGCTGAGGAGTATATGGAGAGGAGAATACATGTTTAAATCCGAATCATCACAAAATTTTGTAAAATTTTGATTTTCAAATTCACTTCCATGATCTGTTCTTATACTTGATATAACACAACCAATTTCATTTTGAATCTTTTAGCAAATTTTTCAAAATACGAGAATGTTTCGACTTACTTGCAAGAAAATATACCCAAGTAAAACGGGAGTAATCATCTACAATTACTAGACAATATTTCTTACCTCCAATACTGGGTTCGGTTGGTCCGAAGAGATCCATATGCAGCGGCTGCAGTACATGATTAGTAGAGACATGATTTATTGGTTTGAATGAATTTCTTACCTGTTTTCCCAGAATGCATGGTGTGCATGGATTGGTCTTTTGATATGATAATTTTGGTAGTCCTCGAACAAGCTATTTTGATGAGATTTTGGCCAATTGCTTCATGTTGACATGACCAAGCTTTCTATGCCATAAGCTTGCTTTGTCTTGAATTGAGATTAAGCAATGCGATTCATTTGGTTTTACGTCTAGGAGGTAGATATTTCCATGTCTTCGACCTTTGAAAGATCGAGTAGAGTCTTTACGATTCCGTAACATGTTCCTTCTTGGAAGAAAATCTTGAATCCAGTATCACATAGTTGACTAATGCTGAGAAGATTGTAATTGAGTCCTTCTACTAGAGAAACATTGTTTATTGTGAGATTTCCAATTTTGACAGTTCCAAATCCCACAATATTTCCTTTGTCATTTCCTCCAAATGAAACTTTTCCTCCATTTACTTGAATAAGCTTCATGAAGCAATTTGAGTCTCCCGTCATGTGTCTTGAACATCCGCCGTCAAGATACCATTTTACCTTTTTCTTGACGGAGACTCGCATTCAAAAAGAGTCTCAAACTTTCTTTGGTACCCAAATTTTCTTGGGTCCTTTGGTGTTAGCAGAATAAACATTATAAGGCCATGCTTTCTTAACAGGCTTCCAAATCATAGGACACTCTTTTTCAAAGTGATCATTACTGTTACACTTTGAACATCTTAGAGCATTTCGACCTACAGATTTTACAAAAACTTTCTTGAAATGATTTTTGTAAGCCTCTTTCGATGGTCTTTTCTTAATTCTTTCTTTTACTTTAGGAAAATCAATCAAGGGAATTGTTTCTCTTTGTCATACCTAGACCAGACTTATTGAAGTAAGGTCTTTGAACCGAAAGAACTTTTTCAAGTTTTTCAGATCCTATAGAAAATTTCCTTGAAATATTTGATAAGTCAGTTTTTAGAAAAGTATTTTCTTTTAAGAGATTATCTTCTTTTTCTTTAAGAGTCGAAACATTCAAGTCTAAACTTTTGATTCTTTCTTCTAAAATGTTTTCTTTTTGTTTTAAAGCTAAGTTTTCCTTTTAGTTCGGAAACTCTTTTGAGAGAAGTCTTAAGACTAAAACACAGTTCATCAATATATTTAGAGACTTTGACAGAATTTTAAAATCACTTACCTCAAATTCACTTTCCGAGTCCGATCCAGGAATCCGAGTCCGAGTCCGATTGTGCCATCGATTACGATTGGCATATTCATCATCACTTTCTTCACACTCGATCACTCCAAGTTTCGGCTTTGAGTGCTTTTCGAAACTTTTCAGCTTTTCCTTTCTTCTTCTTCAGAAGAGGACAGTTGGGTCTTATGTGTCCCTTTTTCTTGCATTCGAAACAAACTACATCTTTGTTCGGTTCCTCATCATCAACAGACTTGGATTGCTGTCTTTGAAAACTTTGTTTCTTGGAGTTGAACCTTCTTCCTTTCCTATTCAGTTTTCTGAATCTTCTTATCATAAGAGCAAGCTCCTCATCGTCCGTATCATCTTTAGAATCTGCATCATCGTAATCATCATTTGATTTTAATGCAATGGATTTCTTACCTCTTGGATCTTCGTCTTCATTAATTCGTTCCACTTCATAAGACTCGGAGAGTTCCAATCAGCTCATCGACGATAGTGGCATAATTCTTTGCGTGTCTCTTATTGAAGTCTTTATATGATTCCAATCCTTAGAGAGTCCACGCAGAGCTTGTTCACTTTCATGGGATCAGAGATTTTTTGTCCTTGGTTCTCAAGACCATTGACAATATCTGTAAAACGACTAAACATGTCAGTTATAGGTTCTCCTGGTTTCATTTTGAAGGATTCATATTGACCAAGGAGAATGTTGATTCTGGTCTCCTTCACTCGATCTGTTCCTTCATAGGTGATGTGTAATCTGTCCCATACTTCTTTTGCTGTAACACAAGAAGATATTATGTTATATTCGATTGGTGACAAAGCACAATATAAAGAGTAAATTGCTTTTGCATCGAGTGCTTGTCTCTTATTTATTTCTTCCCGAGTCATTCCACTGGTCTCAATTGTTTCTTTTCCTCTTTCGAGACTCGATGCAGCAAAGTAGGGAGTGATCCCTTTTTCCACAACGTCCCATTCCGGAGGATCCTTTGATCGTAGAAAGGCTTTCATCTTGTTCTTCCGTATGTTGTAATCCTTTCCATCAAAGTAGGGAGGTCTGGTATTGCTTTGCCCTTCCATCGCCCCGGTGCCGCATACTAGCCATGGATCTTTTACTCTAAAGTAAAACACTTCAAATAAAGTAAGAACACGAGCTCTGATACCAATTGATATTGCTAGTGCTAGTACCTAGAGGGGGGGTGAATAGGTATATAAACGTTTTTTCTTGATAGACGCACAATACTTAGACAGTTAAGGAATTGCAACAAATAACAATCAATCGTAAGACTCGGAATGAAAAGAGAAATTGAACACGCGGTTTATAGTGGTTCGGCTTGATTCAAGCCTACGTCCACTCTTTTCGCACCGACAGCCAATCGGCTGGATTCCACTATGAACAAAGAGATGTTACAGGCGTTGATCTTCCTTGATTTCTCGGTGTAGATGAACTACCACACTCACTCAAGGTATCACCAAGTATAGACACTCTCTGTGTATACAATTTCGCTCGACCGTATCGACTAATAATCAAGGTGCTTCGGACTGGAATTTCTCTATCGATCACACTTCAAAACAACTAGAACGTCTTCCTTTTATACTCCTTTATGCCATCATACCCGTTGGCACTTACCAAAGGAATTCCTCCAATCTACCCGTTGGACGGAATCAATCAAGAAGATCATTCGAGCTATTAAAGGAATCGACGATAGCCCATCAATCCTGTTCGCCCATACAATCAGGATCTAGGTTTCCATGAATAGAACCTTCCAAGAATACTTCGTCGATCATCGGATCTTCAATTGATCTAGATACGAATCAAAGAATCCGTTATATTTATCCAGCCAAAAGATCTTCTCCGTAGAATGAAATCCTTAATCATTTTCTTCGGATTTGGATTTCCTTCGACACCGAATCGATAGATCACAATGAGAATAATTTTGAGTCTTAAATCTTGAGTCTTGATTCTTGAGTCTTGAGTACTGAGTCTTGAGTTCTGAGTCTTGAGTACTGAGTCTGGTGATCAGAAAGTCTTCAGACAATCTGCAAATATCCAGACTAGACTGATAGAAACGTTTTGTCAACTTCAAAATCTTCTGGAACGATTTCTCCAACAGGATTCCACTATGCAATCAACAAGAGATTACAACTTCGAGTGCAAACACTTAGTAGTAGATCACACTATCTCACTAAGTCACTCTTTTGGTATTTCTCTCACGATTACAAACGTTTAAGCTCTCCAAAGACAAGTATATGATCGAAAGTCGCTCAGACTTTGGAATTATAAATTCTACGCTTTGTCTCTTACTTGCTCATCGGTCCTTCATCTCCTTAAATACTCCTCCACTTCCAAACTAGCCGTTGGACAAGGTATCCCGAGAATCGTCTTCCAATATACCCATTGGACAGCTCGTATCTAGAAGATTTGGTAACCGTTGAGTGACAAAGGTAAAATCCCAAATTGATTCCGATCGCCGATACAAACGAAATCTTGGTTTCCATAAGTAAAGCTTCTTCGTGTAGAAAGTTCTTGTCTTCAAGATCCACCGTCAATCAATTAGATTGAATCAATCAAATCAATCTTGATGTGGAATCAAAACCCAGATCACTAGCCGTTGTATGATTGGGCTTGAGTTACGATTCATCGAATCTGGATGTAAAGTCTCGAGTCTCAGACTTTACAATGCTGGGTCTCAGACTTTACAATGAGTCAGACTTTACAATCTGGGTCCGAACATATCTCGCTTCGAACAGATTTAGCTTTAAGGTCTATACCTGGTTCAACTTCAGCATAGAGTCTCGTCTTCGGTTCGGCTTCAGCATGAGTCCGTCTTCCGGTTCATCATTCACGTTCGATGCCCGGAATTAGTCGAGTTGACAGACTTCGATGTAGACCCGACTTTGACACTAAAGTCCGGCGCCTTCGACTTTGAGTCTTGAGTCCTGCGGTCTTCGACTTTGACACGTGTCTGGAAATCTTCAAAATATAATCTGGACATATGTTACGTTCAGTCTTCTGGCCATCTTTAAACTTTGACAATATCCTTTACATGTTCTATTATCTGCATGGTCTATTACTTAACCATTAAACATGTTAGTAGCCTTTGATTTCTTTTGTCATCTTCAAAACATCATAAGGGATTTCCCTAACAGGAAGATCACCTCCCAAATGCAATATTCCTTTTTATTTTCAACATCTCTTCTAACCTTGTTTGATTTCCTTTGTATCTTTCCACATTGGACTGCAAAAATGAATATTCTTCACTGATTTTTATCGCATATTGCCAAATATTGAAGATTGTAATAGGATTTTCTCGAATTCCAAATATTGCAAAGATGAGCTCGTAATATCTACTTATCACACTTACCCTTTTCGAGGATATATGAATAGATTGCATAAATATGCAAAAAAATCCTCCATCATATCACCAAAAATATCAAATCGTCAATTCTTTTAATTTTTCGTCATTAGAAAGTAACGGGCTTTGAATGATCAAGTCAAATCCATCTGTCACCGGTCCAATGCAAATGCGATAATAATAAATAAATGCACCTAAAATTATATGCTATGCAATTAATTTTTTTGTTTAGGGATTAAAAATTAATCCCTAATTTTGTATGAAATAAATGAATGATCGGATTGTCAAAATTTAGGTGTTAACAGCTACCCCTCTTTGAAGGTGAGCTCTCAGATGTTACATTCAAAGACAAATTGAGACTTAAATTTTGACCATACGAATGTAATGTGATTATTTTTTTGTGGGGATATGTGTTTTGATGAACCCATTCCCATTTTCTAATGAAATGTAGTAAAATATGATGCAAATGAAAACGTATCTTTGATTACTTACCTAAGGATTTGAGAAAATAAACTTGGATACGAAAGAATTTTGTAAATCATGGGCTGTGAATGTGACATCCTGAAATTCGACCCCGTTTCGATAAAGTGAAATGTGCATATCATCAGCGCGCCTATGGTCCTTTTTCTCTGAGCTGATCACTCACGAGTTAGCTAACCTATTAGGTTAAGCCGTTAATGGATATAACCGCGGTAAAATCCCTAAAAGCTACCTAATTGGTTGGATTGGACTAAAATCGCGTCCGGTCGATTTTAATCATGAAATTTAATTCGGTTTTGGGAATCGAATATTCGGGCGTGTCACAATTCATTTTTAGGACCGTCTCATCGTCTATTAATTTATTGTCAAGTCCGAAATTTCAAGAAAGAAATTATCGGAGGAAAATTTGAAGACCAAAAGAAAATAGAAAGGAAAAGGGAAAGAGAAAAGAAAAGAAAATAGAAGACCGTCTCTCTTTTCTTTTCTTTCTTTTTTCTTTCTTTTCTCTCTCTCCTCTCCCCTTTTCCCCCCTTCGTGCGATTCCTCCCCCAACCGACTCTCTCTTCTTTGACTGGTCAAGCCCTACTTTTTCCCCCTCTCTCTCTCTCTCT
This sequence comes from Eucalyptus decipiens, assembly GCA_014182575.1. Classification (NCBI taxonomy): domain Eukaryota; kingdom Viridiplantae; phylum Streptophyta; class Magnoliopsida; order Myrtales; family Myrtaceae; genus Eucalyptus; species Eucalyptus decipiens. The sequence continues at coordinate 42,448,504 of CM024611.1, read as the reverse complement.
CTCTCTCTCTCTCTTTCTTCTTCTTCTTCCTTCCTCCGCACGCTCGAGCAAGCAAACCCGAACCAGAAGCTGAAGACAGAAGCGGAAGAAGAAGACAGCAGCTCGCCGCCGTCCTACCGCCGCACCGCCGCTCGCACGCCCGCGACGGCCGCCCGCTCGACGCCGCGCGCCGGGCGTGCTTCCCAGCGAATCCGCTCGGCCCACCCTGTTTCGCCCCTGTTCCCGTCCCGACCGGCCCCGTCCGACCACCTCCGCCACCGCCCGCCCCCGGACCTCCCCGCATCCCCCTCGCCCTCCGCCGGCTTCCCCTCGCCGCCCTAGCCGCCGAAGCAGCCCCGATCAGCCCCGTCCAGCAAACCCGCGAGTGGGTTTCAGCGACTTCGGGCCCGCTTTTGGGCCATTTCCGGGCCCCTAATCCGTGAGTTGCTTTGGGAAGAATCGTTCCTCGCGTCGCCGCCGTCGGATTGATCCGATTTGCACGTGATTTGGTGAGTAATCTCATTAATCCATGATTAGTTGGCTAATTATGCTTAAGGTTGGTTTAGTTTTAATTAATTATGTTTAGGTTGTTAGATTAGAATAAATTAGCAATTATTAGTCAATTGTGATGTGATTTAGATAAATTGATTGCGCAATTAACAAGTAGACATGGTCTACTAATTATTGGAAGTGCCTCGGGATTTTTCCCGACCCTTAGTGGGCTTCAATTTGGCGATTCGGGCCTAAGTGGGATTTTTGGCATTTAAATATTAATTTTCGGAATTAAATTAAATAATTATTTATTTTCCGAAAATTCAAGAGAGATGGTCCAGAACCGGAAAATTATGCTGATGACCGTGGTGAAGTCCATTTATTTAATCGGGCTTTATTTTGAGCTAAATTGAATTTTAATGTTAATTGTTTAATTTTCGAAATTTATTATTTAATTATTTATTTTTCGGAAATTAAGGTTGAGATGGCCAGTAACCGGAATATTATGCTGATGATCGTGGTGCAGCCTGTTTATTTAAATTGGCTTTATTTCGAGTTAAATGGAATTTTTAATATTTATTAATTAATTTTCGAAATTAATTAATTATTTTTTGGAAATTAAGAATTTGATGGCCGATGACCGAAATTTCGTGCTGATCAACGTGGCGCAGTTCATTTATTTAATTGAGCTTTATCTTGTGCTGAAGTGAATTAATTGTGATTACAAGATTATTTTCCTGGGTTAATTAATTTGGAAAATTAATTGGAAAATGACCGGGTGTCAGTTGACAGCACCAAAAGCGTTTTGGTGGATGCTAATAATGGTGGGAATTGTGGAATCGAAATCATTATATTTTGGCTAAGGCCAATCGTGTGCTAATGCACGATATTTTATCAATGATGATAAAATATGAAAAGAAATGCTGTGTGAAGAAATGCTGTGTGATGTGGCTCGACGATTATTACATCGTTTTGGCATGTAGGATGCCTTAGAGAATGCACGTAAATTGTTGGATATTGATTATGCCTGTGTGGCGATAGTTGATCATGCATGTGTGGCGATAATTGATCATGCCTGTGTGGCGATGGTTGACCATGCGTGTGTGGCGATAGAGTATCATGCAAGCGTGGCGTAGATTGTGCCTGCGTGGCTGTATTTTTGTGTATCAAGTATCGGTTGCCAGTGATAAAGGTATTGTGGTAGACTACCGATCACACTGGAAATTGTGGAAATGAAAGTGAGTATGTAAGATGTATGCTGACCTGATGACTTGGCATGTCATTTAGAAAGTTGGTCATGTGTATCGTGGCTCGATGATCGGTCCCATCACCTCAGAGAATGCACGTGGCTCGATGATTGGTTTTAGCAGTTGAGACTGTATAGCAATGACTGGAATGACCTAAAGATGGTCCGGCTGACATTTAATCGACTAAGTCAATTGATCTTTGCCTTGATTCTGATATTGTAAATTGATTGACTGAATGGAAATGACCGTGAGTGGTCTTGTTGGCTTGTAATCGACTAGATCGATTTGATCGATGCTTCGATCGGTGATATGATTGCTTGAGTGCCTATTGTAAATTGTACTGACTTGCAGGTGGGATCTGATGCTAAGGTTCGTCTTCTGACCTATGCGTGTTTAGGCAGCCTTTAGTATAATAGTTTACTAATCGGGCTTAGTGGGGTAGAACTCGCTGAGACGTAGTCTCAACCCAATTTGGGGAAAACATTTCAGGATCCCGACGAGGAGCTGAGGAGGAGGAATTTGTGAATGAGAACTCGCAGGTGAAATTGAGGAAGAGAATGATATGAGTGAAGAGGAATCAGAGGAGGATCAGGATGATCTCGAGTATGACTTAGACGAGGATTGAAATCCCATCTCTTTGTGAACCCTTTTGTATATGTGTAGATAGAGTGAGACTCTGAAGTTGCGAATAGTTTGTGAAGTGCTCTGTCTAATGCCATGTATAAAGATTTGGTTGTAAATTTCAATATGAAAGATATAGCCTGCTTTTCTATCCCATTGTTTTATTGTATGGGGATTTATAATTGCTTCCGCATGTGCTTAATAAATGAAAGGGTCGGCGATATATAGTCCTGGGATATCGCATATTAAAATCGACCAAGAGAAGGATGTGTGCGTGCCCAAGGATCGGGGCGTGACAGTGAAAGCTCATCGTGCAAGAGACTCTGAGCTATAGGAGCTCGCCAAATTACTGAGGTGACTCTAGGCTATGAAGGCTCGCCAGATCAATGGAGAGAAACTCTAGGTTACGGAAGCATGCCATGTCAATGAAAGAGATTATGCGCTACAAAAGCACATCGTGTTGATTAAGAGGAATTCCAGACTATGGAAGCACGCCGATTTGATAGGGGGAGTTTGGGCTATAGAAGCACGCAATGTCAATGAAAAGGACTCTAGGCTACGAAAGTATGCCAGGTTACAAACTCTAGGCTACAGGAGCATACTATGTCAATTAAGAGAGACAATGGGTTATGAAAGCACGTTGAGTCAATGAAATGGACTCTGGAATACGAAAACACACCGGGTCAATACAAAGGAAATCCGGGTTATGGAAGCACGTCGTGTCAATTAAGAGGGACATCAGGCTATGGAAGCATGCCAGGTTAATTCATGTGTTTGTTTGACCATGCACGCAATGAATGTCATGTTTGTGGAACATAGGTTTAATTTTATAATGCAATATATGGAAATGCTTATACAATCAATAAAGGAACATACTTGGAATGACTTACCTTTAAAGAGGGTAGAGTAATTCAAGATAGTTGGTGTTACACGTCCAAAACTCGTACCTTTCTACGGTCGCTTAGAATAGTAACACGGCTTTGTAAGAAAAAGCTGCTTTTCTAGAACTCATACCTTTCTACAATCACCCAGTATGTCAGTATTTGGTTATTTAGGACCCGAACTTTTCTTTGGTTGCCTTGATGAAAAATTGCTTTTCTAGGACCCATAATTTTTATGGTCGCTTGTTAGAGTAATAAATATTGTCTAGAATTCAGTTGCCTAAATAGGAAATCGCTTTGCAGGACCTGTACCTTTCTATAGTTGCCTAGAATGGGAAGCTGCTTTTTTAGGACCCATACATTTCAACGGTCACCTATTAGAGCAAGAAATATTGTCCAGGATTCGTACCACTCTACGGTTGCCTAAACGGAAAATCACTTTCCATGACATATATCTTTTTACGGTCGCCTGAATGGGAACAGCTTTTCCAAGACCCATACTTTTCTACAATTGCCTGTTAGAGCAACAAATATTGTCTAGAACTCATACTATTCTATGGTCGCCTAAACGGGAAATCACTTTCCATGACCATACCTTTTTACGGTCACCTGAATGGGAAACGGCTTTTTCAGAACCCGTACCTTTCTACGGTCGCTTGAATAGGAAACAGCTTTTCCAGGATTCATACATTTTTATGGTCGCCTGTTAGAGCAACAAACATTATTTATGACCCGTACCTTTCTACAGTCGCCTAAATTGAGGTTTTGCTTGGCTAGAACTTGAACCTATCTTCGATAACCTAGCATTGTAGCATAGATCATCTGACCAGGACTCAAACATTTCTTCGGTCGCCTTAATCAAATTGAATTTAGAGAAAAATCTTTTGGGGACAACTTGACCGAGTCGAGTGTCGGTGCACTTGAGAGAGAATACTTGCACAATGACAAGTATTTAGAGTATAGGTAAAGATACACTTACTTGGTGATATCTCTTATTCTTGGGGATATATCTCCTAGAGCTTAGTCATAAGAGAGAAAAGAAGATTAATCTGTGAAGGCCTCTCACCTCTTGGTAGAAGGAAATTGGTATATTGAGGACACACTTCAGATATTCATGAAGGTTTATCATCTCCTGATAATTTTTTTTTTTTTTTTGGAATATCTAGGACATGCCATAAATATTCGTGAAAGTCTCTTACCTCATGGTAGAAAGAAATTGGAATATCAAGGATACACATAAGATAATTATGAAGTTTTCTCATCTCTTTGTAGAAAGAAGTTTTAGAATATCTAGGAGATATCTTAGATATCCTGTGAAGGTCTTTCACCTCCTGGTAAAAATAAGTTTTGGAATATCGAGGACGCACCTTAAATGTTCATGAAAGTTTCTCATCTCTTAATATCATGAGGCTTTTTAAAAGGAACTTGAATGTAAGGAGCTCTTGGGTCTTTGAGAAAACATTACCTGTCAGACATGATTAGAGCAAAAATACATTTAAAGAAATAAGCAATTAAGGCTATTATGGAATGCACACTTCAAAATCCACTAAAGTTTTTATCAATTCAATCAAGGTTTATGCATGATGACTTTTGTATCACTTAAATTTCCATTAAAGAGAAATATCGTTTAAGACAATTTTCACTCATGATATCGATTTCCTAAAAATACTAAATAAGAGACTTTCAGTTAGAAAGGACTAATCACTATATCTCACCATCATCATATCGATAATGGTTCGAGTATTCTCGCAAGCGGTATGAACTTACCAATTCGAAAGGTCTTTAATAAGGACCGTAATGTGGGCTTGGTCAAAGGCTAAACAAAGGGACTCTTTGAGTCAAGGTTATTGAAAGAACAATCCGCAAGCATCTCTGGTTTTACAAGTCAAGAACCTTGCAAAATGAAAAAGAAATAATCTTGCCCGCACTTCTTCAAGTGATGCTTATAAACATATGAACTCCTACGTTAATTCAAGTGCCATAATCTGAAGAGACTTTGTAAGAGATGTAAAATAGGCTGAGTTCATGGGTTGAGAAATTAAAGGATCATTACGCTCAAAATGTGTAAAGGGTGAGAGTTGATGATCATCTTGGCATTGCCGCTAGTCTTCTTCTTCACCAGGGATTGTCTTCATAATGCGCTCTATTGATTGTAAAACCTCAGCATTTGTGTTCTTTGAATGTTGCTCCATGAGGGATGCAACCTTTTGCAACTGATAGTCACATATCTTGACTCTTTTGTTTTTTTTTTTTCATTTTCATCCATGAGCATTGGCTTTGCTTCTACCAGGCACATCTCTTTTTCATGCCCCTAGTTTTCATGCATTTTTTCTTCAGTTCTTTTTCACGGGCATTGGCCTTACTTTTACCAGGCGCACTACTTTTTCATGCCCTTAGTTCTATTTTAAATGATTCAACATTTGGGCTCACAAGGTCTTTGTCTTCTGTTGGTGCTTTGGACCATGCTACTCGAATGATTGTCTTTTACCTTGCCTAAATGTACAAGATGATCACCAACTTGGTTTAAAGAAATGAAATTTATTGGCTCAAGTGGGCGATACAATGGATATAACTATATAGGATAGAGAAAGAAATGCTCTTTATCATCTTAAGGCACTTAAATTACCACATAAATTCAATGTATTAGAACGAATTGAAGATTGATGCAAGTAAGAGTAAGAAAATTTATTTTCATTTTCCTCACCTTGTGATGCTGTCTTACCTCCAATTTGCCCCAATGTGGGGGTGATTCTTGACAAGGATAATTTGAAAAGAATCTCCATAAGTGTGCGGGACTCAAAGGGGTTAAGCAATGAATCACCCATACTGTTTGGGATAGAGAAATAAACTGTCCCTCATCATTTCGGTTATCGTACCTTTTGCGAGAGAACTCTTTACCTTGTGGATATAAACCTTCTTGCACTCATCTCACAAGTGTATGAGTAGGGGACTGTGTATAAGATAGGGTTTGCCTTTCATCATCTCGACTCGTCTCATTTAGTATACTCAATCAATTTCACATCATTCATTAAATTAGTCCATATTGATGTTCATTAGTGGAATTGGTGGACTAAACATGTAAGAGTCACCATGCAAAATCCTTTTTAAAAGAGCCTAATAGCTTTAAGCATGAAAAATTGCAAACTTCAGAACATACAATTTACCACACTAAAAAATGCTTTTGTAAGTACGAAAAACATGATTTTGAGTGTTCATTCAAGGGATTGTCCCATGAAGGGATTGTCTCAGCAATGGGTGTTCTTGGGTTGGCCCTATCGAAAAAAAAAAAAAAAAAAACAAATACACAAATTGATCAATTGAGACTGAAAATATGATCTTCAGTTTAATAGATGCTCCTTTTGCTTTGCTTTTGCCCCTGCACAAAACAACATGCATGAATTGGATATTATGCAACATCAAAGTAAATGCAAAAGGAATATCCATTTTGGCTTGGGTTGAGATTTTATCTCAATGGGGTCACTACCAAAATCTGTCATCTGTAAGGAAAAGAACAAAGTGTCATTTCCCAAAATTAATTATGTTCAAGGACAAGATGTACCTCTTCCACCATAGATGGATGGTCCTCTTTTTACTTGCCCCTCATTTTCTTATTAATGGGCAAAAATGAAAATTCTATCAAGCATGGAAATGTAAAACACTTTGTTTAGCTCTTCAAGATGGATATTTTAAGTAGTATCGAGATATGACCCATATTAACTCTTTAGAAATGTGTTCTCAAATTTGTAGACTAATAGTTGAGCCAATTGATCTATCATTGCAACCGATGCGCCTTTTTCATATGCTTTCTCATCAGGTTAGGAAAGTAATGCTCTAAAACATGAAGTAAATAAGTTAGAAAATTAAACAAAACTAACCTAATGCATGCTTTTGGAAATAGCTTGAAAAATGATTTTTTTATTCTATTTTTTTTGGGAATTTTTTGAATGAGGAAGCATGAAGAAACCCAGTCCTCAAAATTCTTCTTGGATGATATTTTATTTTCATTTTTGGATATCGTCACCGGGCTGATTTGGTGTGCCTCATCATGCCCTCAAAATAAAACTTGTAACTTTATTGAAATTCATCAATCAAATACATTTATTGAATGGAAAATGCAATTCTCAAGCCCTAAAAAGAAATCACTAAAAAGCGATAAAAATTCCCACGTAGGAGAATATGCAAGGAAAAAAAAATGAGTTACTCTTATGGGCAAGTGCCCATTTCTTTTTATGGTCCTTTGTCAATGACACTTATAAGGAGGTCATCGAATAGACTTGTGATTCCTTCTAGTACATCATCAGGGTTCTTTGTCATTGGAGGTGCCGGATCTTCCATGCCACCCCATCCATCCGGGACAATGTCACGAGAGTCAATGTAAAAGCTGGGGGGAACCGAGTACTTCACATAATAATCGAATTTGCTGCTTGGCTGTCCTAGGATATCCATCACTTCTACTCCATCTTGCATCATTCTAGGAGGTTCAGGAAACGTCCAGCGAATGTTGGGAGGTAACGAGTTTTACCTCTCTCGCCCTTTCTCAAGTGGCAAGTTTTGTCTTTCTTGTCTCTGCCCTCCAAAATTTTCTCCACCTCTTTTATGGTACCATAATCCAGTAGAACAGGTCCTCTGATGCGCTTCAATAGGGTTTCGAATGCCTTGACCCATTCTTCTAAGACTATGGCCAGGAGTGGAAATACACTGTACATCGATTTTCCCCATCGCATATAAAATGAGACTAACGATGAAACCTTCTCATGGACCAACAAAATTGCAACGAAGTAAGTAAATTGCAAAATAAGAATTCAAACAACTTGATTTTACCGGGAAGGGATGACAATCACGTAAACACACGCATGAAGTGTGAGGCTTGATTTCTATCTAGACAGCTTAACTAAGTGGAGCTAAGAGGATGATTGAACCGTCGCAATCTCACATTCAAAGTGTCAAGTCCTCTTAACTCCGGCTCAGTCTAATGGAATGCCCTATAGTCACGCAATCTTGCAAATATGGACAAACATAGTCGACACTATGAAAAACTTTTGAGGAAGAGAATGTCAACTTCTACATAGCAGTCTCGCTTTCGAGGAAGGTTCCTTCTCAATACCATCCTAAAATCCTGTCGCGGCCCAAGTCTAGTGGCATGGTTATGTGTGCGATAGTGTAGTGTGAAAGCAATAAAACATGCACAACAATTTAAATGCAAACAACAATTTTAATTGGGCAAAATAAATCATTCATCCAAACACTTCCCTGCAAGACAAGGGTTAGCAAAGACTACTCCCCTTATACCTCCCATTTGCAAGAACATTTAACATTTGATATTAAGGACGTACTTGGTATCCTCGCTATCAAACAAAAACATTTTTAAAAAGAAAAGAAAAATTGGCCTAAATCCACTAAGAGTTTTAATTCAAGTCCCCAACAGAGTTGCCAAGCTATCGTGACCTAACCTCGAGTGCACCACCTAGGGTTTGGCTAATGGATAACTCGCGGACCCCTCAAGTGCCATAACTTTGGCCAAAGGGACACTTAAGTGCCATAACTTACGAAAGGTACACTTAAGTGCCAAAATCGAAGTAAAAGAGATCACTTGAGTGCCAATTCGGCCAAAATCCGGCAAAAGGCCAACGTGGCGTTTTTCCGGCGAAGCGCGGCCAAAACGGCGCCGTTTTGCAAGTTGATGTGGCCAAAACGGCGTCGTTTTGGGCTGATGTGGAAAAAATAAATTAAATTTAAAATTAAATTTAGTTAAAATATTTTAAAAAATAATCATTTAAAAATTTAAAAAAAAAAAAAAAAAAAAAAGGAACAGGGGAGGCGGCCGAGGGATTAGCCCTCGGCCACCGCCGCCGCCGGAAGAGCCGGCGACGGCGGGGGGAGGGTCGGCCGGGGTTGCCGGGCCCGGCCGGGGTCGGAAACCCCGGCCAATCGGCGGCGAGGGCTCGCGAGCCGTCGCCACTAGATCCGGGCGAGGCCGCGAGCCCTCGCCGCTAGATTCGGGCGGGCTCGTGCCCTCGCCGCCGGATCCCAGGTGAGGGCCGCGAGCCCTCGCCGGCCGACCGGCGGCGAGGGCTCGCGAGCCCTCGCCACTGGATGCCGGCGAGGGCCACGAGCCCTCGCCGCCGGATCTGGGGGCGCGCGGCCCTCGCCCGGCCGGGCCAAGGGCCGCCGACCCTCATTGGATGCGGGCGAGGGCTGCGACCCTCGCCCCAAATCGGGTGAGGGCTCGCGAGCCGGCGACCCCGGCCAACCCTCCCCCTGCCGTCGCCGGCCCTTCCCGGCGGCGGCGGCGGGCGGCGTGGCGGGCGAGGGCCGATCCCTCGGCCGCCTCCCCAATTCCTTTTTTTTTTTTAATTTTAAAGTTTTTAAAGTTTTTAAATTATTATTTTTTAAAATATTTTAAATAAAGTTATTTTTAAAATTATTATTTTTAAATATTTTAACTAAATTTAATTTTAAAATTAATTTTTTAATTTTTTAATTTTTTAATTTTCTTTTTACCATGTTAGCCCAAAACGACGCCGTTTTGGCCACGTCAACGTGCAAAACGGCGTCGTTTTGAGCGCATTTTCGCCGGAAAAACGCCACGTTGGCGTTTTGGCCGGACTTTGGCCGGAGTGGCACTCAAGTGATTCATTTTTTTTTCGAATTTGGCACTTAAGTGTACCTTTCATAAGTTATGGCACTTAAGTGTCCCTTTGGCCAAAGTTATGGCACTTGAAGTGTCCCTTTGGCGCTAATGGACTATTAAGTTTAAATTTAACTCAAGCTCTCCCAAGCTCATACCAATTCGCGATTTAGTTTCAAGTTTTTAGCATGCAAAAAATTACTAACTATGAGTTGCCACTAATCAGTTTATGGTAGGCCGATTAGACACCTAAGTAAAATAATAAGAGAATTATTTTACTTCCAAAAACTAAAAACTTTGGGTACGGGGACTTAATTATACTAGATTTCTCTAATGCCTTTTCGATACAATTATTTTTATTTTCAAAAATATCTTTGCAGGCAATTTGGATTGGTTTTAACCTAAATCACTACCATGCAATGAAGTGATTACACAAATGCTCAACCATTATTAAACACTCAATGGATCAAATAAATTGCACCAAAAGAATTAAACACACCAAGCAAGAAAATATTTTTTTGGGTTTTTTCCAAGACTAGCAATTTCCAAATAAGCATTATATCTAAACCACTCAGGATATTCAACAAATATAGGGTTAAAATAATTGGAAAAATAATCCATTGTCGCACAAATTAAATTAAAAATTTTTCTAATCATAAACATCACATGTAAGAAAGTTCAAAATAATTAAAAAGTTGATCTGAAGTCTTACGGATCAAATTAATAATTTTATGATTTAAAAGTCAACATAATTAAAAAGTGATATGTTATCTTATGGATCAAATTAGCAATTATAGTGATTTTTAGGCAATAATATCCTATTGGATAATGCCTAAAGTCTCCATGGAATCAAAATTGACATTAAATATTCCAAATTAGGCAATAATATCGAAATGAAATTTGATTTAAGAAAATTACCTTGATTGGATTTTTTATTTCCAAAACTAGACCGGCACCAAGGATTCACGAATGGCAATTTGTGTTGAGGTTGGCTTAGTGGCAGTAGACTCACAACCAATGAACCTGTAAGAATAGAAAGCTTGCGGAATCAACTCAGTTTGGATGCAAATGGAAACGGCGGCTAGCATCGGAAGGTGGGTGATTCACAGTTGAGGTGCAGGAGCAATACCCCTAAAGGTGCTAAAGGTGCCATAATACAAACGAATATTAGGTATATACTTAACATTATTCAATACTAACCTCGTAATTCAACTCTCTCTTGTTTACTATATTAATTTTTTTTATGGACAACTTTGCTTGCATACTACAAACAAATAATATTTTTCACCTCTAACCACAATTAGAGAATCTTTAGTGAGTTTCCATCGACCATCACTAAAGGTGCTGCAATACCCCTCGTCATTTAGTTTGCTTGTAGAAATCAAGTTCAAATGAATATTAGGTATATGCTTAACATTATTCAATAGTAACCTTGTGTTATTACTAGTCTCTAGGCACACATCACCAATGCCTACAACTTCAGCTAGCCCATTGTTTCCTATCTTCACAGATCTAAAGTCACTCGACATGTATGATGTAAAGAAATCCCTACAAGACGTAGCATGAATAAATGTACCACTATCAATTACCCAACTAGTTTCATTATATACAAAATTTACCGCATCACCATTAAAGATAATGAGAAAGTCTTATTTAAGTGTAACAACACAATTGTCTTCATTGTCATTATCACTTTTCTTCTCTTTACCTTTCTCCGTTTGAACTGACGGAAAAACCTTTGAATATGTCCCTTCGATGGCAATATGGCACTCAACATTAGCAAATCTATCGTATTTGCCTATGCTTTTATCTCTGCTTTTGTCTCTATTTCTTGGGCCTCGAGATTCACTTCTTCCCCTTTTTCGCAATAACCAATGCATCAGAATATGAAGAAGATGATCCCTATGTCTTTCTTTTCATCTCTTCATTCAAAACACTACTCTTGGCTAAATTCATGGTAATCGCACCATCCGGGGCAGAATTAAACAAAAACGTTCGAAACGTTTCTCATGAGTCTGGCAAAGTACCAAATAACCATAAAGTTTGTATCTCATCATCAAACTTGTGCAGCTAACTGATTGATAATTCTTTGAAAAGAATTTTAAATGATTAGTTAAACAAGTACCATCTAGATATTTCAAAACCATCATCTATTCTATCAGAAATAACTTATTATTCCCAGTTTTTCGAGCATATAATTGTTCGAGCTTATCCCACAAACTATGTGCATATATTTCATCAATGATATGGTTCAAAACATTATCATTTATCCATTGCCTAATATAACCACAAACTTGACGATGAAATATAGACCATTTGGCATCAATTTTAGTCTCCGATTTTTCTTCGGCAAATACGAGCAAATAAGAATCCTTTACATATAAAAGATCTTCCATTTTTTCTTTCTAAATATGATAATTCGAACAATTCAATATAATCATTTTACTCGTATTTGTTTTTATTGTTTAACACAAGGCAAAAAAATCAAGCAATGACCAAAACTCTTATATCACTTTGATGGGATAATAGTAATAATCCGGACAATATCATATTAACACAGCAAAATAAAATTGTGACATCCTGATTTTTAGGTTCTGATTTCGATTGGATACGATAGGCATTTTGTTAATGTGACTATAGTGTTTTTCTCTGAGTTGGTTACTCATGAGATAACTGGCTTATCCAGTGAAGCCATTAAAGGATTTTAAATGCAATAGACTTAAGAATTCGATCAGGAATCGACTGCTCAACCGTGTTAGTCTACGAGGGTCATTATAGCACAATTAAAAATCGATCGAAAATTGGAGATAGGTCGATTCGATTGAGATGTGTGATCAAGTATGAGTGATTCCACTTGATTGCAAAATTCTCATCGATTAGCACTAGACCGAATTTTTTTTTTTGTTTTTGGTACCCTTGGTCCGTATTTGAATCATCGAGATTTTCACGACAACCGAGAGTCATCAATGTATCGAGTGAGTTCATTGTGGCTTGAAGAAAATTAGCCACGGGTTAATTGCACCAAAAATTCCTAAAAGCTACTTGGTAGGCTAGGTCACGCTAAAACCGTGTTTGATTGAAATTAAGCGAATTTGAATTCGATTTCAGAAATTGGAAGTTATGTTGTGTCATGAGTCATTCTAGGATCGTTGGCTCATCTTTTGAGGAATTTTCGGCGAGTTCAAGATATTTACGGAAAATCGATACGAATGATTCGAAAAACGAACAGAAATTCGGATTGGCCAATTTGAAGGGAATTTTGGCATCCGGTATGAGTAAATAGGTGATAGGAAATTTCGTGGACTTTTTCTGCATCAAATCGAGCCTCAATTGGAGAAGTTCGTTCAAAAAATCGAATTCCGAGAAAAATAAAAGAGTGCGAAATTGAAGAAAATTCGTAAGTTAATTCGTTTAGACTTCAATTTGTGGGGTTGCAAGAAATTGGCCCTGGAAGGACCAATTGGCAAGTTGTTTTGAAGTTTATCAAAGTATAATTTTATTTTTCATATTATTCCCTTCTTTTCCCTTGGACCCGCACCCTCCACGCATACACACACTCTCCCCTTCAGCCCACGTTGCCCCCATCTCGTACGTCCTCTCTCTCTCTCCTCGCACGAACCCCCTCCTCTCACTCATGTTTTCCTCCTTTCCTTTTTCTCTCTAGGCCGACCTTTCCTCTCTCTCCTCCCCATCCATTCATGCGGCAAGCTGCTCCCTTTAGTCTTCTACGTTGCTTTCATTTTCCTGTGACTTATCTTGTTCTTATCCTTTTATTTTCTGCTTTGTTACCTTTTGGTTTTGCTTTTCTTTGGTCTTCTCTATCTCTGGCCCACCAACGTTGATGATGCCCGTCTCTTTCGGTGAAGTGCTTCTTCCATTTTGTTTTCGTTCACCTACCCATCTCTTGCCCCACCAAGCTCTCCAAAGTTTGTTTGTTGTCCTCCTCACGTGTGGTTCATTTACCTCTTCTCCATCAGGCCGTCTTTGCTGCAGCGAAGTCGTCCTTTAGTCTGTCCACGTCGGGCCGTCCTCGAAGCCCGCCGTTGCAGCCCATCAGCTGTACTCTTGCAGCCAATTTCCAGTAGATCCAGCAGCCGAAGTTTGGCCCTGCTCATGACCGTTTCCGCCTTGGCCCATACTTTGACCTGCAACTGCCAAACTTAGCTCAAGCCGTGTTCAAATCAACCCCTGTGGCAGCCTGTTCAGCTTTGATCAGTGGCCAAAATAGCAAGGGTTTGTGGGTATAGTGGCCCATTTTCGAGCTCGTCCGGACCCTGATTGGCGGACCCGCTTTGGAGAGGATCGATTTTCATTGCGTGCTCGTCAATTTGATCCAAGCAGATCTTAAATTAAGCAAGTTTTGCTCATTAAATCTTAATGAGTAGACTAATGACGCTTAGTGGATAATTAATTTAAGTTAAGTAGGTTTAGGTGGATGGTTAGATCTAATTAGCAAAATTAGATTAGTTAACAATGCATGTTAGGTGGTTAGTCATTGTAGTTAGCGAGTAAATAGACCCGAGTAATTGTTGAACGAATCTCAAAATTTTTCTGGGTTCGTTTTGGCGTCCAATTCGGCCATAACGGGCCTAAGTTGGATTTATTGCAATTATTGGCATTTATTTAATATTTTCTGTATTTATTTATTTATTTATTTATTTATTTATTTTTCCAGAAATTCAACCAAGATGGCTGATGACCAGAATTTCATGCTAATTGTAGTGGTACTCTCTGTTTATTTAATTGAGTGCCTAATAGTGCAAATTGAATGAAATTAGTGTGAGTGGGTATTTATTCCAAAAATTGGATAAATTTGGTAATTGAGTGGAAAATTACCGAGCGCCGGTCTACAGCGCCAAAAATAATTTGGTAGGCTATATAAAGCGGTGAGAATTATAAAAGTGAAAGAATTATATTATTGGCTAAGGCCGATCGTGTACCCACACACGGCTATTTAATTAGGGTATGATAAAATGTGAGAATAAATGCTATATTACGTGACTCAGAGACCAAGAGTGTCATCCTAGAGAATGCATGTGACTCGTTGATTAAATACATCACCTATGAAAGGCACATGGCTCGGTGATTTGGTATATCGCCTTAGAGAATGCACGTGGCTTAATGATTAAGTACGTCGCCTTAGAGAATGCACGAGGCTTGGTGATTAGATATATTATCTTAGGGAAATGAATAGTATGAATTGAAATGACTGAGAAATGGTTTGACTAACATGTAATTGACTAGATCGATTGATCGATGATTCGATCTCTTTTGATTGGGTATTATGTCTGTCAGTAATTATGAATTGAAATGACTTGCAGGAAAGGACTGAGGTCAAAGTAAGTCCTTTGACTCTTGTTGTGCTTAGGTAGTCTTAGTGCGTATTGGCTTCCTAATCGGGTCTTAAGGGGTAGAATTTGCTGAAATGTAGTCTCACCCCGTTGTGGAACCACATTTTCAGGTTCGCAGATGGTGACTCCTCCTAAGCGTCATGGTTGTCCCATAAGAGTGATAGAGCAGGTCATCGTTTTCCCAAATCCCAAAAGTGACTGGACTTACGAGATGGTCGTGACCACAGTCTAGGTCATGGAAGTCCCATACCAGGAGATACTAAATAGATTCAGAGCCTGGTTCCATACCACTCCTTATGGTCTTAGGATAGGCCCCCTTTCAAGCTTTGATATATCTACTGAGGTAACTGATGCTGCTTGTGCTTTGGATGGGGATTCAGTTGGTCTTCCTGATGGTGTGGTAGAGGATCCACCGTCTCGTCCGGATCTCGTGGACTCTGAAAGCTCAGCAAACGAGTCGAAGTAGTTGGACATAGGACAACCAATTTTGAGAATCAACCCTTTTGATAGGCCTTGTAATTATTGGATAGCATTGTACATTAAGTAATCTGATATGTATAAAGGTGTGGATGCCTGTTTTATTCTCAATGAGATGAATTAGATGATTCTGACCTTTTCTCGCTTGAGGACAATTTTTGGCAAAATGTCCTTTCTGGTTGCAGATGTAGCAACGGTTTGATTTCTTGCGGCCTGTGCGATCTTTCCTTTTGCGTAGGTATCGCCATTTCTTCTTTCTTCGAAAATGCTTGGAGCCATGTTTGGATTTGTTCCACCTGAACTTCTTGTAATGCTTCTTTTTTCTGGAATACTTGCCACAAGTACCATCACAGTCTTGTTTGGAGTATTTGATTTTTAGCTTCTGGCGGGAACAAGCTGATTCAAGGCACTTGTCATCCGTGATGTAGGTACGGACCATCTGGCGTTTCAAGCATAGTTCTTCGAGGCAAAAATGGATTTGTTGCTGTATTTCTCCCAAGGGAACATCCTGTACTCTCCTTTGTTTTCCGAAGAACGATCTTTCAACCATCTGAGATAGTTCTTTAGGAATGGAAGTAAGGAAAACATGCTTCAGATTTGGATCTGCTCCGACTTGATAAAAAAGTTGAAGCATTAGTCGGTAATGCTTGTCAAGATGCTTTTTCTGAAGGGAGCAGCATCTTCTTTCAAAAAATTCTCTCATTTTTATTTCTATGAGATTAGTGGGTTTTCCCACAAAAACATGATATAAGATGGTGATGGCATGGCTGAAGTTTGGTGACAACAGAAAATGTAGCTGGTCCTGTAGTCTTACTTTTCTATCCCATTGAATTGTTGTTTGAGGATTATTTATTTGCTTCCACATGTGCATTAAAAAAAAAAATGGGTCAGTGATGCATTCTGGGACGTCACTAATAAATCGACCAATCGACCATGGAGGGATGGACACGTGCTTGGAGGATCAGGACGTGACAAAAATAATCTCCCCTCTTATATAAACCTAATAGGAACCAATATATTAGAGCAAAATAAATATCAAGCATGTAAATATAAGGCGATTTTTTACGTGAAAAACCTCATCTTTGTGAGGAGATTAAAAATCACGAGATCGGAGTCCACCCAAAAATATCATAGCAGCAAAGACCTCAAGAATATCATTCTTGGCAATACACATAAATTTCATAAGAGATCAGGGATGACTTTGACAAAAAATGCAAGTTTTGGTCAATCCTCGAATATCCTAGTGTAGGGATCTTCAAACAAAAATCAAATTGTCTAGATTCAAGAAGATTATGCCACAAACACACTAATTAATTGAACCATGAATCGACCTCCAAGACCAGTTTAACGTAAATCAGACTGATTTCCAAACTCTAAATTTTTCGCTTTCTCTTTTTCTTTTGTTACTGCATCTCTGCATCTCTGCTAACTTCTTTACTGCTATCACTTAAAAGATAATGTGAAGCTCTATTTCTCCATATGACTTATCATATGGGCTTGAGCCTTTTGGACTTGCTATTTATTAGGCTTCCTCTATTGAAAGTGAACCTAGCTAACAAGTACAGCTTGCACAAACCAGGAGTGACTTTCTATTGCTTCTGACTGCATGAGAAGTTTTAGAAGAAAAAGGGAGAAAACTTAGCACATTAACTCAAAAAATAAACACAAGTTACACCAACCATTCTACCATGTGATACCATGTTTTAGAGGAACTGACAGTGTATAAAAACGCAGGACATTTAGCCTTCTATGATCATAGACAGATAAATATCAAGAAATAAGTGCCAAATTTATAATTATCAAACGATGCGGATACAATCTCTAATTTGACAAATTGATTACTAGCATATCTCCAATTGTCTTCTTATGCTGACGTTAATTCAAGTGCCTAAGCAGTTGATCGTGAATCAAATAATGGGAACCTGACCTCTTGAAGTCTCCAAGGCCTTGAAACTTGATCCGATAAAAATTCAGATGAACAAGGAAGAAGACGACGGGACCCCCTATGACCCATTTTTAATCTGCCCACACCATACGTCTTAGGATTATCCACTGTTCTGTAAACTTCTTGTCCTTTCCTAAAAAAAATTGCGAATATAACAGTTACAATGCCGGCTCAGGAGATTGCCATCTAAAGATCTCTTAGCAAGAGCTGTGTTGTGTAATCTTCAGACCGTGTCCCGATCTCCTGTATGAGTGGATCCCAAGGCTCCGATTGGTCTAGCCCCTGATATAAACACAAGGGTCCGACGTTTCTGGTGAGTCCCAATCTGTGTCTAGCTTGGTCCCTCTCGGTAGATCTGGCAAACCTTGCAGGGACTCACAATCTTTAAGAGTCACATGGGTCAAATGTCGTAAGCCACTGAGGCCTTCAACGCATCTTAGCCCCGAACAACATTCCAGATCGAAATGCTTCAGCTTTCCCAGCTTCGATAGGTTGGGCAATATTTCTATTGACCCACAACACGTAATCTTTAAGGACTCCAGAGATTCCAATTCCCCCAGACCTTGTACTTCTACCAGTTCTTGTAAGTCGGATAGATGCAAGGTTTCTAGATTCTTCAAATTTGATAGATCAGGCATTCCCACGAGAGATGTGCATTTTTCTACAGACAATTCCCTCAAATTCTCCAGGTGTTCAAGAGCTGGAAAATGCGTCATCGAGCAGCTAGAAACGGAGAGTTTTGACAGGTTCCTGAAGCTGGAAAACTGTGGCAGCGGCGTGATATCGGTGAGTTTCAAGGTTGACAAGCTAGATGGAAGTCTTTGGATAGATTTTAGGTTTTTCCAAAGTGAGAGAAGTTCTTTCCACTTGCCAGCGCCCCCATGAGAATCCCTGTGGAACGATAAGTCCAAGTGTTCTAAATTAACTAGGTTTGTAAGGTCTGGAGTGATTTGACAGTAATAAACATCAAGGGTAAGGCTTGTCAAGCTCGAGGGAAGCTCTGGCAATTGTCGAAGCTCATGGCACTCCTTCAACTCAAGTTGTTTGAGACAAGGGAGATGACTCATTGTGGCTGGCAATCCAGAGATGCGAGTGCCTGATACGTCCAAGATCCTTAAATGGGACAATTCCCCAATGCTACATGGGATTTCACCAGATAGGTGCTGACACTCTGGGCAATGTAACTCTTCAAGCATCTCCAATCGCCCAATGGCATCAGGCAACTTTCCTATCTTGGTGTTTCCCATCCTAATGAATTTGAGCTTCCTCAGATTTGTGATTGAATCGGGTACATTGACTACTCCTGAGAATGACAGATCTAACTCAATCAGCGATTGTAATTCCCCGAGTGACGGCGGAAGCTCCTTGATCCCTTTGCAACCTTCTATAGACAAATGCTTGATTTTTGCTAATACTCCAATAGAGTGTGGGAGTCTGCTTATTCTCTCATTCCATTTTATACTCAAACTTGACAAAGATTGCCAATTGCCAATTGTCTCCGGAAGCTTGCACAGCAGAGAATGTTTGGGCATGATTAACTCCGTCAAAGATTTTAGAGAACCAACTTCTTCCGACAACTCCTGAAGAGATTTGCATCCTTCCATATTCAGAGTGCTCAAGTTCTGTAGGTTAATAATGGAGCGATCTATGGTGGCTAACTTGGAACACCAAGCAAGAATCAATATCTCGAGAGACGCGAAGTTAGACAAGTCAGGTGTGCTTCTCAAGCAATTGCAGCTTCTCAAATCTAAAACTCTTAACTTTTTCGCCATCTGCACAAAAATTAAGCATCATATAAAGGAGGACGAAAAACATTGTGTCCCAAGAATTAGAAGCATCAAAAGCCAATATGGGGAGACATTAGTACCTTGATTTGACTCCATCCGGTCCAATCTTCAGTAATTTTACTCTTGGAAAGGTCGAGCACCACCAAATTAATTAGGCAAAAATTTGTCGCTGTGAAATTTGGAGGACACTCATGCCAAGAAAGCCATCTTAGCTCGCAATGATCTTTGAAGTTCCCAACAAAATTCAACCCTTTCCCTCGGAGGAACCTTAGACTCCGTAGACTCTGTAATTCTTCATCAGTGAAGGTATAGCCTCTACCATCACTTTGACCATTATAGCTCAGATTCAGTGCATCTATTTCTTCACTTGCCTGCCATTAGTGATCAAGCATGAATGAGAACAAATCATACATAAAGGAAAAAGTCAACTCTGTGAGCCACGGGAAGTTTGTCTACTTCCTAGAAATAACTTGCAGAATGGCCTCTAAAATACGTTCTGTTAAGTTATACCTGTTTATTCCTCAATAAGTTCAATGCCTCCTCAGGATTCCATACCCTGCTACGCTTGCCAGGAAATCTGCAATTTTCTTCATAGACAATGTGCCTCCCAAGATCCCTAACCTGGTCATGCATTGAAAACTTATTATCATCTCCAATCTTTATCAAGGACCTAAGAAGGAGGACTCTGATTGCGTCACGAGGATAGTATTCATGATCGGTCCACATGAAAATCGGATATTTCTTATTTTCTTTGATGAAAAAGCATGCAATGTCCAGAAAAACTTTCTGCTGCGTTGGTTCTAATCCCTCATAACTTATCATCAACGTCTCTTGGACTTTCTTCGGAGGAACTTTCTGTAACTTCTTTAGCGTCTCTTCCCATGAGGCCTTGTCAGTGGAAACGCCAGAAAGAGATGACCCTATCACCTCGATAGCCAAAGGAAGCTTCCCTAAAGCTGAGACGATCTGTCTCGATAGGCTGTCATAATCTTCTGTAGGAGAGTCTCTCCTAAACGAATGTCGACAGAATAGCTGAAGCGCTTGACCAAATCCCATTTCCTTGACTTCATATGACAAGATACCTCCAGGCCGATTCGGGGGAGGGTCGAGCTCTAATGTTTCCATCTGGTCGGTCACGATGCTCGTGTTCCTTGTCGTTATGATGACCCTGCTTCCATCTTCGAACCAATAGCTCTTCCCAACCAGCTTTTCGAGCTGATCTTTCTCATCCACATCGTCAAGCACGATGAGCATTTTCTTGTCACAGAGTGCCTTCTTTATCATGTCGATCCCTTGGTCAACGTCGTGGATAAAAGTATCGCTGCTGAACCTCAAATCGAGGATGCTTGACAGCAATTGCTTCTGCAAATGTACAAAACCATCCGATCTTCTGGAGATCTCTCGAACATTTTCGAGGAAACTGCAGCGATCGAAACAAGAAGAAACTTTGTTGTAAATGACTTTCGCTAGTGTTGTCTTCCCAATACCACCTATTCCATGGATTCCCACGAAACGCACACCGCGAGAGTTGACACTCAACAGCTTCATAATTGCATCGACCTGAATATGATCTTCGACCAAGTGTTCAGTCAGGTTCTTGTATTTGGCATTCAGCTTAACCAGGACTTCCTGGATGATCACTTTAATGAGTTCGCCATAGCTGCGCCAATGCGCAAGTCAATTTATTATGCTCGAAACACGAAATTGACGAGCTCATGATGAAAATAAATCTAAAAAGGGAAAACTCATTACTCTCCTGTTTTCTAAAATATAATGCATGTTAAAAGAACTCAAAGTTTACTACAAAATTCCTTACCCTCGATAATTCTTCAAGTTCAATCTCTTGATTTCCTCGACCTCCAAGAGGGCATCACGCCACGCCTTCACTTGGTCGGCTCCAAAGTTCGTCTCGTGCTGCACAAACACATCACGGTACAGCGGAGTCTTGAGCTTGACGTCATCTGAATTCACATCGAGATAAATGGGGAGGATCTCTTTCGTGCCATTTGACTTTGATGCCATCTCGACCATTGTGGCAAGCTCAATGAGGCACCATTTGCTGGACGCATAGTTCCTTGACAAGATGGGCATGTAGATCCTTGAATTCTGAATGGCGCGTGGGAGCTCTTCCTTGATCTTCTGCCCAACTCGGAGCTCATTGTCGTCCCTAAAGACTCGGATCCCTGTACCTTTCATGCCTTCATAGAGGCAATCGGTGAATGTTTGGCGACTGTCAGACCCTCTGAAACTCAAGAACACCTCGTAATCCTCGAATCCTCGAGCCACTGTCTCTCTCCATTGTAGGAGCCATTCCTTTGCTTTTGAGCGTTTCAAGGTCTGAAGCCAGCGAACGTATGAAGTTATACTACTGATTTGTTGCTAATTTCATGATAATGATAATATAGAGCGATTGAGACATGTAACCGTGTGGTCCCTCCAAAAAACAAGCAACCCCTTAGCAACCCACCAAATGAAGAACAATAGACTGGGCGTTTATATCTCAAACATTTGTTATGTTTAAATAAAGGGCTGTGATTGTCTTTAGGGTCCCGTAGAGTTTCTTATTTTAAGACCAAATCCCTTTTCTAGTTCGGTTTTCTTCTATTAGTTTAGTGGCAATTTGTTTGCTTGGTTTCCTGTGCCTATAGAATATTAATAACCAGTTAACTTATAATACTTGAATTGCTATTTTCCCTTAGCCCAAAAATGGTTTTGGAAGAGAAATGAAAAAAAAAATTTACTTATCTTCAGCTCAATAATTTCTTTTTTCCCTTCTCAGCCCCTTATAATAGTAATGCCAATCGTCAATAAAGATTAATGTCATTGAATGGCCAAATTGATATTTAATTGTCAAATTGAATGACATCATGACCATTTAACATTTGGTCTGGTGAGGTGCGTGGGAAAATGGGGACTCCCTTTTTCAGATAGGGCAATTGAATACGAAATAAATTTGTAATTTATTTCCCTTAGTCTTATTTAATTTTTGTATTTCACTAGAAAAAAATGGCATGGTTCTTTTTTTATTGATTCAAATGCTTGTACCCGTGACACTTGCATGTGAAAGCGGGGAAAATTCCGGAGATGCCGAAGACTAAACCATGGATTTGAATAAAGAAATCCGGTCTTCGTTTTCGTCAATGTTGTTATAAGTGGGTATTAGCGAATATCTATATAAATATATAATACTACAATCGAGATTCCAATTTGATCAAATTGCAGTTACATGTTTAATCAAATGACCTCCACCTAATTAGCAGATCAACTCAAAACAAGCTCAAGCAATTGAAATATAAACCGACTACTTTTTAATAAAAGAATACGAGATATATTATGGAACGGATAAGAGAACTAGCGAATAGAGTAAGATCAGAAAACACATCAAAATCATAAAATTTAGGTAATACGTGATAAAATTGACCTTGAGGAAATCCATGATCTGTTCATAATTATCTAAAAATATCTGTATATTTGGAACATTTGGAACAATGTGGAAAAAAAAAAAAATCCTTTACTTGGTTTTAGAGTCAATTTGATAAGGTATTTATGCTTCTTAACTAATAATTTCTTCCCACAATACAACACAGAATACTAATTTTCAATTGTTTTCAACTCTCAAAGTGTAAAATGATTAATATAAAAGTCAGCATCCATTGATGACCACTAAATACTCGAGAAAAAGACATATTCGCATTTAGTGCAAGCAGTTCCAGCAATGCACCATCAACTAGATATGTTGATGAACGTAAATAGGTGGCACGAGATTTGGTTGGTTTTCTTGGGAAAATTTTTTTAGCTCATGTAATATCATTGCACTAACCATTTCAGACTACAAAGGTCAAGGAAAATGGGATTATATATAAGAAACTCCACGTTATATTAACTTAATGTGTTTCCATACGAGTAAAAGAAAAAATAATTCTATACAACTGAGAAAATACTTAATAATCTAAAATAACGACATCAAATCTTAAATAACTCATATTTCATTTACACATTTACCAACAAACACACAAGGTATTCATTATTATTCTCAAACAGAATTTGTTAACCAGTTCTATCGAGCATTTGTTAAGTAATCGCATAAGAAAATTCTTCAATTTTCAAAGCACCAAAACTTTTTTTTGCACTATGAAGGATAAAGGTTCTAAAAATAAAAAGTGCTTCGTATGGAGTATGTTTAATAAGTATTTGGAAAAGCTTTTGTTTATCATCAATTTTCTAAAATGAGCGCTGGTTTAGTATTTACATCAAGTTGGATGGAAGAGGGAAGGAAATTTTGAGCTCATTCAAATTGCTATCTAGAAGGTGGGCAAATACAGATAGAGCGAACATGGGAAACATTGACCATTCGAAGTAAAATAATGAGAGAAAAGAAAACAAAAACGTGGTCATTTGTCAAGTAATGATTGTTTATTAGAGCCTATCCATTTATTATTCCCGGCACCTTTCGTGACGTCGTTCTTCTTTGAAACATAGACTAGTGATATATCTCTTGGATTTGATGTATTGATATCCTGACGTATGTATTCTTTTTTTTTTATCTTTTTGCATGTGATTGGTTGGTTCATTAAAATAGAAAAGTTATCCGTGGACCCACTTTTATCGGATATATATATAAACCCACACTCTTGATTTGTGTTGATGGGTTATTTGTCAGACAAGTCATGATAAACACCTAGGGTTGACAATCTCTAATACAAACTAACAAGTTCTAACATAATTATGTATGATTATACATAATTTCTATATATAATTGACAATATAATATTCTCTAACAACATGACTTGCTACAATTACAAGACCGGGATATAACATGCAAACCCAAATTACTAGCCTTAGATTTTTATTACTTCCAAAGAAGCCTATAAACTTTCGTTCCCCCTTATCACGACTCCAGTCACAATGCCACGAACTTGATATTCGAATCCTAGCATTTGAGGTTATGCTCTTCGCTGTATGAGTGAAACCTCATTTAATGCACTTTTGATAGGATAACGTAATCGGATCTATAAGGACTAGTGACCTACATATTAGGATGCATAATGTTACCCGAGAAGTATTCGTTTTAACATGTGATAATCATCTTTTATTTCCAATGAGCCTGACAAAGAGAAAGCCCCGCTCTCTCTTTCTTCTTTTTCAACTTTCCAGTTATACAAATCAACTTTCATCATCTGTGCACGTTATATCAAGCAATGCAACTTGTCTCGTATTCTGAACCCTATGTGCTAAGCAGCACATTGAGCGGTGTGTTTAGGAAGACATGTTTGTTTTTAAGAGACCAGCGAATGCTTTGCCGTCTAATGAAGTACGATTTGGACCAAAATCATAAGATCCTAGGGTTCGATTCGTCTAATGCCTGTGCAAACTACAGGACGAAACTTTGGTGAGGCTATCCCGTGATATTATATTTGTTTTCTTGTAATGTTACATCTAGATCAGCAAGTCAAAATTTACCCAAAGACCAAACAAATCCATACATTTCCTTTTCTCGCCCCTTCCCCTTCCTCCACCGCACCAGGTCCAGACGCACCGCCATTGTTTCCGTGCTGCCAGCCATGCCTCCGCACTACCGCCACCATCACACCCAATCCTGTTGCCGTCGCAGTGCTCGAAGTCATCTTCTTCGTCGGCCTCTGCTCTGGCTCAGTAGTCGCGAGGCCCGGACTGTTGCTGGCGGTGGAGGTTCGGCTGGGCATCGTGACCAGTGTTGCCTGGGGCTGTATATTGTCATGCACAGTGATTTGTGTGGGTGGTCATAGTCGATGCGTGGACACCTTAAAGAGATACACTTTAGACAGAGAGGATCCAAAGCGTAGAGGATCACTGCCTCATTACCTCCTTTCTCTATCAAAAACAGGAAAGAAGAAACAAAGACTAATTAGTTTAATATGCCGTGCCATCACGCCTCACATCTCACAAGTCAAGTCAAGTTGGAGTGCAAAGAATCTGAACTCTCCAAAAATCAGATCTAGAACGGGGACAAATTCAAAAAGATATGGAAACATCGACTGTTCGAGTAAAATAAGAGGAAGAAACAAAAATGGGTTTGGTAGTTTGGTCATTAATGTGAATTGTCTAATGTGTTTGAAATTTTCCACTCTTTCAGTTGAGAACTTTCATGGGAAAGCAGTAAGAAATGATGATAATCTTGCCTAAGACGTCATTAGCCAATAATTTTTCTCTTGGGGCCCGTACCCATTCATAGAATAATGATTTCATGATATATTTGTCTTTTGAAAATGGACGAGATAATCTCTCCTTTGACATCATGGATGACAAATAGCGATTTCCCCTAACATACTCTCTTGCATATGATTGCTTGATCATTTGTACGATGTACTGTCACCATCAAAATATAAAATTTGCTCATAGACCTCATCACCTTCCTATCTCAGTTGATTTTGAAGCCATCAAGAACTTCAAAACAACCTTTTTCTTGGGAGAAAGAACTCCAATGAACAGTTTCACTGCTTGAACTGAAAGTTGTTATCCTCTTTCTTTTGAAACTTGCTTGGAATTAAGACATGGTATTATCATGTTTGGATAACTAGGAGTAAGAAATTACGATAACTCTATCGTAGTAACTCACTGTGAATGACATTTTTTAGTCCATTAAAAGTGGCGTTAGATTTAGATTATTATGTATAGATATTATAAATAAATTAGTTCTTGAACTTTTGAGAATGTTATACATCTATTGATGGTTGAGGCATGAAATGTTTCATGGTGCTTAATGACTTGGTCCACCTATAGTTTCTTGGTATGGATTTTCTTTACTTATAATCAAATACAAAGACTTCGCAATACATTCTTTTTTTTTTCCAGCACTAAATATAGTTTATGACCAGAAAGAAGTCGACCTTTTAACAAAAAGGATATTTAAATCTGAGGAAAATAAGCTGAATTCAATTACTCTGAGTGATAATTTTCGACATAACATGCGTACACAGGTTTTTTAACACAAAAATAGGAATTAAGAAACGATTGAGAAAAACTAATCACTAACAAATATGCGGACATTAATTTAATTATGAATTAATTTGATTGGCAATTTTTGAGATCATAAAACAGCATGACTCAAACGCAACAGAAATAAAAATTTAAATGGGAACTCAAAGAAAAAAGAAGAAAAGAATTACATGACATTAATTAGTGGTTTCATTCGTGATTTGCAAATCTTGCATAATCTTAGTTATCTTCCACAAGATAGAGTTTCTATCTTTTCCCAGTCAATAACTTTTCTCCTAATATAGATGAAAAGCAACTATACTAGTAACTACTAATTTCTTTGGATAGAAAGCAACTAGTAACTTATATTTGATTTGTAAATTATCCCCATTATTATCTAACTAGTATGTTTTTATATGGAAAAGTAACTCGTGATATATATAATAAATAATTTTTTGACAAATAAGTTTTCACAGGAAAATGAAGAGTAATATATCCAGATAAAGAGGCCATTGTTGCCACACAAGAAACCGATGCCCACTCGCACGCCTGACACCTGGGTCTCGTGCAAATTGATTTTTCATTTCAAGTATTTTGAGCGTGCCGATAGGCATTTATGGATAACTTATAGGTAGTAATTTTTTTATTTCGGGCTGATCACAGAATTAGGCATATCTTTTCTTTTTCTATGATCATAAAAGTTGACTGAATTATATATCCGTCATGCGCGCATAGAAATCTTTCAATAGTCTGTCGTTCATGATTGTCACCTTGTGGTGGGCAATCTGTTCGATAAAATGGCAATCACTATCCAAACAAGAACTAAAGGAGGAGCATAGAAGATCACTGACTCGTCCTAATTATAAAATAAATAGCAAATATGATTTACTAGAGCATAAGGAATATTTAAACTGGGCAAATTTTTTAATTTTAGTAATCGAGAATAGGAAACGATCCGCGTCGTTTTGGCACGTGCAGCGCGTGAGGTTAGTCCACCTTTGCTTTTAGTGCTGAATTATCGATGGCAGGCCATGGCGATGGGGAGCTTGAGCCCCATTGGCCTCATGCGGGCTTCATCTCGCCAAATCCAGCAAGCTCAGGGTCACCAAGGTTGGAATCAAACTCAGGAATTAGCGAGTCTCGAGCTTGCCTCGACTTCACCTCGAGCTCGACCACGCCGAATCGGCAAATGTGAAGTCTTAGTCAAGGTTGATGACACTCGAGCTCACCAAGATCCAACAGGGCTCGAGTTCATTGGGTTACGCAAGCTCAACCCTTGTCGGTTGTCGCTAAGACCAAGCGGCTGATGAAGAAAGAAAAAAAATTAGAAGGAAAAAAGAAAAGAATAAAATTAAAAATTAAAAAACTTGAAATTTTTTTTTCTTATCAAATGATGAAAGTTTTTTATCGGAGTCTTTTTTTAAGTGTCAATTAAACAACAGAAAATATTATCATTTTCCTAAAAAATAACTTTCTAAAAAAATATTTGTTGTTAAACAAATAGAGCCTTATTAACAAATAAAAAGACTTCACGGTCCGTGCTATTTCTTTTACATGAAACTTATCGGTGATTGGATCTCACCGAGTTAATGTCAGTATGTCTTGTCCTAGCAATTTTTCTTAGGTTATGGCTGGGTCTCTAATGAAGCCTTGAGCGAAGACTTGTCCTGGAGATCAAACCAAAAACCAATGTTCATCAACAACCCATATGAACACATGAATCTTCATCCTCGACTTGTCCTAACTAAAAGTTGAATTGATCACCGCATATGTCATTTGAGGCCACCATTTTTCCTTTTTCTTATTCAACTTTTGAGTTATACAAATGAAGTCTCATCATCCGTGCATGTTGCAGGGCCGCTAATCAATCTAAAATTGAAGGAACAACTGCAGAGGAGGAAAGAAAGCTTGCAGGAGATCATCCAGAGAAGATGAAAATACTTCCTTGCCGTGGAAGATATTCATGGGTTCTTGGATTGATTATTAGCTCAGATATGAACATCAGTAGCTTGTTGCATGAGTAACAGATAAAAGTATATATCGTTGACCAGGAAATGTAAACATCAGCGGGTTCAAGTCAAGTTGGAGTGCGGAAAGAAAGAATCTCCACTCTTCAAAATAAGAGGAAAAAACAAAAATGGGTTTGGTTAATATGAATTATCTAGCGTTTCTTCGGAAATTTTCCAAGCTTTGTTAGGCAATAACTTTATCTTTGGGGCCCATTCACGTTCATGATATCTTTGTCTTTAAAAATGGATAAAGTCGTCTTTCTTCAAATTGACATCATGGGTGACGAATAGCAATTTTCCTTCAAATACTCTTTTGAATATGATTGCTCGGTCAATTTTAGGATGTGCCATGCCATCAAAATCGAAAATCGTTCAGAACAAATGATATCTTAGTCATTGTCTTTCGATTTTAACAAATAGATTGTCACCTTTAATTATCTTAATGAGCTTGTTGTCAAATTTATGATAATATTCTGGAAATAACTACTGTTGAAGTAATTAAGGCAATTGAGTTCGATTTTCACCTTCTTTATGACTTGTTGGCATTGCACGAGTTGGTAATTAGGGCACTTTGAGTTGTTATCCTCTTTGTTTTGAACCCTGCTTATAATTCATATTTGGATTGCTAGGAATAAGAAGTTACAGTTACTTATTGTGAATGACAATTTATTTTTGTCAAGACGTCAAATTCAAATTATTACGTGTAGATATTAAGATACTATACATTAGAAGGATGGTTGAGGCATGATATGTTTCATGGTGCTTAATCACTTGGTCCACCTATCATTTTTTTTTTGATATATAAATTCTAAATTTATATAATATAATAAAATAAAATAAAATAAAACTAAGACTTCGTAGTCCATGCTGTTTCTTGTGCATAAATTTATCAGTGATTGGATATCACCAAGTCGTTAGCATCTTATCCTAGCATTTTTTATTAGAAGCGAAGGCTTGTGCAATTTGGACCAGTTCGGCCCATCACCTAAGTCCTGGCCCTTGCAATCCGGATTTATTCAATTGAGCCGAGCAATGCAGGCCCATCAGACTCCAATCCTTCGTGCGGCCCATAGAATTGACAATTGAACCCCAAAGTTGGAAACCCAGGAGAGAAAAACGGATACAAGGCCTTGAAGCCGGGCTCTCTCTCTCTCTCTCCTCACAGGTGCTCTCCTATCGATATTTTAGAATCGCTTGCATTGGTCGTGAGATTCGTGATTTTCGTTCAATTAAGCCTCCCAGATAAATCAGTGAAAGTTGAAAGTGTGATTGGTTGAAAGAGAGTTCACCGCCTATAATGTGTTTGAAGAAATTCCTAAGTCAGCAGCGTGCTTGGCTATTGATCGTTTGTTCATATAGCATGTGTGCGTGGTTGTTGTTAATCATCAATATGTACTCATAATCCATGTAGTATCGCTACTTTATTTTTGTTTTGGATTATTTCTGATTCGATCATGAGATTTCCATAGATCAAGCTTGCTTTGTTCTAGTATCATTTCATCTACGTGTCGGTCTTCAACTCTGGCTCACTTTGCTATATTCTATGCTGCGTATGGATCAATATATGAAGCAAGTTAATCTGCCACGAGTTGCATAGCATAACTGACTGAACCATTGAAACATTTTAATGTAATCGAGGTTCTTGTTTGCTGGGAATGAAGGAAAGAGTGAACGGATGAATGGGAATAGATGATTGAGATTAAGCAAGTGTTTGTTTTCTGGAAATGAATGTCTTAAGTGTCTCTCCCTGGAGGTGTTTGGTGTGAAAGAGAGAAAGAACAATGGAAGTTTGCGAAAGCTTGGACCTCAGTGTGGTTTAATGGAGGTTTTGTTCCCATAATAAGTATTCACGTCCCAGAACGAAAGAGCAAAGGAAAGCGGAACAAAGAGAAATCTGCAGGAATACTTGTTCTGGAAACATTAGACCAAAGAAGATAAGAGAGAGAGAAAAAAAAAGGAAAAAAAGGAAATGAGAATCCGATTGTGCGTCACGTGTTTGAACGCGGGAGATAAATAAAAAATATAAATAATAATTAAAATAATAATAATAAAAGAAAATAAAGGTCTCAATCAGATAGTTAGGATCTTGTATTGTAATTGGTTGAGTTTCCTTTAGATCATGTTCACATATTTTAGGATGTCACATTTTTCATGATTTTTTTAGGGCTATTTGAACTTTTTAGATAGTTCCTCCTTAGATAAAAAATAAAATTAAAAATTAAAATTGTAGAAAAAAAAAAAAAAAAAAGAAAAAGAAAAACTGGAGAATTTATATTAGGTTTATTTTCAACAAGTATCTCTTTGAGCCTTTAATATCATTAGAGAATTCCTAGTTTCTCTTCTTTAGTCAACAAACTAGAATTTGGATTTTATGATTTAACTAAAGAAGGTTGCTTGTCTTGGCTCTCAATAAAGATGTCATCTATATTCTTTGTCCGATATCATATCGTGTTTATTTTTGTGAGATTTGGTAGGATTACTATCAAATAATTCTAAAAATTTAAACTATTAGATGAATATGTGATTTAATATTTAATTATTCTAACACTCCTCATCACACTTAGTTTGGTTTTTTTGTCTAGTAATAAATGGAGAAATATAATTGAGAAGGCAAATGGGGTCTCATATTATGTGATATTTTGGTGTGACCATTGCCAACTGTTTTAAAAGTTTAAGTTATTAGATAAAGTTATGACTTAATATTTAATTACTCTAATAATTTTCTTGCACTTTACATTTACCACATTAATTGTCGTTGTTTACTTTTCTAATTTCACACCAATGTATAGACATCATTTAGTGGGTAGGATAGTAAATGGTTGAAGATTGAATGAATCAATTAGTTGATAGACAATCAAATCAGAATATCGAAAGGGCACTAGTTAGATAACTGATTGCATAAGAAGTCAGACATCTTCTTATGTTTCACTTGACTTATAGTTAGCTTCAATAGGTTAATGATGACTCCAAGCTAGACAGAATTTCAAAGATGCATCAATCATATGAATTTTTCAACGTTGCGTGAGGTAAGGATTTGAGGAAAACTATGCTGAATGAGGATAAAAAAAAAAAATCACAAGTGAACATAAAAGAACTCCAAATAGAGAAGAAACATGTTTAAAGGGGGAAAAATCTAAAATGGACAATCATGGTTACGGTCTTGTTAAGAAGCTCTTCAAGAGCATTTAACGTGAACATATTGGGGACAATCGAGCGAGTCAAAAGAGATGCTGACGAAAATCAACGTGCACTAAGGTAATCCAGAGTTTTGAAGATTGGAAAATGATCGAGATCGCTTTGTAGTTCCGAACTCAGGGACAAAGTACGCAAACGAGGCCTTGATGGATTATGAAACTGCCAACATAAATGAGATGAAAAGCTAATTGCATTAAACTTGAAATTATAAGGAAATGAAATATATGTTTGGAATTAAGATGAAAAGTAAATGCAAGGAATTCAAAGATACAATGAAATATGGAGCTCTGGTGGAGTTGAGTGATATCCAATGGCTTAAGTACATTACAAGTGTTAAAACTTGACACAGCTGGACACCTAAGTGCAAAAACTTTCAAAATGTACATTTAAGTGCAACTTTTTTGAAAATTGAGACACTTAAATGCGAACACCAACAAGGATAGCCAGAAATCGAATGTAATTTATTTTTAACAATATAAGTGGTCTACATGGCTTGCTAAAATACTTACTCAGTAATGAATGTGCAAAACAACATCGTTTTACTCATAAATTTATTAATTTAATATAAATTAAAAATAAATTTAAAAACTAAAAAAAAAAAAGGAGGCAATAGACTTAGGCGAGAGCCTCCTCAGCCTTCATCGCCGTCGCCCCACCATCCTAGAAAGAGCCAACAATGGTGGGGCGAGGGTCAGCCGAGGTTGCCTAGCCCAAGGCCAATGGCTAGCGACCATGGTTGACCACCAGCCGAGGTCACTAGCCACTGTCCAATTAAGTAACATTAACATCGACATATGACACGCAACATAACACGACACGTTATTTTTTAAAAAATAGAGAATTCAGACATGTTGAGACACATTGCATTTCAAATCTATATTTTATATATACATGAACAAAGCTAGTATGATTCAAATTGACAAATAAATAAATAAAGAGGAGCCTAAAATGAATTTACATTAAAAACATTAGTCCGCCATTTGTTAATATCATTTATTATTTTAATTTGACAAATTTAACTCCAGTCTAATAATCCATAAAATTTATCCACATTCTGGACTCACATGTTAGAGCGTGTCGGAAGAAAAGAAAAGAAAAAACAAACTTAGGGATAAATTGTGTGTCATGGGAAGTAAGAGTCAGAAAAAGAAAAAGATAATAGTATATTTTTCTTTTTCCCCCTTTGTTATTTTAATTATTTTATTTTCTTACATATTTACATTTTAATCCATCATTTATTGAAAATTTTTAAAATTGATCTCATACATGTCGGCATCATATGCTGGAATTTCGAACTCGCATATTGAAATTCTCAACTCGTATGTTGAAGAGCATTAGGAAAGTTAACCAAGTGTTAAATTTTTCAACACATGTTAACCGAGTATCAAAGAGTATCAGATACGTGTCAAAGTGTTCAACACGACATAAAGACTCCCGAAAAGTATTAATACTTTCTAGCTATCCAAGGCCCAACCAATCCTCGCCTCACTATCGCCGGCTCTTTCTGGAGATGGTAGGGGCAACGACGGTGAGGGCTATGGAGGCCCTCGTTGAAGCTATGGCTTCCTTTTCTAAAAATTATTTTAATTAATATTTATATCAAAAATTAATATTTGGGGCTTATAATGCCATGTGGACATTTAAAAAAAAAAGAAAAAGAATTGTCACATCAATATAAAAAGTCGCTAGAAAATGTCATGTCAACAATTTGGCTAGAATTTATCGTCATTAACAATTAAATGTTCCATTCTTCTTTGATTTTGGCATTTAAGTATCCACTAGTGCCAAATTTTGGCACTTACAATGTCCAGCACTCAATATCCAATTACCCACGCACACTTTAATTGGGAAAATCACTACTTGCACTCTTATCCCATGAACTTTCATTTTGCTCACTTCTTTAGCCAAATAACTTCCATGTAATCTCATCTACATGTTTTTTTTTTTTTGGTCGGAAATGGAAACTTTTCATTAAGTAAGCAAAGATGAGAGGCCCGGTAAATGGGCATCATTACATAAGAGATCCAACAAAGTTTGAGGAGGGAACAATACCCAATTTAAAGATAAGTAATTTTTCTTGTGGGCTTTGGCGACCCAGTCTGCAACAAGATTGGCCTCTCTAGAATAATGGATAATCCGAACATTTGTAAAGGCCCGCGGTTTTTGCTTGCACTTACTGACAATAGGTTGAATTTCCCAATTGAACTGATCTGAAGTGTTCATGGCTTGGACTAGTTGCAAACTATCTGACTCAAAGATAAGTATTTCGTGTCTTTTGGAGAAGAAAAAGTAAAGGGCTTCCCATAAAGTTAGGGTTTCAGCCATCAAGGGAGAAGAGGTTCTGATTGCTTCAGCCACACCTGCCACCATCCTCCCTCCCGAGTCTAGGCAGATGCAAGCTATGGAGTTCCTCAACGAACCAAGTTCGTACGTCCCATCTATGTTAATCTTCAAAGCTCCTTCCTATGGTGGAATCCATGTATGAGATGGTTCAGGGGTTCCAGATTTGCCATTGTCGTGGGTCTTCCAGCCAGCACTGCTCCAATGGTTCTCTCGCTATGTTGAGATCATAGCTTTCCTTTTCCTGCTCTGCTCCCTGAACCGACGTAGCCTTCTTTTCCAACTCACTATACCCTTGTCTCATCACACCAAGGCGCATCTCTCCTGGTTTTCTTCCCAATCTGTCAGCCTCACTGGCTCCCTCCACCCGAGTAAGAGACCACGTCTCTCCATTCGGTCTCCTAGTTCTAGATCCGCCTAGTCTACACTCAACACCCCCAGTATTTCACTTATTCAAGGTTCGCATCCGAGGTGGCTCGTCCCCTATTCCTGCTCTGCTACAAGATCTGGCTTCCTCCTCTGGCGTTCTGTTACACAGGCTTCGGTCTCTACTCGGCTCTAATCGCAGGTCTACACTCGACTCATTTTCTCTGGTGCCCGATCCATTATCTGTTTTGACTCCCATCATTCTATTTGCAGGATGCGGTTCCCCACTCGGCTCTTTGTTCCCCCGTTGCAGTTCTCTATTTTGCTCTTTACTCCCTGTTTGGGCTGCTCTGTTCTCAAATCCGACACCTATTCTATCTCTATATCCACCCGTCCTTGGATTCCATCTTTTATAGATTTTCAATGCCACTTGTGCTGAATCTATGATGGCTGACGCATCTGGTTCTCTACCCCAAAAGATGGCCTGATTTCAGGCCTTCCAAATAAACCATAACATTACAGTTACCAAGTGTAGGTTTGGAGGGTGAGTTGCATTCTCTTTGAGTTTGCAGAACCATTCTTCTATCCTTGTCAAGCCCTGACTTGAAATATTAATATTCATCACAAGATTGACCCATATATGTCTTGTCCATGAACACAGCAGGAAGAAATGTTCAACTGTTTCCCTTTCATGATTGCATAATGGGTATATGGGGTCATGTAATATTTTCCTTCGAAACAGATTATCCTTCGTCGGTAGAGCGTTTTGACATAAGTTCCACATAAATTTTTTTACCTTGGGTGGAGTGTGCAATTTCAAAATATCTTTCTAGAGTGAGGGGGGAGGCTGAAACAACGTTGTGACTTGGTTCAACTGATATTGCTCTATATTCTCCTTTATGTGGTTATACCCACTTTTAACTGTATATTTACTTGCCTGAGTACCTGTCCATATGAGCTGGTTTGGTTCTGTTTGAGGCTTGATTGGAATAGTTAGAATTTCTTCAACTAGACGTTCCTCAAAGTGTTCTACTATGGTCATTTCGTCCCATCTGCCTTGCTCTTTATCTATAAGTTCTGAAACCAAGGATGGTTCATTCATATTTACTGGGCCCTCAATAATTCCTCTTTGCAGCCATTTATCTTCCCTGATTTTAATCTAGTACCATCTCCTACTTTCCACATTACTTGGGGTGCTATTGAATCCCTCCCTAAAATCAAGCTTCGCCAACCCCATGAAAGTCGAAGGCCCTTCGCTACATGCCAAAAATCTGTATGTGGATAATATAGACCCTTAAACAAACTGCTCCAAAGAGAAAATGGTTGTTGTTCCAACCGCCAGGCCTGCTTTCCTAACATTGCTTTATTGAAGGAGATAAGATCTCTGAAACCCATTCCACCTCTATCTTTGTTGGTTTTCAATAAACCCCACCTCTTCCAATGAATTCCTTCTTTCTTTTCATTAGTCTTCCACCAAAATGAAGCAATTTTTTGTTCAATAGCCTTGCAAATAGAAACCGGGATTTTAAATACTGACATTGCGTACTGTGGTAAGGCTTGGACCACTGTTTTCAGCAGGACTTCTTTTCCAGCCTTAGATAACAGTTTCTCCTTCCAACTTTCTAGTTTTGAACTGATTCTCCCAAGGACCTATGCAAACATCTGTTTTTTGGATGCTCCCCAATCGGAAGGAATACCCAGATATTTACCCGTTTTGTCAATAATAGGAACCCATAATTCCCTTGTCATATTATCTTTCAATGATTGAGGGCAGCCCTTGTTGAAAAAAATTCCCGATTTGTTCAAATTAATCTCCTATCCAGCCGCTAAGCAATATTGATTTAGAATCATGGCAAGATTTGACATTCTAGAATAGTGCCATTCATGAAAAAAATGGAATCATTGGCAAATAATAAGTGAGACAGAGTAGGACAACTTCGATTTAGCCTTATTCATATAATACTTCCATTATCCACAGCTTGCTTCATCAAAGAGGACAATACATTTGCCACAATAATAAAGAGATAAGGAGATAAATGATCCCCTTGCTTGAATCCTCTTGAAGATTGAAAGAATTGTAGAGGTTCTCCATTGAATTTGACACTGAATGTGACACTAGTAACACATTGCATTATCAATCTCACCCATTTCTCATAAAAACCGGTCTCTAAAAGGCATGCCTCAAGAAAATCCCAATCCACGCGATCATAGGCCTTCTTCATGTCTAATTTGAGAACTGCTTGGAATTTCTTTTTTCTGCCTCTGATTCTAATTTGATGTAGTACTTCCTAGACAATAAAGATGTTATCCTGGATTTGCTTCCCACCAACAAAGGCGCTTTATTTTGGTGCTATAATTTATGGTATAAGGGGTTTGAGTCTATTAGTGAGCACTTTTGAAATAATCTTGTAGCCAAAATTGCATAAGCTAATTGGTCGATACTGATCTAATCTCTCCGAATTCGGAACCTTCGGGATAAGGGAAATGTTTGTTTGATTCAGCGCTGGTGGAAAGGAGCTGGTGGTCAAAAAGCTCTCCACCTCCTTAAATATGTTCCATTTGATCTCTTCCTAGTAATGATGATAGAATAGTCCATTAAGACCATCTGAGCCTGGAGCTTTAGTAGCTCCTAGCTGAAATCCTGCTTCAGTAACTTCTTCTATAGTAACTTTAGCAAGTAACATTCTGTTCATTTCCTCTGTTACTACTGCAGGTATTTGATCTACCACTGGTGCAAAGTTTTGGGGACCATGGGATTGATATAGCTCTCTGAAAAATTGCACTGTATGTTCTTTCAACTGATTTTGCTCAACCATCCATGTATTTTCTGCATTTTGTAGCATAGAAATCTTGTTTCTCTGTCTTCTTTGGATGGTTGTCACATGGAAGTATTTTGTATTATGATCTCCCAATCTCAGCCAATTAAAACTCGAGCGTAACCCCCAATACATTTCTTCTTGCCTCCCAATCTCTTCTATTTCGCCCTGTATCTTTTTAAATTGTGCCTTGTTAAAGGAATCTGATATATTATTTGTTAGGCACTCAAGCTCCCACTTCAACATACCAATTTTCTTCTTTCCATTCACAAATTTCTTTTTACGCCATGTAGACAACGCATTTTGAACAGCATGAAGCTTCTCAACTAAATCTATTTGGTGCTGGTTTGTAGTGTCCCAAGACTCTAACACCACTTCCTTGCATTCGGCACTCTCAAGCCAAAATGCCACAAATCTGAAAATGTGTTTTCTTCTAGCTTGAGATGATTGAAGAGAAAGGATGATAGGACTATGATCTAATCCTACAGTAGGAAGAGCAAAAGCCTCAGCTTCAGGGTACATCAGCCACCATTCTATCGTGCACAACACTCTGTCTAGTCGTTCTTTCACATATTCTTCCCCTTCTTTATTATTTGCCCAAGTAAAAGCACATCCATTGCTATCTATGTCTATTAAAGAGCATGCATCCAAGCAATCCCGAAAAGCAGTCATCCTGAAATTTTCAGCCAGACGCTTCCCCACCTTTCCCTAATGAAACCACACTTCATTAAAATCCCCTAAACCCAAGGCAACATATTTGTAGAGCTGATGTGTCGCAAGCTGTCCCAAAGTTGCAACCTCTTTGGGTAAGTATATGGAGCATGAACAAAGGTAATCCACATTTTTTTACCCGAAACCCCTCTTCACTCTTTAGATTCACAAAGTTTTCAATCATTAAGTCAATATCCAAT
This sequence comes from Eucalyptus decipiens, assembly GCA_014182575.1. Taxonomy (NCBI): domain Eukaryota; kingdom Viridiplantae; phylum Streptophyta; class Magnoliopsida; order Myrtales; family Myrtaceae; genus Eucalyptus; species Eucalyptus decipiens. Next base: position 42,410,505 of record CM024611.1, on the reverse strand, counting down.
GAGATCCGATCATCCCACATAAGAGCCAATCCTCCCGCCGTACCCACTGGATCAACTACTAAATAGCTCTAAAATTGTAGTCTTCTCTTTACTCTTTGCACATACTTAGTCTTATTTTTTGGTTTCCATTAGAAAAACCAAGAGGGCCTGAATTGAGTCGTTAAGGCTCTCAATTCATGAATTGTCAAGGGTGTGCCCAACCCTTGGCAATTCCAGCTTAGTATATTCATGGTTCATTTGGTGGCTTATAAGAGCTAGCCACCACAACCCATGCTACAACTTCTTCAGTCATCTGAATGGGAGTTTCAAGAAGCTGAGTCTCATCCAACCAACCTTGTGCTGGAGTTGTTGTTGCTTGCATATTAACTCTTCTTTGTTTCTTGGAAGAGGGAGTTTTTGGATGTGAAAAGGTTTTCTTTCTGATGCTGTCTAAGGTAGTTGTTGACTGAAAATTCGGATTGCTGAAGTACTCTGGACCAGTGAGCAAAAGTGCTCTTTTCCCTGAGTTATACATCGTTATCTCCTTTGTAATGTTAGAGTAAGGATCAATTAGCATATGTTCTGTCCTCCTTGTTGAATATTCTGATTGTTGATTAGGAGAGTATGCTGGTGTTCTTCCATGACTTCATTTTGTCCTTGCTGCTCAGGGGTTTCGGGAACAACCTCTTCAACATCTTGTGCTGGTGATACTTCATGGTAAAATACTTTTTAGAATGGACTATGATCAAAAGTTTCTGCTTTCATCCAGCCTCCAAAACACCCTCCCAGCTCAGTAGTGAATTTTTCCTCATCAAAAGGTATGTCTTTACAATAATTAGCATAATGGCCAATTTTGCCACAAGAGTAACAAAAAAAAGGCAATTGCTCATATTTAAAGTCCAGCCACACTTTTTTATTCCCAAGACGCATTAATTGCCCTGCTCGCAATTCAGCCTCCACATCTAACTCCACTCTTGCTTTCCCAATTTTTTGAAATGCAGGGCTTCTAGCATCTATTTTCACATCCAGAACTTTCCCCATTGAACTTGCTATCTTCTTTATCATACTTTTAGAATGCCATTCCAAAGGAAGGCCAAAGATTCTAACCCAAAAGGCACATGTCTTAAATTCATAACAATGTGGAGGGGTATCCAGTTCCCAAGCTCTTAACAACAGTAAATGATTAGAAAATGACCAAGGACCTCCCTCTAGGACTCGGGTTTTGTCCCCTTCATTACGAAAGACACTCTTGATTTTCCCATTTTCTAAGGGTTTCACCTCTACATTCTCATTTTTCCACACCTTTTTCATTGCTGTTGTAAGAGCTTGAAAATTAATATTAGGGTTCTTGTAGAGTTGCCCAACAAGGGAAAAGCGACACTCTTGAATTTTTTCTTCCGATATATCCTCATCCAGTATATTCATATCATTCTCATACATCATCTTACCCAATTTATTGCAGAGATGAGCGAGACAACCCACCGCTTCTTCTTCCCCCGCCATCGCTGCTAGGGATCTGCCGTTAGGGTTTGCCGGATGAAGGATCTAAACCTTTCCCCCGATCTGGAAGATTTGCTCCTTGGATGGCAAAAGAAAAAGGTTGCCTCGAAGATCCCTCGTAGAATAATCCCTTCCGCTGATGGTTGAGGGTATCTCTCCTAGATTGGAGGAAATGGATGAACCAGAGAAGAGCCTGCATTGGTGATCAAGCGAAACTCTCCTAGGTTGGCAGAAATGGATGAAACAGTGAAGAAAAGCTAGATTATGGTGGGGATCAGGGTTTGAAAAGGTGAGGGTAGTGACTGCCATAGCTACACCATCGGTAGAGGGCAAAGCTCCGAACGTAATCTCATCTACATGTTAGATCTGTGTTTATTTAACCTATTTTGATTGTCTCCATACAACTATGGTGTAGAGAAAATCAAACTAAGTGCACACCACCATCATAATGATTGGAAAAGAAATTTTAAACATGTGCTCATCACTAACGAATACACAAGATTCAATGATTAGTTGCTAATTTTGTTTTGACAAATGTATTCTTGTGGAATGAGTTTGTACTTAACTTTGCTTGTGCTCCATTTATCCTCCCTGTTTTCTGAATTTGGCTTTATTTTTCAGCATTCATGCTTTATTTGTTTTGCTTTATCATAAAAATTATGTACTTTTGCATCCTTTTGAGTAATAAATACAATTTAATTTTGGAAAAAAAAAAATCTCTGTCCACCAAGTCAGAGTTTCAACAATCCAACTCTTTTTCCTTTGCCTTGACCTAGCATTGTTTCTCCAAAGTGCAAGTGGATTCAATTATTTCCTCAAGAGGTCGAGTTTCCTCTTTCCCTTGGTCAGGGATTCTATTCGGTCAAATTTCATTCAAAGCTTCAGTAAGTTAAAGGGAAAAATCTATTTCGCTTTACTTTATTATGAAGATTGTATTTCTATAGAATACAATTTTTTTTTATACAAAAAACAAAAAAATCTCCGTCTAACAAGTCAAACTTACAACAATTCAACTCTTTTCCCCTCCCACAACCTAGCATTGTTTCTCCAAAGTGCAAGTGGGCTCAATTATTCCCTCAAGAGGTCGAGTTTCCTCTTTCCCTTGGTCAGGGATTCTATTTTGTCAAATTTCGTTTAAAGTTTCATTAAGTTAAAGGGAAAAATCTATCAAAAACTCTAAATTATGTCCACTATAAAACATTCATCCTTAACTTTTTTTTATGACATCAAAAATTACAAATTTGTACCTATGTGATACATTTACTCTCCATCAATATTCCGTTAATAAGTACCATTTGCCTAAATAGACTTTAGAAAGCAAACAATACTAACACAATGCTCATGTGACTTAAGTGAAACAAAGTTGTTTTGGTTGGAAAATTATTTGACAAAATATTGATGGAGAATAAATATGTCACATAAATACATATTTTGAGTTTTTTATGTTATAAGAAAAAGTTCACGGTAATATCATAGCGAATATAATATAAATTTTTTATATCCTAAAGAAAAGCTCAGGATCAACGTGTCATAGTGGATATAATTTAAGATTTTTAGTAGTTTTTTTCCCTTAAGTTAATTTGTTGGTCAAATCCAACACATGATAAAAAAAGGTTACCAACAATTTATATGCTTATAGTTAAAGTACGTGACAAAAAATTTAAAGTTGCTTTAGTCAACAGCTTGTTAAGTGCAGACCAAGACCCGCCGGACATAAGGGCCTGGGCTGACCAGGGCAAAATAAAGCTGACCCATCTCAGTTTTATTCGGCTATCCTATTGTCCAAGAGAGGTAAATATGTTAGCATATTGGGTGGTAATGGCCCAGTAGAAAAGAGAGCTCCCCTCTAATTGGCTTTTTTATCCCTCGAAGTCTATGTTGGATATTTTATGTTCTGATGTTCACAAACTTAGTTAATGAAATTCTCAGTATTTCCAACCCATTAAAAAAAAAAAAAAAAAAAAACAGTACTCAGCTTTCTCAATGATACCGCCAAGAAGAAGACCTTGGAGGTGGACAGAGACAAAAAGGAGTCGATGATGGAGGGCACGGGCAAAGTCCTCTTGGTGAAAATATCATTCCATGCTTCGGGTACACGAGTCTAGTCATATTACACCTCTAACGCGGCAGGGCCAGTGGCCGTCCGCTTGCCAAAGTGAAAATTCGTAAATCTGCTGGGCAATCAGCTTCCAATCTCCCCATTGCTGTCACCGACGAACGATCATCACATTCGAAGCAAACATTCTAAAAGTATGAAACTGCAATTTCACGTATGGTTATTGCACACTGAGTAATCTACGTCTCTTATAGGGTAAAACTCATGAACATCGAGGACCATAAAGTTCTCCGGGATTGAAAGCATTAGCAATATGTCTTAAGCGAAAGTCGCAATAATGACAAACTACGTGGAAGCCGATGGAAATATTGCTCGAGGAAAACGTCAGATGTGTCCGGAAAATCTAAAACTAACCAGATTCATGAGGCCATGAGCAATCTGGATGAGAGATGCACCAAAACAAAGATCGATAAAAGAAGCTTGGGTGACTGTCAAATTTGTTAGTGTTTCTGGGAAAAAAAAGTTTCTGAACATGGGAGAGAGAACAAATTGTCATAGGCAATTCGAAAATAACGTGATTGAATGCAGGCCCAAGATCCTCATATGATATCGTCTCCCAATTTCACCAGAGATTTTCCGTCCAACCCATAGACTTGGAAGGTAAACCTCAGTCACCTTCGGCGGTCCAATAGCATCGGGTAACTTTCTTATAGATAAGTTGTCTATCCTAGTTAATTCAATGCCTTCAGATCTTCAGTTGGATTAGGTAGATTAACTATCTTTAAACATTGCGAACCCAACTCAACCGACGATTCTAATATTCCTGAGTATGGAAGCTCCTTTCTTTTGTTGCAGAGGGCCTCCGTGAACAATGTCGTGCGAAGCTCAATTAACCCTCCAGTTGAGTTTGAAAGCTCCTCTATGCCTAGATACAGCTTATAAAGACAAACGTGAAAGTTCCACTGACCCCAACAAAGCATGGGAGTTTCACTGATATTCTCTTTGAAACAGATACACTGACCTTGTAATAATGCCCCAAAGGATTAGAATTGTAAACTAACTTCATTACAAAATGAAGTATACAGATCCTCTAAAGATTCGAAACAGAATGCAGTTGTACAGAATTTTATGACATGGAAAGCAAATCCATTCTTTTTCTCATTCACATCGAACCAAAAGAAGCTTTCGGGAGTCCGTCCTATAATTTCCTTGCTCTCGATAGTCTCGGCAATAACCTTCTGAACTTTTTCTTTGGGGCTGCGAAAATTCACAGTGAAAGGTGGTTAATTTTAGTCTGACTAACAGAATTAAAAAGGATATCAAAATGACGTTCTCATTGTTGATTTGATGTCTCAAACAAACTGCAATTTGAAGATCTTTAACTCTATGCACAAAAAGGGAAAAAATATACGATATCTTGGTTGTTGAGAATATAAATAAAGTGGCCATTTGCATAAAAAAATCGTGCACATGCCGCCATTTCAACAAAAAAATCACTGGATATTCAAATTATAAAGATGAACTTGGAGTGGAACTAGAAAAGGAAAGCGGGCAGAGTTATGTACATGTTGGCCAACGATGCAAGAACTGAAAGACGAATGGGACGCGCTGATAACTCTCGTTGCTTAAGGAAATGATGCCAAGCTCCAGAAGCAGAAGAACGGCCTTTTACCCATCACTCACCAGAATTATAATCACGAGCCCACATTTTGTGAATGTTCTGCCGACAATCTTGTAATTAGATCCGCAAAAGCCGATCATAGAAACAAGGACAGGCGAGGAGGATCGTTACTATATGGTCTGAAAGCAGAATGTAATGGTCTTATTGCAAGGACACGCGGACAGGCTACCCCACCGAATCCCAAGTGCGCTAGTGTAGTGTTAATAGAGGATATTGAGGTCAATCATGCCAATGGAAGGGAGATTCGAAGTAAATCCTGAACTAGTATGAACTCCTAGAGGGGGTGAATATGTAGTTAAAAGAAATATTGACAAATAAATGTGGAATAAAATAAGTTGTGAACAAAATCTGAATAAGCATCAAAGTATGATAAACCAGTTACCAGACTTCTAGTAAATATTCAAAATATGTTATGCGATAAAACAAACTTCTGAAATAACCTGTAAGTATATAATAGACTTAAATAATGAGAGTTAACAAAAGAGAAGATTGCACACGAAATTTATAATGGTACAGCTTTGATCAAACCTACGTCCACTCTTTCTCGCTGATAACCTATTGGCTGGATTCCACTATATAATCAATAAGAGATTACGACTTTGAGTGCAAACACTTAGTGGTATATCACACTATCTTACTAAGTCATTATTTTGGTATTTCTCTTATGATTACAAACGTTTAAGCTCACGAAAAACAAGTGTTTCAGACTTTGGAATTCTAAATTCTATACTTCGTCTCTTACTTACTCATCAGTCCTTAATCTCCTTAAATATTCCCCCACTTTCAAACTAGTCGTTGGACAGAATCTAGAGGATTGCCTTCCAATCTATCTGTTGAACAGATCTATATCAAGAAGATTAGGTAGCCATTGAGTGACAAAAGTAAAATCTCAAGTTGATTCTAATCGCCCATATAAACAGAATCTTAGTTTCCATAAGTAGGGCTCATTCGTTTAGAAAGAAAATCTTCAAGATCCAATTGTCAATCAATTAGATTGAGTCAATCAAATATATCTTGATGTAAAATCCAAATAAGATCACTAGCTATTATATGTTTGGGCTTATGTCATGTTATATCAAGTTATTTCGTTTTGAACTTGCTTTGTTCTGAATCTATTACGTTCTGGACCTACTACATTATGAACTTGCTTCATCCTGAACTTGTAACGTTTTTGATCATGTTTTGCACTTGTGTCATTCTGGACATATCACGTAAGATGCTGACAACCTTGGACACATAACTCTTCCAGGTGAGAGAGATGAGTGATTGTGGCAGGCTAACTAGAAATACAAGTACCAGAGAAGTCCAAGATCCTCAAGCGGGATAGTCCGCCAATTGCATTTGGGATTTTACCTGTAAGATGCAAACAACCTTGGACACGTAACTCTTCCGGGTGAGAGAGATGAGCGATTATGGCAGGCAAACCAGAAATACAAGTACTAGAGAAGTCCAAGATTCTCAAGCAAGATAGTCTGCCAATTGCATTTGGGATTTTACTCGATCCCCACAATCTCGGACACGTAACTCTTCTAGGTGAGAGAGATGAGTGATCATGGTAGGCAAACTAGAAATACAAGTACCAGAGAAGTCCAAGATCCTCAAGCGGGATAGTCCCCCAATTGCATCTAGTATTTGGCTCGGTAGATTCCCACAACCTTGGACATGTAACTCTTCTAGGTGAGAGAGTAGGGGTGAGCGGTTTCGAGTTCCGGTTCGGTTCCAGTTTGGTTCCGTCTGAAACCTGGAATCTACCCTCGGGCACAGGTTCCTCATTTTTTGAAACCTGGAACCTACTTGTCAGAACCAAGAACTTGGAACCTACCCCGTCACAGGTTCCAGGGTCGGTTCCAGGTTCCAATAGGTTTTTTTTTTTTTTTTTTTTTCAGATTTGAACTATAACGTTCGCGCATACTCTACGGTAACTTCCCACATCTTAGCAAACATACCAATGCCAACTGTCAAGAATTTGGACATACATAATCAAAACCAATAAGAAGTTTCCAAAGAGGAAATGAGATGCTTGATTAACTATAATTATTGTGCCCACATATGTCAATATATGTGCACTAAAGCTTAGATCGTCACATTTGCCATATGCCATATGCTTTATCAGTTGAGTTAATTGAAAATGATGAAGCAAAATATACTAAGGAGATGAAAAAGAAGTGCCAACAAGATCTCAAAGAGAATAGCAAATCAATGACTCTAAAGCTCACATGACGATCATCATTTTAAACAAACACATCTCACGTCTTCCAATGGAACACATCACAAACTTGAAAATAAACTGAAGACCATAAAAAGGAACAACAAGTGCAGCAGATTATCAAATGCACCGAAGACTCCATAATCACATAAGAATAAGTAAAATGCAAATGCAAAGCTGCCCCCAAGGACGAGCTCCATCATGATATACGCATGAACGTGAGCCGGTGTAACTCAAGAAATTTGTGTCCTTAGAGCATGTAGTTTTCGGAGACGGTAAGGCAACTTGTAGAGGAAGAACTCAAAGTTCATGGTTAAATCAGCCATAAGGAAAAACAATTGGCGGCAAGCATGTCACTTTACAGATCGCAAATGTTAGCGAGTGTCGAAAGAAGATGGTTGTGATCGAAATAGGGGAACAACCATGGTGAAGCTAAGGGAACCAGTCAATTAATTAGCTGAACAAGGGAGAACTCATGATCCAAACCGAAATTTCAGATTACGGCAAGTTTACTTCCCAAATTTGATCGGACAAACGCATGTGCAGACATGAGCTCACCGCCCAATTAGTTCACGCCAAACCCAAATCCCAAAATATGCTGCGGCCGACCAAAAGAGCAGACACAGTAGGAGGCATCGGAGATGCTCATCTAAGGTCAAGATACGCATCCCAACCTTAAGAGAAAGACAAGAAAGCGACATCCATCCGATAAAGCAAGAGCGAAGATGCATATGTACCAAGAACACAATCAAACACTCCAGATGATAAAACTTAGGCCACACCCATCAGGCCACACCCATCACTTGGCAAGATCCCTCAAATCAACTGTCGAGCTTGAGTTCCCAAGTAGAGCCAATCAAGAAGATCAAGAATTCAACAAAAGGAAAAACACCCAGATGAAAAAAAAAAAAAAAAAAAGAACAGAGAGAGAGAGAGTACATGGGTAAGAGAGAGGTTGACTAGATTTGGGGTGGATAGGTGGGGAGCTGGAGATCTGTGTATGATTGCAAGTGAAGACATGCAGGATGCAGTCGCGAGGGGGAAGCGAAACCGATTTGAAGATTGAGATGATAACTTCCTGAACTCGAAATCCAAGACAAAAGCGAAGACGCCGGCGAGGGTGACTAGGTGTGTAACACCCCGAACCCTTCGCAGGTCGTTAACAGTGCCGATGTTACATCTTTTACCATCTCTATCTCTTTGGCTAAATTTAAGCCTTGCCAGATTACAAGCATTTTTTTTTTTTTAAAGCGGTCCCATGCGCGACTCATAGCGGAAGCAAAATTCACATCGTCATCTATCTCCCTTCTAATCCATGATACAAATACACACCAACTAACAGCACGATTTTATAAATAACGTTGACGCTTTGCTTACATACATACATGTAGCGAGATGGGGTTTCCTTCGGGTCGGTACAAAAAACAGAAAGGTTAGGACTCTGCCATGTCCTACCTAAAATCTCAGAAAGGAACTCCGACCCCTAACATCACATGGACACAACAACCCTCCCATCACCAGCGTCAACTATCTACATCAAAAAGTGATCTAGCTCCTACTCCTCGCGTGCGGTCTCATACCCAACCCGGTGCGTCGGGGTGGCGGCGGCAGCATCCCTCGCATCGCTCCATCCCGTCGAACGTGCACGAGACAAAAACTCTTGTATGACAGGGCCCTCAGCCAGGCTGATATCATACATCACTAAGCACCGCACCCAGATAAACGTCAGTCCGGGCACAGAGGGACAATCTATATCTGTACACTCCACCTCGACATCAGACGGTAGACCGTAAAATACCCCACGCGAAACAGCAGGTAGCGGCATAGTGCTAATCTGAAATGTTATCCCCAAAAGGGGTGAGTACAACCACTCAGCAGATAGGGAAATCCAATAACAACTCAGTGCACCATGCATACCATCATACAATGCAGGCATTGCTTAATCATCATTAACCATGCATCACCATGCATATCACATCATCATTACCCATGCATCACCATGCATATCACATCATATCATCATTATCATTATCATTATCATTATCATCATCCCTTCGGGCAGAAACTTCCGACAGGGATCCCAGCATTCCAGCCATCTCATGGCCACTGAGCTTCCGGCCCCCCACATTCCGGGCATCTCGCATCTCAACTAGCATCACGAGGCATTCCCTTCGGGCGAAACCTCCGACAGGGGCTTCCGGCCTTTACCCTTCTAGCCGGGATCTCGCACCCCAATCCCGGCATCGCGAGTCACTCCCTTCGGGCGAAACCTCCGACAGGCTTCCGGACCCCACATTCCGGGCATCCTGAAACTCCCAGGGAATCTCTGGAATTATGCCTTTTGGGCCACCAGACATCATCCTCCGCCACAACCCCTTACTCACATACCACTTCCACATTCACCTTCATTTTAATCTTATTATTATTACATGGCATATGAATCACGCACATGCATCACAATTCATGATCATACATGCATCGATGTCATATAACAATGCATCATAAATTCAATGGAATACATGGCTAATAAAATAATCCATTATTATTATTTTATTATTTTATTATATTATTATATTATTATATTATTAATTTATTATTATTTTTATAAATAAAAATTTCATTTAATATTTATGATTTTCCCAAAATCATAATATTCAAGCAATCACTAAACAATTAGAATCACAATTTCATGCAAAATTCATGGCCAATTTGCATTTTACATAATTTCTCAATTTTCCACAAAATAGCACTTAACATTCGGAAAATGGCCAGATTGCACAGTTTTCAAATTAATTCGATTAAAATACTCATATGGCCTCCAAAAATTACGAAATTTTACAGGATGATAACCAACACATTTTCGTGAATTTTTCATGAAGAACCCTAAGCCAAATTATTCATAGATTAATTTATACAACTCCACGAAGCTTCTGGAACCTCTACCGTTTCGTCCAGAGTACATATCACCGAAAAACTTAGGTTTGACCCATCTAATCCCTTTCGTTTACTCTGAAATTCGAGTATGTTATGTATCAATGTGTCATTTACAAGTTTCATGCGGAGATCTAGGTTAAATAACCAAAGTATGATCCTCTTTTAAGTCCTTGAAGTCTCGGGTGTCTCGGTTCACTTCAACAGAACCAACCGTCTCAAAGATCTAGCCGATTCACTAAGCTATACTCATTTTTTTCTCTTCAAATTTGAGTATGTTGTATTTTAGGATGTTACCTACAACTTTCATGAATACAACAAGGTGAGATCTCCAACAGAAATCAACATGCAACCAAGAGATCAACAAAAGGTCAGTGAAGATTTCGCAGATCTGAGGTCTCCGTATAACAAAGATTTTGACCCCTCAAATCTTCATCGTTTTCCATGAAATTCGAGTATGTAATACTACAAGATGTTATATTCAACTTTCATGAAGACACCGAAGCCAAAATCACACTCCAAATACACATGCAATCTCGAATAAGGTACTGACTACCACAAACCGAACGAAAACAGTCACATAGCTTGAACACATTCAACCCTTACCTCGGTTCTTCGCCCAAACCACACCTAAAACCGAACATGCAACCAACAAAATAGACATGCAAGAGAAATTAAGGACCCCACTTGCCTCTAAGATGAACAAACAGCGATGAACGGCGGCGTACGGTGGTCGGACTAGGCGGACGTACGGCGGACGGGCGGCGGCAACTCTCGCTCCACCTCCTCTCTCTCGGTCTCTCCTCTCCCTTTCTCTCGAAATCTCTCTCTCCTCTCACTTCTCTCGGCCGAATGGAGCTAGAGGAACCGGCCACTCCTCTTCTCTCTCTCTTTTTATATCCCTTAATCCCATCATTAGTAATCATTGCCTCACCTCTCCAATGGCCAATGCATGGTCTTGCCATTTGCCACTTGTAAATTTTGTTTTTGAATTAATTGGGCTTGGGCTTGGGCTTAGGCCCAACCGGCCACTCCCTTGGGCTGGTCGACAGCCACCTATTGGGCTCTAGTGGGCCGACTAGCTTGGCCCACCAAGCTTTAGGCTAATGGGCCCAAGGCCCATTCGAATTTTATCCCTTTTTCCCTTATTTATTTATTTATTTATTTCTTCTATAATATTTTTGAATTCCAATTTCCATCTTGGCCAAAGTCTTGGAATATTTTTAATTATTGAAATTTAAATCATATGGCCAAGCATTAATCTATTAAATTTAAATTTCAACAACACAAGCAAAATTCATCAAATTAAAAGACAAATTGGCTAAAGCATAGGCTATAAAATTCTATCACCTAATTAAAGACATTTAACACACCTTAAGGCTTGGCTTTGAATTTCCGGGATGCCACAAGGTGAGCGACGTCGAGTTGCCCTGAGCGTGCGGCTGAGTGAGCAGCTTCGGGGGAGGCTCGGCCAAGGGTGTTGGGACTCGGGGAAAGACTCGAGAGATTTGGGCAGCGACCGGCATCAAGTGATGAAGGTTTGGGCGAGCGGCATCAAGTGATGAAGGTTTGGGCGAGCGGCATCAACGACTGGCATCCAGTAGCGGCGGCCTCGAGGGTGAGTGGCATCCAGCGGCGACACTCAAAGCGGCGTCAAGTGGCATGACCGTGTGTGTGTGTGAGGTCTGAATCAACTTTGCAAAAGATACGAATGAAGATCGTCTTCTTCTTTTGGAGCCTAATTGGTTCCGAAAACCGGTTCTGGTTCCGGTTCCGGTTCCAGTTCCGGTTCCAAGAAAAAAGGAAACGGGAACTGGAACAGGTCCTCTTGGAACCAGGAATTGAACTGGGCCCTCCTCTAGTTCGGTTTCGGTTCCCGGGTAACCCAGGAACCATGCTCACCCCTATGAGAGAGATGAGCGATTGTGGCAGGCAAACCAGAAATACAACTTCCAGAGAAGTCCAAGATCCTCAAGCGGGATGGTCCGCCAATTGCATCTAGGATTTTACCCTAAGATGCTGACAACCTTGGACATGTAACTCTTCCAGGTGAGAGAGATGAGCGATCGTGGTAGACAAACTAGAAATACAAGTACCAGAGAAGTCTAAGATCCTCAAGCGGGATAGTTTGCCAATTGCATATGGGATTTCACCCGTAAGATCCCCACAACCTCGGACACGTAACTCTTCCAAGTGAGAGAGATGAGCGATCGTGGCAGGCAAACTAGAAATACAAGTACCAGAGAAGTCCAAGATCCTCAAGCGGGATAGTTTGCCAATTGCATATGGGATTTTACCCGTAAGATCCCCACAACCTTGGACACGTAACTCTTCTAGGTGAGAGAGATGAGCGATCGTGGTAGGCAAACCAGAAATACAAGTACCAGAGAAGTCCAAGATCCTCAAGCGAGATAGTTTGCCAATTGCATCTGGGATTTTACCCGTAAGATCCCTACAATCTCGGACACGTAACTCTTCTAGGTGAGAGAGAGCGATCGTGGCAGGAAAACCAGAAATACAACTTCTAGAGAAGTCCAAGATCCTCAAGCGGGATAGTCCGCCAATTGCATCTGGGATTTTATCCGTAAGATGTAGACAACCTTGGACATGTAACTCTTCCAGGTGAGAGAGATGAGCAATCGTGGCAGGCAAACTAGAAATACAAGTACCAGAGAAGTCCAAGATCTTCAAGCAGGATAGTTTGCCAATTGCATCTGGGATTTTACCCATAAGATCCCTACAATCTCGGACACGTAACTCTTCTAAGTGAGAGAGATGAGCGATCGTGGTAGGCAAACTAGAAATACAAGTACCAGAGAAGTCCAAAATCCTCAAGCGGGATAGTCTGCCAATTGCATCTGGGATTTTACCCGTAAGATCCCTACAATCTTGGACATGTAACTCTTCTACGTGAGAGAGATGAGCGATTGTGGCAGGCAAATCAGAAATACAACTTCTAGAGAAGTCCAAGATCCTTCAGCGGGATAGTCCGCTAATTGCATCTGGGATTTTACCCCGTAAGATCGATGCGACAACCTTGGACACGTAACTCTTCCAAGTGAGAGAGATGAGCGATCGTGGCAGGCAAATCGGAAATATAAGTACCAGAGAAGTCCAAGATCCTCAAGCGGGATAGTTTGCCAATGGCATCTGGAATTTTACTCGTAAGATCCCCACAATCTCGGACACGTAACTCTTCTAGGTGAGAGAGATGAGCGATCGTGGCAGGCATATCAGAAATACAAGTACCAGAGAAGTCCAAGATCCTCAAGCGGGATAGTCTACCAATTGCATCTAGGATTTTACCCGTAAGATTCCTACAATCTCGGACACGTAACTCTTCTAGGTGAGATAGATGAGCGATCGTGGTAGGCAAACCAGAAATAGTAGTTTGAGAGAAGTCCAAGATCCTCAAGCGGGATAGTTCGCCAATTGCATTTGGGATTTTACCTGTTAGATGCAGACAACCTTGGACACGTAACTCTTCCAAGTGAGAGAGATGAGCGATCGTGGCGGGCAAATCGGAAATATAAGTACCAGAGAAGTCCAAGATCCTCAAGTGGGATAGTCCGCCAATTGCATCTGGGATTTTGCTCGTAAAATTCTGACAACCGTGGACACGTAACTCTTCTAGGTGAGAGAGATGAGTGATCATGGCAAGCAAACCTGAAATATAAGTACTAGAGAAGTCCAAGATCCTCAAGTGGGATAGTCCGCCAATTGCATTTGTTATTTTGCTCGTAAAATTATGACAATCGTGGACACGTAACTCTTCTAGGTGAGAGAGATGAGCGATCGTGGTAGGCAAACCAGAAATACAACTTCTAGAGAAGTCCAAGATCCTCAAGCGGGATAGTCCGCCAATTGCATTTGGGATTTTACCCGTAAGATGCAGACAACCTTGGACATGTAACTCTTCCAGGTGAGAGAGATGAGCAATCGTGGCAGGCAAACTAGAAATACAAGTACCAGAGAAGTCCAAGATCCTCAAGCGGGATAGTTTGCCAATTGCATCTGGGATTTTACCCATAAGATCCCCACAATCTCGGACACGTAACTCTTCTAAGTGAGAGAGATGAGCGATCGTGGCAGGCAAACTAGAAATACAAGTACCAGAGAAGTCCAAGATCCTCAAGCGGGATAGTCCCACAATTGCATCTGGTATTGGGCTCGGTAGATTCCCACAACGTTGGACATGTAACTCTTCCAGGTGAGAGAGATGAGCGATCGTGGCAGGCAAACCAGAAATACAACTTCTAGAGAAGTCCAAGATCCTCAAGTGGGATAGTCCGCCAATTGCATCTGGGATTTTACCCGTAAGATGCAGACAACCTTGGACACGTAACTCTTCCAAGCGAGAGAGATGTGCGATCGTGGCAGGCAAACTAGAAATACAAGTACCAGAGAAGTCCAAGATCCTCAAGCGGGATAGTTCGCCAATTGCATCTGGGATTTCACTCGTAAGATCCCTACAATCTCGGACATGTAATTCTTCCAAGTGAGAGAGATGATTGATTGTGTTTGGCAAACCAGAAATACGAGTACATGACAAGTCCAAGATTTGCAAATGGAAAAGATTCCCAACAGCATTTGGGACTTTGCCTGATAGATCCAAACACTCTGGGCAATGTAACTCTTCGAGCATCTCTAGCTGTCCAATTGCGTCTGGTAACTTTTTTAACTTTGTATGTCCCATCTTGATGGCTTTGAGTTTCTTTAGATTTCCAATGGAATCAGGGAGACTGTATATCCCCGAGAATGACAAATCCAACTTGACCAATGACTCTAAGCCCCAGAGAGTATGTGGGAGCTTCTTTATCCCCTCACATCCTTTTATAGAGAAAAATGTGATTTTTGCTAATCCTCCGATAGAGTTCGAGAGTTTGTTCATTCCCTTGCAATAATTTACACTTAAGCTTGACAAAGATTTCAAATTCCCAAAACTCTCTGTGAGTGTGACCAATTTGGAAGATCCGGAGAAGATGAACTCTGTCAAAGATTCTAAAGAACCAACCTCCTCAGGCAACTCCTCAACAGAGTCACATCCATCCATATTCAGAGTTTTTAAGAGCTGTAGCTTACTAATCGAGCAATCAACCGTAATTAACTTGGAGCAGCCGGCAAGTATCAATATCTCCAAATCTAGAAAGTCAGACAAGTCAGGTGTCCTTGTTAAGTGTTTACAGTTTCTCAGGTCCAATACTTTCATCTTATTTGCCATCTGCAAAAGTATGTGTCTCATAAGAGAACTCCATAACGGAAAGACTAAAGTATCCTTGCTATGAAAACACAAAATGCTATAATCCCCAAATTACCCACAAACCCCAAATACCAGCACACTAAGTTTTTCTCCTCCCACCGCCATTGAGCACCACTGATGCATTTACAAATTGTTAAAAAATCAATCCAATTTTTAGAAAAATCATGCATAAAATATTTGTAGGATAGGTATTTGTAGAATAGCCTACACGCATACTCATACCACCTCCAACTACAATCTTAACCTACCTTCAACCTAATACGAGCATCCATTTTAAGTTGAAAAATTGTAGAAAGATCACAAGAGGTGACTAAATGGCTCTTCTCTCTTTCACACAATTTTTGTAGCTCAAAAACTGACTTAAAATTAAATTTTGCAAACGGACAAGGAACTCCATTATGTTTGTTCTCTACCCTGAATCTATACCATAGATTTCTCTAAGATTTGATTTGATGCTGTAGTTTAAAACTAGATTTAATGTAGTACTCCAGCCTTCGCTCATTGACTCGAGCTAATTACAAAAGTGTAGCTAATGTGATTTTCATTTATTTGCCAGTTTTGGACCCGAGCAAGTCTTTAAAAGGCTCAAGAAGGAAACAGGCTGGAGATCCGCCCTAGGGTGGGAGACCCCGCGTTGTTCTTCGTATATCCTCTCTATCAAAAAGACAAAGATAGACAGAAAATTAAGGGGCCTCACGGTGGGGAAAGTAGACTCCGCGTCAGGGTGTGCTTGCATGCCCCAACTACTATCGGATAAGCTGGTATAGTACCCACCCGCGCTTGGGGTGAGTGAGGATGGGTGAAAAGCCCATAGCAGAGCTAGCACGTCTTATGACACTGCACGAAACCATAAGCTAGCTCTATTCCCCTAGTTTATTTGACAGATCATTAATGCAATTATAAAGAAAAACTTAACTACTAAATGGTTAGTAAGCCCCTTGAATAAAGTCTCATGATGGTCAAGCTCATCTTAATTTAAATCATCAACTTAGCTATTTCAAATAAACTTGTGATCCTTTACACCATTCAAGTTGAGTATTACCAATCTCAAACTTAATTCCAATCAACTTTTGTATTACTGAGCTTGACTCAAAACTTTTATAGCCATGCAAATCATATCTGATGCATATTGATGCAAAACGGCTACTTTATTGGAGTACAATTCCAAATCCTAAGCAACTTTCAAAACTACGAAACCAAGGTTATAAATCACATGAAGCATTTTTTATGTGGGATATAATTGTGTTTTACTTTGATTCATGCAAAACATATTCTACACTTAGACGAGATGGGGAGTGCATGCAAACTTTGTGTCAATCGCATGAGGTAATAATACAAAGAAGTAAAATACATGTCTTCCTTCTATCATCACGTGTGAGGTGATGATAGAAAGAAGTATATAGAGTAAGGCATATCATACCTTCAATTGGCTCCACCCACTCCAGCCATCTCCAATATTGCTATCCGAAAGGTTGAGCATGACCAAATTACTGAAGTGAAAATTATTTGCATGGAAAGCCGTTCCCCATTTTTCCCCAAAGGGCCTTTTTGGCTTTGGAAGAAGATTCTCGAAGATGCCATTCAAGCCTTTCATTCTAAGGAACCTTAATTTTGATGTAGCATCTAATTCTTCAGCCGTATAGATGCTCCTCCAGCCACCACTAGAAGTCAGGCTTAGCACTTTCAGACCTTGATTTATCTATCAACAGAGACTCAAGATTAGTTAAGCATACAGTTGAAGATATCTTATAAAGCATTTGTCCATTTCCCATTTTCTAGAAAAATAATACACATAGTAATCGCAATCTTCATAGTTTTTTTTTTTTTCTCTAATTGTGTTTGAAAGTAAGTTAAAAACTCTTCATACTATCAATTTCTTCTGACTTTGCTCGGATTGCTCGTGAAACGGCGCTTTGTTGTTTAAAAATTTCTAGAAAACTATGTACTACTCTACAAAATCTAGAAAAATCTATCTGGTCTCTCCCCACCAATTTATAAGACCTTTTGACCCAAATGTTTGAGAGAGCTCTCATGGGAAGTTAAACAAAGCTAGCAATAAAATAAAAGCAAAAATGCAAGAAGTTTCTCTTTCCAAATAAAAATTATGAGACATAGTCTTCCATTTTACCTCTTTTGGCTCCCATAGCATTGCTACATCAGGCTCATGAATCCACACCCTTGTACATTTGTGAGGATATTTTTCAACTATGATGTTCCTTCCCAAATCTCGCAATTGGTCATGCATCCAAATTTTATTATCTCTAATTTTTATCAAGGAACGTTGAAGGAGGACACTAATTGCACTCTCATAGTCATCCCACATGATATTTGCATACATTTGGTCCCCGTTGGTGAAAAAGCAAACAATATCCAAAAATACTTCTTTTTCCTCATTTGCCAATCCTTCATAACTTACCATTAATTCATTACAGACAACCTTCAAAGGACCTTTATTTAACTGCATCAACTTATCTTCCCATTCTCCAATTTTTTTATTAGAACAAAGACTTAAACCTATTTCCACAACAGCCAAAGGAAGCATTCCCACTCTACGGACAATTTTCCCTGCAAGATGCTCATATCCTTTTACGGGAGAGTCTCTTTTGAATGCGTGCTCACAAAACAACTGAGTGCTCGACCAAATTCCATTTCATAAACTTCATATGCCAAAATTCCTTTAGGTTGATTTAGGACCACTTCACCAAATGATTCCACTTGAGTCATTAAGATACTTTTGTCCCTAGTTGTGATAATGATTCTGCTACCCAAACCAAACCAATCAGATTTTCCGGCTAGCTTTTGGAGTTGCTCTTTCTTGTCTAGATCATCAAGAACAATGAGGACCTTTTTAGTCCTACATACTGTCTTGATTTGAGCCATCCCATCACCTATGTCTTTGATTCGGATAGTATCCCCAGAACCAATAACATTTGATAATAACTTTTTCTGCAAGTTTACAAGACCATCAAGACTATGTTGGGATGATTCTCGAACATTTTGGAGGAAACTAACACTGTCAAATTGAAGAAGTAATTCATTGAACACAATCTTCGCAAGTGTTGTTTTACCAATACCACCCATTCCATGTATCCCAACAAAATGCACACCACCAGAGTCAACATCCAACTTATCTATTATCGCTTTTATCTGACTGTGATCCTCAACCAAATGTTCAGGCACATCCACATTTTTGCCCCTGAGCTTCCGTGAAACGTCTCTAACAACCGATTCAATTAGTTCTCCATGGCTGCAGCAAAGCAGGAAATATTTTTTTCGTCAATGACATGAAAGAAAAGGGTATAATAAATTTCTTCTGGATATGACGATCTCTGGGTCTTTAGGGACCCTATGATTGAATAAGTCAACCATTTCTGTTTCTATGGACAAATTAAGCATGATAGTAAGCTGACACATACATTGGAATTTCATGAAAAGCCGCTCAATTTGATGTAATGGAGATGCTCTAGATAATGCATGAGCCGATTGATATGAAGTATACATTCTTGATGGAATGGATGTAGTAAGATTAACAAAACTTAAGAAGGTAATATTTTTTTCATAATGATTGGATTTTTTTCATAAAATCCAAAGTGCTAAACACAACAGATATTCTTCATAGGTAAAACTGTTCTATTATTTTCTTTGTGAAATTTTTTTATTTTTGGCATAAAAAAGTGAACAGATTTTATTTGGTAAGTTCACGCTAGATTTAACTGAATATTGCATAGAAGAACCTAATTTTTCATTTTTTCTTCATAAAAAAATTTGTAAATACATTTAATAAACAAAAATAACTTATATGAAGCCAAATAAATATTCTCCCTTGAATTATGCATCCGTTACATTATTTTCACTTAATTGTCTTCCCTTGAATACTAGAACTAGATAAATCTTCTTTCTTCTATAGGCAAAATTGAAAGTCGGGAAAGAATCTAACCGAATATTCCTCTCATAAATGGTGTTAAATGGTTTGGAATATAGTTTTCATACAAATTAGAAAGATTTGACTACTTTTCTAGTAGGCTTAAAAGTTTAGGATAAAATTGAATGTTTAAAATATAGAGATTTACTGTCATTTGGCCTTTAAGTAATAACCATATCAGATAATTATTCCTAAATTATTCCTATATATTCATACTTATTTATCATTTTTTTCAAGGGAAATTTTAAATAAGACCCTAAAGTGCTTTCTACTTCTCAAAAAAGGGCCTAAAGTAAGCCTTGCTTCAAATAAGGACTAGAAATGGCCATGTTAGTCTTAAAGAATGACCTTACCTCATTGATTGGTCAAGGGCATTTCTATCTTTTATATTTTCTTATTTTCTTCCCTTTATTGCTTTCTTTTTTCCTTTCTCTATTTTTTCCATAAAAAAGACTAATACTTAAAAATACAAATTAAAAAAACGAAAAACCATACAGGAGGGCTGGCCTAGCCCTCTTGCTTGTGGGTTGGAGAGAAAATAATAGAAAAATGAAAGAAATAAGAAAAAGTAAATGATGAAAATGCTCTCACCAATCAATGAGGTTAAGTCATTTTTTAAGACTAACATAGGCACTCCATGCCCTATTTTAGAAATTGAGGGCACTTCGGACCCTTCTTAAAACTTTTAATTATTTTTATTAATAAAATTAGATTAATCCTAAGGTTAGTGTTGGAAATTTTTCTTCTCATGTATTTTATTTATTTATTATTTGAATTAAAGAAGACAAGGGGCATTTGACACAAAATTTAATAAAATAAAAAAAATAAAATAAACCACTTTAAACCTATTACACACACCCCCTTCCAAGGGGGTACAAAATAATAGAAACATAACATATAACAAATACAGATAAATATAATTCAAAGACTTAATCTTCTTTTTGGTTGAAGGGCACATTTGAAGGTAGAAAAGACCATCACATTGACAATTCTACATTAGTTGTTGCAAAATTCAATTTATCATTCAATAGGAAGTTCTTGGAAGAAAAATTACCAAAACATTCCAAAATCTATTGCAATGGTACCAATTAGTCTTGAACTTTTTTTTTTTGGTCAATCGAGTCCTAAAACATTTGTAGTTGTGTTAATTCAATCCATCTAACCAATTTTGACCATTCGGCGCTGACATAGATACTAGCTATTGTACATGACATGAACTACACTAATATGGACAATTTTTAATAAAATTTTAATTTTTCAAACTATTTATTTATTTATTTTCATTTCTTTTTCCTTTTCTCTCTTTCTTTTTTTTTTCTTCCCTTTCTTCTTCCAGCTGGTCGCTGGACCTCGATGACCAACAAGAGGTGAGGGTCATCAAGGTTGACCTTATCGGCCTCGCACCATGGTGAGGCTCACCCTTGCCAAAGGCTACAAAGGTGGCTTAGGCTGGGCTAGGCTGGGCAAGACTTGCCCTTGCAAGAGGTCATGGCTTTCAACCTAGTAGCTCTAACGAGGGCTCGAGCCTCACTAATGGCTAGGCAAGTCTCGACCTTGCCTCACCAACCAAGATTGTGGCCTGGGTGAGGCCGACAAGCTCACCAACCCTCACCTTTGGCCAATCGTCGAGGTCCAATGACTGGTTGGAGGAATAAGTGAAGGGAAAAAAAAAGCGAAAAAAAAAAAAGAAAAAGAAATTCAAAAATAAAATTCAAAAAAAGAAAAAATATATATTAAAATATTAAAATATTATTAAAAATTGTGCACTTTAGCATTGGCTGCATCACGTAGGATGACAAACGTCCATGTTAGTGCTAGCCAACCAAAATTGGCCAGATAGACTAAATTGACTCAAATGCAAATGATTTAAGACTTAATTGGCAAAGAAAAAAATGTTTAGGACTTAATCAACACAATTGTAATAAGTTTATGATTTTTTTAGTAATTTTCTGGCTCTTGAAGGATGTTATCAAATTTTTCGCAATGTATATATGCTTCAAATTGATCGTTCTTAGTCACTCCATCTATACATAAATTTAGGAGTCTAATTTCATTTCACTCCAGGAACTACTGCATTTATTCTGGATAAACACTTTTGCACTACCTTTTACGTTCCTATTATGGAGACAATTGAAGTGATTATTTCAAAGCACCTTTTATCATCACCCTATATCATAAAATGCACTCAAAACGACTTTCAATCTCAAACATTTATTAGAAAATTCTACAGAAGCTCATGCACTGTGTTACCTCGATATGAAAAAATGATAATTGTGTAACATCAAACCAATGATAAATTGGAAATTTAAAATGGCCAAGAGAGTTAAATGATTTACCTCATGAATCTGATATGGGTTCTAAAATCCAATGAACTTCTTTCCATCTCGTGACAATTTAAATCAATTTCCTAGAATAATTTTAAATCACAGCTTTTCTCCATTTATAGAAATTTTCTTCGTTATTTTTTGGTGCCTTGTTTTCTATTCTTGAGCTGTATCCTAAACAAAAACACTCCGTTGGAAAGCAGGATTCAGAGTGGAAAGAATTTATCGTGCCTGGGTTGAATCCTAAAATGCAGACGTTGATATGGAAGTAAAATAAAATTTTGCCGGGTCAACCAATTATGTTTCTCGCCGACGTGTGAAGAAAGCAGGGGGGAAATTCCCACTTTTTTCTCTCATTTCAAAATGAACTCTCAAAAGTAATAAAAAATGACAAAATTGTGAAGGATTATTTAGTAATTATCCAAAGCCTATTTAAATACTTCAATTTTCATTAGGAGGATGAGATGTCCAGCCCAGGCAACCTTCTTTGCTTTAACAATAGGCTTTCTATATACATCGTTCAGAAAACGAATTTGATCGGTTGTTGCAAAGAAATTAACTTCATAGAAGTCAAAATACAAAGAAATATATATGTCAATTTTCAATTTTCATTCTTCATTTTCACATCCCTACACTATCTTCACCTCCGCACTCTACAACTCCAGCCAACCCAAAGAATACATTTTCTTCACCTCAAATTTCTTTGCCTTCTTTTTCTTCACCAACCTAAGAAACTCTTTCAAAAAAAGCATAATAATTCAGTTGGTGTCCTCGACTGTTTTTGTGCAGAAGTTTACATTTTTTATTTTATCATGAAATTCTATGGTGCTAAAGTTCAATTTGGTCCAGTTAATAAAAGATAGCAGCATTACCTGTCACTATTCATGTTGAACCGCCTTATGTGTGCGATCTCTCTTAGAGCCATTTCCCATTCCTTTACTGCGTTGCCAAATTTCCACCTGTGCTTATCTAGGGCACTTCTGTACAAAGCGCTTTTAAGATTAACATCATCAACCTCCACACCATAGAAAATGGGCAGGATTATTTTTTTCCCATGTGAGTTTGACGTGCATTTTACCATGTGAGCTAATGCACGGAGACAGCACCAGTTAGAAGCATAGTTCTTAGATAAGAAGGGTATGTAGATACGGCAGTCTTTGAGTGCTTGCGGAAGCGCTTCGCCAATTCCATCACCAAAGCTCAATATGTCATCATCCCTGATAACCGAAATTTGGTTACGAACCAAATTCTTGTAAAGGACATCGACAATGTTATAAGAAGTGTCCAGTCCATTATAACTCAGGAAAACCTGGCACTCTAGTGTTTTGCGGGAAATCCAAGTCGATCTTGAGACATCCAGTAATCTCTCTAGTACAACGCAACCACGATTATCCCAACCACGATTATCCCACACCAACCTATCTAAGCCCTCAATGCCCTCGATCGCTTTTATTTTTGGACAAGCTTCTAGTTCAATGTGTTGCAGCTTATCTAACTTTGAAAAGTTGGGTAACTTTTTTATCCTATAGCAGTCAGAAATACGAAAGTACAACAAGGATGCCAATTCTGACAAACCTTCAATATTAATCAGCCTGTCCAATCTGTTTAGTTCCAGGTGCTGAAGATTATTCAAGCACGACAGTATTATCTCAACAAATTTGCACTTACTTAGTTTCAATTCCCTTAAATGTTTTAGCTCATGAGAGATAGAGAAGTATGGCATTGGATATTCAATGACATGCAGAACTGTTAATTTTCTTAAGTTGGAAAGAGATGGTAGTAGCCAGATGCCCCTGCATTTCAAAGTTGACAAGCCACTTGGAAGCGGATGGATCAGTTGTTTTACTGGCAAATTGTTTGTCCAACTTGGGTTAGGTTCCTCTCTTGAAACAGTTAATCTAGATAATTCCAGATAATCTAAATTAACGAGACTTGAGAGGTCAAGGATAGATGGGAAGTGACGTGCTTGCATGTGAAGGCGTGTCAAACTTGAGGGAAGATCCGGTACTTCCTGAAGGTCACTCAAACCCAATTCAAGTGTGTGGAGATGAGAGAGACAACCTAGCACCGTGGGAATCTAGATACATGAGTATATGATAAGTCCAATATCTTCAAATGGGATAGCTTCCCAATTTCCTCTAGATTTTCATCTGTCAGATCCCAACATTTCTTGGCATGTAACTCTTCAAGCATCTCCACCTGCCCAATTGTATGAGGAAACTTTCTTATCATTGTATAGCTTACTCTAATCACTTTTAGTTTCTTTAGATCTCCAATGGAATCAGGTAGTTCAACTATTCCTGACATTGATAAATCCAACTCGACCAACATTTCCATTTTTCCAAGAGAGCATGGAAGCTTCTTTATCCCCACACACCAACGTAAAGATAAATATGTAACTTTCACTAACCCTCCAATATAGCTTGGAAGTTGGCTGATTCCAGGTGCTCATCTAATATAAAACTCAACAAAGATTTAGATTGCCAAATGTATCTGGAAGCTTGAAGGGTTGAAAATTTTGCGGCATGATAATTTCTGTCAAGGATTGTAGTGAACCGATTTCTATAGGCAACTCCAGAAGAAACCGGCATCCCTTGATATTTAGAGTTCTTAGGAGTGTTAGCTTACCAATGGAACCATCAATTGTGGTTAACTCGACACATCCAGCAAGGATTAACTTTTCCAAAGATGTGGAGTTAGAGAAGTCAGGTGTCACTTTTAACGATATGCAACCCGTCAAATCTAGAACCTTTAATTTATCCATCTGCAGGAAAAAAAAGTTGAAGTAAATAAATAAGAATCATCAGCATAGATGGTAATATTATTAATAAGCTTATTATCCATATGTCATTATTTAAGACAATCTAGGTAATTTGAATTTCCCAAGTATTTTTGGGGTTGCTGCAAATAACTCTCTTACTTTAAATTTTTTAGAATAATCCCCGACCTGAGAGTTAGGCCCCTGTTAGGAGTCAAATTTATACCACAGGTAACAAAGGACCATCCCAACTTTTACTTCACGAGCTTTATTTTCAAAAACCCCTAGTTCCCTTCTTAGAACAAAACTCCATAAACTAAAGGCTAAAGTATCATTGCTACGAAAATACAGAAGACTCTAATTCCCAGATCTCCCACAAGCACCAAATACCAGCACCCCCAGTTTTTCTCCACCCACTGCCATTGACCACCAGCACACCACCTTGGACAACAATCTTCAACATCACCACATTCAACCCGTGTGAGATCTAATTTGATTCAATGCAAAGCTTGAGCCTTCGCTCATTAACAAAGTAAAAGAAATGGAATTTTCAACAGTTAAAAGTAATGGAATTTTCAATTATTTACATTTCATTAGCGTAATCATAAACATAATTAGACAATCAGCTATTAAATTAGGCTAGTGAGCCGCTTGAATCAAAATATTATGAAGCTCAAGCTCACCTTGATTCAAATAATCAACTTAGCTATTCCAAATAAAATTGTGATCATTTACACATCAAGTTAAATGTTACCAACCTCAAACTTGATTCCAGTCGACTTTTCTAAGTCAACTTGACTCAAAGTTTATGTCATTCAAATCATATTCTGGTGCATATTGAAGCAAAATGGCACTTACACTTATTGGAATACACTAATTTTATTGAATACACCATTTCCAAAGCTTAAGCAACTTTCAGAGCTACCAAACCAAGGTTATAGACCGGATGAAGCATTTTTGATGGGACATAATTGTATTTTACCATGATATGAAAATATTTGCGATTTACTCATTGCAAAATATATTCTACACTCAAATGAAATGAGGAGTGCATCCAACCATTATGTCAAATGTATGAGGTAATGATACAAAGAAGTAAAATATATATCTTGCTTCTTTCATCAAGAATGAGGTAATGACCAAAAAGAAGTATATAGAGTAAGGCATATCATACCTTCATTTGGTCCCACCCACCCCAGCCATCTCAATATTGCTATCTGAAAGGTCGAGCACGACCAAATTACTAAAGTGAAAGTTATTTGCATGGAAAGTCGTTTGCCATGTTTGCCAAGAAAGCCATCTTAGCTTCAAAAGAAGATTCTCGAAGTTGCCACAAAAATCAATTTTTCACTCGAAGAAACCTTAGATTTGGTAGATTAGCTGACTCTTCAGATGCAAAGTTGCGGCTGCAGCCATCGGAAGTCAAGCTCAGTGCTTCTACATCTGGATTCTCCTGCAGTAGACACAAGATTATCGAGTGCATAGAACTTTAAACTCTCGAGGAGCTATAAAGAAAGGAAGCCGACGAGGGCTGGTAAACAATTTCTCCAACAGGGAACCTAACCTGGCACACACCTTCTCCCAAGTTGACTTAATACGTTTCTTTCACATGACTAACAAAAATTTCAGCTCCATTTGAAGATATCTCATAAATTTATTTCTCCCTTTCTCATTTTCTACTTTTCAAGAAATATAATTGCCATATCAATCCAATATTCTTTAATTTTTTGTGTAATTATGTTTAAAAATAATTTAAAAATTCTTCATACAGCTTTTCTTCTGCCTTTGCTTGGATAGCACGTGAATCGACCCTTTGTTCTTTCAGAATTTCCAGAAAACTATTTTATATTCTACAGAATCCAGAAAACAATGCTAACTATAAGGCCATCTATCTGGTCTCCCTCCACGAATTTACAAAGACCTTTTGACCCAAATGTTTCAGAGAGAGTTACCTCACTAATAAGACAAACTGGAAGTTAAACAAAGCTAACTGTAAATTAAAAGAAAAATTCAACAAGTTTCTCTTCCAAATAAATATTGTGTGACATACTCTTCCATTTTACCTCTTTTCTCTCCAATAGTTTTACAGCATGCTCTTGAATCCACACCCTACTAAATTTGTGAGGATATTCTTGGAGGATGATGTACCTTCCCAGATCTCGAACTTGGTCATGCATCCAAAACTTATTATCATCTCCAATTTTTATCAAGGACCGTAGGAGGAGGACACTAATTGCAAGGTGAGGATGGTAATTATGGTCACTCCACATGATAATTGGATATGTTTGATCATCATTGGTGAAAAAGCAAGCAATATCTAAAAATACTTCTTTGTGCTTAGGCTCCAATCGATCATAACTTATCATTAATGCATCTCGGACATTCTTTCGTAAGGACCTTCATCTAACTGCTTCAATGTCTCTTCCCATAGCTCTATTTTTTTATTATGTTTCTCTAGGACCAAGCCTTGACAATAAAGAGATGAACCTATCACCTCGAACAGCCAAAGGAAGCATCCCCACTTTAAGGACAATTTTCTTTGCAAGATGGTCATATCCTTCTATGGGAGAGTCTCTTCTGAATGCGTGCTTACAAAACAACTGAAGTGCTTGACCATATTCCATCTCACGAACTTCATAAGACAAAACTCCATTGGTTTGATTTTGGCTTTGTTCATTAGATGATTCCACTTGAGTCATCAGTATACTTTTGTCCCTAGTTGTGATAATGATCCTGCTACCAGAACCAAACCAATCAGATTCTCCGGCTAGCTTTTCGAGTTGCTCTTTCTTGTCTAGATCATCAAGAACAATGAGGCATTTTTTAGTATTGCATACTTTCTTGATCCAACGCATCCCATCCTCAATGTCTTTAATTTGGTGAGCAATCACAAAACCAACAAAACTTGATAGTAACTTTTTTTGCAAGTCTATAAGGCCACACTTTGATGATTCTCGAACGTCATTAAGGAAACTAACGCCATCAAAGTGGTGAGATAATCTGTTGAACACAATCCTCGCAAGTACTGTTTTACCAATGCCACCCCCTCCATGAATACCAAGGAAACGTACACCATTAGAGTCAACTTCCAACTTTTCTGTTATGGCTTTTATCTGGGGATGATCTTCAATCAAATATTTAGGCACATCCACGTATCTGGCATTAAGCTTACAGAATATCTCTTTAACAACCAAGTCTATTAGTTCCCTTGGCTGCAGCAAAATAGAAACTTTTTGTTTTATTCAAAGACATGAAAGAAAAGGGTATAAAATCCTCTCTGGATATGACGATCTCTGTTTCTCTAGGACCATATGGTTTTAAATAAGTCAACGGTTTCATGTACTATGGATGGAAATTAAGCGGCATAATCAGTTAATACACATGCTGGAATTTGATGGAATGTCACTCAATTTTATGTATGAGAGATGATTCAGATAACGCATGAGCCGATTGACGTGAAGGAGATATTCTTGATGGAATAGATGGACTAAGATTTAATATTTTTTTCATAATGCTAACATGACAACAACATATGATCCAAAGTGTCTGTATTGTTGAGCTATATTTATAGGATTGTGCTGATGTAAAAGTTGAATTCTGGGATAAAACAAAAAAAAAATTCAGGGACTCGAGCAAAATCGAATGAAGCGCGATAGACATTCTTAATAGGTAGAACTGTTTTCTTGTTATCTAAGCGAACATGTTTTAAAAAAAAAAAAACGGAAAAAGATTTTAGTTGGTAAGTTCTCACTAGACCTATCGGACCCGATTCAAGTACAGTTCATTTAAGTAAGGGTAATCTGAATTCACTCATAAGTTGGATCAAACTGGACCCTTTTTGTCCTATTCTTTTCTTTTCTCTAGAATGAAAAAATGTCTCATTGCTTTAATTCTTAAAATTTTGAGGACAAAATTTCTTCAAATGAGAAGTGTAACTACAGCGTTTATTAACAAGACCAAAAATTTTGAGGAAAATTACCCTTTCCGTTTAAGATCCCATCCCTTTAGACGTGCAACATTCACAAGAGCATCCTCCCACCGCTTCAATTCATCAAGGCTGAATTTCTTCTTGTGCTTGGCTATGTCTTTTTTGTACGATCCGATTTTGAGCTTAACCTCATTGGGGTGCACATCATAGAAGATGGGAAGTATCTCTTTCTTCCCATTTGATTTTGAGGTGCATTTTTCCATTTGTACTTAACCTCACGGAGACACCACGAGCTGGCAGCGTAATCATGAGAGAAGATAGGTATGTAGATTCGAGATTTGTTAAGTGCTTTCAAAAGCTCTCCCCTGATTTCTTTGCCAACTCGGAGTTCTTCGTTGTCTAGAAAGACATGGAATCCAGCGAGTTTCAATCTATGGTAAAGGCAATCAGTGAAGTTGTTGCGTGTGTCTGGTCCCCGGAAACTCAAGAACACGTCGTACTCTGTTCCCGATGTGTTGAACGCCTCGTTCTCTTCTCCCGACACATCGTCCGTTCTTGAGGTTGACTCCGAGTCCCTCCTTAGCGCGTCGGTCTCTTCTCCAGACGCATCATCTGTTCTCGAGGTTGACTCCGAGCCCCTCCTTCTCTTCGATTTCGTGAGTTGTCCCCAAGCAAAGTTTCCTTTTTTGTCCATCAGCTGCCAACAATAGCTCGAACAGAAGCCCAATCAGAGCACTTACAGTCCTCCTACAGTCAAAGCAAGGATGATCATTAGAGCCTGACTTCCGTTGAATTCCATTTGCGGGCCGATCCTCTCAGCTGTATTCACCCACAGAAGAGAACCGCTCTGCGAAAAGAGCTAATTGGGAGGGTGCAGAGGAGTAAGATCGAGTATAACCTTTCAAGTTGAAGAGAAGAAGCGCAAAGTCAACGCAGGGAGGTTGAAGGCTAGTTACTGGGAAACGAAGGGAGTCGGCAAAAATCAGAACATGGAGGCGCACAGAGACGGAGAGTTAACGATATAGGGCAAAGGGCAAAGTGTTTCCGGAGGAAAATTTGTGAAGACCAAGTCACGTGGGACGGACGTGGCCCAACATCAGGGAGTCGGATGTTAGAAAAGGAAAAATCTTGCAAACAATTATATATTTGAAAAAGAAAAAAAAAAGGAAAGGGGTAAAATTGAAATTTCGGGATCAATTTAACAGAACATTCAATGTTGTAAACGGCTTTGGAAGGACATTCCCTAGTTTATTAAGTAAATGGTTAATACTAAAAAAAATCCAAAACTAATATACTCACAATAAATTTACCCCAAATTAATTTTTACCATAAATTAGTACATCTTTGACAAATTTACCTTAAACTGATATACTCATAATAAATTTACCATTTGTTAGTTTTTAATGGCTGAGTTAGATTACACGTGACTTAAGATTTTACTCTTCATTTATCATAGTTATATCAACGTTAAGGTATTAATCCAATTTAATAAAGGATGTATATATCATAAATGTATTAATTTGAGGTCTTTGATAGTCAAAAAATTAGTTTTGGTTAAATTTGTCCATATACACCTAATTAAGGATTTTTCGTAATCAAAAATTAATTTATAATAAATTTATTATAATTGTACTAGTTTGAAATTTTTCGTAATATTTTTTTTTTTTTTTGA
Source organism: Eucalyptus decipiens (assembly GCA_014182575.1). Taxonomy (NCBI): domain Eukaryota; kingdom Viridiplantae; phylum Streptophyta; class Magnoliopsida; order Myrtales; family Myrtaceae; genus Eucalyptus; species Eucalyptus decipiens. The sequence goes on along the minus strand of CM024611.1, from coordinate 42,380,288 downwards.
TAAAGGATTTTTCATAATATTAATCCTTAAGTAAATAATAAATAATTTATATTTTTTTCCTTCCATCCTATTCATGCATTTCACTGTTACTTGGCGAAAAGAAGTACAGGAGCTGGAAGACAGCGAAAGGTGGTAGGTTATTCTTTACAGCAAAACAATAACGTTAAGTAAGCTGATTACATATTGAATAGTGTTTTTTTAAGTCAACTAATTAGGTTTTTCGGATTTTGCACAAAAAACAAGTTTGTTCAGATTAACTTTTATTTTTTTTTTAATTTTTTTCTCTAAAACTTGCCAATACACATCTTGGTTTTTCAATCTTATGACCTGCAGAATATGAAAATTCAATTTTCACTATTTTTTAATAATTAAAGGAACATTTTGGTGGAGAAAATGTAAAAAAAAAAAAAAAAGTTGATCATTACTATTCTTTGCCCAAAAAGGGGCTCAGGTGTTTTCTTTTTACTTTTCAACCACAAAGAGTTGGTTAGTGGGAGATGGAAAATGCATCAACATTAGAGAAGATAGATGGCTCCCTATGGGCATTCTAGGTGGACCAAAAGCCCCAGAAGAACCTCTTCAAGTAGCTGATCTTATTGATCAGTCTACTAGTTCATGGAAGATAGATTTATTGCACAAATTTTTCGACTTGCCCATCATTCAACAGATCACAGACATCCAACTCAGACCAAACTTCACTACAGATGCACTTATATGGACAGCTACTAAACAAGGCACATTTACGGTCAAATCAGCATATCATGCAATTACTCAAACAAAATCAGGTATTCCAAATTCTGGTGCTTCTACATCATACCAAATTCCTACCTGGCTTTGGCGCAACCTCTGGAAGATGCCTGCAGCACCCAAAATCCGTGTCTTTCTCTAGTCCATTTGCAGCAATTCCTTAGCGACGAGAGACAACCTGCATTGAAGACATATATTAGAAAGCCCCTGCTGCTCACTATGTAAAAATCAGGTTCCAGAAACTTTAGAACATCTGTTCTTACTCTGTTCGTGGACTAATCGGGTGTGGACACACTCCCAGATCGGGATCTCAATCATCCCCAACAATATTTAGCGTCTGGACTCGTGGATTGTGTCCACGGTAGGAGATGGAAACTGATTACCTCGACTAGCGCTTATCTCTAATGTTCTGTGGCAGATCTGGCGAGCCCGGAATGGCTTCATTTTCAGAGGAACTTTTCCCGATCCGACCCAGGTTGTAGAAGCGGCACTGACTCACGCCCAGGTAGATCGGTTGTCTTCGGCCTCCTGCACGCATCAGGAGTTCTCGATCAAAAATAAAGCTCATCTCTGGCATCCCCCAGATCCCGGGGTTCTGAAGGTTAATATAGACGGATCGTATCATCAGGGAAGCAATCACGGCACTATAGCTTGTATTTGCAGGGATCATCAAGGCAGACTTACAGATGGTTTCTCCATAGGTGTTGCTGCGTTCTCTGCTATGCAGGTTGAGATCCAAGCTTTGTCCTTCTCGCTCCGACATCTTCTGCAACAGGGGCTCCAAAACGCAAAGCTACTCGTGGAATCTAACAATCTCACCCTGGTGGAAATGTTGAATCGCCGGACACCGCCGCCATGGACATATCGCTCTCTCTTCTCAGAGGCAGCCTTCCTGTTAACCCTATTCTCCGATCTATCGCTAGGGTTCTGTCGAAGGGAAGCAAACGCGGTAGCCGATTAGGCCTGTAAGGCCCATAATAGAAATCGTTTGACTTGTAATTGGGCCCTTCTTACGCCCCCTCCTCTCTTGAACCTGTTAAGCGCGGATGCTATAGCAGCTGGTTGTATGGGTTACTCGTATTAATACAATATGGGTTTCCGTTCAAAAAAAAAAAAAAAACCACAAAGAGTTGAAAAAGAAAAACATAGCCACGCCCTTTCCTTTTTAATCAACTCAGAATTGTACGTAAAACATTCATAATCATGATATTATTGGAATTGTCAGGACAAAATCAAGTACTTCTTCTATAGCGTTAAATAAATCAAAGAGGTCTTACTTGGTCATAATTACTTATTTCATGCCTAAGATATTCTCAATTAATTATTTCATAGATATTCTATCAATCAACAAATTTCAAAATTAATTATTGTATCTTTCACATATTTCAATTTTAAAATTTGAGTCTATTCTATCTTACCAAAAGTTCAAAGCTTAAAATAAATTTCTCTTTCCACACACATATGATCAATTTCTTCATGTTATGTCAATAATTTCTAAGAGTCCCTCTCTTCTTCATAAGAGTTTCCTCTCTATCCTTGGTGATAGTGTCCAAGTGGATACAATCCACCTACTGATCAGTACCCTTCAACTAGAACACCTACCACCACACCCTACAAACCCACTCCTACTCAAATAACCATAAACGATTTACAATGAAATCCCTCCACTTGCATCAAAGGTCCCACCATCATCTACTACCACCCAACACATAAAGCCTCAACGAGAATGGATTCTGCTCCGGTTTCTAGGAAAAAAAATGTTCGTGAAATAGAGCTAGAATCAATTTAGAGCTCCCTTCATCCACGATCTTCAGTTTTAGCAATAAGTACTCTTGGGTGTCGAACTGACTTCTCTCCTGGGTTAGTTTTGGAGGCTGTCTTGAGCCTGAACTTGAAAGGAAGTGTTAGAAATGGAGCATGAATTAGAAAGAGAACGTAGGTTGGCTGCTTTATGTAGAAGAATGGGGCAAATGTGGTCAAAAAATTTCGTAGCCAACGTGTTTGAGGAAATTCCAAACGATAAATGGAAAGCATGTAATCTTATAATACTCGGGAAACTTTTTTCCAGGCCAAATGTAAACTTCCAGGCCTTTTTATCCATAATGAAGAAGGCTTGGAAGACTGAAAATGTGGTGTGTGAACCTGTGCAATCAGGCCTATTCTCTTTCACTTACAAAGAGGAAGCCGACTTGAAAAGAGTCATGGATGCTAGCCTTTGGTGTTTTTCAAGGAACTTGCTCATTCTACAGAAACTTCAACCTAATGTCATGCCCCGACTCTTGAGCGCGTGCCCATCCCTCGGTGGTCAATTAAATTGCGACTTCTCAAGACAAGTCGCCGACCCTTTCATTTTATTGCACATGCGGGAGCGAATTAACTAATCCCCTAACAACAACAGACATGGGATAGAAAAACAGGACAACCAATTTCACAACCAAAGCACGCTTTTTATATAAACAAACTAGTTTATACACAAAGGCCAACTCTAAGGTCTATGTATAGGAGATCTATCTCCAAAAAGAACTACTGAGCCACCCATGCTCATAACCCTTCTGCCTCAAGCTCTGAGTTCTTCACACGAGGGACCTAAAAATGGTAACCCACAATGGGGTGAGATATAAATATCAGCAAGTTCACTCCCTAAACCCCGACTAGGAAGAAAATACGCCTAGAGACAGTCTATACACACAATACAGAAGACTTACATCGTCTCAGTTCCTTTCTGTATGTTAGCACAATTTAGATATCACATAAGTGCAGTAACAACACTTGAGCATTTGGGACGTCTCATTTCAATCTTAGTCAATCAATCAATTGGATCAATACAATCGATCTATCATTCAATTAAGCAATCGCTCACAGGGATCTCGATTATAAGGCCAAATCGTTATGACACGTCCAATATTATGTCATACAATTTCGTCCCATAACCAGGCTCGGACAATTCATATTGGTGGCTCTATCCACACCCAATATTCACTCTCAATATTCAAACTCAACATTCCAACTCAATACCAGACTCGAGCCTCTAATTTAATAACAGACTCAAGGCTCTAGAGGTGACCCCCACGAAGCCTCGTCATCGTGCGGTACTTAGTCATTGACTACAAATAGCAATAGTACAAAGCACTAGAGGTGACTCACACGAGTTTCGATATTGTGAGTACTTAGCCCTTGACCACAAAAAAAAAAAAAAAAAAAAAAAAAAAAAGCAATAGTATAAGGCACTAAAAGTAACTCACATGAAATCTCGCTATCGTGTAGCACTTAGCCTTTTACTATGCATGACAATACTACAAGGCTCTAGAGGTAGTTCCCATATGACTCAAGTCGCCATATAACACTTAGTCCTTGATTTCAAAAAGTAATAGTACAAGGCATTAGAGGTAACTCACACGAAGTCTCGCTATCATGTAGCATCTAGCCCTTTACCTGCTCACAACCAATTCATATATATAAGCAATAGTATAAGGCTCTAGAGGTGACCCACACGAAGTTTCGTCCTCGTGTAGTATTTAGTTCTTTACCTGCTCACAACACACCGGGTTCCCTCAACACAACACATGTCACCTCAATGTTCAATAGTTACCTTGCCATGACTATACCCCATCACTCGATCACCCAAAACCGACCAAGAATATTGTACTTTGCACACCAATTTCTCAATTAAAATAGCGAACTTGGCCTATTTTCATTGTGTTAAAAATACCCGATAAAAATAATTGTGTGTGGGTACACGGTCGGTCTAAGCCAAAAATGTAATATTTTTTTTGGTAACTTAGGGAACCCCGTAAGCCAACAGCCGGTAAGCAAACTCTGGAGGAGTGACTGCAGGACCCACAACCACAATAATCCAGGTAAGAATCCCTAACGACCCCTTTGGGATTCGAATTTCTCCCATTTGTGAGAGGGAGAGAGCCCAAGCTAGCTGTGGCGCTGCGAGTGGTGGTAAAAAATGCAATATCTTTCTTTTAAAAAATCTCACTATTTATATAGTACTTGAAAACATTTTCGGCATTAAAAACCGACAACTTGGTATTTTCTAATTAAAATACTAAGATTTCACAATTTTGGGATAAATACCAAAAATTATAATTTCCACTCGATTTGCATAATATATCATTCAATTACAAAAACTAAGCACACCATTGCAATCGGCACAAAATTCCGGTAATCGGTTATCTCAGTATAATTTTCGGAAAATAAATAATTAATTAATTAAATGCTAAAAATAATTAAATAAATACAATTAATTAGCAAAAATAACAACTTAGGCCAGAAAAACTCAATTAACCGCCTAAACGGGTTGGGAAAATTCCCGAACCTATATAGATAAATAGTATGATCTATCTAGTCTCTAATTAGCCTATTCTAATCACCGAACATGCATAAACAAATAATTAAATCACTAATACATTCTAACTAACCACCTCAACCCTAATTAACCTAAGCTAAAAACCTCCTAAGTATCATTAACTCCCTAAGCATAATTTAATGAGTAAACTCACCGGTTTTGCGGGCCAATGAGTCCACGATGACGACGACACAACGACGGCCAAAATTTGAGCTTACGGCAGCACCAACAGGAGCTCGGGAGGGCTTGAAAAAAGCCACAAAGCCCATGGTTGGGCTGCTCGGTTCTGGCTTTGGTGGCTCACGGTTGGTGGTGCGGGTGCAACACAAAGATGGAGGAGCTGCTAGCTTGCTACGGCTGTTTAGGGGTGGACACGGGACTCAACTGGGCTGTGACGAGAATGCTGGCCGTGAGGGGAAAGAATACGAGGGGGAGCTGTCGCACGACAAAGTGGCATCGTTGGCGTGGAGGCTTGCGATCAATTGACTGTTGGAGTTGACTGGTGGGGTTGCCTCAATGAAGTTGGGGCATGGAAGTGGAAATGGAGGGGATGGGAAGTTGCCTCAAAGGAGTTTTGCTCTTTGGTGGGGGTTTATGTGGCGCTGACTTATGGCATAACAAGAGGTGAAGAAGGGAGTTGACATGCAGGCATGAGGGAGCTTGCGAGCGTGTGGCAGCGAGCTAAGGAATCGGTGGAGATGGGAGTTGCAAGGGGTTGCTTTGGTGGAGGGATAGAAGACGTGGGGCTGCAAAAATTCAAATGAAGCAGCTGGAGTCTTCGAAGAAAGAATGAAAGAGATGTAGAAGCAACTGGCTTCGGTCTAAGGAAGAGGAGACCGCCGCACGAAAGAGAGGAGAGTAACTGGCTTGGCATGAGGAGGAAGCTGTGGATGGGGGGGGGAAGTCAAACAAAATTATCCACTCATCAATGCTTGGACCCCTACTACTTTATTGCATGTTAATCCCACAAATAATCAACTTTGGGCAGCAAACTTGGCCCCTCTCTCTCCCATCCGAATTTACTTTCATTTTTCTATTTATCCAAAATTCAATTTCTTAACAAATCTCTCCAATTTGATGGCCAAATTGTTGAGGAGGGTGCCCATGCCAATTTTTACACTTGCCTTCACAAACTAGTCCTTTTTGGAAAGCCAAAAATCCACTTGAAAATGGCCAAACGACTTTCATTTCTTTTCCAAATCGCCCGAAGTTGATTTTTCGTAAAATCCCGAGCTCGCCAAAAATTCTTTGAAGGATGAGTCGACGTTTCTAAAATAAATTGTGACATGATAGAACTTTCAATTTCTGAAATCAGGTTTAATTTCGTAGTTAATTTCAACCGGACGTAATTTTAACGTGACTTAACCTACTGGGTAGCTTTTAGGAATTTTTAGTGCAATTGACCGGTGGTCAATTATTTTCAAGCCACATTGTACATCTTTGACTTATTGGCGACTCTCGGTTGTCGTGAAAATCTTGAGATTTCAAATGTGGACACAAGGTACTAAAACGACAGAAAAATCGATTTAGTGCCGATCGACAAGAATTTTGCAATTAGATGGGATCACCCACACTCAATCACATGGTTTTGTCGAATCGACTTATCTCCGATCTTGAATCGATTTTTAACTGTGCCGAAGTGATCCTTGTAGATTAGCACAGTCAAGCGGTCGATTCCTAATCGAATTCTCAAGTCTATTGCGTTAAAATCCCTTAACGGCTTTACTAGATAGACTAGTTATCCCGTGAATGGCCAACTTAGGGAAACGAACTATAGGCACGTCGATAAAAAGCCCGACTCATTCAATTGAAAACAGAACCTAAAATTCAGAATATCACAACTCTTCCCCTCTTATAAAAATTTCGTCATCGAAATTTAAACCATTACAAATCTTAAACAAAAATGTGGGGGTACAATCATTTCATCGAATTTTCACTTTCCTAGGTTGCTCCTTCTGCGCCGTGGTGTTGCCAGACCACTTTAACTAACGGGATCACCTTGGTGCGCAGAATTTGCTCTTTCCGATTCACAGTCTAAGCCAGACTTTCCACGTACGACACTATGTCGTCCATGTCTAATTCTTCAAAATTTAGCACGTGGGCCATGTCAAGCTCATACGTCCTCAATATCGACACGTGAAAGACGTCATGCACTTGCGCCAACTTTGGTGACAATGCAAGATGATATGCTAGGATCCCGATTCTTTCCAGAATCTCAAAGAGACCTATGTATCACAGACTTAGCTTTCCCTTCTTGCCAAAGCGCGAAGTACCCCTCATTGGTGACACATTCAAAAAGATGTGCTCACCAACTTGGAATTCCCATGGCCTTCGATGCTTATCTGCATAGCTTTTCTAGTAACTTTGAGCGGTCTTTAATCTATCCCTAATGACGGCAACTACATCCTCTGACTGCTGGACTAACTCTGGGCTTGTGATCTTCTGTCCTTCGACTTCATCCCAACAAACTGAAGTCCCGCACGCTCTACCATACAACGCTTCAAATGGTGCCATCTGAATACTCTATTAGTAGCTGTTGTTGTAGGCAAACTCGACGAGATGAAGCTGTTCCTCCCAGTTTCCTTTGAAGTCTAGCACACACACTCGCAACATGCCTTCGAGGGTTTGAATCGTCCTCTCAGACTAGCCATCCGTTTGAGAATGATAAGCCGTACTGTACTGTAGCTTCATTCCTAAGGCAATCTGTAACTTTCGATCTTGATCTGACGTGACCATCACTGATATTCCATGCAATTAAACAATTGGGCGCATGTACAATTCAACATATTTGTCCAATGCAAAGTCTTTTCGTATGGTGACGAAGTGAGCCGACCTCGTCAATCTGTCGACCACTACCCAAATGGAATCATTACCCCTCTGACTCCTTGGTAAGCCCGTCACAAAGTCCATTGTGACGTACTCCCATTTCCACTCGGGAATCTCGAAAGGTTGTGAAAGTCCTCCCGGCTTACAATGATGTGCCTTCACTTGCTGACACATCAGATACTTGGCAACATGCTTAGCGATATCCGCCTTCATACCGGACCACTAGTAATGTTGACGCAGATTTTGATACATCTTTGTACTGCCAAGATGAATGCTGTAACTGCTACGATGAGCTTTTGATAAGATATCTTATTTAAGCTCTACATCGTCAAATACACACAATTGTCCTCGGAACCTTAGTGTTCCATCCTTAGAAATTTGAAAGTCAGCCTTTCTCTTTTTGGTATCCTCTTGCAGGATTTTCTGAATCTCTGGATTTGTCAACTATAGCGTCTTGATTCCAATCTACACTTCCGGCTCAATTCTGAGGGTGGCCATAAAATTTGAAAGGTGGCCTAACTCAATTTTGAAAATTGAATCTCAAGCTCATTCGAGAAAAAACCACGCCTGAATCACCATCTGTGCAATTGATGACTTTAAACTCAACACATCTGTAACTTTTGTTCCTTCAATTTTGAAAGCGGCATGTGATAAAGGGCCTTAAAGATTGGCTTCGTCCTAGGGGCTAACTTAAACATGAACTCGATCTCTCTTTCTGAGGGTAGACTAGGTAATCCTTTAGGAAACACCTTAGAAAACTCCAGTACCACAACTATGTTCTCAATCATCGGTTCCTCAATTGTCGTATTCACTATAGTTGTCAAGTAACCTTAACAACCCCCGTCTAACGAACGAGTTACCTCAAGCGATGAGATTAAGGTAATCGAGGGTCCTCCTCGACTCTCAATGAACTCGAAACTTTCACCCGCTAACAAATTAAACTGGAATACTTCACGACAACAATTCATCACAACAAGAGGCTCCTTGAGCCATCTCTTTTCATATATGACATCAAAGATAAGCGAAATAGTCGAGTACATCCCTAGTCAGCAATTCTCATTTTTATAACTTCATTACAACAAACTGAAATTCTACAAACTTAACCAAAGTTCCACTTTGATAAAATTACCCCAAAACATTCTTCCCATGATCGGTGCATGGCTCAGTTCATTCCTATCCCCTTCGCCATCATAGTGGCGTCTTGTTTGCGGTGCATTCCCTTTGTTCTGTCCAATCGGTGGCATCGGTAATAGCTGCTGTTTTCCCATTTGCCTGCGTGAACAATCCTTGAACTGGTGGCCATGTTAGCCACATTTAAAACAAGCTCCCATCCTAGTATAACATGGAGTTGAACCATGTCTTTTACTACAAAAACGACACACGTCGTTCATGTAGGGCGTTGACTTTCCAATCCCATCCTTTTTGTTGAGCAAAATGGGATACCTTCCTTCACTCATAGGTTTCTTCTCAAACCTATTTCCATCCCTGCTTGACCTGAACCTTGACCTAGACACAACGGCTTGCTCACTCAAACTTCTCTCTATCAACTGGGCCTGACCATATACCTCATTATAATCCTTCAGGTCTAGCGGCACCAGTGGATTCTTCAACTCTAGCCGGAAACCATTCCTGAACCTCTGTGCTTTGCCTTTCGGATCTTCTACCAATCTCGAAGTGTACTAAGACAACTCCGTGAACTTGGCTTCATATTGATCCACTGTCAGCATGCCTTGACGAAGGTGCTGAAATTTCTCCATCTTCTGCTGTCGGGGGTTACCCTAAAAGTACTTGCCATTAAGGGCTCTGAGAAAGGCATTTCACACCAGAACTATGCCTTTGAGGAAAACGATACCTCTGTTGTCTCTCCACTAAGTATTCGTGTTACCCTACAGCTGGTATATTGCCAGGACAACTTTTTCCTCCTTAGTGTACATCAGAAGTGCAAAAACTTTCTCTAGGCCTTGGATCCAGAGCGTTGCAGCCTCAGAATCTCCTGCACCGGTGAACCTTAGCGGGTTCAGCTTCAAGAACTGCTTCACGGGCTTATGCATCGACCTCTCTCTCTTCACAACTACGTTTCCAACTGGAACTTCGGCAGGTGCGGCAACGGCTACGACCTCAGCAGTGGCGGCAATGGCAGCAGTAGTGGTAGCTATAGTGGCAACGATAGTGGCGGCAGCTTGATTCTAGGCCTGATGTTCCATCAAAGCTCCAAGCGTCTTTAATGCCTACATGATTCCTTCGATTCTGGGATCACCAAGAGCTGTTACCCCAACACCAATAGGAGGCGGTGCCACACCACTAGCACTAGCCTAAGCCAACACTCTACCATGACCCCCTCAGGTAATGACCCTTGTCGGCGTCCTAACCCGAGTAGCAGGTCCAATGGTTCTCTTTCTATGACTCCTTTGCTCCTAATCACTCATTATGCAAATTCTTTACAGAAACATGCTTTCCAATTCCATACAAAATTAGAAAACTGAGCGACCCACACAAAACAATCTATCAATCATATGCATCAGCATAAGGAAAAGGCATTTCTTATTAACTACCCCAAGACACATCACACCTTATCACTCCAAACACTGACCAGCTTTGATACCACTCCGAGTGGGGATGTCATGCCCCGAACCTCGAGTGCGTACCCATCCCTCGGCAATCGATTAAATTGCGACTTCCCAGGACGAATCGCCGACCCTTTCATTTTATTGCACATGCGGAAACGAATTAACTAATCCCCTAACAACAACAGACAAAGGATAGAAAAGCAGGATAACCAATTTCACAACCAAAGCACGCTTTTATATAAACAAATTAGTTTATACACAAAGGCTAACTCTAGGGTTTATGTACAGGAGATCTATATCCAAAAAGAACTACTGAACCACCCATGCTCCTGACCATTCCGTCTCAAGCTCCGGGTTCTTTACACTAAGGACCTGAAAATGGTAACCCACGACGGGGTGAGATATAAATCTCAGCAAGTTTACCCCATGAACCCCGACTAGAAAGGAAATACACCTAGAGGCAATCTATGCACAGAATACAAAATAATTACCTTGCCTCAATTCCTTCCTGCATGTTAGCACAATTCAATTAAACAATCGCTCATAAGGGTCCCAATTATAAGACCAAATCGTTATGACACATCCAATACGGTGTCACAATTTCGTCCCATAATCATGCGCGGACAATTCATATCGGTGGTTCCATCTACACCTGATATTCACTCTCAAAATTCAAACTCAAAATTCAAACTCAACATTCCAACTTAATACCAGACTTGAGGCTCTAACTCAATAACAGACTCAAGACTCTAGAGGTGACCCCCACAAAGTCTCATCATCGTACGGTACTTAGTCCTTGACCATAAATAGCAGTAGTACAAAGCACTAGAGGTGACTCACACGAGTTTCAATATCGTGTAGCACTTAGCCCTTGACCACAAAAAAAAAAAAAATAGTATAAGGCACTAGAGGTAACTCACACGAAGTCTCACTATCGTTTAGCACTTAGCCCTTCACTATACATGATAATACCGCAAGGCTCTAGAGGTAGTTCTCATGTGACTCAAGTCACCATGTAACACTTAGCCCTTGATTTCAAAAAGCAATAGTACAAGGCACTAGAGATAACTCACATGAAATCTCGCTATCATGTAGCACTTAATCCTTTACCTGCTCACAACCTATTCACATATATAAGCAATAGTATAAGGCTCTAGATATGACCCACACAAAGTTTCATCCTCGGTAGTACTTAGTCATTTACCTACTCACAACACATCGGGTTCTCTTAACACAACACATGTCACATCAACGTTCAATAGTCACCTTGCCATGACTATACCTCATCACTCGATCACCCAAAACCAGCCAAGGACATTGCTCTTTGAACACCAATTCCTCAATTAAAATAGCGAACTTGGCCTTTTTTTTTTGGTGACCCAGGGACGCTTCGCAGCGGAGTAAACCCTGGGGACACCCGATAAAATTAATCGTGTGTGGGTACATGGTCGGTCTGAGCCAAAAATGCAATATCTTTCTTTTAAAAAATCCCACTATTTATATAGTGTTTGAAAATATTTTCAATGTTAAAAACTGACACCCCGGTATTTTCTAATTAAAAAAACTAAGATTTCACAATTTTGTGATAAATACCCAAAATTACAATTTCCACTTAATTTGCATAATATAGCAATCAATTGTAAAAACTAAGCACACCATTGTAATCGGCATGAAATTCTGATCACCGGTTATCTCGGTATAATTTTCAAAAAAAAATAATAATTAATTAAATACCAAAATAATTTAGTAAATACAATTAATTACCAAAAATACCAACTTGGGCCGGAAAAGCTCAATTAACCGCCTAAATGGGTCGGGAAAATTCTTGAATCTATCTAGATAAATAGTACGATCTATCTAGTTTCTAATTAGTCTATTATAACCATCCAACATGCACAAACGAATAATTAAATCACTAATCCATTCTAAATAATCACCTAAACCCTAATTAACCTAAGCTAAACACCCCTTAAGCATCATTAACTCCATAAGTAGAGTTTAGTGAGTAAACCCACCGATTTTGCGGGCCGATAAATCCACGACAGCTGAAACTCGAGCTTACGGCGGCGCTAACGGGAGCTTGGGAGGGCTCGAAAAAGGCCACAAAGCCTACGGTTGGGCTGCTTGGTTCTGGCTTTGGACTGAGCTAACTTCGGTGGCTCGCGGTTGGTGGTGTGGGTACAACACGAAGATGGAGGAGCTGCTGGCTTGTTGCGCCTATTTGGGGGTGGATGCGTGTAGCACCCCGAACCCTTCGGCGATCGCTACAAGCTCTGATGTTACACTTTATTACCTTTTTCTATTCGTATTTAGAACAAGCGTCGTTAATCACAGGCAAATTTTTTTTTTTTTTAAAAGCGGTCCCAGCGCGACTCATAGCGGAAGCAAATTAAACATCACCATCTATCCCCCTACCAATCCATGATACCAATACACACCAGCTAAACATCATGATTTTATAAGCAACCATCGACACTTTACTTACATACATATATGACAAGATGGGATTCCCTTCGGGTCGGTACAACAAAAAGGAAAGCTAGGACTCTGCCATGTCCTGCCTAAAATCTCAAAAAGAAACCCTCGACCCTCAACATCATACGAGCACAACCCCCATCGAAAGTGTCGACTATCTACATCAAAAAAGATCCAGCTCCTACTCATCGCGCGCGGGTCTCACACCCAACCCGGTGCATCAGGCGGTGGCGGCGGCAACATCCCTCGCATAGCTCCATCCCGACGAATGTGCACAGAAATGAACTCCTGAATGACAGGGCCCCGACCCTATGTCGTACATCACTAGACAGCGCACTCGAATAAAAGTCAATTCGGGAATAGAGGGACAGTCTATCTCAGCACACTCGACCTCTACATCGGATGGTAGACCATAAAACACCCCCCGCGAGACGGCAGGAAGCGGCATACTGCTAATTTGAAATGTTATTCCCCAAAAGGGGTGAGTACAACCACTCAGCAGATAGGGAAATCCAATAACAACTCAATGCACCATGCATATCATCATACGATGCAGGCATTGCTTACCTTGATGTCATGCGCATTTTAATCATGCATCATCATATCATACATATCATCATCATCATGGCATATCATATATCATTATCATCATCATGCATTTCATCATGCATATCATACCATGGATGATCATCATATCACATCACATATCATCATCATCATCATCATCATCATCATCATCATCATCATCATCACTATGCATATCATCATGCATATCATATCATTATCACCATCATGCATTTCATCATGCATATCATACCATGGATGATCATCATATCACATCACATATCATCATCATCATCATCACCATGCATATCATATCATTATCACCATCATGCATTTCATCATGCATATCATATCATTATCATCATCATCATCATCATCATCATCATCATGCATATATTATCATGGGTGATCATCATTATTTCACATCACATATCATCATCATCATCATCATCATCATCACCATGCATATCATCATGCATATAATATCATGGGTGATCATCATATCACATCACATATCATCATCATCATCATCATCATCATCATGCATATTCATGTCATGATTTAATTTTCATCTTTATCTTTAAATTTTGATCACCACATCACCCATTCTCAATCATCAATTTCATCATCATCCCTTCGGGCAAAAACCTCCGACAGGGTTCCCAGCATTCAGCCTCCCAGGCCACCGGGCTTCCGGCCCCCCACATTCCGAGCATCTCGCATTTCAACTAGCATCACGAGGCATTCCCTTCGGGCAGAAACCTCCGACAGGGCTTCCGGCCTTTACCCTTCTAGCCAGGCATCCCGCACTCCAATCTTGGCATCGCGAGGAACCTTCGGGCATGTATCCAAGATACAACCGAACATTCGGCCCCCCACATTCCGAGCATCCTAAATCTCCCAGGGAATTCCGACAATGCATCTCTGTACATTCCGGCCTCATCCTCCACCACAACCACTTACTCACTTATCTTTATCCACATTTATCATTCTTTTGATCTCATTATCACATGGCATATGATTCACACATGCATCACAATTCATGATCATACATACACCAATGTCTTATTATACATGTAACAATGCATAATTATTTATAAATAAATTCAATGGAATTTATGGCCAATAAAAAAATCCCTTTTTTATTTTTTTTATTTTTTTATTTTTTTTATTTAATTTTTTTTATTATATTTATTTATTTTCATAAATAAATATTAAATTTAATATCTATGATTTTCCCAAAATCATAATATTCAAACAATCATTAAACAAACCAATAGGATGACAATTTCATACAAAATTCATGGCCAAATTGAAATTCACACAATTTCACAATTTCCACAAAATAGCACATGATATTCGGATAATGACCAGAATGCACAGTTTCCAAATAAATTCGATTAAAATACTGATAAGGCCTCCAAAAATTACGAAATTTTACAGGGTGATAGCCAAGACATTTTCGTGCAACTTTCATGAAGAACTCCAAGACAGATTCTTTTTAGATTATTTTATACAACCTCACGAAGCTTCTGGAACCACTACCGCATCGTCCAGAATACACATCTCCGAAATATTAAGATTTCACCCATCTATTCTCTTTCGTTTCCTCTGAAATTTGGATATGTTATGTATCAAGGTGTCCTTTACAAGTTTCATGAGAGATCTAGGTCAAATAACCAAAGTATGGTCACCATTTAAGTCCATGAAGTCTCGGGTCTCCGTAGAATAGGACTTTGACCCATCATATCTCCATAATTTTCCACGAAATTTCAGTATGTTATAGTACAAGATGTTAGCTACAACTTCCATGAAGACATCGAAGCCAAAATCGAACTCCAAACACACATGCAAGCTCAAACAAGTTACTGACTCCCACAACCCGAGCAAGAACAGTCACACGGCTTGAGAACAAACCATCCTTACCTCGGTTTTTCTCACTACAAACACCCAAAATCAAACATGCAAACCATATACACACATGCAAGAGAAGTTAGAGGACTCCACTTGCCTCTAGGATGGATGGTCGATGGCGTACGGCGGCGTACACGGCGAACGGATGGCGACACACGGCGGCTCCTCCTCGGCTCCGCCTCCTCTCCCTCTCGGTCTCTCCCTCTCTCTCGCGATTTCTCTCTCTCTCTCACCCTCTCTCTCAGCCGAATGAAGCAAAACCGGCCACCTTCTCTCTCTCCTCCCCTTTTATTTCCCCTAAAGCTCATCATTTGCAATCATGAGATTGCCTCACCAATGGCCAATGCATGGCCTTCTCCTTGCCACTTGTCATCACACATGCAAGATGGGCTTTGGAGTTGGGCTTGGGCTTGGGCCATCCGGCCACTCCTCCTTGGGCTGGTCGACAGCCTCCTTGTGGGCTTTAATGGGCCGGCCAACTTGGCCCATTAAGGTTCCACTCTTGGGCTTAAGGCCCAATCGAATTTTGACCTCTTTTCTTTTTTTTTTTTTTGAAATTCTCCTGTAAATATTTTTGAATTCCAATTTTCATCTCGGCCAAAGTCTTGGGACATTTTTGTTCATTGAAATTTAAATCATATGGCCAAGCATAGATTATTAATCTATTAAATTTAAATTTCCACAATCACAAGCACAAATCATCAAATTAAAAGACTAATGGCTAAAACATAAGCCATGTAAATCATATCACCTAATTAAAGACTTTAACACACCTTATGGCTTGGCTTTGAATTTCTGGGATGCCACAATGCGGGACTCAGTTGGGTTGCGACGGGAACATTGGTCATGAGGGGAAAGTAGACGAGGGGGAGGGGTCGCGCGACAAAGTGGTGTTGCTGGCATGGAGGCTTGCGATCAACTGACCGCTGGAGTTGACTAGTGGGGTTGTCTCGATGAAGTTGGGACACAGATTGAGGGGATGGGAATGGACTGCTACAGGCGTGCAAAGGAGTTTTGTTCGTTGGAGGGTGTTTATGTGGTGCTGACTTGTAGCAGAACAGGAGGCGAAGAAAGGAGCTGACACGCAGGCGTGAGGGAGCTTGCGGGTGTGTGATAGCGAGCTGAGGAATCAGTGGAGATGGGAGCTGCAAGGGGTTGCTTCGGTGAAGGGACAAAAAACGTAGGGCTGTAAAAATTCAAATGAAGTAGCCGAAGTCTTCGAAGGAAGAATGAAAGAGATGCAAAAGTAGCTGGTTTCGGTCCAAGGAAGAGGAGACCATCGCACGAAGGAGAGGAGAGCAGCTGGCTTGGCGTGAGGTGGAAGCTATGGATGGGGGGGAAGTCAAATAAAAGTATCCACTCATCAATGCTTGGTCCCCTATTACTTTCTTGCATGTTAATCCCACAAATGATCAACTTTGGGTAGCAAAATTGATCACTCTCTCTCCCATTCGAATTCACTTTCATTTTCCGATTTATCCTAAAATTCAATTTCTTAACAAATCTCTCTAATTTGATGGCAAAATTGTTGGGGAGAGTGCCTATGCCAATTTCCACACTTGCCTTCACAAATTAGTCCTTTTTGGAAGGCCAAAAATCCACTTAAAAATGGCCAACCAAATTCCCTTTCTTTTTAGAAACGTCCGAAGTTGATTTTCCGTAAAATCCTGGGTTCGCCGAAAATTCTTTAAAGGATAAGTCGACGTTCCTAAAATAAATCGTGACATGATAGAACTTTCAATTTCTGAAATTGAGTTTAATTTCGTTGTTAATTTCAGCCGAACACAATTTTAGTGTAACCTAACCTATCGGGTAGTTTTTAAGAATTTTTAATGCAATTGACCCGTGGTCAATTATTTTTTAGCCACATTGTACATCTTTGATTCATTGGTGACTCTCGGTTGTTGTGAAAATCTCGAGATTTCAAATATTGACACAAAGTACCAAAACAAAAAAAAGTTGGTTTAGTGTTGATCAACAAGAATTTTATAATTAGGTGAAATCACACACTTAATCACATGATTTTGTCGAATCGACCTATCTCCGATCTCTAATCGATTTTTGACTGTGCTGTAGTGATCCTTGCAGATTAGTACGGTTGAACGATCGATTCTTGGTTGAATTCTCAAGTCTGTTGTGTTAAAATCCCTTAACGGCTTCATCAAATAGACTAGTTATCCCGTGAGTGGCCAACTCAGGGAAAAAAACTATAGGCGCGTCGATGAAAAGCCCGACTCATTCAATTGAAAACAAAACTTGAAATTCAATATGTCACACCTAAAATACCTATCCACCGTCATGTTTTTACTCATTGTGCATTATGGGTGAATTCCAATAATTCAAATTATTGAAAAGACGATGATGGAGGTTGTCGGAAAGATCGGAAAGGTGGTGGAACTGAAAATAGATGGAAAAGATGGCAGCCCATGCAAGGTGGAAAGAGCACGTGTGCTTTTAGATCTGTCACGCCCTTTGTGGCCAGGAGCATTGGTTAATTTCGATGATGATCAAATATGGGTTGACTTTAAGTATGAGAGGCTCCCTTATTTTTGCTATTCACGTGGCCAAATAGGCCACTATACCAGAAACTGTGAGGAAATTCCTTATGAGGAACCAAGGTCTAGGGAGGAAGGAGTTGGAAATTTCGGATATTGGCTAAAAGTAGAAGCTAAGGAAAATAATCCTTTTTGGAAAATGTATTATGGGGAAGATATATCTGGTGAGGAGAAAGAAACAATCTCGGAAACACCTACACTAGTTGGTACCATGGAGGTCCCGACCAACAATGAGAACTATGAGATGCAATTGGGGAATTCCATGGAATTTCAACCCTCAAAATCATCTAAGTTAAAAGGGAAAAGTATAGCCGGTGTGTCTACGATAGTGAAAGGCAAAAGAGACAAAGGCTCTCAACTTCTTCTCTCGGACTCAACATGGGTAGAAACAATTCTCGACAGTACATCTACATTACATAAAAAAAGTAAGAAGGGCCATATTCCCCCGATGAGCAAGAAAATAAAGAGGGCCAAGAATTACAACTTACAGGGGATGGGTGCAAATGTGATTGATGAGACTCTACTTCTCGGAACACCTATCCAGGTGGACGATGGGGTGCATGAATGGGCTTTGGTGGCTAGCCCTAATAAGCCACTAGGGGATAAATGAAAATTTTGAGCTGGAACTGTCAGAGATTGGGGTCTGCCCTGACGTTCCAGCATCTCCGAGCCCTAGTGGCTCTAGATAGACCCAACTTGGTGTTCCTCATGGAAACCAAGAATAAAAAAACAGTGGACAAGTTTAGACAACAACTTAATTTCAAGAAGTCAGTCATCATCGATCCATTTGGCATGGCAGGGGATCTAATAGCAATGTGGAATGAGGATATAATGGTGGAAGTACAGAGCACTTAGAGGAGCTGATTGATATCACTTGCATGGACCCTACTTATGGCACCCTGATGAGAGTATCCTTTCTACATGCCTCTACTGAATTCCAAAAGAGAAATTGCTTATGGCAAAAACTTTGGGCCATCCACCATATCAATACCCTACCATGGATTTGCATGGGGGATTTCAACGAGGTTCTCAATTACTAGGAAAAGGATAGAAGATAAGGGATGGATCATTATCAAATGGTGGCCTTTCGAGCGATGCTGAATGATTGTGCCTTAATGGATATCGAAAGTAAGGATTGTGCCTACACATGGTCAAACAACGAAAATGGGGAAAATCTAGTCAGAGAACGCCTAGATAGGGTTTTATGCAACGTAGGATGGAGAGTGGAATTTCCAAATGCAAAAGATGTTGCTATGCAAGCTATAGGTACTAACCATAGCCCTTTTATCCTCAATTTACATCCGAATATCATAAAAAGGGAAAAAGAGTTTTGATTTGAGGCATATTGGTTAGAAGACCCGGAATTGGGGAAATGTTAAAGAAGCTTGGAATGATCACCATAACACACTCGGAGACTTAGTACAAAAGTCACAAAAGGTGGCTAGTGCATTGGGACTATGGAGCAAAATGAGATTCTCTAACACACACAAGCAAATTGAGCACCTAAAGAGAAGGCTAATCGTGTTGACTAACAGTCTTGAAGGCACCAAGTATAGGGAGGAGGCCCAACAAATCAAATTCCTAGACTTGCAAATATTTGTTTGCTACAACAACAATCATATTGAAGCTATCAACCCTTATAGCAAATCACTACTATCAATTTAAGTGATTTATCAATTATTCATGGATTAATTTATCATCTAGTGTTAGCTTTATTAATATTTGATTGAGTTATCAACGTTTATTCAATTGTTTCGAATTCACCACTTATTTTGAGAATTTACTGACATTTATTTGCAGATTTTTCTGCATGTTAAAGTTATTAGAAAATTAGTAACTCTTACATGAGTCCACTTGCTAATAGTTATCTAATTGTTTCGAAGTACCAAATACTTTAATAATTTATCAAAACTTATTTTCGAGATTACCAATGAGTTAAAGATGCGATTTCTATTTGACCGTAGTATAACGCATTAATATTTCATCTCGATTAATCTCTAGTTAAATATATTTAATAAGGGCTTACAAATCTTTAAGCTTGATAATTGTTTCCTCAGCGGTGTATTTGCGAAGAAACTCCTAAACAGAACAAATAATGATAATAATCAGAGCAAGGATGGTGAATTTGCATTGATAATCGACCAGAAATAAAAGCCTATTTCTTCGGTTTCCCCAACCATCCCCACGTGTTCTTGAGTCTTACGAAGTCATCGGACCTTGTCTTGTGCTTCTCAAAGTGTTGCTTATTTCTCAGTAAAATCGATTCTTAAAGGGCTAAACAAAAGAGTTGATAGAACAAAGAACACAACTAATTTGGCTCGTAATTCACGGTATTACTGGCAATTTTAATTTGAACAGTCCGTGGGGAAAGGAAAGAGCTATCTTATTGTAATCTATTTATTGTGTTTTCCGAGTAATTAATGTGATTGAATTTGGATGGCATGGAGGGGCAGCAAATTATTTCAAAGGCCAAATGTCACAAAATACATTTGTTAAAGATTTTTCAAAATTTAAGACAATCTACTCTTTATTTTGAATGTTAGACAACTGATTGTATCGTGATAACAAGATCAACAAATATGCTCATAAATATTGATTTATCAGTTTGTTTTTTCTTTTAAAATATCCTTGTATTTTTTTTGGTCGAAAAAAATTATCCTTGTTTGAATCGTAGTTTGGGGGGCTTTTGCAGCGAAAACACGCGCATATCGAAGGAGTGTAAACGATAATAGCTCATTTATTATTTTTCCATTTGGCATATGGGTTTGTGGAGATTCTTCTTTTTTCCACCTCACTAGAAAAAAAAGCACACACGGAGTGAGTGCGTACAAAACACGGAAAAGAACCTAACAACGGTGAAAATGGATTTAGATGAATGCAGTAGTACAAAAACAAATGGCAATGAGACAAAAGCAGGTTAGGCAAAGCTCTAGCTCCTAGCTTAGTAACTACCCGGGGGAGGTGTGAGGTTGGGCCTGGGAGACCAAGTCATGTTTGGGTGCTGAACCTTATTTATTTATCGCATGATGCAATAAAATAAACTGTGATTGGTATTTAAATAAGGGGTCTTAGTCAAGCATCCAATTTAAAATCTGCTTCTTCATTTTGGAGACCAGGTTGAATAATATCTCTGGCAGTATTCCAAAAGAATAAACAGCCTGAGACGGTGCTATTTAGAAATTCTATGTCAGCACAAATGTATAATAAGTTGACAAGCAAGGAAAATTGTTCAATTTGAAGAATTTGATAAGCTTAAATAAGAAAATGGCATAATTGATGCCATTTTAAGTTCTCTTTAGATCATGATCAAAGATTAATTACAAAAAAAAAAAATGCTTTGAAATATTGGACAATAACATCAAAGTAGTATTTTTTTTTTTAATCTAAGGTATGAGAAAGGTATAAAAATTTCATTCAACTTGAATTTGATTATAAGTGAATTTTTTTTAAGGGTTAATTTATAAAATTATATTAAAAGGAAACTTTGAGCTTAGAAATGAACGCGCGAAACGTGAAGGACGTTCAAGCTTTTTCTCTTTGTATACCACATCATACTTCTAAAGATTAACAAATGTAAGGTGATATTCTTAATGGAATGGACAGAATAAAATTCACACATTAAATTTCTTTAAGTAATGCTGAAATCAACTATGAAAACCAGAATGGATTATCGTAAACTAGTAGACAATATTGGAGGTCTTGTGTTAAATAGAAAGAAGTACAAAAACGGGACAGGATTTTTCATGTAATAAGTTCACGAAAATGAAAATGAACTGGAATAACAACCGGTCTTGATTCTAATTAAGTGGAAAAGAGATATATGAAGTTTGTTCAGTTCATAAATCGAGTCATTTCAAAACAGTTAAACTCGAGTTGACCAAATTAATGATTATGGATTTTTGGTCATTTTTATGATATACATCTTGATTACTATAGAGCAGTGACCCAAACAAAATACAAACTTCAACCAATTTGTACGACCCGACCGAAAAAAAAAAATGTCTGTACGGTGATTTATTTTATGTTGGGCTGTCTTTTTGCAACCTGCACTACACCCTATGAAATCGAAATTTTTTTTGTTGCACGGATCTGATGACCTCTTCTTTGTGTATTTGAACAATAATCTCTATTTATGCCGGGGCTATTTTACGTAGTGCTCCTTTGTACCAAAGCCTTCTAATACAACTGCATTTCTTCCTCATTTTGAAAAGTTGGGTCTATTACAACTGTAATGGAGAAAAATAAAATATTGACCAAAAAATTAAGATGCGAATGAGAGCTAATTGCGACAAGATTTAGTGAAAGAAGATCGACCATGGCTTCTCAAGGATAGGTTATTTTGGCTTTGTGATTGCTCTCAATATGAAAAGAACAAAAAGAAACGTGGGGAGGACGACGCTGAATTTATGAGAAAGAGAGGAAGCACAGGAGTATATTAAAATAAAATGGAGGAACGAAGCAAGAGTGGGTAGTTCAGATGCAAACCACTATGAGGGAAAAAAGAATAATGTCGGTTGGACAGTTGGGTATTTGAAAAAAAAAAAAAGTTCTAGATTTTATCGCATTACATTATAAATTGAATTTGTAGTATCCCCTGATAAGTTTATGCAAAAGAGAGGACCAGCAGAATAGCAGGAGTAGGTTAGCTAATAAAATATGTAAAATTGTAAAGTTTCAAAGTGGATGGTTGGGGCAGTGGGGTTGGGAAGAGGTTGACTCCTTTGACAACACGCCATTGAGCGGGGTGGGAGATTGAAAGTTGCAGATTCTCTTTCTGGAGAAATCTCTCATGTTTAAGACTAATCGCATATCATCTTCTCTACGAAAAACACGAAACTCATCTCATGCTTGTCGATGTTAATTTTAAGCTTGCATCCTCACTCGCCCTAACTCTGCTCTATATAACCTCTTGGCGATGTCAATTTTAAACATCCTCTGGTCTCCAACCTCTCAAAGGAGTTGAATAAATATTTTGGAACTGAATCTGTACTTGTTTCAAAGTCCACAAGAAGTTGCTCTTGAACCTCCCCAACTAGTTAACCCCTATGTGAAGTTATATCTGGCCCCAAACTATAGACAAAGCCTATTTCTTTCTGATTTCGGCTAAGCACAAAGAAGCAAGTTACCATATGTTGACGCCTAAATTTTGATTAGGTTTTTAATTAGGCCTCAGTTTCTCTATTTATGTTTTTTGGATAATAAGTAATAGATAATACAAAAAAAACAAAAAAAAAATATAGTAAATAAAAAAGAAAGAAAACAAAAAAGACAGCAGCCATCCGGTCCGGGCTCAGAGGCCTAGCCCCTCCTCTCTTTTCTCTCTCGCACGGGCCCTCATGGCCTAGCCCGTGCAAATCAGCCCAGCCCCTTTCCCCTTTTATCTTCTTCCTCATGCCCTCATCTTTGTCTTCTTCCTCTGCAACACGCGCGCCGGAGGCCGGACGTGCGCGATGCTGAGACGTAGGAGGAGACATCGACGATGAAGCAAGCTGAGGGGACACAGTATTGAAGGCAGGCGGGTCTTCGTGGAAAGGGAAAGAAGTGACGCCGGTTCGACTGGCGGAGGAAGGTCGATCGGCACACCAAAGATCGCCGGCCCGACCTCCGCCGACCGCCACCCCCTTGCTTATAAATAGCGAAGCACCTCCGTCGACAAGGAACACACACGAAGCCAACGAGCTCAGAGAGATCCCCTTGAGAGACTTCAGGGGAGCTCGAAGAGCAAGCAAGGCAGAGAAGGGTCGTGAGCTTAAGCGACCTCCCACTGAGAGACATTAGGGGAGGCTGGTGGCAAGCGAACCCGGAGAGAGGAGGGAGACCGGAGAGGTTGAGATCCACGGACTAGATCTGAAGATCCGAGGTTGAGGGTCTGCAGAAGGGCCAGATCTGAAAGATCTGGGAGGCGATGTTGCTTTGCCGTCACCTACTGAGCCACTACCGCCATCCCCGATGCTGTTGACTGCCTACGCTGAAGCTCTAGCCAGCCGCCATGTCGCCGTCATCCTCCGATGCTGTCTGACGCAAGCCGAGATCCCTGCAGAGCCGTGCCGCAACCAATCCGCCGACGCCACACTAGATCTGAGAGTTGAGGGGCCGTTGCCGTTGCCCTATCGTCGTCATCACCACCATTCGCCGTCACGTCCCGCCATTGCTACAGCCAGCTTGCCCGTGTAGGTACCGATGGGCTCTGCCTATGTAACTATCGCTCTGCCTTCCCCAGAGAACCCAGCAGCCGTCCATCGTCGTTGCCGCCGCTTTTTTGAGGAACCAGCGGCCGCCATCATCATCGCCTCTTTTCCCCTTGAAAACTTGGCCATCGATCGCCACGTCGCCGCCGTCGAGTCACCTCCAGCAATATCCCGACAACCCATCCTAGGGCGCCGCAGATTGTCAAATCCTAGGGTTCCCGAATTTCCGGGTCAAGGATGGGTCGGATTCGGACCACTATATGGGTAGGGTTTCACGAATTAGGGGCAGCCGGAGGTCGGGTCGTCGGGTCGGGCATGTGACCTGGCACCCTAGGGCTGTGCAGGGTTGGTTTTTCCTCGGGCCGGGTATCCCCTTTTTAATTCAAATAGGCCAAATTTCGTTGTGTGGGCTGAGTTTTTAAGAAAAACAAAAAAACAAAAAAATTTGGGCAGGGCCTGCGTTGCAGGCCTATTTGTGCCTCGGGCGGGCGGCCTAGGTCGAACCCAACCCGAGGATCCGACCCGGGTCGCATTTTTAATAATATAATATAATATTTAAAAATAAAAAATAATTTATTTTCATAAAATAAAAAAATAAAAAATATTTATTTTCCAGAAAATCAAAAAATTCAAAAATATATCATATTTTCCCAAAAAGCCAAAAAGTCATAAAAGCCAAAAAAGACTTGTATTTTCCAAAAATACCAAAAAATTCCAAAAATCCCTTTTATGTTCAAAAAAATAGAAAAAGACCCCAAAAAAAAAAAATGTTTTCCCGCCACAAAATGCAAGGAAAGTCCCTCAAACATCCAAAAACCTTAAGGTTTAAACAATATTAGGTACCAAAAGGGCATTAGTGATTAACTAAATGTAATCAAGTCTCCGATCCTAATTTCTTTGGTTGTACAGGAGCGAGTATTTCTCCTGATATTTCGCTTGGGTTTCTAATCGACCCACCCCAAACCGATTAGTGGTGACTCCGTTTTAAAATTAATTTACAGGTTAAAAAACTTGGACTATTAAGTCGTGAATTGGTGGACTTGGGAGAGTCCGGGCTAAAATAAATTTAGCCGAACCATTAGCCTCCGCTGACGCTCGAACCTAATTGCGAGGGTCGAAAAAAGAGGTCGCAACAGCTTGGCGACTCTGCTAGGGACAATTTGAGGCCTTAGGCCATTTTTGTCTTGTTTAAATACTTTACTGACTTCGGTTTTTTTCTTTTGTGCAGCTCAATATTTTAGTTTTTTTTTAAAAATAAATTGTCTTGTGATTATAAACTGTCGTGCATGCTTTATTGTCTTAACACTACACATGGCACACACAACCAAGCCGTTGGACCTGGGCCGCCATAGGATATTTAGGATGGTGTCAAGAAAGATACGGCTTCGAATGCGAGACCGCATTGTAGAGGTTGCTTTCTTTTCCTCGAATTTCTTTAGCCGAGGTTAAGAGGGTACGCTACTAACACGAGACTGCGACAGGCGGATACCCTTTTAATTTCAACAAACCTTCTTAGTTAGAAATCGAGCCGCACGTCCCATGCGCATGTCTTTATGCTTGCCATTTTCTTTAAAAGCAAAGTAATTTCTTTACTTTTACTTAGTCTTCTTTATTGGCCCATGGCAATTTAGGATAACCTTTTCGAGTCCCAGTTTATATGCGATGGGAGAAGATGATATCCAGTTCATTCCCGCTCCCAAGGTAGAGCTCTTCAGATGATGGGGTCAATTGGACCAGTATGCCCAAGAGCACGTGAAAGCCAAAGTCGGTCATCTTCTATCGTTGATCCAAATCACTATTCATCCAGAAGTCATACAAGCCATGGCGCATTTCTGGTGCTCGAAGACGACTACTTTTATGTTTGGAAGGTTTGAGCTAACCCCAACTCTGGAAGAATACAGCATCATCACTAGAATGCCTCTCAAGAATAAGCTTGTCAGGCCATCAACTGGCATTATCCCATTGTGTGGGTTAGCGCGACTTTTAAGAACTGAAGTTCATGTTATTAGGCAAATTCTTGAAAACAACCACAATACCTGCCCACTAGCATTTATGAATGCTTGTTTGAAAAATCAACCTATGACCTAAAAAAGTGAGATTTTCCTCCTGGCCTTTTTCGGGTTCATCATTTTCTCCCATAAAAAAAAAGTCATAAGTCCCAAGATGGCATGGATAGTTGATTAGATCTCGAGGGGGCAAAATTATGTCAACATGATTTTAACCGAAACATTCTTGTCCCTTAATCGTTTTAAAGGAAAAACGGAAAAAAATCATGCGGGTCTCTCCGGAAATTTTACAAGTCTGGTTCTTTTCTTACCTAAGCGAATTCCGATGCTTTATGCGATCGTCTGAAATGAATGATTTCAAAAATCCATTACAAAAATTTATGGTTTTAGGACCATACATTCCCAATTAAAGCTGTTTAAATTGGATAAACCTCCTAAAAGACCCGGCTCCTGAGGCATTCCAATGGCGTGCTGATTGGTTCCATGAAAAGAGAGCTCGCTTCGCTTACATACGCTGCCATCCATTTCCGTTGCTCGGCCTCATCGGTGCCGTTTCCTATTTCTCATATTGGGTGGCACGACAGCATGGAGCCCTTCAGGAGATCCCACTGCCTTTCAAGAGGAGGGCCCCTCCACTTCTTTTCAACACAAGCCGTGACTACGCAGTCAAAATTTCTATCATTGAGGAAACATGGAACAAGTGCCATCGCAAAAGGATTATGGTACCTGAAGGGATTGAGGGACAGGAAAAAGCCCACCACGCCTCTGAGTCCTACATCCACAATCATCATATCTCGACAAAATTGAAGCCATCAGTCCCTCACCCAATCAGTGAGAGCAGCCAGCACGAGCAAGTAGAGCTTATGCGAAGGATTTGGGAATAGGCCGGATACACGTCTCAGAGCCGGTCCAAGAAAGCAAACACCTTTGTAAGAGCAAGGCTCCCCGTCGCATATAAAATAACAGTCAAGTGCCCCCTAGTGTTTATTTTGAGAAAGTTTTGTCTCATTGTTTAGAGACTTTTGTTTAATACCTAGTATTTCGTTCTGTCATTTTAATTTCAAGTTCTGGATGTCAGAAGTCTGTGGTTTATAAAATCCTCTTTTGATAAATAAAAAAGCTAGACCGTTGCCATGGGTCAATCTTTGTTTACTCTTGTGCTCATTCATTGTTTTCACAACGACAGATAATTATGAATCGCCAGCTACCAGCCACCTGCAAATGGCCCCACATGATAGGCTCGATCAGTATGATGTACAAAATCGCCTCGCCAACATTGAAGACGGTGTAGGACAGATGTCCATTGTCCTTCGACAACTCTCGAGGCAAATGGAATCCACTCAAGCCAAACCCAACTCCGTAGCTGCTTTAAGCACCGTCATGACACTCGCAAATTTGCCAGAGAATAACCAACACCATAGAAAAGATCATGAAAAAGTTAAGCCAACTGCAGGGGTAGGATCCCATGGACTTGTCTAATTACGCCGGCATTGAGATCCCTGAAGAGCTCAAAGCACCTGAATGCGAAAGGTATGCTGATACCTCCCGCCCAGAGACCTACTTGCATGCCTACCTAGTCCAAAGGATGATTCAATCATACCAATCAAACCTGACTGGCCCCGCCTTGCGATAGTACATTGTCAGGAAGATTAGTCTCCTTAAGACCTGAGGGGAACTAACTCATGTTTTCCACCAAGAACATAATATTGATATCAGCCCCGACATCACCTTGCCCTACGAAAAACTGATGGTCGTGGAGCACGAGGAGCCGATGGTCGCTAGACAGGAGAAGAAGAAGTCAATGAAGCCTTGCATGATAAATGGGCAACCGAGCAACATCCTATTGCTGAAAAGTTTCCCACTGGGAAAGGCAAGGAGCCTGTGTATGAGGTCAAAGACACAGAGCCTGTTCAAGACCGAGGCACAACTGGACAGCTCCCCAAGCTTACTGCAAGAGCTAAGGTCCAAAGAATACTAACCCCTATCAACCTAGAGAGTGAAGCAAAGAGTGAAGCTCCACTATCTTTCACTCCGCTTGACAAAGTCCAACTGACGAAATAAAGGGCTTTACTCAAAAGATCTGGACCAGAGCCAAGAAAAGAAAGTCTAAACAATTCGATTCAACATCTGCCACTAAGTATAGGCAAAATCTGATAGCCAATGAGCCACTGCGCCAAAACTTCGAGCATCCCTTAAGGTACAACCCTGAAGGCTACCATCATCTAGGGTACAATCCTGAAGGCTACCAGTCCCTAGGATACAATCCCAAGGGCTACCAGTGTTATACAGATGAAATCGGCCATTCATCGTATAACTGTCTCCCACCCACACACAGGATCGAAAGCCTGTCAGAAGAGGAAACATTCGTCTTTATCCGCTATGACGCATCTCCTAATGAACTACTAAGCTTGTCACCTGACCATGAGGATAGCTTAAATACCTCATCCTTGTTTGGTGATTTTGACCCGGAAGAAAGCAATGTGATAATCTCGGTAGAGTCCAGCTTTCCTGAAGTAGAAAAATTCACCATTACAATGAATATGCAATGGGAAAACCAGTGGCCTAACTAAGACATACTAGGCCCGTCTTGCCCTCATAGGATCATGACCCCCAGAGAAATGTGGATACCTAATCTCCGCAAGTATAACGGCATGACTTGCGCCGTGGCTCATTTGCAATATCTCCACGCTGAAATGAGTTGATACTATAGCTCGATGTCATTCACAACTCAGGCGTTCCAAGAAACACTTACAGGGTCTGCATTGCAATGGTTCGTCACAGCAAATATTTACCTCATAAAGGATTGGAATGAGCTGTCTTCCACATTCTTGCATCAGTACCAAAACCAAATTGGAACTGAACTGCCTTGCAAGAGCTTGGTTCACTTCAGAAGAAGACCAATGGAGGATTTCCGAGCATATGCAAGGAGGTGGAAGGCTTTTATGATGCAAACTAACCTCAACTGGCCGAAGAGGAATTGATAAAGCTGTTCATAAAAGCTTTACCACGCAAGCATCGCTGTTGGCTGCATGGGTTTCACTTCCGTAGCTTCAACGAAGTAATTCTCACATGTGAATACTTCGAGTCTACTGGAGGTGAGGAATTCAAAGACGCTTGACTTCAGGACCAACACTATCAAAGCACTCCTTTTCATAGGAGTTTTCATGGGTTTTGCTTGTTTTTATAATTTCATGTTTCTTATCTTGTCTAGTGTCCTACTGTTGCATTTTTCATTCCAATACTCTAATGTACAGTTCTAATATTTTGTTTTGAGAGCATGAGGCAGTATTCCAAACCAGCCCAATGATGCTATCCAACCATGAAAAGAAAATATCATCCAATGAGAATACTAAGGACTGGGCTTCCTCATGCTTTTTCTCCCCCAAAGACATATTTTGAAAACAAAAAATATTTTCTTACCAAAAGCTTTCGTCAAAACAAGATGTTAAAATTAATCATGTTTGTCTTTCTGACTCACTCACTTTATGTCTCAGAGTGTCACCCCCATCCCCTTTGACTTAGTGTGACAGAGGGCATTTGAAGCTGGCACATCGTGTGAACAAACCAAATTCGAGGACACCTTTTCAAGAAAGCAGGGGCAAACAGAAAGGATCATCCCACTTCAAAGATGGTAAGTTTTATTCCCTAAACATAATTTTGGAAATGATGTCCTCTCTCTTCTATTTATAGGAAATGAAAGATAAGATGTAATAGGCACAGGCATTTGGTTGAAATCAAGACATGCATAACACTATAGCTTAGGGCAGAGTAACCTCCTCTATGCTGCTCTCAACCTTCCCATTTTGCGAGTCATCCCTATGAGCTCTATACATTCAACCTCGCTCCTGTCCAACTCCCTCTTAAGCCGGAGGAATATCTTTTCGCACGACAACTAGATGTTGCGGTTTCATTGAAGGGATTTCCAGCTTCGACAAGCCAAGAAGCATAAGGAAGAAATTTATTCTCTTCCTTTGAATTGATTATTGTCAACAGGGAGAAAATCCAGATAGTCAAGGCGATCTATAGCCCCCTACTCCAGACAACGACTGAAAGCTTCAATTCGTGTTTCAGATGCATATTCCCCCAAGAAATAATTACTGTTAGAAGATTGGATGTTTTGATTGTCCATCTCAAATTCCATAGAAGCTTGAGGTACATGACTTTGCCCAATGCTACTAACGGTCATATGGTCAAAAACAAAAGAAAAATTCCACAGAAGGAAGGCGTTGAAGATGAATCAACGACCATCAATCATGCATACATGGCCACGAATGAGGAAGGCCAATCAAAAGAAATGTCAAACTGTGTCAAGACGAAGAGGCTGTCATCAACAGTCAAATATCCCTATGAGCTATCAAATACAAACTCGGGGGAAGGGTAATTCGGTATCGTCCCCAATACTCCCTCTTTCCAAATCCGTTTTTGACATGTCTTCCCCTATTGATAGGAAGCATTGCGACTAAAGAACCAAACTCAATGGTTAGGTTTGGCAAATCAATACTGGCCAAGCTAGTACATGGAAATGACCCGCGTTGAATTCACTTGACTTTCGTGTAAAAGGACATGACATCTGAGAGCCAATTCAGAGAATAATTGACCTAATGAAGCAAGAGACGTAGGACTTCGTGTCCCACTCGCACTTCAAGTCCATCCAATCATCTGCAAACCAGTGAAAGGTGATGTTGTATCGCTCCCAATTGTTTAAACTCCTGAGAGAAATCGTGACTGACATGTTCTTTCCTATCTTTCGTAGGATCACCTGACTGTCAAAAACACAGATAACAAATCAATGAGAGGTGTGATAAACTCTCTAAGCGAAATGACATCCTGAGTAATCGCCAAAGCAAATAACAGAAACTCTTTAGGCCTCAACTCACATTTGATTTTAACCAGACTAATTAATCTACTTGTACATCTTCTCTTCTGCAGGGGTAAAAGCAGAGATGCCCGATCAGATTCCCAATCCCTAACTGATCATTCATGTGTCATATCCCTAATCAATAGGGACAATTCATCGACACCCATTTGTGAATAACCCTTTTGATATTCAAAGTTTAACATATTTGGAAACACCATTCCGTTAACCCTTAAAGTTGCCAATAAGGCTTTTTGAGTAAAAACCATCCATTTTCTTTGAGAGCACAAAATCTTTCATATGATGCATGCCTTTTTTTCAAGTGAATTTTGCATGATGATTTTGTCTGTCTAAATCACTAATTCCATTGAGGATTATTAGAATAGACAGTAAAGTGAATAATACAAGATTGATTGAGCATGCTGGATGAGGCACGTTAGAATGATGACAGGCAAGCCATATCCTACACATAGTCCCCCATCTATACACTTGTGAAATGAGTGCAGAAGATTCCATGATTGTAGGGTAAAGAGTGCTCTCGAATAGTACGATAACCAAAATAGTGAGAGGCATTCCATCGCTCACCCCTTTGAGCCCCATACATTAGTGAAGCTTCTCTCATACCCCCATCAAGAACCACCCCACACTAGGGCAGATTGGAGACGAAGCAGCATCACAAGGTGAGAAGAGGGATAGAAATTTTCTTGCTTGCACTTGCATCAATCTTTGGGTGTCTTTATTGCATATGAACACTCGCGTTAATTTAAATGCCCAAGAAATGACAAAGAGCAATTCTTTCTTTACGCATTTGTATTCATTGTACAACCCGATTGAGTTTGTAAATTCACCCTCTCATGGAGGCAAAACAAAAGTTACTATCATTCAAGCAGCATAATTAGAAGCGCTAGCAAAAGATGAAGACTCAATAGTCTAGCGAAGGCGTTTGCTTGAACTTACCTAGATCAGTTCCTCGAGCAACAAGAACAAAAAAGCTAGGGGCATAAAAAAGCAGTGTACCTAGTAAAAGCAAGGTCAATGCCCATGAAAAAAAAAAAAAAACTAGGGACATGAAAAAGCAGTGTGCCTAGTAAAAGCAAGGCCAATGTCCCCAGACAAAAAATACAGCCATTTGTTGCTATTTTGGTTCAATTAATGGAACCTCCATCTGATAGTGAGAAGAAAGACCGGTGGCCATGCCAAGGCAATCACCGGCTCTCATCCTTTTGCACATGAGTCAAGCCCACATTGCGTCCCATTGTAAAAGTCTCTTCAGACTAGGGGCGCTTCAATTAACGTAGGATTTCATATGTTTATAAGTATCGCTCGAAGAAGTACAAGCAAGATTATTCTATCTCTTTTCGCAGGATTCTTGACTTGCAAACCCGGAGATGATCGTGCGGTATCTTTTTCACAGAGCCGTGACCATATTGGTCCCATTTGATGAGCCGTGACCAAATCTTCATCACAATTTCAACAAAGACCTCTCACATTGTTAAAGTCGTACCACTCGCGAGAATACTCGGACCCCTGCTGACATGATGACAATGAGATAGTGTGGTCCTTGTAAATTTTGCATCAATGGTCAGGATAAAACAACATTTCCTATGAGAGTGAGTGAAAAGTCCTTTCAGACTGAAAGTCCCTCATCTGGCATACTCAAGACATCTACACTCAAAATGAAGGTTGTCTTTCAAAATTTTCCCTAATGGAATTCAGATGATGCAAAACTGATAAAATTATCATGCATGAATCTCATTTAAACTCATGAATTTACAGCATATACAATCATGTGTGCATACTATGCAAATAGCAGATATACTTCCTGAAATTAGAGATATTGCCAGGTAAGCATATCCCTATTCCCATTTGTCTTAAAGTATCTATCATTGTCCAGGTACTCTCTTATTGACACTCGACCTATTCGAGTTATCCCTTGAGTTTAGGTGCTTGTAACTGTCCAAGTATCCCATTGTCTTTGAGTACCGGCCACTATTCAGATACTCCACTTTCTTGACACTTAACCTATTCGAGTTGTCTTTGAAGTTTGGATACTTGTGACTGTCCAAGTATCCTCTTGTCTTTGAGTACCGGCCACCGTTTGGATACTCCCTTTCCATGACACTCGACCTATCCGAGTTGTCCTCAAAATTGTGTCATTAAATACTAGCAGCCGTTCAAGTATTCCACCACATTATATGCCTGCGATTACCCAGGTATGCTTTCTTATACTTGGACCAGCTGAGTGGTCCCTGATCATATCATTAAATATTTGTGTTCATCCAAGTATTCCACTACTTGGTACACCCGTGTGCCTACAGCCATCCAAGTAAGCCTCGTGCTACATTCAAATTCTCAATTACCAGGAGGTGAGAGACCTTCATGAATATCCAAGGTACGTCCTCGATATTCCCAAATACCAGGAGGTGGGAGACCTTCATGAATATATGAGGCACGTTTTCGATATTCCCAGTTACCAGTAGGTTAGAGACCTTCGTGAATATGCGAGGCACGTCCTCGATATTCTCAATTACTAAGAGGTAAGAGACCTTCATGAATATGTGAGGCACGTCCTCGATATTCCCAACTACCAGGAGATGGGAAACCTTCACGAATATCCCAGGTACATCCTCGATATTCCCCAAATGCCAAGAGGTGGGAGACCTTCACGAATATGCGAGGCCCATCCTCGATATTCCCAATTACCAGGAGGTGGGAGACCTTCACGAATATGCGAGGCCCATCCTCGATATTCCCATACTAGGAGATGAGAGACCTTCACAAATATCTCAAGAACGTCATTGATATTCCATTTGCCAAGTACCTCTTCGATACTTGTGAACATCCAGGTATCCTTCAAGAGTTTGTACTTATGATCATCCAAGTACCCCTTCAATACTTGTGAATGTCCAGGTATCCTTCAAGAGTTTGTACCTGTGATTAGCCAAGTACCCCCTTCAACGCCTGCGAATGTCCAGGCAACCTCTAGAGTTTGTACTTGTGATCATCCAAGTACCCTTTTCGACGCCTGCAAAGGCCCAAATATCCTTCAGGTTAATACTTGTGAATATTCAGGTACTCTTTGAAATGCCTGTGAATGTCCAGATATCTTCCAGAACAGATGCCCTGAGAAATGTTGGTGCATCCCCCGAGAAAGGTCGGGTTCCAACTAATGTTCTTGACAAGAATCAAGCACCAACAAATCAATGCCTTGAGAAAGGTCGGCGCATCTCCCAAGAAAGGTCGGGTACCAACCGATGTCCTTGATAAAGATAAGGCACCCACAAACAGATGCTCTGAGAAAGGTTGGCGCATCCCCCCGAGAAAGGTCGGGCGCATCCATTTATTGCTCTAACAGGCAATCGAAGAAAGGTTTGGGTCCTGGAAAAGCAATTTCCTGTCACAGCGATCAAAGAAAAGTTCGGGTCCGAGATAAACAACTTATTGCTCTAACAGGCGACCGAAGAAAGGTTCGGGTTCTAGAAAAGCAATTTCCCGTCACGGTGACTGAAGAAAGGTTCGGGTCCTAGACAAACCACTTATTGCTCTAATAGGCGACCGAAAAAAGGTTCGGGTCCTGGATAAGCGATTCCCCGTCAAGGCGATCGAAGAAAGGTTCGGATCCTAGACAAACCACTTATTGCTCTAATAGGCGACCGAAGAATGGTTCGGGTACTGGAAAAGCAATTCCCTATTAAGGCGACCGAAGAATGGTTCGAGTACTGGAAAAGCAATTCCCCATCAAGGCGACCGAAGAAAGGTTCGGGTTCTAGACAAACTACTGATTGCTCTAACAGGCGACCGAAGAATAGTTCAGGTCCTGGAGAAGCGATCTCCTCATGTCACCAGGTAAGATGACGCCTTGATACTTGCCAAACTCGGGGTTCACACAACCTATCTCACTCACTCTCAGTAAGTAACTACAGGCATCTTCTTATCTGTCTTAGTATGTGTAAAGTTATATTGCTCTTTTTCTGCATAGGACAACAGGTCCCAAATAAAATATAATCTACTGCACACACATGGATGAAATTTAGGCATCAGTTTGTCTTTGAATGCAACCTCTGCGAGCTCACCTTCAAAGAAGGACAGCTGTTGATGCTTAAATTTTGATTAGGTTTTTAATTAGGCCTTAGTTTCTCTATTTATGTTTTTTCAGATAATAAATAATAGATAATAACAAAAAAATATATATAGTAAATAAAAAAGAAAGAAAACAAAAAAAGACAGCAGCCATCCGGCCTGGGCTCGGAGGCCTAGCCCCTCCCCTCTTTTCTCTCTCACACGAGCCCTCATGGCCTGGCCTGCGCAAATCAGCCCAGCCCCTTTCCCCTTCTGTCTTCTTCCTCATGCCCTCATCTTTGTCTTCTTCCTCTGCAACATGCACGTCGGAGGTTGGATGCGCGCAATGCCAAGACGCAGGAGGAGGCATCGACGATGACGCAAGCTGAGGGGACACAGTATTGAAGGCGGGCAGGCCTTTGTGGAAAGGGAAAGAAGTGACGTCGGTTCGGCCGGTTGAGGAAGGCCGGTCGGCACACCAAAGACCGCCGACACGACCTCCGCCGACCGCCGATATAGCTAGTGCTAGTACCTAGAGGGGGGTGAATAGGTATATAAACGATTTTTTGCACAATACTTAGACAGTTAATGAATTGTAACAAATAACAATCAATTGTAAGACTCAGTGAATGAAAGAGAGAATTAAACACGCGGTTTATAGTGGTTCGGCTTGATTCAAGCCTACGTCCACTCTTCTGCACTGACAGCCAATCGGTTGGATTCCACTATGAACAAAGAGGTGTTACAGCATTAATCTTCCTTGATTTCTGGGTGTAGATGAACTACCACACTCACTCAAGGTATCACCAAGTAAAGACACTCTCTGTGTATACAATTTCGCTCAGACTGTATCGACTAACAATCAAGGTGCTTCAGACTCTGGAATTTTTCTATCGTTCACTCTTCAAACAACTAGAACGTCTTCCTTTTATACTCCTTTATGCCATCATACCCGTTGGCACTTTCCAAAGGAATTCCTCCAATCTACCCGTTGGACGGAATCAATCAAGAAGATCATTCGAGCTATTAAAGGAATCTGACGATAGCCCAATCAATCCCGTTCGCCCATACAACCAGGATCTTGGTTTCCATGAATAGAACTTTCCAAGATTACTTCGTCAATCATCGGATCTTCAATACGAATCAAAGAATCCGTTATACTTATCTAGCTAAAAGATCTTCTCCAGAGAATAGGACTAACTCCTTAACCAAACACCTAGGTCCTGGATAGCCTATCATCACTTTGGATCGGATAGACATCAATGAGAATAATTTTGAGTCTTAAGTCTTGAGTCTTGAATCTTGAGTCTTGATATCTCGAGTCCGGTGGTCAAAAAGTCTTCGAGACGCAAATAACCGACTAGGCCGATGGAAACGTTTTGTCAGCTTCAAAATCTTCTAGAGCGATTTCTCCAACAATCTCCCCCTTTTTGATGATGACAAAACTTTTCTGTAGATTTGAACAACCTTGACCTGCAAAAACATTTCTCAAGCAATATGGCTATCTCATAAAGATTAATAAAACAACCAGACTCTGCATCCACAGAAAATTGGTTAGACTTTCATGAGTAATACCATATATAACAACACTCGATATAAATGCCAACAGTCAAGCATCATAATCCACAACCAAAGTCAGTCCGTACTCAAGTTCACACAAGTCATACTCAAAAACTAAAAAAATCACAACCACAAAACAAATTTAAAATCAAGGTTTGAAAAAGATGGTTGGTTCAAATTGCTTCTCCCCTTTTTGTCATCGGTAAAAGGTGAGAAAATAGTCATGTCTGCTGGGAATGCGCACGATCTGGATATCTCCCATGGATGTACTAAGCCTTCGAGCCTCTTCAAGTCTTCCCTTAATTGAGCTACCTCCTCTCCTTTGGCATTAGCTTGAATCGTAGAGCGAGGTCTTTCATTCTCGTCTTCCGGGAAACGAAGATGCTTGCCCAGCATTCTTGATGGTTTGAATCTCATAGTCCGAGCATAGATTTGGCCTCGCATTTCCGAAGAACATCAAGAATACGTTGAAAATCTGCTGAATTATCTGTCGCATACTAGCATTTACTTTCTCGGATGGAGTGAATGCGGGCGATGGTGCTTCGTATGACCTTGCAGATTTGATGATGTATCATGTTGATCTTCGGGCAATGGAGAAGCCTGAAACTCTTCTGGAGCAGCATGAGGTGAGGATCTTTCTTGCTCCTCAACTCCCCCTGTCTCTAAGACATCAATTTCTTGCTCGCCAACTCCCCCTGTCTCTAAGACATCAAGATGGGTGGAGTGATGATCATGCTCTTCCGATTCTTTCTCTCCAGTTCAGCGGACTTTTCTTTTCATTCTCTTTTTCTCCTTCTTTTTCTTTCTCTCTCTGTTCTTCTTCTTCTTGAGCTTCTATCTCTTTCTCTCTCTCTCTTCTTCTTCTTCATCCTCTTTCTCCTTTTCTCGCAGCTCTTCTTCTCTTTGCTCGGAGCATGAAGTTACGTTGATCGAGATACTAACGTCTAGTCCTTACCGTGCGGGAATAGAGTGATCTTCATCGTCTTCTTCATCCTCCAAGATGAGAGATCTTCTCTTTTTGGATGGAGCACCAATGGGCTCCTTCCCTTTTCTCTTTGATGCAGAAGAGAGTGAAGTTTTCACCTTGAACTTTGCCATTTCCTTGCTAAGTTCTTTCGAGACGCATCTTCGTCAACATATTCAAACCTACCACCATTTTATCGCACGGTCTAACACGAGAGAGTGTGTGGCAGTTCAATATTCATGTGTCGAAGATCTTTGTCACAAGATTTGGGTAAGGCGGTTGTCCCTTGTTCTTCGACATTGCTCTGTACATATGGAAGAGAATGGTATGAGGCGAGAGAGAACTTCTTCCCGAGTTGATTGCATACATCAATTTGGCTTCAGAATTGGATACATCAGTCTTTGATGTAGACTTTGGCCTGATGCAATTGATCACAATTTTGTGCAGTACAATATTGATGGCACTCATCTTCGAGTAAATAATCTTCGCCTCTGTATCTCTGTTTTTGACAAGATCCAGAGTAGCACGAGCAATCGAGACTTTGATTGGCTGATAACGACCTCGTTCAACACCAATTATGTCCGCTAGCATGTCCACATCAATCACATAATCCACGATCTCGAACACTTTGAATGATATTCTATTCGCATCAAGAAAACTTAGATTTGAATATAAATATGCGAGTCAAGTGTGCATAACCATCAGTGGTATCGGTGCAAAACTGCTCAAGTTGAAGCAGTTCGAACTTTTCCCTTAAGTTCACATTAATTGCATCCAGGAAGTCAAAATCAACACTCCTGGGGTTTATCACCCCTCGTTTCAACGGATCAAGAATGACTTCTCCTGTTCATTCGATCTAAACAACTCCATCTTCTTTCCCTTCACCTTTGCAGGCAATTCCCATTTTCGGTTGAAAATCACTAAACATTTATCATCTTCGTTCCCCTCATTGGGAATCGGTCCTGGCACGAGGGTCACTTGGAATGTTCGCAAGTGACTCTTCAACTACTTACCTTTGGGAGCAATTCCCAATTCCTCCATTCGCTTCAAAAATCTGTACTCATTCCCATAATTCTTATCTCTAAGAAAAGCATCTATATAATTCGAGAGGAGAACCGAAGCTTTCAACGCACGATAGAGCATGTAAATAAATGAGGGTTTTTGAGCTCTCACAGTTCAACGTCCTCTAGAATGACTTCCTCTGACGATGACCCGCACCTTGTGGGGTAGATGGTGAGTGATGAGGTGGAGAGGGAAACGGGACTCTGTTCTGTCTCAACAAATCATCTTCCTCGGTGAGATCGAAGTGCGTAGGTCCCTCCTTCATTCTCTGTGGACCCCTGCTTGCTATCCTTGACGACTTTCTCGAAGAAGACATCTTTTCTTGTCAATTGAAGATTCCTTCACTCGCTTTTCCAAGGAAAAATGACAACTTTCTCGAGAATGAATACGAAGTAGAAAACAGGGTTGAGAGAAGAATGCCTTTTAGGGTTTTGAGAATCGAGTAAAAAGAGTAAACTGTCTCAGTTTTGAAAAGGAAAGAGCAATCTTTGCAAAAAAATGAACGTCGTCTTTCTTTTTAAAAATAATAACTGCCCTTTTTAAAAGAAATTATCCCTTTTTGAAAAGGCATGTTTCCAATTTTTTACGGAAAGTAAAGCTAGTATCAATCAATTATAAGCGAACGAAAGATCGTACATTTTCGAGATTAAAAGAATAACTTACGAGTCAATACAATGAAGGTCTCCGAGTCGAGAATTCGAGTCGAAGGTTAGAGTATGATTGTAGATTCTTCGAACTTTAACTTCTTCAAGCTTCAAAATGTTGAGTCGAGTACGGATAAAATCGAATTGATTTTTCTCCAAAGGCTTTGTGAATATATCCACTAGTTGACTTTTCGAATCAACAAATTGAATTGAGATTTCTCCATTTTGAATATGATGTCGAATCTCTATATGCTTTGCTCTTGAATGAAGGATCAGATTTTTGGTGAGATTGATTGCGGCGGTGTTGTCACATCGATTTACGTGCATGAGTCTTCAATCCCAAAGTCTTGTAGCTGTTGTTTTATCCATAGAATTTGCGAACAGCAGCTTCCAAGAGCTACATACTGCATACATTTGTAGAGAGCTACGGTGCTCTGTTTCCTTGAAAACCAAGACACATCCACGCTTCCTAGCAATTGGCGGGTTCCCGAAGTACTCTTTCTATCAACTGCAACCGGCCGGATCGGCGTCGAATATCCCATAAGATTGAAGTCTCCCTCCTTAGGATACCATAGACCGATGCTTGAAGACGAGGCAACGTATTTAATAACACGTTTTGCAGCCTTGAGATGAGATTCTCTAGGATCATATTGAAACCTAGCACGGATGCAAACACTCAACAAAATGTCGTCTAGGTCTAGAGCAAGTAAGATAAAGAAGTGAACCGATGATGCTTCCGTACAGCTTTTGATCAACTTTCTTCCCTTCTTCATCTTTGTCTATTTTCAATGAACTTGACATTGGTATATCGGTCTTTTTGCAATTCTCCAATCCAAACCTTTTAACAAGATCATTAGCGTATTTTTCTTGACAAATGAAAGTTCCTTCCTTCAATTGCTTTACTTGAAGACCAAGAAAGAATGTTAATTCTCCCATCATACTCATTTCAAATTCATCCCGCATAGACTTAGAGAATTTCTTACATAGACTTTCATTAGATGATCCAAAAATAATATCATCTACATATATTTGGACAAGTAAAAAATTTTTGTTTTCCTTTTTGATAAATAAAGTAGTATCAACTTTACCTTTGACAAAACCATTACGTATTAAAAACTTACTTAGTCGTCGTACCACGCTCGAGGTGCTTGCTTCAAACCATACGAGCCTTTTTCGGTCTAAAGGCGAGCACGGCTTCTTTGGGTCTTCAAACCCGGTGGTTGTTCCACATAGACTTCTTCATGGATAAATCCATTTAGGAAGGCACTTTTGACGTCCATTTGGAATAACTGAAATCTTTATAACAAGCAAAAGCAAGCAATAATCGAATAGCTTCTAACCTTGCTGCGGTGCGTAAGTCTCGTCATAGTCTATCCCTTCTTCTTGCGTGTATCCTTTGGCTACGAGTCGGCCTTGTTTCGTATGACTTTTCCTTTTTCGTTCATCTTGTTTCGAACACCCATTTGGCACCAACAACGGTTTTACCTTTTGGTTTAGATGTCAATTCCCGGACATCATTAATGTTAAACTGCCGAGCTCATCTTGCATAGCTTCAATCCAGCTTTCGTCGACAAAGCTTCTTCTATGCTCTTTGGTTCTATTTCGGAGATGAGAGCTACGGCACTAGACTCTTCACGCCTTTTGGATGCAGTGCGAATTCCTTCATTAAGTTCGCCAATAATTAGATCTTTGGGATGACGGACTTATGCTTCCGATTGCTAGTTGATTTTTCGATGATGATCCTTTCTTTCCACTGAATCTTCAATATCGGTTTGGTGCTTGATCTTTACCGAGTCGAGAAGCTTCTTGAGTTGTAATCTTTTGAGGGTGCGGGTAGGTTCGGACTCTTCATGCTTTGAGTCATTGGATTCATCTTGCGTAGAGTCTTGAAATTTCACGTTCATTGATTCCTCTACAGTCTGACTCTTCTTGTTATAGACTCTGTAGGCTTTGCTTGATGTCGAATATCCAATGAAGATACCTTCATCTGATCTTTCTTCAAACTTACCAACATGATCTTTTGCATTTTTTAGTATAAAGCATTTGCAACCAAATACATGAAAATATGAAACAATAGGCTTCTTACCTTTGAATAATTCATAGGGGTTTTCTTTAAAATAGGTCTTAAAAAGACTCTATTAATTATATAGCAAGATGTTGAAACGGACTTCGGCCCAAAATCGTGAAGAAATTTTACTTTCAATTAAAAGAGTTCTTGCCATTTCTTGAAGAGATCTGTTCTTCCTTTCCACAACTCCATTTTGCTTGAGGAGTATATGGAGAAGAGAACATATGCTTAAAGCCGATTCATCACGAGAATTTTGTAAAATCTTGATTTTCAAATTCACCACCATGATCTGTTCTTATGCTTGAAATGACACATCCCTTTTCATTTTGAACATTTTTAGCAAATTTTTCGAAATACGAAAAGGTTTCAGATTTACTTGCTAAGAAAAATACCCAAGTAAAGCAAGAATAATCATCCACGATTACTAAGCAATATTTCTTACCTCCAATACTGGGGTTCGGTTGGTCCAAAGAGATCCATATGCAGCAAGCTGCAGTACATGATTAGTAGAGACATGATTTATAGACTTGTATGAATCTTTTACCTGCTTTCCCAGAATGCAAGGAGTACATAGTTCAGTCTTTTGATAAGGCAATCTGGGTAGACCACGAACAAGCTGCTTTGACGAGATTTTGGCTAATTGCTTCATATTGATGTGCCCAAGCTTTCTGTGCCACAAACTTGCTTCGTCTTGAATTGAAATCAAGCATCGCGAATCTTCTGGTTTCACATCTAGGAGATAGATATTTCCATGCCTTCGACCTTTGAAAGATCGAGTAGAGTCTTTCTTGATTCGAGACATGTTCCTTCTTGAAAGAAGATCTTGAAACCGGTATCACATAGTTGACTGATCTTTGAGAAGATTGTAATTGAGTCCTTCCACTAGAGAAACATTATTTATTGTGAGATTTCCAATTTTGACCAGGTTCCAAATCCCACAATATTTCCTTTCTTCATTCCTCCAAATGAAACTTTTCCTCCATTCACTTGAATAAGCTTTATGAAGCAATTTGAGTCTCCGTCATGTCTTGAACATCCGCTTGTCAAGATACCATTTTACCTTTTTCTTGACGGAGACTGCATTTAAA
This sequence comes from Eucalyptus decipiens, assembly GCA_014182575.1. Lineage (NCBI taxonomy): Eukaryota > Viridiplantae > Streptophyta > Magnoliopsida > Myrtales > Myrtaceae > Eucalyptus > Eucalyptus decipiens. The sequence continues at coordinate 42,337,792 of CM024611.1, read as the reverse complement.
AGAGAATCTCAAACTTTCTTTGGTACCCAAATTTTCTTGGGTCCTTTGGTGTTAGTAGAATAATCATTATAAGGCCATGCTTTCTTAACGAGGCTTCCAAATCATGGGACACTCTTTTTCAAAGTGATCCTTCTTGTTACACTTTGAACATTTTAGAGCATTTCGACCTCTGATTTTACAAAAACTTTCTTGAAATGATTTTTGTAAGCCTCTTTTGATGGTCTCTTCTTAATTCTTTCTTTTACCTTAGGAAAATCAATCAAGGGAATTGTTTGGCTGTCATACCTAGACCGGACTTATTGAAGTAAGGTCTTTGAACCTGAAAGAACTTTTTCAAGTTTTCGGATCCTATAGAAAACTTCCTTGAAATATTTGATAAATCAGTTTTTAGAAAAGTATTTTCTTTTAAGAGATTATCTTCTTTTTCTTTAAGAGAGGAAACATTTAAGTCTAAACTTTTGATTTTTTTCTTCTAAAACATTTTCTTTTTGTTTTAAAGCTAAGTTATCCCTTTTTAGTTCGGAAACTCTTTTGAGAGAAGTCTTAAGGCTAAAACACGGTTCATCAATATATTCGAGACTTTGACAGGAATTTTAAAATCACTTACCTCAAATTCACTTTAAGTCGATCCAGGAAAATTAAGTGCAGTCGATTTTGCCATCGACACGATTGGCATATTCATCCTCACTTTCTTCACATTCGGTATCACTCCAAGTTTCGGCTTTGAGTGCTTTTGAAACTTTTCAGCTTTTCCTTTCTTCTTCTTCGAAGAGGACGGTTGGGTCTTATGTGTCCCTTTTTCTTACATTCAAAACAAACTACATCCTTGCTTGGTTCCTCATCATCAACGAGACTTGGATTGTTGTCTTTGAAAATTTTGTTTCTTGGAGTTGAACCTTCTTCCTTTTCTATTCGGTTTTCGAACTTTCTTATCATAAGAGCAAGCTCCTCATCGTCCGGATCATCTTGAGAATCTGCAACATCGGAATCATCATTTGATTTCAATGCAATAGATTTCTTACCTCTTGGATCTTCGTCTTCATTGATTCGTTCCACTTCATAAGACGAAGAGTTCTAATCGGCTCATCAACGAGATAGTGGCATAATTCTTTGCGTCTCTCTTATTGAAGTCTTTATATGATTCCAATCCTTAGAAAGTCACGCAATAGCTTGTTCACTTTCATGGGATCGAGAGATCTTTTGTCCTTGATTCTCAAGACCATTGACAATATCTGTAAAAAAACGACTAAACATGTCGGTTATAGGTTCTCCTGGTTTCATTTTGAAGGATTCATATTGACCAAGGAGAATGTTGATTCTGTCTCCTTCACTCGATCTGTTCCTTCATAGGTGATATGTAATCTGTCCCATACTTCTTTTCTTTGTAACACAAGAAGATATTCGTTATATTCAGTTGGTGACAAAGCACAATATAAAGAGTAAATTGCTTTTGCATCGAGTGCTTGTCTCTTATTGATTTCTTCCCGAGTCATTCCACTTGGTATCAATTGTTTCTTTTCCTCTTTCGAAACGATGCAGCAGTAGGAGTGATCCCTTTTTCCACAACGTCCCATTCCCGGAGGATCCTTTGATCGCGAAAGGCTTTCATCTTGTTCTTCCGGATGTTGTAATCATTTCCATCAAAGTAGGGAGGTCTGGTATTGCTTTGCCCTTCCATCGCCCACAGTGCCAGCATACTAGCCATGGATCTTTTACTCAAGTAAAACACTTCAAATAAAGTAAGAACACGAGCTCTGATACCAATTGATATAGCTAGTGCTAGTACCTAGAGGGGGGGTGAATAGGTATATAAACGATTTTTCGCACAATACTTAGACAGTTAATGAATTGTAACAAATAACAATCAATTGTAAGACTCAGTGAATGAAAGAGAGAATTAAACACGCGATTTATAGTGGTTCGGCTTGATTCAAGCCTACGTCCACTCTTACGCGACACCAATCGGCTGGATTCCACTATGAACAAAGAGGTGTTACAGCATTAATCTTCCTTGATTTCTGGGTGTAGATGAACTACCACACTCACTCAAGGTATCACCAAGTAAAGACACTCTCTGTGTATACAATTTCGCTCAGACTGTATCGACTAACAATCAAGGTGCTTCCGACTCGGAATTTTTCTATCGTTCACTCTTCAAACAACTAGAACGTCTTCCTTTTATACTCCTTTATGCCATCATACCCGTTGGCACTTTCCAAAGGAATTCCTCCAATCTACCCGTTGGACGGAATCAATCAAGAAGATCATTCGAGCTATTAAAGGAATCGACGATAGCCCAATCAATCTGTTCGCCCATACAACCGGGATCTTGGTTTCCATGAATAGAACTTTCCAAGATTACTTCGTCAATCATCGGATCTTCAATACGAATCAAAGAATCCGTTATACTTATCCAGCTAAAAGATCTTCTCCGAGAGAATAGGACTAACTCCTTAACCAAACACCTAGGTCTGGATAGCCTATCATCACTTGGATCGAGATAGGCCAATCAATGAGAATAATTTTGAGTCTTAAGTCTTGAGTCTTGAATCTTGAGTCTTGATATCTCGAGTCGGTGGTCGAAAGTCTTCGAGACGCAAATAACCAGACTAGACTGATGGAAACGTTTTGTCAGCTTCAAAATCTTCTAGAGCGATTTCTCCAACAACCGCCACCCCCTCGCCTATAAATAGCGCAGCACCTCTGTCGACGAGGAACACACACGAAGCCAGCGAGCTCAGAGAGATCCCCTTGAGAGACTTCAGGGGAGCTCAAAGAGCAAGCAAGGCAGAGAAGTGTCGTGAGCTTAAGCGACCTCCCACTGAGAGACATCAGGGGAGGCCGACGGCAAGCGAACCCAAAGAGAGGAGGGAGACCGGAGGGGCTGAGATCCACGGACCAGATCTAAAGATCCGAGGTCGAGGGTTTGCAGAAGGGCCAGATCTGATCAGATCCGGAGGCGATGCTGTTTCGCCGTCACCTACCGAGCCACCACCGCCATGCCCGACACTATTGACTGCCTACGCCGAAGCTCCAGCCAGCCGCCGTGTCGCCATCATTCTCCGACGCTGTCTGATGCAAGCCGAGATCCCTGCAGAGTCGCGCCACAACCAATTCGCCGACACCACACCAAATCTGAGAGTTGAGGGGCCGTCGTCGCTGCCCTGTCGTCGTCATCACCACCGTTCGCCACCACGTCCCGCCGTTGCTACAGCCAGCTCGCCCGTGTAGGTACTGACGGGCTTTGCCTGTGTAACTGTCGCTCTGCCTTCCCCAGAGAACCCAGCAGCCGTCCATCGTCGTTGCCGTTGCTTTTTCTAAGGAACCAGCGGCCGTCATCATTGTCGCTTCTTTTTCCCCCGAAAACCTAGCCATCGATCGCCACGTCGCCGCCGTCAAGTCACCTCTAACGATGTCCCGACAACCCCTCCTCGGTGCCGCGGATTGACAAATCCTAGGGTTCCTGAATTTTCGGGTCGAATCCGGACCACTATACGGGTAGGGTTTCGCGAATTAGGGGCTGCCGGAGGTCGGGTCATCAGGTCGGGTGTGTGACCCAGCACCCTACACAGGGCTGGTTTTTCCTCGGGCTGAGTATCCCCTTTTTTTAATTCAAATAGGCCCAATTCCGGTGTGTGGGCCGAGTTTTTAAGAAAAACAAAAAAAACAAAAACATTTGGGCCGAGCCTGCGTTGCAGCCCCTCCGCGCCTCGAGCGGGCGGCCCGGGTTGGACCCAACCCAGGGATCCGACCCATGTCGCATTTTTAATAATATAATATAATATTTAAAAAAATCAAAAATAATTTATTTTCAAAAAATAAAAAAATAAAATAAAATAAATATTTTATTTTCCAGAAAATCAAAATATTCAAAAATATCTCATATTTTCCCAAAAAGCCAAAAAGTCATAAAAAGCCAAAAAAGACTTGTATTTTCCAAAAAAATACCAAAAAAAAATCCAAAAATCCCTTTTATGTTCAAAAAAATAGAAAAAAGACCCAAAAAAAAAAATGTTTTCCCGCCACAAAATGCAAGGAAAATTCCTCAAACATCCAAAAAACCTTAAGGTTTAAACAAGATTAGGTACCGAAAGGGCATTAGTGATTAAATAAGTATAATCAAGTCCCCGATCCTAATTTCTCTGGTTGCAGGAGCGAGTATTTCTCTCGATATTTTGCTTGGATTTCTAATCAACCCACCCCAAACCAATTAGTGGCGACTCCATTTTAAAATTAATTTACAGGTTAAAAAACTTGGGCTATTAAGTTGTGAATTGGTGGACTTGGGAGAGTCCAGGGCTAAAATAAATTTAGCCGAACCATTAGCCTCCGCCGACGGTCGGACCTAATTGCGGACGACGAAAAAAGAGGTCGCGACACCATAAACTTGCAAAAAGGAGAGGGTGTGGTGCTTGTGTTGATATGACCTGATTGAGCGAGAGAAAAACTCATGAGTGTGCTGTGTCTGTTCGAATGAGTGAATTACATGTGTATACTGCGTGACTTTGATGCATAAGAATAAGAGAGCTGGTCTGTAACTTGTTATCATAGAAACAAAATTCTTTCATGTCATGCCTATTAATGCTACACTTAATGAGTAGTATCAGAGCTTTTTTGGGTGCAGCAAGCGATATCAGAACGAAATGGTTGAGAACGTCCATGTGTTATTAGACAGCTTATAAAGCCACCTACAACATTCAACGTTCATTTACTAAATCTAGAAAAAATTATAAGTGAAATAGGCATAGTTGATACAGAGAAAAAAGATTAAAGTGAAAGATACTGAATTCAGTATATATGCTTAGAGTTGTAACTTGTAAGAGATGCTGGATATGTTACGAGACTAATCAAGAAAATACGCAAAACAGTGAGTTTGAGAAATAAAGCTATTAGGTGCTTTAAGTTTAACAGCAAGTACAATATGATAACAATTCTTTGATGCAAACATTTTGGACGACACAAGATCAACTCAAGTGTCAGCTTACTTATGAACATGTGCGTCAAAGCTGCACTACCATATTTATTTGTCTATACCTCTTGGATACTTCTCTGCTATACATGTTACAGCATATATTATTTGCGACCGCCATTTTCATTTTTCTTTTTCAACTTTCAAGCTATACAATGAACTTTCATCATCCGTGCATGTCGCATGATCTCTACTAAGAAACCTGGTCAAGAATTAAAGGAAAAACTACCCAGGAGGAGAGAAAGCTTGCAAGAGAGAGAGCTATACAATGAACTTTCTTACCGAGGAAAATACTCATTGGTTTTTCGATTTATTATTAGCTCATATATGAACACCATTAGTTGTGCAATGTTTTGACCAGGAAATGTAAACAAAAGAGGGTTAAAGTCAGGTTGGATCGAGAAGAGAGAGAACTAATCTGGACTCTCCACAATCATATCTACGAGGTGCACAGATACAGATATATAGAAACATTGGACGTTCGAGAAAAATAAGAGGAAAAAACAAAAATGGGTTTGGTCAATATGAATAATCTAGTGTGGTTGTTTGGAAGTTTCCAAGGTTTTACTGAAAATAAGAGGGAAAAAAAAAGGGTTTGGTTAATAATGTCTTTAGGCAATAATTTTCTCTGAGGGCTCATTTGCATGATACATGAGTTTCTTGATATTTTTGTTTTTTAAATGGACGAGACAACTTTCTTGAAGTTGACATCATGAACGATGAATAGTGATTTTCCCTAACATATACTTTTGCATGTGATTGCTTGGTCAATTCTACGGTGTGCCGTGGCCATTAAAATTGAAAATCATTCATAGACCCGGTCACCTTTTAATCTCCATAAATAGATTTTCATAGTTGATATCTTAAGGAGTTTGTTGTCAAACAAATCATGATTTATACAGTTTTCCGAAAATAATTGCTACTTATTTAGTTAAAGCAATTGACTTCGATTTTACCTCCGCATATTAAAGCTTAATCATCTGTTCACTGACACGGAATTATTTGGTTTTGTCCAAATATTTGCTAACATAGTTTATTGTCTTGGATGATTATCCATAAGGGGTTGTCCACCACGGATCGAATGATGCCTACTGGATCCCATTTGTGTACTTTGTAATGCTGCTAAAACATCCAAGGATTTTTTTCTTTCAGTTTCAGCTTTTCGAAGGAAGTATGCAAATAGATTTTGCAGCTTCTGAGAACTTCTCAACAAGTACTTTCTTGGGAGGAAGAACTATAATAGACCATCTCACCGCTAGAAATGAAAGTTCTTATCCTATTACTTCTGAAACTTGCTTGGAATTAATACATAGTTGTGTCATGTTTGGATAGGTAGGAATAAGAAATCATGATAACTCAATTATAGTTTCTAACCGTGAGTGACATTTTCTGTTTCATGATAAGAGATGTTAGCTTTAAATTAATGAGTAGATATTTTTAAGAAACTGTTTAGTAATTTTCTGAAAATACTATGCGTCGGATGGATGTTTGATGCATGATATGTTTCATGGTGCTTAATAACTTGATCCACCTAAAATATTTTTGGGGATTTACCCATTTTCTGTAAATAAAGCCCATTATTGTGCCAAAAAAATAACAAAATATGTTCGTTAAATTTAATATGAATTGCTTTGATTGTTCTCCTGGCAAGTTACTATTTGATTTTTAAATGAGGTCCCCTGCCAAGGATTGGTCGTAGTTTCCACAGTTTAGGTTCTGTTTTCTTTGTTTTTTTTGAAAACCATGGGGAAAAAAAGAATAATAGTAATTGGGCATTTGGATAATTGAAAAAATGTTTAGGAGTTTGTCGCGTTACACTGCAAAATGCAATTTCAGTATATCCTGGTAAGCGTTTTTTGAAGTAACTGCTGAGTGTCTTGTATCTGTATGGATGAGTACGCTACATGCCTCTGTAAGAGAGCTGGTCTGTGTGTAATTTGTTCTCTTGAGAAATAAAGTGAAACTCCCTTGCTCTTGTGCCCATCAATTCTGCACTCAATAAATAGTATCGGAACTTTTCCAATTCAACAAGTGAGAGCAGAACCAGAAGGTCGATTATGCTGCATGTTATTAGAGGTGCATGTAAAGCTGTCTACAACATTCAATTATCCACTTAAGAAATCTGGAGAAATAATTATCTTTTCAAACGAAATAGGCATACAGTGGATACAGGAAAAAAAAAAAGATGCAAGTGAAAGATACTTAAATCAGTATATTGTGTTGAGTCGTAGGTTGTAAGGCATGCCACATACATTGCGAGACTAATCAAGAAAATACGCAGGACAGTGAATTTAAGAAATAATGGTATCAGGCGTTTTAATTAGAACAACTAGTGTAATATGATAAGATTTGTCGATGCAAATTTGGACAGCTCAAGTGTCGACATTTTTATGAACATGTGTGTCGAATGGTCTCTAACAAAGAAAACTCGATCTGAAATTGGAGGAACATGCAGGAGGCAAGAAAGCTTGCAGGAGATGGGCAAAAGACGACGAGTAACACTGTCTTACCGAGGAAAATATTTATTGTTTTTTGATTGATTATTGACTCAAATATGAACATCATTAATTGTGCCATTGTTGACCAGAATGTAAACACAAGCGGGTTCAAGTCAAAGCTGGATGGCGGAGAAAGAAAGAATCTGGACTCTCCAAAATCATATCTAGAAGGTGGACAAATATAGCTATATAGAAACATTGGCTGTTTAAGTAAAATAAGAGGAAAATACAAAATTGGGTTCGGAATTCTGGTAATTAATACGAGTTATTTAATGTGTTTGTTGGAGATTTTTCAAGCTTTTAGTCAAATAAGAGGAACAAACAAAAATGGGTTTGGTTGACAAGTTGATAGGCAATAATTTTCTGTTGGGACCCATGAGTGTTTTTTATTTTTTTGAACATGACCCATGAGCGTTTATAGTGCATTAATTTCGTGATACCTGAGTCTTTTAAAATGGATGACCTAATCTACCCTGAAATTGACATCATGGATGACGTATAGTATTTCCCACTGCATGCACTTTCGAATATAATTACTTAGTTAAATATGCGATGTACCATGGCCATCAAAAGAAAAAATCATTCCTCGATCTTATCAACTTTCGATCATGGTAAATAGACTTTCACCCTCGACTATCTTAACGAGTTTATTGTCAAACAAATCATAATTACTAGAGTTTTCCCTAATTTATTAGTGCTTAAATTATTACCGTTTTCAAGTTCGGGCGAGAGTTCTTCGTAAGCAATCCTTAATAAATCACCAATTGTGCATGCAATCGAGTGATTAGTTATGTAATCAAGCTATAAACAATTTTGTTTCAAGTCTGTAACAAGCATGCGTGAGGGGATTAAATGCACAAGTTAGGTTGGACTTTTCACATTGTTGTCTTTTAAAATGGATGAGCTAATCTACCTTGAAATTGACATCATGGATGACGCATAGTATTTCCCACTGCATGCACTTTCGAATATAATTACTCAGTTAAATCTGCGATGTACCATTGCCATCAAAAGCAAATATCGTTCCTCGATCTTATCAACTTTCGATCTTGATAAATAGACTTTCACCCTCAACTATCTTAACGAGTTTCTTGTCAAACAAATCATAATTCCTAGAGTTTTCCCTAAATTATTAGTGCTTAAATTATTACCGTTTTCAAGTTCGGGCAAGAGTTCTTCGTAAGCAATCCTTAATAAATCACCAATTGTGCATGCAATCGAGTGATTAGTGATGTAATCAAGCTATAAACAATTTTGTTTCAAGTCTGTAACAAGCATGCGTGAGGGGATGAAATGCACAAGTTAGGTTGGACTTTTCACATTGTTGTCTTTTAAAATGGATGAGCTAATCTACCTTGAAATTGACATCATGGATGACGCATAGTATTTCCCACTGCATGCACTTTCGAATATAATTACTCAGTTAAATTTGCGATGTACCATGGCCATCAAAAGCAAATATCATTCCTCGATCTTATCAACTTTCGATCTTGGTAAATAGACTTTCACCCTCAACTATCTTAACGAGTTTCTTGTCAAACAAATCATAATTCCTAGAGTTTTCCCTAAATTATTAGTGCTTAAATTATTACCATTTTCAAGTTCGGGCAAGAGTTCTTCGTAAGCAATCCTTAATAAATCACCAATTGTGCATGCAATCGAGTGATTAGTGATGTAATCAAGCTATAAACAATTTTGTTTCAAGTCTGTAACAAGCATGCGTGAGGGGATGAAATGCACAAGTTAGGTTGGACTTTTCACATTGTTGTCTTTTAAATTGGATGAGCTAATCTACCTTGAAATTGACATCATGGATGACGCATAGTATTTCCCACTGCATGCACTTTCGAATATAATTACTCAGTTAAATCTGCGATGTACCATTGCCATCAAAAGCAAATATCATTCCTCGATCTTATCAACTTTCGATCTTGGTAAATAGACTTTCACCCTCGACTATCTTAACGAGTTTATTGTCAAACAAATCATAATTCCTAGAGTTTTCCCTAAATTATTAGTGCTTAAATTATTACCGTTTTCAAGTTCGGGCGAGAGTTCTTCGTAAGCAATCCTTAATAAATCATCAATTGTGCATGCAATCGAGTGATTAGTGATGTAATCGAGCTATAAACAATTTTGTTTCAAGTCTGTAACAAGCATGCGTGAGGGGATTAAATGCACAAGTTAGGTTGGACTTTTCACATTGTTGATCAACATGGCATGTCTTGACAATTGTAGTATAAAAAAGTTTAATAAAGCTTAGAGAAGCCTCTGAAATAAAGTATTGTTAAGTTTGAGCTTAGTCCATTTCATAATTAGGTGGCCTAAACTGGAGATCTCATATCAAATGTATGGGCCATTGGTTTGTGTTAATATTCAATTCTAACCTATTTGAAATAGGAGTTCCATGTCTTAGGGTGCGTTTGGAAACTGCTTTGGATGGGGCTTTGGGGGGCTAAAGGCCTTTGGGCCAAAATGGAGGTGTTTGAGAACTACTTTGCAAGGGGCTTTGGGGGAATGTTGGCATTTGCAAGGCTAAAAGCTCAAGATAGATCCTAGGCTGCCTTGGGCTTTCAGCATTCTCAAAATGCTTCATCACTGTTCACATGTGTACTATTCATCTTCTTCTCCAGCAGCACGGACAAGCTCGAGAGGCCGGCAATGGACTTGGCTGAGGTTGGCGAGGTCGCAGCGACCATCATCGGCCAGTCAGGCGACCCCGGCGAGTCGTCACGGCAACCGCTTGCAAGTCCCAGCGACCACCCGCGAGTCGCGTCGCCGCGACCTAGCTCTGGGTCGTGCAACCTCAGGCACGACCTAGATCTGGGTTGTCGAAGGTCGCGCGACCTCGTGACGATCGGCGCGACCCAGATCTAGTTGCTGTGAGGTCGTGCAACCTCCGGCGACCCAGATCTAGGTCGTGCTTGAGGTCGCACAACTGATCAACTTGACCCAGATCTGGTCGCCGCGAGGTCGCGCGACCTCCGGCTACTAGATCTGGGTCGCGTCAATCGTCATGAGGTCACGCAACCTCCGGCGAAAGGCCGCCAAGGGTCGTCCGACCCTAGGCGGCCCTTGTCAGTCGTCTTCGGGTCTCGCCGGTGGCCGCCTGCCTCTTGCCCCTCGCCGGTGAACTCTTTTATTTTTTTGATAGTTTTTTATTTATTTTTTATTAATCACCAAGTCCTTTATAAATGTAGTTTTTCCAAACACTATTTTTCCCAAAGCTACTTCAAAATGGACTTTCTACATACAATTTACCAAACACCATTTGCATTTTGAAAAACCCCTTTAGTTCAAAGGTGTTTGCATTTTCTCAAAGGCTTTTTCCAAAAGCCTTCCCAAACGCACCCTTAGTGCCTATTGCTTTTGTTCTCGGGCCGCATTCAACCCAAAGCTATAAGTGCTACTCACACCTGCCCTCCTCTTTCTAAGCAGTTTCTAATATTGAACTGTGGGTGCTTTACTTTTATGACATCATCGATCGCGTTTGGTTTCCCCCAAAAATTAACAAACAAAATAGAGAACAGAATAGAAAAAACACTTGAAGATGTCTAAGAGTGATTTGAAATCCTCTCAGCTATGTTGATGCCGAGTAGAATGTTTTCCTTCTTAGCAAAGGACTATTTTTACTCTTCTAATTGTGCATGGCCTATCCAATTGGTCGATGGTATGTTTAAAGATCTTTAAGTTGAGATGAAATGTTTTGGTTATGAGAAAAAAGATGCAAAATAGACAATTATGGTTAGGGTCTTGTTAAGAAGTTCCCCAAGATCATTTAATATGAACATGTTGGGCAAAATCGCTCTACCGGCGTGCCGGAAGAGATATCGACAAAAATCAACGTGATCCAACTTCAGATGATTGGTGAACGATGGAGAACGCTCTACGGTTTAAACTTGGGGGCAATATTTCAATGCTTGTTGCTTTATACATAAGTTAGGCTTATCCCATTGGCTAGTCCGTAGGCCCCTTTGTAGCACCTTGTTTTAGCTTCAAGTTTTTTTTGTAACCTTCAATCATTTGCTTGGTTAGATCTTTGTTTCTTATGTATCTGGTAATAATGCCTGCACCTGGCACCAAAGCGAAATAAGCTCCTCCATTGTAAATGAACCCACTTCATTCGTTGAATTTATGGAAGTGTTTCATTTGCTTCTCTTTAATGAAAGTTATATTTTGTCAAATAGTTACTAATGTAATAGGATCCCCCCTCGTTATTACGTGAAAGTACTAGACCCATAGTGACATAAGAAAGATGGGACGGTTGAGGCTTTGATGGAGTAATGAAAGTGCGAATATAAATGCGATGAAATACAAATTGCATTAGACTTAGAGGAAATGAAATATATTGATTGGAAATTACATGAAAAGTAAATGCTTATGAATGCAAGGAATTGAAATTATGTATAAATTATATAAATGCAAAGGCCTGGTCTGCGCTTGTCCTGGAGCATGGCGCTGGCTTCACAGAGAAGTTGGTAGCTACATCATAGAATTGACCACTTGCGCCTGCCGGCGCGCGAGTTTCTACGTGATTAGATTTTATGCAAAACTTTCGTATTTATATTATATAGTGTTTGCATTTTGGAAAACTAATTATTTTATTCGTAGATCTTCTGTGCAGCCTGTAAATGTGAACTTTTCAATGACTTCTCCATGTTTTATATAAGTACATACATAAATATGTGATATATATATTTATATATACTGTTGGCTATGTACTTGTTGAGTGCATTTTTTTTCCTGTAGTAAGAGGAAAAAGAAGAATGGCTTGAAAATAAAATTGTAGAAGCAACGTTGGAGCTTTATGATCTAGAACTTCAAGAAGTACAAAAAAAAAATGTCGGATAAACCATGTCCTTATTATTGTTTAGTGTAGAGTAATGTGGTTTTCTGGATGCTTGTTTTGTACTTTGCCTTGAGATTTGGTTATTGACGGAATAAAATGGCATGTAAGTTAGCGTTATTCCTCACATGTTGTATTTTGTGTATGCATCTTATTCCAAGTGAGAGTTCTAAGGTTGTTAGAATTTGCAGGAATTCTCACCTAGAACTAAAAGCTCTGTGCAGGGGTACTATATGTATAATTGCAAAGGTGTTAGGACCATGGACGAAGATTGGAATAACAATGATATTTGAATTTGTGCCTTACACAGAGCTTCTATAACTGAAGCTTGCATGCATACAGAATGTCTACTCTGCAAGGTATTAACAGTTACTTAAATTTATCTGAGCTATGCTAACTTATCATGGCTATTGGAATTATGGTTTCCATTCAATTAAGATTATTCTTATTGGATAAGAATTAGTAGAATATTTTCATCATATTGCAATTGAGAGACTCAAGGGAAGTGTTTAAGGATCAAGAGGATTATATATCTTTTAGTATGTTGGCGCAAGAAATTCGGAACACGAGGCAATGATCTTAAAATTCTTCATTAAGCTATGAAGGGAGGTTCTTGCTAAGTTAATGAATATCAATAATTTGGTCGATCAAAATAAACCCGTTTTCAAGTTCAAATGAGAAATCTCCAAGAGCTAAGCAGGCCTTAATAAAATCACCAATCGTGATGTAATCAAGCGATTAATGATGTAATGGAGCTATTAAAACAATATTAGAGAGAAAAATAGTTATGTTCCAAGACCCACCCACGCATGGTTGCACTGGTTGAAGCCTGGCCTCTTGATCGTCAGGTCAGGGGTTCAACTCCTAGAGTCCGTCACAATTCCCAGAGTAGTTCCATGCCTTAAGCAGGGGGGCTTGGCTGGTGAGTTGCTGGGCTAGTCTCCCCCGAGGTATAGTGGTGCTGTGCTCCCGAAAGGTGAGCTAGGCCAAATCCTTAGCATAAAAAAAATAATAAAAAAAAAACAGTTATGTTCTGAGTCTATAATAGATATGTGAATGCACTGTTTAGGTTAGATTTCTCACATACATCCAACGTCTTGAAAACCTTAATAAAAAAAAAAAAAAGTTCAATAAAGTATAGAGTTGCCTCTCACATCAAGTATTACTGAGTACGAGCTTAGTGTATTCCATACTTAAGCAGCCTAAAATTGAGCCTCTCAAATCAAATGCATGGGCCATTTGCCTATACCAATGTTCCAATATAATCGGTCTGAATTAGGAATTTCAAGTTTTAGGGCCTTTTCAAGGTTTTTGCTCTTGGGTCGCATTTAGGCCAAAGTTGCAAGGGCTACTCACACCTGGCCCTTTTCTTCTTTATCAGTGTCTGAGATTGAAATATGGGATTTTTTTTTTTTTTTTTTTATGAATATCATCGATCATGTCTGTTTTCCCCCAAAAATTAGAAAGTTAAACAGAGAACGGAAAAGAAAAAATCTTGTGAATGTCTGAGAATGGTTTATAATCCTCTCAGCTACGTTGGGGTTGAGCAAAATGTTTTCCTTCTTAGCAAAGGACTAGTTTTATATTTTGGATGGCCTTTTCGATGGGTCGATCGGATGTTTAAAAAAGATTGCTAAATTGAGAAGAAAAATGTTTCAGTTTTGAACAAAAAATCATGCAAAATGGACAATTATGGTTAGGGTCTTGTTAAGAAGTTCCTCAAGGGCAGTTAATACGAACACAGTGGGGAAAATCGATTCATGGGCTTGCTAAAAGAGATATTGACGAAAACTAACGTGCGCTAATGTGATTCAGACTCCAAATGATTGGAGCACCATCAAGATCGCTTTGCGGTTCCAAACTTAGGGATAAAGTGTGCAAAAGAGGCTTTGATGACGAAACTGCCAATATAAATGCGATATATGGTTGGAAATTTCATGAAAAGTAAATGCAAGGATTTGAAAGATGCAATGAAAAGATAGATCTCCGGTTCAGTTGAGTGATATCCAATTACCCGTGAACACTTTGATGGGGAAAATCGCTACTTGCACACTTGTCCCACGAACTTCCATTTTGCTCGCGTCTTTAACCAAATAACTTCCATCTAATCCTCAGTCAACAAGTCAAACTTGCAACGATTTAACTCTTTTTCCTTTACCTCGACCATGCATTGTTTATCCAAAGTGCGAGTGTGCTCAATTTATTTTCCTCAAGAAATCGAGTATCCTCTTTCCCCTTGGTCGGGGATTCCATTCGGTCAAACGTCGTTCAGAGCTTCATTAAGTCAACTCGTTCTTCCAATCCAACACATGATAAAAGCGGTTACCAAAAATTTATATGCTCATAGTTGAAGTATGTGACAAAAATTTAAAGTTGCTTTAGTCGACTCCTTGTTAAGTGAAGACCAAGGCCCGTGGGACATAAGGGCCTGGGCCAACGAGTTCAAAATGACGCTGACCCGTCTCAGTTTTATCTGGCTATCCTATTGTCCAAGAGAGGCAAACAAATTAGCAGATTGGGTGGCAAGAGCCAGTAAAAAAGAGAGCTCCCCTCTAATTGGCTTTTTCATCCTTCGAAACCTATGTTGGATATTTTATATTTTGACGTTCACAAACTTGGTTTTTTTTTTTTTTTTGGTCGAAAGATAACATATATTAGATTATAATGTAATACAAGCAGAGGAACTAGCGTCCGAAGATAGAATATCTTGGAACATACACGGAGGGAAGAGAAGCCAGTTTCTAGGTGGCCCTTGATCCCTATGGGCTTTAGCAGCCCAGTCAGCTACTAGGTTTGCCTGACGTCGAACATGTTGAAACGAGAGATTAGGGCATTGAGCAAGAAGATCGCTGAGAATCGCGAAGAGATGGCGCTCCTTCCATGGCGGCCGCTGTTTCTATCGAACGATCTCCACCAACAGGAAGCAGTCAGATTCGATCACGAAGTGTTGAAGATGAAGCCCCTGCTGGATAAGCCGTTGGAGAGCTGATATGAAAGCATAGATCTTGGCTTGGAAAGCCGATCGGGCTGGCACAGATCTGGTTATCACATCGGTAAGAACACCTTTGCTATCTCTGTAAATACATGCTATTGATCCGTGCTCCGACCCCATGCGAAAAGCCCCATCAATATTACACTTTATACATCCCTTTGCAGGCGGTTTTCATCTCCGATCTAAACTGACAAGTTTGTTATTATTTATCTGTACAGAGGGGTGAAAAACCTTGAAGATTCTGCTTTGGGCAAGGGCATCGTTGACGGCTTGGATCGGATCCAGTTGGTGCTGACAAAAAACTGCATTATTGAGTTGATGAAATTCTAGTCATATTACAACTCTAACGCAACAAGGCCAGTGGCCCTGCTCTTGCCAAAGTGGAAATTCGAAAATCTGCTGGGCAATCAGCTTCCAGTCTCCTCATGCTGTCACTGACGAACATTCATCACATTGGAAGCAAACATTCTAAAAGTATGAAACTGCAATTTCCCGTATGGTTATTGCACACTAAGTAATCTAAGTCTCCCACAGGTTTAAATTCATGAACATCCAGAACCAAAAGCTTCTCCAGGATAAAAATTAGCAATATCTGTTAAGCGAAAGTCGCAATAATGACAAACTACACGGAAGCCGGTGGATTTATTGCTCGAGGGAAACGTCTGACGTGTCCGGAAAATCTGAACTAACCAGATTCATGAGGCCATGAACAGTCCGGATGCTAGATGCATCAAAACAGAGACTGATAAAAGAAGCTTGGGTGACTGTCAAATTTGTTAGTGGTTCAGGGGAAAAAAAGTTGTTGAACATGGGAGAGAGAACGGATTCATGGGCAGTTCAGAAATAACGTCGATGAATGTGAGACCAAGATCCTCATATAATGTCGTCTTCCCATTTCACCAGAGATTTTCCGTCCGACCCATAGACTTGAAATGTAAAATCTCAATCATCTCTGGCGGTCCAATAGCGTCAGACGACTTTCTTATGGATGAGCTGTCAATCCTAGTTAATTTCAATGTCTTTAGGTCTCCAGATGAATCAAGTAGATCAACTATCTTTAAACGTTGTGAATTCAATTCAACCATTGGTTCTAATTTTCCCAACTGAGTTTGGAAGCTCCTTTCTTTTGTTGCAGAGCACCTACATGAACAATGTCCTATTAGCTCAATTAACCCTCAATAGAATTCGAAAGCTCCTCTACTCCAGGTACGGCCACAAAGACAAATGTGAAAGTTTCACTGATATTCTCTTTCAGACAGACATGCTGACCTTGTAATAATGCACCAAAGAATTAGAATTATGAACTAATTTCATTACAAAACGAAACATATAGATCCTCTAAAGAGTCGAAACAGAATACAGTTGTATAGAATTTTATTACATAAAAAGCAAATCCGCTCTTTTTCTCTTTCACATCGAACCAAAAGAAGGCTTCAAGAGTCCGTCTTATAATTGCCTTGCTCTCGACAGCCTCGGCAATAACCTCCTGAACTTTTTCTTCGGGGCTGCGAAAATGCACAGTGGAGGGTGGTTTATATTAGTCTGACAAACAGGATTAAAAAGGATATCAAAAGGACGTTATCATTGTTGATTTGATGTCTCAAACAAACTGCAATTTGAAAATCTTTAACTCAAAGCACAAAAAACTGAAAAAAAAAAATGCGATATCTTGGTTGTCGAGAATATAAATAAAATAGCTATTTGCATAAAAAAAATCGTGCACATGCCGTCATTTTGACAAAAAATCGCTGGATATTTAAATGATAAAGATGAGCTCGTGGAGTGGAACTAGAAAAGGAAAGCGGGCAAAGCTATGTCCATGTTGGCCGACGATGCTAAGAACTGAAAGACGAATGGGACGCGCTGATAACTCCCGTTGCTTGGGGAAATGATGCAAAGCTCCAGAAGCAGAAGAACGGCCTTTTACCCATCACTAACCAGAATCATGATCACAAGCCAACATTTTGTGAATGTTCTGCCGACAATCTTGTAGTTGGATCCAGAAAAGCCTATCACAGAAACAAGGTTGGGCGAGAAGGATCGTCACCACATGGTCCGAAAAGCAGAATGTAATGGTCTTATTGCGAGGACACGCGGACGGGCGACCCGACCGAATCCCAAGTGCGCTAATGCAGCGTTAATGCAGGACATTGAGGTAAATCATGTGAATGGAAGGGAGATTGGAAGTAAATCCCAGGGAGAATAGAAGGGCGATGCACTAGAAGATCCAAGCCTTGTGGCAGAACGAGACATGGGATTATGTGAAGAAACCTAGAGATGTGAAAGCCATATCATGTGAATGGATTTAATGCGGAAGAGTCACCTAGATGGTTCAATCTGAGTGAAACAAGGCTCCATTGGTGGCTTGATCTGAAAACTCTGACTTCTTAACGGCAACTCATCTAAGCCAACGTATCGATTACAAGCTTCACTCTCATTTCTTGAAATTTTAAGGAGATTTCTTTGATGGTCACTGAATTTTAGTAGATTTTCCATTCATGTCATGAATTTTGACTTCCACCATTCAAGGCATTGTACTTACCTTTTTTTCTTTTACAATTGATACACTTTCAACTGCAACAATCAATTTTTTTGGATATCATGTCACTATTACATGTTGGCCCATCACTAGTTGATAAAATTTACCTTGAAACTCCTGAAGTTGTGCTAGAAAAGTCTAATAACTCTATAGAGGAGATCCAGCATCTACAGCGTGTATCAGCTATCACCGTCTTCAACTAAATTCCAGTCAAATTCTGGCGTTGACATCCATCAGATGACTAATGGTGAGGTAAGAGTGTTCAACTAAACTTCAGTGAAAACCTTTGCAATAATCAAATTCAACCACTTCTCCAGGGCTGCTGCATTGTACAAAGACAGAAAGGTTCACATTAGCGACTCGAACAAACGTAACTCGAAGATCTTTTAACTCAGACACCAAACAAGAGAATTAAAAAAAAAAAACCGAAACAAAAACTTAAGGTCTCTTTTCCCCGCACAATTCCTCTAGCTATGATAAACTACAGGGATCTATTTGAGGATATCATTCGTCAATAGTTCTTTGATGAACAAACATTCAAAATCTGTGAATCTATTTGAAATAATGTGTCAGTGGAACTTAAAATCAAAGCAAAATTTTGAGAAATCAGGAAATTTCACCTGTTATACTTGTATACTAGCTATGTAACTTTCTCATTACTGAAAAGTCTGCTCTAATTACTTTCAATTTCTTTAAATTTCTAGTTGAATAAAGTAGATCGACCATTTTTAACATTTTAAGCCCAACTCAACCAACAAGTTTATCACACAGCATCCACATCAACATAGATGTGTAAGCTTTAACTAGCCCTTCAATAGAGTTCAGAAGCTTCTCTATCTCCTAGCGCACCCCCTTTAACGACAAATGTGCAAACTTCACTAACCTCCCAATAGAGTGCAGAAGTTCAACAATTTTCTAGATCCAACACATAAACAAGTTACTTGAATATCATTCTAATCTTCCAAACAACATACCTAGCATAAGTATCTTAATCCATCTTCATTTTAAAATGAAATTTCTAGTTCTTCCACAATTAGAATATAAATGCAGTTCTAGAGAACATCATTTCGTGGAATGGATCGATGGAACATCATTTCTTTTTTCTTCATCAATGAATTAAACAAAGGCTTGAGAAACGATTTCCATACAACGGGTATCAGCTATTATTGATCTTCAGGTAAACTTCAGTCAAATTCAGGAATTGACATCAATCAGATGATTCAAAACCTTTGCAATAATTTCAACCACTTCTTCAGGGCTGCAACAATGCTTAGAGACATAAAAAAGTTCACATTAGTCCGATGGGAAACAAAGTGATGCAAAATGACAACCTAATTGTTGATTCAATGTCTCAAACAAACATGAGTTGAATGTCTTTTAACTCATACTCGATAGAAGAGAACCAATTATAATAATAATAATAATAATAATAATAATAATAATAATAATAATAATAATAAAATAATAATAATAATAAAACAAAACCCTAAGGTCTTTCATGGTACCCTTTTGCAAATGGACTATATGGATTTACTTCTGTGGACATGTCTAGGGCAGGGGCCATGTAGTGAAATAAATAAATAATTTCACGAATCTTTTTGAAATTACATGTTGGGGTTCAAAATGAAATCTCGAGAAACCTGAGATCATTCTTACAAGCAATTTTTAGAGATATTCTAACAAAAACAAATTAATTAGTAATATTATATTATCATGTTTACCTATTTTATACATAATGAAAAGAGGTATTTGTTGACACCTAATTTTGGCGATCTTAAAGAAATAAAATAAAAATTACATCAGAGCAAATAAAAGGAAAAACAAGGGAAAATCAATCTGTTTGATCATGAATGGAAGCTGGAAATTCTGATTAGCCACCATTGCTTTGAAAAACATTCAAATCTTAGTAAATGTGGAAGCAATTCCCGGTCAATGATCAAGAGTTAAGAAATCGGGTAAATAAAAAGCAAGAATTTTGATAAAAGGGAATGAATCGAAGCATTTAAGGAAAAATCAATATGATCGCAAAATACTCTCCAATTTACTAATCACAAATTAAGGCAACCGAGAAAAGAAGCTCGAAAATTGTCTGGGATTTTTAGAATCACTATAAAAAGAGGGCCACAGTTTTCGTGAAAAAGAGGAGGCAAGCGTGAGAAAGTACAGAGAAAAAAAAAAAAAAAAACCAAAAGAAAGGGAACTCTCTCGTTTATTAGGGGAAGAGCTCAAAAAAAGAAGCCTTTCTTTTCTCTCAAGAGAAAAGAAGCCTTTCTTTTCTCTCAAGAGAAAAGAAGTCAGCAGCATAGTACAGAGAGAAAGGGAGTGAGCGGACGTGAGGGGGGAAAGAAAAGAAAAAAGAAAAAAGGAAGAAAAGATCTTCTTCGGCGTCCTCCTCTACAGCTGCCCGAGCTCCGCCCGTTTCTCGCCGTGCTGCCCTCCGCCCGCCCGTTCGTCGCCGGCTTCCTTACGCCCAAGTGCCGACGCCGTTGCAGCGCCGCTCGCTCGCCGCCGAACGCGGCCCCTACCGCCAAGCAACGCCTGCAACTCCAGCTGCTGTTTCACGGTCGCCGGAGCTCCGAGCGCCGTCGCCGCGCCTGCACCTCCGCCCGACGCCCCCGCCTCTGCTCACCCGTCGCCGGTGCCTGTCCCCAATGCCCAGCAGCTCGTGCCTACACCCCCGCCCGACGCCGCGAGCACCAGCAGCACCTCCGCAGCCGCGAATACCAGCAGCACCTCCACCCACGACCTGCTCACCCGTCTTCGCTGCTGGTCCGCCCACCAGTCGCCGTGCCTCCCGTTGCCCGACCCCTGCGCCGCCGTCCCCGACCCCTGCGCAAATGGTTGGTCGCAAATCCTGCGCACTGGTCCCGTTTAGGAAAACTCAGTCAAGGTAGTTTTTTTCTTTAACCAAGTTTCGTTATTATTGCTCAAATCAGAACATTGGGTGCCGTCGATATTGATTTTATGAATATTTTATGCATGATCAATACCCCAAAAATCACTATAATTATTAATTTGATTCGTAAGAATTTTTTTTTAATTATACTGATTTTTTTGGCTTTTTGATGGTGTTTTGATTATTAAATTATTATAATTATTAATTCTAATTCGTAAGACTTTGAATTAAACTTTTAATTATTTTGAACTTTCTCATATGTTGTGATGTTTAGGGTTAAATAATCATTAATTTAATCTGTGAGATAGCGGATTATTTTTTCGATTATTTTAATCATTTATTTGAATATCTTGAGTGGTTTAGATATAACATTTATTTAGAACTTGCTTATCTCGAAAAATACTAAAAAAGAAAATCAAATCTTGCATTGGAATATGTTGGTTTCGTAAATTAGTATTGTATTTTTGCGCATTAGGATATGTAGGACTTCATAGGATTGCACATAGATTAGGGTTGGACCTAAATAAAATAAAATAAAAATTGTTAGGTAGGGTCTTAGATAATGTTTTGCATATTTTAATAATCTCATTTTATTTAAAAAAATAATTTTATAAGATAGGATAGGGTTTAAGTCAAATTAACCCCTAAAACATATTAGGAAATTATTCTTTCTCGACAATTTAATTAGTTTTTTTATTACGACTTTTAATAAAAAAAAATACAAAAATATTTGGTCCATGTGAAATAGTTTGCATGATAAGTTCATTAAATTAGAATTTGTTTGTTAATAAAATTAGGTCACGTAGTTTAAATGCGTGTTTTATAGTAAAGTTTTAATTTCAAGATAAGAGAAAGCCCATAAAAAATAATTGCTTGTTTTGTGTGTTTGTTTTTTTGTTGGTGCAATTTATATGATTCATTGAGTGTTAGTGTTTAATAATGATTAAGCATTCGTGCGATCACCCTATTGCATGATAGTAATTTAGTTTAAAATTAAACCAAACTGCCTACAAAGATATTTTTGAAAATAAAAAGAATGATACCGAAAAGGTATTAAAGAAGTCTAGTGTAACCAAGTCTCCATATCTAAATCTCTAATTTGTAGGAGTAAAATAATTCTCTCATTATTTTATTTAAGTGTCTAATTGACATACCAAAAACTTATTTGTGGCGATTTTTAGATAAAATTCATTTAAAAAAAAAAAACTTGAAGCTAAGTCGCGATTTGTTGTGGACTTAGGAGAGCCCAAGTTAAGTTTAAACTTAATAGTGTGCACCTGAAAATAGGTCGCGACAGTACTCTTGTTATACATTTTCTTTGTTTTCACATTCAAACTAGTATAACACCCGTGAGGCACATAATTTATGAGTCCTTTTTTGTTATGGTCATTAATCCAATCAATTTTTTCCATTAGCATGCGTCCTATACATAACTTTTAAAGGTATTCAGTACATTTTCTCCTAAAATTTCTCTATTTAATGCCTATTCTACCCTCATTTCAAATTCAAATAGACAATAAGCTGAAGTACATAAAAGGAAGTTTGCCACTATTGTTTAATCTTTTTATTTATGGAAAAAATATAGAAACCTAGAGCATAAATAACCTTGGTAATAAGCGAAAGAAGGCTTCAGGAGTCCGTCTAACAATTTCCTTGCTCTCAATAACCTCGGCAGTAACCTTCAAAACTACTTCTTCGGGGCTGAGACAATGCATAGGTGAAGGATGGTTTATTTTAGTCGGACAGACAGAAAAGAAAAGAATATTAGAATGACAATCTAATTGTTGATGGGATGTCTTAAACAAACTGTAACTTAAAGATCTTTAACTCACTGTACAAAGAATTGAAAAGCATACGATATCTTGGTTGTTGAAAATGTATATAAAATAGCGATTTGCATCAGAATTCGTGCACGTGTTGGTGCGACAGTTTCTACTCGAAAACACTGGATCACCAAATAATAAAGATGACCTCGCGGAGTGGAATAAAAAGGAAAGCCGGCAAGGCTATGTACATGTTGGCCGACGATGAGTTATTGCCATACATGGAGGATGCAAGAATTGACAAACGAATGGGACAAGCTGATAACTCTCGTTGCGTAGGGAAATGATGCAAAGCTTCACAAGCAGAAGAACGACCTTTTACGCATCACTCACCGGGATTATAATCGCGAGCCTATATCTTGCGAATGTTAAATATCTTCTGCCGACGATCTCGGGATTGAATCCACAAAAGCCTACATCCCAGAAACAAGGACGGGCGAGGAGGATCGTAGTACATGGTCTAAAAGCAGAATGCAATGATCTCATTACGAGGACACGCGGACGGGCTACACGACCAAATCCCAAGTGCGCTAATGCAGCATAAATAGAGGATATTGGCGTGATATAACCATCCTCATCTGTAGGGAATAACTGATCCCCGAAAACCGGATTCGACACTAAATCGAACCCCTAAATCAATGCGGAAGACGAAGCCCGGGAAAAACCACGCATCACCAATCGTAAAGCACACCACGGATTCGAGCGTACCTTGTTAGTCACAGATTAAACACCGTCGTCAATGGAGGAAGAGAATCCGGTCGATGAAGCCTTGAAGGGAAGAAATTTGAAGCCGTATGCCTACTGTTCTTTGGGAGAGAAAACGCACGGGAGAGAAAAAGCGTACGTTGATTTCTAATCCAACAGGTGCCTTCTCTCTCTCTCTCCTCTCTTTTTATACATTCCCCCATCCACGGGCCCTATTCCCGTGGGCCGGGCTTTTTGGGCCCAGCATGGGCGGACGGGCCTTAAGCCCATCACCAATTAAATCCATCATCTCCCACTCGCACATGGTGGTACAAAACCAACATGGGCGGACAGGCCCTACTCATCCCCATCAGAAAAAAATCCATCATAGACTCTCACTTAACATGGTGGGCCGAACAGAATCCTCTTTTCCTCTCTTCAACATTCATACCGGTGAATAATCCGTGCGACCAGCATACTTTGAGAGCTCGTTGCTATACATCTGTTAGGAATATATAGCAGCTCATAATGGGCATCACATCTTGAGTAGATTTAGTATGCAGTACCCTAGATCGATCAATCACATTTATATCTCTCTTGATCTCTTTTAAACAATGATATATATATATATATATATATATATATATATATATATATATATATATTCACAATTATGATTATCCCAAAGACAGTCATAATTGGTTAACCGGTGAATACAAAACTACAATGTGATTCTCCAAAATCGATCTTCCTCTTTCCTTCAAACTCTCAATTTCAATTCAGCTTGCTTTTCTAGAAATGCCCCATTAGATCGAATCAAACTCATGACCATTGGCAACATCCTAAGATAGCAAACACTAAATAGAAATCTTGAGAATAAGTAAGAGTCATGAGGGGACTAAAAAATTGAGGAACTCATTCCCTCAAGAGCCTCACACGCATAAAAGTTGAGATCAAACTTTTTGCCACTCTTATTGGTCGTCTCATGCATACGTAGTATGAAATACGTATTACGGTATTAACTCATTTCCCATGGAGCGCATGTCTACACTATTCAATACCGTACAGATGATAGTTCAAACATACCCAATGTCTAACTTGAGTTCACGTATCTACTTATTCACAAAATTCATCAGAACTCACATCTGGCATCTTAGACAGATAAAGTAAAATATGTGGGGTATTTTACTTTCGAACATCGTAAGAATTATGTCCTCATCTTAACACTCAGTTAAGGCGACATACGTGTTTTAAGCTTGAGCTCTCGATTATCACCTAGATAATAAGCTTAAAAACAGTCTTATCTCTATTTATCACATAGTAAACAGAGGCGATTACCCGTGTGAGTGGGCTAATCTTATATCTGTCCGACATACTTCTCAACTTAAAATAATGCACTGAGCATTAAGATGCATAAAGATCATACAAAGATTCATAGGCATTAATGATGAAAACACAAATTCATCAAATTGTGAACACTTAGGAAATTGCAATATTCAAGACATCAGCCTCTACGCAATCCTAGAGATTTCATATAGCCACAAAACACATCTCTAGGTATTGGCTTTGTCATAGGATCTGCTACCATTCTATGCGTAGTATGTACTCTAAGTTCACATCCTTTTGTGCAACCAAATCTTTGACAAGATTATACTTGGTATCTATATGTCTGGTCTTGCCATGATATTTTGGATATTTGGTGTACGCTTTTGCTGCTTGGCTATCATCGTTAACCAATAACGAATCTGCAGCACTTCCAATAACACCTAAATGATCCAATAATCTCTTAAGCCAAACATCCTCATATACTGCTGCTAATAATGCCACGAACTCAACTTCCA
This sequence comes from Eucalyptus decipiens, assembly GCA_014182575.1. NCBI lineage: Eukaryota > Viridiplantae > Streptophyta > Magnoliopsida > Myrtales > Myrtaceae > Eucalyptus > Eucalyptus decipiens. Next base: position 42,312,704 of record CM024611.1, on the reverse strand, counting down.
TCGTGGACAAGGCTATACACTTTTGTTTCTTACTGCTCCAACATATGGTGTCATTATTCGGTAAGAAAACAAACCCAGAGATAGATTTTCTTTCATCTAAATCTCCTTCCCAATCAGTATCAAAATAGCCTTTGAGTTGCAGATCATTTCCTTAATAACTCAATGTATAATCAACAGCTCCCCTTAGATACCTCAGTATTCTCTTAACGGCTTTCCAACGTGCTTAACTTGGATTAGATTGGTATCTACTCACCATTCCAACTGCAAAACATATGTCAGGTCTTGTACACATCATAGCGTACATCAAGCTTCCAACAACACTAGCATAAGGAACATGTTTCATTTGTTCCTTCTCTTGTGGAGTCCTTGGACACAGTTTATGGCTCAATCCTTCACCTTTTGTAATAGGAGTGTCTATGGGTTTGCAATCTTGAAATCTTAACTCCAAGAATGTATGCAATATCACCCATGTCTTTCATCTCAAAGTTGGAAGACAACGAATTCTTTATAGTATTAACAAACTCCATATTACTTCCAGCAATTAATATATCATCAACATATAATGATATGATCACAAATTGATCTCTGGATCTTTTGATATATACACAATGATCCTTATCTATCATTGTAAAGTCATATGCCATTATGCATTATGAAAAAATATATACCATTGTCTCAACAACTGCTTAAGGCCATATATCGACCCCCAAAGTCGACATACCTTTTCTTCTTGGCCTTTCACTATGAAAATAGTAGGTTGTTCCATATATATTTCTTCCTCTAATTCTCCATTGAGGAAAGCAGTCTTTACATCCATTTGATGTAACTCAAGATCCATACTAGCTATTATTGCCAGAATAATGCGAATCAAGGTAAATCACACTATAGGAGAAAATGTATCTTCATAATCAATTCATTCATGTTGATTATACCCATTCGCCACAAGGCGAGCCTTATGCCTTTCTATCAAGCCATCAGTCTTTCGCTTTATTTTGAGAACCCATTTATTCCCAATTGCTCTGCGTCCTTTTGGAAGATTAACCAGTTCCCAGACATGGTTTGACTTCATTGACTCAATTTCCTCTTTTATTGCATAAATCCATTTTTCCTTACTAGGACAATTTAGAGCCTCATTAATATTTCTCGGCTCATCCTCATCTCGTGGAGTAATCATAAAAGTTTCATCTTCAATGTTAAAACGTCGACGGGGAATACTTTGGCGACTTGTTCGCCGTATGGGAAATTGCACACTTAGCACATCATTTCCCATTATGCTCCCACTTGGATTAGGTAATGATGATGTCGTCTCATCATATGATTGCAATTGAGAATGAGTTGAATTCAATTCATCACTTCTCATATTACTCCCACTTGGATGAACTCCACTAACATCATTATCCTGATCCAAGGTCTCAAATAGGGAGTAATCTTCTCCTATTTCGCCCTTCTTAGGAAATTCATTCACTAAGAATGTGACATCCCGTGATTCAAATTCACTTATACTCCCACTTTCCTGCTCACCTATGAACACATACTCTTTCGAGTGTTCGGAGTATCTCATGAAAATACTCTTATTTCCTTTGGGACCCAATTTCCCAAATTTGTGAGAGGACTCATGTGTATAGGCAGCACAACCCCATGACTCAAGAAAACTTAAGTCCGGTTTTCTACTTGTCCATAACTTATATGGAGTGGAAGCAACTGATTTGGAAGGCATCCGGTTAAGTATATAGGCTGCAGCTAACAACGCATCACTCCAAAAAGTGATAGGTAAGTTAGCATGCCCCATCATTGACCTAACCTTATCCAGTAGGGTTCTGTTTCTTCTCTCTACAACACCATTTTGTTGAGGAGTATATGGAATAGACAACTGTTTTTCTATTCCTTTTTCATCACATAATTTTTTGAACTCATCAGATAAAAATTCTTGACATCGATCGGATCTCAATACTTTTATTTTCTTATCTAATTGATTCTCTACCAGGTTCATAAACCTTTTGAAACAACTTATGCTTCAGATTTATGAGAAATCAAATAGACATATCCGAATCGAGTAGAATCATCTACAAAAGTGATGAAATAAACAGCCCCTTGCCTTTCTCTCACATTCATTGAACCACAGACATCAGATTAGATTAAATGCAGAGGAAATTCAGCTCTTTTACCTTTTCAAATGGTTTCATTGTCATTCCCTACTAGGCAATGCTCACATCTGGGCAAATCGACTTTTTCAATGTTGCCCAACAAGCCCTCTTTGGCTAGTCTATTCATATGTTGTTGGCCCATATGACCAAGTCTAGCATGCCACCATATTCACATCATTTTCATATAAAGTAGAAGACGTGAAACAAGGGAATAACATATTGACATCACCACAGTCAACATTTAGTACAATAAAACCATTCAGAAAGTGACCACAACCATAGTAGTTTGTATCCAAATACAAATTTACACCTCTATTACGGAAGTTCACACTAAAACCAAGCTTGACCAACACAAAAAAAAAACAGACACTTAAATTTCGACGAATCTCCGGAGCATATAGAACATCATGTAGGAACAAAATGCGTCCACCACGCATGTTTGATTGGCAGGTGCCAATCCCTTTAACTTCAACTTTGAAGTTATTTCCCACATAGATCCACATAGTTCCAGTTGGTATCGTCGGAATTTCACGAAGGATCCTCTATCATTTCTTACATGGTCTGTCGTTCCTGAATCTACAGTCCACAAAGGATTGGATTCAGCCAATAATGCAGAACTCGACACATAAGCAAAGTTCTCAAATGTGCAAGAGGTGTGTTACTTTCTTTGGCTCACGACGCCGCGAGCATAGTGACCTATCTTGTCACAATTGTAACACCTCACCCTTGACATTTTCTTCACTCGATGACGTTTTCCTCTCTTTTGTTGGTTAACTCTTGATTTCTTGCAACAAAGACTTGATCATTTGCATTCCCACATATTGAACGAATCAATACGCTTGCGCTTAGAGCTCAAAGCCCTTTCGAGCTAGAACCAAAGATTGCAAATGTCTTTTTCGGCTCAAATGCCGTTAAGCGGTCCTCTGCTAGCTCAAGGTGGCGCACGACATCCTCAAGATCTTCCATAATATGGTCAAGAGCTTCAAGTGCTTCTTGCTTTTCCAGCACATATTGAATCTTCATATTCAATATTTCACAATTGTTGCCGTTCATATCAAGAATCACATTCTTAGTTGCTTTGAAACCATCAATCAACACATCGTACATACATGCACGAATAATTAATGCCTATAATTTATGCATCCCTATTTGCATAGACCCATCATATTAATGAATAATTTCAAGTAAGGCTTCAGAATCAAAAGGTCACTATGTTTCCAATCATCCTCCAAAAATCCTAACTTAAAACTATCATTAATATGATTGTCATATGCAAAATCAATTCTATGAAGCTACAAAAACTTCTAAAACTACCCACAGCTAATTAGCAGTAACAGAAAGCAAATACTTATCGACATACAATAGAACAATTATACTTCCACATAATACAACTAACATATTACACTAAGCAATATATACAGAGAAAGCATAGAAAGAGATATTCATCATAAAAACATCTCAAAATTAATGTATCATTCAAAATATCTTAGAAAACCGAAAGCACAATTGTCAACCATGGAAAAACTTTTGGAGAGCTTTCATGTCGCCACCAAGGCGCATTCACCCTACGCCATGTGGCGCTCATTCTAAGGGTTGAAGTTTTGGCCAACTCAATCCTATAATACTCTCTTACAAAAGCTTCCACTAGCCTCCTATAACCCGGGACCACGTTGACCTCTCATAGCCGATCTAACACTGCTTGCCATTTAGGTGGAAGAGTGTTCATCAAAGCCGGCATAAGATAACCATTCCAGATGATTTCCTGTATCATCTGATTGACCCTGACCACATGTGATACTAAATCACCGTCATGCCACCGATAATCAGCTAAATCTTTCATCAGCCTTTTAAGTCTTGCATTTCCCTCGTCCGTTCTCGGATTGCAGGTATCCGTGCATGACGCATCATAGTTCCTGCAACAAATGCAGAACGAAAAATGGATCACTTATAATCCATAATGTATATTAGGGAAAATACATAATTTTCCAAAATTCATGCAACACATGCATAATAAAAAAAAATTGATTACATATAAACCACATAGGCATACATGAAAAAAAGAAACAAATTCCTTCTTTTTTTTTTTTTTTTTTTTTGGGTCAACGGTCAACGGTCAAAGTCAACGGTCAACGGTCAGCGGGTCAACGGTCAACGGGTCAGCGGGTCGGGTCAACGGTGCGCGGGTCGGACCGGACGGACTGACCGCACGTGCCTCGCGCGTGCGGGGGATGACGTCACGCAGACGTCATCCGACACGTGCCAGCGCGTGCTCGCGTCCGCGAGTCGGGTCGGGTCGCCGGCGGGTCGGGTCGCCGGCCGGTGACCGCCCCGGCGAACGTTGTCGGCGATGACGTCATCGGTGACGTCATCCGAGCGGTTACCGACCGTTGGATGACGTCACGATGATGTCATCACGTGACGCCAGCACGCTGTCGGTCCGCGGACCGGCGCGTGCGTTCGCCGGCCGTCGCCGGCGCGCACGTGCCGGTTCGTCACCGGCGCGTGCGGCGCACGCGCTGGCCATTGCCAGCGCTTCCGGGCGCGTGCGGCGTCTCCCGGCGGCGGTCAACCACTCCCCGGACTCGTCTCGACGTCGCCTTTCACCCAGTGCTTTCAAATTTCAATTTCGACATACGCAAACACAGAAAAAACGACGTACAGTGCTCGGGTGTCGAGATTTCACGCCCAATCCGTACGGCTGAACGTTTTTTGCGAAAATTCAATCAAAAACATCAAAACCAGATCGGGAAAACGTGAACTAGGGCTCTGATACCAATGTAGGGAATAACTGATTCCCGAAAACCGGATTCGACACTAAATCGAACCCCTAAATCAATGCGGAAGACGAAGCCCGGGAAAAACCACGCATCACCGATCGTAAAGCACACCACGGATTCGAGCGTACCTTGTTAGTCACAGATTAAACACCGTCGTCAATGGAGGAAGAGAATCCGGTCGATGAAGCCTTGAAGGGAAGAAATTTGAAGCCGTATGCCTACTGTTCTTCGGTAGAGAAAACGAACGGGAGAGAAAAAGCGTACGTTGATTTCTAATCCAACAGGTGCCTTCTCTCTCTCTCTCCTCTCTTTTTATACATTCCCCCATCCACGGGCCCTATTCCCGTGGGCCGGGCTTTTTGGGCCCAGCATGGGCGGACGGGCCTTAAGCCCATCACCAATTAAATCCATCATCATCTGAAGAAGTAATTCACAGGGAGAATAGAAGGGCGATGGAGGAGAAGATCCAAGCCTTGAGGCAGAACGAGACATGGGATTTTGTGATGAAACCTAGAGATTTGAAAGTCATATCATTGGACTGGGTATGATAAGCTGAAGAGTCCCCCGGATGGTTCGGTCGAGTGAAACAAAAGGCTCCATTGGTGGTTTGATCAGAGAACTCCGACTTCACTCTCATTTCTTGAACATTTCTGGTAGATTTCATCGGTGGTCAATGAATTTTAGTAGATTTCACAATTATGTCAAGAATTTTGACTTCCACCACTCAAAGCACTGTACTTTCCTTTCTTTCTTTTTTTTTTTTTTTTTTTTTTTTCTATTATTGATACACTTTTAACGGCAACAATCAATTTTCCAGTAGTGTGCTGACAAGGTGAACACGTTGTGGTGATGGGTGAACATGTGTAGTGACATGGCATCCAAAAATTGGCCGGATGTTCACCATGTCAGCGTTTTCCAGGAAGATTTTCAATTTGTGCATAATCCAGCCAAAATGCATCATTAGGTAATATAAAGTGTTAATGTTTGATGCTCTTAATGAAAGAAATCAGGATTCAATGATCTTCAATCAAATATTTAGGCACATCCACGTATCTGGCGTTAAGCTTACAGAATACCTCTTCAACAACCAAGTCTATTAGTTCCTCTTGGCTGCAGCAAAATAGAAAATTTTTGTTTTAGTCAATGACATGAAAGAAAAGGGTAAAAATCCTCGCGGATATGATGATCTCTCTTTCTCTAGGGACCATGCGGTTAAATAAGTCAACAGTTTCATATGCTATGGATGGAAATTAAGCGGCACAATCAGTTAATACACGTGTTGGAATTTCATGGAATGTCACTCAATTTTATGTACGAGAGATGATTCAGATAATGCATGAGCCGATTGGCATGAAGGAGATATTCTTGTTGGAATGGACGGAGTAAGATTCAATTTTTTTTTCATAATGCTAGGATCGACTAACTAACATTCAGCGACATATGATCCAAAGTGCCAGTATTGTTGAGATATATTTATAGGATTGAGCTGATGTAACAGTTGAATTCTGAGATTAAAGAAAAAATTCGGGGACTCAAGCAAAATCGAAAGAAGCACTACTTTTTGGCAAAAAAAAAGGGGACAGATTTTAGTTGGTAAGTTCTCACTAGACCTATCTGACCATATTCAAGTAAGAGTCATCGGATTCACTCATAAATTGAATTAAATGTCGCGTTGCTTTATTCCTAAAATTTTGAGGACAAAAACTACTGCGTTTATTAATAAGAACCAAAAAAATTGAGGAAATTTACCCTTTCCGCTTAAGATCCCATCCCTTGAGACGTGCAACCTTTACAAGAGCACCCTCCCACCGCTTCAATTCATCAGGGCTGAATCTCTCCGCGTGCTTGGCTAAGGCATTTGTGTACAATTCGATTTTGAGTTTAACATCATCAGGTTCCACATCATAAAAGGTGGGAAGTATCTCTTTCTTCTCATTTGATTTTGAGGTACATTTTTCCATATGCACAACCTCACGGAGACACCACAAACTGGCAGCGTAATCGTGAGAGAAGATAGGTACGTAGATTCAAGACTTGTTAAGTGCTTTCAAAAGCTCTCCACCGATTTCTTTGCCAACTCGGAGTTCTTCGTTGTCTAGAAAGACATGGAATCCAGCGAGTCTCCATCTACGGTAAAGGCAATCGGTGAAACACGTCGTACTCTGTTCCCGATGTGTTGAACGCCTCGTTCTCTTCTCTCGACGCATCGTCCGTTCTTGAGGTTGACTCCGAGTCCCTCCTTAACACCTCGTTCTCTTCTCGATACACATCCTCTAGTCTCGAGGTTGACTCCGAGTCCCTCCTTAGCGCCTCGGTCTCTTCTCCGGACGCATCATCTGTTCTCGAGGTTGACTCCGAGCCCCTCCTTCTCTTCGATTTCGTGAGTTGTCCCCAGGCAAAGTTTCTTTTTTTGTCCATCATCTGCCAACAATAGCTCGAACAGAAGCGCAATCAGAGCACATACAGTCCTCCTACAGTCAAAGCAAGGATGATCATTAGAGCCCGACTTCCGTTGAATTCCATCTGTGGGCCGATCCTCTCAGCTGTATTCATCCACGGAAGAGAACCGCTCTGCGAAAAGAGCTAACTGGGAGGGTAAAGTCAATGCAGGGAGGTTGAAGGCGAGTTACTGGGAAACGAAGGGAGTCGGCAAAAATCAGAACATGGTGGCGCACAGAGACGGAGAGTGAATGATACAGGGCAAAGGGCAAAGTCGTCCTGGGAGGAAAATTTGTGAAGACCGAGTCAGGTGGGACGCACGTGGCCCAACATCAGGGAGTCGAATATTAGAAAAGGAAAAATCTTACGGGCAAAAAAAAAAAAAGGAGGAAAGGGGCAAAATTAAAATTTCGGGAAGAATTTAACAGAACATTCCATGTTTTTAACGGCTTTGGAAGGACATTGGCTAGTTTTTTTTTTTTTTGGACAAGAGGACATTGGCTAGTTTAAGTAAATGGTAAATAATTTGAGTTTTTTTTTTCCTTCTAGTCTATTCATGCTTTTCACTGTTACTTGGCGAAAAAAAAGTAAAGGAGCTAGAAGATAGTAAAAGGTGGTGGGTTTTTCTCTATAGCAAGACAATAACATTAAGTAAAGTTATTGGACAACAACCATTGGGGGTTCGTCCCATTGGCCACCCTTCCAACTTGGAAGGAGGAGGTTGCGGGTTTAAATCCTCACATTCTCAGGGGGGATTTGGGTGGGGACGATTTCATTTCAGGAGTGAGTTTTGACTCCCACGCCCTGCAAGGAGGCAAGGGTAAAAGTATGAGAATGAGTGTTAGAGTATGATTAGAGTAGAACCAAAAAAAAAAAAAAAGTTATTGGACATTAAATGGTGGTTAAGTAAGGTGATTGGATATTGAATAGTGTTTTTTAAATCAACTAATTAGTTTGTTCAGATTTTGCACATGAAAAAATTAGTTTGTTCAGATTGACTTTCATTTTTTATTTTTTCTCTAAAACTTGCCAATACACATCTTGGTTTTTCAATCTTAGATCCGAAACCTTTACATTAGTCTAATATTGGCCGGTGTGTCAAAATACATTTTTTACCATTTTTTTATTAATTGAAGGAACATTGGTTGTCTTGTAAGGTGTTCTTTAGGAACATTGGTTATCTTTTAATAATTCATCTTTTAATAATTCAAGTGTTATCGCGACCCTTTCGAAACAAGATAACCAATTCATATGAGAAATGAATTACATAGGTCGTTAAGGCCCTATTTATTTAATTGTGTTTCTGTTCCCCGAAACAAAAATTTCTTTTCTTTTGTTAATTACATAGGTCGTTAAGGCCCTATTTATTTAATTGTGTTTCTGTTCCCCGAAACAAAAATTTCTTTTCTTTTGTTCCGAGGAACAAAAAAAGAACAGAAACACGTTTGTTTACACTTTTGTTCCCGAAACAAAAAATCTATATTTTTGTTCCCAAAAAAAAATTTGGAACAGAAACAAGAAACATGAAAAACCTATTTCTTATTCTCGGAAACACTTTTTGAAGAAACAAAAGAATAAAAACACAAAGCTTTTTTCTTTTTTTCTTTTTTCTCCTTTTTCTTCTTCTTCTTCATTTTTTCTTTGGCCGGCGACCTTGCTAGAGCATCACCGGCCCCTGGCGAGGCTCGGCCTCGCCTTGGCTAGGCGAGCTTGAGCTCACCCAAATCCAGCTAGGCCGAGCTCGCCCAATCACTGGCGAGGCTCGGCCTCGCCGAGCCACCGCTAGGTCGGCGTCGCCCGGCCGATGGCCCAACGAGCGTGAAGCCACCGGCCAAAAGGAAGAAAGAAAAAGAAAGAAGAAAAAAAGGAAAAATAAAATAAAAATATTTTAAAATTAAAATAAACAAAAAAATTATACAAGTTTACTAAATGTGTTTCTGTTATTTTTCTATTCTAGGAACAGAAATTTTGTGTAGTTACCAAACACGTTCTTTTGGTAAAAAATGTTCCTTGGAACAAAAATAGTTTTTTCTATTTTTGTTCCCGGGAACAATTTTTGAACTGAAATGTTACCAAACGCGCCCTAAGCCAACCATCGGTTAATCTCATTTGGCTTTCTCTACAAACTATTGAGACCTTTAAGGGATACCACAAACACACAATTATTTGTGGACAATGTAGGCTTTATCCAGAAAATGAAGAGATTCGTGGGTATTGGCCACTGAAATGATTCTTTTCTTTTCTCTTTCTTTTATGATAAAACTTCACGCAATTTTTTTCCGTTTTGCAAGATTTGGCCCCACTCCCAAAATTTTGTGATTTCTATTAAATAATTTCCAGTATTTTGTTTTTTCAAGTTACACCTGCACCTTGTCCTAGTCCATTCTTGTGTTGATCGTGTTTTTAGTTTCTTTTCATGCCAGTGAAAATTCGGGCCACTACCATCTGGGCTCTATTGAACATTCTGACTTGGACCCGATTTTCCTTTTTACCTTAATATTTTTCATAACTAATCTTTTGACTAAGCTTTGCGGTTTAAATACAATTACAATTTGGGCTCTATTGAACATTCACTTGTATAATAAGTCACTTACTAAACAAATGAAGAGATATTACTTGGAATGGAATTCCAATTCTTTTTGTTTTTTATAGCAATTAAGTATTTCCAAGTCCTACTTATTGCATTGGCATATTTCAGGTGTCTAGAATTCTCTTCAGCAACCAATTCAAGTACTTCTTCGAGGCTATAGCTTTGCACAATAGAAGAAAACATCTATGTCCGTTAGGCACACAATACAAAAAATATCAAAATGACAACCTAATTGGTCTACATCTACACCAAAATTTGGTCCGACATTGCTCAAATTGAAAAAAGTCAAGATGCTTATCACAGAATAGGAAAAGAACCGAATGTATATAATCGATTTCATGTGACATAAGTATGTGATGGTAAACTCCTTTGTTTTATGGCTCCATTCTTGTCGGCTTGGCTTCATTTGTTTTTTGTTCTTACTTGCCCGCCCCACTCACTGCTAGGGGTGAGCATGGTTCGGGTTGGTCCGGGCCACCCCCTAACCCTATGACCAACCCGTACAATGTCGGTCCTCAATTTTTAGGACCGAGGACCGACCCTATTGAGCCTGGGACCAAGGACCGGACCGACCCAATGGGTTCGGTCCGGTTCCAGGGTCAATCCGGGACCGATCTATAATTTTTTTCATCTTTTTTTTCATACTCCCTAAAAAAGTAAAGCTACAAAAGTATTTCAATCAGTGTATGAAATCAACAATGTAACATATAAGACGAAAAAAAGTATCTCAATAATTTTTTTTCGTCTTGTATATACATAACTAGATCTAATGAATTTTTTTTCATCATGCATATTCATAACTAGATCAAACACAAAGCTTCCCAGTTTCTTCTCCAACAAAAGAGATAAGCCACTAGAACAGAAGGAAAAAACAGGCCTAACTCTACGGTCTATCTAAATGCCCGCATTCCAAAATTGCAAGAGCCATAGTGATTTGAATAGAATATACATTATACAGAAAAGGTATTAATTTTACAAACAGATTATTCACCGGAGGGGGGAGAACCCATTTTTCGCATTGCAAGATCTACAACGCTCCTTGGACAGTACAACAATGTCTCGGATGTCGCTGATAAAGCCTCGGCACTAGTCACAGGACATCTTTTCTGCAACAACTATAGCCTTGTCCGGCTGCTCCCGTGCTAAATCTTCCTTTTCAGCTTCGCAGCTACTTCAAGATTTGCTCCCGAATGTTGTCGATGGTAACGCAAACCACGACGTATATGAACGCCGTCAAGAGACCAATACCAAACTGTCAAGTTAAGTAGACACTGATGCTCTGAACAAGTTTAGTCGTCAACAACTACTTCACAAAAGTCTACACCGCGTCTTAAATTTCAGAGACTCGTCTTTTTAAGTTCACCTGTGAGCAAGCGAGTTCTTATAGTCGTCAGGTTCCAGAAGGCCATGATTGCTGATGCGGCCACGATTTTCTTGTGGGAGCAAGCAACCCACGCTTCAAGAACCCACCATTTGGAGCACTCAACTATACAAACCGAGGTACGCTTAGTCTATAAGCATAAGCAGGTAAAATTTATATACGTTATCAGCAAACGTATGTACCTTTTTGGCTTATCCGAGCTGAATAGTGCAAGTATAGTTTCGGGGCGGTGAAGCTGACAAAGAACCCTGCTCAAAGTCAAAAAGAATAAGGCATTAATATTCATTGCAAAACAGGTTCTCACTTTGGTGCAGTACAATTATGAGCTTGCTCTCACTAACCAATTGCGCATAGCCTCCGAAGCGTGATGAGATGGCCATATTCAGCTCCAAGAAGGAGAAACGGAGCTACCCGATCGTAGAAAAAAAAAAAAGTCGATCAAGGATGAACGACCTAAGCAATCTGCATATAAGGATTGAACATGAATACTAGCCCACCACCACGACGTACTTTTAGGGTCATGGATGGCTCTCCCGAGAAAAGCTCTCGCCTCTTTGAAATTGCGAGATTAGCAGCAGGAAGTATCAATCTAGCCACTCTCAAGATGTCATCTTCTTTTAACTGGATGTCACGCCTCTTCTCAATATTATTCCCGCATCGTTGCCGCACCTTAGCTCACAAATTTATCCAAATGGAGAAACAGAGCAAACGCTAGAGTGAGACTATACCTTTGACAGATGGAATTGGAGAAGAAAGATAACCCCAACAAGAGAAGCCCCAGTTGGCAAATTGCAGAGAAAATGCTTATAACATAAGCCATCACGAAGATAATAAGATATCACCCTTCACCAGGTGCTCTTGCAATCAAAAACCCATGTAGACATAAGCCAAACATACAAAAAATGACTTCATCACACCTGAAGCTAATTCCTTGAGCAAAGCAAGAAGACAAGAAGCAGAGAGACCCTACACCAAACCAGAGTGTCGATTTCGCGACATCTCTCCACAATATCAAATCAGTAATCCCCTGTCCGATTCGGTCCAGATTCTTATTGTCCCTCGAAAAATCAGTTCCTTCACAAAAAGCAAATCGAACATCCAACTCGCAAGATTAGGAACATCCATCAACAATGCGGCATTGTGCAACTAAACTATAAATACCATTAGTATTAGTGATATTGATAGAACATCTCACCATATATATTCATTCAATGTGCAAGCTCTATTTATTGATGGTAATCTCCTTGGTAAGACAATCCATATCTGAAAAAAAGAATTCATTCATTAGATCTACAAACGAATTAACAAGGAAAAAGAAATATGCATAATTTAAGCTTACCCAATTCAAACTTTTCAGCATTTTCAATGCACTCTTCAACATTAATAGGCACACGAGCAGCTCTCAACCAGTCTTGAGTACAAATTAAAGCTTCCACCACTCTAGGAGTCAAAGAACTTCGAAAACCATCAAGCACACGGCCCGAAGTACTAAAAGCCGACTCTGAAGCAACGGTAGTTACAGGAATGGACAAAACATCTCGAGCTATCAAAGATAAGATTTTATATTTTGAACCAGTACTCTTCCACCACATCAAAATGTCAAGATCAAGAATATCTTCAGATTCCTCTTCAAGATACCGTTCAAGCTCCGATTTGTTGTCATCGCGCCCCCTTTTCTTTTGGTGGAAAAAGCTTTTTCGCCAAGCTTTGATGTTAACCTCATCACTCTCATCATTTCCATCGATATTGGAAGCACTGCTACTATCAACAGGTATAGATTGACCACCCAAATATTGATGACCATGACTAGAAAAAGATTGCTCATAAAATGCATATAAACGCTCCAGCACGTACTTCACCTTATCATGCATTTCTTCAATTTTTGTTTCATCATCATAAATTTGCTCAAAACAGAACTTCACATAATGCAACTTTTTTGTAGGATCTAATGCCACCGCAATTAAAACCATCATGTTTACTTTATCCAAACTCCCATAGTATTTATCAAACTTCCCCTTCATCTTCACACCCATAGCTCTAAGCTTGGGATCCAAAGCATTACTTGCATCTTTCAAATATTTATATAAAAAGCTATCCCCTCAAAATGATCATTCGAAGTGGTATATAAACTCCCTGACATTTGATTGGTAGCATCATAAAACTGCTTCAGAAATTTGGAAAGAATAGTGGCATTTTCCCAATCTTCATTTTTAGGAGGATCATTGCTAAGCTCAGATTGGAAAGACAAATCATCTTCTACCATCCTTTCAAAAGCTTTTCTGAATTTTATGGCCGTGTGTAACATGAGATAAGTGGAATTCCATCTAGTGGCAACATCTAAACAAACCAAACCCTTATGAGTGATTCTTTCAACCTCAATGCAAGATTGGAAAGCTTTAGCTCTCATGGGAGAACTCCTCACATATCTAACAATGTTTCGGATGCGTGCAATAGAATCACGTACCTCGGACAAGCCATCTTTTACAATCAAGTTCAATATATGAGCAGTGCACCTCATGTGTAAAGCCTCACCAGCTAAGACCAATGACCCATCTCTTGAAAATTTATCTTTCAAATAATCAATGGCAACATCATTCGCACTAGCATTATCCACTGTGATTGTAGACACATTTTTTTCTATTCCCCATTCATAGATGCATTTTTCAAGTATTTTCCAAATCTCCCTGCCTTTGTGACTGTGTATCACCACAAAATTGATAATCCTTTTGTGTAATTTCCAGTCTTCATCAATGAAATGTGCAGTAAGACATAAATAGTTCAGATTTTGAACAGAAGTCCATGTATCAGTCGTGAGTGCAACCCTTGATCTAAGCTTACCAAAGAAAGCCTTCAAAGAACTTTTTTCATTCATATACAACTTGATGCAATCTCTAGCTACCGTAAATCGTGACAAATGTGTGAAGAGAGGTTGTATCTCAGTAATAAAATCACGAAATCCAGCACGCTCAACCAAAGAAAATGGTTGTTCATCAACGATGATCATCCGAGCAAGCATGTACCTAGACCGGTCTTGATCAAATTTCCATGTTGTTAAGATATTACCACTGTCATTACCAGTACCAGTATCTCCCCTTGCCTTGCCAAGCACATTTGCATCACGTGGTGCAAACAATTTTTGCCTCCTATCTATATTGGGAGGATACTTATTGCACTTTTTCAAATGCTTCAACATTGTTGAAGTACCATTGTTAACAGTGTATGAGTACTCCTTTCCACAATGAATGCACTTTACCATACATGTTTTTTTTGTCTTCTCATCTATGGTTCTTGAAAAATTATCCCACGCAATAGATTTATCCGTTTTTCGCTTCTTACAAAGAGGAGGATGATTAGTGGATACCTTGGTTGACTCTTTTAAGTTTTCTTCACATCCATGGCTAGACGATTCCATCATAGGACTGATCTCGTAGCATTCCTCCACTTCAGTTGAAATATTATCTAAATCCATCAAGTTCACCTGAATATTTAAGTACCAGCACGTAAGCTTCAGCGCTGCACTCACTGATGAAACAAAAAATATCAGCTATGGTTTCATTTTTGAGGTGGCAACATCAAATAGCTATTCAGAAACTACATGCAGCAAATAATAGAAAAATGCAACATCAAATAGCTATTTATATGTTAGGTGGTTGAGAACCATGACCGCTACTAGTCTTGACAAGGAAAAGGTTGGGGGGGGGGGAAGAAATTTTACCAGGAAAGAAAATGCAGAAGTTAAGTGATAAAGAAAAAGGGATCTTTAGAATGATTTCCCTGAAGAGAAGGAAAATTGACAAACTTGGGATCTACGGAAAGTTACTCATGTTAGGTAAAGTTGTACCACTTTTCAAGGGTGTGATTCATTCAAATTAGTAGTAGAATAGCACATCAGAATCTTGTGATAGGCACTTCACTAGATCCGAATATTTGCCAACATGAGGCATCGAGCAGAATTTATGAAGGCCTAAACATAGTAAGAGGAGCTGAAGTAATCAACAAAATCATAAATTGAGGTCAAAAGAGCAAAAGGACACAAAGCCGAAAAAGAAAAAGTGGGCACTTTGTTCTGAAATTTAATTATTATTCAGACTAAACTATAGCTACGTAGCATCCATAGTTACTCGATAATGATGAGTTCATAAAGTTTAGAGAGTTTGCCGGTGCATATCTATAATAAAGTGATTTTTACCTTGCCACACAACTCCCAAGTCAAGTGAATTTGGCTTGATTCTTGTGCCAAATTAAGTCGATTCTCTGGAAAAGTCGTTAGCACTACAATGATGGAGCCTGCAACCAATAGAAAAAGCCAATTTCTTAGAAAATCCACAAGACAATTTGAACCCATACTTGTAGGAAATTCTTATTTCATCCCAAAATGCTGCAATTTTTTTTTAGCATTACCAATTGTATGCTCATTGTCAAATTGAGTGGCCTTGCTTCAGTTGCTAAGCCCATGAACCTGCTCTTTTTAAATCAGGAAATACACAAAAGAGAGCCAAGAAGTTGATCCTCTTGTGATATACGCACAACTTCAAATTATTTTTCCTGACTTCAATTGATCATGTCTCACATGGTATACAATCGTGAACTTAGCTCAAAGACCGGTCTCCAAAATGCTTGCGCGCTACTATGATTGGGTCAGCAAACAGAGAGTAGAGGGCATGACGACTGACGAGAGGCAGACAGTCCAGCAAGTCCCCCGTTGTAAGTGAGAAACTTAAAAAAAACAGAAAAATGTGTTCCCGAGTGAGTAATTAAAACAGATAAAAATGCCAAGGAGTGTACCTCCATTAAGAGCCAACCTACTGATCAGCAAAGTAATTCAATTGCTGCACTGGAAAAGACAACAAAAATTACATCATATGGGCCTGACTACGATGAAGTTGATTGTTCTTCTCAAGACGTCTAGCATTGGGAATGTTCGACAATGGCGTTCATGTTCACCCATCATCAAATGCTTTTCAGAAAATCCTTTGCAAAGCAAAGGAGAAGATACTTCAGGTAGCTTTCATACACTTGCAGCCATGTTCCTCAGTCAGCAAGCCGTCCCTTTGTTATTTGCATGTAAGAAGCAGAGCAAATAAACCAAATATGTAATCGACCTGTGGTGATAATCTGAGCACACAGCTCGACCCAAATATTCTCCACTACTGATTCAAATACCATCCACTTCAAGCTATGCCTCTTCTTTGAAATATCTATGGTGAATAGGACATTGTAAGCAAACATGGAAAAAAAAAATCAACAATAATCAAGAGCATACATGAGGTTGAAGATCTCAAATGAAGCACAAAGTAGAACTCACTAGCCAAGTTGTGTTCGGAAAGCAAGGGCGAGCCGAGCGTTAGGGTTTCTAATTAGGGATTCTTCTTTTTCCTTCTGATTTACTCGGCGATAAGCGAGGCGACCGGCGCGAGTGGCGAGCGGCAAGTGCGAGCATCGAGTGGGGCGAGCGTCAACTGGCGAGCGGCAAGAGTTGAGCGAGGCTAGCAGCGAGCGTTAAGCAAGGCTAGCGGTGAGTGGCGAGTGGCGACTAATACCCAGCCAAACCAGTCACGTACACGAAGCAAACATGGAAAAAAAAATCAACACAAATCAAGAGCATACATGAGGTTGAAGTTCTCAAATGAAGCACAAAGTAGAACTCACTAGCCAAGTTGTGTTCGGAAAGCAAGGGCGAGCCGAGCGTTAGGGTTTCTAATTAGGGCTTCTTCTTTTTCCTTCTGATTTACTCGGCGATAAGCGAGGCGACCGGCGCGAGTGGCGAGCGGCAAGTGCGAGCATCGAGTGGGGCGAGTGTCAACTGGCGAGCGGCAAGAGTTGAGCGAGGCTAGCAGCGAGCGGCGAGCGACGAGCGTTAAGCAAGGCTAGCGGTGAGTGGTGAGTGGCGAGGGTTGAGCGAGGCCAGCAACGACAGCAAAGGGCTTGTAGCAAGCAACGAGCGGCACGAGCAACCAGAGGCGAGCGGCGCGGGCAACCAGAGGCGAGCAAGGATGCTGTTACTTTTGATTTTGGCAAATTTGAAGAACAAAGAAGACAAAACGGAAGAGAACATACTTTGGGGAAGGACCGCGAGGAGATTTACGGCGTAGGCGGCGTAGACTTTCCACCGTTTTGGACGTTGCGAGTCCGTCACTGTGAAGACTCCATGGTCTTCACAGTGAAGAACACTCTGGATTGTGGACTCTGGAGAACATTCCTTGGAGTTTGGACTGTGGAGGAGGACGCCGTGAAAAGTTGAAAACCTTGAGTCCTTGACGGCGTGAAGTTCTTTTGGATGCCGTTTGTCCGAGACAGTGAGCTGAGGAGTCAACTTTAACATAATTTTACTTAGTTTTGACCATTTTAATATATAAAAGAATTATTCCTTACCAAAAAAAATATATAAAAAATATATAAATAATATAATATAAATAATATACAGGGTTGGTCCGGGTTGGACCAACCCAAAACTATTAGGACCGAGAACCAACCCGCACAGTGTTGGTCCTGAAATTTCAGGACCAAGGACCGACCCAGTCCCCTTGGAAACCGGACCAGGACCGGCAGGGTTGGGCCGGTCCAAGGTCGGTCCAGGGTCGACCCTGAACCGCTGCTCACCCCTACTCACTGCTGTGAGTTGGTCCAAGCGTGCAGTGCATGAGGCTTCTCCACCGTGTATTTTGTGCTGAATTACTTACAATTACCGTGTGCTTGTCTTGATTTATGAATTTTTTGCACACGATTATATAATATGCAAAAATTTCTCATATTTACAATATCGTGTTTGCATTTTGGAAAAAAAAAATCAATTTATCCATAAATCACCTGTGCAGCCTGTAAATATGAACTTTTAAATTATTGCTTCATTTGTCATGTATATATATTATAGATCCTTTCCTGTTGGTATGCATTTTTTTTCCAGAAAGAGGAAAAAGAAAGATGGATGGCTAGAGTTTACCGTAGAAGAACCAAACTTGAAGCTTAATCATACAAAACTTCTAGAAGTACATGACAATGTGCGACAAATCATGTCCCCGCAATTAGTGAGTCTAGCATGATATGGTTTTCTGAATACTTGTTTCTATATTTGTTCTGGTTATTGATTAAATAAAATGGCTTACAAGTTAGTTATTACTGAATGTTGTCTTATTTATATGCATCTTATTCCAAGTGGGACTTCCAAGGTTGCTAGGTATTATGGGATGTACAAAAGATTTTGTGTAGTGAAACTATATTTATAATTGGAAAGGTTTTAGCACCACTAATAATAATTGGATTTGTAGTACCACAACGGTGGCGGTTCTAATAATCTTTCCAATTGATTAAAGATAAGATGAATTACATGTTGACACATAAATTTTGACAATCCGTTTAATAATTTATTAATTATATAGAAATTAGGGATTAATTTCAAACCGGAGCAAAAATAATTTACATTAAATTACACGGGATATAGACATTAGGAGCATTTTCATTAATAATAATAGAAATTTTTAAAGAAAAAAATTAATAGGAAAGAAACAGAGAGAAAAATTATTAAAAAAAAGAGAAAGAAAATGGGAAAAGCGAGACCGAGCCGGGGGCAGGCCGGCCCGGCCTCTTCCTTTTTCCTTTCCATTTTCTCTCTCTTCGCCTAGGCCGGCCCACTTTTACTTTCTTTACCCCCAAGACCGGCCCAGCCTTCTCTTCCTCTGCCTCTGTTTCCCTCGCGTTCTGCAGAAAAGAGAACGACGAACGCGAACGAAAGGACGGCGCGGAAGAAGAGAAGGCACAGCAGAAGGCGTCGCGCAAGACGTCCGGTCGGGGGCTAGGCGGGCAATCGCAGCTGGCAAGGCAAGAACTAAGAAGCCACGCGCACGAACCGATGCTTAAAAGGGATAGAGAGGGAGTGTGTCGAAAGGGAGGATTTTTTGGGATTTCGGAGAGCCTGAGACCCCCGGGGTTGGGGGGGGTGGGGTAGAGGAGAGAGAGAGGGCGAACGGAGAGTGAGAGATCCGAGCGGCTGAGAGACGGAGAGAAAGGGAGCCTCGGCCAATGCCTCGGCCGCGCACGGATCCGTCACACGACCTTCCCCGTCCTCAAGCCAAACAGGTGAGCCCGGCTCTGCTCTTGCCCTGTTTTGGGCTCGCCCGGCCGGAAATCGGGGCCGTCCGGCTGGCTCGAGCTCCGGCCGGCGTCTCCCTGCGTTTTGTTTGCGATGTCTTGTTCGTCGTGTGTCGAGAGTCCCGGTACGGGTCCAGCTTCGGTTGAGCCAAAAATCCCTCGTTATAGTAGCGCGCCCCAAGTGTTTGATATAATGCCTGAACTAGATCTGAAAGTTTGTGTCGGGAATATTCGTTCTCGTCTTGTTTTTTCGTCCGTGGCCGTCGCTGCCCTTTCTTTGATCGAGCCAACGGGGGCAAGCGTCGCTGAGGCGTGGTTTTCGGACGGTAGGGGTGCATCGAAACCTTAGAGTTGGTCTCGGTTTGGCCGTTCGGGGCAAGGTTGGCCCGGCCGTGAGGGGGCCAGCGAGGGCAAGGGGTTCCGGCGACGGTCGCGGTTGTTGGGCGTGACTCGCCGAGCACCAGGCGTGGTCGGACGTGGAGGTCCGGGTGCCGCTAATGCTTTTCGGCTGGTCCGGGCCGTGGGGCTTGGTGGAGGCTCGGGCGTGGGAGAGAAGCTGCTGTTCAGGGGATGAGATGAGTCCATCGTGGACTCAAGGCGTGAGGGGCCTTGTGTTTGGTTCGGGCTGAATTTTGTTGTTGGGCTTAGGTTAGTTTATTGGGTTTAAGGTTATTTTCATATCTAGGAAGGAGTTTATGGATAGGTCAAGTGAGTGGGCTAATTTCGGAGCTGGGCTTATTTGGGACGTGCTGGAAGTTGCTTTAAAGTGATCTTAGTGTAAGTGGGCTTAATGTTTTCCTTTGATAAATTTGGCCCTGATCTTGGCCCTTGTCCGAATGGGTTTGGTTCATTGAGCCCACTTCTTCAATTAGGCTTTTAGTGTTCATGACCCAAAATCATGAGTCCTCACCCGACCCACATTTGAATCGGGCCGAGGGCCCAGCCCGAGTCACTATTTTTGGAAGAAAAAATTGCAAAAAAAAATATTTTAAAAATTTTGAAAAATATATTTTTTCTTTTAAAAAAAATTGATAAAATTAAAAAAAAAACTGAAAAATTGGTTTTTGAGTAGTTTTCTCTTAAAGTGTGGGAAAATCATTGATAAAAACCCGGGCTCAAAATTGAACAAACTCTTAGGGCCTTACAATAGGGTTCCAATGCTTCCCGATTTGAGACAAATTATCAATTGATGGTGTGCTTTCAATATATTGATAGTGATTTCCCTTTGACCTAGTTCGAAATGTCATTTTTCTTATTTTTTAATATTAAATTCTTGCTTTTCCTTGCAATTTATTTAATACTTTCTTGATTGCTGATTGTTACTTTAATAATTACGTATCTGCATGATTATCTTACATGTTAGTGGATAAGTTTAAAAATCAATCTAGACTGCTGATTGTTGAAATGAGCAAGATTAGGTATTGAAAGGGAAAATGCACTAGTTGATCAATTAGTGTATCCATGCTCTCCACCCTAGATTTTTTGGTTGCATAAGAAGTGAGGTATGCTCCAATGTCTCACTCAATTTCTAACCAGCCCTAATAAGCTAATGGCGATTTCTCATTAGAAAATTCTCATAGTGTCAATGCGAACACCTTAAGGCTGCGCAAGATATGGACTTGGAAGAGCCCACTTCTAAAACATGAGCTATAGACCAGTTTTTTAAACAATACTCCTAAACCCATGTCTTTTCCTCTATGGACGGCCAAGGTAGGTCACGACATCACATATACCCAAACATGTGAAATGGGTGTGCTGTGCAGGGAATTAATAGTCACTTAAATGTGTCTTAGTTGTGCTATCTTATCATGGCTACTGGAATTACGGTCTTTATGCGTTTAAGACTATTCTTATTGGATTATAATTTATAAAATATTCTTATCAGATAAGAATTCATATAATATCTTCATCATAGCGCAATGAAATAGTCAAGGGATCATGTAATACAGCTTGATCCATGCTCCTTGATTGTTCCTGAAATTCATTCCATAAGGGTTGCTAATTAATGTACCTTAAACCTAGCTCAATGTTGAAATCGTCTTGATCACATTGCGAAACTTTTTTATTTTATTTTATTGAAACTATTAAATGTGATTACTCAAGCCCTTAAGGATAAATAACAAACTTAAGCTAATGTCAGATCTTTCCTTCATACATAAATTTAATAATATGAAAGTTTCTTTTCATCGTATTTATCCTTTCAAGGTGTTTGAGACGAACAAACGCTAGAAAGCTGCCAGGTCTCCATAAATGGAAGATCCCGCGAGAGATTCACTAGACACTAACCCTCCAATAAAGCATGAGAGTTCAAACTCCTTTCTCTCACTCCTTCATAGCGATATGCTAACCTTTCGTAAATAGTGCACCAAAGCTTTAGTACCGTAAATCAATTTCATGACAAAATGTAATATCTAGATCCTCCAAGCAATCGAAAGAGAATGCAGTTGTATAGAATATTATTAGCTATAAAGCAAATACATTCTTTTTTTTCTTTGACAAAGAACCAAAAAAAGGCTTCAAGAGTCGATGTCTAATAATCCCCTTGCTCTCAAAACCTCTTCAACAACCTCCTTGACTCGTTCTCCATACCTACCAACAATGCATAGGTGAAGGAAGTTAATTTTAGTCAAATAGACAGAAAGTAATAGGATATCAAAACGACAGTGTAATTATTGATTTGATGTCTCAAAAAATGATGACTTGAAGATCTTTACTCGCTACACAAAAGAAACGAACAATGAAGAAGTAGATGGTAAAGATACTGCTATGCAATTTTGTTCGACCAAAAAATTTGTGACGCGCCGTGACGTCCTAAACTATCACTCTAGACCCTCAACTATAATGTTTAATTTCTATTACGCAAGCGGAAGAGTATGGACTTTTCATATAAAGACATTTCACTTAAGAATGAATTTCATCATAACAACATGCTTTCATTCATTCATCAAAAGCAGGGATTACAAGAGGAAAATGACATATTGACAATTACATCATGGCAATACACACATCAAGTTGACCCGAACAAAACACTTGGGAGAGGCCAAAAGGGTGCCTAACTCCTCTACCCGGTAGTTTTCCTTATCCACTACATCCCTCCATACCATGTGCACCTCCTACTCCATGCTCAAAT
Organism: Eucalyptus decipiens; assembly: GCA_014182575.1. Lineage (NCBI taxonomy): Eukaryota > Viridiplantae > Streptophyta > Magnoliopsida > Myrtales > Myrtaceae > Eucalyptus > Eucalyptus decipiens. The sequence continues at coordinate 42,290,158 of CM024611.1, read as the reverse complement.
CATCACCAACGAATGGGGCCAAACAATCTCCCATTCACGTTGAGATACACGGACACAAAACGCATAGGAAGAAGATTAGGGCATCCATCATCTATCCAGATAGTATAGATATAACAAGTCAAAATAAGGCCAAAATCTCAATCCTCAAAGTTACTATATACGCCATCTACCCGCATAGGTGTGCCATAAGTCGCCAAATGAATCACATCCATAGCTAATGATTTGAGAGGAAAAATAAGGGGTGAGCAACAATGCCCAGTAAAGGATAAAGCATGGCATTAAACAATGAGATCATAACTTCGCTCATTAGTGAAAATAGCACAAACATAGTGAATCATCATAACTATGGACTACATCAAATTGGGTACCATAGGGTACCAATGACATCATGCGAACTAGACAAGCTAAAGTGAGTATAATGCGTGAAGACTACACCGCAATGTGCATACGAACGCCATTCATGCATCACACGACACACGCAATCTCATTCATGCATCTCATGACACACGGCAACACCGTCACACGTACTCACATGCCTTGTTGATTAATTTAAATGTGTGAACATTTCATATCCATCCTCAAAACGAATTGAACCCAGGACGCTGGGTGGATCCGTTCAAGTCACTTCCGAGTCACTGCTCGGACTTCCAGGGGACGCTAGCCCTTGGCATCTCCCTCCGAGGCATCCCAGTGTCCAAGTGTCGCTGGCCTTGTGACTTCAACTAAGGCATCCCAAACTTCATTGTTTGGGGGCATCCCCACTCCTCGAGGGCATCATTGGAACACTATTCGATGGAATATCTCTTGATCTCATTCATTCACATTTCACCACATCACAATCTTCCATTATGGCACACTTTTAACACCACTAGTACACATATGTAACACCACACAACATACTCAGTGTGCTAAGATCACAATGCATCAACATGCACAAAACATAATTGCCCTTCACACAACCTTACAAATTTATCACACATGATTCTGCACACATGATAAGCATCACTCATGCATAGCCATCAAACATAAGTTCTCAGCATACCAAAATCATCCAAAATCACAAAATATGCATTTTCCAATAAGCAAGACACCAAGAACAGGAACCGGACCACAATTGGCTGTCACCAGCAGAAACCGAGTCTACTCGCACGTCTCCAAAATTAAATTCAGAAACATAACTAAACAAGTTCAGAAAATTCTAAAGTTTAAATATATTGTAAATAACACTTAAAAAAACATTTTTCATGAAAAAAAAATTTGACCTAGATCTTTCTAGATTAAGAGCAGTAAATCACTCAAACAATTATCAAAACTGTGCTCGTGTCCAGAATTCCAAAACTAGCTTGGTTCGAAGTCCAAAACTCATCCATTTGCTATTAAATTTGACTATATTAAACTTCAAGATGTGCCGAAAAACTTTTGTGAAAAAACTATTATGAAAATCGAACCTCAAGAGTTGATAAAAAAATTTTGAACACTAAAATGTCACAAATTCCAGCATAAAACGATATTCTAACTTGCATGCAATGAAGCTGAAATCTTGTTCCTTTAACTCCAAAAAATCTTGAATAAAATATATGTAATAATTAAAGATGTTTAAAACATTTTTCAAGAATAAAGCAACCTCAAATTCGTAACACATTCCAACCCACAAAAATAGCAAACATCGGGTGTCCAGTAAACAAATCTGGAGAAAAATCCAACCTCAGCTCCTTTGAGCACATCTCTTGCAAGCTTAGTAACCATAAACCTTCGAGAAACTCACATGCAAGACTTCCCACACATCATGGCATACATGCAAGCTAAAGTCATCCAAAGATCTAGCTCCTATAACCCAAAAATTCACTAGATTGAGCTAAACCACCATCAAGCGTCGAGAGGATGTCGAAGTTTAATACCTAACTTATTCTCTTACCTAGTTTAGGACTCAAAGACTGCTTTCTCGAGCTCTCTTGAAGGCTAACTGCTTCTCTAGTGGCTGGTCCTTCAAAGAATAGCAAGGAAACAAGATGAAAGGGAGAGAGGGAGGCGTCAGGCGTGTGAGGGGAAGAAGGCAGAAGAAAAACAAATGGGAAGGGGAAAATAGAAGTAGAAGTTGGGGAAAATGATTACTTTCTTGGGAATTTTCCCTTGCTGCAGCCATGCAAGGGAGGAGATTGGCTGAGGGATTTTCAGGGCCATCATGAGGATTTTGGGGTTGAGGTTTCGGCTGGGGGAGGGGAGTAGAGCTTAAACCTTGCATGGGGAAGCTAAAGTTTAATGTAGAAATTCCTAGGTTTTGTCATTTCCCATTGGCTTACTTGCCTTAACAAAGTTTAATCTAAACAAAATAAAAATAATCCTCTTCCTAGTCCGAAAATTCGGCCACCTCTAGTACTAGGCACTAATAAAAATTTTATTCCATGATCCTCCATTATTAACGTGACCAAAACTTAGTAGGATGGCACACACCTTCAAATCGCAATTTCTAATATGTAAGGATCTTACGTCCACAATTAATTTCACGTGCATCACAACGTCACTAATTAAGTTATAAGAAAATACCATCATAAATTCGAAATCACTCGAATTTGCACAAGACGAACAATGGCAAAAAATCTCAGCATTCATCCTCCTTAATTGGGCCTTCGCACACATTCAGCCCACAGGTCTTATTCACAGTCCACCGTCCTCTCTCTAGTCCGAACTCAGCCCAAAATTAGGCCCACTAGGCCATCACACGCCTAGCCCACACGCAAAGCCCATCGGGCGATCCACCTATCTCAATTCCTCTTCTATTGACAAGCACAAACTTAAGCGGACTTTTAAGGTCAAAATTTCGGGATGTCACAAAATTCCTTTGGATATATTAAACTATAGTGATCTACTTTTGAGAACATAATCTATAAACAAAAACTTAATAGTTTATGGCTCTACCCATTAAGTATTAGCACCCATTAATCTACAGCTACACCAAACTTTCATCGGATATTGCTCGTAGATGAAATTAAGATGCTCTAGAATTCGGGAACCAATGCAAAACAGCTATTCTTGATAGAATGAATGAAATTGGATCCACCAACTACCGGACTTGAGGAGATAATCTCGTTAACATGTAAAATCCAGCGATCTATATGAAAATAACATGTTGGTCGCTACAAAAAATAATTTGGAATATTTGATGCAGGTTCTGAGCAAAGATCTTGAGAATTCGGGGCATATTTCATTCTAGCTATTTTTAGGGCCATTCTAAACAAAATTGGGAGTATTAAATTTAACATAAGATGAAACGAGGTGCTCCTCTTTCTTTGAGCATTTTCTTCATCTTTACGTTTAAACTGGGGCAATTTTTTTAATAAGAAAGACAGTGAACTTACATCTGGAGGACAGAAATATCTCCACTTTCAAAGGACCCAAAAACTGCTCGGACCATCACTTAATGGACAAAAATGTCTACCATCAAAATTTTTGTCCATGCAAGCTAATGTGGCATGTGACGTGGCTAAAGGTGTGGATGAGTACACTAGATATGTCAGCAAGGCAAATGTCAGCGAGACAAAACAAGGTTGTTTCTTGCTAATCAATAACAATGTCGTATTTTACGCTTCTGAATCAATGACTCGTTTGTTTCAACGGAGAGAGACCCTAAATTGAAAAAGTCAGGGTTGTTTATAACCAAAAATTAGTGTTTCAAAGAGACTATTTCGAGTGAATTCATCAGCTTGAATAGATGAAAATTTTAACGGTTGATTTTTCATCCCTCAAGAAGAAATTCATATATCTTTTTAGGCCTTTTGGAAAGTGGAGATATTTTTGTCTCGTGGATATAAGTTCATGCATGTTTTGGGTTTTGGCCTTCAAACGAATGGAACTCCCATGGTAAATTTTAGAAATCTAGATCATAAAAGTGTTCCAAAGAATAAAAATTTGCTTGAGTTTACGGCTAGGTGGATGCAAAAGGCTGCCATGTAGTAACTTTAAAATTCTATGTGGTGTGTCAATATTAATTGGATGACCTATCTTGTCATAATTAATCAATATAGAAGCAATTACCCGTGAGTTTTGAGATCGACTCCCTTGATATGTGCAACCTGTATTAGAGACTCTTCCCATGCCTTCACTTCAGAGAGGTGGAAATTCTTCCCATCGCTTGATATGTGACATCACTCGGAATGAAATTCCATTTCTTTCTTTCTTTTTCCCTTGATACTTATTTCCGTGCAGCTTCCTATCAACGCCCACTAATCTTCAGCTGCTTGTGGCCTCCTTGCATCGGCATATAACAACAGCTCTCTCGAAACCTCTTCAGTAACCAGTTCAATTACTTCTCCGAGGCTGCAGCAATGCACAACCAAATAAAAGGTTTGTTTTCGTCAGGCACGCAATAAAAGGATATCAAAATGACAACCTAATTGGTCTACAGCTACGCTAGAATCTGGCTGGACGCCGCTCAATATGAAGAAATTTAAGATGCTCTAGAAATTCGCAAGCCAAAGAGATGTTGCTGTTCTTGATGGAATCGGTGAAATCAGTTTTAACTATCTGAAAAGATAAGTCGGTCTCAACAGAACTTGAATCTTGAGATAAGCAAATAAGGTCCGGGCTCTAAGCAAAATCTTGCGAAATCAGGGCACATGCTTACAAGCTGGTTTTGGTGACATTCTAACAAGACAAATTAACTGGTAATATTCTATTAATATCTTTATCTATACTGAATATAATGAAAGGAGGTGCTCCTATTTAGTTGTGCACTTTCTTCATCTTCACCTTCTACCTAGCAGAACACCCATGAGACAGAGAATTTATAATTCCTTTTTATTTAACTTAGAGATCTTAAAAGATTTGAATTTTTGTGCATAGTGACTCCCTTTGTTTTGACAGTTTCAAATTCTCCGAAAATATTCCTTTCACCCTCCAAATTTTGAGGGTGGTGGACATAAAACCCTAAGTTCAATTAAGGGTGCATTTGTTCGAGGGAAAGAATTATGGGGGGAAGATGATAGGGGCGGTGAATGCAAAACCATTCTTTGGAAGAACTAGAGAAAATGAAGATAACCGATTTGGAAGTCAAAGGAATTCTGCTAGGCCCACAAATTTTGTTCCTCGCGGAGGTGGGAAGAAAGCAAGAAAGAAAGTCACACTTTCCAAATATATCCTCAAAAGAAATAGAAAGTGACAAAATTGTGAAGGATAATATAGTAATTATGTAGTGAGATACGATCACGACGATCACGCTTACAATATAAATATGCCAATGTTTATTTTTCTCTCATCGTTTTTCAAATCCCTACACCGTCTTCATCTCTGTATCCTGAGACTTCCAACCAGCAAAGAATATTTTTTTCTTCACCCGCCTAGAAAGCTCTCCCAAGCATAGTGGTAAGAATCTACTCGAGTGTACTTGAGTATTTTTGTGAAAAAGTTTACGTTGCAGTGACTTTGAAATTCGTTGGCGGTAAAGTTGAATATGACTTATTAGCTCATAATTTAGAAAGTAAAGAGCAATTAATTAAAAAGCAGCATTACCTTCTAGTATTCAGGTCGTACACATCCATATCCCCCACATATCTGAGAGCCTTTGCCCATGCCTCCACTTCGTTGCCAGAACCCCTCTCTCTGTGCTCATGTAGGGCTGCTCTGTACAATGTTGTGTTAAGCTTAACATCGTCAACATTCGCAAAATAAATAATGGGTAGGATTCTTTTCCCATCTGACTTCTTGTGTTCTACCATGCGAGCTAGTTCACGGAGACACCGCTCACTATAAGCATAGTGATGAGATAAGAAGGGTATGTAGATATGGGAGTCGTCAAGTGCTGATAGAAACTCTGTTTCAATTTCTGTACTGATGATCAAATCCTCAGGGTCCTTATAAACCAGAATTTTTTTACGAACAAGGTTATTGTAAAAGATGTTGACAATGCCATCGTACACTTCCGTACAACTGAAGAACACATCATACTTAGGTATCTTGCGAGAAAGCCAGGTCGATCTTGGGTCATCTAACAATCTTTCCAGGATAGTGCAACCACGATGATCCAACTTCAAGCTTTCTATGCCCTTGATTCCCTCGATCTCTCTTATTTTTGGAAAAGCTTCTAGCTCAATGCGCCGTAGCTTATCTAACTTTGAAAAGTTAGGTAACCTTTCTATCTTTTTGCAATGGGCAATACGGAGATGCTCCAGCGATTTTAGTTCCAACAAATCACGAATCCCAACCAGACTTTTCAATCTGTTTAGCTCCAAGCACTTTAGATTCGTCAAGAGTGATAGACCACATATCTCCTCCAGCAAATTGCATTTACTTAGTTTCAATTTCCTCAAATGTTTGAGGTCTTGAGAGACGGAGAAGCGTGACTTTGAATAATCAATAATAGACATTTCCGACAAATTACTTAAGTTGGAAAAAGGGGGTAGTAGAGTAATGCCCCTAAATATCAAGGATGACAAACTAGACGGAAGCGAATAGATCAGTTCCTCTTCTGGCGAATCATTCGTCCTAGCCATGTCGGGTTCCTCCGAACCAATTAATATAGATAATTCCAGATGATCTAAATTGACGAGGCTTGAGAGGTCGGGAATAGATGGGAAATGAGGTGCTTGCATGTGAAGGCGTTTCAAACTTGAGGGAAGATATGGGACTTCTTGTGGGTGACTTGAACTCATTTCGAGAGTCTGTAAATTAGTGAGAGGACCTAGCACCGTGGGGAATCTAGATACATTAGTATATGATATGTCCAATTTCCTCAACCGACTTAGCTTCCCAATTTTCTCAATGTTTTCATCCTCTAAATTCCTACATTTCTTGGCATGTAATTCTTCAAGCATCTTCACCTCTCCGATAGTATGAGGAAACTTTTTTATCGGTGTGTAACTTACCTTGATCACTTTTAGATTATCAAGAGATCTAATGGAATCAGGTAATTTAACTATTCCTGACTTTGATAAATCCAACTCAACCAACTCTTTCATTCCTCCAATAGAATATGGAATTTCCTTTATCCCCATACACCCGCATAAAGATAAACGTGTAATTTTTTCCAACCTTCCAATAGAATTTGGAAGTTCACTGATACGAGGGTGCTCATCTAATAAAAGACTTGACAAAGACTGCAAATTTCCAAATGTGTCTGGAAGCTTGAAGTATTGATAATTTTGGGGCATGATAATCTCCGTCAAAGATTGTAGAGAACCGAATTCTACAGGCAACTCTCGAAGAGCCATGCAATTGTTGATATTGAAAGTCCTTAGGCTTTTTAGCTTACCAATGGAGCCATCAATTGTGGTTAAATTGACACAACGACCAAGAATCAACGTCTCTAAAGACGTGAAGTTAGAGAAATTAGGTGTCCTTTCTAAGTACATGCAACCCGTCAAATCTAGAACTTTCAATTTATTCATCTGCAGATAAAAAGTTGAAGTAGAAAAATGAATGAGAAAATCAGCATATATGGCGGTGTTATTAATATGCAAATTATCCATAAGTCAATAATTTACGATAATCTGGGGTAATTTGAACATCCCAAAAAATGGGGATGTTGCAAATAATCCCCAACCTGAGTATTTTTATAATGGAGTTAGGCCCCTGCTAGAAGTCAAATTTATGCCTTGGGGTAAATACAAAGAACCATCCCACCTTTTATGTCACTTCATATCCTTTATTTCCAAAACCCCCGGTTTGCATCTTAGGACAAAACTCCATACCAATACCCCATTTTATCTCTACCCGCCCCCGCTTCCTCCCAGCACACCACCTCCGACTCTAGTCTTCAACATCACCGCATTCAACCCCTCTGTGTCTCCAGCTCAACTCTTTCTTACTCTCTATGCCAAGCGTACTGCGTAACCTAATAATAGTCAGGATACAAAGTAATGGATTTAAAAAACCATTTTGGTATTGAATGAATACGACAATCCATTTTAAGTTGAAAAATTCCAGAAAGAGTCGGAGATGGAGGGAAGGGTTTGCAAGTGGTGAACTCATGGCAACTGTTTGTGAGGAGGTCCCTTGACAGGGGAAGAAAAAAAGAAGGATCAAATTTTTAATCAAGCTGAGTTGATTTCGCACAAAGTTTTGTAGCCCAAAAATTGACTTAAAATTAAAGGTTAGAAATAGACAAGGAACTCCATTACATTTGTTGTCTACCCTGAACTGAACTATAGATTTCCATGAGATTTTATTTGGTACTTTAGTCAAAAAACTAGATTTAATGGAAAGCTCGACTCTTCGCTCATTAACGCCAGTTGCATAAAAAAGTAAAGGTAGAGTCACTTTCATTTATTCTACAGTTGATTAATGCAATTATAAAGAAATACTCATTAAATTAGGTTAACGCGCCCTTTGAAAGCTTGCCTTGATTCAAATTATCAACTATTTCAAACAAACTCATGATCCTTTACACCATTCGAGTGGAGTGTTATCAATCTCAACGTGATTCCGATTGACTTTTATACTACTAAACTTGACTCAAACTTTACAGTCATTCAAATCATATCTTATGCATGTTGAAGCAAAATGGCACTTACTTTTATCGGAAAACACCAATTCGAAAGCCTACGCAACTTTTATGCGGGACATAATTGCAATTCACTTTGATATATAGAAAGATATCGAATGTTACACATGCAAAATATATTCTATGCTCAGATAAGATGGGGAGTGCATACAACCATTATGTCAATCATATGAGGTAATGATACAAAGAAGTAAAATATATTATATATCTTGCTTCTGACATTGTGGATGAGGTAATAACAGAAAAAGTATATAAAGTGAGGCATATCGTACCTTCATTTCACTCCACCCATTCCAGTCATCTTTAATATTGCTATCCGAAAGGTTGAGCACAACCAATCTACTAAAGTGAAAGTTTTTTTCCTGGAAAGTCGTTTGCCATGTCCGACAAGAAAGCCATCTTAGCTTTGAAAGAATATTTCTAAAGTCACCAGAAAAATCCAAGCCTTTTGCTCGAAGGAACCTTAATTCTGGTAGAGCAGCTAATTCTTCATCTGTAAAGTTGTGGTTGTAGCCACCGGAGGTCAGGCTTAGTGCTTTTACACGTTCATTTTTCTGCCAACAGAGAGTCGAGAGATTAATTCAGTACGCAACACGTAACACTCTTACAGAGCTATAAAAAAGGATGCATATGAGCACTAGTAGACAATTTCTCCAACTGGGAACCTACCATGGCAGACGCCTTTTCCCAGCGAGTAGATTTCTATTTTTTAGCCCACACCATTGACGAATGTTTTCGGCTTCCATTTGAAGATATCTCCAAAATCGTTTTTCTACTTCCTTTTTTATTTTTTATTTTTTATTTTTCAAGAAATATAATTATCATATTAATTCCAATGTCCATAGTTTCTTTTGTTTTCACTGTAATTGTGTTTGAAAGCAGTTTAAAAATTCCAATCAGATAGCACGTGAAAGGGCGCTTTGTTGTTTCAGAATTTCCCCAAAACTATTTTCTATTTTATAGAACCTAGAATACCAACCTAACTATTAGGCAATCTATTCGGTCTCTGTCCACCAATAAATAAGACATTTTTGATCCAAATGTTTTGAGAGAGAGCTATCTACCTAACAGGACAAGCGGTAAGTTAAACAAAGCTTACTATCATATAAAAGAGAAAATTCAACAAGTTACTCTTTCCAAATGAAAATTTATGACTTAATCTTCCAATTTACCTTTCTTCTCTCCAGAAGTTCTACAGCATCCTCATCAGTCCACACCCTACTAAAGGGACATTCTTTTTGGACGATGCACCTTCCCAAATCTCGAACTTGGTCATGCATCCAGAACTTATTATCTCTAATTTTAATCAAGGACTGTAGCTCGAGGACACGAATTGTACTGTGAGGATAACACTTACAGTCATCCCACAAGATAACTGGATATGTTTGGTCTTCATTGGTGAAAAAGCAAGCAATATCCAGAAATACTTCTCTCTCTTTAGCCTCCAGTCCTTCATAACTGATCCTTAAAACAGTTTCGACGCCCTTAAAAGGGCCGTCAATTAATTTATGCAACGTCTCTATCAATAGCCTTATTTTACTACCATGTGGTTCCCAAGCAAAGCCCAACCCATAAAGATAAGAACCTATCACCTCGATAGCCAAAGGGAGGCTCTCCACTTTACTTACAATATCTCTTGAAAGGGCATTGTAATCTTCTGTAGGAGAGTCACTTCTAAAAGCATGCTTATAAAACAATTGAAGTGCTTGATTGGATTTCATTTCATGAACTTCATAATCCACAATTTCTTTAGTTTGATATGGGACCTCTTTACTAGATGAGTCACCTTGAGTCTTCACAATACTTTTGTTCCTAGTTGTGATAATGATCCTGCTACCTGAACCAAACCAGTTAGATTTTCCAGCTAACTTTTCAAGTTGTTCTGGCTTATCTAGATCATCAAGTACAATGAGTACTTTTTTAGTGCTAAGTACTCTCTTGATCATCTCGCTTCCACCATGAACATCTTTAATTTGCCCAATAAAGCTAGAATTGACACAATCTGATAGGAGCTTTTCCTGCAATTCTAAACAACCACCAAGACATTGCCAATTTTCTCGAACTGCTCCAAGGAAACTACAGCCTTCAAAGTGAAAAGATAATCTGTTGTACAAAATTGTGGCAAGAGTTGTTTTTCCAATACCACCCATGCCATGGATACCTACGAAACGTACACCATTAGAGCCAAGATCCAACAACTTCATTATGGCTTCCACTTGAGTGTTATCCTCGACCAAATGTTCAGACACACTCATGCGTCTTGTGTTAAGCTTACGCGAAACCTGTTCAACAATCGAATCAATTTCTACTCCTTGGCTGCAGCAAAGCATGACAAAATCGTTTCAGTCAAAGAGATTATAGACTACAGGACTCCAGGGAATATGTGGATACAAAACTCAGCTATTTCAATTACTTAAACAAATGAAAATTAAGCATTATAATCAGTTGAACTGGAAATTCTTGGGTACAGGTTAGGTTCGACATAGTTTTTTGCGGGTTTGAAGAAAGTTCACCTTCTAATATAATGCCTCATTGCCATAAGTTTGAAAATTTGGACACGCAAAGTTTCTTTCAAACAGATGTGGTTTGCGACTTTTTGACCAAAAAAAAAAAGTGTCAGGAAAATTTCCCTTTTGCCTATAAAATCCCGTTCCTTTATACGGGCAACCTCTACAAGAGCCTTCTTCCACCGCTTCAACTCATCGGGGCCAAAATACTTCTTGTGCTTTGATATCGCATTTCCGTACAAATTGGTTTTGAGCTCAACGTTGCCTTTCCATACAAATATTGAAATATTATTCTCTTTCCACGGCGCCAATAAGTTATTTTCATGACTTAGTAATTCGAACATTTCGTACTAGGAAAATTCTGTAAAATCTTTTAAACGTCTATTTTTTGCACGTGCACTTTTGTAATGTTCATTATGCACTCTTTTCAGAAAAAAAAATTCTAGTCATGTCTTCGTATAACTTTTAATATTGCAATATTCCTATCGATTCAACAATCAAACACTCGATTGTTGTTGTACAAAACTTTGTCATTACCACTGGAGGGGAAACATACATAAAAACGCATGATTTCCACTATACTCATTGTGATAATGTGATTAACTAAAAAAATTGATTAAGTAAAATATATGATAAAGTAAAAAGTTGGTCTTACCTACCGGGTCATTGGATTAACGGGACATGAATCGGAAAATGCCTTGTCTGGATTGGGTTTGACTCGGTTTATCGTGCTTGAAAAAGTTGGCCATATTCTATTTTCCATTGTAGGTTGTGGATTATTGGGTCTAGCTTTCAGTAACTTGTAATGCATATATAAAATAAATGCCCCCATGCTTCATGTTCGGAAATTTCGCAGGACAAACTTTCATCCAACGAAATGTAAATATTGTGCTCGTAACCCGCAAAAAGTTGAGGAGAAATTTACCGTTTGCCTCGAAGTTCTCGTCCCTTTATCTTTCCAACCGTTTTAAGTGCACTTATCCATTGCTGCACTTTGTTGGAGGCAAACTTCTTCTTGTGCTTGAATATGGCCTCTTTGTACGAATCGGTTTTGAGTTTCACATCTTCACTTGTTACGTCATAAAAGATAGGGATTGTAGGATATGAAACCCTTTTGCTTAACATTAATTGTAGAGTGCGCAGCTTATAAAAATATGCAGAAAATATAAGACTCAAGATAAACTCAGTAAGCTGATACAATGACACACTCAAGCTAATTAATACAAACATACACTAAAGCACACTCAGTTATTCTATTTTTCTTCCCTTCTCGATCACGGAGGGATAACTTGCTCACACAGAGTTATTGAGGCTGCAGTGCCTCTCTCTGAAGTTCACCGTTGCACCTGGTGACTTTCTGTTCCGAAGCTCCCCCTGCTGGAGGCTTCCCTAAAGCTCACCTCGTGTTGGGCTGAGGTTCTCCGCCTGCATGTGACGTGAGTCTCTCTCCCTGGCCTCCCTATTCTGCCTGCGGTGACTTGAGGCTATTAAGCCTCTCTTTGAGGCCTTTCGGCCTACTTTACGTTTGCACTCCCAAGCCCTATTTATAGACATCTTCCACCACTTGAACTTTTCTTATTGGCTAAGGAGTCAAAAAACGTGGGCTGCGTTTCCTTCACGTCCAAGTACTAGCAAAGTTAAACTTTGCTTCTTACTTCTTTGAAGACTCAATAACTATTATTATAATGTGTGCCCATTCCCCCTTTTTTATTTTAATCAACTTGTGGCTTCTTCAAGAATTCTTCTTCAGCGGTTTACGAAGTGATGCTGCAGCACACTTCTCTTTGGCTTCTTATTATTATATTAGGTGTTGTGTTCCAACAGGGATGATCTCTTTCTTCCCATTTGATTTTGAACGGCATTCTACCATGCGCTCTACCTCACGGAGACACCATGTACTGGAAGCAAAGTCCTTAGAGAAGATGAGGATGTAGATTCGAGACTTATTCACAACCTCCAAGATTTCACTGATTTCTTTACCATCCTCGAGTTCTTCACTATCAAGGAAAACACGGATTCCTGCGTGTACCATGCTGCGGTGAAGGTAATCGGTGAAGCTTAGGCGTGTGTCACTTCCCTTGAAACTCAAGAAGACATCATACTCTTCTCCAAGCACAACATCATCGGTTGATTCCGAGTCCGTCCTTCTCTTCCATTTCGTGAGTTGTCTCAAAACCCTGCCAAAAATAACAAACTTTTGACCTGATCAAGACTGAAAAATAGGAACGTAAATCGAACAAGCAGGCTGAACTGCATCAAACATGTAAAGCAGAAAACTTTCCTCTTTTTTTTAATTATATAATAATAATAATAATAATAATAATAATTTTTTTAGGGCGTTATCTGTCAACAAGAGCTCGAACAGAAGTCGAATTAGAGAACTTACAGTCCTACGGTCAAAGCAGGGATGATGATTAGAGCCAGCCTTCCGTTGAAGTCCATCAGTGGGCCGATCCTCTCAGCTGTATTCACCCACAGAAGAGAACCACGCTTCTGTGAAAAGAGTTAATTGGGATGGTTCAGTGAAGAAAGATCGACTACAACCTCTCAAGGTGAAGACGAGGAGGCGGACAGAAACAGAGAGGAGTCAACAATGCAGGGCAAGGGCGAAAGTCCTCCTGTGGGGAAGAATTATAGCCCCAACTCCCCAGGTCATGCGCGACGCACGTGGTCCACCATTGATAGAATTAAACAACAGATAGCTGAAGCTTAAAAAATGGAAAATTCCACAACCAATAAAAAGAAAAAGAAAACGGCAAGGGGCAAAATTGAAATTTCGAGAGAGATTTAACAGAATTTTGCATTTTTTAACGGGGTTAGAGGGACATTGGCTAGATTTGTCTCGGATTTAAAAGTACGTTTTTTTCCTACCCGTAAGTAAATAGTGAAAGGTTCAGTTTTTTCTTCTTCCGACCTATTCATGCTTTTCACAGTGACTTGGCCAAAAAAGAAATACCAGAGCTAGTGCTGTGCCTAACCTGCTTTGGTTTCATTCCCATTTGTTTTCATGCTTCTGTCTGTCCCCCCAGAGCCGAAGGTCGAACTTGCCTTTTCCTTTCACAAAGTAACGGTAAAGGGGGTCTCAACCAGCCCGAAGGAATTTTGACTAGTGTGGATCCGAGGGTTGAAAAGCAAACGTCTACATAAGCCTTCATATGCACATATTTTTTTAATTACATGATGCAATTAGCTATGATTAGTATTTAAATAAGGGCTCTTAGCCAGGCCCATAGACGCTGCATGTTCAGCTGTCCAATAGCATCACCTAACTTTCTCATTGTTGATGGGGAGTCCATCCTAGTTTCCTTTCGATTCCTTTAAATTTCCAATCAAATCAAGTGGTCCCTTATCTTCAATCATTGTAAAAATTATCTACATTAGCATCATCATCTATGTGACTCGTTTGGTGCCTGTGTCAACGATTTTCTACCAAAATTAGTCGGAATGACTAAATTAGCTAATTGTAAAAAGGTTTAGGATTAAATTGGCCAAATTAAAAAATTTATGATTAAATTGACATCCGTACAATATGTTTATAACGTTTTTTTTTGGTAATTTTCCCATTTTGGCTTTTGTTGCACATTACTCTAGTGTGTATTTCTTGGTAAGTTTAGGCCTTTGCAATAAACAGATTTACTAATATCTGCAAGACATATTCAATCAAATTGTACTGCAAGGACAAAATTAATGTAGCCTAGTTCTTCCATTAAGTAAAAACCATATAAGTACAAAGTAAAAGTAAACTCATAGGAGTTTTTAGCAAGATTATTGCTTCTTTGTTTATGCCAACAAATATTTCTAGTCATATACGCCAAGACTTTTTCTTTATTGCTACTTTGTACAAAATTTTCTAAATTAATGCATTTCTTCCTTATTTTCATAAGGGTTGCCTATTATGATTAAGACTTTCTCAATTTGTAATTAAAGCCCACTATGACCGGATCATATTAGGAGTAACCAGTTCAGGGTGATTTAGTTCCCACCCAATCGGACAGAAGAGGGTCGGTTCCCATCCCATGGAATTGGGAACCGACCCTATCCTCCCTAGAACTAGATCGGATTGGACTAGCCAGTCTTGGTCCGATTCTCGAGTTGTCCTGAGAGCTTACGGTGTTATTTTCTTTTATTTTTTCAAGGTTTCTGCTATAAATACTTTCTCTTAAAAGTTTTTAATGGTTTTTGCTATAAAAAATAAAAAGCAAAAAACTTTGGGCTAGTTCCGCCTATTCAGTCCAATCCAGTCCATATATGATTGGTACAATTCCTCCCTAGTTCATCGAGAACCTAACTAGTTAATATTGGTTTAAAAAATTTGGAGCCGAAAATCGGACTGATTCCTACGAGAACTATTTAGAACCGACTGGTCCAATTTAGTCCTTAGGTTAGATCTAGACCTATGCACACCCCTAGTTTATGTGCCACACATGTGGTTCAACACTAATATAATTAAACAAAAGAGGAACATGCTAAATTTGTCTCAAACGTTTTTTCTAACACCAAAAGTTGACACCAAATTTTGAATAAAATGTTCCACGTATGCAAGTTTTGGATTTTTGTTATCACAAGAAGAAGTTTGGATAAACATGTCACATATGATTTTTATTTATTGTCATAAACAAATTTAAGATAAATATATTATGGGTTAATACTCTAAAAAATCACAAACCGGTACACTTGTGATAAATTTACCCCAAACTAATTTTTTGACCATGAAAACCCTAAACTAGTACATTTGTGATCAATTTACCCCAAGTGATCACAAAAAATCCCAAACCGATACATTTATGACAAATTTATCCTCCAAACTAGTACATTTGTAATAAATATATCATTTGTTAAATTTGATTAATAGCACAAAAAATCACAAAAATGATACAAATAGATTAACTAGTACAGTAACCCACTGTCACATGTCATTCAACTCAATAATTTGATAGTAAAATTTCACAGAAACTAATAAATGGTAAATTTGTCATAAGTATACAAATTTAGGGTAAATTTGTCAAAAGTGTATCAGTTTATGCAAAAAATTAGTTTAAAGTAAATTTATCACAGATATATCAGTTTGGGATTTATTAAGATATTAATTTTATATTATAATTGACATAATTTAGGGTTATTTATGACTTTTATCTTTGGAATACCAGCAACTTGGATGGAGGAGAGAGATAGATTTGGGGATTGGGGCTTATTCAAACTTCATATATGGAAGGTGGGACAGATAACAATGATGACACTACCTAAAATCACGTGGTCATTTGTCAGGAAATAATGTATTGTTGGGGCCCATTTACATTATGACACTGCTACCTTTCGCGGCACCCGGGGGCGTTAACCCCCGGACTGGGTCATTGCCTGTACCGTGACCAGTCGTTAGCTGGGGTGGGCATCGCGGGCTCACCAGCGGCTTGCTTTCCCCAGGGCGAACCGTGGGGACTGGCGTGCAGAGGCCATGGGGAGGATTACCCCCTGTTACCTCCCGAGAGAGGTTCTCCGGGGGACCTCCATTAAGGAGAGAACAGTTTAAGGTCTTATTCAGGACCAAATGCCAGGTTCTTAATGGGTTTTCCAGGGGCCTGGACTTTGCCCCCAACCGGTTGGTTCGGTCCGGAAACCTAGCCCTTTCCTACCCTCTGGGCTCGAGGGGGTTGCTTAGGGCAACCAATCCGTACGTAGGGACCCTCCCTCAGGGCACCCCCTACGGGTCAGTTTAAGGTCCTGACCAGGACCAAAATCACGTGGTCATTTGTCAGGAAATAATGTATTGTTGGGGCCCATTTACATTATGACACTGCTACCTTTCGCGGCATCTTGGTCATGGAAACATCCACGCTTGGAATTGACTCAAGCTATTATAACAATTATTATCGTACAATGTCATTTAACACATTTACCATACACAAATCTACACAAATCCACACGCTTGATTTGTGTCGATGACTTATTTTTTAAACAAGTCGTGATTATTAGACAAGCTTTCTTTTGCCGAAATTTAGTGCCGTGTAAGGCAAGTGGCTATCCTTGTTCAAACTACTTTCTTTTTTCCGCATTAAATTTTTGTAGGACCGATAATTTCTGACACAAATTAAAATATTTGAGAATGATTTAATGGCAAACTCAAAAGTATCGAATCTAATATATATGGATATGTAAGGATTACTCAAGCTAAATATCAAGATATACAATGTTATTAACTTAACACTCGAACCATAGCAATTGAGTTCACACTTTCCGCTATGTGCGTGGAACCACATTCAATGCACATGGACAGGACAATATATATGGATATGTAAGGATTAGTCAAGCTAAATATCAAGATATACGATGTTATCTCAATAAGTAATCTTTTTAAAATGTGATAAATATTATTAATTCTCATTTGGCCTGACAAAGAGAAAGCCCCGCTCTCTAACATTTGATTAGAGCCTCTCCTGATGCTTGTGGAGAACACTATCTGTGGGACTAGATGAGCTGAATAATAGGAAATGCGATCTTACCCAAAGACGTCGTCTATTTAACATGTGACAGAACTATAATTAATTTTCTTTTATGTCTGTCAAATTAGAAATTTATATTTATAAAACAATGACAAGAAGAAATAAATATTTTGAAATTATTTCCAAGCGGTAAAACATGGCATTCTATGAAAACGCGAAGCTCATTTTTAAGACTAATCTCCCATCATCTCCTCTACCAAAAATACAAAGCTCATCTCAAGGTTATCAAGATCTCACATTGCAATCTCCTCAACTGCATACTTAATTACTCCAACTCTGTCCTCTCAAAGAAGTTGAATGAATATTTTAGAACAAAATCTTGGACTTGTTTCAAACTCCACAAGAAATTGCTCTTAACTTCCCCAACAAGATACCTCTATGGCGAAGTTATATGTGGCCCCAAACTAGTTTTCCATACTTGATTTTAGAGTCATTTTGATAATGTATTTTTGCTTCTTAACTAATAATTTCTTTGCACATATTCAACACTCAACCATAGCATTCCAAGTGCTTTTAACTCTCAAAGTGCAATATTGAAAAAAACATGCATTGGATTTGGGATTGCTTAGCTCGAAATATAAAGATCAGCATCCATTAATTAGAATTAAATATGTGGTAGATAGACATATTCATGCTGAATGCAAGCAGTTTAAGCGATGCACCATCAACTAGATATGTTGATGAACATAAACGGGTGATACAAGACTAGGTTGGTTTAGTGGGGCAATTTCCTGACTCGTGAATCATCATTGCACTAGTTATTTTGGATTACAAATTGAACGAAAATGAAATAATGGCATGAGCAACCTAGATAACTTGTCTCTCATTAACACATTTACCAACAGACGCACATGACATTCGCCCACCAACAACATAATTATTCCATAAAATGAATCTTGTTAATGAGTGTCCAGTGAGCAATTTTTAAGTAATTAATTAAGAAAATTCTCTAATTTTCAATACATTGAATTCTCTGGTATAACCAAAAATAAATGTTTTAAAAATTGAAAATACTTCGTACAAATATGCTTAACAAATATTTGGAAGAGCACTCATTAACATCAGTTTTCAAAAATAAGCATTGGATTAATAATAACATCAAATTGGATGGAAGAGAGAGATATCCGGGGCTCATTCATATTCATATCTTGAAGGTAAACAAACAATGAGTATGACACTGACACTGCCTAAAATCACGTGGTAGCTTGTCAGGAAATTATTTTATATTGGGGCCCACTTACTTATGGTACCCGGCACCTTTCACGACACCTTCGTCATTGAAACGTCAACCTGGGATATATCTCTTCGAAATTGACGTCATGGATGACGACAAATATTAGTTTACCATTCTAAGTTCATCTAAAGTAAATGTATATGGTTGATTTGTGTCGGTGGGTTATTTTCAAACAAGCCACGATAATTACAAGAGTTTTCCTTTGCCGATATTTAGTACCGTGTTAGGCGAATTGCTATTCTCGTTCCCACTATTTCTTTTTCCATGCGGTGGATTTTAGTAAAGCGGCCAATTTCTAGCACGAATTAATACATTTTAAAATGGTTGTACAACAAACCCAAAAGTGACAAATTCATTATACATAACTTGTATTGCATAATAAATAATGTTCTTCAATGACGTGAGTTACCACAATTACATGACCTAATTATAACAGTGAACATGATCTGTCAGTTTTTAGAATTTTTTTGTCGCTAAGAAGTGTAAAACCATTTTTTCTCCCTTATTAAGAGCCCGATCACAATGCCATGAGGTTGATGTTCGAATCATAGCATTTGAGGTCACGTTCTCCACAACATAAGTGAAACCTAATTTGATGTGTGGGACGGGGCAATGAATTTGGATTTATAAGGACTAGTCAAGCTAAATATTAGGATAAGCAGTGTCATCCCAACAAGTGATCTTTTTAACATGTGATAATTATAATTAATTTCGGTTGAGCCTGGAAAGAGAAAGCCCTTTACCATTTGACTGGAGCCTCCCATGCTCGGGAGGAAATTAGCTGCGTGCATCTATATGGAGCAGACAAGCTAAATATCAGGATATGCCATGTTACCGAAGAAGCCATCTACTTATCTATAAATATTATAATTTATATTCATTTATGTCTGTCAAAGAGAAATTTTTAATTATAAAAACATGAAATGAAGTAAAAATTATTTCGAAATTACTCGCAAGCCGTATTTTCGACAAAACATGCTTCGATGGCTTGTCTGGACAAAAATAATTAAGAGAAATTAATCAAGAGAGGCATTAAAATCATGCAGTTTATTGGGAGGGTAATTTTTGACATCGGGCAACCACCTGACGCAAACACAACAAAACTGAAAAGAAAAATCTACATAAGAAAAGCATTAAGTGTGGTGTTTCTGCTTCTGCTCAAGTCTGAAGAGCTTTGTAATTCTAGCTCCGGCACAATGCAATTATATGGGCCTGCTTAAGATGCTCATAATATTTGCATGCAATTAAACTAATAATTTTATTTAAGGGTTAAGATTGACTCCTAACTTTTCTATGTAATAAATAATTAAGTAAATTGTCAAAATTTAGGTGTCAACAAAGTGTGGTTGTAATCTATATTGTATCATTTGCTATATAATGAAATCCTGTTGTGTTCTCTCCATGGACGTAGTCACACTCACCGAATTGCGTAAAATGAGTAATCAATTTGTTTTCTTATTGAGTTCATTTTATTGTTCAATTGCTTATTTTCGCAATATCCTTCTAGTTGAGCATGAAATTAAGTTCTTACACATGAACAAGTTATTTCACAGTTCTTGCTAATCTTTTTAAAAAAAAGTATCAAGAGTTAAAATCATTATTATTTTCATTTCTAAAAGAAACTTCTAGATCCTGCAATCATAAAGAACACCGTCCTACATGAATTTATTAATTGGAATGCCATGCCATTTCTTCGTTATTTGTTCTTTGGTAACGATTTTCGTACAGCTTCCCATCAGCGACCATTGATCTTCAACTACTTGAGTCCTCCTTGTATCATATATCAGCCGTCTCAAAACCTCTTCAGTAGCCTGCAGCAATGCATGACCAAAAAAAAGTTAGTTTTATCAGGTGTGGAATGAAACGATATCAAAATAACAACCGATCGGTCTACAGCCACACCAAAATTTGGTCGGACATTGTTAAATTTGAAGAAATTTAGGATGCTCTAAAAGATTCATGAACCAATGTCAAGTAGCTTTTGTTGATGGAATTGGCAAAATCAGATCAAACTATCAAACTTGAATAGGTCATCATTATGCTACTTCATTGATAGACCATCATTTGAAATATGGGGATCTATTTAAAATGACACGTTGGTCTCTATAGGATTTGAATTCTGAGATAAGCAAATTATACCGAGTACAATCTTGAGAAACCATGGCACATTCTTACGAACTAATTTTAGTGAGGTTCTAACAAAAAACAATTAAGTTTATAGTATTATGCTAACTTCTTTATCCATATTACGTGCAATGAAAGGAGATGCTCCTATTTCTTCTAGCATTTTTTTCCTCTTTATATTGAAATGGTCAATTCGGAAATTAGTCATAATTTACTGTTAAATTCCACTCTTTACCTTTTCCTGGTGTGTCAAACCTTTTTATGGCTACGGAATCTTGGATTCCTCTCTGTATTGCAGAGGACTTGAAGACAACTTTCACCTCAAACATTCATTTAAAAAGTCCTACGAAAACTTGCACTCTATCACCTTTGTAACAAATATATTTAACCGTGTTTTGTCAACAGTGGACTCGAATCGCAATGATCTCATCTTGTTCTAATCTCCAGTCAACTTTTCTCTATCTTGCAAAAAATTAAACCTATAACTTAAAATCAAACTTCCTCTCGTCATTAAAATCTGCTGCATTCCTTTTCTGTACCAGTTTTTCTATCCTTGAGGTATTCTATAGGCAACGAATTTGCTTTAGTGTACAATTATTTATAAGCAAAGGGGTTGTATTGCACATTGGAACTCTCTATATTGGTGTAGTTCAGTTGAATGACTTACATACCTCAAATTTAGTGGTGAAATAACAGAGCATTACCTGCTAGTTTTCAAGAATAACCCCCTCATAGCTGTGACGTCCATTAGGGCCTCTTTCCATGTCCTCAATTAGCTGCGATTTTAATTTTTTCTACTGATTACTGAAGCTCCCTTTATTTTATATATTTTGCATAGCACCAATTAAGCACAAGTAGTTAATATCGGAGGAACCTCAGACAAGATAATTCTTCTTGTGCGAAGCCGTGATCACCGAACATAAGGGTCAGCGCTTCATCATCATTTCTCCTTAGAAACTACTGCCCATTTTCGGTTTCTAGTTTTTCAGGAAATATAACTTTCTTATAAAAAACTGGGGTTGAAATTAATCTCAAAATTCTTCATAGAGCTAGGAAATGCAAACTCAGGACATCCTATCTTTGATACCATGTAAAGTTTTGTGAAATCACCGCAAACTATTCTAAAAACTTAAGCTATTAAATGAATGTATGGTTTATTATTATTTAAATAATTTAACACTCCTCTTCACGTGTAGGTTGGACTTTGACCTTAACCTAAAGTGTGGAAATATGCAATTGGAGAGGTAAATAGGGGTTTGGAAAATTTCAACTCAGGACCTCCTAACTGTGATATCTTGTGAGATTTATGCAAGACCGACTGTTCTAAAATTTAAAATATTAGATAAATGTGTGATTTATTATTTATATTATAACAGGAAGGATGGAGATGGGTTTATAAAAGAACTGTATCGTTTTTCTTGATGGTGTTGTCTAGGATGGGAATGCTGCAAACTCCTTTGGTTATCTTGTTTCAAGAGAGTCGCAACAACACTTGAACACCCTTATTTATTTATTTTTTTAAATTTCAAAAATGCGACTTTCTATATACTAGAACCTAGAAAATTAAGCCAACGATCAATCAATCTCATTTGGCTCTCTCTACAAATGATTGAGACCTTTGGCCTGAAGGTTTGACGGAGAGATGTGACTTACACACAATTATTTGTGGAAATAGTACGCTTTATGCAAAAAATGTAGAGATTCGTGGGCATCGCCCGCTCCACATGATTCTTTTCTTTTCTTTCTTTTTTCTTTTTTGCTAAAACTCCATTAGTCAATCTCATTTAGCTCTCTCTGCAAATGATTGAGACCTTTGGCCTGAAGGTTTAACGGAGAGACATGACATACACACAATTATTTGTGGAAATAGTACGCTTTATGCAGAAAATGTAGAGATTCGTGGGCATCGTCCGCTCCACATGATTCTTTTCTTTTCTTTCTTTTTTTCTTTTTTGCTAAAACTCCATCAATCAATCTCATTTGGCTCTCTCTGCAAATGATTGAGACCTTTGGCCTGAAGGTTTGACGGAGAGACATAACTTACACACAATTATTTGTGGAAATAGTACGCTTTATGCAGAAAATGTAGAGATTCGTGGGCATCGTCCGCTCCACATGATTCTTTTCTTTTCTTTTCTTTCTTTTTTTCTTTTTTGCTAAAACTCCATCAATCAATCTCATTTGGCTCTCTCTGCAAATGATTGAGACCTTTGGCCTGAAGGTTTGACGAAGAGATATAACTTACACACAATTATTTGTGGAAATAGTACGCTTTATGCAGAAAATGTAGAGATTCGTGGGCATCGTTTGCTCCACATGATTCTTTTCTTTTCTTTCTTTTTTATTTTTTGCTAAAACTCCATTAGTCAATCTCATTTGGCTCTCTCGGCAAATGATTGAGACCTTTGGCATGAAGGTTTGACAGAGAGACATAACATACACGCAATTATTTGTGGAAATAGTATGTTTTATGCAGAAAATGTAGAGATTCATGGGCATCGTCCACTCCACATGATTCTTTTATTTTCTTTCTTTTTTCTTTTTTCTTTTTTGCTAAAACTCCAAGTGACTTTTTTTTTTTTTTTTTCAATTTAGCAAGATTTGGCCTAACTCCCAAAATTTTGTGATTTCTCTTAAATGATTTACGGTCTTTTGTTTTTTTCAATTTACACCTGTGCCTTGTTCTAGTCCATTCTTGTGTTGGTCATGTTTCGAGTTTCTCCTCACACCAGCAAAAATTTGGGCCACTACCATCTGGGCTCTATTGAACATTTTGACATGGACCCAATTTTCCTTTTTACCTTAATATTTTTCATAACTAATCTTTTGATTAAGTTTTGCAGTCTAAATACAATTACAATTTGGGCTCTATTGAAATTCACTAGTACGATAGTCACTTACAAAATAGCTAAAGAGATCTTACTTGAAATGGAATTCCATCTCTTTTTGTCTTTGATAGCAATTTAAGTACTTCCAAGTCCTGCTTCTTGCATTGGCATATTTTGGATGTCTAGAATTCTCATCAGCAGCCAATTCAAATGCTTCTTCGAGACTGCAACAATGAACAACGAAAGAAAAAGTCTGTTTTCGTCAGGCACGCAATAAAAAGGATATCAACATGACAATCTAATCGGTCTACGTCTACACCGAAATTCGGTCCGACATTGCTCAAATTGAAAAAAAGTTAAGATGCTTATCACAGAATATGAAAAGAAACGAAATTTTGCATGTATATAATCGATTACACGTGACATAAGTACGTGATGGTAAACTCCTTTGTTTTATGGCTCCATTCTTGTGGGCTTTGGCTTTTGTTTTCTTTTGCTTTACTTGCCCGCCCATTCACTGTTGACAGTTGGTCCAAGGGTGCACAGCATGAGGCTTCTCCACCGTGTTATTTGTGCTGAATTATATACAATTACAATGTGCTTGTCTTGATTTATGGATTTATTTTACATGATTATATAATATGTGTCGCAACCTGCCTTTTCCGTTTAGAGGGTAAAATACATAGATTTAGGGATTTTGTCTAGGAGGTAGACCTATGACCCTCAATTAGGTGCAGGCTCTCTCAAGTCTATACCTCGTGTGATGTTAAAATATTTGGTATTAAGTTAAATTGACAATTTTAAAGATTTTCTAATGATGAGTCACCACTAACCTATTGAGGTCGGCTAGAAATCAAGTGAGGTATGAGAGCATACCTCACTTCATATACAACTAGAGAATATTAGTATCCTTTTGGTACTTAATATTATTTTATTTCAAGATGTTTGTCAGGCAATTTGTATTGATTTTAAATTTATCCACTAATATGTGAGGTGATCATACATGTGCACAATCATTAAAATAACAATTAGCAACCATTAAAGCATTAAATAAATCACAAGAAAAAACAAGAATCCAGCACTAAGAAATAAGACAAATGTCATTCCTAACTACACTAAAGGGAAACCACATTCAACATATCGAAATGCACAATCAAGAGCATTTATCTTAAAAACACATTTAAACCCTATTATAAAAGCTTAAAAGCTTATTCAATTTTGAGCACAAAATTTTTTTATCAAATATTTTCACATGATTTAAGAGAAAACTCCTAAAAATATAATTTTTAAATATGGAAATAGGGACCCGAGTCGGATGTCCGGATCCGGCTCGGGTCGCCAGGCCCTTACCCGGACTAGGCCTGATGTGCGGGCCCAGTCCAGCTCAATATTGAGGTCCCACCTAGAAAACAATAGGGCCTTCTGGGCCCGGTCCGGAAATGGGACTGGGCTCGTAAAGGTGCGGGCCTAATTCTACGGCCCGTGTCCAAAATAAGGTCAGGTTTGGGTTATAAAGAGGACATGCCTCAAATGGGCTTCTTATAGGACCATTTTAATTAAAACTTCACAAGCCCACACTCTTCCTAAAGCAACACCAAGCCCGTTACTGAAGCCCTATTTCAATTAGTCAATCCAAGCCCGAAAACACCAAACCAATTATAATTAGAACTACGTCCACCTGCCCTAAAGCCCATTTTGCTCTTATCGCCTTCCACGCTTGCTCCATCACGCCTTCTTCAGCAAGCCCAGAAGCCAACGACGTCCATTAAACCCAGAACAACAAAAACGCCAACTATCCTATATTAAATCAAGAATCACTCGATCCTCCAACGACCACTATCGGCTATTGGAGCGTCTTCATGAGTGATCTACGCTCGACGGTCCCGACTCAGACCAAACCGTGACATACCCCGATTCCTCCATTAGTCGAAGCTGAGCGGCACGGAGTTGTCCCCGGCCAAGCCGACTCCCAGCCCCCGTAGACGTCACCCCTCCACAAACATGTCATGGCGCAAACTAAGGATGTACGAAACGACCTATATTTCCCGAAGCAAATCAAACTCGAAAAAGTTTGCGGATCTAGTTGAGGCATTTTCACAAACAGGTGACGTGCGGCACTGATAATGGAGTTTCCGACCCGAACGGGACTCAAACCCGCGTTGGGTTCTCGACGAAAGACAAGCGGAGACTGATGAAAACAGAGCATAGGACCGACGGGGCCGGAGATCGCGTGAACCGGATGGCCATGAGCTCCGGCCTGGCGTGCCCAAAACAGGGCAACAGCAGAGCCGAGGCCTACTCGTTCGGTTTGAGGACGTCGCCGGGAGATGTCGTCGGACGGCTCCGCACGTGGCTGAGATGTTTGGAGCCCTCACTCTCTCTCAGTCGCCCCTTCTCAAAAAAAAAAAAAAAAAAAATGAAGAAGAATAAGAAGAAAGAAGGCTCTCCTCTCTCCGTTTGTCAAGCTCTCCCCTGAACCCCTTTTGGCTGAACATCCTCTTCCTCTTTTAAAGACAACCGGCAGGCGCACATGGCTTCTGCCACCACCAGCCTGCCGTGGTCGACTGATCCCTGACCCTAGGAACTTGCTGCGGCCTGCTCTGCTTCTGTTCCTGCTGATCTGCTTCTGCACGTCGCTGTTGCATAGGGGTGGGCGACGTGAGGAAAGAAGAAGACCAGCGGAGTGGGCTGCCCGGCCCCACTCCGTTTTTTTTTTTTTTAAATAATAATAATTCGTTAAATTTTTTTATATAAATTTTATTACTAGTAATGCAAATGCTCCTAATATCTATATGTGAGACTGAATTTTGGTAGATTTTGCAATTATTCTAACATTCAATGGACCGTGCTTTCCTTTTTTTTTTTTTTTTTTTACAATTGATGCACTCATTATTCGCAATGATCACTTTTCCGGCATGCGTTGAGATGGTGGACACATGGTAGTGATGGGTGAACATGTGTAGTCACATGGCATCCAAAAAGATGGCCACATGTTCGCCACATCAGCATTTTGTTGGAATATTTTTGATTTTTTTTGCGAATCCAGCCAAAATACATCATTAAAAAAAATGGTAAAGTTTCGTGCTCTTAATAAAAGAAATTAGGATTCAATGACCCTTTTGCAAGTATGCTAAAGTTCAGTAAACGTCCATAAAATTTACCTTGAAATTCCTGAAGACATTTGTGCTATAAAAGTTTTAAGTAACTTTCTAGAGGAGATTTTTTGTGCCTACTTGTGTTCTCCCAAAATTCCATGCGGGCTTACAACGTGTATTAGTTGTCACCCATCTTCAATTAAACTCCGATCAAAATCCAATGTTGACATCCATCGTATGCGTAAAAACCTCCACTATAATCAATTCAACCACTTCTTCAAGGCTGCACCAATGCACAAAGACAGAAAAGTTCAAATCAGTGACTCTAACAAACCTGACCTGAAGATCATATAACTCATGCATCAAAAAAAAAAAAAAAAAAAAAAAAAAAAAACACCACAAAACAAGAACTTAGGGTTTATTTTCCCCACTCAATTTCTCTGGCTACGATGAAGTACAAGGATCTGCTTGTTCGCCTTTGTTTTCGTGCTGAGTTTTTCACAATTGCAGTCTCCTCGTCTTGTGCTTGAGTATGGCTTTCCCATCGCTCCAATTCATCGAAGCCAACCCTCTCCTTGTGCTTGAGTATGGCTTTCTTGTACAAATCGGTTTTGAGCTTCACATCATCAGGCTTCATGTCATAGAAAATGGGGATGATCTCTTTCTTCCCATCTGATTCTGAGGTGCACTCTACCATGTGGGCTATCTCACGAAGACACGATGAACTGGAGGCGAAGTTTTGAGAGAAGATGGGTATGCAGATCCAAGACTCATTCACTGCCTTCAAAACTTCACTATTTTTTTCACCATCTTTGAGTTCTTCACTGTCAAGGAAATCGCGGATCCCCGCACGTACCATGCTGCGGTAAAGATAATCAGTGAAGTTTAGGCGTGTGTCGCTTCCCATAAAACTCAAAAACTCATTGTACTCAGATTCTGGCTTAGTTTTCATGCTCAAGATTGCCTTCGAGCTCCTCTTCCTCTTTATTTTGGTCAATCGTCTCAGAACCCTGCCAACAATTATGGACTTCAACCTAACGAGACTCGGAAATAGTAATACCATCAAATAAGCACAACCAATCGCATCAAACATTTATGCGTGCGTGTTTCTTTCTCACCCCTCAACCTCTGCCATGATAATGTATATAGTTCAGCAATTATTTAAACTTTCAAGTCAAGTAGATTACGTGCTTATAGTCTGCCTAGTGGACGGAGTTCAGTCGGTGATGCCTCGATGGGGTTGAATTCCACTACCTTGCATTCACCAATGAATCCCAAAACAACTGGCGTAATTTTTGGCTCCACGCTCTCGATACGAGGAAAGCATCAAGAACGTCGGGACGATGGAGGTGAACTTTCCGTGACTGCCGCCTCCTCCACCTACTCCACCTCTCTCTCTTGGCCGTGCCAGCGTGCTCTTCGTGGGTGCGTGCCCCTCTCTTCGTCTTCCTCACGAAAGTAACCTAGAAAGACTTGAGGCTCGGCAGGCATTTTCCATATCTTCTTTTGGGCTGAAGAACCTAACGGTCTTGGGTTGTGCGAGATGAGCCCGATGGGTTTGGGTTTTATATATAGCCTCATTTCTTTGTTACTCATTATATATTAATATATACGTATGTTTTATTTTCTTAGGAAAAACGTGTACTCAGTTTATTAACAAAAATTCATGTGTCAACATTAATTGTTCTTACATCTATCTCGAAATTCGTTCCAACATTCCTCAATTTGGGGAAATTTAAGACACTTTTGAAAATATATGTTTTCTTTTTTCTATGATTGTAAGAATTGCCTATAAATTAGATATAGGTTGTGTAAGCGTGGACATATTTTATGAATCAGTAGAATTCATGTAAGTGACGAGTGTGATGTCTAATAATGCATGCTCTATGATGTTGTTCATGGTTGTTATTTTGTGATGTACAATTTTTTTTTTTTGTTGACAAAATGGGAATCACCATCCAAACAAGAATTTAAGCAGGAGCAAAAATTGATTAGTAAATATGATTTGAGTAATACGCCCATGCTTAAAAGAGAATAGGAAAAGGAACAAATTTTGCATGTACGAAATTGGTTATTGAGTTTGGCACGTGAGGCTTCTCCGCCTTTGTTTTCGTGCTGAATTTCCGTGTGGGTCGGCCCATTCTCTCTTTCTCGGCTCGACCCAGCTTCCTTCCTCTCCTCTTTTTCTTTCTCCCTCCGGCCCGGCCTGTGCACTGCTCATCTCTTCCCTCTCTATCCCCTCCGCAGCACGACGAGGACACTGGTACGATGGGGAACATTACAAACGCAGGGAGTGTCGCGCGAAGACGTCCCGTCGGGGGTCAGGCCGGCAGGGGTAGCTGGCGTCGCAGGAGGCCATGGGCGCTGGGCAACCTAAAAGGGAGAGAGGAGAGCGAGCCAAGGGGGATTGGGGGAGAAGAGAGGAAGGGGGAGAGAGCGAGAGAGCGAGAAGTAGAGAGCGAAGAGTGAGGCTGTGAGTGAAGGGCCTCCTCCGGTAGCCGCCGCGCTTGGACCTCGGCCGCCGACTCTCGCCAACGCGTGCCTCTCCCTACGGTAGGTTTCTGTTCGTTTATTTTTCATTTGTTTCGAGTTGCGTTGATTTTCCGAGGATCCTAGTTCGGGGGGGCGTGCGGGGCGACCGGACGTAGTCTGATCTATCGAGCTCGCCCCCATTCGCCGCCGTCGAGCCGGGTAGGGAGCATGCCGACCGCCCTCTGCTTTTCTCCATTTTTGTGCCCTGTTTTGCCTCGCTTTGTTGTCCGGTTCGCGCGAGTCCCGTCCCCGTCTGTTTGTGCGCTGCTATTTTAGATTGTTGCTTGTTGATGGTCGCAAATTTGGGCGCAAGTTTGAGCCTTGTCAGTTTGGTTTTTCTTTCTCTTTCAGCGAGTGTGCTTTAAATGCTCGATCGTCGATATAATGCCTCAGTTAGGCTTGTTGTAAAAATGAGACCGAGGTTTGGTTTGTTTCTGTGAAAGCATGTCAAGGATCTGTCTAAAATATTCCATCGACTTAAGATGTCCTTTGATTGATTGATGTAGGATGAACTCGACACCAAAGTGTTGGGTCATCGACATGCATATCGCTTTTAGTCGAACGCCTGAGAGTTGCTCGACGAAATGTTTCTGAGAAGTGTTTAAGAAATGACTTTTTGTTTTGGTTCGAATCTAAATGTGCATCTTGATGTGGCTCGTTCGGTCACTAATTGTTAAACTTGATTTTCATTGGCAGTGAAGTCACTGCGTTGCACTTTGTTTGATATATCCCGTGTCTCCTTCATAGGATGGGATGAGTGGCCAATGTGATGGTAGACGTGGCGAATTTGGTTTTTTCGGTGATAAGCCAAGGTGGTGGTTAGTGATGGCACGGTGGTGTTAGGTCGATATATGGTAAGCGATAGACGATGGTGGTTGGAGATGAAGATCTAGCGCTGCTAGAGTTAAAGTCCGATCGAAAGAGGCACCGTTAGTTTCCGGGTTGTAGTGGCTACGGCGTAGTGGATAACAGTCAGCGTTTGCTTAGTGCCTTGAGAGCTTTGTCAACAAGTGAGCTTTCCCTTTGGTGTGCGTTTTTTCCTTTTTTTCAAAAACCTTAATATTGAAATAAAAGAGAAGAAGGAATTTTGATGTTCGGGAACGATGCGGTGAAGAGGCTGGAGTTCTGGGAATATGAGTGGGTACCTTGGGCGGGCTTGGTCAGATTCATGTTTAATTCAACCGTGGTGGGCTTGAGGCATATGTGAGTAGACTTGGGCTCGATTTGAGTTAGAAGAACCTGGGCTGGGTTTGGTTTGTGACTGTTTGGGCTGAATATGTTCCTTAGCAGATTGGCCTTGTTTGGTGTTGTCTAGGATGTCAACGCTTCAAACTCCATTCGTTATCTTGTTTCGAGAGGGCTACATAACACTTGAACGCTCTTATTTTCTTTTTCTTTGTTTTTGAAATTTCAAAAATGCTTCTTTCGATATACTGGAACCCAGAAAATTAAGCAAACCATCAGTCAATCTCATTTGGTTCTCTCTACAAATGATTGAGACCTTTGACCTGAAGGTTTGACAGAGAGATATCACATGCACACAATTATTTGTGAAAATAGTACGCTTTCTCCGAAAAATGAAGAGATTCATGGGTATTGTCCTCTCCACGTGATTCTTTTCTTTTCTTTTCTCTTTTTAGCTAAAACTCCATGTGATTTTTTTATTTTTTTTTCATTTAGCAAGATATGGCCCCACTCCCAAAATTTTGTGATTTCTCTTAAATGATTTCCAGTCTTTTATTTTTTCCAATTTACACCCACACCCCTGTTCTAGTCCATTCTCGTGCTGATCGTGTCTTTAGTTTCTCTTCACACCAGCAAAAATTCCGGCCGCTGCCATCTTTGCTCTATAGAACATTCTGACTTGGACTCAATTTCCCTTTTTATCTTAATATTTTTTATAAGTAATCTTTTGATTAAGCTTTGCAGTTTATATACAATTACAATTTGGGCTCTATTGAACATTCACTTGTACAAAAGTCACTTACAAAATAGATGAAGAGATATTACTTAAAATGGAATTCCATTTTTTTGTTTTGTTTTTTATAGCAATTTAAACACTTCCAAGTCCTGCTTCTTGCATTGGCATATTTCAGATGTCTAGAATTCTCGTCAGCAATCGATTCAAGTTCTTTTTCGAGATTGCAGTAATGAACAATGAAAGAAAAAATTTGTTTTTTCTTTTTTTCAGGCACGCAATAAAAAGGATATCAAAATGACAGTCAAATCGGTCTACGTCTTCACTGCCATTTGGTCCAACATTACTCGAATTGAAAAAAGTTAATATGCTTATTACATAATAGGAAAAGAAATGATATTTCGCACATATATAATCGATTACACGTGACTTAAGTACGTGATGGTAAACTCCTTTGTTTTATGGCTCCATTCTTGTGGGCTTTGGCTATCGTTGTCTTTTGTTTGTATTTGTGCTGAATTATTTATAATTACAGTGTGCTTGTCTTGACTTATGGATTTACTTTATGTGATTATATAATATGTGTTGCGATCTACCTTTTCCCTCTAAAGGGGAAGTGATGTTGCCTGAAAGGTAGGCCTTTGGCCCTCAATCAGGTGCAGGTTTTCTCAAACTTATATCTTTCGTGCAATGTTGAGATATTTAATGTCATGTTAAATTGACACTTTAAAGATTTTCTAATGAGGAGTCACCTCTAGCTTATTGATGTCAGCTAAAAACTAAGTGAGGTTTTGAAGCATACCTCACTTCAAACATGACAAAAGAATATATAGCCAAAAACTTGGTTACACTAATTAATCAACTAGTGTCTTTTCATAGCCTAATATTGTTCATTTCAAGATGTTTGTCAAGCAGTTTGGATTAATTATAAATCTATCTATTAATATGTGAGTTGATTATATGGGTACATAATCATTAAAACAATATTTATCAATCAATGAAGCATTAAATAAAGTGCAAGAAATAATAATAATCCAACACTAAGAAGTAAGACAAATGCCATTCCTAAGTAGACTAAAAGGAAACAATAATCAATATATTGAAAGTAGACAATGAAGAGCGTTTATCTTAAACCTGTTATAAAACTTTAAAAGCTTATTCTATTTTGAGCACAAATTTTTTTCAAAAAAAAATTTCACACATTTTAAGAAAAAACTACTCAAAAAATAATTTTTAATATTTTTCCTAATTTTAGAAAAAAATAGATTTTTTCGGAATTTTTAAATTTTAAAAAAACATGAAATTTTGATTTTTTAAATCTGGAAATAGGGACCCGATCCGGCCGGGGTCGCCAGGCCCTCACACAGACTGGGCCTGATGTGCGGGTCCAGTCCAGCTCAAAATTGAGGCCCCACCAGCAAAACAAAAAGGACATTATGGGCCCGGTCCGGGTATGGGACTGGACCCGCGAAGGCGTGGGCCTAATTCTGCGCTCGTGTCCAAACTAAGGTCGGGTTTGGTGATAAAAAGACATGCTTCAAATGGGCTTACTAGTTAGGCCTATTTTAATCAAAACTTCAAGCCTACTCTTTTCCTAAAGCAAACACTAAGCCCGTTACTGAAGCCCTCTTTCAATTAGTCAATCCAAGCCCGAAAACACCAACCCGATTATAATTAGAACTGCGCCCACCTGCCTTAAAACCCATTTCGCTCCCATCGCTTGCTTCGACACGCCTTCTCCGGCACGCCCAGAAACCAACGACGTCCATTAAACTCAGAACAACGAAACGCCAATGATCCTATATTAATCAAGAATCACTCGATCCTCCAACGACCACCATCGGCTACTGAAACGTCTTCATGAGCGATCTATGCGCGACACACCCGACTCAGGCCAAACTGTGACTGACCTTGACGCCTCCGTTAGTCGAAGTCCGAGTGACACACGGTTGTCCTCAGCCAAGCCGACTTCCAGCCCTCGTAAATGTTATCCCTCCACGAACCTGTCACGGCGCAAACAAAGGATGCACGGAACGACCTATATATCCTGAAGCAAATCAAACTCAAGAAAAAGTTTGCGGATCTAGTTGAGGCATTTTCACAAAC
The DNA here is from genome assembly GCA_014182575.1 of Eucalyptus decipiens. NCBI lineage: Eukaryota > Viridiplantae > Streptophyta > Magnoliopsida > Myrtales > Myrtaceae > Eucalyptus > Eucalyptus decipiens. Next base: position 42,256,823 of record CM024611.1, on the reverse strand, counting down.
AGTGACGTGCAACACGGGTAATGGAGTTTCTGACTCGAACGGGACTCGAACCCGCGCTGGGTTCTCGACAGAAGACAAGCAGAGACAAATGACGACAGAGCATAGGACAGACGGGGGCAGAGATCACGTGAACTGGACGACCACGAGCTCCGGCCTGGTGTGGTCAAAACAAGACAATAGCAGAGCCGAGGATCGCCTGTACGGTTAGAGGATGTCGCTGGGAGAGGTCGTCGAACGGGTCCACGCGTAGCTGAGGTGTTTGGAGCTCTCACTATCTCTCAGTCGCCCTTTCTCCGGAAAAAAAAAAGAAAGGAAAAATAAAACTCTCTCCTCTGTCCGTTTCTCAAGCTTTCCCCTGAACCCCTTTTGGCTGGACATCCTCTTTCTCTTTTCAAGACCACTGACAGGCGCACATGGCTTCTGCCACTGCCAGCCTGCCCTGGCCAATTGATCCCTCACCCTTGAATCGTGCTGTGGCCTACTCTGTTTCTGTTCTTGCTGATCCACTTATTTACATTGCTGCTGTAGAGGCGTGGGCCAGCTAGCGCGGGGAAAAAAAAAAATTAAAAAAAAAAAAAAAGGGGGTGGGGGGGGGCGGGTAGGCACAGCTTTCGCCCGGCCCCACTCCCTTTTTTAAATAATAATAATTTGTTAAAAGATTGTTGTAAATTTTAATACTAGTAATGCAAATGCTCCTAATATCTATATGTAACATTGAATTTTAGCAAATTTTGCAATTATTCTACCACTCAAAGCACTTTACTTTCCTTTTTGCTTTTACAAGCGGTACACTTTTTTAACCACAACGATCACTTAGTGATAGGTGAACATGTGGCGACATGGCATATGAAAAATTGGCCACATATTCACCACATCGGCATTTTGATGGAAGATTTCCAATTTGTGGAGAATTCGGCCAAAATGCATCATTAGATAAAGAAAAAGGTAAAGTTTCCTGCTCTTAATGAAAGAAATTAGAATCCAATGACTTGATTGCTAATACACTAAAGATCAGTAAACATCCATTAAATTTATCTTGAAATTCCTAAAGATATTTGTTGCTAGAAAATTTACCTTAGTGAAAATTTGGAAATTCATATATCTGAAGGGCAATCAACTTCCAATTTTCCCATTATTGTTACTGATGAACAATCATCACATTGAAAGCAAAAATTCTAAAAGTATGAAATTGCAATTTCACACATGGTTATTGCATTCTAAGTAATCCAAGTCTCCCGTAGAGTTAAATTCATGAACATTGAGAACCAAAATGTTCTCCAGGATTGAAAGCATTAGTAATATCTCTTAAGCAAAAGACACAATAATGACAAACTATGTGGAGGCTGGTGGAAATATTGCTCGAGGGAAACGACAAATGTGTCTGGAAAATCTAAAATTAACCAGATTCATGAGACCATGAACAATCTGGATGCTAGATGCACCAAAACAAAGATCAATAAAAGAAGCTTGGGTGACCGTCAAATTTGTTAGTGGTCCCTAAAAAAAAAGTTTTTGAACATGGGAGAGAGAACAAATTGTCATGGGCAATTTAGAAATAACATAGATGAATGTAGTCCAAGATCCTCATATGATATCATCTCCCAATTTCATCAGAGATTTTCCATTTGACCCATAAACTTGGAATGGAAACCTCAATCACCTCTGGTGGTCCAATAGTATCATGTAACTTTTTTTATAGATGAGTTGTCCATCCTAATTAATTTCAATGCCTTTAGATCTCCAATTGAATTAGGCATATCAACTATCTTTAAACGTTGCGAATCCAACTCAACCAACAACTCTAATTTTCCCAACTGAGTATGGAAGCTCCTTTCTTTTGTTGTAGAGGGCCTACGTGAACAACGTCGTAGGAAGCTCAATTAACCCTCTAGTTGAGTTTGAAAGCTCTCTGTCCAGATAGAGCTTATAAAGACAAATGTGAAAGTTCCATTGACCCTCCAATAAAGCATGAGAGTTTCATTGATATTCTCTTTTATACAGATACACTGACCTTGCAATAAAGCTCGAAAGGATTAGAATTGTGAACTAATTTCATTACGAAATGAAATATATAGATCCTCTAAAGAGTCAAAACAGAATGTAGTTGTACAAAATTTTATGACATAGAAAGCAAATTCATTCTTTTTCTCTTTCACATTGAACCAAAAGAAGCCTTCAGGAGTTCATCTTATAATTGCCTTGCTCTTAATAGCCTTGGCAATAACCTTAAGAACTTTTTCTTCAGGGCGGAGAAAATGCACAGTGAAAGGCGTTTTATTTTAGTCCGACAAACATAATTAAAATGCACAATGAAGGATATCAAAATGACGTTCTCTTTGTTGATTTGATGTCTCAAACAAGTAAAAGTATTAAAAAAAGTCATAAACCTATTGTATTAGTATCAATTTAATCTTAAATGTTTCAATTGGATCAATTTACTCCAAAACATTTTTACATTGATACCAATTCAGTTTATCTGGTCAATTTTGGTCGTCCAAAACCAACCTGAATGTCGATTGATGGCCGAACGTTGACGTGGCAATTTTTTAAATAATTTTTTTATTTTTTTCGCATTTATATTGATTTTTTTTCTTTTTCCTTTTCTTTTCTCTCTTCCTCCTCCTTGGACTTTCCTTGTAGTGGTCGGCAAGCCACCCTCACCAGCCATTGGCCTCACCGAGATCTAGGCAAAGTTGCCTTGCTAGCGGCCTTGGCCGAGGTTAGGCGAGGGCTATGACCCTTGTCGACAGTCGGGGAGGGCTTCCTTGCCAATGGACGAGGAGGGCTTCATGGCCTTGCCTTGTGGCTGGCGAGTCTCATTGAAGGCTCGCTCAAGGCTCGCCAGCCACTACGAGGAAAGTCCAATGAGGAAGAAGAGAGAAAGAAAAGGAAAAAGAAAAAAGAAAGAAAAAAAAGAATAAAAATAATAGAAAAATTCAAAAAATTAAAAATTATTTTAAATTTTTTCATGTCTGCGTCCCACCACTAGTTGGCATCCACATTAGTGCGGTCTGGCCAAAATAGCCAAATGACCTGAATTGGTACCGATGTGAAAATATCTATGATTAAATTGGTCAAATTAAAAAGTTTAATACTGAATATGTACAATTATAATAAGTTTATGACTTTTTTTTTTTGTATTTTTTCCGCTCAAACAAATTGTAGATTGAAGATTTTTAACTCATTGCATAAAAAACTGAAAAAGTATATGATATCTTGGTTATTGAGAAAATAAATAAAATGGCTATTTGCATAAAAATCGCATAGGTGTGGCTGACGATGCTGAGAACCCAAAACTTTATGGTGGTGTCTAACATGAGGTAAGTGGAGTTCCATCTAATGGCAACGTCAAGAATAATTGAATTCTTGTAAGAGATATGTTCACTTTCAATGCAAGATTGAAATGTTTTGGCTCTCGCGGGATAACTCCTCATATACATAATCACATTTTGGATACGTGCAATAGAATCACGTACCATAGTCAAGTTATCTCTCACAATCAAATTTAATATATGCATTGTGCATTTCATGTGCAAAATACTACTATCTAATATCAACAACCTTTCTTTGGAAAGTTTTTCTCTCAAATAGCCAATTGCAATATTGTTCGAATTAGCATTATTTACAATGATTGTGAACATTTTTTTTTCCTATTTCCCACTCCCGGACACATTTCTCCACAATTTTCCCAATTTCCTTACTCTTAGAACTATGCATCACCACAAAATTGATAATTCTTTTATGCAACTTCCAATTTTCATTGATAAAATGTGTAATGAGACACAAATAATTCAGATTTTGAATGAAACTCTATGTATCAGTTATGAGTGTGATCCCAGAATTAATCTTTCCAAAATAATTCTTCAAACAAGTTTTTTCACAGAAATATAACTTCATGCAATCTTTTACCACTGTAAAATGTGATAAATGTTTAAAGAGAGGTTGTAACTCATTGACAAATTCATGAAATCCAACATGCTCAACTAAGGAAAAAGGTTGTTCATCAAGGATGATGAACTAAGCAAGCATTTGCCTATGACATTCTTGATTAAACGATCATGTTGATAAGACGCTACCATTATTAGAATCTCCCCATTCCTTGCCAGCTATGTCTACATTACGTGATACAATAAATTTCTACCTCTTATCTATATAACAAGGAAACTTATTGCACATGGTCAAGTGCTTTGTTCTTGTAGAAGTACCGTTAGCAACACGATACTTAAGCACAGACCCACAATAAATGCACTTCACTTGATATGTTCTTCTATCCTTATCATTGATTCTCGCATAATGATTTCAGCATTTGGATGTATATTTCTTATCAGAATGAGGAAAACGAGAACTAAGAACTTTATTTGTGGCACTCGTGATAGGAGATAACTCTTCTTCATTTTCATCGCCAGAAAATTCCAATTTCGTGATTGGATTCATCTCCTCACATCCCTCCATCTCTATTAACGTGTTATCTTGACACATTAACTTCACACTATACAACACTAATAAAATATAGTTAGAAATTTCAAATTAAAGAGCAAACTAGAAATAAAACACCACAATAAAACCATTTATTTCAATGCAACTCATATAATGATACCAATAATTTAGTTCATTGCTATTCTTTGTACTGTATATGCTAAACATGAATACTTGCAATTACTAGAACTTCTAAGAATCAAATTTCTATAAAGTGCCCACTATTAGCTCCTTTATACACGGAAAACTACAAAAAGAATCAGACAAAAAGAAAATTCTCAACCCAGTAAAAATGAGTGGAACGTAAAGGCCATAAAAAATAAATTCAAGCATAGTATCATTATAAACCTCATATAAACCGACAAGTAATAGATACAAAACAGGAGATGCTCAGCAATGCATCCTTTTTCACAACTCAGTCTATCCCTATTCCTCTTATGTTTTCACTATAATCCTGCATGTACACTGCTGTTACACCTTCTGCTATTTGTCAAATCATCAATCTAATGTTTAAAGCTTCTAAAAAATCATCTCATAGATTGCATTTGTGTTGAACTTGGAGAAAATGCGAAGCCATTTTTCCAAACATCATTGTCTCAAGGTTTATTTGATTAAAGCAAATATCGTTTGGTTGCTTTAGCTTCACCAATTCCTTGGGCTAAATCACCACTAGCAATAGTCCCCAAGAGAGCATCGATGAGCAAAGGCAACACCATGGTTGGGTAAATCAAATCGGGTCGAGGTCAACAAGGGGTCGAATCAAGGTCAACGGTCAGGTCCCAAGTCAGGTTAGGTTGATCTGCGACCTTGATGGTTAACATCATTCCTAGCGCGTGCACACACGCTAGTCATCGCCACTGTAGTTGGGCATGTGAGCACGTGGTAGCATGTCTTCAACATGTGCCAACTCCTAGCGATGCATGGCTGCTCATGGAGGCACATGCAACCTCCCTCGGTGGTGTGTCGGCTATGGTTTTGCTCATCTCGACAAGCCCGTTCCGTTTTGTAATTAAAACTAATTTTATTGAACAAAAAATTATGAAAATAGGGCAAAAAAACTATGCATTTGTGTTCTAAACTATGGAGGCTCTATACCATATGTAAGACGCAAGAGTGCAACCCAAGATCTCCATAGCTAGAATCAAGAATACATATAAATAAATAAAGAGATTAACGAACTTGATTTGGACCATCATTATTGATGTGGAATAGTGATGATCCAAACTCATGAATTTCTTCTATATGCCATTTGAATCACTAGTTCAACAAGACGGCTCCTTACCTTAGCACTTAATAAACACTCATTTGTGAGTATAATTGTGTGTATTAAGGTTAAATGAGAAACTTGAGTATTATTTATAGAGTTTCCAACCACGTCCTCTCATTATGGGTCGGGTTCAACTTGGCCCACACTAGCTAGTCTCATATTATACTAATTAAGAAATCTTCTACCTCACATTAAATCAACCCCGTAAAATAGTAAATTATAATATCAATTAATGTAACTCACACTAGGAAAACTCTTACAATTAAATCAGGCAAATCAACTATCTTTAAGAGTTGCCAATCCAACTCTACCAATGATTCAAATTTTCCCAACTGTGTATGGAGCTCCTTTTCTTTTATTGCAAAGCACACTTGTAAATCTTGATGTATAAGCTTAACTAATCCTCAAATAAAGCATGGGAGTTCACTGATATACTTGTTCATACATATTAGTTAACCTTGTAAATAATGCACATAAGCATTAGCAGCGTAAACCAATTTCATTAACACATGAAATATCTAGATCCTCCAAACAATAGAATCAGAATGGAGTTGGCGAGAATTTCATTTCATTGATAGCAAACACATTCACCTTTACTTTGACAACCGACCAAAAGAAGCCTTCAAGAGTCAACATCTAACAATTTCCTTGCCTTATAAACCTCTTCAGTAACCGATTGAAGTACTTCTTCGTAGCTGCAGCAATGCACAAATGAAGGACAGCTCATTTTAGTTGGACAGACAGAAATTTAAAGGATTTCAAGATGAAGGATAAGGATACCACACCGTTACAACTTTCGTATGGCGTTTACTTGAGCGTCATAACTTTCTTTTCAACCACATAAGTTTCATAACTTCTAAAAAAGTTTACTTGAGTATCATTGTTTTCAATTAATCATCCTTTTTTTTTTTTTAAGTTCACGCAGATTTCAGAAATACGATGTGGCATAGCATTTATGGTGCACATTTTTAAAATGTTACAGCACTAAAATAATCGGTTGAAAAGTTGTATGGCACTCAAATAATCAAAAAGAAAGTTATGACATTCAAGTGAGCACTATATATAAGTTATGGTATTTAAGTGAGTGCCATAAGAAAGTTACAGCTCTTGTGGTGCTCTTTTCCCTTAAAGTCATGATCTAACTGTTGATTTGATTTCTCAAACACTTGTAACCTGAAGATCTTTAACTCCGAATATATATATATATATATATATATATATATATATGGCCATATGTATGTATGTATGTATGTATGTATGTATGTATGTATGTATGTATGTGTTCGGCCGTAATAGTATGCAATTTCGTTCTATTCGACCATGGAGTTCCTCCAAATACTACAGACAAGAAGGATCCGCTTCTTATTCTATAAAATTGAATTTGCTTGAGTGGACAATTTGTATGCAAAAGGGTTGCATTGCAGTAACTTTGAAATTCTTGAGTGTTGGGAGAGTTCAATTGAATGACTTGTTTACCTCATGATTTAGTGGCGAAAGAGCAGATTTACCTGTTGTTTTTTAAGACGAAACCCCTCAATGCTGCGACCTTAATGAGGGCCTCTTTCCATGACTTCGTTTCATCATGGTTGAAGTTCGCCTGGTGCTTGTCTAGGTCGCTTTTGTATAAATCAGTTTTTAGCTTAACATCATCAATCTCCACATCATAGAAAACGGGGAGGATTCTTCTTTTCCCCTTTGATTCTGATGTGCATTTAACCATGTGAGCAAGTATGCGGAGACACCAATGACCGGAAGCATAGTTTCTAGAGAAGATGGGTATGTAGATATTAGAATTAGCGAGTGCTTGTAGAATCTTTTCCCCAGTCTCTTCATTGGACCTCAAGTCATCATTATCACTGTAAACAGACATTTGCTTCCAAAGCATCCGAGAGTGAAGATAACTGACAATACTATGATGAGTTTCTGGTCCCTTAAAACTTAAGAACACATCGGTTATAGGCAATCTGTGGGAAAACCAAGTCGATCTCGAGATATTCAACAATCTTTCCAGGATAGTGCGGCCACGACTACCAAACACCCAGCTTTCTAAGCCCTCGATGCCCTCAATGAGTCTTAAATTTGGACAAGCTTCTAGCTCTAGATGTTGTAGCTTACCCAACTTGGATAAATTGGGTAACTGTCCTATTAAATCACAACTGGAAAGGAGGAGGTACTGCAAATTTTCCAGTTCCGACAAACCTTGAATCTCAACTAGCCTGTTCAAGCCCTTTAGTTCCAAGCGCTCCAGACTTCTCAAGAGTGACAGACCAGGTATTTCCTCAAGGCATTCACATCTTATTATGTACAGTTTCCTCAGATGTATTAGACCTAGTGTGATCGGCAGGCGTGATATTGGACATTCAATTACATGCAGAACTCTCAAATTTAATAAGTTGGAAAAATGTGGCAGTGGACTAATGCTTTTGAGTTTCAAGTCCGACAAATGAGATGGAAGCTGATAGCACGGTTGCTCCCTCATCAAAGCTGCTTTAAGTTTTGAGTCATAGTCCCGCCTAGTAGAGTGATGTCTACGTCTCAAATTGCTGAATCTATATAATTCCAGTTGTTCTAAATCGGTGATGCTTGAGGGGTGAGGGACAACAGAGAAGTCCATAGCTTGAACCACAAGGAATTTCAAACTTGATGGAAGAGACGGCACTTGTTGAAGGTCAATTGAACCTACATCAAGTTTTTGGAGATGGAGACGACTTATCTCCGGAGGCAGTCTAGAAACACTAGTAAATGCTAAGATCAATGTCTTCAAATGAAATAGCTTCCCAATTTCCTCTAAGTTCTTATCTGTCAGATCCCAGGCTTTGTGGGCATCTAAAACTTCAAGCATCTCCAGTCCTCCAATAGTATGGGGAAACTCCTTTATCTTCGTTCTACTTAGTGCCAACACCCTTAGTTTCTTTAAGTTTCCGATCAGATCAGGTAGTTCAACTATGCCTGAGTTTGATATATCCAGCTCTTCCAACATTTTTAATTCCCCAATTGAGCTTGGAAGTTCCTTTATCCCCACGCACTCGCGTAAAGTTAAGCATGTAATATTCATCGCCCCTCCAATTGAGTCTGGAAGTCGGCACATTTTGGGGTGCAGGCTTAATCTAAGACTCAACAAAGATTTCAAGTTGCCAAATCTCTCCGGAAGCTTCAAGGGTTGAAAATTTTCAGGCATGACGATATGCTTCAAAGATTGTAGAGAACTGACTTCTTCAGGCAACTCTTGAAGAGAACCACACCCTTTGACATTCAAAGTCTCTAGGAGTTGAAGCTTAGAAATGGAGGGGTGAACTGCGATTAAGTTGGAACACCGAGCAAGTACTAACGTCTCCAAAGACGTGAAATTAGAGAAGTCAGGTGTCCTCGTCAACTTTGTGCAATCCGTTAAATCCAAAATTTTTAATTTTTTAGTCATCTGTAGGAAAAGATAATATGGAGTTAAAAAGAATGAAACACATTGATCATCCTATATTTTTTTACAGAGTAAATATTCTCATTCTTATAATTCAATATACTCTCTCATTTACTTGCAATTGGCGCAACTAGGTCAATGTAATTGAAAATTATTTCCTTTTTTTTATAAATTTACTACTCGTATCTAAACCTTAGTGGTGGAATAGTAAGTTAGTAGTACAATTCATAAGCTACTAGAGATTTATAGTGATAAAACAGTTTGTTTGTAGAATATCACTGGTAATCGACACCACTAGTAAACTATATAAGCAATTAATTCATATTCTACAAATGAAAAACCCGCTCATTTGTACAAAAACGAAAGGCTGTTTATAATCTACTAGGGCAGCCTGGTAAATCAATCATCTCGTCAGTCATTTTCTGACTCGCAAGGTTAAGTACTTGTAAAATCAAAATAAATCTAACATTTTACCGTGATTTCATAGTACAATAGTTTTTCTGTTCATAAGTTGCAATCGTTAACCATTACTACTAGTAAAGTGTATAAGCAATCCATAATCAACCAGCAAAAGATAGTTCGTGGTCTAAAAGAGTATTTCAACTTGATTAATCAATTAATATATTTGTATGTTACTGAAAAATAAAACTTGGTACTCGGTAAAATCGAAGCAATGGCCATTATCTCCTAACCATTTACCATGGAAAATAGTACTTTGTTTGTTAAAGTATTTACGCAAATCATAATCTACTAATTAACGAAGGGGTTCACTTGTAATATTAAAAAACAATTGGTAATCCGCTTTTAGGTTTGATGATGGTAAAATTGTTATTTTGTTGATAATTTATTGAACTAAAAATTTGCCAATCAGTTCTTACTTATCAACAAGATTTCGAACTCACCATCTATCATTCAAATTTTACAATGCACACACTAGTTTTTGTTTCGGTATTGAATTAATAGAAATCTGCTCGCAAATTGCCATTGAAGTTTACATCTTCCCATGTTTTAAGAGCGTTACACATAAAACTATATTTCGAGTCTAGAATTGGGCACTTCTATATATTCCTCACTCGTGCATCTTCATGGTGTAGAGTCATAATCAAGATACCATAAGGAAAATTGTAATGCATCATAAAAGAAACTTACGATGTCACAATAATTCATCATGATCGAGTTTTAAAAGTGTGAAGAATAAAATATGCATAGGACAAGGTTGTACCAAAGGAACACCAAAGACTAGGAGAGACTCGTGGAATTTGACCACGGCACATGGAGGTAGACACATATATGCGAAAGAAGAGATAGCACTGGCTTTAATATCAAATTAAAAAATTCAACCATAAAACTTAAGATAATAAACTGAAAGAGACAGTATGAATATAAAAGTATATAAGACCCGTTAGAAAAGAGACTTCAACAAGCCATAAAGCATCCAACTCCAAACTCCAAAGTACGTAAATCTTTGAATTCCTCAAACCAAGGCGATAATGGATGCTTGAATAATACTATGGACCGGTGAGCACAGCTAATGATTCTTGCTAGCACCGATTTTACGCGTATCATATTTTTCTGTGCCTCGATTACTAAAGCAGTCTGTAATGAATGGACGAAATATAGTACAACAATGATGTTCCGCACGTAATATCATTTGCTGGGATGATATGCTGATGCCATGTGATTCTATAGTTTCCTCTCATTTGATTTTCAAATGTGTTTAGTTGTTAGTAGTCGACTCTAGAAGTTAGACTGGCACAAAAAATTTGAGATCAAGGCAGAACGGCCAGTGTACCATGCTTAAATGATCCATAAACATGGAAAGAAGGTGAACAGAGCAAGGTATATTGTACCTGCATTTGACTCCATCCACCCCAGTCATCTTCAATATTGCTCCTTGAAAGGTCTAGCACAACCAAATTAGGAAAATGAAAACTCTTCGCATAAAATTCCTTATGTGTAATTTCCCAAGAAAACCATCTTAGCTCCAAAAGAAGGTTCTCGAAGTTGCCCAAAATATTGATGCCTTTCATTTGAAAGAACCTTAAATTTGGTAGAGCAACTAATTCTTTAGATTCAATGCTACGGCTGCAGCCATCGGAAGTCAGGCTTAGTGCTTCCACATCTTCATTTCTCTGCACATGACAAACTCGATATTGAGCATGCAACATACGTTTTACAGAGCTACAACAGAGATGGCTCAAAAGCATGGTCAAACAATTTCTGTCATGGTTGAACTCGCCACATGCGCTTTCTCGAACTATGGCAAACTCTTTTTCTCGACAAGTGGTTGTTTCCTCCTCTTCTGCATCAACTAACTTTCGAGTATGAAGGAATCAAATTTTCGATTTCTACTTTTCAGGAAATATAATTCAACATATTAATTAAAAAATTCTTCTTCGTTTATTCTGAAAAAATCTGAGTGAAAATAATCTAAAAATTTCTTGATAAAGCAAGTTTTTTTCATTTCACCTGGATCACACGTAAACTGTTCTTAGTTTTTTCAAAAATTCACTGGAACCAAGAAAATAAAGCAAACCTTCGGGCAATCTCTTTTGGCTCCCCTTCAAACTTTGAGACCCTTGACCGAAGGTTTGACAGAAGATGTGACCCCGACGAGACAAAAGCGACGGAAAACAAAGCTATCTTTTTGGATGCATATTTCAATCAAATTGCTGGTTTAAATGGGAAAGAAAAATTCAAAGAATTTCTTGCTCCAAATATTTTCAAACATATGCAGTCCCGTTTACCTTTCCTCCTTCCAGTAGTTTCAGGGCATCCTTGGGAATCCACACCCTACAAAACTTGCGAGGATATATTTGAAGAACAATGTATCTTCCAAAGTCTCGAACTTGATCATGCATCCAAAATCTATTGTCCTCTTTAATTTTGATAAAGGACCTTTGAGATAGAACCCTCATTGCAATGCTGGGAAAGTATCCACAATCCTTCCACATGATAACCGGATATATTTTGTTGGTATTGATGAAAAAGCAAGCAATATCCAAAAATATTTCTTGGTGCTTATCCTCTAATCTTTCATAACTTATCATTAATGTATCTTGGACATCCTTAAAAGGACCTTCCTTTAACTTCTTTAGTGTTTCGTCCCATACTTCTCTTTTATCTGAATGCTCCAAATCTTTGCCCCAGTCAAAAAGATTGGACCCTATCACCGCGACGGCCAAGGGAAGCATGCCCACTGTATGAACAATTTCTGTTGAAAGAGCACCATATTCTTTTGGAGCAGAGTCACTTCTAAATGCATGCTTATAAAACAAATGAAGTGCTAAATCAAATCTCATTCCACAAACTTCATAACGCAAGATACCTTCAGGTTGGTTGAGGACCTCTTTACTAAATACGCCCACTTGAGCCATCAGGACGCTTTCGTCTCTAGTTGTGATAATGATTCTGCTACCAGAACAAAACCAATCAGATTTTCCGGCTAAATTTTTGAGTTGCTCTTTCTTGTCTAGATCATCAAGTACAATAAGTACTTCTTTGTTACTCAATGCTTTTTTTATCATATTGATTCCATCATCACCATCTTTAATTTTGTTAGCAATCCCATGACCGGTCAAATCCGATAAGAGTTTTTTCTGCAATTCTAAAAGACCACCATGAGATTGTGATGATGCTCGAACATCTTCAAGGAAACTAGAGCGTTCAAAGTGGGAAATTAATTTGTTGAACATGACTTTGGCAAGAGTTGTTTTTCCAACACCACCCATGCCATGGATACCAACAAAACGTACACCACCAGAGCGAACATCCAATAACTCCATAATGGCTTCCATCTGAGCAGTATCTTCAACCAAATGTTCAGTCACAATCTTGCATTTTGAATTAAGCTTACGGGAAACCTCTTCTACAATCAATTCAATTTGTTCTCCTTGGCTGCAGCAAAGCATGAAAACTTCGTTTCATTCAAAGACATGATAGACAACAGGACTCCAGGGAACATGTAGATACATAACTCTACGCATGGAAATTATGCATTATAATCAGTTGAACAGGAAATTTTCAGGTGCAGATTTGGTTTGACACTTTTTTCTGCAGGTTTGAGAAAACATGTTTTACCCACACCTCATTACCTTTTGTAGGTTCTCAAGCACAATCTTAGTCAGGACTCCATTAACTTCTAATCTAATGCCACATCGATATAGTTTGAGATTTTGGACACACAAAGTTTCTTCCAAAGAAAATTCCCCTCCGGAAGAGCCTTCTTTCAGTCCATTAGGGCCACACTTCTTTTTGTGCATGGAGATGCTTTTCACACACACACAACATTTAAAAGAGGGCCAATTCCCAAAACAAAAACCCAAAAATTTTGGTCAAATTCCAAATTTGCTATGAACTTTTTTTCTCCCATAAAAATCCCCAAACTTTAGGTCAAGTCCTAAATCTACCTTAAACTTTTTTTTTGTCTTGTAAAAAACCTCAAACTTTAGGTTTAGTCCCAAATCTGCCCCAAACTTTCTTTTTGTGTCAGAAAAAACTCAAAACTTTAGATCCAATCCCAAATCTATCCCAATTTTTTTTGGTCAAAAAGAAAATCATCAATTTTTACTATAGTCTTAAATTTGCCCTCGTTAACCTTTTGTCCAAAAGTCGTAGTTAGTAGTTCTTAATTTTTTTTTATCCAAGAACGATTTTATTTTGGAAATAATTTTCCATGTCGCCTTGTCGATGTGTATTTGTTATCGACGTGGAAATGCCACTTTAAATTGGGACTGGACCATAGGATAGATTTAAGGATATACTTAAAGTTAATTTTTTTCTTATACAAACAAAAGGTAAAACTCCAAATTTGGTACACCCATTAATTACCATGAATCGTCTAATTCAATAATTTGATAGTAAAATTTAATGAAAACTAATGGAGGGTAGTCAAAAAATTAATTTGTGGTAAATTTGTTATATGTCTACTAGTTCGAGATTTTTTGTGGTATTAACTCTTTTTTTTTTAGACAAAAGAAAATTCGGGGTAGATTTGAGACTAGACTTAAAGTCTAGGGTTTTTTTCTGAGAAAAAAGAAAAGATTGGGCTCTCCCAGGATTTGCTTACCGGCTGTTGGCTTACGAGGTTCCCTAAGTTACCAAAAAAAAAAAAAAAAAGTTTACCACCGCTCACAGCGACGTAGCTAGTTCGGGCTCTCTCCCCCTCACGAATGGGAGAAGTTCGAATCCCAGAGGCGTCGTTAGGGATTCTTATCTGGAGTACTGTGGTGATAGATCCTGCAGTTGCTCTCCTAGAGTTTGTTCGCCGGCTGTCGGCTTACGAGATTCCTTGGGTTACCAAAAAAAAAGTTTGGGGTAGACTTGAGACTTGACCTAAAGTTTGGGATATTTTATGAGACAAAAAAAAAGGTTTGGAGTAGATTCGAAACTGAACATAAAGTTTGGGATTTATTTTGTAATTGGCCCAAACTACATATCAATATTTAACAGTTGTGAAAGTTTAACGGGTTTTGGGCCAAAAAAGTGTAAAAACTTGTTCAAGGCAAGATTATGGCCCCGTTTGGCTGGGCTTTCCCAAGGGGCTTTCGGGGCCGAAAGCCCCTTGGGGAAAACATTTGGTGTTTGGCAACCATTTTCGAAAGCTATTTGGCCAAATGTCAGCATCCCTGATGCTGAAAGCCCAATGCTAGGGAGGACCGGCTTTGAGCATTGGGCATTTCGAAAATGCCCGTTCACTGTTCATCAATTACTGTTCATCTTCTTCCTCCTTCTTCTCTGTTCATCGACTACTGTTCTTCGTCTTTCCTGCCGGCCGAGAGTTCGGCTTCTTCGGCAGCCACCACCGCCGCATGGTGGTCACCGAAAGAGGTTGCGCGGCGTGCGACCCAGGCAGGCATTGCCTAGGTTCGCCGCGCGACCTCAGGCGGCCGTGCGACTTCAGGCGGCGTTGCCTGAGGTCGCGCAGCAAACCCAGGCGACGCCTGCCTGGGTCGCGCAGACCCATATCTAGCTGTCGGCGAGGCCCAGGTGGCGCCGCCTGAGGTCGCACGACCTTAGGCAGCCTGGCCAACGGCTAGATCTAGGTTCCCTAGACCTTGGCCAGCCTCGCCGGTGGCCAGATCTGGTCGCTGGTGGTTGGCCCGCCGTTGATCGGAGTTTCGATGGATTTTTTTTTTAAAATAATAAAAGCCCTTTGAAAATGTTGGATTTACCAAACGATATTTACACCAAAGTCACTTTCCAATGCCCAATTTGCCAAACGTCCAAGCATTCCCGAAAACTCCTTTACCCCAAAGATATTTGCATTTTGCCAAAGGCATTCCCCCAAAACCAAACCAAACGGGCCCTATATATATGCTGAGGTTTGTGAGAGCACAAAACTCGAAATTCATGGTATTATTGTCCTCCGATTTGACGTGTCCACTTTTTCCCTTGTCTTTTTGTTTTCCCTACTTTCTCTTTTCCAAAGGGAATAAGATAAGTTGTCGGTGATTTGTTGGTATGTGACAATCACATCATGTAATAAAAGAGATAGGACGAGTAGGGTGGAGTTGGGTCCCGTGAGTATTCGCTAAAGCCTGGCTACTCAGGTTCACGTTTGTGAAGGCGTACTTCCCAAAGGTTGATGGAAGAGGCAGGATGATAATTACTACATGACCGACATGGCCATAAAGCAACTTAACTCAAACATAGTTAATATTAACCATCACTGTGCTTTTTGTTTTTGATTTTTCGGCACCACATCTTTCCTCTTGGGGGGGGCGGCGCAACTCCAAAAATTGAAAAAAAAAAAAAAAAAAAACTCTAAATTTTAGGTCCAATTTCGAATATGTCCAAATTTTTTTTGTCGCATTAAAAACTTGAAAGTTTAGGTCCAACCTCAAATATACCCCAAACTTTTCCTTTTTTTCAAAAGAAATCCTAAACTTTAAATCTAATCCCAAATTTACCTCGAATTTTGTTTTGTCTAAAAAAAAAAAGTTAATATTACAAAAGATCCTGCATTGGTAGAGATGTAACAAATTTAACATAAACTAATTTTTTTTACAATCTTACGTCTTTTCTATTAAATTTTACTGTCAAATTGCTGAGTTAGATGACACGTGTTAATTAAGAAATGTACCAATTTGGGATTTTATCATTCGTTTGTACAATAAAAAAAAATCTTAATATATTCTCAAATCTATCTCATAGTCTAGTCCCAACTTAAAGTGGCATTTCCACATCGATAAAAAATACACATCCGTAAAGCGACGTGGAAAATTATTTCCAAAATTAAACCATTTTAGGATTAAAAAAAATTAAGAACTACTAACCGTGACTTTTGGACAGAGGGCTAATGGTGGCAAATTTAGGAATATAGTAAAAATTGATGATTTTCTATTTTACAAAAAAAAAAAATGAGGTAGATTTGGGAGTGGACCTAAAGTTTTGAGTTTTTTTTTTTTTTTTTTTTAGATAAGAGAAAGGTATGGGGCAGATTTTGGACTAAACCTAAAGTTTGGAACTTTAAAAAAAAAAAACATTTAGGGCAGATTTAGGACTGGACCTACAGTTTAGGGTTTTTTTCTTTTTCTTTTTTTGGAATTAGCCCTTTAAAAGATGTGCGTGTGTTCAATTTCTTCATACTATGTCAATCTTTTCTTTTCATTAAAGAATAATTATAATATTTTATAATAAGGAAATTTTGTAAAATCTTTTACATGTCCCTTTTCTGCATAGGCGTATCGCATGTTCACTTTTTATAATGTTAATTATGCACTTTTTATGAATAAAAAATCTAATCATGTCTTGGTATAATTTTGAAATTGCATTACTCCTATTAATCAAACAATTTTACATGAGTTTTTTTTTATTGTACAAAATTGATGATTACCACCAGAGGTGAAAAATACAGAAATCGCATGATTTCTACTATACTTGTTGTGGTAATACGGTTAAGTAAAATAATTGATTTAGTGAAAAATACGATTAAGTAAAAGGTTTGTCTTACCTATCTGGTCATATTGGCTTAACCCAACATGAATTGAAAAAATGCCTTGTTTCGGTTGGGTTTGAGTCGATTTGTTGTGCTTTAAAAAAAAAAAAAAATAGGCATTTTCTATTTTCTATTATGGGTTCTCGGCTGTTTTGGTCTAGCTTTCTTTAACTTCTAATGCAAATCTTACATAAAAATGTCAAAATGCTTTATGTTTGGGAATTTCGAGGGACGAATTTTCATTCAATGAAATGTAAATACTGTGCATATTAACAATAAAAAGTTCAGGAAATTTACCCTTTGCCTTTAAGATCCCATCCCTTCATACTTGCAACCTCAAGAAGGGCATCTTCCCACCGCTTCAATTCATCGGAGCGAAACTTCTTCTGGTGCTCGGACATGGCTTTTTTATACAACTTGGTTTTGAGCTTAACATCATCAGTACTCACGTCATAGAAGATGGGAAGTATTTCTTTCTTCCCATTAGATGTTGACGTGCATTTTACCATGTGAGCAATCTCCCGGAGACACCATTTACTATTAGCGTAACCCTTAGACAAGATAGGTATGTAAATTTGAGACTTGTCAAGTGCTTTCGAAAAACCTCCATCAATTTTTTTTCCGACCTTGAGTTCTTCGTTGTCGTAAAAAACGCGGATTCCCGCATTTCTCAAGCCATTGTAGAGGCAACTGGTGAATCCATTGCGAGTATCCGGTCCCCGGAAGCTCAAGAACACATCGTACTCCTCCTTAGATGCATTGTCGGTTCTCAAGGTTGACTCTGAGTCCCTCCTTAATGCCTCCTCCTCTTCTCCAGACTCATCGTCCAGTCTCAAGGTTGACTCCGAGCCCCTATTCCTCCTCCAGTTCGTGATACAAAAATTACAGACTTGTAACCTGATCCAGACGTAATAAAATAAGGAAAGTAATTGCACAAGCAGGCTGAATTGTATTAAACATGTACAGGAGCAAAGTTTTATTTTATTGTGCATTATCTGTAAACAAGAGATCGAAAAGAAGTGGAATTAGAGCACTTACACTCTCGCTACAGCCAAAGCGACCATGGTGATTAGAGCCTGACCTCCATTGGAGTCCATCTGTGGGCCGATCCTCTCAGCTCTATTCACCCAGAGCGGAGAACCGTTCTGTAAAGATGGCTAATTGGGCCGGTTCAGCAAAGGAAGATCGACGCCGTGAAGAGAAGGAGAGCAGTCAACGTGGGGAGGTTGAAGGCTACTTTCTGGGAAATATAAGGAAGTCGCCAAAAATCAGAACACGAAGTCGCGCGGAGACCGAGAGGGGTCAAAAAAGGCGGGCGGGGTCAACTTCTATGTCCTTGTGGAAAATTTAAAGGTCAATATGACAAGATCGTGTGCGGGGGCACGTGGTCCACCACTAGCATAATTAAAGAACAGGTAATTGAAAATTAAGAAAGAAGAAATCTGACTGACAACCAAAAAAAAAAAAATATCTCATTGACACGTTTTTCTTAAATGAAACTTCTCGCCATTTTTTAATATTTGAAGAAATATTTCAGCTTTGGCAAGAACGTGAGAGAGGTTGATTTTTGCTTGTTTTAAGCCAAAATAAATAGGCTGAGGTGAGTTTTTTTTGACTTTTCAGCCACAAAGAGTTTAAAAGAGTTCCCACATGCTTTTTATTTTGAGTTAATAACCTAAAAAATCTCGAATTGAGGAACTGGCGATATATATATTGCTTCTATCATTGGGAATGAGGTAATGATAGAGACATGTGTATAGAGTAAGACATTACACCTTCATTTGAGTCCACCCAACTTAGTCATTTTTAATATTGCTATTGGAAAGGTCGAGCACCACCAATTTTCTGAAGTGAAATTTTTCCACTTGGAAAGTCATTTGACATGTTTGCCAAAAAAGCCATCTTAGCTCTGAATAAAGATTCTCTAAGTCGCCAGAAAAATCAAACTCTTTCACTTAAAGAAACCTTAGTTTTGGTAGACAAGCTAATTCTTCTCGTGTGACACTATGGCCGTCAAACATCAGGCTTAGTGCTTTAACATCTTCATTTTTCTGCATGTGATGGACTCAACATTGAGCATGCAAAATACGTTTTACAGTGCTACAACAGAGAGGACACATAAAGCACTGTCAAACAACTTCAATAATTGAGCATACGACATACGGCTTCCAGAATTATGGCATACTCTATTTCCCACACGTAGTTGTTTCTTCCTCTTCTAAATAGACTAATTTTCGAATTTCCATTCCTTACTGAAGATATCATTGTTATATAATGGATCAACGAAAGTCAATAAATTAAGATATGTCTTTTTTGTTGACGTATCTATTGAATTCATGAATTTCCTAAACTTTTTCGTTTACGTATCTATTGAGTTCATGAATTTCCTAGATTCATGTATCTTTTAGTTAATGTATTTATTGAGTTCACAAATCTCTTGAATTCACGTGTCTTTGGATTTATGAATCTCCTGGATTCACGTATCTCTTAATTCATGAATTTTGTGGATACATGCATCTATTTAATTCATGTATCTCTTCTGTACATGAACTAAAAAACTCTATAAATAGATAGGAGCATATAGCTTCATTAAGAGTTTTGGTTTTTCCGACTCGATCCCAAAAAAGCTTTGATATACCTTTCTACTTCTCTGATTTTTCTGGGTGTGCTGGTTCAATTAAATGGTTCGACTGAGCATTGTTTGCATAGTGCTAATCTAAACAGGTTCGAGGTGTTATATCTTGGGAGGTATAGTTCGTGAATCTGCGGAGCACCATTAGCAGGAACTAATCGCCTTGAGGAGATTCGGATATCCGTACCTCACCTCTAATTTTATGTTATTTTTCCAGTGATATCTTATTTTTTTATTTTCCAAGATTTGTAAAAGGAATGATATTATAAAGTTGTTATCATCTTCTTTACATTGATATTCTGATTACAACAAATAGTGTGTCTTATCTGAATTATATTTCCAACAATCATATTTTCGGTTTCTGCTTTCAGGAAATACAACTTGTATATTAACTCAAAAATCTTCATAGTATAATTCTAAAAAAGTTGGGGTTGAAAATAATCTTAAAATTCTTCATGAAACCAGTTTTCTTTTCATTTTACCGGGATAACACGTAGATTGCTCTTTGTTTTTTTTTTAAAATTTAGAAAAAGCTACTTTCCATATACTAGAACCCAGAAAATAAAGCCAACTATAGGCGGTCACTCTTAGCTCCTACAAACTTTTGAGACCTTTGGCCCTGAAAGGAACGTTCAACAAAGTTATCCATTACCAGCAAATTTGCTACTTTCAATGGGAAAGAAAAATCTGAAGAATTTCTAGCACCAAATATTTTCACACATACACACTTCACGTTTATCTTTTTAGCGGGAAAAATACTAAAATAGTCCTAAACCTTTTGCATTGGTACCAATCTAGTTCGAAACTTTTTTAATTGGACCATTTTAGTCCTAAACCTTTTTACATTTGTACCAATTTAGTCCATCTGGCTAATTTAAGCCGGAAATTGTTGATGTGGCTGCCGGCGGTCTTATGTGGTCCACATGGACAAATTTAATATATTTTAATATATATATATTTTTTTCAGATTTCTTAAATTCTTTTTTTTTTTTTTTTTTTTTTTTTTTTCTTTTTTTTTTTTCTATGTGCTGCCGGCCAATGGGCGAGGGTTTTAGCCCTTGCCTAGATCTAGGCGAGGGCTGATGCCCTCACTTGTGGCCGGTGAGGGCGCGGGGCCCCTCGCCCCGACTAGCCTGTCGCCGGCTATGGTCGGCCAGGTGGTGACCTTGCTGGCCAAGGGGTAAAAAGAAAAGAAAAAAAAAGAGAAAAAAAGGAAAAAAAGAAAAAATACTTTAAAAAATCTGGAAAAAATATAAAAATTTATAAAAATTTATTCACATGGCGCCACATAAGACCACCGGCAGCCATATTAGCAATTTTCGGCTTAAATTAGCCAGATGAATTGAATTAATACCAATGTGAAAAGGTTTAAGACTAAATTGGTCAAATTAAAAAGTTTAAGATTGAATTGGTACCAATACAAAATATTTATGACTATTTTGATACTTTTCCCTCTTTTAGCCTCCAGTAGTTCCAGGGCTTTCTCACAAATCCACACCCTACAAATCTTATGAGGATATTCTCAAAGAACAATTTCCCTTCTAAAGTCTCGAACTTGGTAATGCATCCAAAACGTACTTCCATCTCTAAGCGAGAGAACCCCGATTGCAGTGTGAGGACGGTAACCACAATCCTTCCACGTGATGACGGATATGTTTTGTCCTCATTGGTGAAAAAGCACGCCATATCCAAAAGCACTTCTTTTTCCTCATACTTTAATTGTCCGTAACTTATCATTAATTTACCTTAGATATCGTCAAAAAGACCTTCCTCTTCCTCTAAGTGCTTTAGTGTCTCATCCCATATTTCTTTCTTTTCTGAATTCTTCAAATGATTGCCCAAGTTAAAAAGATAGGACCTTATCACCACAACAGCCAAAGGAAGCATGCCCACTTTACGAATAATTGTTTTGGAAAAATCCTCATATTCTTTTACAGTAGAGTCACTTCTGAATGTGTGCTCATAAAATAGATCAAGTGCTAAATCAAATCATTCCAACAACTTCATGAGGCAAAATTCCTTTGGATTTGTCTACTTGAGTATTCAAGGTGCTTTCTTCCCTAGTTGTGATGATAATTTTGCTACCAAAACAAAACCAATCAAATTTTCCGGCTAGATTTTGGAGTTGTTCTTGCTTGACTAGATTATCAATTACAATGAGTACCTTTTATTACTAAATACTTGTATAATCTTCTTGATCCCACCACCAACATCTTTAATTTGGTCAATAATCCTTGAACTAACAAAACCTGATAAGAGCTTTTTTTGTAATTTTAAAAGACCATCATGAGGTAGCGATGATGCCCGAATGTCTTCAATGAAACAACAGCCTTCAAAGTGAGAAGATAGCTTGTTGAACATAAATTTGGCAAGAGTTGTTTTTCCAACACCATCGGTGCTATGAATACCAATTAAACGTACACCATCAGAGCCAACATCCAACAATTTCATTATGGCTTCCACCTGAGCATTATCTTCAACCCAATTTTCAGTTTCAGTCATGTGTTTTTATCAAGCTTACGGGAGACCCCTTCAACAATCGTTTCAATGTGTTCTGCTTGGCTGAAGCAAATCATGAAAATTTCATTTCAGTCGAAGACATGATAGAATACAGGACTTTAGGGAACATGTGGATACACAAATCAGTTATTTCAACTACTTGAACCAACGGAAATCAAGCATTAAAATCAGTTGAACTGGTAATTTTTGCGGGTTTGGAAACGCAAAGTTTCTTCCAAACAGATGTGGTTTGCAACAATTTACCTTGAGAAAAAGTATCAATAGAATTCCCCCTTGCCTCTCAGTTCCCATCCCTTTATACGGGCAACCTCAACAAGAGCCTTCTTCCAAGGCTTCAACTCATTAGAGCCGACATGCTTCTTGTTCTTGGATATCGCTTTTCGGTACAAATTAGTATCGAGTTTAACGTTACCCTTTCCATACAAAACTTAAAATATTGTTCGCTTTCCACATATATGGGTTCAATATTTTCGTATAGAGTCGATAATTTCATTTCATCAAAATTGTAGTTCCAATATATCATAATAGGGAAATTCTGTAAAACCTTTTAAACATCCATTTTTTACATGCATGCATCGCAGGTGCAGTTTTGTAATTTTAATTATGCACTTTTCTATAAAGTAATTATATATAATTTTTAAATTGCAATACTCCTATTGATTCAACAATTTGACACGAAAATATTAGTGTACAAAATTTTGTGATTACCGTGGGAAGGGAAACATACATAAAAACGAAAATTTCCACTTTACTTATTGTGAAAATATGATTAACTAAAAGTTAGTATTACCTTTTGGGTCATATATGGTTAATGGGACATGATTTGGATGGGACATAATAATAACGCAGCCACCGGTGAGGTCTCCCAAGCCTTGTCGTGATTGGGCGAGGCTTGGGGGGACCTCGCCAATGGCAGGCGAGGCTCCCCCGAGGCCGGCAAGGCCCTTGTCTGGCCGGTCACCGGCCGGCCATGGCCAAGGTTGACGACCGGCTAGAAGAAGGAGAAGAAAAGGAAAAAAAGAAAAGAAAAACATTAAAATGTAACAAAATCATTAATAAATTAAAATAAATTATAAGTCACAAAAATATATGGGGTCGTGCCAAATGCATTTTTCTTCCAAGAACAGACATTTTATTTAGTCACAAAACGTCTTCAAATGCTCAAAAAGTGTTTCCGGAAATAGAAATAGAAAAAAGTGTCTAAAAAAAAAAACTATTCTCGGGAACAAAAATGTTACCATATGCACCCTTAGTCACTCTAACTCTACCATACAAGCACAATGAATTGCATTTTTATATGTGCAAGTCTCTTTCTTGTGCCATATATGTACAAAGCAGTTATTTAAAATTGCAAGTCAAGTCGATTACTAACTTGTAGCCAGCCTAGCAAAGTTCAGACATTGATCAAAACGACCCCTTGATGGAGTCCAATTTATGGCTAATCATCTATCATGCATTCACCAACAATTTAACCACGGCACGCAAAAAAAATCAAGGGGCCCGTTTGATAGCACTCCAAATAGTGCCTAATTCTATTATTTTGTTCGTTGTAATGAAAAAAGAATAGAAATCCATTTGGTAAATATTTTGTTCTCGGGAACAAAAATCCATTTTTTTTATTCTCGGGAACAAAAATCCGTTTTTTTGTTCCTCAAAATAGATTTGGAATATAATCAACAAGTAAAAAAAGTTTCTTTTTATTCTCGAGAACAATTACTATAATCAAATCTAATTTTTCCTCTTCCCTCTTCTCTTTTCATCTCTTTCCTCCTTTTCTCTTTCTTTTTCTTCTTCCTTTTGGCCGGTCATCGGTCTCGACCATGGTTGGTGACCTTGCTAGAGCGTCATCGGCCCCAGCGACATTGAGCCATTATGAGGCCGAACCTTGCCGTGGCTCGGGCTAACAAGCCTCGTCGTGGCTCAGGTTGCCGGAGGCTGGTGACGCTCCAGCAAGGCCGCCAGCCCTCATTTGACCAGTCATTGGCCCTAGCCGACAATAGGAGGAAGGAGGAGATGAAAAGGGAAAAAGAAAGGAAAAAAGAAAAAAGAGAAAAAATTTAATAAAATTATTAAAAGATTAAAAGAAAATGGTTTGAATTAGAAATTTTAAGGGTTTAACCAAATGAATTTTTATTTAAAAAAAATTGGACAATTTACCAAGCGTCTTCAAATGGTCAAAAATTGTTCTTGCGAACAAAATAAAAAAATCATTTATGAGCAAAAATTATTCTCGATAATAGAATGATTACCAAATATGCCTTAATTGTGACAAGATTTAGCAAAAGAAGTGCTTCTCAAGGAGAGGTGAATTTAAGCTATGTGATTGCCCTTGGTGCGAAGAAAACATCAAGAAACGCG
Organism: Eucalyptus decipiens; assembly: GCA_014182575.1. Taxonomy (NCBI): domain Eukaryota; kingdom Viridiplantae; phylum Streptophyta; class Magnoliopsida; order Myrtales; family Myrtaceae; genus Eucalyptus; species Eucalyptus decipiens. The sequence goes on along the minus strand of CM024611.1, from coordinate 42,232,216 downwards.
GGGCAGAACGAAGGTGAATTTCCGAGAAGGAGAGGACCCGCAGCTTAAATTATGCAAACCCCTAAAGTCAAAAAGCTTTGTCAACTACCCAGCTAGTGGGAGACACATGGTAGACGCGACAGACAAGTTCTTTTGACCTATCGGTAGTGCTGCTTTTGCTTTGAAGAGGATCCTTCACTTTCCTCTTCTCATTCTCTTTTGAAAACACCAATCCCGTTTCATAAATTTAAAGCTGAAACTGGTTTCTTTCAAGGCGTTCATACTTTTACTTAATTGAAAACACTTTCCTCTGCTGTCTCAAGCAAATTCACGAGAAGTTGCTATTGAACTTCCCCAACAAGTTAACATTATGGTGAAGTTACACATGGCCCCACGCTAGCTTTCATTACTTGGTTTGAGAGTCATTTTGATAATGTATTTATGCTTCTTAACTAATAATAACTTCCCAAAATCGCAACATTGAATTGCTATTTTCAAGTTGTTTTTACAGCTCAAAGGGTACATCAAATGAACATTCTAAGAATACTAAACAACATGCAGCGGTTTTAGGATTGCTTAGCTCAAAATATAAAAATCAGCATCCATAGACGGCCACTAAATATGCGGTAGGTAGACATATTCACACTTAATGCAAGTAGTTTGAGCAATGCACCATCAACTACATATGTCGATGTGCATAAATAGGTGGTGAGAGATCATGTTGGTTTAAAAAGGTAATTCCTAATTCATGAACCATCATTGCAGTTAAGTCCTAAAACTTGTCAAATTAATGCAATTGAGTCTTTTTTAACTCCCTCCAACTTAACTAACAAAAAATCTTGTGTGACTTTATCGGTGTGCCCTTTTTTTTTTTTTTTCCTTCACTTTGCTAGTTTGGCAACCCTCGCCAATTGCCCTCACCTGTGTGCTTTTATTTCCCTTTTTTCTTGATAAAGATTTATCTTTTTTTTAATGAGGTTTAACTAAGAATTAGGTAATAAAATAACATTTGGATCAAGATGATGTCGTTTTAGTCTTATGTTTAATGCTTTGACAAATTTAACCCTAGTTAGGAGAGATAAAACAATAAAAAAAACCGCATTAGTATTTTTCGTAAGCCAAGCTAAATAAGGTTAAGGGAAGGATTTAATTGTATTAATTTGACAAACTTTAGAAATTTATTGCACATTTTGAATATTTTAGTAATTGCACTTTCTTAATAAGCCTTAAAATTTTGAATGCACTTATTCCTCTCTAAAATAAGCATTGTTTAATAGTAACATTGAGTGGGATGAAAGACAAATCATAATTTCTATGGTTTTTGGAGAATTATTACTACTTCATCAATCAAATTAACGTCATTTTGAGCAAATTTGAAAAAAGAAAATCTGAAAAAAATCTATAAAAAAATCAAAATAATGTCATTCCATATCACTGGCATGCTACGCAGGATGCCCAAAGATGATTACATCACTACGTCAACGATTTCTAGTTAAAATTTACTTGATGGACTACATCAAAACTCCTTAAAAATGTATAAATTGACTAAATTGAAAATTTTAGGATTTAATTAATATTCTTATAATAAACTTAAGATTTTTTTGGTTTTTTTACCAATAACTCTATTGTAGTTACTTATTGTGTTTCTCTGGTATATAAATTCTTACTTATAAACAAATAAAAAGACTTCATGGTCCATGCTTCATCGGTGATTGGATATCGCCAAGTAGTTTTTTTTTTTTGGTTTATACCAAGTAATTGTTAGTAGTTGTCCGAGCAATTTTTAATTGAGCCGAAGGCTTGTCCAGGAGACAAGACCAATAACCAATGTTCATCATTCATTGACAAGTAGGGGTAAGCGGTTCCATATTTCTTACAAGTTCCACCTGAAAACTTGAACCTACCCTTTGGTACAAGTTCCTCAATTTTTGGAACCTCGAACCTATCCTATCATAGGTTTTAGGGTCTATTCCAAGGTTCAACTGATTCTTTTTTTTTTTTTTCATTTTTAGTTAAACAAAATGAAAATGAATGTAATAATAATAAACAAGCTTGTCATTCATAAAAAGAAAAATACAAAACGAACAAAACTATCAATAGAGGAAAATGAAATCTTGGCAAAAATTCAACTAGATAAAAGTAGGGATGAACAGTTCTAAATTTTGTATAGGTTTTACCTAAAACTTAAAATTTACCCACTGAAATAAATTCCTTATTTTTTGGAACCTAAAACATATTTTACATACTCTAGAACTTGAAACTTACTCTATTACAAGTTCCAAGGTCGGTTCCAAGGTCTACCCAGTTTCTATCTATATTATTTTCACTAATCATAACTTATATTCAGACATATGAAAAATATGAACATTAATAAAGTAAAAATCTTAGCCATAAAATAGAAATTCGGACTAGTACTTTCATATTATATACTCATTATCTAACAGTATGAAATATCGGATGATCGCATGGAGACATGGACAAAAAAAAAAAAACATTAAAACTTGTTCTAGATTTTATGTTCCAAGTTCCAAGTACTTCAAATTAAAAACCTGAAATCCACTCGTTAAAATATGTTCCTCATTTTTTAGAACCCGGAACCTATCTTACATACTTTAGAATTTAAAAAGTTATAGATTTCCATTGGTCTAGTTTTCAGATTTCAAGTTTTACTTGAAAATCATGCTCACCCCTATCGATGAGCCACATGAACGCATGAATTTCCTTCCTCGGCTTGTCTTAATCATAAGTTGACTCGACTTGATTTGGCTTTCTCACGGTCCTTCGTCATTGGTTGCGTCTACGTACTAATGCGCCAATAACAATCAAAAGTTGACTCGACTTGATTTGGCTTTCTCACGGTCCTTCGTCGTTGGTTGCGTCTACGTACTAGCGCGCTATTATTGGCAAACTTTACGGAGTTAGGGTCAAACTCACGAAGCAAGTTTCTCTTTTTTCTCCTCCTTGGGATCTGCTAAATGCTAAGTGGGCTCCACTAATTTTTTCTTTTCCTTTTTCTTTTATTGGAAATGAGTTTTATTTTTCGGGAAAGCAAAGGTTTTGATCAATTAAAATAAACCATTTTCATGTTTAACTGAAATTCTCCCTAGCTAAGTAGGCCTTAATAAATCACCAATCGTGCAACTAATCAAATCATTAGTGATGTAATGAGCTGTTAACACAAGATCTTGAGAGAATAAAATACTAAATTCTGTTTTGAGTCCCTGACATACATGTGTGAGGGAAATAATGCATGGATTAACTTAGATTTCTCGCACTATCAAGTTTTTATTTTTTTTTTTTGGTCAGATCGCACTATCAAGTTTAACATGCGATGTCTTGACACCTACAATATGAAAAAGTTTTAAAGTTTAAAGAAGCCTCTCAAATCAATTATTACTATGTTGGAGTTTAGTCCATTCCATACTTAAGCAGCCCAAACGTTGGGCCTCTCAAATCGAATTTATGGGCCATTAGTTTGTATTGATGTTCCAATCTAACCTATTTGAATTAGAAGTTCCATGTTTTAGCATCTTCTCAAGATTTTTTATCTCCGGTCACATTTAGCCCAAAAATGAAAGTGCTATTTACGCGTGGCCCTCCTCTTTCTAAACAATGTCTAGAGTGAATTGTAGGTATTTTTTTTTATTACGTCATCGATCATGCCTTTTCCCCAAAATTTAAAAATTAAATAGGGAACATAAAAGAAATTTTTTTTATTGATGTATGAGAACTGTTTGAAATTCTCTTAGCCAATGTTTTCTTTTCTAGCAAAGGACTAGTTTTACCCCTCCAATTTAACATGGCCCGTCCGATTGGTAAATATGTTTAAAAGATCTCCAAATTGAGATAAAAAAAATGTCTTAGTTGTAAAACATATGATACAAAATGGACAATTATGGTTAGGGTTTTGTTAATAAGTTCCCCAGAGCATATAATGTGAATTTGGAGTGTGCAAATGAACCAAGTATTGCCCATATTGCCCAGACCACCCGGAACTAGACCGAACTACCTAGAACAAGATTGAACTGCCCAAGAACTAATGATTCCTAAGGGAAGCGGTCCGGTTCTTGGTTCTAATTTATTGGAACCGGTGAGTACTAGTCCAGTTTCTGATTCCAAGTGTGGAACGGCCCACCTACACCAAACCGATAATATATAATATATTTAAATTATAAAATAAATAACGAAAAAACTTAAACCCCTAGGGTACTTATCAGTATTTGTATAAGGTACTTTGTCTACTTTTGCTCACTTATAACGAGTTTGATGAGTGTGCTCTCTTACTTACACACTTCCTAACATACTAATACCGTTGTGTAATTCCTTGTTGCACATTACATTGCTAACACATGAAGCTTGGTGGAATTGGTTCTATGGAACCCCTTGGGAATCGGACTAGATTGACGGTTCGGTTTCAGGGTGGATCTATAGAATCAATGAGTGGTTCCCTATTCCAATTTTTCAGAACTAACTGTTAATGGTTGGTTTCCGGATCCTGAATGTGAACCGCCCATTTGGACTATGCTCACCCATAATGTGAACGTGTTGGAATAAATCAATCTGCAGGCATACCAAAAGGGATGTTGATGAAAATCGATATGTGCGAAAGTGAATAGGACTTTTGACTATTGGAGAATCATCGCGATCACTCTGCGGTTCCAAACTTGGGACAAAATTTCAATGCCTTCTGCTTTATACATAAGTTTGGTTTAGCCCATTGACCTTGCCTTAGCCTCAAGTTATTTTTTAACTTTCACTCATTTGCTTGGTTAGATCTTTCTTTTCTATTTGTTTAGCAAAAGTGATCTCCATCTAGGGTTGAAGCGAAATAAGTTCCCCCATCATTTGATCAACCCACCTCATTCGTTAATTTTATGAAAGCCTTGCATTTGTTTATCCTCAATGAAAGTTTTATTTTCCAAAAAAGCTATTCTTATGATAAAATCCCCTGTGGCTAAGATATTACATGGAAGTGTCAGACCTTTAGTGATGTACACATATGCGACCTGTGAATGTGAATTTTTCAGCAATTGCTCCCGAGTTCATATATAACAAGAGCGTATGAATAATATACACATATATTATGCTATGTTATATGATTGTTGGTTATTTTCTTATAGGGTGCATCTTTCTTTTAGTAAGTGGAAAAAGGAGAATGGCTTGAAAATTTCACAGAAGAACCAAACTTGGAGCTTAATTATGTGCTAGTTTGAGATTAAATCAAGTCAAATGGTTTTGAGGCTGCCAGCCTCATGTGAGGGCCAACGGAGGGAAAAAAGTGAAAAAGAAAAGAAAAGGAAAAGAAATCATAAAACTAGAAAAGATTAAAAATTGTAAAAGTTGTCCACGTCAATGCCTATCATGCAATGTAGGATGGTTGGTGATGACTCCACTGCCACTTCAACGATTTCCAGCCAATTAGTGGATTGTTAAATTGTTTATAACTAAATTGACAAATCTTCAAAATGTATAGGACTAAATTGGTAAATTGTCGAAAAAATTAGTACTAAATTGACAAAATTGAAAGGTTTAAGAATGAGTTGACTGTCGTATAATAAGTTCAAGACCTTTTGGACAATTTTCCCTCTTCGAGCTCATCTCTAGCTTCTTAAGATCTCACACTGCAATCTTCGTAATTATGCATACTCACTCACCCTAACTCTACTCCTTATAATCTCCTGCTGAACTCAATTTGAAACTTCTTCTAGAAGTCAGTCTTTAACCTCTCAAAGAAGTTGAATGGATGCTTAACAAGTGAATCTGAACTTATTTCAAATTCCACAAGAATTTGCTCCTAAACCTTCTGAGCAAGTTGCCTCTATGATGAAGTCATATGTGGCCCCAAACTAGTTTTCCTTACTTTGTTTTAGAGTCAATTTGATAATGTATTTACACTTCTTAATTAATAATTTCTTCGCACACATTCACCACTCAACCACAACATTCCAATTGCTTTTAACTTTCAAAGTGCAATATTGAACAAAACGTGCATCGGTTTTGAGATTGCTCAGCTCGAAATATAAAGATCAACATCCATAAGTGAGCGTTAAATATGTGATAGACAAACATATTCACTTTGAATGCAAGCAATTTAAGCAATTGCACCATCAACTAGAAATGTTTATGACCATAAATGGGTGGTACGAGATTAGGTTGGTTTAGTGGGGCAATTTCTTGGCTCATAAATCATCATTGCACTTTTGACCCAAAAAAAAAGAGAAAAAGAAAAAGAATCATTATTTCCCTAACTATTTCAGATTACAAATTCAACAAAAATGAAATTTTATATTATTTTATATTCTTGTTATTATTATTAGGGAAAATCTCAAATAAGGGCCTAAAGTGCGTTCATTTTCTCGAAAAAAGGACCCAAAGTGGACACCGTATCAAATAATGACTCAAAGTGGCTAATTTTGTCTCAAATAAGGACCCAAACTTTCAATCTTATTTACAGCTTGGGGTGGCTTTGTCCTAAAACATTTTTTCTTTAATTTTTTTTCTTTCTTCATCTTCCTCACACCTCCTCCTTTGCTCTAAATTGTCTCCTTCTTCAACACCATAATCAGAGCCCCTACTAACGACCTCATGAGCTTCATGTCATCACATAGTTGGTCCTATTGACAAGAAGTTGGATTGGAGTTATTGCTACTGGCCACCTTCTCAGATGCCAAAATCCTCAGTTTCTCAAGATGCATCAAATCTCGGCTCGCTTGTGTTCAACCTAAAGCTTGAATTGACCTCCATCTGATGACAATGTTGGATTTTCTATTAGGGGCAGTGGTTGATGAGGTTGAGAGCTCGAATACGACTTGTCAATGACGGTAATGGGGCAACGGAGTACAATAGTTTCTATAGTTAATGATGTCATATACAACTAATGATCAATCTCAAGATGGGGTATCAATTGAGGAGAAGAGCTATGTCGATGAGAATGACAAGAGTGTGAGTGGGTGTCTCTAGACTAGGGATTATTGAAAGGAGTCATTCGCATTGCAAAGGGGAAGGGGGATCTTTGAAAGATTGAATTTACGCAAGAGAGGCAAACCCAATCAAATTTGAAATTGATGAGGCAAACTTTTACTGAGGTTGAAATAGTTGCCAGTTGCAACAAAATTGTTCTTTGGCGTGAAATTGTTGATCACCAAGTGTTAATTGAATAGAGGCATAAGTTAGTCAAACAAGACGATCTGGCGATGCTTGGATATTGCTACTTGTTGTTGGCAAGTAGGATTGAAAACAGCACAAAAAATTGCAGTTGCTGGGTTAGCAGAATGCTCGGAATAAGTGGAGTTTGATGCACTCTCGAGGTGAGAGAAATATGTCGCCAAAGGGAATAGTTGCATAGCTTGGGAGTTGGACAAGAAGTTGAGTCTCGGCAAAAGCAGATTCATATTATGACGTTGAGATCAGAATTTGTGATGAATGTTGGAATAAAAAGAACTTATTTTTTTGAAAGCTCATTTCAACTTCGTGGAATTATCTATGAACCATTTTGAGGAGCGAAATTTAAAATTTTCAATGAATTCGACTATGTTGTAATGACTCATCTTAAAGAAAACCCAATCTTGGTCATACAATGAGATGACACAAAGAGCGATGGAGGGGCTGATAATGGAGGTGATTTAGAGAGTGAGAAAGATGAAGAAAGAAAAAAGAAGAAAGAGAGAGACAAAAAATAAACAATAATGTTCTTGGACAAAAGTACCTCTGGCTATGAATAAAATTAGAAGTTTAGGTCCTTAATTGAGAGTAAGTTAGCCACTCTGGGTCCTTATTTGAGACAGTATCCACTTTAGGTCATTTTTTTTTTGAGAAAATGGCTCCACTTCAGGTCCTTATTTGAGTTTTTCCCTTATTATTATCTTGATGAGTAGACAAAAGAATATATCTATACAACTTATAAAATACTTAACAACCTACAAAAATGGCATCAACAACCTAGACAACTTGTCTCTCATTAACACATTTACCAACAGACACACATGTCATTTGTCCACCAACAACAAAATTATTCTACAATATGGATATTGCTAATGAGTGTCTAGTGAAGCAATTTTTAAGGAGTCAATAAAGAAATCTTTTTTTATTTTTATTTTCAATACATTGAATTCTCTTGTATTACGAAAAGTGAATATTTTAAAAATTGAAAATACTTCGTACCAAATGTGTCTAACAAATTGGAAGAGCACTCATTAACATCAGTTTTCTAAAACAAGCATTGGATTAATAATAACATCAACTTGGATGGGGGAGAGAGAGAAAGAGAAATATCTGGGTCTCATTCAAATTCATATCTAGAAGGTGAGCAAATAATGAAGGTGACATTGCTTAAAATCACATGATCACTTGTTAGGAAATTATTTAGTATTGGGGCCCATTTACATTATGATACTCGGTACCTTTTGCGACGTCTTCGTCATCGAAACATCGACCTGTGATCTATCATTCAACTACTTGGGTCCTCCTCCTTGTAGCATATGTCAGCTATCTCAAAACCTCTTATGTAGCCTGCAGCAATGCATGACAAAGAAAAGTTTGTTTTATCAAGCGTGGAATAAAACGATATCAAATGACAACTGATCAGTCTACAGCCACACCAAAATTTGGTTGGACATTGTTAAATTTGAAGAAATTTAGGATGCTAAAAAATATTCATGAACCAATGTCAAGTAGCTTTTGTTGATGAATTGGCGAAATTGGATCAAACTACCAAACTGAATACGTCATCATTATGTTACTTCATTGATGGACATCATTTGAAATCTAGGGATCTATTTGAAATGAGATGTCGGTTTCTAAGTGATTTGAATTATGAGATAAGCGAATTATACTAAGTAAAATCTTGAGAAACCATGGCATATTCTTACGAATTATTTTTAGTGAGGCTCTAACAAAAAAACAATTTAGTTTGTAGTATTATGCTAACTTCTTCATCTATATTATGTGCAATGAAATAAGATTCTCCTATCTCTCCAAGCATTTTCTTTCTCTTTACATTGAAATGGTCAATTTGGAAATTAGCTGATAATTTACCGTTAAATTCTGCTCTTTAGCTTTCACTAGTAACTTATGACCAGAACGTTGATAACTTTGTGTCAATCCTTTTTTATGGCTACAGAATCTAGGAATCATTCCTCTATGTATTGCAGAGGACCTAAAGACACCTCGAACATCCATTTAAAAAGTAAAACTCGCACTCTATCACCTTTGTAACAAATATATTTAACTGTGTTTAGTCAATAGTGGACTCAAATTGGAATGATCCCATCTTGTTCTAATCTCCAATCAGCTTTTCTTGATCTTGCAACACATTAAGCCTATTTTATAGAATTTACTTAAATCAAAGTTCCTCTCGTCATTAAAATTTTCTCCATTCCTTTTCTGTACCAGTTTTTGTATTCTTGAGTTATTCTATAGGATACGAATTTGCTCAAGTGTATAACTATTCGTGTGCAAGAGGGTTGCATTGCACATTGGAACTCTCTATATTTGTAAAGTTTAGCTGAATGACTTATATACCTCAAATATAGTGGTGAAATAGCAGAGCACTACCTGTTAGTTTTCAGAACTAACCCCCTCATAGCTACAACGTCAATTAGGGCCTCTTTCCATGTCCTCAATTAGATGCGATTCTAATTTTTTCTACTAATTACTGAAGCTTCCTTTATTTTATTTCTTTTGCATAGCACCAATTGAGCACAAGTAGTTAATATCGGAGGAACCTCAGACAAGCTAATTCTTCTTGTGCGAAGCTGTGACGACCGAACATAAGGCTTAGCGCTTCAACATCATCTCTTGGAAACTACTGCCCATTTTCGGTTTCTACTTTTCAGGAAATATAACTTTATTATAAAAAAAATTGGGGTTGAAATTAATCTTAAAATTCTTCATAAAGTTAGGAAGATTCAAACTTAAGACCTTCTAACTTTGATATCATGTCAAGTTTTGTGAGACCACTGTCGATTATTCTAAAATTTTAAGATGTTAAATGAAAATGTTGTTTATTATTTAATTATTATTTAAAATATTCTAACACTCCCTCTCACATATAGGCTAACCTTTAGCCTTGGCCCAAAGTGTAGAAATGTGCAATTGGGAAGGCAAAGATGGGCTTGGAAAATTCCAACTGAGGACCTGCTAGCTCTAATATCATATGAGATTTATTAGGGGTGAGCGCGGTTCTCGAGTAAAATTGGGAATCGAAGAATCCAATTGGAGGGTCCAATTCAGTTCCCGATTCTAGAGAGGCTGGTTCTAGTTCTCGATTCCCAATTCCGGTTCTTAAACCTAAAAATCCTAATACTTTGAGTCTTCAATGGAATCAATTCGTCTCCTTCTTTGCCCAACCCCTGTCCCTTGACTCCCCCACTGTCGTTGACTCCCTCGACGACGACGCCCTCGACACCGCTTGCCCTCACGTTTGTCCCGTTGTTGGATGCCGTTCAGTCCCCCACTTGCCCTGCTGTTGGATGCCACTTGCCCCTCGACAACGCCCTCAATGCTGACGCCCTGTTGTTTGCCACCCTCGATGTCGCTCGCCCCGTGCTTGCCCCGTCGTTAGCCCCCTACCCCGCTCTCCCCCGGGTTGGACATTACTTGCCCCCCAACGACGCCCTCGACGTCGCTTGCCCCTTGACAACAACGCCCCACCGCTTGCCACCCTTGACGTCACTCACCCTCATGTTGGACTCTACTTGCCCCTCGTTGGATAATGCTTGCTCCTCGACAACAACACCCTCGACGATGACACCCCACCACTTGTTGGTAATCTTTACCGCCCCCTTTCTCTGTCGTTAGTTGACTGGACTATCCCTTGAACTGCTGTGGTGGTGTTGCCTTTGCTCATTGACGCTCTTCTCGGCCCCTCCTTGCTTAGTTCATCAACATCACTGCAAAAGCTAGCCAACCTAGGGTTGTCAAGTCAGTCGACCTAGGGCTACTGCTAGTGGTGATCTAGCCCAAGGAATTGGTGAAGCTAAAGCAACCAAACGGTATTTGCTTTAATCAAATAAACCTTGAGCCAACGATGTTTGGGAAAATGGCTTCGCATTTTCTCCAAGTTCAACTCAAATGCAATCTATGATATGATTTTTTAGAAGCTTTAAACATTAGATTGATGATTTGCCAAATAGCAGAAGGTGTAACAGCAATGTTTTTTTTTTGGTAAGACGGTGTAACAGCAATGTTCATGTATGATTATAATGAAAACATAAGAGGAATAAGGATAGACTAAGTTGTGAAAAAAGGATGAATTGTTGAGCATATTCTATTTTGCATCAGTCGCTTGTCAGTTTAGATGAGGTTTATAATGATACCATGCATAAATTTATTTTTTATGGCCCCTACATTCCGTTCATCTTTATTGGGGTTGATAATTTTCCTTTTGTCTGATTCTTTTTGTAGTTTTTTATGTATAAATGAGCTAATAGTGGGCACTCTCTTTATAGACATTCGATTCTTATAAGTTCCAGTAATTATAAGTATTCATGTTTAGCATATATAGTACTAAGAGTAACAATAACCTAAATTATCAGCATCATTATATGAGTTGCATTGAAATAAATGGGTTGATTGTGGTGTTTCATTTCTAGTTTGCTATTCATTTTGAAATTTCTAACTATATTCTATTATTGTTGTGTAGTACGAAGTTAATGTATCAAGATAACACGTCAATGGAGGTGGAGGGATGTGAGAAGATGAATCTGATCACCGAATTTGAATTTTCTAGTGATGAAAATGAAGAAGAGCCATGTCCTACCATGAGTATGACATATAAGGTACTTGGTTCTTGTCTTCCTCCTTCTGATAAGAAATATATATCCGAATGCTAGAATCATTATGCAAGAATTAATGAGTGGATGAAAAAATATATCAAATGAAGTGCATTAATTGTAAGTCTATGCTTAAGTATCGTGTTGCTAACGGTACTTCTGTTGCTAATGATACTTCTGCAATGAGAAAACACTTGATCACGTGTAAGAAGTTTTCTCGTAATATATATAAGATGCAGAAATTCTTTGCACCACATAATGTAGACATGGCTATCAAGGCAGGGGGAGATTCTAGTACTGGTAGTATTTTATTGATATGGTCGTTTAATCAAGAACGTTGTAGGCAAATACTTACTTGGTTCATCATCCTTGATGAACAATCTTTTTGCTTGGTCGAATGTGTTGGATTTCGTGAATTTGTTAGTGAGTTACAACATCCCTTTAAATATTTATCATGTTTCACAGTGGCAAAAGATTGCATGAAGTTGTATTTCTGTGAAAAAACTTGTTTGAAAACTTATTTTGGGAAGATTAATTTTAAGATCGTACTCACAACTTATACATGGAGTTTCATTCAAAATTTGAATTATTTGTATCTCACTGCATATTTTATTGATGAAAATTGGAAGTTGCATAAAAGAATTATCAATTTTGTGGTGATGTATAATCATAGGGGTAGGGCGATTGAGAAAATGGTAAATAAATGTATCAAGGAGTGGGGAATAGAAAGAAAGGTGTTCACAATCACCGTAGATAATGCTAGTTCGAACGATGTTGCAATTAATTATTTGAGAAAAAAAATTCCAAAGAAATGTTGTTGATATTAAGATGGCAGTGTTTTGCACATGAGGTGCATAGCTCATATATTAAATTTGATTGTGAGAGATGGCTTGACTAAGGTATGTGACTCTCTTGCATGTATTCGAAATGTGGTTAGGTATGTGAGGAGTTTTCTCACGAGAGCTAAAGCATTTCAATTTTGTATTGAGAGTGAAAAGATCACTTACAAGAGTTCGGTTATTCTTGATGTTGCCACTAATGGAACTCCACTTATCTCATGTTAGACACCATCATAAAGTTTAGATAAGCTTTTGAAATGATGGAAGAAGATGATTTATCTTTTGCAAGTGAGCTTAATCATGAAATTCCTAAAGATGATGATTTGGAAAACGCTATTATTCTTTCGGAATTTCTAAAAGTATTTTATGATGCCACCAATCGATGTCGAGGAGTTCATATGTTACTTTAAATGATTATTTTAAAGGGATAGCTCTTTTGTATAGATATTTGAAAGATGCAGCCGATGTTTCAAATCTTAAGCTTCAAGCTATGGGTGCGAAAATGAAAGAAAAATTTGACAAATATTATGGAAGCTTGGATAAATTGAATATAATAATGTTGATTGCGGTTGTGTTAGATCTTAGAGCTAAGTTGAACTATGTGAGTTTCTTATATGGATAAATTTATAATGATGAATTGAAAATTAAAGAGATGCATTATAAGGTGAAAGACATATTGGAGCGTTTGTATACATTTTATGAGCAATCTTCTCATATTTCAAGTGATCGAAATTTTTATAACCATAGTTTGAGTGCAAGTAATAGTAGTTCCAATGCTGATACGAGTGGTAATGAAGGTATAAAGAAGTACGACGCCCAAGCTTGGAATAAATATTTTTATACTTGAACGAACAATGATGTAATGACAACAAATCCAAGCTTGATGAATACCTTCAAGAAAAAAATGAATAAGTTCTTGATCTTGACTTTTTGATGTGGTGGAAGACTATTGGCTCAAAATGTAAGATCCTTTCTTTGATGGCTTGGGATATTTTGTCTATTCCCGTAACTATTATTGCTTCAGAGTCAACTTTTATTACATTTGGCCTTTTGCTTGATGGCTTTCAAAGTTCTTTGACTCTCAAAGTAGTGAAAGTTTTGATTTGCACTCAAGATTGGTTGAGAGTCGTTCATGTGCCAGTTAATGTTGAAGAGTGCATCAAGAATGCAGAAAAATTTGAGTTGGTAAGTGATGTTTACATTTTTATATATTGTAATTCCTTTTATATATTTAATAAGTGAATATTGTATTTAATCTCTTTTTTTTAATAGATATAGATTGTCTTAATGATGAGATTATCGTCAATAAATAGAGTTTACTAGTTAAAGCTGAATAAATATATGTGGTAAGGAATCTAATACTTATTTTACACTTTCATCCAATGGCTTAGGTCCATATATTGTTGATTATATAGTCAAGTTGAGCATCATGGTATGCCTTTTTATGTAAGTTCCAAAAGATGTTAGTTCTCATCATGTCCAAGAAGCACTTACTTAAATTGCAATGCCAGGCTACCTTACCTATGGTGAACTTTCAGTCGCAAAGAAAACATTGTAGTTATAATTGCAAATAACTGATACGCGACGCTTCAATTTTAAATTTAAAGCTATTATTAAGTTATTAACTATGATTGTTGTTTCTTTTGATTTTAGGTGAACAAATTTTGGAACAAATTTTCATGGATGTTTGAGGACCAAAAACTCATCTTTCTTTTAATGCTCGTACCCACAGTTTTAATGCTCTTGTTTTTATGGTGTAGTTGGTTTTATGATGTTATAAGTTCCCTAATACAAAATTCTAAAATAAATTTATGGTCTAGTGAATTTTGTTCCGTTTCGACGCATACTTTTGCTCCATTTTCTTTATATTATCTAGTTGAATTCCTTGTCAAGAATTTTTTTTCCTCTATTGATAGTTATTTTCGTTTTATATTCTCTTTGATGAATGACAAACTTATTTTTTATTATTGCGTTCATTGCCATTTTTCTAAAATTAAAAATGAAAAAAAAAACATATTGGAACCTAGAACCGATCTTGGAACCTGTGACAAGTTAGATTCTAGGTTCTTAGTTCTGACGGTTAGGTTTCATATTTCAAAAAATGAGGAACCTACCACTACCGACTATTTTAAAAACTTAAATTATTACATAAATGTGTGATTTTTATTTAATTATTATTTAAATATTTTAATAGAAAGGATAGAGCCGACTTTAGAAAAGAATGATATCATTTTTTTGATGGTGTTGTCTAGGATGCCAATGTTGCAAACTCCATTGGTTATCTTGTTTCAAGAGGGTCGTGACAACAATTGAGCGCTCTTATTTTCTTTTTTTTTTTTTTTTAAATTTAAAAAAAATGCTTCTTTCTATATACTAGAACCCATAAAATCATGCCAACCATCAGTCAATCTCATTTGGCTCTCTCTACGAACTGTTAAGACCTTTGACCTAAAGGTTTGACAGAGCAATATCACATACACACGATTATTTGCAAAAATAGTACGCTTTATCGAGAAAATGAAGAGATTCGTGGTTATTGTCCACTCCACATTATTCTTTTCTTTTCTTTTCTTTTTCGTTTTTGCTACAACTCCACACGATTTTTTTTCATTTATCAAGATTTGGCTCCATTCCCAAAATTTTGTGATTTCTCTTAAATGATTTCCAGCCTTGTGTTTTTATAAGTTACACCTACACCCTGTTCTAGTCCATTCTTGTGTTGATCATGCTTTCAGTTTCTCTTCACACCAGCAAAAATTCGAGCCACTACTATCTAGGCTCTATCGAACATTCTGACTTGGATCCAATTTTCCTTTTTACCTTAATTTTTTTTCATAATTAATCTTTTGATTAAGCTTTGCGGTTTAACTACAATTACAATTTGGGCTATATCGAACATTCACTTGTACAATAGTCACTTAAAAAACAAATGAAGGGATATTACTTGGAATGGAATTCCATTTATTTTTGTCTTTAAAAGCAATTTAAGAACTTCTAAGTCTTGCTTTTTGCATTGGCATATTTCAGGTGTCTAGAATTCTTGTTAGCAGCCGATTCAAGTACTTCTTCAATACGAGACTAAAACAATGAAGACAAAAGAAAAAGTCTGGTTTTTTTAGGCATGCAATGAAAAAGGGATATCAAAATGACAATCTAATTGGTCTACGTCTACACTGAAATTTGGTCTGACATTGCTCAAATTGAAAAAAGTTAAGATGCTTGTCGCAGAATAAGAAGAGAACGAAATTTCACATGTATATAATTGATTACACTTGACATAAGTATGTGATGGTAAACTCCTTTGTTTTATGGCTCCATTCTTGTGGGCTTTGGCTTTGGTGGTCTTTTTTACTTGCCTGCCCATTCACTGCTGACGGTTGGTCTGAGCGAGTAGTGCTTGAGGCTTCTCCACCTTGTTATTTGTGTTGAATTATTTATAATTACAATGTGCTTGTCTTTATTGATGGATTTATTTATGTAATTATATATTATGTGTCGTGACCTACCTTTTCCATTCAGAGGGAAAAATACATAGATTTAGAGGTATTACATAAAAGGTGGGCCTATGGCCCTAACTTAGGTGCGGGCTCTCCCAATGCCATATTTCACGCGACATAGGGATATTTGATATTAAGTCAAATTGACACTCTAAGGATTTTCTAATTAGAAGTCACCGCTAGCTCGTTGAGGTAGGTTAGAAACCCAGTGGAGCATGGAAGTATATCTCACTTCATACATAACCAAAGAATTTAAGATTGAAAATTTGGTTATACTAATTAATCAATTATTGCACTCAGAGTACCTAATATTGTTCATTTCAAGATGTTTGTTAGGCAGTTTTGATTGATTTTAAATCTATACACTAATGATTATATAAGTACACAATCATCAAAACAACAATTAGCAAGCAACCAATGAAACATTTTGCAAGGAAAAAATAAATCCAACACTAAGAAATAAGAGAATTATCTTTAAAATAACATTTAAACTCTATTGTAAAACTCAAAAAGCTTATTCAATTTTGAGCACAATTTTTAATCAAAGATTTTCACACATTTTAAGAGAACTAGTCAACAAATAAAATTTTTAAGCTTTTTCATAATTTTAGAAAAAAATATAATTTTTTCGGAGTTTTTAGATTTAAAAAAAAAAAATCTGATTTTTAATCTGGAAGTAGGGACTAGGGTTGGATATCCGGATCCAGCCCGGGTTGGACCTGATGTGCGGGCCCAATCCAGCTCAAAATGGAGGCCCCACCGGCAAAACAAAAACGTGCCTACTGGGTCCGGTCCGGATATGGGATTGGACCTGTGAAGGTGCGGGCCTCATTCTACGGCCCCGTGTCCATACTAAGGTCAGGTTTGGGTTATAAAAAGGACATGCTTCCAATGGGCTTACTATTAGGCCTATTTTAATTAAAACTTCACAAAGCCCACTCTCTTCCTAAAGCAACACCAAGCCGTTACTGAAGCCCTCTTTCAGTTAGTCAATCCAAGCCCGGAAACACCAACCCAATTATAATTAGAACCACGCCCGCCTGCACTAAAATCCATTATGCCCCTATCGCCTTCCCCGCTTGCTCCGTCACGTCTTCTCCAGCATGCCCCGAAACCAACGGCGTCCATTAAACCCAGAACAACAAAAACGCCAACTATCCTATATTAAATCAAGAATCACTTGATCCTCCAACGACCACCATCGGCTATTGGAAAGTCTTTATGAGCGATTTGTGCTCGACAGACCCGACTCAGACCAAACCGTTACAGACCCTGACTCCTCCATTAGTAGAAGTCCGAGCGACACAGAGTTGTCCTTGGCCAAGCCGACTCCCAGCCCCTGTAAACGTTACCCCTCCACGAACCTGTCACGACGCAAACAAAGGATGCGCGAAACGACCTATGTTTTCCGAAGCAAATCGAACTCGAGAAAAAGTTTGCGGATCTAGTTGAGGCATTTTCACAAACAAGCGACGGGCGACACTGGTAATGGAGTTTCCGACCCGAACGGGACTCAACCCCGCGCTGGGTTCTCGACGAAAGACACGCAGATACTAATGACAACAGATCATAGGACTGACAGGGCTGGAGATCGTGTGAACCGGACGGCCACCAGCTCCAACCTGGCGCAGTCAAAACAGGACAATAGCAGAGCCGAGGCTCGCCTGTACGGTTTGAGGATGTCGCTGGGAGAGGTCGTCGGACGGGTCCACTCATGGCTGAGGTGTTTGGAGCTCTCACTCTCTCTCAGTCGTCCCTTCTCCCAAAAAAAAAAAAAAAAAACGCTCTCCTCTGTCCGTTTCTCAAGCTTTCCCCCCTCTCCCCTCTCCCCTGTCTGTTTCTTAAGCTTTCCCCCGAACCCCTTTTGGCTGAACATCCTCTTTCTCTTTTAAAGACCACCGGCAGGCGCACATGGCTTCTGCCACCGCCAGCCTGCGGTGGCCGACTAATCCCTGACCCAAGGATCGTGCTGCGGCCTGCTCTGCTTCTGTTCCTGTTGATCTGCTTATTTACGTTGCTGTTGTAGAGGCGTGGGCAACGTGAGCAAAGAAGAAGACCAGCGCGTGGGCCAGCCCACGCAGGGAAAAGGAAAAGAAAAGGAAAAAGGGGCCAGGCAGGCCCAGCTTTGGCCCGGCCCCACTTCATTTTTAAAATAATAATCATTTGTTAAAAAATTGTTGTAAATTTTAATACTATTAATGTAAATACTCCTAATATCTATATACAACGCTGAATTTTAGTAAAGTTTGTAATTATTCTACCACTCAAAGAATTTTATTTTCTTTAACTACTGGGTTTGTCCGAGTGGCCATCCTTCTAACATGGAAGGGGGAGGTGGGGGGTTCGAATCTCCACATTCTTGGAAAGTTGGGATTGGGACAATTTAATTTTAAGTATGGGTTTCAAATCCCACGTCGTGCAAGGAGGTAGGGCAAAAGTCTGAAAGTGAGAGTTATAGTAGAAATAGAGTAGGACCGAAAAAAAAAAAAAAGACTTTACTTTCCTTTTTGGGATATGTGCAACAGACGTCCTAAAACTTACAAGAAAAGTGCAATTAAGTCATAAAACTTACAAAAAGTGCAATCAAGTCTTAAAATTTGTCAAATTAGTTCAAGTGAGTCTTAAATTTAACACCGTCATATTTACTAACAGAAATTGCTGACATGGCGCTGACGTCATATTTTAAATGAATTTATATTTTCCATATGGCTTTTTAAAATTATTTTTATTCAAAATATTTAAAATTACATTCTAAAACTAAAAATGAAAAACTAAAATTTATTTAAAAAACAAAATTGTTGAAAAAAAAAAAAAACGAAAATGGCATTGGTGGGCATTTTCGCCACAATCGTTGCCCATCGCCAGAGGAGCCAGCGACCCCAAGCGAGGGCCAATGAGGCCTCGCCCAGGGCGGGCGATGGTCGTTGGCCCCTCGTGAGGGCCGTGGTGAGGCCTCATGTAGGGAAGGCGATGGTCGTCAACGCCCCGCGAGGGCTGGCGTGCCTAGATCTGGGCGGCCATCCTCGCTTGACATGGCGAGGGTGGCCGACCCTCACCTAGGGCTGGCGAGGCCTCGCCCGGGCGAGGGCCACCACCCCGCCTGTCGGCGGCCCCCTTAGGCGATGGGCGGCGATAGAAGCTCCACTGATGCCTTTTTTTTTTTTTTTTTTTTTAATAGTTTTGTTTTTTAAAAATAAATTTAGCTTTTCCTTTTTAGTTTTTAAATCTAATTTAAACAAGAATAAAAATAATGTTAAAAGCCACGTGGAAAATAAAAATTCATTTAAAATGTCACGTTAGCGCCATGTTAGTAATTTCCATTAATAAGTCTGACGATGTTAAATTTATGACTCAATTGAACAAATTTGACAAGTTTTAGGACTTAATTGCGCTTTTTGTAAGTTTTAGGACTCAATTAAGTTTTAGGGCTTCTGTCGCACATATCCCTTCCTTTTTTTTTCTTTTACAATGGGTCCACCTTTTAACCACAATGATCACATTTCCAGTGATGTGATGACATGATGGACATATGGTAGTGATGGATGAACATGTGTGGTGACATGGCATCCAAAAAATTGGCCACATATTCACTACGTTAGCATTTTGCTGGAAGATTTCCAATTTATGCGGAGTCCAGCCAAAATGCATCATTAGATAAAGAAAAGAAAAGAAAAGATAAAGCTTCCTGCTCTTAATGAAAGAAATCAGAATTCAATGACTCGATTGCAAGTCCGCTAAAGATTAGTAAACTCCAATTTACCTTGAAATTCCTAAAGATATTTGTTGCTAGAAAATTTACCTTGGCGAAAATTTGGAAATACGTATATCTGAAGGGCGATGAGCTTCCAATCTCCCCATTATTGTTACTGACGAACAATCATCACATTGGAAACAAACATTCTAAAAGTATGAAACTGCAATTTCACGTATGGTTATTGCACACTAAGTAATCTAAGTCTCTTATAGGGTTAAATTCAACATCGAGAGCCAAAAAATTCTCTAGAATTGAAAGCATAAGCAATATCTCTTAAGCGATAGTCCCAATAATGACAAGCTACGTGGAAGCTGGTGGATATAATGCTCGAGGGAAACGTCAATGTGTCCGGAAAATCTAAAACTAACCAGATTCATGAGGCCATGAACAATATGGATGCTAGGTGAACCAAAACAAAGATCAATAAAAGAAGCTTGGGTGACTGTCAAATTTGTTAGTGGTTCTGGGAAAAAATGGTTTTTGAACATGGGAGAGAGAACAAATTGTCATGGGCAATTCATAAATAACGTGATAGACACATAATAGTGATGGGTGAACATGTGTAGCGACATGGCATCCGAAAATTTAGTCACATTTTCACCATGTCGGTATTTTAATGGAAGATTTCCAATTTATGCATAATCCAACCAAATTACATCATTAGATAAAAAAAAAAAATGGTAAAGTTTCCTTCTCTTAATGAAAGAAAACAAAATTCAATGGCTCGATAGCAAGTACTCTAAAGTTCAGTAAACGTCCATAAAATTTATGTTGAAATTCCTCAAAATATTTGTGCTAGGAAAGTTAGATAACTTTCTAGAAGAGATCCTGCGCTCATTTGCGTTCTCCCAAAATTTTGCACAGTCTTACAACGTGTATTAACTCTCACCCATCTTGAATTAAAATTCTATCAAAATTTGGCGTTGACATCCATCTGATGTCTCAAAACCTCTCGATAGTCAATTCGATCACTTCTTCAGGGTTGCGGCAACACACAAAGAATGAAAAGTTCACATTAGTGACTCGAAGAAACATAACCTGAAGATCATTTTAACTCATACACCAAAGAAGAGACAAAAAAAAAGAAAAAAAAGAAGAAGAAGAACTTATGGTCTATTTTCCCCCACTCAATGCCTCTGGCTATCATGAACTACAAGGATCTGCTTGAAGGGATCATTTGCCATTAGCTCTTTGATGAACAAATAATTAAAATCCATGGATCTATTCAAATTAATATGTTGGTTGCTACAGAACTTGAATTATGAGATAAGCAAATTGGACACGAGTTCCTTGCAAAATCTTGAGAAATTAGGAAATTTCACTGGAAATTTTACCTATCAAACTTATATATGACATAACTTTCTTATTACTAAAGAGTCCATTCTAGTTACTGTCAACTTCTTCAAATTTCCCATTGAATATGGTAGATTGACCATTTTTAACATTTCAAGTCCAACTAAACCAACAAGTTTATTTTTCACAAGGGTATGGAAGCTCCTTTATCACAACACCCACATCAACATAGTTGTGTAAGCTTTAAGCCCTTCAAGAGAGTGCAGAGGCTCCTCTATCTCCTAGCACCCCCCTTAACAACAAACCTGCAATCTTCACTAGCCTCCCAATAGAGTGCAAAATTTCAACAATTTTCTAGATTTGACACATGAACAAGTTACTTGAATTTCATTATAATCTTCCAAACGGCGTACCAATCATAAGAATCTTAATCCATCTTCATTTAAAATGAAATTTCTTATTCCTCCACAATTAGAAAACAAATGCAGTTCTAGAAAACATCATTTCATGGAGTGGATCAATGGAACACCATTTCTCTTCTCTTTGTCAATGAACCAAACAAAGGCTTGAGAAACAATTTCCTTACAGCGGTATCAGCTGTCACTGATCTTCAGCTAAATTATAGTCAAATTTTGGGACTGACATCCATCAGATGATCCAAAATCTATGCAATAATCATTTGTCATTAGTTCTTTGGTGAACAAACATTCAAAATCCTATTCGAAATAACTTGATGCTCACGACTGAATGTGAACTCTAAGATAGCAAACTGGACATGAGTTCCAAGCAAAATTTGAGAAATCTGGAAATTTCCAAGAAATTTCATCCATCCAACTTGTATACTAGCCACGTAACTTTCTCATTACTGAAGAGTTTGTTCTAATTACTTTCAATTTCTTTAAAATTCCAATTGAATCAGGTAGGTTGACCAATATTCCATTCTAATCTTCCAACAACTTACCAAGCATAAGATTCCTAATCCATCTTCATTTTAAAATGAAGTTTCTAGTACCTCCACAATTAGAAAATAAATGCAGCTCTAGAGACGTCATTTTGTGGAATGGATTGACAGAACACCATTTCTTTTTTCTTCGTCAATGAACCTAACAAAGGCTAGAGAAACAATTTCCTTACGGTAGGTATCAGCTATCAATGGGCTTCAGCTAAACTTCAGTCAAATTTTGGGACTAACATCCATCAGATGATTAATGATCTCTGCAATAATCAATTAAACCCCTTCTGCTGGGCTGCAACAATGCTTAGAGGGAGAAAAAAGTTCATATTGGTCCATGGAAAACCAAGTGATGCAAAATGACAACCTAATCGTTGATTCAATGTCTCAAACAAACATGAGCCGAGTATCTTTTAAATCATACACGACAGAAGAGAACCAAATAATAATGATGATGATGATGATGATGATGATGATGATGATGGAACAAAACCTTATGGTGTTTCATGGTACCGTTTTGCAACTCTTTTTCCCCACACAATGGACTATATGAATTTACTTCTGTGGACATATCTAGGGCGGGGGCCATGTAGTGAAATAAATAAGTAACTTTCATGAGAAACCCGAGATCATTATTACAAGCTATTTTCAGAGATATTCCAACAAAAACAAATTAATTGGCAATGTTGTATTATCATCTTTACCTATTCTATACATAATGAAAAGAGGCTCTCCTATTGGACATTTTCTTTGGCGTCACATTCAAACTTGTAGAACACCCTTTAGACACAGGATTTAAAAGTCATTTTTTGTTACGATCGTTAATCCAATCAATTTTTTCCATTAGCATGTGTCCTGTACATAACTTTTAAAGTTATGCAGTGGATTTTCACCTCAAGTTTCTTTATTTGATGCCTATTCTACCCTCATTTCAAATTCAAATAGACAATAAGCTAAAGTACAGAAAAGGAAGTTTGCCACTATTATTTAATCTTTTTATTGATGGAAAAAATATAGAAACCTAACATAAATAAAACTACTGGGGTAGTATAAGCAACAACAAAAGAATGACTTCAGATGAAAATAATGAGAATCTAAAACCCTCAAGAAACCCAAAGGTAATACTACAAAGATAAGATTGATTTGAAGGATTATGAATGCCTTGTTTATTTTTTCTTAAGTTAAATTAGTAAAATAATTACCAATAGTGCTAATGAGCCATAATAGACAATTAACGAACATTTCAAACAAGTGAAATTTCTTTCCTCTAATGTATTTTACTTCCAGCGAGCACAAAGAATATCTTTTCTTTACCTCAGATTTCTTCATCCCCCCGTAAAAAACTCTTCCTAACGTAGCGGAAGAATCAACTTGAGCGTTCTTAAATATTTTTAAACAAAAGTTTGCATTGCCGTGACTTTGAAAGTCTACGGTGGTAAAGTTCAATTGAATGACAAATTACCTCATAATTAGGTCAAAATAGTGGCATTACCTGTTAATTTTAAGGTCGAACCCCCAGATATCCACAGTCACTTCCCATTCCTCCACTTTATTGCCAAATTTCCACCCGTGCTGATCCAGGGCATTATGTATAAATCGGTTTGAAGCTTATCATCATCAATCTCCACATTGTAGAAAATGGGTCAAATTCTCTTTTTCCCATTTGTCTTTGATGTGTAATTTTCCATGTGGCCTAGTCCACGGAACTGCCACTTACTAGAAGCATAGCTTTTAAATAAGATAGGTATGTAAATATGTCAATGGTCGACCACTGGCGGAAGCCTCTCAACAGTTACATCACCACATCTCAATTGAACATTGTTTGCAAAAAGAGGAATTGCACTGCCCACCAGGTTCTCGTGAACGAAATTGACGATGTTATAGTAAGTGTCTGGTGGCCTAAAAGTCAGGAACGCCTTGTACTAAGCGACACTGCGGGAAAGCTAGGTCCATGTCTTGCCATCCAGCAATCTTTCCAGAACATTGTAGTCCTGATTGTCCAACTCCAAGCTTTCTAAGCCCTTGAGACCTTTGATGGCTCTTATCTTTGGACAATCTTCTATCTTAATCTGCTGTAACTTATCTAACTTTGATAAGTTGGGTAATCTTTCTATCCTATAACAATAGGAAATATAGAAGTACCGCAAGGATTCCAGTTCCGACAAACCATGAATCTCAACCAAACTTCCTAATTTGTTCATATCCAATCATTGTAGACTTTTCAAGAGTGACAGATCAGCAATTTCCACGAGCGATTTGCATTCACTTAGTTTCAATTTCGTCAAATGTATTAGGTATGGGGAGACAGAGAAGCGTGACATTTGATATTCAATGACACACAGATCCGCCAATTTTTGTAACTTGGAAAAGGGTGGCAGTAGACTGATGCCCCTAAATTTCAAGGTTTACAAACCAGATGGAAGCGGATGGATCAGATGCTCTTCTGGCACATTGTTCGTCCAAGTTGGGCCAGGTTCCTCTGTAAAAGCAGTTAAACTATAAAATTCTCGATAATCTAAACTGAGGAGCCTGAAAGGTCAAGAATAGACGGGAAGTGATGTGCTTGCATGTGAAGGCGAGTCAAACTTAAGGGAAAATCAAGTTTTTTCTTGAAGGTGACTTGAACCAAATTCAAGTGCATGGAGACGAGAGAGACAACTTCGCGCTGAAGGGAATCTAGATAAAAGAGTACACGATAAGTCTAGTATCCTCAAATGGGATAGGTTCCTTATTTCTTCCAGGTTTTCATGCATCAGATGCCGACATTCTTAGCATGTAACTCTTCAAGCATCTTCAATTGTCCAATAGTATGGGGAAACTTTCTTATCTCTATATAACTTACCCCAATAACTTCTAGTTTCTCTAGATACCCAATGGAATCTAGTAGTTTAACTATTCTTGAATGTGATAAATCCAACTTAACCAACGTTTCCATTTCTCCAATAGACCATGGAAGCTCCTCTATGTCCACACACCCACGTAAAGATAAATGTGTCAGTTTCAATAACCTTCTAATAGAGTTCGGA
The DNA here is from genome assembly GCA_014182575.1 of Eucalyptus decipiens. Classification (NCBI taxonomy): domain Eukaryota; kingdom Viridiplantae; phylum Streptophyta; class Magnoliopsida; order Myrtales; family Myrtaceae; genus Eucalyptus; species Eucalyptus decipiens. Next base: position 42,207,105 of record CM024611.1, on the reverse strand, counting down.
AGTTGGAAGATTCCAGGGTGCTCATCTAATATAAAACTCAACAAAGATTTGAGGTTGTCGAATGTCTCAAGAAGCTTGAAGGGTTGAAAATTCTGAGGCATGATAATCTCTGTTAAAGATTGTAGAGAACCGATTTCTGCAAGCAAGCTACAAAGCAACTCACATCCCTTGATATGTATAGTTTGTAGGCATTTTAGCCTGCCAATGGACCTGCAAATTCTGGTTAACTTGAACACCGAGCCAGAATTAACATCTCCAAGGACATTAAATTAGAGAAGTCAGGTGTCCTTTTTAATTGTATGCAGCCCGTCAAATTTAGAACCTTCAATTGAATCCTTCGTGGAAAAAAATTGAAGTAAAAGAATAAATGAGAAACATCAGTGTATATGGTAGAATAAATGAGAATCATCTGTAGAATAAAAGATGTTGCAAATGACCCTCGTACTTTAACTTTTCAGAAAAATCGCTGATTTGATTTTTAAAAAAAATTTCTATGGAGAAAGGCCCCTGTGAGGAGTCAAATTTATACCACGGAGAAAGCATGAAGAACCATCCCACCCTTTTCTTCACATCTTTTATTTCAAAACCCATAGTGTGCAACTTAGAACAAAAATCCATATAAACAATACTAAAATACTAAATTAGGCCAGCGAGCCGCTTGAATCAGTATTGTCAAGCTCAAGCTATTGCAAATAAATTCGTGATCCTTTACACAAATCAAGTTAAGTGTTACCAATCTCGAACTTTATGTCATTCAAAGCATGTATGATGCATACCGAAGCAAAATGGCACTTACTTCTGTTGAAATACACCATTTTCAAAGCCTAAATAACTTGGAGAACTGCGAAATCACGGTTGTAAACAGCATGGATCATTTCTTTAGGCAGGACATTATTGTGCTTTACTTATGTGTATAACAAGACATAGAATGGTACTAATGCAATATATATTCTACAATCAGGTGACGTAATGATAGTAAGAAGTAAATTGTATAAATTGCTTCTATCATTGCCTCATTCATCATGAAAGAGGTAATGAAAGAAAGAAGTACATTAAGTAAGGCATATCATACCTTCATTTGGCTCCACCCACCCCAACCATCTTCAATATTGCTATATGAAAGGTCAAGCATGACCAAATTATGGAAGTGAAAGTCATTTGCATTGAAAATCATTTTCCACCTTCACAGAAAAAGCCATCTTTGCTTCAAAAGAAGATTGTTGAAGTTGCCAAAAATACCAATGCCTTTCACTCGAAGGAACCTTAGATTTAGTAGTGCAGCCAATCTTTCGGGTGCATTGCTATGGCTGCAGCCATCGCAAGTCAAGCTTAGTGCTTCTACATCTTCATTTCTCTGCTGATAGAGACTCAGGATTAATTGAAAGCACAACTCTCAACACTATTCTAGAGTTATAAAAAAAAGAAGCATATGAACACTAGTAAATAATTTCTCCAAAAAATACCTATCATGGCGCACGCCTTTTCCTAGTAAGTAGACTTATGTGTTTTCGTTCACAACATTAATGAAAATTTTCGGCTTCAATTGGAAGATATCTTGTAAATCATTTCTCCATTTCCCAAATTCAACTTTTTAAGAAATATAATTACAGCGTGTTTGGTAAATATTTTGTTTTCGAGAATAATTTCTAATCAGAAATGATTTATCTTTATTCTATTTCCCAGATGAATTTCTAGGTATTTGAAGGTGTTTGATAATTGCCTAAAATTTTTATTCCCAAAATAGAATTGCATTTGGCAGTGTCCTCAAAATTTTTAATCCAAACCATTTTCTTTTATTTAATAATTTTATTGCTTTTTTCTTGTTCTTCTTCTTTTCCCTTTTCTTTCTCTTCTTCTTCTTCGAGATTTGGCTAGTCACCTGCCTCAAGATAACTGACGATTGACCAGACGAGGGCTCGTGAGCTCGTTGGAGTGTTGCTGGCCCTCGAAGAGGCCACACCTGTTAGTCGAGCCTTGATAGCAACTGGACAAGGCTTGGCCAAGCCTTGGTTGGGTGAGGCTCAACCTCACCTAGATCTAGTGAGGCCGAGCTGGCCCAACCACTAAGCCTCGCCAGTTAAGGCTCAACCGAGCCTCGCTCAACCAAGCAAGGCTTGCCAATGGCTAGAGGAGGCTTGCCAATGGCCCCAGATTTGGTGAGGCCGAGCCTTGTCGGTGGCTAGGCGAGCCTCTAGCAAGCTCATTAGACCTTGCCCAACCGGTCAGTGGGGAATGGCGGCAACAATGGTGGCCAACGGCAATGGTGGTGGAAGAAGAAGAGAGAAGAATGAAGAAGAAAAGAAAAGATAAAAAAGAAATTTGAGTTGGCAGGATTCTTGAATTGTCTCTGAGAATAAAGAAACATTTTTTTTTTCACTCTTTGGTTCTGTTCCAAATCTATTCCAGAAACAAAAAATTTACCAAATGGATTTCTGTTCTTCTTTTGTTCCTGGAAATAAAAGAATAGAATTGAGTACTATTTGACCGGTTGCCAAATAGACCCTTAGCATATCAATTCAAATCTTCATAGTTATTTATTTATTTATTATTTTCTCCAGAGTTGTGTTTGGAAGTAATATAAAATTCTTCATATGGCTTGTTTTCTTCTGACTTTATTTGTATGGCATGTGAAACGGGGCTTGTTGTTTCATAACTTTTAGAAAACTATTTTGCATTCTACAAAATCTAGACAATAAAGCTGACAATCAGACAATCAATCTATCTGGTCTCACAAGACAAATGGGAAGTTAAAAAAGCTCACTATAGAATAAAAGAAAAAATTCAAGAAGTTTTTTTCCTAGATTAAAATTATGGGTCATGTCCTTCCATTTTACCTCTTTACTCTCCAATAATTTTACAACATCCTTGTGAATCCATGCCCTAGTAAATTTGCGAGGACATTCTTTGCGAGGATATTCTTCAAGGATGATGTACCTTCCTAGATCTCGAACCTGGTCATGCGTCCAAAACTTATTATCATCTCCAATTTTTATCAAGGACCATTGGAGGAGGATAGATATTGCAATGTGATGATTGTAATTACAATTATTCCACATGATAATTGGATATGTTTTGTCCTCATTGGTGAAAAAGCAAGCAATATCTAGAAATACTTCTTTTTGCTCATTCTCCATGTTGGAGAAATCTTTCCAGAATATTTTGAAGCTGACAAAACATTTCTATCAGTCTAGTCTGGATATTTACAGACCTTCCGTTTAGAGTCTGAAGACTTTCAGATCACCAGACTCAAGACTCAAGACTCAAGACTCAAGAATATTCTCATTGACAGTTTTCTAATCCAGTGACGAAGGCAATCCAGAGCCAAAGTATTTGGTTGAGGATTTAGTCCTATCCTCTGGAGAAGATCTCTTGGCTGGATAAATATAACGGATTCTTTTATTCGTAATCAAGATCGTTTGAAGATCCGATGGTCGACAAAATATTCTTGGAAGGTTCTATTCTTGGAAACCAAGATCCTGGTTGTATGGGCGAACAGGATTGATGGGCTATCGTCAGGTTCCTTTATTAGCTCGAATGATCTTCTAAATTGATTCCGTCCAACGGGTAGATTGGAGGAATTCCTTTGGTAAGTGCCAACGGGTATGATGGCATAAAGGAGTATAAAAGGAAGACGTTCTAGTTACTTTAGTGCATGCTCGATAGACAAATTCCAGTCCAAGCACCTTGATTATTAGTCGATACATATTGAGCAAAATTGTATTCACAAGAGAGAGTCTATACTTAGTGATACCTTGAGAGAGTGTGGTAGATCATCTACACCAAGAATTCAAGGGAGATCAACGCTGTAACATCTCTTGTTCATAGTGGAATCCAGCCAATAGGCATCGGTGCGAAAGAGTGGACGTAGGCTTGAAATAAGCCGAACCACTATAAACCTTGCGTTCAATTCTCTCTTCCTTTCTCTCAGTCTTACTTTGATCGCTGATTGTTTAAATTCTGTTAACTGTGTAGTATTGTGCGATTAACAAGAAAAATCTTTTATATACCTATTCACCCCCTCTCTAGGTACTTACTAGCTATATCAATTGGTATCAGAGCTCGTGTACTCACTTATTTGAAGTGTTTTACTTCAGAGTAAAAGATCCATGGCTAGTATGCTAGCACCAGGGCTGGTGGAAGGGCAAAGCAATACCAGACCACCCTACTTTGATGGAAAGGATTACAACATCTGGAAGAACAAAATGAAAGCTTTCCTACGATCAAAGGATCCTCTGGAATGGGACGTTGTAGAAAAAGGAATTACTCCTACAGCTGCATCTGTCTCTGAAAGAGGGAAAGAAACTGTTGAGACCAGCGGAATGACTCAGGAAGAGATAATCAAGAGACAAGCATTCGACGCAAAAGCAATTTATTCTTTATATTGTGCTTTGTCACCAACTGAATATAACAGAATATCTTCTTGTGCTACAAAGAAAAGAAGTTTGGGACAGATTACATATCACCTATGAAGGAACAGATCGAGTGAAGGAAACCAGGAATTAACATTCTCCTTGGTCAATATGAAGCCTTCAAAATGAAACCAGGAGAATCTATAACTGACATGTTTAGCCGTTTTACAGATATTGTCAATGGTCTTGGAAATCAAGGACAACCGTTTTCTGATTCCATGAAGGTAAACAAGCTACTGCGTGGACTCTCCAAGGATTGGAATCACATAAAGACCTCAATAAGAGAGACGCAAAGAATCATGCCACTATCTGTCGACGAGCTGATTGGAACTCTTCAGTCTTATGAAGTGGAACGAATTAATGAAGACGAAGATCCAAAAGGTAAGAAATCCATTGCATTAAAATCAATTGATGATTACGATGATACAGATTCAAGATGATATGGACGATGAGGAGCTTGCTCTCATGATAAGAAGATTCAGAAAACTGAATAGAAAAGGAAGAAGGTTCAACTCAAAGAAACAAAGTTTTCAAAGACAACAGACCAAGTTTGTTGATGATGAGGAGCCAAACAAAGATGTAGTTTGCTTTGAATGTAAGAAAAAGGGACACATCGTACTAACCCAACTGTCCTCTTCGAAGAAGAAGAAAGGAAAAGCTGAAAAGTCTCGAAAAGCTCTCAAAGCCGAAACCCGGAGTGATACAGTGTGAAGAAAGTGATGATGAATATGCCAACATATGTCGATGGCGCAATCGGACTCGAGACTCTAGATCGACTCGAGACGGTGAATTTGAGGTAAGTAATTTTAAAATTCCTATCAAGGTTTCTAAATACATTAATGAACTGTGTTTTAGTCTTAAGACTTCTCTCAAAAGAATTTCCGAACTTAAAAAGGAAAACTCATCTCTAAAGCAAAAGGAAAACGTTTTAGAAGGAAGAGTAAAAAGTTTAGATTTGAATGTTTCCTCTCTCAAAGAAAATGAAGATAGTCTTTTAAAAGAAAATGCCCTTTTAAAAACTGACTTATCAAATATCTCAAAGAAATTTTCAATAGGGTCCGAGAAACTTGAAAAAATTCTTTCAGCTCAAAGACTTTACTTCAATAAGTCCGGTTTAGGTATGACAGCAGAAACAATTCCCTTGATTGATTTTCCTAAAGTAAAAGAAAGAATTAAGCAAAGACCCTCGAAAGAAGCTTACAAAAATCATTTCAAGAAAGTTTTTGTAAAGTCTGTAGGTCGAAATGCTCTCAGGTGCTCAAAATGCAAAAATCCGGATCACTTTGAAAAAGAATGTCCTATGGTTTGGAAACCTGTTAAGAAAGCATGGTCCAGTACTGTTTATCTTACTAACACTAATGGACCCAAGAAAATTTGGGTACCAAAGAAAGCTTGAGACTCTCTTTTAAATGCATGTCTCCGTCAAGAAAAAGGTAAAGTGGTATCTTGACAGTGGATGCTCAAGACACATGACAGGAGACTCAAATTGCTTCATAAAGCTTGTTCAAGTAAATGGTGGAAAAGTTTCATTCGGAGGAAATAGCAAATGAAGTATTGTGGGATTTGGAACTGTGAAAATTGGAAATCTCACAATAAGTAATGTTTCCCTAGTAGAAGGACTCAATTACAATCTTCTCAAAGATCGGCCAATTGTGTGATACTGGTTTTAAGATCTTCTTTCAAGAAGGAACATGTTCTCGGAATCGAAAGACTCCACTCGCCTTTTATGGGTCGAAGACATGGAAATATCTATCTTCTGGATATGAAACCAAATGAATCACAGTACCTAATCTCAATACAAGACGAAGCAAGTTTATGGCACAGAAAGCTTGGCCATGTCAACATGAAGCAATTAGCCAAAATCGCATCAAAGCAGCTTGTTCGACGTCTACCCAAATTACCATACCAAAGGTCTGAACCATGCACTCCATGCATTCTTGGAAAGCAGGTAAGAAATTCATTTAAGCCAATAAATCATGTCTCCACTAATCATGTACTGCAGTTGCTGCATATGGATCTCTTCGGACCAACCAGAACCCAGAGCATTGGAGGTAAGAAATATTGCCTAGTAATTGTGGACGATTACTCTCGCTTTACTTGGGTTTATTTCCTTGCAAGTAAGTCCGAAACCTTCTCGTATTTTGAAAAATTTGCTAAAAAGGTTCAAAATGAAATAGGATGTGTTATTTCAAGTATAAGAACAGATCATGGAGGTGAATTTGAAAATCAGGATTTTACAAAGTTTTGTGATGAATCTGGCTTTAAGCATGTGTTCTCCTCTCCATATACTCCTCAGCAAAATGGAGTTGTGGAAAGAAAGAATAGATCTCTTCAAGAAATGGCTAGAACTCATTTAATTGAAAGTAAGATTTCTTCACGATTTTGGGCTGAAGCTGTTTCAACAGCTTGCTATATCATCAATAGAGTCTTCTTAAGACCTATTCTAGAGAAAACCCCTTATGAGTTATTCAAAGATAAGAAGCCTATTGTTTCATACTTTCATGTATTTGGTTGCAAATGCTTTATATTGAAAAATGCAAAAGATCGAGTTGGTAAGTTTGAAGAAAGATCAGATGAAGGCATCTTCCTTGGATATTCTACATCAAGCAAAGCCTACGAGTCTATAACAAGAAGAGCCAGGTGTGGAGGAATCAATGAATGTCAAATTTCAAGATTCTATGCAAGATGAATCCAGTCAGGACTCATTATGAAGAGTCTCGAACACCTCCAAACCTCCAAAGCTTACAACTCAAGAAGCATCTCAAACTCTGGAAGACCAGCATCAAGCTGTTTGTGAAGATTCAAATAAAGAAAAAGATCATCAACCAGACAAATCGACCAGTAACTGGAAGCATAAGTCCAGTCATCCCAAAGATCTCATTATCGGCGAAATTAATGAAGGAATTCGCACTAGATCCAAAAGGCATGAAGAGTCTAGTGCTGTGGCTCTCATTTCTGAAATTGAACCAAAAAGCATAGAAGAAGCTTTATCTGATGAAAGCTGGATTGAAGCTATGCAAGAAGAGCTCGAGCAGTTCAACATTAATGATGTCTGGGAATTGACATCTAAACCAAAAGGTAAAACTGTTATTGGAGCTAAATGGGTGTTCAGGAACAAGACGAATGAAAGAGGAAAAGTCGTACGAAATAAAGCAAGACTCGTGGCCAAGGGATATACGCAAGAAGAAGGAATAGACTATGATGAGACATACGCACCAGTAGCAAGGTTAGAAGCTATTCGACTATTACTTGCGTTTGCTTGTTATAAAAATTTCAGGTTATTCCAAATGGACGTCAAAAGTGCCTTCCTAAATGGATTTATCCATGAGGAAGTTTATGTGGAACAACCACCGGGGTTTGAAGACCCAAAGAAGCCGACTCGCCTTGGGTGAAAAAGGCCTTGTATGGTTTAAAGCAAGCACCTCGAACTTGGTACGACAGACTAAGTAAGTTCTTAATTCATAATGGTTTTGTCAAAGGTAATGTAGATACTACCTTATTTATCAAAAAGGAAAACAAAAGCTTTTTACTTGTTCAAATATATGTGGATGATATTATTTTTGGATCCTCTAATGAAAGTCTGTGCAAGAAATTTTCTAAGTCTATGCAGGATGAGTTTGAAATGAGTATGATGGGAGAGTTAACATTCTTTCTTGGACTTCAAGTAAAACAATTGAAGGAAGGAACTTTTATTTGTCAAGAAAAATATGCTAATGATCTTGTCAAAAGGTTTGGACTGGAAAAGTGCAAAAAGACCGACATACCAATGTCAAGTTCTTTGAAGATAGACAAAGATGAAGAAGGGAAGAAAGTCGATCAAAAGCTGTACAGGAGCATCATCGGTTCACTTCTTTATCTTACTGCTTCTAGACCTGACATTTTGTTGAGTGTTTGCATCTGTGCTAGGTTTCAATAAGATCCTAGAGAATCTCATCTCAGTGCTGCGAAACGCATTATTAAATATGTTGCTTCATCTTCAAGCATCGGTCTTTAGTATCCTAAGAAGGGAGATTTTAATCTTCTGGGATATTCAGACGCAGATCTGGCCGGTTACAGAGTTGATAGAAAGAGCACTTCGGGAACTTGCCAGTTGCTTGGAAGTAGAACAGTGTCTTGGTTTTCAAGGAAACAAAGCACTGTGGCTCTTTCAACAACAGAAGCAGAGTATTTAGCTCTTGGAAGTTGCTGTTCGCAAATTCTATGGATAAAACAACAGCTACAAGACTTCGGAATTGAAGACTCATGCACAGAGATTAGATGTGACAACACCAGCGCAATCAATCTCACTAAAAATCCAATCCTTCACTCAAGAGCAAAGCATATAGAGATTCGACATCATTTCATTAGAGATCATGTTCAAAATGGAGAAATCTCGATTCAATTTGTTGATTCAAAAAATCAACTAGCGGATATATTCACAAAGCCTTTGGAGAAGAATCAATTCGATTTTATCCGTTCAAGACTCAACATTTTGAAGCTTGAGGAAGTTAAAGTCTAGAGACTCTCCAACCCTCAGACTCAGACATTCGTGGCTATAGACTGTAAGTTGTTATTATATTCAATCTCGAAAAGGTACGACCATTAGTTAAGTTAATTTATAATTTCCATGAAAAACGGAATCTTGTTTTTCCAAAAAAGATTAACTTCTATTTGGCAGTTATCGATTTTAAAAGAGGCGTCTGTTCATTTTCTTTTGTGCCGATTGGTTTTCCATTTTAAACTGAGTTATATATATATATACAGTTTTCCTCTCTTAAACTTCAAAACCCTATAAAGGCATTCTCCTCCCAATCCTGTCTCTACTTCGTGTTCATCTTCGAGAAAGTTGTCATCTTTTCTTGGGAAAGCGAGTAAAGGAATCTTTCACGACAAGGAAGGATGTCTTCTTCGAGAAAGTCTTCAAGAATCGCGAATAGGGGACCACAGAGAATGAGAGAGGGACCTACCCATTTCGATCTCACCGAAGAGGAGGATTTACCGAGTCAGCAACAGAGCCCGATTCACTCTCCACCACGTCACTCTTCGCCATCTACCCCACAAGGTGCGGGTCAACAACCGGAGGAAGAAATAATCGAGGACGCAGACCCTGTAAGAGTCCAAAAACCCTCTTTTATTTACAAGCTCTATCGTGCGTTGAAGAGCATTGGGACTCCGCTGAACTACGTAGATGATTTCCTTAAAGATAAGAATTATGGGAATGAGTATATCTTTTTGCGACGAATGGAGGATTTGGGAATTGCTCCCAAAGGAAAGGCTGAGGAAGCACTTGCGAACATTCCAAGTGATCCTCGTGTATCGGGACTGAATCCGAATGACGGGAACGATGATGATAAAATGTTCAGTGAATTTCAACCTAGAATGGGTGTTGCTGCAAAGGTGAAGGGAAAAAGGATGGATTTGTTTAAATCGAAGGAACATGAGAATTTGTTCTTCAGACTGTTGAAACGAGGGGTGATAAACCCTAGGAGTGTTGATTTCGATTTCTTGGATGCCATTAATGTGAACTTGAGAGAGAAGTTCAATCTGCTTCAACTTGAGCAATTTTGCTCCGATACCACAGTCGGTTATGCGCAATTGACAGCATACTTCTATTCGAATCTTAGCTTTTTAGATGCGAATAGAATATCCTTCAGTGTTCGAGACCAAGACTATGTGGTAGATGTGGACATGTTGGCAGATATAATTGGAGTTGAAAAAGGTCGCTATCAACTGATCAAAGTTTCGATTGCTCGTGCCACACTGGAGCTTGTCAAAGACAGAGATACAGAGGGAAGAATTACCTGCACAAGAATGCGTGCCATCAACATTTTGCTTCACAAAATTGTGATCAACTGTATCAGGCCAAAATCTACATCCAAGACTGACGTGTCTAATTCCGAGGCGAAATTGATGTACGCGATCAATTCAGGGAAGAAATTCTCTCTCCCTCACACCATTCTCTTTCACATGTACAGAGCAATGGTGAAGGACAAGGGCCAATTGCCTTACCCAGGTCTTGTGACCAAGATCTTCAGACACTTGAATATTGAGCCTCCACAAACTCTTTGTGTTCGATCATGCGACAAAATGGTGGTGGGTTTGAAAATGGTGACAAAAATGCGTCTGAAAGAGCTTGATAAGGCAATGGAGAAGTTCAAAGTGAAGACTCCAGTATCCTCTGCATCAAAGAGAAAAGGGAAGGAGCCCATGGGTGCTCCATCCAAAAGAAAAGAACTCTTATCTTGGAGGATGAAGATGAAAAGGAAGATCTCACTATCTCGCATTGAAAAGGACCGGACGTTACGTACCCGAATCAACGAACGACGAAGAAAGGAAAAGAATCAGAGGAAAAAGAACAGAGAGAAGAAGAGGGACAAGCAAAGAACAGAGAAGCAGGGGAGCAACAAGAGAAAGAGAAAGAAGACGCAGAGAAAGAAGCTGAAGAAGAAGGAGAAGCAGTGAAAGAAAAGTCTGCAGATGAAGCCAAAGAGAAAGGGAATCAAGACGCTGAAGCGCATGACCATCACTCTTCCCCATTAGAGGTCTTAGAGACAGGGGGAGATGGAGAGCAAGGAAGGACTACACCACATGCTGTCAATAGTGAAGGTGTGAGTCGCTCACCAGCAAATCCAGAAGATCTTCAGGCTTCTCAAATGCCTGAGGAAGGACATGATACCTCAACGCCAAATCTGCTCGATTACTCCGAAGTTCCATCGTCTGCATTCACTCCATCCGAGAGAGCAAATGCGAGCACACAGATGGACAATACTGCAGATTTTCGTCGTATCCTTGATGTTCTTCTGAAAATGCAGGGTCAAATCTATGCTCTTGACTGTGAACTTCAAGTCCTGAAGAATGCTGGACAAGCATCTTCTGTTACCCTGGCGGATCAAGTGAAAGACCTCGCTCTTCAAATTCAAGCAAATGCAAAAGGAGAAGAGGTGGCTCATCTATGGGAAGACTTGAAGAGGCTGGAAGGAATCGTACAGTCGATGGGAGATTTCCAGATCGTGCGCATTCCCAAGCAGACTTGACTCTTTTCTCACCTTTTTAATGATGACAAAAAGGGGAGAATTGCAATTTGAACTCTTTAAACTTTGACTTTAAATTTCTTTTGTGTGTTTGAATGTTTGTTTTTGAGTATGACTTGGGTGTGGATTTTGAAATTTGACTGTTTGCATTTATATCAAGTATTGCTGTATGGTCTTACTCATGAAAGACTAACCGATTTTCTGTGGATGCAGAGTCTGGTTGATTTATTAATCTTATGAGATAGCCATATTGCTTGAGTAATGTTTTGCAGGTCAAAGTTGTTCAAATCTACAGGAAAGTTTTGTCACCATCAAAAAGGGGGAGATTGTTGGAGAAATCTTTCCAGAATATTTTGAAGCTGACAAAACATTTCTATCAGTCTAGTCTGGATATTTACAGACCTTCTATTTAGAGTCTGAAGACTTTCAGATCACCAGACTTAGCACTCAAGACTCAAGACTCAAGACTATTCTCATTGACAGTTTTTCTAATCCAGTGACGAAGGCAATCCAGAGCCAAAGTATTTGGTTGAGGATTTAGTCCTATCCTCTGGAGAAGATCTCTTGGCTGGATAAATATAACGGATTCTTTTATTCGTAATCAAGATCATTTGAAGATCCGATGGTCGACGAAATATTCTTGGAAGGTTCTATTCTTGGAAACCAAGATCCTGGTTGTATGGGCGAACGGGATTGATGGGCTATCGTCAGGTTCCTTTATTAGCTCGAATGATCTTCTAAATTGATTCCGTCCAACGGGTAGATTGGAGGAATTCCTTTGGTAAGTGCCAACGGGTATGATGGCATAAAGGAGTATAAAAGGAAGACGTTCTAGTTACTTTAGTGCATGCTCGATAGACAAATTCCAGAGTCTGAAGCACCTTGATTATTAGTCGATACATATTGAGCAAAATTGTATTCACAAGAGAGAGTCTATACTTAGTGATACCTTGAGAGAGTGTGGTAGATCATCTACACCAAGAATTCAAGGGAGATCAACGCTGTAACATCTCTTGTTCATAGTGGAATCCAGCCAATAGGCTGTCAGTGCAGAAGAGTGGACGTAGGCTTGAAATAAGCCGAACCACTATAAACCTTGCGTTCAATTCTCTCTTCCTTTCTCTCAGTCTTACTTTGATCGCTGATTGTTTAAATTCTGTTAACTGTGTAGTATTGTGCGATTAACAAGAAAAATCTTTTATATACCTATTCACCCCCCCTCTAGGTACTTACTAGCTATATCACTCCAATCCTTCATAACTCATCATTAATACATCCCGAACATCCTTAAAAGGACCTCTATCTAATTTCTTCAACGTGTCTTTCCATAGGTTTCTTTTTTCAAAATGTGGCTCCAGGGTAGAGCTGTAGCAACTGGGAAATGAGCCGAGCACCTTGACAGCCAACGGAAGCCTATCCACTTTATCAACAATAACTTTTGAAAGAGCAACATAGTCTTCCATAGGAGAGTCACTTCCAAAAGTATGCTTGGAAAACAACTTAAGCGCTTAATCAAATTCCGTTGCATGAACTTCAAAGTTCGAAATTCCTTCAGGTTGACTTAAGTCCTCTTTACTAGAAAATTCCATTTGAGTCATCAAGATACCTTTGTCCCTAGTCCTGATAATAATCCTACTATCAGAACCAAACGAATTAGATTTCCCAACTAGCTTTTCAAGTTGCTCTTTCTTGTCTAGATTATCAATGACAATGAGGACTTTTTTAGTATTACATACTCTGTGGATCCATTGCATCCCATCTCTGATGTCTTTAATTTGTTTAGCATTCCTAAAACCACCAATACTTAATAACAACTTTTTTCTGCGAGTTTATAAGATTATGGCCCATTGCTTCTTGAATGTCATTCAGGAAACAAACACCATCAAAACCAAAACATAGTTTATTGAACACAACCTTTGCAAGTATTGTTTTACCGATACCCGCCATTCCATGTATCCCAATGAAACATACACCACCAGAGTTAACATCCAACTTCTCTATTATGGCTTTTATCTGAAGATAATCTTCAACCAAATTTTCAGGCACATCCACACGTTTGTCACTGATCTTACGCAGGACCTGTTCAACAACTGATCTAACTACTTCTCCAGCAAGAAAGAAAGTGCATAGATAATGTCCTTCCGCTTGGTAAAGCATGGTTAAATTGATGCATGCGTGGACATTTGCGGAAATATGTCCCTGATCAGTTTGACAAATTTGAAATGTTTAACAATGCATGGGCCGACATGAAGGAGATAATCCTGATGGAATGAACGGAATAAGATTCATAAAACTGGATAGGGTAATTTGTTTTACTAATGCTAGAGTCGACTAACTAAATAATGCAGTGACATAAAATCCAAAAAGAAATTAGCACAGTACGAAGACATGTCTATGGCTCCAGCAAAGGGGGAAGATATTGTTTCAGTCAAAGATATGGTTAAATGAACAGACTATTCCAATGACTACTCATGGAAATTAAGCATTATAATCAGTTGATATTTCATGGAAAAGCCCTTAATTTGAAGAATTGAGAAGAGACACTAACTCTTTAATATATCCCCAAATAAAAGAGGCGATGGCTTCCAAGCAGACTCATGACATGCACGACATTTCATCTCTTGTCGTAATTTAAACTTTTGCAATAGTTATAACATTTTTTTTCCTGTAGCAAGTAAGGTTGACTAAATCATCAATGATTTTATTAACGAAATAATAAAATAACATAAGCGATGTCACTTTAAATAAATGTGATTTGTAATATTGGATAATAACATCGAAGTGGGAACATTTATTATCTAAGGTATGAGAAAAGTACAAAATTATATTATAAGTAAAATTTTAAGGGTTAATTGAAAAATTTAAAGTGGAAAGGAAACTTTATGCTTATAAAAGGACACGCTACTGAAGGTGGATTCTCAGGCTCTCTCTCTCTCTCTCTCTGTATCCCCCATCATGCTTTTGAAGATGAGCCGATGTGAAGAAGATATTTTATGGAATGGACGGAATAAGATTCACAAATTAAATTACTTGGGAAGGAAAACGTTTTTCCAAATAAACATCTTTCGAATTCGTGTTGCATATCTTCGGATAATAAACACTTTGCAAGGACCAACAATATATGAGAACATTCTGTTAATTTTCTAACAGTCGCAAAGAATCTTATTTTAATATCTAATTTGCTGTGAAGCATTATGGGATACTTTTTACAATAGTGACCTGGTGATTAAAGTTAAAATAAGGCAAGCGAGCAGTGAGTGGCTTATATGCTCTCTAGCATCATCAGCTTTTTTCCAAATGTTTAAAATGGTGATTTATCAAGTATGCCTATTTAAAACAAAACAAAATATAATAAAATAAAAATCATAGACAAGTCCAATGCAATTAAAGATACATGCATTTAATCTAAAATCTATAAAATTGTCAACAACAATATTGTAATCATGAATAAGTTATCTTATTTCTTATTTTGTCAATTTTTTTACGTAATATAAATACACGAACAATTGAAAACATAGAATAACGATCCAACTTATTCAAAGAAAATTAAATATATTTTGGTATGCATTTCATTTTACATTCTTTAACTACACTTAATCATAAACGTATTTACATCATATTAGCTCAAGCACTTTAACTTATAATTTCTATTTGCCAACTTATCAACTGAATAATTGATATTTAATCGACCATCATGTAGTTTCACTAATAAAAAGCATGAGAGTGACATCTGATTCTAGATGTAAACTGTTTATCGTCTCGTCATTTTGTTTTGCAACCTTGTTTTGGTGTGCTTATTATAAATACACGAGAAGATTGAAATGTCAAATTATAATCTTACTTAATATATTAATTTATATTTCAAATTTCTAGATACATATTTGATATGATGTTTTGGAACTTCAGTCAATCTTACCATGAGTTTTTCTTAAACAACTGATCTACTTTACTAAGAATATTATAATGACTAAATTAATTTGATATAAAGTATGTAAAACTTGTGCTTATTAATTTCAAGTCGGCATGTCCTTGCCGAGACAAGTTCGTACGAAATTCTAATTTTGGGCTCTAGCCGGATATTGCCGCCACAATAAATTTTTAAAGATTAATAAATAGATTGCTAATATGTAATTTTTCTTTCTCTTAGAAATGTCGTCTACCATATTTCACTTAAAATTTGTTAAAGATTAATGGCCAAAATGTCGCTTTGCAAGTACAATTGCAACCGCACACATGAGATCAGATGTGTACTACAAAATTAAAATTAAGGTGTGTTTTGCTTTTGATGCATTTGTTTCACAAAAAAAAAAAAAAAGTGATTTGAAAAAAATTCCAAAAAAATAATTGCTTATATCATTTATAAAAAAAGGGTTAATACCCTGAAAAACCTCAAAATGGTACACATGTGACAAATTTACCCAAAACTATTTTTTTGACCATGAAAAATCCTAAATTGGTACACTTGTGACAAATTTACCATGACTGACCATAAAAAAAACCATAAACTGGTACATTTATGATAAATTTACTCCAAACTAATTTATTTGATCGCAAAAAGCCCTAAATTGGTAAATTTATGATAAATATACCCTACGCTAAATTGGATTAATATCACAAAAAAATCACAAAAATTATAAATTGTGACAGACGGAGCATAAAATCCTAAATTGGTATACCAGTCAACTGTCACGTATCATTTAACTTAATAATTTGACAGTAAAATTTAACGAAAATTAACAGAGGGTAAATTTGTCAAAAGTATACCAGTTTGGACTAAATTTGTCAAAATATACCAGTTTGGGGTTTTTAATGATCAAAAAAATAGTTTGGAGTAAATTTGTCACCGGTGTACCAGTTTAGGGTTTTCCAAAGTATTAACCCTTATAAAAATTAGTCAACGGAAAATATTTTAATCCTTGATAACAATCCATGGCTAAGTATTTTGTGAATGATGAATTTTTTTTCTATTTATTTATTTTTTAAATTATATAAATGATCATTTTTCAAAAAAATGTTTCAAATCGCTCATTTTTCGCAAACCGAACGTCTCTTTGGTTCAAATGCATTTCCTGCTTATTTTGATAAGGGTTGTCTATTACAATAATAATGGGGAAAATTAAAATACTGACCAAAAACTTAAGGATAATGCTTTTGTGATTGGTAGCTAAAGCGCAAATATTACCTGGTCAGGTGCAACGCACATGGTCCAACAGTCGTAAAATTAAACAAAATCCCACCAACAAAAAAGCTAAAAAATAAAAAGATAACAGAAAGGGCCAAAACTGATATTTCGGGAGGACTTTAACAGAATATTCCATGTTCTAACGGCGATAAAGGGACATTGGCTAGATTTGTTTCAAATTTGAAAGTACTTGCCTTTTTTTTTTTTTTTTTCTGACTTAATAAGTAAACGATAAAATGGTTTGGTTTTTTCTTCTTTTGACCTATTCATGCTTTTCACTGGGACTTGGCCAAAAAAGTGCATGAGCTGGAAGACACAGGAAATATAGGTTTTTTGTTTTCCCTTTTGCAACAAAAGAATCACCTTAGTAATGTGGTTGGATAAGTCCGACCGAAAACCACTGGGATTCGCCCCAGTGGCCACCCTTCCAACATGGAAGGGGGAGGTGAGGGGTTCAAATCCCCACATTCTCAGGGGATGGGGTGGGGATGCGTAAGTTTCAGGAGTGGGTTTCGACTCCCACACCTTGCAAGAGGCAGGGCAAAAGTCTGAGAGTGAGTGTAGAATATGAATAGAGTAGGACTGATAAAAAAAAAAAAGTCCGACCGAAAAAAAAAATGTGGTTGGATAATGAATGTTGTTTTTTAGTCCACTAATTGGCTTGGCCATCTTAACTTTCATCTTTTACTCTCTTTTTTTCAATTGTGCCAGGGAAATTTTGATTTTTTTTTTTCAATCTTACCTAAAACTTTCAGGTTATACTAATATTGACATGTGAATTAAATTTAATATTTGCAAGCCAAAATGAACAGGTTCGGGTGAGTTTTTAACTTTTCATCTAGAAAGTGTTTTTAAAAAATAGACACAACCTATCCATTTTAATTAACTCACAATTGTAAAGGAAACATTTTTATTGGTAGTGTTAGGAGATAATCAATAATCTTATTGTTATATAAATCAAAGAGGTCCCTCTTCATCATAATTATTGCTACTTCCCTAAAATATCCTCAATTAGTTATTTCATGAAATAGACAAATGCCTAAATTAATAATTCTATTTTATTAATCACATATTTCAATTTTAAAATTTAAATATTTTCGACCATGCAAAAAATTTTACTAGAGAAAAGTTCAAATCTCAAAATATTTTTCTCTTTCAACATATATGTGTTCGAATCTTCATATGAAGTCAATTTATTTACATTTAATTAGTCATTCAAACATTTTATAATAAGGAAATTTTGTAATGTATTTTTAAACGTCCATTTTTTTGCATACAAGCATCGTGATGTACTTTTGCAATTTTAAATCATGCACTTTTTTAGGGAAAAAAAATATCTAATCATGTCTTGCTATCGTTATAAAATTGCAATATTCTTTTTTTTTTGTTCCAAAATTGCAATATTCCTATTGACTCAATAATTAAACACGAGTTTGTTATTGCACAATATTTTTTGACAACCATTGGACGTGAAAAATACATAGACTATTAGACTATACTTCTACTGGGGAAAATTGTCCAAAAAGTCCTAAACTTATTGCACTTTTACCAATTTAGTCCTAAATCTTTCAATTTTGCTAATTCAATCCTAAATCTTTACATTTTTTTTTTCAATTCAGTCCTAAACCTTTTCATTTCTTGCCAATTAAATCTATTTGGCCAATTTTGGCTAGAAATTACTGATATGGACGGCCAGTGTTGATATAGCAATTTTTTAACAATATTTTAATAATATTGTTGATACCTAATTTCGGCGATCCGATCATTTATTTATTGCATAGAAAATTAGGGGTTAATTTTATTTCCGAATAAATAATTAATTACATAGCATATAATTTTAGGTACATTTATTTTTAATTTATATTTTTGCATTTATTGGACCGGTGACGGATGGGTTCGAATTAGTGATTCTAAGCTTTAATTTGGCAAGCCGGACTAAGCCCACGAAGCGAGCAAATTGGCTCAAGTCCGTTTTTTTTTTTTTTATGATCGGAAATTATCTCGTGAAAATAGGAATTTGAAATTTTCTGAGATATGATGGAATGTTTTCGGATAGGGCAAGTGTAAACAAATATTGCGTTAAGAAAAGTGAATATTGGGTTTGAAAAAAAAGATCTTTGTGGATATCGATTTGAAAAAATTAAAAAATCCTAATCGGTGGCCTATAAAAAGGTAAAACACATAGGGGTTTGGGGCCACGCAATAGAAATGCACGGCCACAAATTCGGAGAGAGCACGTTCATTCACGAAAAAAGAGAAGAAAGTGTAAGAGGTAGAGAGAGACAAGCGACTGCGTCAATTCAGATTCTTTTACAATATTTCTCTCCTCCCCTTATCACATTCACGCCTCTACCTTTTTTTTTTTTCGAGCAAATCACATACTCCACTATATTATTTTTACAATCCCTCATGATCATGGATGGTCACATGGATTATCCCATGATCTGACCATCACCATTTGAGGGTCGGCACTTCTATTCCAAAGGCAATTTGAGAGACGTACACGTGAGAAAGAAAAGAGAGGGACCTCCCTCTGCCGAACCAAGGAGCCCCACATCGTGCGAGGCCCTTTGCCGTGACGCCACACCCGAACCGCCTGAGTTGCCGTCGCTACACCATCTTTGCTGCATCAACGACGGACTCGTTGCTGTGACCTCGTTGCCACCGCGACAAGCTGCTGATCTGCAATCACTCGAGCAGCCCTCGGATCCCCGACGATCCATGATCTGCTGCTTTTGCTATACCACGAACCAGCACACCCCAGGGACGCTTGAACCACTACAGCCTGGTTCGGAGTCAGCGAAGACTCTCGCAAGTTCCATCTAGCCTGGCAATGCCCTGAAGTGTTTTCTTCTGACTCACCGACAATCACCAAACGGGCTTTTGCGCTTCGTTCGTATTCATTCTTTGCAGGTTTCGTCGAAGTCCAAAGAGGCCAACGTCTCCTGACTAGCGTGAATACCACGTGGCCACCACTTGCAAGCCTGGAGTCCACAGTTAAAGGAGTTGCTAGAATTTTGATGAAATAAGTCTAAGTGGTGAATTGGTCTTCTGCAGGTATTGTCCAGAAGTGAAAATACAAAAGAAAAAATCGTCAAAGCTTCCTCGCTGCGGAGTCACCTCGACGTCTTCAACCTTAGCTGAGCGGTCCACTGTGATCCACCTTGGGCGTCCTCGTTGCCAACAATCACTCGGTGATACCGGCAAGCCTCCCAACGAATTACCTAAGCTTTCGATAGTTTTGTAGGTTTCCTAGGGCGCACATGATAAAATTTTTACTTTTCTATTTCTCTGTTCCCCGGAATAGGTTTGGAACAAAAATCCGTCTGGTAATGCAATTTGATTTTTCTATTTTTGGAACATTATTCCATAAATAGATTTGAAGAAGAAATCAGAAGCTAAAAATTTTAAGTTCTCAATTTCTGAAATAGGAATTGAAAAATCAATTTCTAAAATAGGAATTGAGAAATCAATTTCTGGCCAGAAATCAATTTCTGTTCCATAAATTTTGCCATGCACACCCCTAGTGTCCCGTACGATGACCCATCAAACTTGCCGTGGCCTTGTTGATTCACGCCAAGTCACCACCACAGCCATCGTCCTCGAGACATGCTGCGTCGAGCCTCCATCGTGGTTCACTTTGCCGTGCAGATTTTGGAAAAATTTCAAATTTAGGTAGAGATTTGTTTTATTAGGTAGATTTAATAGGTAAATTTATTTTATCTTGTTTAAGTTTTTGATATTTTGTCTCTTTGTTTGAAATATTTCTCGATGCATGATTGGAATTCCTGATGTACCGCTTCAATTCGCAACCGCACATGAATTTTTATTCCATCTATAAGACTTTAGATGGAATAATTAATCATGCGGGAGTAAAATTGATATCTTGATCTTTAAGGCTTAAGATCAATTTATCGATTTTGTTAGCGAAATAATCAAGTTTGAATCTATATTTGGATGGTGGATAACATTTTTGATGACCGTGGATGATTTGGTGTTTATCTCTTAATTGTTTTGTTTATCCCGAAAATACAAAAAAAATGGTATTTTCATTCCATGTAGATTAGAATTGATTGCATGATAGGTTAGTTATTTTTTCTTTTAAATGTATTTAGAATAGATAACATTTCACTTTAGTTTTCACTTTAGTTAGATTTTTATTTTTAGTGATTTTAATTACGAATTTTCATAAAAAAATACAAAAAAAATCATGCGCATGTCATGTAGGATTAGGTTCATGAAATCATGTCATTTAGTGATTGTTGCTAGGTCCATTTAACTAGCAACTGTCTGTCATTAGAATTAAGTCATTTAGTTATATTGCATTGCATAAAGCATATTCTCATTAATTAAATGAAAACAAAAAAAAACATTGCGTGTTAATTAGAAATCATATAATCATATCTAGAGTTGTTGATGTGAATTCTGATCTAACAACGCAGATGCTTTCGTTGTCACAAGGTAAGTCCCATAATTTATTCATTGCTTTCTTGGGTGTTAAATTAGTGGTTTGCGTACCCGCATGATCACCTCACATGTTAGGAAATAAATTAAAATCAATTCAAGCTGCCTATAAAACATTTTTCTTCAAAATAAAAGAGAAAGGTACAGAAAGGGCGTTAGAGAAATATAGCATAATCAAATCCCGAACTCACAATCTCTAATTTGTAGGAGTAAACGTTACTTTACTTGGGTTTCTAATCGACCCACCAAAAATAGATTAGTGGTGACTCATAATTGAAAAATCATTTGCATGTTAAGAACTTGAACCTAAGTCGCGAATTGGTATGGGCTTGGAAGAGCTCGAGCTAAGTTTAGGCTTAGTAATCCATTAGCCAAACCCTAAGTGGTGCACCCGAAATTTGGTCGTGACAAATATTTTTGATTTTTTTTTATTTGTTTTCTCTTTTTTCTTTTTTACTTTTTTTGCTTTTATTTTATTTTTATTTTTGAGCTGGGGTAGGCCAAGGTTGCTGACCGACCCTTGCTAGTCACAAGGAAGGGCCAGTGACCCTCGCTAGCCACTAGCAAGGGCCAACCATCCCTCGCTAGCCCTAGGTGAGGGCATCGAGCCCCTCACTAGCTTTGTGTGAGGGCTGTGATGCCCTTGCCGACCAAAGCAAGGGCATGCAAGCCCTCAGCCAAAATCAGCGAGGGCACGCAAGCCCTCAGCCAAAATCAGCGAGGGCAGCGATGCCCTCGCTAGATCTAGACGAAGGCTCATGCACCCTCGCTTGGCCGGCGAAGGCATCGCAGCCCTTGCTTAGGGCCAGCCGAGGGCCAACGAGGGTTAGTCGGTGAGGGTTGGCTAGTCACCCTCACCAGCCAAACTCTAAACCCCCAAAAAAATCAAAGAAAAGTAAAAAAATAATTCAAAAAATTCAAAAAATTGTTAAAATATCATTAAAATATTATTAAAATGTGCCACATCAATACTAGCCATCCATGTCAGCAATTTCTAGCCAAAATTGGCCGAATGGACTAAATTAGTAAGAAGTGAAAAGATTTAAGGCTGAATTGGTAAAATTGAAATGTTTATGACTGAATTGACAAAACGCAATAGATTTAAAACTCTTTAGACAATTTTTCCCTTCTATTGTGATAATGTGATTAAGTAAAAGTTATTATTAAGTGCGAAGTGGGTGTTACCTGTCAGGTTGGGTTAAATTAAACAAGAATTGGAAAATGCCTTGCTGGGGTGGCGGTTTGTTATGTGGGTTATCGGGTGTTGGGTCTAGCTTTCATTAACTTCTAACGCAAATCTTAGCAAAATATGGCAAAAAATGTTCGGAAATTTCAAGGGAGTAAATTTCCAATGAAATGTAAGTATTGTGCTTGCTAACTAAACAGTTGAGGAAAATTACCTTTCATGACTTTTAACATTAAGATGCCATCCCTTCATATGTGCAACCTCTACAAGGGCATTTTCCCACTGCTTCAACTCCTCATAGGCAAACTTCTTCTTGTGTGCCGATATAGCTCTCTTGTACAATTAGATTTTGGGCCCGTTTGGTTCAACTTTGGGGAAATGCCATTGGGAGAATGTAAATACCTTTGAGGTAAATGGGTTTTTCGAAATGCTAGACTGTTTGGTAAGCTAAAACTGAAAAGTTCTTTAGGGAAATGCAAAATTGTTTGGTAAATATATATTTGAAAAGCCCTTTAATGTGACCAAACTAAGTTTTTTACTTTTAGTATTTCTAAAATTGCAAAAAAGAAATAATGAGTACATAACATTTTACATTTTCATGTTGAGAATAATGGAAAGGATACATATTAGTAAATTTATTTAAAAATTATATTAAAAGAATTTGATTATAGATTAAATGAAAAGCTTAACTTTTAGCCTAGGGTTCTTTTAGGTTTGTTTTCAACTTTGAATATTTTTTTTAATTATTGTAGTATTAATCATCTTTGTTAATTAATGATCATTCTAGTGTATTGATAAAAAGTTGGGTTATTGATTATCAAAAGATAAAATTGATATAAAAAAAAAGTGAACTTATTCAGTGGATGGTGAAGCAACCGATTGTAGATGGTAATTTTTTTGAGTAAGCACCGCATATAAAAAGGGAGGTCCTAATTAAAAAAAAATTATAACCAAGTTCCTCTCATACAAATTTGAAGAGAAAGAGTCATTTCATGATAGTAAATATGGTTATATATGTTCGAAAAAAAGAAATACGTTATACTTAGTATTATAAACCTCAACAACTTTGTAAACTTATGGCTATTTCATCACGTAAACGTACCATGTCTGAAGATGCATACGAATTTGAAGCACCCACCCCTTCATTTGCATCATCATGGTCAACTGAATATCCATAATCAAGATCCAATTTAGCTTGTTCAAAATTCGTATCAGTCACATTATTTCTCCGTATATAATTGTGCAAAGTCATTGCCGCTACCACAATTTGCACTTGCTTTTCATATGGATAACTTGGCATATGAGTTAAAACCCCCTACTTCTGTTTTAATACACCAAAGGCTCGCTCAATTGTCGAGCGTAGCGAGGAATGGGCACAGTTGAATACTTCTTGATATCCCGTAGGTGAAGGACCTTCTTGAAACTCTGGCAAATGATAACTAACTTATTTATATGGCCCCAAATAACCAGTAGGATTTGGATATCCAGCATCTACTAAGTAATATTTACTTACATAAATATATTGTAAATTTAATCAACATATGCCAATTAGATATATGGATGTATCTAAACCATTGACTAACATACTCGGAGGATAGGGGAAATGTGCGTCATGCCTTCCAATAGCTTCATAAAAGATACAGGTATCATGAGCTTGTTCCTCCTAACTGGCCCAAACATAGACAAATTCTATATTAAAATTACAAATGGCTAAAACATTTTGAGTTGTTCTTTTTTTACTAATAAAACGAATTTGATTATACTTAGGTACAACCGCTGGAATATGTGTGCCGTCAATAGCTCCAATGCAATCATTAAAATATGGATAAAATTGTTGATCTTTCTTGATCTTCTCTGGAACTTTTATATATTATGGATCAGTTGGTTGGATAAAATCTTTTCTCATATCACATAATTTATCTAAAACTAAGTTGAAGTGCCTACTTATGGTTTCCCCGGAGCGTTGAAAACGCTCTTGTGCTAATCTATTACCTATACCATGTCCTAGAATATAAAGAAATATACTAACAATTTCTTTAATATCAGTATTCCTAGATCCTTGAAGGCTATAATGTGTTACTAAATCATTGGTTAAATTGTTAAATATTATCTTATGCATTCTAAACATATTATAACACCTTATTGGAGTAGCATCTTCGTCAATCAATTCTTTTAACCATACATAACCCATATATGTTGAGGTCATGCAAGGTAAGGTTAGTCGCTTGATAAAGAATCGTAACTTGAGTGACTGAGATAAGATCCCATAATTCATTTTCCTCTTGCTCATGATTTTCCCTTGTATGTGAATAATCCATAATTGCTTCAAGTAACAAAATATAAAGAGAAACAATGTATTAACTATCGCATAAATAATTCATAACTGCTTCAAGTAACAAAATATAAAGAGAAACAATATATTAACCATCGCATATATGCAAACTATCACATTAAGAGAACACCCAATGAAAACAATCCTAACATCAAACATTAATTGAAATTAGGTTCACAAAGGCTGCAAATAAAGATCCATAAATAAAAACAAAGTGGAATGACTAAGCTTCAAACATGAAAACTATAAGATGCTAACATCCTCCTATCTACGAAGACTTGATTCTTTTCTTATATCATATTTGAGATACTTTACTTTCTTTGCATCATCCTTTAAGCTCATGAAAACTTGCCTGTTGTCTATCTTTTCCTTTAAATGAGAAATTGAAAAAAAGTACAAGTCTTCGTCTTTCACAATCTCAGGTATGGAATTCAATATCTCTATGAGGTCCTCATAAGGACCGATTAAACTGGTTGCATTGGATGCAGCACTGGTAGTGCTCATACTCTCAACAATTGTAAGCAACCTATTAATTTGTGTTTCGAACGCCTCTCTTGTGCTCAATTTCTTATCTTTCTTTATTCGAGCTTGCATCTTTGAAGTCTATGTGGCTCTCTTACGAGTTTGAGTTCCAGTTGGTTCATCCACATGATCCTCCAAGTTTTCATTAGTCTGATCTAAGTGTGAATCTTCCACCAATCCCATCACGAATAGGCTAAGCATGCATCCGCTTTAAGGAGTTTGGCTGCTTTAAGAGAATTTATCAACCTAGTTCTATGACATAATCATCATGACATAATCAGAGTTCGTAACTAACGAACTTTGCTATGTCTAATGGATGGTTTATTTTGGATGGAATAAATTTTTACCCTATTGAGCCAATGGGAGTGCATGGAAGAAAGAAGCAATGCTCAATGCCCACCTATGGATCATAGGCGTTAAAAGTAAGACGGCATTCTTGATCCTACTGATTCTTGATATGAATTTGGCTTCAGTTCATCATAATTACTCTAACCAATATCTTCTTGGAAAAAAAGTTAACTAGTACTCTCATGGATCTACTGCACAGACAACAGGGACTAGCCTTTGGTGGGTAGATTTCTAGTTCTCTTGCAAACTGCAGAGGTAAGCAAGATCTTCAGGGGAGAGAGAGAGAGAAAGAGAGTCTAATCTTAGGCAAAAAGAAGCAAGTTCAATTAATCTAACAATGGAACGTTGAGATAGATCTTCTCAGAAGAATATAATAGTTTTACCTATTGAACATTAAATGTTATAGGACAACTACCTCAATTCAATGAAAAAAGACAGATATTATTAGGGAAGTGGAATTCATGATGAACTACTAGCTATTTTCAAGGAATCTTATATGACTTGTAAAAGGAATAATCTAGAGGTGATGGTACTTTGATGCTTCTAAGAAGAAGTTTTGGCCAAAATTTATTCTTGAGTTTTCTTTCCTAACTTTAAAGTCCAGAAGACCATGGATTTATGTTGTGTTGGGGTTCTGTTGCTCTTGTTTTGCTTCTGGCTAGGAAATAGTTCACTTAGAGACATTACTTTACCTAGACAAGAGTATATAGAGACTTTCACATAATTACTGAACAGATACTATAATTTACTTGCCCAAAGCTGTTCTTACAGTGCATTCATATGGCAGAGCTGTTACAGCAACATGTTTAAGAGGCATGATCATGCTGAAAGTATTGATGATATCACATATTTTGCCTTAAATAGGAGAAGCTGTCATCTCCAATCACCATTATTTCAGTGGCAAAACTAACTTTACTTTGGAATTGTCACAAACATCTTAATTCATAGTAGGACCCTGTTACAATTTTCCTTAAGTGAGAAAGATACCTAGAAAGTGGCATTAAAAGCCTCTAACAACTTATGCATTCATCTATGCAAAAGGAAGGGATCAAAACCCCTCATGCTCTACAACACAGGACATCGAACTATCACTCATTCAATTCTACTCTGCTGTCTTCCAGCTATAACAATTTACAGCTACCATGATGAAAGGTGTCGAAATTGAACCCACCATTCAACGGGGCACGAAAATCCATACCAATGCATCAATCAAAGCAAGCAAGATCGTAGACCAACTTGTTGCAGGGCGTGTTGGGGGTCGGAATGTGAACGAGATCGGAGCATAGGGAGGCCAAGTGATCGCACCACATTCGAGCTTCGACCCACCCGGACTCGGCGCCACACAGCAACTCGTCCTCGCCTTCTTTGGTCAGGCGTTCCTAAGAGAAACGAGTTGGCACATAACAGAATGAAAGAGCCCAAAATTCAGCAAGCAAACTCCACCAAGCACACACCCATCGCCAACTGAACCCTGTGCGAAATTCAAGAATTGAAAAACCGCAACGCTCCTAGATCAATCGAATTCCAAACGCACCAACAACGCCGGCCCGACCCCGATCACGAGGTTTTGGCGCAGAGCCAAGAAAAACAGAATCATACCCACGAATCAAAATTGAAAAAACACCCGAACGGACGAACAAGAACAGGGGGGGAAAAGAGAGAGGGATCGGGTGTGCGCGAGAGAGAGAGAGAGAGGGAACAAATCGAGAAGACCGATAATAGGCATATCCGTTTACCATCCAGCGACGTAAAGGAAATAAAGAGGGAGGAAGAGAGAGAGAGAGAGAGAGAGACGTACCAGGAAGAAAAGAGAGGAGAGAAAAAGAGGCGGCGAGAGTGGAAGCGATGCTACGAGAATCAGCGAGAGCGGATGTTGCAAGAATCGATGAAAAGAAAAGAGCCTTCGTGTGATGGACTGTAGAACAGAGGAAAGGAAAGAGCGTCAAGAAAGGTAGGGTTTTGTTTTGTATTGGGTAAAATTGGAGTTTTAATAAAATTTTGAGGGTAAAATGGGCAATCAACAAAAATTCATTAATCCTCTCACCAGCATGCCGAAAATGCTGAAATGCCCAAAGCAAGTCCCCACCTGCTTTGGGCTTTCAGCATTTCAAAGGCAAGCATTTTGCCAAGGAGCCTTCAAATGCTGAACCAAACACCGTTAAATTTTTCCCAAGGGGCTTTGGGGGCTCAAAGCTTTTTAGGAAAGCTGAACCAAACACCCCCTTTGAGCTTAACATCAGCAGGATCCACGTGATAGAAAACAGGGAGTATTACCTTTTTCCTGTTTGATTTTGACGTGCATTCTTCCATGTGTGCAACCTCACGGAGACACCACGAACTGGT
Source organism: Eucalyptus decipiens (assembly GCA_014182575.1). NCBI lineage: Eukaryota > Viridiplantae > Streptophyta > Magnoliopsida > Myrtales > Myrtaceae > Eucalyptus > Eucalyptus decipiens. Next base: position 42,179,309 of record CM024611.1, on the reverse strand, counting down.
AGCATAACCTTTAGAGAATATAGGTAGATATGAGTCTTGTCAATCGCTTTCAAAAGCTCTCCACAGATTTCTTCACCCTTTTGGAGTTCTTCATCGTCTAAGAAAACATTGATTCTAGCGCCCATCAACATGGTACAGAGGAAAGAAGCAAAATCCGAATTTGATGTGCATTCTACCATGTGTGCAACCTCACAGAGACACCACGAACTGGTAGCATAACCGTTAGAGAATATAGGTAGATATGAGTCTTGTCAATCACTTTCAAAAGCTCTCCACCGATTTCTTCAACCTTTTGGAGTTCTTCACGTTTGGTCCCCTAAAATTCAAAAACACATCATACTCGAATTTTGATTTAGTTTCCATGATTAGGATTGCCTCGAGCTCCCCTTCCTCTTGATTTTGGTCAGTTGTCTCAGAACCCTGCCAATAAGTATAGACTACAGCCGTATGAGACTTTAAAATAGGAATCTCACCAAACAAGGACAACCAATTGCATCAAACATTTTTAAGCGCAAGTTTCTTTCTTTTGCCTCAAGGTCTGTCAAGATTTGTACATAATACTCAACAACTCAACACTTATTTAAATTTGAAGTGAAGTAGATTACGTATTTATAGTTCACCTGACACGACGAAGTTCAGAATGTCATAAAAGCGGCGCCTCGATGGAGTACAATTTGCGGCCAATCATCTACGATTGCATTCACCAGCAATATAACCACGGCCTGTAAAAAGAGCTAATTTCAACAAGACTTGGTGAAAGAAGATCCGACTAGCGCTTCTCGGGGATAAGTGTTTCTTTTGGCTCTGCAATTGCTCCCAAAATGAAGAAAAATCAAGAACGTTGGGAGGATGAGGGTGATTTTCAGAGAAAGAGAGGAAAGACAGGAGTTAAGATGCAAGCCACCGGGGAAAAGAAGAACAATATTAATTGGGCAGTTGGGTATTTGAAAAAAAAAAGGGTAAGAGTTTATCGCATTATGCTGTAAAATGAAATTTTTGTTTCTCCAGATAAGTTTCTGCGAAAGAGCGAACCCCCAGAATAGTAAAAGTAGGTTCGGCAATCAAATATGCAAACCACTAAAGTCCAAAAAAAGCTACCCCAACCCCCCGAGAAAGTGGTCGGGGCGTGGTCAAGAGCATTGGGGTTGGAACAAGGTGCATCCACAGCTTCCTTTTTGACCTTTTTCTTTCTATCTTTTTTTTTTTTCCTTTTTAACCGTTTAATCGGTGTCTTTTTGACCGATTGGTAGGGGCCGTATGCTTTTAAGGAAATCCTCTTCCATTTTCCTGTTCTCATCCTCTTTTGGAAACACCAAACGGGTTTGATGAATTTGAAGCTGAAACTGGCTTATTTATTTTGTTTCAAAAACAAACAAAACTGTGGGTTCAGAGTTTTACTCAACTGAAAACACGCCATTGAGTAGGAAGGGAAGTTGACGGTTGCAGATTCTTTTTTATAGATATCTCTCATGCTAAAGACTAATCGCAGATCATCTTCTTTACCAACTCATCTCAAGCTTCTCAAAATCTTGCACTGCAATCTTATATTCAGTTGCCCTAACCCTGCTCTAGATAACCTCTGATGCAACGCTAGGCTAAGGCTTGTTCGAGAGATGAAACCATAAACTAGTGTTCATCGAATTGCCATATGAACGCATGAATCTGCTTCCTCGGCTTGTCTCAATCAAAAGTTGACTTGGCTTTTTCACGGTCCCTTGTTTTCGGTTGGGTCTCCGCACTAACGCACTATCGTCGGTGAAGGGAAAGCATCGAACTTTATTGAGTCAAGCTCGAACTCACGAAGCAAGTTCCTCTCTATTTTCCTCATTTGACCATGCGGTGCGCATCAAGTGGACGCAAAGGCTATCAGCTAAGGTCAGGCATGTGTCTAGTCCCCTGAAATTCAGAAACACATCATGCTCGTCTTTTGGCTTAATATCCATGCTTAGGATTGCCTTCAAGTTCCACTTCCTCTTGATTTTGGTCAGTCATCTCATAACCCAGCCAATAATTATAGACTCCAGCCTAATGAGACTTGGAAATATGAAGACCATCAAGCAAGCACAACCAATTGCATTAATTGTATGTGCCGGTTTCTTTGTTGTGCCTCAAGGTCTATCAAAATTTGGACATATACTTAGCACTTATTTAATTTTGAAGTCAAGTAGATTACGTGCTCATAGTCCACCTACCATGATGTATGTTAGAAGTTTGTTTGTAAAATAAACTAAGTATATTTTTCCTTGTCCCACGTAAGAAAAGTGGAAGGAAGTAAGCCAATTAATAAGTGTAGGGTTTCTTTAATGTACTGAAGAAATGATTGGGTATGGGCTAGACCCCACCATACCCGTGTGCGGGTGCGCAATTATTAAGCACACTTAGCACGCGCGTCTGCGATTTAATTAACACTAACCCCTTTGTTATTTTTATTTTTATTTTTTTCTTCTTTCTTTTTTGTATAGTTATCTTATTAACTTTAATCAATTCAAAGGTTGTTTCTGCTTATTGAGAATTTTCGAAAATTATAAAAAAAAAAAAAAAATTCGATATTTTATTTATTAAAAAATAATAATAATAATATTTTTTTATTCCGAATTTTTGTTTGTGTCATTTCAAGACAACCTTTGAAAAAGATAATCGTTCAGTTTGCAACTTTTTCCGAAGGGTTGCATTTGTTCATTTTTCAATTTCTTCTGAATGGACGCCTTTGTTGATCTAGGCAATTTTGGGAAATGACACATTCGTTCACTTTGCAATTTTTCACGAAGAATTGCCTATATTTTAAAGACTAATTTATATATACATGTCAGTTTTTCAGAATAAAGGTGTGTGTTCATTTTATCTTTTCGAGCATTCTTTCTGAAAAACTATAGCCATATTTTCGATTATTTCCTAGAGAGACCCTAGAGAAATACTAGAATTGCTATCTAGTATTCTCATTTGAGACTTTGTTGTATCTTGGAGGATATTTGCCGATGACCATTAGCAATTTTGTGGGGCAAATAAATCCTTAAGAAAGTGATATTACGCTTCAAAGTCCGACTTGATTACTCTAAAGATCCGACTTCATTGTTCTACCCAATTCAAAGCCATATTTTCCTAGCAATTTCAAGGATTTATTTGTCCAACAATGGAGTCGGAGACAATCAAAGTCATGAATCAAGACATGGTCAAACTAAACCGATTCGATGGGAACAACTTTGCTTGCTGAAGGGACAAGATGATGTTCTTACTCACTACTCTGAAGATTTCCTACATACTAGATTCTAACTTGGCGCCTATAGAAGATCTAAAGCCTACTATCAAGGAAGGACAGCCAAGTGCGGAAGCCATTGAGAGGGTTAATAAAGAGAAGAAGAAACGTACAGAGGAAGAATTACTTTGTCGATGACACATTTTGAATACACTGTCCGATCATTTGTTATTCACTGAAATGAAGTCGGTTAGAAAAATTTGGGATCCATTGGAATTCAAGTACAAAGCAGAGGAGCAAGGTACCAACAAATATCTAATTGCAAAGTATTTTGATTTCAAGTTTATGGATACTAAACCCTTGTTGGAACAAGTCCATGAATTACAAGTGCTTGTGAATAAAATTCGTACCATCAAGATTGATATTCCAGAAGCTTTTCAAGTTGGAGCAATTATTGTGAAATTGCCTCTAAGTTGGAAAGACTACGGAAAAAAGGCTGATGTAGTTAGAGGACTTTACTTTAGAGAAAATACATAAACATCTTTGCATTGAGGAAGAGTCACGTTTATGTGATAATTCTATTTTGTACAATTCCAAGGTGAATGCTGTGGAAAGAAAACGGAAAATCGGACAGAATTTCAAAAGTAAAAAGCAAGCATAAATTTAAGAGAACACAAAAGAAGAAAAAAGGGTTTTTATTTTGTTTGTGGCAAACAGAGACACAACGCTAAGGATTACATTCATCGCAAGAGCATTTCAAATGACAAGAACATTCCGACGGTGAAGGCAGATGTAAATTTAATTGAAGAAAATTATGTGGCCATGATTTCAACCATGTTTTCGAACATGAAAATTTCTGAAATTAATGATACGATGGCTATGGTTTCTAAAATCAATTCTACCACTATCCAATCTGGTTGGTGGTTAAATTCTAGAGCAACAGTCCATGTATGCAAGGACAAATATATGTTCAAGCAATTTGAAGAGACTGTTGACTCAAATGTTCAAGAGGTCTTGATGGCAAATAATGCTTTTGCGAAGGTTGCTAGAAAAGACAGAGTGGAGATAGACTTCATTTCTAGAAAGAAGATTACTCTTCTTAATGTGTTATTTATACCCAAAATTAGAAAGAACCTAGTTTCTATTGATTTACTTTGTAAGAGGGGGTTTCGAGTTTTGTTTGAATCCGACAAGATTATCTTGTCAAAGAATGGGTTGTTTGTAGGAAAGGGTTATGCCAATGATGGCATGTATCAACTGAGTATCGATAATAATATTGCTAGTTCTGCTTATATTATTGAGTCTTCATTTTTATGGCAAAGTAGGTTGGCACATATAAATATTCGTTATTTGAAGAATATGAAGAAGTTGGACTTAATAAATTTCAATGGCGAATTTAAAAAATGTGAAATACGTGCAAAGTCCAAACTTACTAAAAAGTCATTTCCTAGTGTTAAAAGAAATTCAAATTTATTGGATTTGGTTCATAGTGATATATGTGAATTCAATAATATGCTAACACGTGGAGGTAAAAGGCATTTTATTATCCTTGTGGATGATTGCAGTAGGTTTTTATATGTTTATTTCATGAGATCGAATGATGAAGTATTTACTATGTTTAAGAAATATAAGGCTGAAGTAGAAAATCAATTAGAAAAAAAAAAATTCAAAGTTCTACGATTAGATAGAGATGGAGAATATTTCTTAAATGAATTCTCTTCATTTTGTGAAGAACATGGTATTATTCATCAAGTTTTGGCACTATATACTCCATAACAAAATGGTTTGGTTGAAAGAAAAAATCTATCTCTTGGAGAAATGGTCAACTATATGCTTTCAAATTCAAAGCTACCAATTAATCTTTGAGAAGAAGCATTGCTTACTACATATAATAGAATATTTTCCAAGAAAAATGACATAACCCCTTATGAAGTATAGAAATGTAGAAAACCAACCTTAAAGTTTGGGGTTGTTTGGCACACTACCTAGTACCAGATCTTAAAAGAAAAAGCTCGGTCCTAGAGCTATCAAAAGTGTTTTCGTTGAGTATGCTGAAAATAGTAAAACTTGTAGGCTTCTTGATTTAGAATCCAATGTTATTGTAGAATCAAGAGACGTTGAATTTTTTGAGAATAAATATTTTACGGGTTCTGAAATTATTGAAAATAATTCAAAATCTATGGAAACTCAAGTAGATTCTCAAGAGAAAGAAACGAATGATTCTAAAGATATGATTGAACCAAGGAGAAGTACTAGAGCTAGGAAATTAAAAGACTTAGGTCCTAATTTTATTACTCATGTTTTTCTTATTGAATGAGACGGAGATAATAACATGATAAATAAATACACTTTAATATTAAATATAGAAGACAATCTTAGAAGCTTTGATGATGCTATGTCTTCTAGAGATGCTTCTTTTTAGAAAGAAGGTGTGAATGATGAAATGTACTCAATTATGTCCAATAATACTTGGATATTAGTAGATTTACCAAAATGATCAAAACCTATTGGGTGCAAATGAGTTTTTAGAAGAAAATATCATTTTGACGGTTCTATCCAAGCTTTTAAGGCTAGACTTGTGACCAATGGATATAGACAAAAATAATGAATAGATTATTTTGATATGTATGCTCCTGTCGCACGTATAACTTTTATTCAAGTTCGTTTTGCTCTAGCTTCCATTTATGATCTTTGTGTTCATCAAATGGATATCAAGGAGGAGATTTACATTGAACAACCAGAGGGTTTCGCTCTTCCTCGAAATGAAAGAAAAGTATGTAAATTGATTAAGTCTCTTTATAAGCAGCAAGCTCCTAAGTAGTGGCATGAAAAATTTGATTCAATCATATTGTTTAATGGTTTCATCCGTAGTAGTCCCGATAAGTATATATACTCTAAATTCACTAAAAACTATAGTGTCTTAGTGTACTTTTATGTTGATGATATGCTTATTTTTAGAACGAATATAACTGGAATTATTGAGAATAAGAAGTATTTAACTTCCGTGTTTAAAATGAAGGATTTGGGTGAAGTAGATACTATCTTAGGTATTAATGTTAATAAATATAGTGGGGGTTATTCTTTAAGCCAATGTAGTTATGTTGAAAAATTATTAAATAAATTTTAACATCTTGGTTTCAGGGAAATAAGTACTCTATTTGATTTTAGTATTAAATTAAATTATAATACTAGTAGAATGGTGGCACAACTAGAATATGCGAGTGCTATAGGATCTTTAATGTATGCGATACATTGTACTAGACCTGATATTGCTTATTCTGTATGCAAGTTAAGTAGTTATACTAGTAATCCAAGTATAGAACATTTGAAAGCTATTACTAGAATTTTTTGTTATCTTAAGAGAACTAAAAATTTAGGATTGTTCGTTACCAAAAAAAAAAAAAGGATTGTTCTATAATAATTATTCGGTTGTATTAGAAGGATACACCAATACAATTTGGATAACAAGTGTGGAGGATGAGCCTTCCACTTCTAGATGGATTTTCACACTAGCTGGAGGTACTGTATCTTGGGCAAGTAAGAAATAAACATGTATAACTCACTTAACAATGGAATATGAATTTGTTACTTTAGCGGCAACTGGGAAAGAGGCCGAATGGATTAGGAATTTGGTGTTGGATATCAAATTATGACCTAGTCCTATGCCTCCAATTCCTATCCACTATGATAGTCAGGCTACTTTGGCAAGAGCCTATAGTAGCACCTATAATGGTAAGTCTAGACATATTAGTTTAAGGCATGAATATGTAAGACAATTGATTTAAGATGGTACTATAACAATTGTCTACATGAAGTTAAGTAATAATCTTGCCGATTTTTTGACAAAGGCTTTACCAAGACACAATGTAATAATGACCTCACAAGAAATGTGGCTGAAATCCTTTAATTAATATCACTAATAATGGTAACCCGACCTTTTTCTAGAACATCACTAATTACAAAGTTTAATGGGTAAAAACAAGTTATTGAATGTGATTATTTGATACTGACGTAGCCCTAATATGAGAAATCAGTATCATTTATTGCGTTTTGTAGGTTGGATTGAATTCTTAATGAACTATAGTACAAATTTGTAATGTGTTGATAGTAACAAAAACACATAGTAGATACTTCATCTATATGAGTTTAGAAGTGGTGCTGCTTCTTACGAAAGTTAGGGTTGCTTTCGAGAAAGCTCATGAAACAGAATCAAGTACAAGGTTATAATAGTACGGAGTAATATAGAACTTCTTGCTGAAACAAGAGGTTGGTATATGTGCGGTATGTCCGATTCTATTATTTAAAAGTACAAGTTTAAAGTCGAGCTACTTGTCACTTTGATAGGGTTTTGAGATACTTGCACTAAGCGAAGGTTTAACTCGAAAGAGACCTTTATGTATATATATTAATCTTACTGAAATTTTGGTTGTACAGTTTTTTTTTAAATTATTTTAAAATCTTTGTTTTACAAAAAAATTGGGGGATTGTTGGAAGTTTGTTTGTAAAACAAATTAAATGTATGTTTCCTTGTCTCACATAAAAAAAAGTGAGAGGAAGTGGGCCAGTTAATAAGTGTGGGATTTCTTTGGTGTACCTAAAAGAAATGATTGGGCGTGGGCTAGACCCCACCACACCCACATGCGGATGTACGAATAATTAGGAACACTTAGCACTTTGCACACTTGTGTGCTTATGGTTTAATTAGCACTAACCCCTTTGTTATTTTTTTTTAAATTTTTTTGTTCTTTCTTTTCTGTACAATTATCTTATTAACTTTAATCAATTCAAAGGTTGTTTTTGTTTATCGAGAATTTTCGCAAATTATAAAAAGAAAAATCAAAATTTTATTTATTAAAAAAATAATAATATTTTTTTATTCCGAATTTTTGTTTGTCTTTTCAAGATAACCTTTGAAAAAAATACTCTTTCAGTTTGCAATTTTTCCCGAAGAGTTGTATTTGTTCATTTTTCAATTTCTTCCAAATGGACACCTTTGTTCATCTTTGCAATTTTCGAAAGGATACATTCATTCACTTTGCAATTTTTCATGAAGAGTTGCTTATATTTTTAAGACTAATTTATATATACATGTCAGTTTTTCAGAAGAAGGGTGTGTGATCATTTTATCTTTTCAAGCATTATTTCTGAAAAAACTATAGCCATTTTTTCAATTGTTTCCTAGATAGACCTTAGAGAAATATTAAAATTGCTATCTAGTATTCTCATTTGAGACTTTGTTGTATTCTAGAAAATATTTGTTAGTAACCATCAGCAACTTTGTGGGGCAAATAAATTTTTAAAGAAAGTGATATCACGCCTCAAAATCTGACTTGATTACTCTAAAGATCCGACTTCATTGTTCTACCCAATTCGAAGCTATATTTTCCCTACAACGTAGACCTCATCACCTTTCAATCTCAATAAATATATTTTCACCCTCGATTATCTTAGCTAGTTGTTGTCAAACGAATCATAGTTACTACAATTTCCCAAAAAATATTATGGTTTAATTAATTAAGGCAATTGATTTCAATTTTTACTTTCGCATCGTCAAGTTTCATTGCTTGTTTACATGACACAAGATTATTTTGGTTTTGTTCAAATATTCGGTAGCATAGTTTAGGTGTAAGCATCAGTCTAGGGTCAACCCTAGACCGACTCTAGACAGTCCCAACCCTACCAGTCCTAGTCTGGTTTCTAGGGAGATTGGGTCGATCCTTGGTCCTAGGATTCCTAGACCAATACTATAAGGGTTGGTCTTGGGTACTAGCAGTTTAAGGTCAGTTTAATCCGAACCAACATTGATTATATATATATCTAATATATTATTGATAATTTTTTTTTTATATAGAGAAAACCCGGCGTCAACATTATTAAATAGCTCTTTAATGATGAGTCCAAGTAATTTTACACCATTCTTTAATAACTTAGATTTCTAATGTATTTTATGACATCAACAACAATAATTTACAAATGAGAAAAATGTTTTTGTGAGGAGTCTTCACGTCATCCAAAAGGGCATAAATAACTTCTCACAACATCCTCCTCTAGTACTCATTATCTTCTATCTTATTTGTCTTCTTAATCTTCAATTTGCCAAAACTGAAAGAAACAACTTATTTGCTTGCCGCTTACCACTCGATGCTCGCCATGCTTGTTGCTCGCTGCTCGCCTTGCTTGACGCTCACCCGCTTGACGCTCAACGCTCGCCACTTGCCTCTCTTAGTTGACCTTGCTCGTCACCAAACATATTGGGTTGGTCCGGTCATCGGTCAACTTTTCAGAGAGTACAAAAAATGAAATAAAAAAAAATTATTGATTAGTCTCGAATTGACCCTGGAATTGGACTGAACCCATTGGGTCGATCCGATTTTCAGTCCCAAGCTCAATAGGGTTAGTCATCGGTCTCAAAAATTGAGGACCAACACTATGCGGGTTGGTTCTAGGGTTAGGGGGTGGACTGGCTCAACCCGGATCATGCTCACCCCTAGCATAGTTTATTATCTAAGAGATGTTAGATTCATGTTATTATATGTAGATAGTACAGAGATATTGATTATGGATTTTTTCAAACTATCATGCATTAGTTTCACGGTGTTTAATGACTTGGTGCACCTATAATATTTTTTGGTATTTAAATTCTTACTTATAAATAAATAAAAGGGATATGTTCAGCAGAAGTCCTAAAACTTGTCCAAAAAGTGCAATTGAGTCCTAAAACTTACAAAAAGTTCAATCAAGTCCTAAAACTTGTCAAGTTGGTTCAATTCAGTCCTAAAGTTAACACCGTTAGCATTTTCCGTTAAAAATGCTGACGTGTCATTTTTAATTATTTTTTATTTGCCACGTGGATTTTTTTAATGATTTTTATTCATTTTAAAAAAGAATTAAAAACTAAAAAATTAAATTTATTCATTTTATCTAAAATTTAAAAAGAAAAGTTATAAAAGTTATTTTTAAAATTGTTTTTTAAAAAAAGCCCTCTTCTCCCCGCCGCCGCCGCCGCCGCCGCCGCCGCCCATCGCCGGAGGGGCCGAGCGACGGTCGTCGGCCCCGGCGGGGGGTGGCCGGCGAGGGCGAGGTTGAGGGCGGCGCCCGTCGCCTGCCCGGGGCGAGGCTCGCCCGATCCGGCGAGCCTCGCCGGCCCCGAGCGAGGGCCGACGAGGCCTCGCCCGGGGCGGGCAACGGTCGCTCGGCCCCGGGCGAGGGGACGGCGACCGTCGCCCGCCCAGGCGAGGCCTCGTCGGCCCTCGCTCGGGGCCGGCGAGGCTCGCCCGATCCGGGCGAGGCTCGCCGAGATCTGGCGAGCCTCGCCGGCCCCGAGCGAGGGCCGACGAGGCCTCGCCCGGGCGGGCGACGGTTGCCGTCCCCGGGCGAGGGCCGAGCGACCGTCGCCCGCCTTGGGCGAGGCCTCGTCGGCCCTCGCCGGCCCCGAGCGAGGGCCGACAAGGCCTCGCCCGGGGCGGCGGCGGTCGCCGGTCCTCGGTGAGGGCCGGCCACCCCGCCCAGGGGCCGGCGACGGTCGCCGGCCCCTCCGGCGATGGGCGGCGGCGAAGTCCACCGCCCTTTTTTTGTTGAACAATTTTGTTTTTTTTTTTTAAATAAATTTAGATTTTCCTTTTTTAATAAATTTAGATTTTCCTTTTTAGTTTTTAATCTAATTTTTAAAGATTTTGAATAAAAAATAATTAAAAAAAGCCATTTGAAAAATTAAAAAAATCATTTAAAATATGACGTCAGCGCTACGTCAGCAATTTCCGTTAACTTTCTTAACGGTGTTAACTTTAGGACTGAATTGAACCAACTTGACAAGTTTTAGGACTTGATTGAACTTTTTGTAAGTTTTAGGACTCAATTGCACTTTCTGGACAAGTTTTAGGACTTCTGCTGAACATATCCCTAAATAAAAAGACTTCGCAAGTCCTCCCAATTTGTTAGGCATGAAACTGATCGGTGATTTTTGAACACATGAATTTCGCTCCTCGACGGGTTTTGGTCAAAAGTTTTGCCCAATCCTCTGTTTTAGTTGCGTCTTTTGCACTAACTCACTATTATTGTTGAACTAAATGCGTGGAACTTGACCGAGTCAAGGTATAGAACGCACGAAGCAAGTTCCTCTCTTTTTTTCCTCATTTGACCATCCTTGCCAAGTCCAACTCACGTTTGACGAGTTTTAGTTTCCAAGAGAGGAAATGGAGTCAATTAAAATAAACAGTTTTCAAGTTTAATTCAGAAATCCCAAGAGCTAAGCAGGCCTTAATAAATAATCAATCGCATATGTAATCTAGTGATTAGTAATGTAATCGAGCTATTAACACTATATTTATAGAAAAAAGAAAAGCATTCTATGTTGAGTCCCTACAAACATGTGTGAGGGGATTCAATGCGCAAGTTAGGTTAGATTTTTCGCATGACTAGAGTTTAAAATGCCTTGTCTTGACATATACTTAGCGCTTATAAATTATGTTAGACCCGATATTGGAAAATTGATATGGAGTAGAGTAGTTAATTTATTATAGTTGATCCATCACAGTTTTTGAGTGAAGTTGATTTTAACTGAATATATTGATGAGCTCAAACTTGAACTTCCTCTTGCTTGTGGAATGCTTAACAAACAAACAAACAAACATATATAATTAATTAATTAGTCTTCCAATTGTTGAACAGGAAATGTAAACGTCAGCAGGTTCAAGTCAAGTTGGAGTGCAAGGAAAGAAAGAATCTGGAAGGTGGACAAAATTACAGATAGAAACAATGGTTGTTCGAGTGAAATAAGAGGGAAAAAAATAAAAATAAAAACACAAAAGTTGGTTGTGTAAGTACCATGAATTGTCTAGTGTGTTTGTTTGGAAATTTCCCATGCTATTAGTTGAGAATTTTTATGCGGATGATCTTGTCTATCAATGTTGTCGGCCAATAATTTTTTCTTAGGGCATGTGACATCCTGATTTTCAAGTCTGTTTTCGATGAAATGAAGTGGGCTTTTCATCAACGCGCCTATGGCCTTTTTTTCTCTGAGTTGGCCACTCATGAGTTAACTAATCTATCAGGTGAAGCCGTTAAGGAATATAAACGCAATTGGCTTGAGAATTCGGCTAGAAACCGACTACTTGACCATACTAATCTGCAAGGGTCATTATGGCACTATCAAAATTGACCAGAGACCGGAGATATTTCGATTTGACTGAGGTATGTGATTAGTGCGTGGGTGATTCTTCCTAATCATAAAATTCTCGTCGAACGATACTAGACCAATTTTTCTGTAGTTTTTGTACCCTATGTTCGTATTTGAAATCTCGAGATTTATACGATAACCGAGAGTTACCTATGAGGAAAAAATGCACATTGTGGATCGAAAATGATCGACCACGAGTCAAATGGACTAAAATTCTTAAAAGTTACTCGGTAGATTAAGATGCACTAAAATCGCGCCAAATTGAAATTAACCGTGAAATTGAACCCGATTTTAGAAATTGGAAGTTCTGTCATGTCACAAGTCATTTTAGGAATATCGACTCATCCTCAGAAGATTTTCTGCAAATCGAGATTTTTGGCGAATTTTCAAAGTAAGGGTATTTTGGATCGGAAAAATCTGGGGACTGTTTTTGGTCGCGTTTTTGGGATTCAAGTTGGATGGATTGGCGAGGAAAAAAGTGAATTGAAGTGTGGACACCTTAGTGGGATTTATGGACTTCAATTTAGGTCCAATTGGAGGTTAATTGGAGGGAATTGAATCCAAATTGAGGGAAGATATTCCAAATTCGTAGCCTCCATGTCCCTCAACATTTTAGATCATTTGTGACTTGTTCTAGGGGCATTTTGGTGCACAAAATTGACTGAGGATGACAGCCAATTGGTGGGGCCATGCCAAGGAGACAAAAGGATAGAAGATGTGGACTTTTGAGGCCATTGGGTCCCTCCACTCTTCAGCTAGCTACTTCTCCTTCCTCATCAGCCCTCCTTTCTCCATTGTTGAAGTGTTGGTTGCTTAGAAATTTCAGAGAAACCGAGCAGCAGCCCCCTCCTCCGTCGCACGCCCGTCCGAGCTCGCTGTTACTGTCTAGCACCGTTGCTCGCCTGCTCGCCAACCACTCGACGGTGTCGCTCCAGCCCGTGCGTTCCTGGTTGTTCTCACGTCCCGAGCCTCTGTCCGTTCGCATGTCCCAAGCCTCTGTCCATTGCCGCATTTGGTCATCCACCTTCGTCCACCGTCGTGAGTCACCGTCCAAGCCATTGGAGCCCCGCCGAAGCTCCGCCTACTCGTCTAGCCTCCCGTTTTGCTGTTTCCAGCCAACTGAGCCACTAGTTTTGCCCCTTTGGGCCAAGGACAGAACCGAAGGCCAGTAAGGGCCCTAGGACTTCATGGAGCTTTTTCGAGCTTTTCCCAACCTCATTTGGTGTTGCTGCTTTAGAGTTTGTCGCTCGTCTCCACGTCACCATTGCCGCAGACTCGCCAGCTAGCAAATTCGGTAATTTTACTCACTAAACCTTGCTTATGATGTTAATTATGCTTAAGGATGATTAGTTTAAGTTAATTAAGGATTATGTAGTTAGTTAGATTAGATTAATGATTTAATTATCTAATTTTGCATGTTAGGTTGTTAGATTAGATTAATTAGAGACTAGACAAGTTGTATTAATTATCTAAATTGGTTTGAAAATTTTCCGGGCTTGTCTCGGTATTTAATTAGGCTTTTCCGGCCTAAGTTCCTATGTATATCATTTAATTGTATTATTTAATGAATTTTGGTAATTATTTAATTATTTATTATTTTTCGGAAATTAGACCGGTATAGCCGATGATCGGAATTTCGTGATGATTGCAATGGTGTGTTCAGTTTATGCAATTGGATGTTAATTTGCGAAAATTGAGTGTTGATCAGATTTTTGGTAATTTATTTCAAAATTTGGGAATTTTAATATTTAATTAAAAAATCCCAGGTGTCGGGTTTTAACACCGAAAGTAATTTTTAAAGGATATATCACATCGTGGGATTTTAAAAAGGAAGAGCATCAGTTTTCAAGATTCGATTTGACCGTGTGCTCACACACGATTATTTTCACAAAGTATTTTTAATACGAAGAAAATAGGCTAGGATCACCATTTTAATGGAGGCATTTGAGTGCAATGCACGGTGTCCTGAGCCGAGATTGATTGGTCGTGTGTTGGTTAAGAGAACCCATCTTGAGCTTTTAAGACGGACGTTACCTTATATGGGATACCCATTCAGTGGGACTCGGGTCGCAGTAGATTCTAGACCTACACTCCTTCGGGAAAGCAATCTTTGAGAGACATCGCCGTGCTCAATGGGGTGAGATGATGCCTGGCTACGCCAGTAGATCGCCGAACTTGGGAGTAGGCCGTACCCTTGAGGGGTGAAATTAACAATTGGAATGCATGGTTGATTGAGTTAGTTGCCCCTGATTATGAGACAAAACTGTGTGGCACGGTATGGGACGTGTCATAATGGTTTGGTCTTATAATCAAAACCTCTATGATTGACTAAGATGAGTGAGGTGTTTCATTTGTTGTGCGCATTAATTATATGCATTCGTGATATGAACTGTGCTGACGTGCAGGAAGGAACTGAGGCGAGGTAAGCCCTCTGTTCTCATTGTGTGGTTGTGTGGCTAGAGCACCTTGAGGCGTATTTCCTTTCTAATAAGGGTTTAGGGAGTGGACTTGCTGAGACATTGTCTCACTCCGTTGTGGGTTTATCTTTTCAGGTCCTTAGATGGTGGTTGTGGAGGACCAAAGCCTCGGAGTTTGTGGAAGTGGAGTCTGAAGAATTGGTGTATGTGTTCTACTAGTAGGTTGTAGGACAGCTTCTTTTGAGAGTCGATCTTTTTGTAGGCTTTTGACTAGACTCATTTATAAACAACGGGGTTTAGATAGAAAACGAGTCTAGTCAAAAGCCTACAAAAAGATCGACTCTCAAAAGAAGCTGTCCTACAAGTATCTAAACCCCGTTGTTTATAAAAGTGTGTTTTTGTAAAATATTGTCCTGCTTTCCTATTCCATGTTGTTTGTTGTCAAGGGTTATTGTTTTGCTTCTGCATGTGCACTAAAAATGATTAGGTCGGCAATGCGTCTTGGAGATGTCGCATTTGTATCGACAATAGAGGGATGTGCCCGCGCTCGAGGGTTGGGGCATGGCAGGGCACATACACAATCATAATACATTAATTTTGTGATAACTTCATCTTGAAAATAGACGAGATAATCTCTCTTGATATTGAAATCATAATTGACAAACGCTGGACGTACTCTTTTATATATGATTGGTTGCTCAATTGTACAATCTAGACCCCATCAGCTTTTGATCTCAATAAATAGATTTTCACCCTTGATTATCTTAGCAAGTTGTTGTCAAAGGAATCATAATTAACAGAATTTTTCAAAAAGTATTACGGCTTAATTAATTAAGGCAATTAATTTCGATTTTTACCTTCGCATCTTGAAGCTTTATGGCTTGTTCACAAGGCTTAAGATTATTTTGGTTTTGTCCAAATATTTGCTAGCATCGTTTATCATTCTAATTGTTTATTCATATGAGATGTTAGATTCAGATTATTCTATGTAAATATTATAGAGAAATTGATTGTCGATTTTTTTAAACTATTATACATTAGAAGGATGGTTGATGCATGATATGTTTCATGATGCTTAATGACTTACTCCACTTACAATATTTTTTGGAATACAAATTCTTACTTATAAACAAATAAACAGACTTCGCAAGTCCATGCTCTCTTGTGCATGAAACTCATCGGTGATTGGATATCACCAACTTCTTGTTGTTACGTCATTGTCCTCGCAATTCCTATGAGATAATGACCAAAAAACAATGTCTATCGACTAGCCACATGAACACATGAATTTCCCTCCTCGGCTTGTCTTAATCAAAAGTTGGCTTGGCTTGGCGTTTTCCCGTCCTTTGATGTCAATCGAGTCTTCCACACCGATGCACTATTATTGGTGAAGTGAATGCTTGGAACTTTACTGAGTCTAGGAAGAACTCACGAAGCAAGTTCTTCTCTTTTTCCCTCATTTGACCATCCTTGCGATCTGCATTGAGTCCAGACCACGCTTTCTTTTTATTTTTCTTCATTAAACTAGAGTTTTCTTATTCTCCAGGAAAGAGAAGGGTTTGGTCAAATAAATAAACAATTTTCAGGTTTAATTGAGAATTCCCATGACCTAAACAAGCTTTAATAAATGAACAATCATACATGTAATCTAGTGATTAGTAATGTAATCGATCCATTAACAAAAGATTTAGAAGCAAAAAAAAAAAAAAAAAAACAATTCTGCTTTAAGTCCCTAACAAACATGTGTGAGGGGATTAAATGCAGGAGTTAGGCTAGATGTTTTGCATGGTCAAAGTTTAACTTGCCTTGTCTCAACAGTTGTAGTATAAAAAAGTTTAATTAGGTTAGAGAAGCCTCTCAAATCAAGTATTATTAAGTTCGAGCTTAGTTCATTCCATACTTTGGCGGCCTAAAATTGAGCCTCTCATAGCCATTGGTTTGTCTCAATGTTCAATTATAATCTATTTGAATTAGGAATTTCATATAGTGCCTTTTCAAGATTTTTACTCTTGGGCTGCATTCAGCCCAAAGCTATAAGGGCTACTCACACCTGGCCCTCCTCTTTCTAAGCTATGTCTGATATTAATATGTGGGTGCTTTAATTTTATGACATCATCGATTATGTTTGTTTTTTCCCCAATAATTAACAAGTTAAATAGAGAACAGAAAAGGAAAAAAAAAAATTGTAAGAGGTCTGAGAATGGTTTGAAATCCTGTCAACTATGTTGGTGTTGAGCAAAATGTCTTCCAATTAGTGTAAGCGCAACTCATTAAAGAACAAACTCAGCCCAAAACCAAATCACACTAAGCTAAGCCCAAGCTCATTTAAGACTATTAAAGCCCAAAGTTCATTAAACCTAATTAAGCCCATCTTGAAGGACGACTGTACTAAGCCAATTATGGATTTAGCCCTGAACCCACTCTAATTTGATTTTCCAATATAAAGCTCATCCTATATATATATCCAATCTACTATTGACCAAACACACGCATAATCTAAGATGACATCTACGAATGACCATGATTCAGCTAGAATTGTTCATATACTACCCCGCAACTGCCATTGACCACCTCCGGAATACCACGGCCATGTCCATTCATGGGCCTTCCAAGATAAGGGCCCGTGATATTGCAGAACGTACTCAATATGTTAAGAACCGCCAAGGCCAATCCAAGCACCATAGAATACGTTATTAGAGATTCGACAATATGCATATCCGTGACTCTTGCTCATCTTGCTCACCAATAATCACCCTTGTTAATGGACCGGAATGGAACTGTGATTGGTAACTAGATCAAAAGCTTTGGTTGCCGTTGAGGATCAGAGTCACGGCCAATGAAAAGATTTGACTTTCAGCAATGAACCCAAGCAGAGCAGAGTGGAGCATGTTGGGCACCCTTTCGAAACTATAGCTAACGGTGACAAGCAATGATTAGCCGTGTTCAAGATAGATGTGATGATGCTAGTACTAACACCTAGAGGGGGATGAATACGTATTTAAAATAAGTCTTGACAAATAAATGCGGAATAAAATAAATTGCGAAAAAAGTTTGAATAAGGATCAAAGTCTTGACTAAACGAGCTACCAGGCTTCTAGTAGATATTTAGAATTTGTTATGTGATGTAACAGACTTCTGAAATAACCTGTAAGTGTGCAATAGACTTAAATAAGAAAATCTAAGGCAAGAGAAGATTGCACACAAAATTTATAGTGGTTTGGCGTAGATCAAGCCTACATCCACTTTCTCACGCTAACAGCTTTCTGGCTGGATTCTACTATGCGATCAACAAAAGATTACAATTTTGAGTGCAAACACTCAATGATAGATCATACGATCTCACTAAGTCACTCTTTTGGTATTTCTCTCATGATCACAAATGTTTAAGCTCACGAAAGACAAATGTATGATCGAAGTTTGCTTAAACTTTGGAATTATAAATTCTACGCTACATCCTTTACTTGTTCATTGGTTCTTGGTCTCCTTAAATACTCCTCCACTTCCAAATTAATCGTTGGACAATATTTAAATGATTGTCTTCCAATCTACCTATTGGACAGATCTGTATCAAGAACATTTAGTAGCCGTTAAGTGAAAGCAGTATAATCCTAAATTGATTCGAATCTCCCATATAAACAGAATCTTGATTTCCATAAGTAGAGTTTCTTCGTTTAGAAAGTTCTTGTCTTCAAGATCCAATTGTCAATAAATTAGATTGAGTCAATCAAATCTATTTTGTTGTAGAATCCAAACCAGATCACTAGCCGTTATATTTTTGTGACTTGTGTTATGTCCTGTCAAGTTGTCTCATTTTGAACATGTGTCTCATTTGTATGTAAAGTCTGAGTGTGTTCTGTCAGAAGCAAAATCTGAGTATATTCTGTCTGAAGTAGAGTTTGAGTGTCTTCCGTCTGAAATAAACTTTACAATCTGGACATAAGTCTGAACATATTTTGCTTCTGAACATATTTAGCCTTAAGGTTTGAACATAGTCTGAATAAGTTCAGCTTCAACATAGAGTCTATCTTCCGATTCTTCCAAATATAAATTTTGATAATATCATTTACACATTCTATCATCTGCATAGTATGTTACTCTATCATTAAACATATTAGTAGCCTTTGATTTATTTTGTTATCTTCAAAACATTATAAGGGATTTCCCTAACAATCTCCCCCTTTTTGATGATGAAAAAACAATTTCTGAATATGCCGATGTGTAAACACACTTTTAAAAATATTGATAAATCAATCACAAAATTTTAGATTTTCAAAAAATGTCATTCGAATCAAAAGAAAGCAAATAGATTGAGCATAACCATAGATAGAAAAATAATTATAGCTCAATATTATGCAATAAATAATATCAACCAATCAACACATATGCATATTTATATTCTCTCCCCATTTTTGTCATAATCAAAAAACGATAACAATGGAAACGGTATCATGTAGACAATATAAAGCAATAACAAATATATCTTGCATGAAACACAATTTCAAAAAAAAAAAAAAAGGCTTTTGCAAAGTAAGTCAAATATCAAATATATTTAATATAGCTCACTTCGATCATATATATTAACAAATATCTAATAAAAATCATGGATGCATTATAGAATTCACTTACCCATTTTTGTCATAATAAAATGATAATGTAAATAAAAGATATATTAATGACAAAAAGTAATAAAAGATGTACTAACCAGATTTTGTAGAACTTAACAAGTTTTGACACATTTACATTTTCTTTACTTCCATAATAATCAAGATCACGATCAATTCAAAAAGATTTTTCCATTATTGATCAATGCTTCCCCTCAATTTCTTGCCTTTTTGAGGCGATCACGATCATTTCATTTCTTTTGAATTCACTCTATCCCCCTGTCATCATGACAATATTTGCGAATAGCACTAATTGTAGCTTGTGCACGTTGAATAGAATATTTTTCCATTATTTCCTTTATAGCAACAACATTCACAACGATTGTTTGCTTTTTAAAATTCGAGACAGAAATTTTTTTCTTCAATCAAGATTATCTCGAATTTAACCTACATTAACTTAACAAACTTTTTGCACAAATAAATTGTAATAATATCCACGTAATATATAATGCCATTTCTTCAAATAAATTGAATAGCATATATAAGAATATCAAATATTTAAATTCAGAGCTGCTCAACCTTTCGTATGACACATTAGGGACTAGCTCAATAATTTGCGAGAACTTTGCACAAGGAATATAATTTTTGAGCCTCCAAAAAATAGTATAGAATCTCCACAATTTTCAGATCGAACTTTCCAAAATCCGTATGAAAGTTTTGCCACCTGTAAATTCTTATATAATAGATAACAATCCTTGCAAAAATATCACATCATACCTTCTTCTGGTTTGCGGACCAAACTTGCTAGATATAAGATATCTTCTAAAAATATAGCAAGAGTATCCATGAATATGCAATAATATCTTTCAAGATCAAAGGGAAATCCTTGAGCATAAATCTCAAAAATATATTATTGATGCATTTCGTAAAAAGAAAGTAGATATTTCTATCACACGCCAAATGAAGCAAAAAATAAATAAATTGCAATGCCTTATATTTATCACAAGAGATATTTGCAATATAAATGATAAGCAATCATTATGATAAATGCATGTAGAAATTTGCAAGGTGGGATGATATATATATTCTCTTACCCAAGGTATATGTTTGAAATATGCCATTGATTAAAAATGATCATTGCCAATCTTTGCATGAGATATCTTTTTGATTGCACCAAAATTTGTGTAGATTCGCAATCATTCTTCCCTTATAGAATTTTTTGCCATGAACTCATTTCTTTTTTGGTATCCATGAATTTGGATCATTCCTTTTTGTTAGAGCAAAATATGCAATCTTCATAAATAATCAAAAAATCTTTCTAAACTCATCATAACATATTATTTAAGGGAGAAAATCTTGCATAATAAATTAATATCACGTAAAACAAATTTTTACTTTACAAAATATGACAAAATCTGATAGCATAAAATCAAACCAAACAAACTCAATTGTCTCTAAGCAAGATATCCTCAAACTTTGGTATCCAATATTGAACAACTTGCCCCGGTATCAATGAAAGCAATAACAGTGATAGGTTTGGCAAACTTCGAGGTGAGGATTTTTACAGGGAAGTGGGGACAGTGAGTTTGACTTGAAAATATGTCAAGACTTGGTTCTAAAGATGTGGGGGATATGTGAAAAATGTCTTCAGATTCTGAGTCTAACTCAGTCTCACTAGAAGTTTGGTAAGAGGGAATGACTCAAAGAGTTTGTTCAGATGGTTCTTCATCAGCAGAGAATAGGGATTCAATATCATCATTTTCAAGAGAAATACCTGTTTCATTCTCAATGTGATAAATTAGACGATTCTGACATTTTCTCGCTTGAGGACAATTTTTGGCAAAATGTCCTTTCTGATTGCAGATGAAGCAACGGTTTGATTTCTTATGGCCTGTGCGATCCTTCCTTTTGCGTAGGTATCACCATTTCTTCTTTTTTCGAAAGTTCTTGGGGCCATGTTTGGACTTCTTCATCCAGAACTTCTTGAAATGTTTCTTCTACTGAGAAAACTTTTCACAAGTACCATCACAGTCTTGTTTTGAACATTTGATCTTTAACTTCTGGCGAGAGCAGGCTGTCTTGAGACTTTTGTCATCTGTGATGTAGGTACGAATCATCTGGCGCTTTAAGCACAGTTCTTCAAGGCATAGATGGATTTCTTGTTGTATTTCTCCCAAGGAAATATCTTGTATTCTCCTTTGTCTTCCAAAGAAAGATCTTTCAACCATCTGGGATAATTCTTTAGGGATAGAAGTCAGGAGAACATGTTTCAGATTTGGATCAGCTCCAATCTAATAGAAAAGTTGAAGCATTATTCGATAATGCTTATCAAGATATTTCTTCTGGAGAGAGCAACATTTTCTTTCAAAAAATTCTCTTCTCTTCATTTCTATAAGGTCAGTGGGTTTTCCCACAAAGATATGATATAAGATAGTGATGGCATGGCTGAAATTAGGTAACATCGGAAAATGAATTTGGTCTTGTTCTGAAATTGATTTCCACCAAAGTTTGAGGCTTCCTGAGAACCTTGTAACAAAGTTGTAAAGGACATCATTCATATCATGGTTGGTGATGGACTGAGTATTCAACCAAGTATAAAATTCTTCAAGTCTTTCTGGCCATTTGTGATAAGGAATATCATCGATGGTGAAAAACTGTTTTGATGCTATGGACACATGCCGCCCGAGATTGTCTGTTTGAACATTTTCTGGCTCAGAATAGTTTGATTCCATCTCATGATCTGGAGGATCAGCCATAAATATTGATGAAGTTATTGGCTCAATAGGGAGGGAATCAATAGTAGGAATTGAGAAAGGATGAAAAGGACGAAAGGGATACTGAATCTGATTCGGTATCAAAGATGCTAGGAGAAGTTTGTTCAGCTGAAAATAGAATCTGATTTTCTGGAATGGCAGGATCGGGCTGTTGGATAACAGGATTAGGTTCCTAAGTACCCAAATCTTTTAGAAAAGATTCTAATGGATTGGATAACATCATCTGATCTGGCCTTTCTTTTATAACAATCGAACTTGATTCTGTAGGCATCTTTTCTTTTCCTTTGTCTTTCTGCAACTTTTTGAGACGATTTCGCAATTCTGCCATATTTGGTTCTTTTCTGAAAGAATCTTCTGGGATGGCAGCAAAAATAGACGTCTGGGGTGGTGGAGGCAAATACCCCGTTCTGACAGTAGTTGCAAAAGGATCAAAAGGTGTGAACCTTCCTTCTTCAAGGAGTTGGATTTGCCTCTTGAGCTTTTCTATCTCTGGCTTTGGGCTCTCTAGATGATGATACCCTAAATTTTGTCCTAATTCCAAGGCATTTAGCCTCTTCTGGAATTCAGAAACCATTTTCTTGGTGGTCTCATCATACTTTCGGAGATCTTGTTGCACATTTCCAATCTTGGAATCAATTGCCTTAAAGGCATTGTTTTGTGCTAACAGAGTCTCTGATTGCCAATTTAACACAGCCTCAACAGCAGGAGTTCTTTTCTGTTTTCCATGTTCATCCACATCAGTGAGGGCAGCTATCTTAGGAACATGGTGGTATCTGCCTTGTGGATCAATGAATTCTTCTGAAGCAGGGGCAGCTATCTTAGGAACATGGCGGTATTTGCCTTGTGGATCAATGAATTCTTCTGAAGCAGGAAGCGAGAGTTTAGAACTTTCTGACAAGAGAGGGAAAGTCAGTTTCATGGAACATGGCAATAGAAGAAGTGGGTAGTGTTTCTACTGGAGTTTCGAGTGGGTAAGAATGCTTCTTAGCCCATTTGAGGATTGGCTTATAGAATGGAGAGAGAGCTTGCTTTTTCTGAGAAGGAGATGGTGGGAGTGATTTTGGTAGGTTTGGTGAAGCTTGAGATGTAGTACTGAACTCTGGTGGTGGAGGTGGTGCATAAGAAACCATGAACTGGTATTTATCACATTCACCAAGAGTATCAACGGAGGGATATCCGTTTAAGTACCTTTGGTATACCTTATCCTTTGGCCTTTTCCGTCGAGGTGGAGGTCTTGCAAGAGGGTCTACCTCGTCAGGGGAATTTGTACAGTAGGAACATTGGCAAAAAGGATCCCAGAAACAATGACCATACTGGTCCTTGTAGTAATGAACAAGATGTCCATCACTATTGAAATGTCTAACAAGCTTTTTTGGATTTGGCTTGGAAATTGATTCTGGAACACATGGTTCAATCATAAAGAGGGTTTGGAAGATAGAAGGACTTTCTTCCTTTTCCTTGCCAAATTTGATGGAAACAGTTCCATCTTTTTTTCGAACGAACTCAAAGTCCGTAGACTGGAAAGGCTTGTTATGCTGGTGTAGCTTTTCGTAGTTGGTAATCCAAGTCTTTGGAAGGAGCTTGGCCAACGTATCCTTCGGGATTTGTCTAGGAACATGGATGCATGATGCTTGATCATTCTGCATGGAGATAAACAAAGCATCTTCGTTACCATTATTGAAGTTTAGATCAAGAGCATGGTTCTGCACTCGATAAACCATCTAGTAATGTAGTGTTGCAGCTACAGAGTTAGCAGTTTGAGGAGCTCCAGTGAGCTGGACTTGAACTTTAAGAAAAGAAAATAGCTGGGGGTCTGAAAGAGCAATGTTGAAGTTTAGATACTGAGTCACAAAGAATGTTCCAGCATTTAAAGTAGTTTGGACAGTACTAATGCAAGCATGCTGGTATTGTAAAAATCTAGTATCCAATAACGCTATTCTTGCCACAACTGGCAAACCTTTACGACCATGGAAAGTGAGAGCAAGAAGAACAGTGCCATAATGGACATGAGTGTATCCCTATTGAGCCCATTGACTGGGAAACTCTGGAGGGATCTGAAGAGTAACAAAGTACTCTTTTCAGTAGCAGGAATGGGGTGCTGGTCGAATTTGGAGGACTAAACGTACTCCTTTACTTGCTTTGGGGTTTGGTGAATAAGTTGGCGGATGGAGCGGATAGGTGAGAATGATGAGTTGGGTTTGGCAAAAGCGGAGTAAGGGTTCATGAGAGGAAGTTGAGTTTCAGAAATCTTGGTTTCATCACTAAGAGAGACTTCATAAAGATAATCTATCTTAGAAGCATTAAAAACATGAAATTCTGGAGGGGTTGAAGATGAAGGAGAGGGAGCAAGAGAAACGGGTGCTTCGAGGATTTCTGGTTCTGTAGACATGATGTGAAGAGATCTTCTCGGCATTGGATTCACCTATCAAGCTCATGGAATGGATAACATTAAAATTGAAACCATGGCTCTCATTGATACTGGGGCAAGTTGTTCAATATTGGATACCAAAGTTCTCCTTGAAGAATACTGGACTCCTTATGTCCGATATTTCAACTCAGCCTCAGGAGATACTTTCTCCACAAATGTCAGGACCACTCCCGTAACTGTCCAGTTCTTTCCTCAATGTTCCATAACCACAAAGATCTTTGGATCAAGTCTCGCTAATAAAGATCTGATAATTGGGTGGGATATCATGACTCAAATCTCTCAGCTCAGTATCATTTCTGGAAAAGGTCTTAGGTATAAAGACAAATCCTCTGAGTTCGTCAATATTCAGAGGCTCTTTTCCATTCAAATGAGTCTATTAGATCCAATCATGCAAAAATTGTTAGAATCTTGTTCGGAATCCCATTCAGAATTTGCTCAAAAATGTTCCCATCCTTTATGGGAAAATCCAGAGTTCTTTGTTCGCCTTCCTTTCAAGAAGAATGAAGATATAAATCCAACCAAGGCGAGTCACATGGGAATGAAGCCAGAACATCTGGCTTTAGCTCAAAGAGAATGCTCAGAACTATTGCAACAAGGCCTTATTGGAATCTCCAATTCTCAATGGGCTTGCGAAGCCTTTTATGTCAATAAGCGCGCCGAGCAAAACAGGGGAAAAATGAGACTGGTAATCAACTATCAACCCCTCAACCTTTTTCTCCAAGATGATAAGTTCCCTTTACCCTCTAGAGATTCTCTCTTTACTGGCCTAACCAAGGCCCACATCTATTCCAAATTCGACCTCAAAGCCGGATTTTGGCAATTGGGTATCCATCCTGAAGACAAATCCAAAACAGGATGCTGTATTCCGAACTAGCACTTCTAGTGGAAAGTTCTTCCTTTTGGCCTAAAGGTAGCACCATCCCTTTTCCAAAAGGCCATGTGTCGTATTTTCCAACAAATCTTGTCAAGTGCAGCAGTATACATTGATGATATCCTGCTCTACAGTCCTGACGAGTAGTCACACTGTCAACTCCTTGAGCAGTTCGCAGAGATCGTGAAGAAGCATGGCATTATGCTTTCTCAAAGAAAGATGAATATCGCCCAGACAGAAATTGAATTTCTTGGTATGCACCTCAACAAGGGTACATATTATCTAGGGCCACATATTGCTCAAGAATTATTGAAGTTTCCTGAATATAACTTCACTACAAAACAAGTTCAGTAATTTCTTGGGATAATCAATTATCTCAGGAACTTTGTCCCAAACATTGCGAAGCTCCTGATTCCTTTGCAATCTATGCCGAAGAAGAATCCCCTACCTTGGGGAAAATCTCAGACTAAAGCAGTCGCTGAGCTTAAGGAGATTATGGAGAATCTCCCACCATTGCAAATACCATCAACAGGAAAAAAAATTCTTCAAACTGACGCCAGTAATGAATACTGGGCAGCCATCCTGTTCGAAGAAATTGATAGTAAGAGACACCTTTGTGCTCACAAAAGTGGAAAGTTTTCTCAAGCTGAAATGCACTATCATTCCACTTTTAAAGAAATCTTGGCAGTAAAAAATGGAATAAAAAAGTTTGAATTTTATCTCATCGGTCATCATTTCCTGGTAGAATTAGACATGGCATCTTTCCCTCAGATGACCAAGTTTAAACAAAAGCATATTCCAAATTCCCAACTGTTTCGATGGGCTGAATGGTTTTCGAAATACTCTTTTGAAACCAAATATATTCCTGGAAAGAAGAATGTGTTTGCTGACTTCTTGTCAAGACCAAAAGCACCAGCCGAAATCAACATGTACATCAAGAGGCCTGCTTTCCATATACTCAATCATGGCGTGAAATACAAGATTGAGAAGATCAAAGATTTTCCAAGTTGGAAATATCCCCAGGAGATTATTCAGCAAATCTAGAATGACAGCCTTGCTGAGAACCTGGAGAACCTTATGTGGCAATGCCACACAGATCTGTTCAGATTCAATGGAGGTTCGATTCTTTATCCTTTTGGATTAAATTCGGATTATCCATTCATTCATCCTCTTATCTAGAAGGAAGATGATTTCCTGGATCAACTCAAAACGTTATTATGGTACTTAACCAATAAGTACTTGATAGCTATTGAAATTCCAACCAGAAGATTCATTGCCAACCTCACTAGAATATTCTTACTTGGGAGAAGATCAAAATCTTTTAGACTTTCTCAACTGGTTCTATCCTCCTACTCACTGGAAACATCTCTTAGAGAAAGAACTAAGAACCGTAACACCAAATTCTGAAGTCCATACCATCCTGTTTTTCCGACGACCATGGCATTTTTTTAGAAATAATGGCAACATCATTAATGCCCCCACAGGATATAGGAACCACATCCTATAAACCTCACTTGGATAGTCGAGAAGCGCGGATTTACAAATCTTATCCAGGATCTGTTAGATCTTGTGAACACCAGTACCGAGAACTCCAGAGAATCTTGTGCCAGGAGAACAAGACTATTCCTGAAGATGTCTGGAATTACAATGTACCTGCTGCATGGGACGATTATGACCTAGCACCGAAGCTAAGGAAGCACTCAGACAATGCAGACAAGCTGAATCATCCCAAGATCATGAAATGACAGGTGCATATGACATTGTCCAATCCACTCAAGACCCCTATGCACACTTTGAAGGACCTCTTTCCCAAGATCCCTACGATCCAGGACCTTCGTCCTCATCTCAAAGCATGAACGCATATTTTAATGCACAACCAACCAATTGGCCTCAGCCAAGCATCCCTGCCAACACTGCAGTACATGACAAAATAGATTGGGCTCAAGAAGAAGCATCCCACTGGGCTCATGTAGAAGCATCCTCATCACGATAGCTGAACCAAATCCTCTCACCAGAAGACCTTGAAGCTCTTGAACAAAAATATGAGGAACATCTTCTATAAACAACATACAGCTCATATGACTCAGACTACAGCTACAATGCTCGTGACGGACGAGACCACTGAGTCCGTACAATTTTCGCTGTAGCAAGTTACTATTCACTTACTGTAGCACTAGGCTAGGGAAAGTACTGTTCACAGTATTGTTACTGTTCATAGTGTGCGAATAATTCCCTCCCAGAAGTTTCTGGTACCTCTGTTTGTATATGGACCCGTGAGCTTGGTCCTTATGTGTCTGTTTGTGACCTCTTATTGTCTATATAAGGCAAGGAAAGTGTAATGTGTTGGGCAGAGTCCCTTGAAGTAAAGTGAGTGTTTTATGAAAACTCTCTCTATGGCTTTCTAAAACTCCTCTTCTTCTCTAGCCTGGTAGGATCCTCCAAGAAATGCAGCTTGGGTAGGTTAGAAACGTTTCCATCCTGGCATCTCTGAGTGTCTCTAGGCTCTGAACTAAAGGGCTGAGTGGTTTTCTACTAAAAGGCTGTCCCTGAAGGGGTTGAACGGGTTGTTCGCCCACTGTGGGAAGGCATACTTGCAGAAAATTTACTCTCCTTCCCTGGTTCTAAGTCTAGGTCAAATTTCAACTTACGAATCATAAAAACAAATCACACAATTCTTCCTTCAATAAAACCAGTCATAGAGTACGGTCATAATAAAGTCTGAATCAGCTAAGGCATAAAGAGGATATATCAAATATCAAGTCTAATAAGAATTTTTAAATTATGTACCCAAATCAAATTTAGAAAATATACATTCCTTACCAAATTCTCTTTTTTCTGTTTCTTTATTTCCTGCAAAAAGAACTCACCTTTCTGTGGTACCCATATTTTCTTGGGTCCATGAGAGTTAGTAGAGTATGTTGTTTTTACCCAATCTTTCTTAACAGGTCTCCAAAGTTGAGGACATTCCTTCTCAAAGTGTTTTAAGTCTCCACAATTTGAACACTTGAGGGCATTTCAACCAACATGTTTTGTAAAGATCTTTTGAAAATACTTTTTCTACGCAAGTCTGGGAGGTCTTTGTCTAAGTCTCTCATTGACTTTAGGAAAATCTATTAAATAATCACTTTCCTTATTAAAACCCAGTCCTGACTTGTTATAGTAATGTACTTGTATGGAAAGGATATGCTCTAATGTTTCTGAACCCTTTGAAAATTTTGTCGAAATATATGTAAATTCTTTCTTTAAATAATCATTTTCTTTGACAAGTAAATCTCGACTTTCTTTTGTTTATAATAAATCTTTTTGCAAAATTTCAAACTTTTCCTTTCGAGAAAGATCCTGTTGCCTAAGCCATGAATTCTCCTTTTTTAAGTTCGGAGATCCTTTTAAGAGAGGATTTGAGATTTAAAAAAAGCTCATTTATATACTTAAAAACTTTAGTAGGAATTTCTAAATGACTTACCTCGATTTGCTTGTCGGATTTTGAGTTTGTGTCCGAGTTAGACTCTGATTTTGAGTCTGATTTGTTAGAGAAAACTCCTATGATGTTTTGAAACTAACAAAACTTATTTAAGTTCTATTCTAAAGAATGCCAAACTTCTGTGTCAAAGTCTATCTTACATCAGAAGTCTACTCACTTTGACAAGTTTCAGACTGAACGCAAGAATGAAGACTTAATCAGACTCCGGATTATTTTTCTTTCTTCAAGATTTCAATACGAATAGGATATATCAGGCTTTCTGGTTGGAAATATTACTTACCATATTGGTTATCTTAATTGGAATCAATTTCAAAGAAGCAAATCATTTTGGAAGGCAGGCTTATTTAGAAAGAATCTACTTATGGAAACTACGATCCTGATTGTATGGGTAAACATGATTGACGGACTTTCATCTCAATCTTCAAACGGCTTGAGATCTCCTTGATTGATTATGTCCAACAAATAGATTAGAAGAATTCCTCTGGAAAGTGCCAACAGTCGAGAAGGCATAGAGGAGTATTTAAGGAAATTTTTCAAGTCATTTGAAAAGAGCGTGAATAAAGAATTCCAAAGTCTAAAGCTTCCAAATCATTTGTTTTTCATTATTTAGTGCTTAAACCTGTATTCGAAAGAGAGAAACTCTAGAGAGTGATTTTGTGAGAACAGTAGAATCACATCACTGAAAAGTCAAGATCACAAGGCTGTAACATTCTCTTCCAATTCATAGTGGAAACCAACTAGAAGGCTGTCAGCATAGAGAGTGGACGTAGGCTTAATCTAAGCCGAATCACTATAAATCTTGTATTCATTTTTCTCTTCCATGAACTCCTTTACTTTATTCGTATTAGTTGTTAGAGTTTGAATCCTTCTGCATAGTCTATAGTTCATCAGACTCAGTTTAAAAATAAAGCATTTTTACTGCATTTTGCAAAATCTGTTTTCACACATATTCACTCCCTCTAGGTATTCATACTAGCCCTTTCATGATTCTGATTCTGAATTTGAGTTTGAGTTTGAGTTTGAATGTACCATCAAGCATATATTTCATTGCTCGTCATCTTCTTTCATTGTTCTTTTCTGCCCATTCTGTTTGTATTGTCTTCTTCCACTGAATTTCCTTCCTTTTCTACTTAGCTTTTTGAATTTCTTGATCATAAAAGCAAGTTCTTCATCGTCCATATCATTTACTAAGTTTGTATCATCAGAATAAGTGTTAGATTTAAGTGCAATGGACTTTTTACCTTCAGAATCTTCATCATTGATTTGTTCTACTTCGTAGGATTGAAGAGTGCCAATAATTTCATCAATGGAGAGTGGCATAATCCTCCGAGTCTCTCGGATTGAGGTCTTGACGTGATTCCAATCTTTTGAGAGACCTTGCAAAAGTTTGTTGATCTTCATTGAGGCAGAAATTGGATTACCTTGATATGCTAAACCATTTACAATTTCTGTAAAACGACCGAACATATCTCCAATAGATTCTCCAGCCTTCATCTTGAAAGATTCATATTGGCCAAGTAGGATTTTCACCTCCGTCTCTTTTACACGATTTGTACCTTCATAAGTAACATAAAGTCTATCACAGACTTCTTTAGTTATTTCACATGAAGAAATTCTGTTATATTTAGCAGGAGACAATACACAGTATAAAGAATAAATAGCTTTTGCATCAAGATTTTCTCTTTTGGACATCTTCGTTCAAGACATAGGAGCAGGGGGTTTGCTTTCTTTGTCTTTGCCAATCTTATTTGATATAGACACAATAGTGGGATTGATTCAATTTTCCACAACATCCTATTGCAAGGGATCTCTAGATTTTAAGAATGCATTCATTTTGTTTTTTCAAACGTTGTATTTTTTTTTCTATCGAAATATGGTTGCCTGGTATTGTTTTGCCCTTCAACTAGCCCCGGTGCCAAGATACTAACCATAGAAGATCTTTAGCTCATAAGTAAAAACACTTTAATAAGATAAGCACCACAGCTATCATATCAATTGATAATGTTAGTACTAACATTTAGAGAGGGGTGAATAGGTGTTTAAAATAAGTTTTGACAAATAGATGTGGAATAAAATAAATTGCAAGCAAAGTCTGAATAAGGATCAAAGTTTTGACTAAACGAGCCACCAAACTTCTAGTAGATGTTTAGAATCTATTATACGATGGAACAGACTTCTGAAATAACCCGTAAGTCTACAATAGACTTAAATAAGAAGTGTTAAGGGAAAAGAAGATTGCACATGAAATTTATAGTGGTTCGGTTTAGATCAAGCCTACGTCCACTTTCCCATGCTTACAGCCTTCCGGCTGGATTCTACTATGTAATTAAGAAGAGATTACAACTTTGAGTACAAATATTCAGTAATAGATTACACTATCTCACTAAGTCACTCTTTTGGTATTTCTCTCACGATCACAAACGTTTAAGCTCACGAAAGACAAGTACATGATCAAAGTTCGCTCAAACTTTAGAATTATAAATTCTATACTCCGTCTCTTACTTGTTCATCGGTCTTTAGTCTCCTTAAATACTCCTCCATTTCCAAACTAGCCGTTGGATAGTAACTAAAGGATTGTCTTCCAATCTACCTATTGGACAGATTTGTATTAAGAAGATTTAGTAGCCATTGAGTGACAGAAGTACAATCCCAAATTGATTTTGATCACTATACAAATAGAATCTTGGTTTCCATAAGTAGAGCTTCTTCATTTAAAAAGTTCTTGTCTTCAAGATCTAATTATCAATCAATTAAATTGAGTTAATCAAATCTATCTTAATGTAGAATCCAAATCAAATCACTAGCTGTTATATTTTTGGGGCTTGTGTTATATCCTGTTAAGTTGTCTGATTTTGAACATGTGTCTCGTTCTGTATGTAAAGTTTGAGTGTATTCTATCGGAAGTAAAGTCCGAGTGTCTTCCATCTGAAGTAGAGTCTGAGTGTCTTCGTCTAAAATAAACTTTACAATCTGGACATAAGTTTGAACATATTTTGCTTCTGAACATATTTAGCCTTATGGTCTGGACACAGTCTGAATAAGTTTAGCTTCAACATAGAGTCTATCTTCCAATTCTTCCAAATATAAATCTTCATAATATCATTTACACATTCTATCATCTGTATAATCTGTTACTTAACCATTAAACATGTTAGTAGCTTTTGATTTATTTTGTCATTTTCAAAACATCATAAGAGATTTCCCTAACAAGATGGAAAACGTTGGGGACTGGTTTTGAGGAGGATTTCTCACGTGCTCTAAGGAAAGGTCCCTCTCGGTTCTGTATTGGCCAGCGACTGGAGGTGTGTTTATCGGGGATGGTGAACGTTATACAGTGGTGTCGTTCGGTGGCTAACCCGGGAGAGGCAACTTCTGGAGGGGATTTCTTCTCACTCTTCTCTCTGGAAAACAATGGCGTATTCCCCTACGTGCTCGTAAGAACCTTGACCAATAAAAGAGGGATTGTTTCTTCTTTTACACGTGCCACCACCCCTCCAAAATGGGTAGAAGAATATGATTTTTTTTTTAAGGGTTTTGTATGGTCACATCAAGTGGTGCAAGGTGTGAATTTAAGTAAATCCAATTTTGCGTAGTATCATGCTCTAAATGATTGACCGGCTCCATGGGTTGAGATTTCCTTAATCATATTGAAAATTTCTAAATTCACCATCCTTCAAACGTCTAAAATAAGATATTAGAAACTATTGAAATTCTGATTTTGCAGTTGAATGTTTGATAAAAAAAAAAAAAAAATCAACTTTTGGCCATTTTTTACGAAAATTCAAAACTTAAAAGGTCTAATTCTACACACTCATCCAAAAATGATGCCTAATTACTAATGAAATGCAATACTCCTAATTTCTACTTGCAATTGAGATACTAAGGACATTACACTGATTTTTTAGTCAAGAAACGGGGCTCGCCCGATTGGACATCTTGAACCACTAATTTTCTTACTTAGACCGTTAGGAACGTGTCAACAATCTGCAAAAGTTTTAAATTTGGTAGTGGTACGGCATGATCAGTTTTTGTAAGAAACTGCAGAAGAATGCGACCCGCACGAGCAAGAGGATGACAGTGATCCCGTATCATCCAATTATAGTGAGGGACACAATGCTGAAACTACCTTATTTATTACACATTCTCTTTTGGTGCAACTTGTGTGTGATATTTTTTTTCAAATTGTATGAAGATGTAATTGTAATTAATTTGGTATAATTTAATGAGTGTTTTTCATCAACTTTCTCAATTAATTTTTATTTTTATATTTTAACTAAAATTAGATTTTTTGAACTTTAAAAAAAAAAAAAATCGGGCCAAGGCCAACCATGAACAAGCCCCGACACATGGGGATGTGTCGATCCTGGCATGCTTAGGCCATGCATGCCCAAGCAAGGCCCCGTGCCCAGCCTCAGTTAAATCGTTGGCGTCAAGTAAGAGAGTCCAAAAAAATTGAAAAGTAAAGGTCCGTTCGTTTCGCGGAAAATAGGTCATTTTCGGAAAATATTTTCCCAAAGTCATTTTCCAGAAAAATGACATTATTTTCTAGTATTCGGCTAAAACCTGAAAATGTTTCGGAATATATTTCCGGTGTTCGGTAAGGAAAATATTTTCCGCTCACTAGATTGACGAGCACAAGTGTCAAGCTCGAGGCTCGCCAGATCGACGAGCGTGAGTTTTAGATTGACGAGCTTGAGGTTCACCTGGTCCGACGACTTGCCAAGAAAGAAGAAGATGGGAAACAAAGAAAAGAAAAAGAAAAGAAAAAGGAAATTAAAAAATAATTCGAATAAAAAAAAAAAGAAAAGAAGAAAAAGAAATGGGAAGAGGAAGTGAGGATTTGTAGAGGTGTAAGATAAGAGAGATCAAGTGAGGAAAATTTTTTCTACTTTTCAAAAGTGGAAAATATTTTCCCCTACTTTAGAAGATTTTTTTTCCTTGATGGAAAACATTTTCTCTAAGGAATTCATTTTCCGTGAAACAAACATAAAAAAATTCGGAAAATATTTTCTCGAAAATTATTTTTCGCGAAACGAACGGAGCCTAAGATTAGTCAAAAGAAGAGAAAAGCCAAAATATACGCTAGAGGTATGAAAAACAGTTCGCACATTAATAGGACGAACTTTTGATGGTGTTTAACAGATCCACTTAAGCCAATTCAATCGTGGTGTATAAAAAACTGTTCGCACATTAAGTGTTCACTTGGAGTTTATTTTGATTGTTGTTGACCAATCCCGATAATGACGACAAACTCAATTCTAAACCTCTTGTATAACAATCAATTCAATCTTAAACTTTTTAATTTTGATCAATTTAGTCCGAAACTTCTTGACTATTTATCAATGTAGTCCTTCAACTAAAATTGGTCAGGAATGATTGAGGTGACTGCTCACCATCGTATGTAGCATGGTAGATGCTGACGTATATAATTTTTGTAATTTTTTTTGAAGAAGTACATGGTAAATTTTAGATGATTTCGTTACAAAGTAGACCCTACCTTCGTCAAATTTGGTCCAACGCAAATCTAAGACGAAATTGCTTGTAACTTCGCGCGTCGAATGTCATCTTCTATGGTGTTTTGAGGCAATGAAAAAGCCATCGAAAGGGATGGAGATCACATTGCTTACAAACAAAACCAAGTAATTTGAGACTTGCGCCTGCACATATTGCTTTGATTCGGACAAGACCGTAGTCGTGGACAGAATGAGGGTAGAAATACCCAGAAACGTGGAAGCGGGGAGACAAAAATGCGAAACAATTTTAAATCATTTTGAACTGGGATTTCAACGTAATCTCACGGCGGACACCAACCTTAAAAGTTCTCCCTTTACAAAGTAGCTTGGATCTGGCATGGTTATTTTTAAGATACACGTGCATATATTCAAACATCACTTTTCTATAATAGGATGCGACCCATCAATGCAATGCTTACAGAAAATTTAGATTCTACTACAATAAACCTCACATCTGCTAAGATTTGATTATTAATGACAAGCTTAAACTTAAGCTTTCCACAAGAAGTGGATATGAGAGTTTCCAGCCCATTTCAATAAGATTTTGCAAAAGGCCAATCCCTACAACTTGACAATCCAATTTAATTCATCATTCGGTCTGCAAATTTATCTGTTAATGCCACAGAGACCAGGGTATGTTGCTGATCCTCAACATGTTCTTGTCCTGTATGCTGTTTCTTCTTGAAGTGGCTTTACCTTTTCTCAAGTTTGAGAAGTCAAAGGACCTCAAATCTCTAATTTCTCCAGAAATTTCAACTGAAACTTTGTATTCCAAAACCAGGAATTATCTAAGTTCTCAGGCTGAATAAATTGGTAATCTCAAAAGGAGTTCCAGTTAGTCACCTGGCAGATACTTTCAGCTTCAGTTTAGACATCATTCTCTTGCACAAGAAACTATGCTAGCTCTTGTGGCCGTCTGTACCACATCTGAATGACAGTAATGTGGTTGGAACGCAAGCAAGCTAAAAGCATGATCAATGAAAACTGCCTCTGTGTTATTACCTTCGATTATGACAACACTTAGGTATCATGAAGTTTTGAACTTGTATTCTCAGTAATTCATTACAATATGTTGCCACAGAACTCCACTAAAAAGGTACATAAATTTCTCTAAAAACTTGTACTAAAAAATGAAAAGATACATATGAAACCGGTACACAAGAGTCTTTGGCCCTGATTTTTAGCTAAACAATTCATCTTTGTTGATTTGCATATCCAGGGCAAGTTTATCACAGAGATCAGGTTTGGCATCAGAAGTTCGTTATGTCAAAAACAGCAAGTAGATGAACTAAGAAGGAAGGAAAAAAAAAGTGCAGCATATGGTAGGAGGAAATGGTTAATTAGGGTATTGGGTCAATGTGGAAAATAGAAACCATGTAAATGTCAGTGGACCTAGCAGGTACTATGCCTTAGGAAATAGGCGTACCCTCTTTTTATCAAAAGTTGCTCAAACCACAAATCCAGAACCAGATATGTGTCTTTTCTTTACATACCTCATGACTACTTCGTGCTCCAGACCGATCGTCTTAGTGAGAAAAGCGCAGAAGTCATCAATTACCATCCCAGCCAGGGAGACTTTCAACACAAAATCTCTTTCATGAGCTGCTTCTGCCTTTTGGCGATCTCCAATCTGTCTCTACCTTTGTTCCCAGCCAAGTCTCCTCTGTCCGATGAGTTCCAAGCAACAGTGAGCCTCTTCACAACGTTCCAGCTCCGATAAGACCACAGCGCACTGGTATGGGCGAAGCTTTCCATAGGCCATCTCAACACCTTGAGCAAGTTCACAGTCCCGAGAAATCTCTTGCGGCCAGTCCTGACGCAAAATCAGCCCCTTGGGTGCAAGTATTCGCAAGTTCAGCAATTTCCTGCAGAGCTTTCACGTCCGCAAGAGACAACATCCGCGAACTCTCTCTCCTAGTAGCTTGATCGCTTCACATCACTCACCACTTCCCGACCCAGGTTTGGAAGAATTCCAATAAGATTCGATCCTTTCGTATTAATTGCTAAGTGGAGGGCAGGGCTGAAGACAATACCCACAGAAGAAAAGTCAAAGAAGAAGTCCAGCAGTGCACAAAAACAGTCAGAACATGGTAGGTTTTCAAAGGAAGTAAAGGAACAGCCGAAAAGTGCCCTACAGGTTTGTACGAGCACGAAATGATAAGAATATAAGGTAAGCCTTAATTTTAACATCTAAATTATCGGTTTGCGAGGTAAGTAACCAGTTGTAGACAAATTCAAGCTTGTAACCCTTGACATGCAACTAATGAGGTCAACGGCTGGCTTGAGTTTAAACTTAAAGCAAATGAAACTGTTTCTAACGAAAGCAAATAGCGAAAACAGCGAGAGATTAGAGAGAGTTCTGGACAAGCATTGTCATGATGCCCTAGTATTAGCAATATTCAAGAGGAAATACACGTAGATATATCAGTACACCGAGCATCACCCAATCATAATCATCGCAAGTAGCAATTCCTTAACAAGCTTCGTTTGAGGTCACTCGTGCCCTTAATAAGAATTTTTTATCTGGCTTTCACATGGATCAAACCGCACATTGGAAGTGGTAGAGGCACGACTCGTTGTTGGCTTTACAAATTTATTGCTGGGGACTTTGTTCGAGGAAATTATATAAAAAAAAAAAAAATGATAAACCTATTATAATATTATCAATTTAGTCCTAAACTTTTTTTTTCTGACCAAATAAGTTCTAAACATTTTGCATTTATATCAGCCCATCAGGCCTCATCATTTCCCACCATTAATCTAACTTTTCGCTGGGATGATAAACACATCATGTAAGACCTATAACAAAGTCATGCACCATTGAAAAATTGAAAGTAAGGACTTTATACTCTAGCAATAGCATTTAGGAAACTAAAATTAAAAGAATTTAATGTATCATATAAGACGTACCTTACTATATTGATAAAAGTCAAAAAAGTAAGCAATGGATAGGAGTGTTGGGAGCACGAAAGTAAGAGAAGACACAAATTTCCAATACCTTCAGCCAGGAGGGAGCCAAAATTCGAGTCTATTGACATATTTAGTTAAATCCACCTCCAGTAAAAAGTTTAAGGTAATGAAGTGTGGATAGATTAGGATATATTAATTCATTCACATCATATCAATTCTCCGAAATGAAACTTTTCTAAAGCAATTCATGCGTGCATCTCAGCAAGAAATGAAGAGTGAAATACTTATCGTCATTAATGAATTTATGGGACAAACTAATATATATGGACAACCCGTGTCTTTTGTTATCAGGAGCCCACTCTGCACAAATAAATGGAGAGACAAGACTTACAAGGGCACGAAATCTAAGTAACACATTGATTGATGCTAGCCCCTGATATAGACGCAGGGCCCGACGTTCCTGGCTACTCCCCATTGGAACTTGATGTTTCTAGTGCTTCAAAATCGGTGTCTAGCTTGGTCGACCACCTTGTATAATCAGGCAACCTTTCTAGGGACATGCAACCCTTAATAGTCAAACGCTCCAAACGCCGTAAGCATCCGAGACCCTCGATGGCCCGTAGCATTGGGCAGTCGCGTAGCTCAAAAAAATTGAGCTTTGCCAACTTTGATAGTTGAGGTAATCTTTCTAATGACTTACAGTGGATAATCCGTAGTGACCACAAGGATTCCAACTCCCCCAGACCTTGTATCTCCACAAGACTAAACAACTGAGACAGACACAAGGTTTCTAGATTCTTCAAGCATGAGAGATCAGGTATTCTCTCGAGGGATGGACAGACTTTTATGCGCAATTGCCTCCACTTCTCCAAGTCTTCAGGCACCGAGAGATATAAGCGGCTAGAAATGGAGAGACTTGATAGGTTCCTGAAGTTGGAAAACCCTTGCGGTGGCAGTATATCCGTGAGATGCAAGGTTGACAAACTAGACGGAAGCCGGTCGATGGATTCTACAATCTTCCACGGGGACAGAAGTTCCTCTGACTCGTAAGCAGCCTCGAGATTATACCGACGAAAGGACAAGTCCAAGTGATCTAAAGTAAGTAAGTTCGAGAGGTCTGGGATGATTTCACAATGATAAGCATCAAGAAAAAGGCTTATCAAACTCGAGGGAAGCTGTGGCACTAGTTGAAGCTTCTCGCACTCCTTCAACACAAGTTCTTTAAGGCAAGGGAGACAACTGATCGTGGCAGACAAACCATAAATATTAACACCAGAGAAGTCCAAGATCCTCAAGCGGGATAGTCTGCCAATTGCATCTGGGATTTCACTTGTAAGAAACCTACAATTTTGGACACGTAACTCTTCTAGGCGAAAGAGATGAGTGATCGTGGCAGGCAAACTAGAAATACGAGTATTAGAGAAGTCTAAGATCCTCAAGCGAGATAGTCCCCAAATTGCATCTGGCAATGTGCTCATAAGAAACAAACAATCGCGAACATATAACTCTTCTAGGTGAGAGAGATGAGTGATCGTGGTAGGCAAATAAAAAATTCTAGTACCAGAGAAGTCCAAGATCCTCAAGCTGGATAGTTCGCCAATTGCATTTGGGATTTCACCCGTAAGATACCTACAATCCTGAACACGTAACTCTTCTAGGTGAGAGAGATGAGTGATCATGGCAGGCAAACCAGAAATACGAGTACTAGAAAAGTCCAAGATCCTCAAGCGAGATAGTCCCCAAATTGCATCTGGTATTTGGCTCGGTAGATTGCAACAACCTTGGACACGTAACTCTTCTAGGTGAGAGAGATGAGCGATTGTGGCAGGCAAACCAGAAATACCAGTTCTAGAGAAGTCCAAGATCCTCAAGTAGGATAGTCCGCCAATTGCATCTGGGATTTCCCTCATAAGATCCTGATAATCCTGGACACGTAACTCTTCTGGGTGAGAGAAAAGAGTGGTTCTGGCCGGCAAACCCAAAATATAAGTACCAGAGAAGTCCAAGATCCTCAAGCAAGATAGTTCGCCAATTGCATCTAGGATTTCACTCGTAAGATCCCTACAATCTCGGACTCGTAACTCTTCTAGGTGAGAGAGTTGAGTGATTGTGTCTGGCAAACTAGAAATACGAGTACATGACAAGTCCAAGATTTGCAAATGGAAAAGATTCCCAATAGGGACTTCGCCTGATAGATCCAGACACTCTGGGCAATGTAACTCTTTGAGCATCTTTAGCTGTCCAATTGCGTCTGGTAACCTTTTTAACTTTGTATGTCCCATCTTGATGGCTTCGAGTTTCTTTAGATTTCCAATGGAATCAGGGAGACTGTCTATCCCTGAGAATGAAAAATCCAACTTGACCAATGATTCTAAGTCCCAAAGAGAGTGTGGAAGCTTCTTTATCCCCTCACATCCTTTTATAGAGAAACATGTGATTTTTGCTAATCCTCCAATAGAGTTCGAGAGTTTGTTCATTCCCTTCCAATAATTTACACTGAAGTTTGACAAAGATTTCAAATCTCCAAAACTCTCTGTGAGTGTGACCAATTTGGAAGATCCGGAGAAGATGAACTCTGTCAAAGATTTTAAAGAACCAACCTTTTCAGGCAACTCCTCAACAGAGTCACATCCATCCATATTCAGAGTTTTTAAGAGCTGTAGCTCACTAATGGAGCAATCAACCGTAATTAACTTGGAGCAGCCAGCAAGTATCAATATCTCCAAATACAGGAAGTCAGACAAATCAGGTGTCCTTGTTAAGCATTTGCAATTTCTCAGGTCCAAAACTTTCAGCTTTTTTGCCATCTGCACAAGTATGTGTCTTAGAACAAAACTCCATAGCCAAAAGACTAGAGTATCCTCGCTATGAAAACACATAAAGGTATAATTCACAAATCACCCACAAACCCCAAATACCAACATGCTAAGTTTTTCTCCACCCTCCGCCACTAGGCACCATCACACCACCTCCGACCACAATCTTAAACCAACCACCCCCCCCCCCCCCAACCTCTCTCTCCCTCTCTCTCTCTCTCTCTCTCTCTCTCTCAAGTGTAATATAAAGCCTACTTAATAGTCAGAGATATAAAGTGATGGATAAAAAAATTGTTAAAAAATCAATGCAATTTCTAGAAAATTTAGCGTGCATAAGATATCTGTAGAATAGGTATTTGCATAATAGCCTACACGCATACTCACATTTGCACGTTAACAATCAAAATTAACAAAAATGATGCAAAGTGAAGTTCATATAAAAGGTGAGATTTATTTTGGGTATCCTACCTTCAACTTAATAGGAGCATCCATTTTAAGTTGAAAAATTGTAGAAAGATCACAAGAGGTGACTAAATGGCAATTGTTAGCTGGGAGGGTACCTAATCGAGTTAAATTGATTTCACACAATATTTGTAGCTCAAAAACTGACCTAAAATTAATTTTACAAATGGAAAAGGCACTCCATTACATTTTTTTCTCCACCCTGAATCTATACCATAGATTTCTTTGAGATTTGATTTGACGCTGTAGTAAAAAACTAGATTCAATGTGATACTCCAACCTTCACTCATTAACTCGAGTTAATTACAAAAGTATTGATAATGTCATTTTCATTTATTTGACAGTTCATTAATGCAATTATAAAGAAAACTATTAAATTAGGTTAGTAGGCCCCTTGAATAAAGTCTCATGATGGTCAAGCTCGCCTTAATTTAAATCATCAACTTAGCTATTCAACTAAACTTTTGATCCTTTACACCATTCGAGTGTTACCAATCTCAAACTTAATTCCAATTAATTTTTGTATAACTAAGCTTGACTCAAAACTTTTATAGCGATGCAGATCATATCTGATGCATATTGATGCAAAACGGCTACCTAATCAGAGTACACCAATTCCAAATCCTAAGCAACTTTCATAACCATTAAATCAAGGTTATAAACCACATGAAGCATTTTTATATGTGGGATATAATTGGGTTTTGCTTTG
This sequence comes from Eucalyptus decipiens, assembly GCA_014182575.1. Lineage (NCBI taxonomy): Eukaryota > Viridiplantae > Streptophyta > Magnoliopsida > Myrtales > Myrtaceae > Eucalyptus > Eucalyptus decipiens. Next base: position 42,137,959 of record CM024611.1, on the reverse strand, counting down.
ATTCATGCAAAACATATTCTAAACTTGGATAAGATGGGGAGTGCATGCAACCTTTATGTCAATCGCATGAGGTAATGATACAAAGAAGTAAAATATATGTTTTGCTTCTATCATCATAAATGACGTGATGATGGAAAGAAGTATATAGAGTAAGTCATATCATACCTTCATTTGGCTCCACCCATTCCAGTCATCTCCAATATTGCTATCCGAAAGGTCGAGCATGACCAAATTACTGAAATGAAAGTTATTTGCATGGGAAGCTGTTCCCCTTGTTTCCCCAAAATGCATGTCTAGGTTAGGTAGAAGATTCTCAAAGATGCCATCCAAGCCTTTCACTCGAAGGAACCTTAATTTTGATGTAGCAGCTAATTCTTCAGCCGTATGGATGCTGCTCCAGCCACCATTGGAACTCAGGCTTAGTGCTTCCAAACCTTGATTTCTCTGCCATTAGAGACTCAACATTAATTAAGCATACAGTTGAAGATATCTTATAAATTATCTGTCTATTTCCCATTTACTATTCAAGAAAAATAATAAGCATGTTACTTGCAATCTTCATAGTTTTTTGTTTTTGTTTTTTTCTCTAATTGTGTTTGAAAGTAAGTTAAAAACTCTTCACACCACTAGTTTCTTCTGACTTTGCTCGGATTGCTTGTGAAACGGGCTTTGTTGTTTCAGAACTTTCCAGAAAACTATTTACTGTTCTACAGAATGTAGAAAAATCTATCTAGTCTCTCTCCACCAATTTTTTTTTTTGTCAGTCTTACTCTATTCCTACTCAAACTCTCACTCTCAAACTTTTGCCCTACCTCCTTATAGGGTGTGGAAGTCAAAACCCACATCTGAAACTAAATCATCCCCACCCCAACCCCCTGAAAATATGGGAATTCGAGCCCCTCACCTCCCCCTTCCCTGTTGAAAGGGTGATCACAGGGGCAAACCCTAGTGGTTCTCTCCACCAATTTAAAAGGCCTTTCGACCCAGGCATTTGAGAGAGCTCTCACTAAAGACAAATGGGAAGTTAAACAAAGCTAACAATAAAATAAACACAAAAATGCAAGAGGTTTCTCATTCCAAATAAAATTATGGGACATAGTCTTCAATTTTACCTCTTTTCTCTCCCATAGCATTGCTACAGCACGCTTATGAATCCACACCCTACTACATTTGTGAGGATATTCTTCAACTATGATGTTCCTTCCTAGATCTCGCAATTGGTCATGCATCCAAAATTTATCATCTCTATTTTTTATCAAGGACCGTTGGAGGAGGACACTAATTGCACTTTGATAGTTATCCCACATGATAGCTGGATACGTTTGGTCCTCGTTGGTGAAAAAGCAAGCAATATCTAGAAATACTTCTTTTTCCTCATGTGCCAATCCTTTATAACTTATCATTAACGCATCGCGGACAACCTTCAATGGACCTTTATTTAATTGCATCAACTTATCTTCCCATTCTTCAAATGTATGACCAGAATGAAGAATTGAACCTATCTCCACGATAGCTAGAGGAAGCATTCCCACTTTATGAACAATTTTCTCTGCAAGGTGCTCATATCCTTCGACAGGAGAGTCTCTTCTAAACACATGCTCACAAAACAACTGAAGTGCTCGACCAAATTCCATTTCATAAACTTCATTTAGGACCACTTCACTAAATGAATCCACTTCAGTCTTCAAGATACTTTCATCCCTAGTTGTGATAATGATCCTGCTACCCGAACCAAACCAATTAGATTTTCCGGCTAGCTTTTGGAGTTGATCTTTCTTGTCTAGATCATCAAGAACAATGAGGACCTTTCTAGTCCTACATACTCTCTTGATCTGATCAATCCCATCACCAATGTCTTTGATTTGGATAGTATTACTAGAACCAATAAGATTTGATAATAAATTTTTCTGCAAGTTTACAAGACCATCAAGACTATGTTGGGAAGATTCTCGAATATTTTGGAGGAAACTAACATTGTCAAACTGAAGAAGTAATTTGTTGAACACAACCTTCGCAAGTGTTGTTTTACCAATACCGCCCATTCCATGTATCCCAACTAAACGCACACCACCAGAGTCAACATCCAAGTTATCCATTATCGCTTTTATCTGACCATGATCTTCAACCAAATGTTCAGGCACATCCACACTTTTGCGAGTAAGCTTACCGGAAACCTCTTTAACGACCAATTCAATTAGTTCTCCATGGCTGCAACAAAGCAGGAAATAATTTTTTCATCAATGACATGAAAGAAAATGGTATAACTTTCTTCCAGATATGATGATCTCTGGGTCTCTGGGACCATATGGTCAAATAAGGCAACCATTTCAGTTCACTAAGGATGGAAATTAACCGTTATAGTAAAAGCCGATATGTACGTTGGAATTTCATGAAAAGCCGCTCAATTTGATGTATTGGAGATGAGCCGATTGATGTGAAAGTAGACATTCTTGATGAAATGGATGGAGTAAGATTCACAGAACTTAAGAAGGCAATATTTTTTCATAATGCTTGGATCGACAAACTAACATGCAGTGACATAAAATCCAAAGTGCTTGTATTATTGAGCTAATTTATAGGATTGTGTTGATATAGGAGTTGGATCCTGAGATAAAACAAAAATAAATTCGGGCGTAGACATTCTTGATGGAATGGATGGAGTAAGATTCACAGAACTTAAGAAGGCAATATATTTTCATAATGCTTGGATCGACAAACTAACATGCAGTGACATAAAATTCAAAGTGCTTGTATTATTGAGCTAATTTATAGGATTGTGTTGATATAGGAGTTGGATCCTGAGATAAAAAAAAAAAAAAATTCGGGCTATAGAACAAAATAGAAAGAAGCACAACAGATATTCTTTATAGGTAAAACCGTTTTATTATTTTTTTAAGTGAACAATTTTTCTTTTTGGCAAAAAAAAAAAAAGTGAACAGATTTTATTTGGTAAGGTCTCACTAGACCTATCGAAATATTACATAGAAGAACCTAATTTTTCTTTTTTTCGAAAATACATTTAATAAACAAAAATTAGCTGATATGAAGCCATATAAATATTCTCCCTTGAATTATGCATCCGTTACATTATTTTCCCTTAGTTATCCTCCCTTAAATACTACAACTAGATAAATCTTCCTTCTTTTATGGGCAAAAGTGGAATTCGGGAAAGAATCTAAACTGAATATTCCTCTCATAAATGGTGTTAAATGTCGTGGGATAGTTGTGAAACAAATTCGAAAGGTTGGCGATCCTTTTGATAGGTTTAAAAGGTTAATATAAACTTAGAAACTGTTAAAAAGGTTGAGATTTACTTTGTCATTTGGCCTTTAAGTACTAATCATATCAGATACTTTCTCCTAAATCTTCATAACTATTTATCATTTATTCCATCTTTAACTTTTTAATATTATTTCCTAATAAAATTATATTAATCCTGAGGTTACTGATGGAAATTTTTTCTTCTTATGTATTTTGTTTATTTTTTTTTATTTATGCAAGGGTACAAAAATATAGAAACAAAATATATAACAAATAAATAAATAGAATTCAAAGACTCGATCTTCTTTATGGTTGAAGGGGCCATTTCAAGGTGGAAAAAACATGGCATCAAGTTGTTGCAAACTTTTTTTACCTTTAACTTACGATCTACTTGTTCGCAGTGGCACAAATTAATCTATAAGCAATAATTTACATTCTTCGGGTAGTTCAAATTCGCTTCAATAGTTAATTTCTATTCTTGGCTCGAAGGAATTGCTACAAGGAATGAAATTTTCCCTAATATTTAAAACTTAACATTTTTTTTGCACATATTCCATTTATCATTCATCGGGAGACTCTTGGAGGATGTTGTCTAATTTTTCACAATGTTTATATGCTTAAATTTCATCGTTCATAGTCATTCCCTCTATACATAAATTTATGAGTCCTCAATTTCATTTCACTTCAGGAAATACTGCATTTATTCTGGACTAACCCTTTTGCACCACCTTTTATGCCCTGCTATGGAGACAATTGAAGTAATTATTTCAAAGCACCTTTTATTATCGCTCTATAGCATAAAATGCACTCAAAAACAACTTTCAATCTCTAACATTATTGAAAAATTCTACAGAAGCTCGTGCACTATGTCTCCTCAATAAGAAAGAATGATAGCTGTGTAACGTAAACAAACGATAAAATGGAAACTTAAAAAGGCCAAGAGAGTTTTAAAAAATTACCTCATGTATCTCATGTGGGTTATAAACTTCAACGAACTCCTTTCGATCTTATGACAACTTAAATCAATTTCCTAGAACAATTTAAATCACTTTTTCTCTATTTATCGAAATGCCATTTTTTTTCTATTCTTTAGTAGTATCCTAAGAAATAACACTGTTTGAAAAGCAAGATTCAGAGTGGAAAGAATTGTCGTGGAAGGAATGATCGGGTGCTGAATGTGAAGAGGTAGAGAAAATGCAGACGCTGATATGATAAAATGAATTCTGCTGGGTCAGCCAATTCTGTTCCTCGCAGAGGTGTGAAGAAAGCAGGGGAAAAAAATTCACACTTTTTCTTTTATTTTCAAATAAACTCATTTCCAAATAAAGTCTCAAAAGTAATAGAAAATGACAGATTGTGAAGGATCATGTAGCAATTATTCAATGCCAATTTAAATTCTTCAATTTTCATAGAAGAATGAGAAGTCCACCCAGGCAACCTTCTATACACATCATTCAAAAAACAATTTTTATCGACTGTAGCAAAGAAATGAACATCAAAACACGAAGAAATCGACATGCCGATTTTCATTTTTCATTCTTCATTTTTCATATCCCTACACTATCTTCACCTCCGTATCCTACGACTCCAACCAACCCTAAGAACGCCTTTTCTTCACCTTAAATTTCTTTCCCTTCTTTTTCTTCACCCTCTTAAGAAACTCTTCCAAACAAAGCGTAAGAATCTTTTTGAGTGTCCTCGAGTGTTTTGTGAAGTTTGCATTACAGACAGTGACTGAAATTCTATGGTGCTAAAGTTCAATTGGATGATTTATTAACTCATAAAATAGAAGGTAAGCTCCAGTTAATCAAAATAGCAGCATTACCCGTTACTGTTCAGCTTGAACCCCCTTATGTCCGCAACCTCTCTTAGAGCCCTTTCCCATTCCTCCACTTCGTCGCCAAATTTACTCTTGTGCTTATCTAGAGCACTTTTGTACAATATGCTTTCAAGCTTAACATCATCAACCTCCACATCATAGAAAATGGGCAGAATTATTTTTTTCCCACATGAGTTTGGCATGCATTTTACCATGTGGGCCAATTCACGGAGACACCACCAACTAGAAGCATAGATCTTAGATAAGATGGGTATGTAGATATTGCAGTCGTCAAGTGCCCGTGGAAGCCCTTCATTGGTTCCATCACCAGAGCTCACTATGTCATCATCCCGAAAAACCGAAATTTGGTTTTGAACCAAGTTCTTGAAAAGGACATCAACAATGCTATAAGAAGTGTCAAGTCCGCTAAAACTCAGGAACACCTGGCACTTAGGTGCTTTGCGGGAAAGCCAAGTTGACCCTGAGACATCCTGCAACCTCTCCAAGACAGTGCAACCACAATTATCCAATACCAAGCTTTCTAAGCCCTTGATGCCCTCAATCGCTTTTAATTTTGGACAAGCTTCTAGCTCAATGCGCTGTAGCTTATCCGACTTTGATAAGTTGGGTAACCTTTCTATTTTATAACAGTCAGAGATACGAAAGTACAACAAGGATTTCAATTCTGACAAACCGTGAATCTTAACCAGCCTGTCCAATCTGTTTAGATCTAAGCACTGTAGGTTCTTCAAGACTGACAGATGAAATATTTCCTCGACGAACTTGCATTTACTTAGTTTCAAATTTGTCAAATTTATTAGCTCTTCATTGATAGAGAAGTATGGCATTGGATATTCAATGACACATAAAACTGACAAATTTTCTAAGTTGGAAAGAGGTGGTAGTAGCCTGATGCCCCTACACTTCAAGGTTGACAAGTTACATGGAAGTGGATGGATCGGTTGTTTTTCAATTGGATTGTTAATCCAGCTTGGGTCAGGTTCCTCTCTTGAAACAGTTAATCTAGATAATTCCAGATAATCTAAACTGGAGAGGCTTGAAAGGTTAGGAATAGATGGGAACTGACATGCTTGAATGTGAAGGCATGTCAAACTTGAGGGAAGCTCAGGCACTTCTTGAAGATCACTTGAACCCAATCCAAGAGTTTGGAGACGAGAGAGACAACCTAGCACCATGGGGAATCTTGATACATGAGTATATGCTAAGTCCAATATCTTCAAACGAGATAGCTTCCCAATTTCTTCCAGGTTTTCATCTATCAGATCCCAACATTTCTTGGCATGTAACTCTTCAAGCATCTCCACTTGTCCGATCGAACGAGGAAACTTTCTTATCATTGTATGGCTTACTTTTATCACTGTAAGTTTCTTCAAATCTCCAATGGAATCAGGCAGTTTAACTATTCCTGACATTGATAAATCCAACTCGACCAACATTTCCATTTTTCCAAGAGAGCATGGAAGCTTCTTTATCCCCACACACCCACGTAAAGATAAACGTGTAACTTTCACTAACCCTCCAATATAGCTTGGAAGTTGGCTGATTCCAAGGTGCTCGTCTAATATCAAACTCAACAAAGATTTCAGATTGCCAAATGCCTCTGAAAGTTTGAAGCATTGAAAAGTTTGGGGCATGATAACCTCTGTCAAAGATTGTAGAGCACCGACTTCTTCGGGTAACTCCCCAAGCAACCTGCATCCCTTGATATTCAAAGTAGTTAGGTGTTCTAGCTCACCAATGGAGCGGTCAATTGTGGTTAACTCGACACACCCAGCAAGAATTAGCTTCTCCAAAGACATAAAATTGAAGAACTCAGGTGTCTTTTTCAACCTTACGCAATCCGTCAGATCTAGAACCTTCAATCTATCCATCTGCAGAAAAAAAAAAAAAGTCGAAGTGAAAAAATAAATGAGAAACATCAGCATGTGTCGTAATATTACTAATAAGCTTATTATCCATAAGTCATTATTTAGGATAATCTAGGTAATTTGAATTTCCCAAGTATTGTTTGGGGATGATGCAGATAAACTCTCTTGCTTTAAATTTTTTAGAATAATCTCCAACCTGAGCTTTTTTTATGGAGTTAGGTCCCTATTAGGAGTCAAATTTATACCCCAGTAAAAACCAAGAACCGTCCCACCTTTTACTTCACAAGCTTTATTTCCAGAAACCCTCAGTTCGCTTCTTAGAACAATATTCCATAATCAAAAGGATAAAGTATCCTTGCTACGGAAACACGAAAAATTCTTAATTTCCAAATCAACCACAAGCCCCAAAAACCAACAACCCTAGTTTTTCTCCACCCACCGCCATTGACGACCAGCAGACCACCTCGACCACAATCTTCATTATCACCGCATTCAACCCCTCCGTGTGAGATCTAATTTGATTCAATGTAAAGCTTAAGCCTTCGCTCATTAACTCAGGTAAAATAGAAAAATAAAAGTAATGGAATTTCATTTATTTAAAGTTCATTAACGTAATCATAAACATAATATAGGCAATCAATGGCGAAAGTACACCGCGAGTGCCAAAACTTGGTACGGATAGATACTTAAGTGCCAAAACTTCCGAAATGTACACTTAAATGCCACTTTTTTTGAAAATTGGGACACTTGAATGCCAACTTCGACGACAATAGCTAGAAATCGGATGTGGCTTATTTTTAATAATATAAACGGCCTACATGGCTCGCCAGAATACTTACTCAATAATGAACGTGCCAAACGACATTATTTTGCCCCAAATTTTATTCATTTAATATAAATAAGATAAATTTAAATATAAATTATTTAAAAAGAAAAAAGAAAAGAAAAAGAGAGGGAGACAGCAACATTCGGTGAGGGCTATGGAGGCCTCGCCGAAGCGGTGACTGCCTGTCTTTTTTTCTTTAAATTAGTTTTTAATTTATTTTGATTAATATTTATATTAAAAATTAATTTTTGGGGCTTATAGTGCCACGTGGACAGTTCTTTTTTTTTTTTTTAAATTGCCACGTTAGTGAAAAAAGTTGCCGAAAAATGCCACATCAATAGTTTGGCCAAAATTTCTTGCCGTTGGCACTTAAGTATTCCATTCTTCTCCAATTTTAGTATTTAAATGTACCTTTTGGAACTTTTGACATTTAAATAATCACCTATGCCAAAGTTTTGACACTTGCGGTGTCCGACACTGGGCAAGCAGCTATTAAATTAGGCTAGTGAGCTGCTTGAGTCAAGTATTATGAAGCTCAAGCTCACCTTAATTCAAATAATCAACTTAGGTTTTCCAAATAACCTTGTGATCATTTACTCGGTTCAAGTTAAATGTAACCAATTTCAAACTTGAGTACAATTGACTTTTCTATTACTCAACTTGATTCAAACTTCACGTCTTTCAAATCTTTTTTGATGCATATGAAGCAAAATGGCACTTACATTTATTGGAATACACCATTTCCAAAGACTAAGCAAGAGCTAAGAAACTGAGGTTATAAACCACATGAAGCATTTTTTTTTTTTTTATGTGGGACATAATTGTGTTTTACTTTGATAAAACAAAGAAAGATTTAGGATTTACTTATGCAAAATATATTCTACACTTAGATAAAATGAGGACTGCATCTAACCATTATGTCAAATGTATGTGGTAATGATACAAAGAAGTAAAATGTATGCCTTGCTTCTGTTATCACGAATGAGATAATGATCAGAGAGTAAGCCATATCATACCTTCATTTGGCTCCACCCATCCCAGTCATTCTCAATATTGCTATCCGAAAGGTCAAGCACGACCAAATTACTAAAGTGAAAGTTTTTTGCCTGAAAAGTCATTTGCCATGTTTGCCAAGAAAGCCATCTTAACTTTGAAAGAAGATTCATGAAGTCGCCGGAAAAATCCGAACCTTGCGCTCGAAGGAACCGTAGTTTCGGTAGAGCAACTAATTCTCCATCTGCAAAGTTGTGGCTGCAGTTACTGGAAGTCAGGCTTAGCGCTTCTACATCTCCATTTCCCTGCCAAAAGATGCTCGAGATTAATTGAGTACACGACACGTAACACTCTTACGGAGCTATAAAGAGAGGAAGTATATGAACACTTGTGGGCAATATCTCCAACGGGGAACCTACCATGGCACACTCTTTTTCCCAGCAACTAGACTTCTATGTTTTCTTTCACACCATTAACGAAACTTTTCAGCTTCCAATTAAAGATATCTTCTAAATCACTTCTTTGTTTGCTACTTTCCATTGTTCAAGAAATATGATTATCATATCAATTCCAATCTTCATAGTTTTTTGTTTTCACTGTGTTTGAAAGTAAATATAAATTTCTAACCGGATAGGGCGTGAAAGTGTGCTTTATTGTCTCAGAATTTTCATAAAGCTATTTTCCATTCTATAGGACCTAGAAAACTAAGCTAACTATTAAGAAAACTATTTGGTCTCGCTCCACCAATATACGAGACCTATGTTTGAGAGAGAGCGATCACAACTAATAGGACAAATGGTAATTAAACAAAGCTAACTATAAAATAAAAGAAAAAAATTCAATAAGTGTCTCCTTCCAAATAAGAATCTTCCATTTTACCTCTTTTCTCTTCAGTAGTTCTACAGCAACCTCATGTTTCCACACCCTGCTAAATTTGGGAGTATGTTCTTCAAGGATGATGTGCCTTCCCAAATCTCGAACTTGGTCATGCATCCAAAACTTATTATTTCTAATTTTAATCAAGGACCGTAGGAGAAGAACACGAATTGCACTGTCAGGTTGGTACTTAAGATCATCCCACATAATAATTGGATATTTTTGGTCCTCATTGGTAAAGAAGCAAGCAATATCCAAAAATACTTCTTTCGGCTTTTCTCCCAGTCCATCATAACTGATCTTTAATACTTCTTGGACGTCCTCAAAAGGACCTTCATCTAACATCTGCAACGTCTCTTCCAATAGCTTTTTTGTAACACCACGTGGCTCCAGTGCTAAGCCTAGCTCATAAAGATAAGAACCTACTACCTGGATAGCCAAAGGAAGCTTGGCCACTTTATGAACAATATCTTGTGAGAGGGCTTCGTAATCTTTTGTAGGAGAGTTATTTCTAAAAGCGTGCTTACAAAACAACCGAAGTGCTTGATCGAATTCCATATCATCAACTTCATAATCCACAATTTTTTCGGTTTGATTTAGAACCTCTTTACTGGATGATTCACCTTGAGTCTCTGCGATAATTTTGTTCCTGCTTGTGATAATGATCCTGCTACCAGAACCAAACCAATCAGATTTTCCAGCTAGCTTGTCGAGTTGCTCTTCCTTGTCTAGATCATCAAGAACAAGGAGGACTCTTTTAGTTTTACATACTGCCTTGATCCGATGCTTCCCTTCTCCAACGTCTTTAATTTGGTCAGCCAGTATAGTACTAACATCTGTTAATAACTGTTTCTGTAAGGTTACAAGACCATCTTTCGATTTTTCTCGAACATCATTGAGGAAACTAGCACAGTCAAAGAGAGAAGACAGTCTCTTGAACACAATCTTCGCAAGTGTTGTTTTACCGATACCACCTAGTCCACGTATTCTAACGAAACGTACACCACCAGAATTAAGATCCAACTTTTCTATTATGGCTTGTATCTGACGATGATCTTCAACCAAATTTCCAGGCAAATCCACATGTTGGCCATTGAGCTTACACAAAACCTGTTTAACAATCGATTCAATTTCTTTCCCATGGCTGCAGCAGAGCAGGAAGAAATTGATTTAGTCAAAGGCAAGAAAGAAAAGGATATAGATAATGTCTTACGGCTTGGCACTATGTGGTTAAATAAGTAAATGAAGTGTTATAATCAGTTGATACGTACGCATAAATTTGATGGAATTATGTCACGCATCAGTTTGACGAACATGAGACGTTTTAACAATGCAAGAGCTGATATGCAGGAAAAAGTCTTCATGGGATGAAATGAATCAGATTTATAAAACTGGACAAGGTAATTTTGTTTTTCTAATGCTTAGATCGACTAACTAAAATAATGCAGTGATAAAATCCAAAAAGGATCGAGCTATATTTACATGTTTGTAGACAAATATCAAGGGAAAAATTGTCCAAAGTTCATAATCCTATTGTATAACGCCCAATTCAATTCCAAATCTTTCAATTGTGACAATTTAGTCTTAAACTTTTTAATGATTTACCAATTTAGTCCTAAACATTTTGACGATTGGCTAATATAGTTTTTCGGGCCAATTTTTGCTGGAAATCACTGATGTGGACATTAGCCATTCTACATGGTGTGGTTGACATTGACATGGATAATTTTCGCATTTATTTAAAGATTTTTCTAAAATTTTCCTTTACTATTTTTTCCTTTTCTTTTTCTTTCACCTATGGCCCAGTACTCGGTCATGGCTAGCGACTGACCATAGGCAAGGGTAACAACTGGCCACAAGAAAAAAGGGAAAAAAAAAAGTAAAAATTCATGGCTAGCGATTGACCATAGGTAAGGGCAACAACTGGCAAGCAAAAGGGGGAAAAAATTCAGAATTTAAAAAAAAATGCAAAAATTATCCACATTAGCGTGGGGATGCCATATAAGATGGTTGACAACCAGCGAACATCTTCGTCAGTGATTTCCTACCAAATTTGGCGAAAGGTTAGCATATCGTCAAAAGTTTTAGGACTAAATCGACATAGTTGAAAAGTTTAAGATTAAATTGATCACCGTACAATAGGTTTATGATTTTTTAGACAATTACCCTTATATCAGTGGCTCCAACAAAGCTCCAACAAAGCAGGGAAGATGGTGTTTCAGTCAAAAGACATTTAAGAAGAGGATATAAGTTTCTTTCGGACATGATAGGGTCTGGCTCTCTATGGATATATGGTTGAATGAGTTGACTATTCCAATTACCACATGTGAATATTAAGCGTTATAATTAGTTGATACGTATGTTGAAATCTAAATCTCATGTAATATTACTCAACTTGAAGAATTTGATAGATAATGCACTTAAAATATACCTTTGCTATGCTGTGGGAAAACAAAAACAGAGTAACCACAGTTTTGCATATATCATTGTAGAGGAGAAACTTTATTTTTTTATCTAGTCCAAATAGTAAAGGTGATGGCTTGCAAGTAGACTCATGACATTCCATCTCTCTAAAAATATCCCTCTTCGTAAATATACCACTACTTTAATTGATAAAGATATCCCTCTAATAACCATCTCTCCCCATGAACATTTTTCACTTGACACTCTGTCCCCTCTCCACCCATTTTTTGCTCAAATGCATAACCTACTAATGCACAGAAAATTGGAATAATTACATACAAATCGAAACTATTCAAAAACTAATTTAATAATTATTTGCTTTCAAGCATCATCGCTGTTGCTTTCAGACGGCTGAAACGGTGAATTTTCCATGTAAACATTGTAAAACACTTAAATATTAAAAACTAACAAACATATATATTTAATGCGATTAAAATTACATTCACTGTATCTATATAGTAAAATAAAATAAATATAGAACGATTAAAATGATATACATATTTTAATATACCTCGACTATTTTTATGTTGGAGTAAATACTTCTTGTTTCTCAATCCGTTTAATAATTAAAAAACTAGATAAAAGTCTAACCTCTCTAGCACTACGGCTTAGAGCGCTCTTCTTTTTCCAAACAAATAAATTTCTCCCAGAATAATAAAAATTTTGCATGGACCAACAATACGCGTGCGCATTCTATTAAATCTTGTAGAACTCGTAAGAAATCTTATTTAATAATTAATTTGCTCTCAAGCATTGTCAGGTTCTTTTTACATGGCGGGACATGGTGCGTAGATTAATGAGCAATGAGTGGTTGATATGCTCTCGAGCATCAGCTTTAAAATGGTGAAATCCCAAGTATTTCTATTTAACACAAATAAAATAAATCAATATACAAGTCCAACACGATTAGAAACAAAATTAACAACAACAAGATTATAACCATTTATCTAAGCTATCTTATTTCTTGTTTGTCTATTTATTACTTAATATAAAGATACATGAAAATTGAAAACATTTGAATAAGAATCTAACTTATTCAAAAACAATTCGATATGTTTTAATATACATTAGATTATAAATGTTTTAATTACACTTAATCATAAACTTACTTTATCCACAAAGACATATTTAACTAGAAAATAATATAATACATCATTGCACAAATAAAAATTTGGGTAAATATACCAACTAATGATGTATATAATTAATGTTTATTCATAATACATCATACTAAACTCAAGCAACTTAATGTATACTTTATATATACCAAATTTTCAACTAAATAATTTCTAGTTATTCAACCTCATTTAATTTCGATAATAAAAATCAATAAATTAGAGTGATATTGTTGATTTTAGATAGAATTGCTTATAGTAATTCAGTTTTACAACCTTTTGTTAGTGTGCTAATGTAAGTACACAGGAAGATTAAAATATCAACCTATGGTCTTACTTTAACATTAATTCACATTTTAAATCTTTAGATCCATACTTAACTTTATGTATTATAATTTCAGTTAATTTTAGTATGAGGTTATTACAAACAAATAAATCTATTTTACTAAGAATAAATATACTAAATTGATATAAAATTATGTAAAACTTGAAACTTCAAAATGCAGTCGTCAAAACCTTTTTATGACAACTTTTAAAGTAGTGATAGAAACAATAATAAACCACTAAAAGGTAATTTAAGTTAAAGTTGGCATGTCTTTGCCAAGGCGAGTTCATATGTAATTTCAATTTTGGGATCTCGGTCCTTATTGTTAACAAAGATATTGGCGGAAGATAGATGACTAGATCTTTGATTTTGAAACGTAACTTCGTTGTTCTTAAAATGTTGTTTAGCAATATTACACTAGATCGCTAAAATGTCTTTTTTCGAGTACAAATATACGGCTAAAAAAAATCATATAAATAAGTCATATATGGTATGTTTATATTAAACAAATGCTTGTACACAACATTTACCCTGAGTTATGTCTTACTTTCATTGCACATTAGTCTAGCGTGTATGTCTTGGTATTTTTAGGCCTTTACAGTAAAAAATACACTAAGGTTTCGTTTGTTTCGTAAAAAATTCCATAATAAAAGGAAAATACTTTCTAGAAATCATTTTCCAGAAAAAATGGTTAATTTTCATTTATTTGGTAATATGTGATCAAAAACGTTTTCTGGTATTTAAATCTCGTTTCAAAAAAAAATTGTAAAAGATCAAGTAGCTGTGCATCGTCTAACATGACCAAGTTGGGAAAACTGGAGAGGATCGATTCCACCATGGATTGAACGTCCTTGATGTCTAAGACATTAGAAAGAGTATCGAAGAACTGGATATTCTTGAGTGAATTCACGTCAAGCGGGAATCGGCAAGAAACAAGCAAGTCGATGTAGGAGAGTGGAGAGAGACTAGGGCTTTGCAGGGAGAGGGAAATGAGGGAGAGAAGAGAGAGCATGTGTCGGAGATGGCGAGTGAGGAGTTTGGAGAGTTAGTGGCGTGTGATGTGAGGTGAGAAACGAGAGTCTAGTGGAAGTGCGGAGAAGTGACTTGTGGAGTGAGAAGAGAGGAGGAAGAGGAGGAGGAGGATGTTTGCTGGAGGCGATGGAGGTTTTGCACGATGCGGATTATGTTGATGTTCGTCAACGGCGACGGCGGCCATTGAAGTACGAGCTGCTTCTTTTGAGTTGTGTTGTCTGTGCTGTGAATGGGAGGGAGAAACTGATAAGCGTTTTAGAAAAGCGAAAAGTGAAAGAAGAGTGATTCTGGAAAGTGTTTTCGCCTTTTTAGATTTAGGAATTCGTTTTTCTTATTTTATGTGTGGATATTTTTGTTAATAGAAAAGTGTTTCCGGTTGATTAGAGTTATTTTTGACAAACTCAATGAATGAAAATTAGGAAAACTAATTTCTGAAAAATACTTCCACTCAAACAAACACACTATATCTACAAATTACATGCAATCAAAGGGCATTGCAAGGACAAAATTAAATCAGTTTTACTGGTATAACAGTTTGTTATGAACTACAAATTTTTGAAAAAGCATACCCCATAATAATTTATAATTATTTGTTATTTAATTTTTTGTAGTCCAGAACATATTTTTATTCTCATAATAGATTAAAGACATTATCCAATCATTTCTCAAATTAAATCCAATTGGGTTCTTCCATTAAGGAAACATTATATGAGTGAAATATTGATTTTTCCTTTTTATCAAGTGAGTGTTTTTTAAATTTCAGGCAGAAAAAGTTAAAATATTAGCCACACCCTTTCGTTTTTAATCTATTCATAAATGTGAATGAAACATTAATTATCATGATATTATTGGAAGCGTCGGAAGAAATCGATAAACTTCATCAATATTATTATATAAATCAAAGAGCTCCTCCTTGACGTTAAGTACTTTTTTCTGGTCTATAATATCCTCAATTAGTTATTTCATAAGTATTCTATCAACCGATAAATGCCTTAATAAATGATCCTATTTTATCTGTCACGTATTTCAATTTTAAAGTTTGACTCTTTCCTATTCTGACAAACAAATTTACTAAAAATTGTTCAAATTAAGAAATAATTTTCTCTTTCCATATATAGGTGTTCAAGTTCTTCATATCATGTCAATAAACTAATAATTCTGCTATTTCATTTTTTGCATAATTCACTGCATGTCCACACGCACTCTTTCTAGAAAAAGTCATATCTCGGTATAATTCTTAATATTGCTTTCTTCCTAATTATTCACCAATTTAACAGGAGTTTGTACTTGTACAAAAATTTGTGATTACTGTGGGAGGGGTCAAATACATAAAATTACATGATTTCTACTATACTTATTGTGAAAATATGATTAATTAAAAATTATGATCAAGAAAAAAGTTGGTCTACCTTTGGTGTCATATTGGGATAACGGGACATGAATTGAAAATTGCCTTGTTCGGTTGATTTAAAAAACAAAATCAGCCATATTCTATTTTTTGCTGTGGATTTTGGGTGTTGAATCTAGTTTTTATTAACATGTACTGCAAATCTTAAATAAATGCCCCAATTCATCCAATAAAATGTAATATTGTGCTTACCAACCATAAGAAGTCAAGGAAATTTACCGTTTTCCTTTAAGTTCCAGTCCCATTATACTTCCAACCGCTTTAAGGGCTCTTGTCCACTGTTCCAATTCTTCGGGCTCACAATACTTTTTCTGCTTGTGCTCGAGTATCTTGTTCTTGTACCCATCGGATATGAGTTTCACATCATTAGGCTCCACATCATAGAAAATGGGGATTATCTCTCTCTTCCCACCTGATTTTGAATGACACTCTACCATGCGGGCAACTTCGCGGAGGCACCATGAACGGGAGGCGAATTTTTCAGAAAAGATGGGAATGTAGATCTGAGACTCATCAACGGCCTTCAAAACTTCACTGATTTTTGTACCCTTTTTGAGTTCTTCACTATCAAGGAAAACGCATATTCCGGCATCTCTCATCCTGTGGTAAAGATGATCAGTAAAGGTTAAGCGAGTGTCGTCTCCACAGAAACTCAAAAACACGTCATATTGGTATGCTGGCTCAGTTCCCATGCTCAGGATTGCCTCCGTGCTCCTCTTCCTCTTCATTTGATCAGTCGTGTCAGAATCCTGCCAGTTATTACGGACGTCAATTCAATGATACTTAGAAATAGGAACAATCGCATCAATCATTTATCTGTGCAAGTTTCTTTCTTCTGCCTTGATGTCTGTCAAGATATGCAAATATACTCGGGAAGTAGATTACGTACTTACAGTCCGCATTATAGTGATGACTCGATGTAGTTCAACAGCTAATTTTGACAAGATTCAATGAAAGATGATCAACTATCGCTTATCAAGGAGAGGTATTTTTGGATATGCGATTGCGCTCAATAGAAAGAAAACATCAAGAACACAGGGTGATTGAAGGTGAATTTCAGAGAGAGAGAGAGAGAGAGAGAGAGAGCCTGGGTAAAAGATGAAACAGTCGAAAGAAGTCAAAGCTCCACCGAACACCCAGCTGGTGGCCAGAGCATTGGGGTTTGGAAGAATGACTAAAATTAATCTGTATAGTTTGGTATTTAAAGGTTAAGAAATTTGTCGGATTACACTACCAACTTTTATGGTTAATACTATGAAAAATCTCAAATTTGTATATTTATAAGAAATTTACTCCAAATTTTTTTTTTGATTACCAAAGACTCCAAACTATTAGACGCGACACATTTACCTTTTGTTAGTTTCCGTTAAATTTTACTATCAAATTACTGAGTTGGATAACATCGTGGCAATTGATAGGTATACTAATTTAGCGTTTTATCCTTCGTTTGTCATATGTGTACCAATTTAATGGAAACTAACGGATGGTAAATTTGCAAAAAAAGTTCCAATTTGGGGTTTTTATTTTATAAAAAATTAATTTGGATTAAATTTGATATAGATGTATCAATTTTGGATTTTTTTGTAGTCAACAAATTAATTTTTGATAAATTTATCTCATGTGTACCAACTTAGAGTTTTTCGTGATATTAACCATTTATATAAATGAGTTGTTAGCATTTCCATAAGTTTGTTTTGACCGTTGGATCCACATTAGTCAGTGTTCTTGCTAACACATATCTTGACAACCTCAGATATTGAATCGGGATCATTATTTTACAGACACGTATCTTTTTGGAAGGCCATTAATTAATTCATTGAAATTCTGGGATCTGGCTGTAGGCTGTGATGATATGATTTTGTATTTCAATGGGATGAGAAAAGCATCAAATGTGAGAACTGAACGCGGTCCTTTGGAGAGGCACATGCTACATTGCTAATAGTCACTCGGGGGGCTTCAAAAAATTCAAAATCCAAGTGATTACTTCCAAGAAACCACCTTCTGCCACTTGTACCAAGAGAGACTATAACAAGCTAGTTAAGTTAATGATAAGTGATCACCCAGTTCAGTCGATATGATTAGATTTCTAGCTCTCGGTGCTTGGAAAAATATTGAACATTGCTCCTTGCTAGTGATTCCTTAGATTTGTTGGTACATTTCAATACCCACCAGTAATTAAAATTTTGACCGACCTCTTATTTAGTCTATAACATGTTACCAACAGTTCTATAATAGTACCAACGGTGATGCAGGCTGAACGTGCTGGTAAATTACCAACATTTTTGTGGAAGCGTCATCAGTTATTTGACTGCTTCAAATTAATATGAAATATCAATATTTACTTATGTAACTTATCCACATATTAAGGTTACCAACTTTTGCAGAACATTACCAACTCTGATTTAACTCCGTTCACCCAGTTTTATTTGATTGTTTTGAAATCAACAATTGTTCCAAGGCTTACCACTATTTATATGCTACGGTGACGATAGTGTTAAAGTAACCAAGTCTAATAGCAATTTGCTTATATTAATTTAAGCGATTTACCAAATATTCACTGATAAAGCTACCTTCTACTTTTAGCTTTACTAGCTCTTATTTGATTGAATTATCAACGTTTCTTCCCTTGTTTCGAAATCACCTCTTGCTTTGATAATTTACCGAGATTTATTAGCTAATGTTATATGCATATATAAGTTACTGGCTCTTATAAAAGAATTAGCAACTTACTTGAGTCCACTTACCAAAGTTTGTTAGCTTATTTCAATATACCAACTATTCCAATAATTTATCAAAAATCATTTTGGAGCCTATCAATGAGTTGAAGTTCCCATTTCTATTTGACCATAGAACAAAGAGTTGAAAGAACAAAGATGACAGCTAATTTAGCCCGTAATTCAAGGTAATACTGGTGATTTTAATTTTAACAGTTCACAGGGAAAGAAAAAAGCTACCTAATGCGATTGAATTTTGATGGAGTCGGGAGGGGCAGCAAATTATTTCATATCTTTCGAAATTTAAGACGAGTTACTCTTTATTTTATACGTTAGGCAAGTGGCGAGATTAATAAGAGAGTAAGAGTATGATCAGAAATATTGATTTATCATTTTGTAATCATCGAAATGTCCATGGTTGAATCGTTGTTACGTGCTCTTCTATTCTGAAAACAAGCCGACGTCAAAGGAGTGTTAATAATGACCATTCCTTTATTATGGGGGTTTCGTCGTCACTAGCAAAAAAAGCACCCACGGAGTGAGTGGGTGCAAAACATGAAAAAGAACCTAACAACGTAGAAAATGGATTTAGAAAAATGCAGAATGATTGTTATTATATTAAACGTTAAATGTATGAGAAATTTTAATTGAATTACCTAGTAGTTATGTATGTCGACCTCTGTCACTTGTATACTGATGTTAACGTCTTCTGCATAAACTAAATTTCGAGTTTCCATTTCTTGTTGAAGATATCTCAGAAATTATTGTCCATTTTCGATTTCTACTTTTCAGGAAATATAACTTGTTTATTAATTCAAAAACATTCATACTTTATTCTCAATAATTGGAGCTGAGAAGTATATTAAAATTCTTCATAAAGTTTCCCTTCATTTTACCTAGATAACGCCTAAACTGCTCTTTTTCTCCTTCTTTTTCAAAAGTGAAGAAAAAAACTACTCTCTTTACACTAGAATCTACAAAATAAAGCCAACTACTAGGCAATCCCTTTCTTTCGGCTCTCTCTTCAATTCCTTTTTACGTCTTTTCTCTCCAGTAGTTTCCGGGCTTTCTCAAGAATCCACACTACTAAGCTTGGGAGGATATTCTTCCAGAATAATGTATCTTGTAAAATCTCAAACTTGGTCGTGCATTTCAAAACCTATTATCTCTAATGTTGTCATGGACCTAAGAAAGAAAGCACTAATTTCAAAGTGAGGATGGTAACTACAATCGTCTCACATGGTTACTGGATATGTGTGGTGCCATTGGTCAAAAAGCACGCTACCAGAAATCAAAGGGATGGCAAACCTTACCTTGTGCTCTATTCCCAGTGAATCGAACCCCTCATCCTCTTCTCCAGAGTCATGGTCCGTTCTTGAGGTTGACTCCGAGTCGCTCCTTAACGCCTCATTCTCTTCTGCAGACGCATCATCCGTTCTCGAGGTTGGCTCCGAGTCCCTCCTCGACGCCTCATTCTCTTCTGCAGACGCATCATCCGTTCTCGAGGTTGATTCCGAGTTCCTCCGTTTCGTGAGTTGTCTCAAAACCCTGCCAAAAGTAATAGACTTTTGACCTAATCAAGACTGAAAAATAGGAATGTAAATCGAACAAGCAGACTCTATTCCCAGTGAATCGAACCCCTCATTCTCTTCTCCAGACTCATGGTCCGTTCTTGAGGTTGACTCCGAGTCCCTCCTTAACGCCTCATTCTCTTCTGCAGCCGCATCATCCGTTCTCGAGGTTGGCTCCGAGTCCCTCCTTGACGCCTCATTCTCTTCTGCAGACGCATCATCAGTTCTCGAGGTTGATTCCGAGTCCCTCCGTTTCGTGAGTTGTCTCAAAACCCTGCCAAAAGTAATAGACTTTTGACCTAATCAAGACTGAAAAATAGGAATGTAAATCGAACAAGCAGGTTGAACTGCATCAAACATGTAAAGCAGCAAACTTCCCTCTTTATTTTTTTATGGGCGTTATCTGTCAACAAGAGCTCGAACAGAAGTCGAATTAAGGCACTTACAGTCCTACGGTCAAAGCAAAGATGATCTTTAGAGCCAGACTTCCGTTGAAGTCCATCTGTGGGCCGATCCTCTCAGCTGTGTTCGCCCACAGGAGAACCGCGCTTCTGTGAAAAGAGCTAATTGGGATGGTTCAGTGAAGGAAGATCGACTACAACCTCTCAAGGTGAAGACAAGGAGGCGGACAGAAACAGAGAGGAGTCAACAATGCAGGGCAAGGGCAAAAGTCCTCCTGTGGGGAAGAATTATAGCCCAAACTCCCCAGGTCATGCGCGACGCACGTGGTCCACCATTGATAGAATTAAACAGCAGATAGTTGAAGAATAAAAAAGGGAAAATTCCACAACCGATAGAAAAAGAAAACGGGAAGAGGCAAAATTGAAATTTCGAGAGAGATTTAACAGAATATTGCCTTTTTTTAACGGGGTTAGAGGGACATTGGCCAGATTTGTCTCGAATTTAAAAGTACGTCTTTTTTCTTTCCGTGAGTAAATAGTGAAAGGTTCAGTTTTTTCTTCTTCCGACCTATTCATGCTTTTCACGGTGGCTTGGCCAAAAAAGAATTACAAGAGCTACAGCTGTGCCTAACCTGCTTTGGTTTCATTCCCATTTGTTTTTATGCTTCTCTGTCCTCCTCCCAGCGCCGAAAGTCGAACTTGCCTTTTCCTTTCGCAAAGTAACGGTAAAGGGGGTCTCAACCAGCACGAAAGAATTTTGACTAGTGTGGATCCGAGGTTTGAAAAACAAACGTCAAGATGAGCCTTCATAATTTTATTTTTTTATTACACGATGCAATTAGCTATGATTAGTATTTAAATAAGGGCTCTTAGCCAGGCCCATAGACGCTGCATGTTCAGCTGTCCAATAGCATCACCCAACTTTCTCATTGCTGATGAGGAGTCCAACCTAGTTTTCTTTCGAATCCTTTAAATTTTCCAATCGAATAAGATGAATCCCATATCTTTAATCATTATAAAAATTGTTTACGTCAGCACCAGTCATCCACATGGCCAATTTGATGTCTATGTTAGCGATTTCCTACCAAAATTAACTGACATGACTAAATTGGCTAATTATAAAAAAGTTTATGATTAAATCGACCAAATTGAAAAGTTTATGATTAAATTGGTATCCATACAATACAATAGGTTTATAACTTTTTCTTTTTTGGGTAATTTTTGCATTTGGCTTCTGTTGCACATTAGTTTAGCATGTATTTCTTGGTAAGTTTAGGCCTTGCAATAAACAAATTTGCTAATATCTGCAAGATAAATTTGATCAAATTGTACTACAAGGACAAAATTAATGTAGCCTAGTTCTTCCATTAAGTGAAAACCATATAAGTACAAAGTAAAAGTAAACTCATAGAGGCTTTTAGCAAGATTATTGCTTCTTTGTTTATGCCAACAAATATTTCTAGTCATACGCCAAGACTATTTTCTTTATTGCTACTTTATACAAAAACTTTCTAAATAAATGCTTTTCTTCCTTATTTTCATAAGGGTTGTCTATTAAGAATAATACTTTCTTGATTTGTAATTAAAGCCCACTATGACCAGATCATGTTAGGGTTAATCAGTTTAGGGTGGGTTAGTTCCCACTCTATAACAAGGAATGGGACATAATAGGGTTAGTTCCCATCCCATGGAATTAGGAACCGACCATGTCTACCCTAGAATTGGACTGGATTGGACTAGCTAGTCTTGGTCCAATTCTCAAGTTGTCTCGAGGGCTAACAGTGTTATTTTCTTTTATTATTTTCAAGGTTTATGCAATAAAAAAATTTAAAAAAAAAATACTTTGGGCTTGTTCCGCTTGTTCGATCTAGTCCAATCCGCTCCATACAATTCCTCCCTTTGAGAACCAGACTAGTTATTCTTGGTTTCAAAATTTTGGAATTGGAAATCGAATTGATTCCTTTGGGAACTATTAAGAACCAGCTGGTCCGATTTAGTCCTCAAGTTAGATCGGGATTGATGCACGCCCCTAGATTATGTGCCACACATGTGGTTCAACACTAATATAATCAAACAAAAGGTAGTTGAGGATTAACAAAGGAAAATTCCCACAAACAATTAAAAAAGAAAAGGGAAAAATTTAAACTTCAAGAGAAATTTAACAGAATATTCCATATTTAGAGGAACATTTGCTAAATTTGTCTCGAATATGGAAGTGCAAGCCTTTTTTTCTAACCTATAAGTAAATGGTAAATGGTTTGTTTTCTTTTTCTTCTGACCAATTTATGTTTTTCATTGTGACTCGGCCAAAAAAGCACAAGAGCTAGAGACAGTGAAAAGAGCAGGTTTCTCTTTGCAACAAAGAATCACCTTAAGTTATGTGATTGGATACTTGATTTGTTTTCAATGTTAACTGTTCGTGAAATTCTAAACGCAAGTGCACGTATCGAACAAGTAATATAATGATGAGATAAAGTATCGTCCCACGGAGATCGATGATTAATAAACCAATTAAATACTAAAATAGACTAATTCTAAAATTTATCTAACAAATCAAAATATAATTAAGAATAAATTAAAAACGAAATTTGTAGACTAAATGCAGTTAATCGATCAGATAAATATGTTAGAGCATCCGATTTCACCATAACCACTATATATGAATTTCATATTGTTGTGAATACAAGAACGATATCAAACATGTGATAGCGGAATTTCCTAATCTATTTACTATCCTATCTCTAGGTATAGCAAACCTACTCAGCTTATTAATCCACTATATCTCTATGTGAATTAAAATAAACATGAGTACATTAAAAACTATGAATATTCCCGGTTTACAATGAGTCTTTTGGATCACCTTATCACCGAAAGCTACATAAATAACGCGGTATATTTCTATCCACGTTTAATTCATGGTTATATATTATAATGAGCAATTGCATATTATCACCTCTCAGTCTCAAACATGCACATCAGATCATTCAAGTGGTGGCCAATCACTCAAAAGCATTAAACACAATAATATATAACTCACATGAATAAAATCAATTGTAAAACATAAAAATCATGAAATTCATATCATCATGGTTATGGTGAAATCGGATGCTCTAACATATTTATCTGATCGATTTACTGCATTTAGTCTACAAAATTTCATTTTTAATTTATTCTTAATTATATTTTGATTTGTTAGATAAATTTTAGAATTAGTCTATTTTAGTATTTAATTGGTTTATTAATCATCGATCTCCGTGGGACGATACTTTATCTCATCATTATATTACTTGTTCGATACGTGCACTTGCGTTTAGAATTTCACGAACAAGTTTTTGGCGCCGTTGCCTAAAATAGGTAAAATAACTCTATTTTTATAGAGTTATCAAACCCCCAAACTTAACATTTTGCTAGTCCTCGAGCAAAAGTAATACATAACACATACTCAACCTAACAACCTTCTCCATGACATCTTTCCATAATTGCTCAAATTCACAATTCAAAGAAAAACACAAATTTCATCCAAACATTGAAATCGATTTATAAGTTAAGACCAATTCTCACCATATGATCCAAGTGTGTGTGTGAGAGTCCTCATCTTTTTCGAATTATATGCAATCCAAATAAATTCACATTAACATGCAACCTCTCAAAAATTCTCAATAATTATGACCAAATCTCATAGGTTTGCTTTTCATTCCTCTCTCCACTAATGTAAGCTAATTATCCAACCAAAAATCAATAGGACTTTTCTCGGGTTGTAATGTAAGGCTGGGCTAAAGGTGAGATAACGGGAATTTTAAGCTCAAATCACCCATCAACACGTTGATTTCTAGGATCTAATTAGAGCCAATGTCACTGTCCAATTTCACTCCTTCAAGATAATTTTTCTGCCGCCATATATCATCATTCTTTTTTTTTTTTCCTTCTTTTTTTTTTTTTTTGAATTGCTTTATGGTGGAGTTTCTCCCAAAGTCCCTCCTAATATAACATGAAAATTTCCAACCCATTGAGTATCCAAAAGGCTCACTCAATTGAAAGTTAGATAGGGAACCATAAAAGCAATTTTTTTTCTTTTTTTACAATCACCCCAAACAACCACTGCAATCACTTTTTTTTTCTTCTTTTTACTCCATCATTCCTCCCGAATTTCTATCAAGCTCAAATAATTTTTTTTTTTTATCCCAAAAGAAAATCAACGTGTTCATAGGGCATGGGATAAGGATATAATTTGATCACGGCTAGGCTAAACATATATAGGTGCCAATGAAAAATTGGGTAATAATTAAGGCTCAATGGGGTGACTAGGGATAAATAAATAAGGTTGGCTTGAAAGGCTCAATCGATCCAAAAACTGCCTATATCATTTTCTCAGTTAGATTTAGCTTAGGATTTCGCCTCAAGAGAAAATCAAACAAATTCTAAGATTTGGGTGAAATCTAAAAAAATCACACATTTCACATGAATGTTCTCTAGATTTACACATAATTCAAAAAGTAAGGACTTTTAGTGCTCAGTAAGTGGATCAACATAATCAGAATTAAGATTAACTCACACCTCAACTGCAAGTTTAAATAAAATTTAAATTTTCCTAAGAATCGCAAAAATTCACAACCAGGAAAGCAATAATGATAAAAAAATTATCTAAAAATTTGTCGCCCCCCCAAACTTGAATGAAGCAGTGTCCTCAATGCGAAAAATAGAATAGGAAGAAAAAAACTTCCCTGGTTGTAGGATAAGTCCATAGATGATCTTGATGATTAAACTCTTGAAAGGTGCTCCCTAAAAATTAACCTGGATAAAATAGAGAAAAGTTAATCTTTTTTTTTTTTTTTTTTTTGCAAAACGTAAACTTAAAAATAAATAAAAACATAATTAAAATGCTTGGGTTGCCTCCCAAGAAGCGCTTGCTTTATAGTTTTCAGCCAAACTATCTCGGATGTCGCTATTCTCAAGGATGAAGTTCAATGGTGGTCTTCTGCTTGTTGTAACCACCTTCAAAGTAGGGCTTCAAACGTTGACCGTTCACTTTGAATGTGCCCTCAGTGTCATGCGCAACTTCAACTGTTCCATATGGGAATACCTGTGTAATTGTGAAAGGACCAGACCATCTAGATCGCAACTTTCCTGGAAAAAGTTTAAGATGAGAGTTATAAAGTAAGACTTTTTGACCAATTTTAAACTCTCTTCTGAATATGTGCTTGTCATGCCATCTCTTTTTACGCTCCTTGTATAACTTAGAATTTTCATAGGCCTCATTGCGAAATTCCTCCAATTCATTCAGTTGCAATAATCTTTCTTCGCCTGCAAACTGCATATCAAAATTCAGAAATTTCAATGCCCAATATGCTTTATGCTCTAATTCCACTGGTAAGTGACAAGCCTTTCCAAACACTAGCCTAAAAGGAGACATCCCAATTGGAGTTTTGAATGCTGTCCTATAGGCCCAAAGTGCATCATCAAGTTTTATTGACCAATCTTTCCTAGATGCATTCACTGTTTTTTCTAAAATTCTCTTGATTTCCCTATTTGAAATCTCTACTTGACCACTAGTCTGAGGATGATAAGGGGTTGCAACCTTATGTGTGACTCCGTACTTACTCAAAAGTGCTTCAAACTGCTTGTTGTAAAAATGTGTCCCCCTATCACTTATGATTGCCTTAGGAGTGCCGAATCGGGTAAAAATATTTTTCTTCAAAAATTTCACCACAACTTTAGCATTATTTGTTGGCAATGCTACAGCTTCTACCCACTTAGACACATACTCCACAGCCACTAAAATGTATAAATTTCCATAAGAAGGTGTAAAGGGTCCCATGAAATCAATACCCCAAACATCAAATAATTCACACACAATAATGTTGTTTAAAGGCATCTCATTTTTCTTGAAATATTTCCAGTTCTTTGACACCTATCACATGAAGCTACATAGGAGTATGCATCTTTAAAAAGTGTAGGCCAATAAAATCCAGATTGTAAAATCTTAGCTGCAGTTTTTGTGGCACCAAAATGGCCTCCTGTCTCTCCATCATGACAATGATGTAGAATGTTTACCTTCTCTTCGTCTGGAACACATCTCCTTATGATTTGATCTGCACATACTTTAAACAAGAAAGGTTCTTCCCAAAAATAATTTTTAACATCAGAAAAGAATTTTTTCTTCTGTTGATATGATAATTCAGGAGGAAGAACATTACTTACCAAATAATTTACAAAGTCAGCATACCAAGAAATTGACTTGATGGAAAAAAATTTCTCATCAGGGAACTCTTCCAAAATTGGTCTTACCTCTTCCTTTGAATTTGGAATTCTTGATAAATGATCTCGCAATTAGATTTCCAGTCCCTTCTTATCTTTGATTTCCAAATCAAATTCTTGCAGCAATAGAATCCACCGATCAACCTGGGTTTTGATTCTTTCTTTTCAAGCAGATACTTAAGAGCAGAGTGGTCAGAATAAACTATAACTTTTGAGCCAATTAAATAAGAACGAAATTTATCAAAAGCAAATACTACCGCCAGAAGTTCCTTTTCTGTTGTTGAATAATTCAATTGTGCACCTGATAAGGTTCGACTGGCATAGTATATGGTTCGAAAAATTTTATTCTTCCTTTGCCCCAAAACAGCTCCTACTGCAAAATCGCTAGCATCACACATCACTCAAAGGTAAATCCCAATTTGGTGCTGCCATAATTGGTGCTGATATTAACTTCTCCTTTAAAGTGTTAAAAGCCTGCATACATTCAACGGAAAAATTAAAAGGAGCATCTTTTTCCAAAAGATTAGAAAGAGGTTTAGCAATTTTTGAAAAATCTTTTATAAATCGCCTGTAAAATCCTGCATGCCCCAAAAATCCTCTGACAAGTTTCACAGATGTTGGCGGAGGTAATTTTGCAATGACCTCCACTTTGGCTCGATCGACTTCTATTCCGTTTCGAGAAATTTTATGCCCAAGCACTATTCCTTCCTGCACCATAAAGTGACACTTCTCCCAATTCAAAACAAGGTTAGTCTCCTCACATCTTTGTAAGACCAAAGCCAAATTATTTAAACAAGAATCAAATGATAGGCCAAAAACGGAAAAATCATCCATGAAAATCTCAATATATTTTTCAACAATATCAGAGAAAATAGCCATCATACATCTCTGAAAAGTAGCTGGTGCATTACAAAGACCAAAGGGCATTCTTCTAAAAGCAAAAGTACCATAGGGACAAGTAAAAGTAGTTTTCTCTTGATCTTCTGGTGCAATAGGAATCTGATTATACCCTGAATATCCATCCAGAAAGCAATAAAATTCATGCTCTGCAAGTCTTTCTAGTATCTGATCAATAAATGGTAAAGGAAAATGATCTTTTCTAGTGGCATCATTCAATTTTCTGTAATCCATACACACACGCCACCCAGTAACTGTTCTAGTTGGAATCAATTCATTATTGTCGTTTTTCTGAACAGTCATACCACCTTTCTTTGGCACAACTTGTACAGGACTTACCCAAGAACTATCAGAGATGGGATAGATGATACCTGCATCAAGTAGCTTAATTACCTCAGCTTTCACTACTTCTTGCATCTTCGGGTTCAAACGCCTCTGAGGTTGGATAGTGGGTTTATATTGGTCCTCCATCAAAATTTTGTGCATGCAAATTGAAGGACTAATTCCCTTGATATCAGCTATTTTCCATCCAGTTGCACATTTATGCTCTCTTAATACTCTGAGCAATTTCTCCTCCATCGAATATGTCAAAGAAGAAGATATAATTACTGGTAAAGAAGAAACTCCATCTAAATAAGCATATTTCAAATGAGAAGGTAAGGGTTTGAGTTCAAGAATTGGAGGCTCTTCAATTGATGGTTTAGGCTTTGTAATTCGTTGTCCCAACTCCTCAAATTTAATTGCCTTTTGCCTTGAATATGGTGGAATTGCCTCCATGAAATTTGCGTACTCCTTTATCTCCTCATTCTGAATATCTTTGTCTCTTAGTTGAATCAGACATGCTTCAAGTGGATCTTCAAAAATATTTTCCTGAAAAACCTTACTCACCAACTTGTCAACTGTCTCAACTCTAAAACAAGAATTATCATCGATGGATATTTCATTGCTTTAAAAACATTAAATGAAACAAGATCATCTTGAACTCTAAGGATCAACTTCCCCGTTGTACATCAATAAGAGCTCTTCCCGTTGCTAGAAAAGGTCGACCTAAGATAAGTGGTACCTCAAAATCTTCCTCCATGTCAAGAACTATGAAATCTGCAGGAAAGATAAATTTGTCAACTTTTACCAAAACATCTTCCACAATACCTCTCGGATATTTAATTGATCGATCAGCCCGGTTGAAGTGACACCGTGGTTGCTTTTACCTCGCCCAATCCTAATTTCTTGAAAACAGAATAAGGCATCGATTAATACTTGCACCTAAATCACATAATGCTTTTTCAAAGTAAGAATCCCCAATAGTGCAAGGAATAGTAAAACTCCCTGGATCTTTTAATTTCGGAGGCAATTTGTTTTGTAGGATGGCTGAACACTCCTCATTTAACTTCACAGTTTCATAATCCTCCGAGTTTCCTTTTGTTTGCCAAAATCTCCTTCAAAAATTTTGCATAACTAGGCATTTGCGCTAAAGCATCTGCAAAAGGAATGTTAATGTGCAATTTTTTAAATACATCAAGAAATTTAGAAAATTGCTTATCTATTTTGTGCTTCGGAGTCGCCGAGGGAATGGAATTGGCGGCACATATGGCTTGGGATTATCTGGAAAAAGTTTACTCTTACTTGTCTCCTTTGATTGTTTATTGACCACCTCTTCCTTGTCTCTGACAATCTCTTCTTCTCCCACTTGTTTACCACTTCTCAGGGTAATAGCCTTTATGTTTTCAATAGGATTTTTCTTTGTGTTGCTTGGCAAAGAAACCTGTTGCCTTCCTGACATCATGCTTGCTAACTGGCCCACTTGCATCTCCAGATTTCTGATTGAAGCCTCTTGGTTTTGAAATCTCACATCTGTGCTTTTGATGAAGTCATGAGTTGTGTTAGCAAGTTTGGTGACTATGTCTTCCAAATTTGACTTTGACTCTTCTGATTGTTTGAACCCCGGTGGTCTCGTCACATTCTGATTGTTCCATGAAAAATTTGGATGATTGCGCCATCCCGGATTGTATGTGTTGGAGTAGGGATTATTCTGCGACCTGTTAAAATTCCCAACAAAGTTAGAATTTTCATGAGATGGTTTAAAAGTATTACCTACCTGACACTCTGTGCTAACATGTCCTCCACCACAAAAATCACATGTCAAATTGTGAATTTTCATCGATGAAACACTCATATTATCTAGCTTTTTGTTGAGTGTTTCAAATTGTGCAGCAATTGCAGCAAAAGCATCCACTTCATGAACTCCGCTAACTTTTCGCATTGGTAGTCTCTCGCAGGCCACCGATAACTATTGGACGCCATCTCTTCTAATAAATTGTAGGCTTCTTCTGGTGTTTTATTATTTAAAGTCCCCCTGCAGCTGCATCAATCATAGAACGAAGATTTGCACTAGAGCCATTATAAAAAGTTTGTACCTGCATCCATACGGGTAGTCCGTGATGTGGGCATCTCCTAAGAAATTCTTTGAATCTTTCCCATGCTTCATATAATGATTCATTATCCATCTGCATAAAATTAGTAATATCGTTACGCATCTTCGCAGACTTTGCGAGGTGGAAAGAACTTACCAAGAAATTTCTGAGCCATATCATTCCATGTAGTAATTGATCCTGCAGGAAGAGAAGAAAGCCAACTCTTAGCTTTATCTCTAAGAGAGATTGGAAATAATCTCAATCTAATAGCATCATCTGTAACTCCATTATATTTAATGGTGTCACAGATTTCAAGAAAAGCATCGATGTGAGCGTTTGGATCATCGCTTGGTAGCCCACTGAATTGCACCGATTGTTGAAGCATCTGAATAAGTGATGGCTTAATCTCAAAGTTGTTTGCTTGAATTGCAGGTCTTCTGATACTTGATGTGGTGCCTTGAACTGTTGGCGCAGCATAATCTCTTAAGAGTCTACGTGGATTTTCATTCTCACCATCTGCCATCTTAGCGTGATTTTTCTGTTCTCTTAGTCGCCTTTTGAATGTACGCTCGATTTCTGGATCAAGTTCAACAAGTTTCCCTTGTTGGCTACGTGTCATAAACCGATGTACACCCTGAAAAATAAAACAAAACGAAAGCTAGATTAAATTTAGAATTATCTGGTATCAATATTAATTAGTATTAAACAAACGATCCCCGGCAACGGCGCCAAAAACTTGTTCGTGAAATTCTAAACGCAAGTGCACGTATCGAACAAGTAATATAATGATGAGATAAAGTATCATCCCACGGAGATCGATGATTAATAAACCAATTAAATACTAAAATAGACTAATTCTAAAATTTATCTAACAAATCAAAATATAATTAAGAATAAATTAAAAACGAAATTTGTAGACTAAATGCAGTTAATCGATCGATAAATATGTTAGAGCATCCGATTTCACCATAACCACTATATATGAATTTCAGATTGTTGTGAATACAAGAACGATATCAAACATGTGATAGCGGAATTTCCTAATCTATTTACTATCCTATCTCTAGGTATAGCAAACCTACTCAGCTTATTAATCCACTATATCTCTATGTGAATTAAAATAAACATGAGTGCATTAAAAACTATGAATATTCCTGGTTTATAATGAGTCTTTTGGATCACCTTATCACCGAAAGCTACACAAATAACGCGGTATATTTCTATCCACGTTTAATTCATGGTTATATATTATAATGAGCAATTGCATATTATCACCTCTCAGTCTTAAACATGCACATCAGATCATTCAAGTGGTGGCCAATCACTCAAAAGCATTAAACACAATAATATATAACTCACATGAATAAAATCAATTGTAAAACATAAAAATCATGAAATTCATATCATCATGGTTATGGTGAAATCGGATGCTCTAACATATTTATCTGATCGATTTATTGCATTTAGTCTACAAATTTCGTTTTTAATTTATTCTTAATTATATTTTGATTTGTTAGGTAAATTTTAGAATTAGTCTATTTTAGTATTTAATTGGTTTATTAATCATCGATCTCCGTGGGACGATACTTTATCTCATCATTATATTACTTGTTCGATACGTGCACTTGCGTTTAGAATTTCACGAACAAGTTTTTGGCGCCGTTGCCTAAAATAGGTAAAATAACTCTATTTTTATAGAGTTATCATTAACCAAAATAAACGGGCTCATGTGAGTTTTTGACTGTTTAGACAGAAAGAGCTAAAGAAAAAGTAGCACACCCTTTCCTTTTGAATCAACTTAGAATTGTAAACGAAAAATTATTGGAAGTGTCAAAATGAAACTGATAACTTCATCTATATTACAAATTAAGGAGGTCCTATTTGATCATAATACTTCTTTCTTCCCTAAAACTTTTTCATTAGTTATTTCATAAATATTCTTTCAGGGAATGCCTAGATTACTAATTCTATATTATGATTCGTGTCTTCAATTTAAAATCTTTTCTATCTTATAAACAACTTTACTAAAAGGAAAAAGTTCAAATCTTGAGAAGGAAAAAAAAAGGTTATAACTTATAATGTCCAGTTGTGCCCATTTGTTGTGCATTTTCAAATAGTTATACAACTGGCCCCCTCCGCTGAGACCGACATATGTTCTGGACTAACACTTTCGCAGTACCTTCACAGCTCCAACTTCCGATCTGAAACATCATTGAAAAATTCCACAAAAGCTCATGCACTACGTTACCTTCATAAGATAGAATGATAAATGTGTAAAGTCAAACAAACGATAAATACGATGGAACTTTACCCATTATGAAACAATTTAAATCAATATTCTAGAGTAATTTTAATCGTACTTTTTCTCCCTTTATACAAATCTTCTTCGTTTCACTCTTTGGAAAGCAAGATTCAAAGCGGAGAGAATCATAGTGGTAGGAATGATGGGGTGATGAATGCAAAAACCATTGATTGGAGGAGGTAGAGAAAAAGCAGATGCTGATTTGAAAGTGAAGAGTTCTACTGGGCCCACTAATTCTGAGAAAGAGAAGGACGAAGACGACTGGAGTGTGAGAAAATAAAATGGAGGAACGAAACAAGAGGGGGCATTTAAGATGCAAACCACAAGGGAAAAGGATAATTATGTTAATTGGGCATTTGGCTATTTGAAAAAATGTCTTAAGGTTTGTCATATTACGCTATAAATTGCATTTTTTTTATATCTCCCAGTAAGTTTCTGTGAAGGAGAGGATCTGCAAAATAACAAAGACTAGGTTGGCTAGTAAGGCATGCAAACCACTAAAGTCGAAAAGCTCGACTGACCACCTAGCTGGTGGCAGACACCGCAGAATAATTCCTGTTCTCATTCTCTTTTGAAAACTCCGAACTGGTTTCGTAAATTTAAAGCCGAAACGGTTTTATTTCTCTTGGAAAAAAACAAATATGGCGTTCAGAGTTCTACTCAATTACAAACAGGCCACTAAGCGGGATGGAAGGTTGATGGTTGCATATTTTTCTTCGGAGAAGTCTCTCAATTTTAAGGCTAATGGCAGATTATCTTCTCTACCAAAGACACGAAGTTCGTCTAAGCAATCTATAGTACTTGCACACTCGCGCACGCTAATTCTGCCATAACCTGTTGAAGTCAAACTTTAACTTCCTCCAGAAATTGGTTTCTAACCTTAAAGAATTTGAATGAATATATTACAACTAAATCTGCACTTGTTTCAAACTCCACAAGAAGTTGCTCTTGAACCACGCCAACGACTTAAATCTCTGTGAAGTTATATGCAGCCACAAGCTAGTATAGATAGAAGCTGTTTCTGTTAGATTTGGACTAAGACAAAGAAACAAGTTCCCTTGAATTTGCGAAGAGGAGAGAGTGGGGTGCTTGTCTTGATTTGACCTAATTGAGCGAGAGAAAAGCTCTTGTGAGGGTGCTGTGCCTGTAAGAATGAGTGAATTGGATGAGTGTGCCTCGTGAGTTACACGTATGAGAAACAAGAGAGATGGTCTGAGTGTTATTTGTTCTCTTGAGAAATAAAATCAAACTTCTTTTGCTTTTGTGCCCATCAATGCTACACCCACAAAGCAAAACTAGAACATTTTCGTTCAACAAGTGATGTCACGACCAAACAGTTGAGACCGTTGTGTGTTTCAAGACTTGCGTATAAAGCTACCCAAGTTTTTGTAACATGAAAATTAATTTGGAGTAAATGTGACATGGATGTGCCGGCTTGTAATTTTTTTATGACATAAAAATTGATCTGGGGTAAATGTAGCACAAATATGCCCTTTCTTTTTTAGTTACTTTTCAATTATATGGAAAGTTTATGTTGAGTCCCCTCTTTGAAAAAAAAGTAGAGATTAAAACGAATAGCGATCATGGAAAAGATGAAGCTTAGATGACTATCGTATAAATTGGCGGGGATCATTTCATCCATCTTTTTGTACAACCCTTGAAATCTGATTACATACATCCCCATGTATTAATTAAGAACTAGTCCCCATTGACGGAGAAATGCGAATTGATTTTCATTTCATAAATATTTTAAATTTGTATATCCATGATTTATTCACTACAAATAAATTTTTATCTTACAAAAAATCTCAAATTAATACATCCTACTCAAATTCTGTCATCTACGTCAAATCTCAAAATGCTAATCAATGATAGATTTAGAGTAAATATGTCCTGGGCTCAGTTGAGATTTGTTATAAGACGATGATTAACTTGATATAAGTATATTATTAGTAACTGTTTAGAATTTTTTATTAAATTAAATTGTATAAAAAGGAAGTGCTGCTCAGAGTTTTACTCAGTTAAAAACACCCCATTGAGAAAAGAGGGAAGAGAAGGGAGACTCACGGTTGCAGATTCTTTTCTACATGTACCTCTTCACTAAGCAATCAATATAACCTTAGATTAAATCATTCCCAATCACGCCATCTATATAAAAAAATCATGAGTCATTTTATTTTAGCTCCAATTTCCATGAGCCATAACGTGAGAGAATATTGCATTTATTCCGGACTACAGTTTTGCAATACCTTTTATATTCTGTTACGGAAACAATTGAACCAAGAACTTCACAGCTCCTTTAATTTATGTTATTATAGCTCAATATCGTAGAGTGCACCCAGAAATAACTTTCAATCTCAAACTTAATTAAAAAAATCCACAGGATCTCGTGCACTCTGTTAAGTTAATAAGAAAAAATGACAATCGAGCAATATCAAACAAACAATAAACTGAAAATTTAATAAAAACTCCGGTGGTGACCAACTAGAAGAAGGAGGAAGGAGGAGGAAGAAGGAAAAAGAAAGAAAGAAAAAGAACAAATTAATAAAAAAAAATTGAAGAATAAAATATTATTGAAAAATTATCCACGTTAGTGTTGGCCGGTGTCCATGTCAATGCCGGTTGGCCAAAATTGACTGGATAGATTGAATTGGCATAATTGCAAAATGTTTAAAACTGAATTGGCCAAATTGCAAAAAAAAAAATTAAAATTGAAATGGCACAATTGCATTAAGTTTATGACTTTTTTGATAATTTTTCCCTAATTGTGAGAAAGAGCGAAATGATAGGAGTAAATGAAAATAAATTGAGGAACGCTAAGATACAAACCACTAAGGGAAAAAGGGAACAATATTAATTATTAATTAGGTAGTTGGGCATTTTGGAGGAGCGTCTAAAATTTTTCGCGCTCCACTATAAAATGAATTACTAGTGAACGGTTAAGCCAATGACTATAAGTCAAAAAAACTTCACTAGGGTTTGAAAGAAATGTTAGCATCCCCAAAAGTATCTTTTTGACCATTGAAGGGGGTGCATTCAAATTTGCCGGAGTTCCTTTTTGACCGATTGCTTAGGTGTTGTTTGCTTTATAGAAAATCATTCACTTTCGTTCTCACTCTCTTTTGAAAACACCAAACTGGTTTCATAAATTTAAAGCTAATCGGTTTATATCTTTCAAAAACAAATAAAAATGCCGTTCAGAGTTTTATTCAATTAAAAACACCTCGTTGATGGGGAAAGGAATGGTTGCAAATCATCTTCTCTATCGAAAACAAGTAGCTCTTCTCCGTACCTTTTCAAAATCTCACCCTGCAATCCATATTTGCACACTCACTCACCCTCTCTGTGCTCTATATTACCTTTTGGTGAAGTCAAACTTTAACTTTTTCTAGAAGTTGGTCTCTAATGTTAAAATAACTTAAGTGATAATTCTACAACTAAATGTGCATTTGTTTCAAACTCCACAATAAGTTGCTCTTGAACATCCTCAACAAGCAACTTATTGTGGAGTTTGAAACAAGTGAACTCTCTTGAACATTCTCAACAAGTTTTCGACCCAAAAAAAAAAAAAAATCCTCAATGGGTTACCTTTACATGAATTTATGTATAGCCCCAAACTAGTATAGATAGTCTATTTTCATTAGATTTCGACAAAGCACAAAGAAACAAGTTACCTTTAACTCCCAAAAAGGAGAGAGTGTGGTGCTTGTGTTGATGTGACCTGAGTGAGCAAGAGAAGAGCTCTTACGAGTGCGCCATGCCTATAAGATAATGAGTGAATCAGATGTGGGTGCAACGCGAGTTTGAGGGGTGAGAAGTAAGGGATTTGGTCTGTTAGTACTTTGTTCTCTCAAGAAGTAAAAGCAAACTTCTTTGCTTTCATGCCCATCAATGCTACACTCAACAAGTATCAAAGCTTTCTCAATTCAAGAAGTGATATCAAAATTAGATGGAATGTCCATATAAAATTACCTACAACATTCAAATGAAACTATTACTCCGTCAAATGAAATATGCATAGTGCATACAGGAAAAAAAGAGCCAAGGGAAAGATACTAAAATCAGTATTCTCTTTGAGTTGTGACTTGTAACTTGCAAGCCATGCTAGACAATATGATAACAATTCATTGGTGCAAACATTTTGGACAAGGCAAGATCAACTTAACTGTGAACATATTTAGGAACATTTTGTCAATGCATGCATCACCATACTCATTTGTCTATGCTTTTTGGAATATTTTGCCATATATATTACCTCATCTATTATATGCGGCCGCTATTTTTATTTTCACCTTAACTTTCAAGCTACACAAATGAACTTTCATCATTCATGGGCATGTAACAAAGTCTACTGAAAAAATCGATCTAAAATTGGAGCACAACAATGACATGAGGAAAGAAAGCTCGCAGAAGATTAGCTCAAGACTATGAGAAAAACTTTATTACAGAGGAAAATACTCATTGGTTTTTTGATTGATTATTAACTTAAAACTTGAACATGAGTGGCTTGTTGAGCACGTAAAAAGTAGATAATATAATTAGTAGTGCGATTGTTGACCGGCAAATGTAAGCACGTTAGTAGGTCCAAGTCAAAAGAAAGAAAGAATCTGGACTCCTCAAAATGGGATCTAGGAAGTGGACAAAAAAGAGGAAAAAACAAAAGTGGGTTTGGTAAGTACTTTGAATTATTTAGCGCGTTTGTTTGGGAATCTTTCCATGCATTTAGTTGAGAACAACTAAGCGTGGATGGTCATGGCTATCAATGTCTGTCAGGCAATAATTTTCTCTTAGGGCCTATTCACAATCATGGTATATTAATTTTTTGATAACTTCGCCTATGAAAATAGGCACAATAATCTCTCTTGAAATCAACATCGATAGAGGGCCGTCCCACCTGTCCAACGGATATATTGTTGGCGACCTAACAAAACCGCGTTTCTTATTTTAACATACCAGTGAATGCACGACCCAACCCCACAATTGTCCTCCTATATCTTTGTCCTCCCCAAGAGAAGGGAATACCCCCTAAGTATGTTATATCCTGAAAGACCTAGGGTCTAGTTGAAACTAGGATGAAAGCTTTTAAGGACATGTTTAGGTCCATATTTAGCGTGTTTGTTTGGGAATCTTTTCATGTATTTAATTGAGAACCACTAAGCACATATGGTCATGACTATCTATCTGTCAGGCAATAATATTCTCGTAGGGCCCACTCACAATCATTGTATATTAATTTCATGATAAATTCGTCTTTGAAAATAGGCGAGATAATCTCTATTGAAATCAACATGATAGGGGGCCATCTCGCTTGTTCAATAGATATATTGTTGGTGGGTTGACAAAAATGTATTCTTTATTTTGACGTACCGGTAAACGCACAACCCAACCCCCTAATTTTCCCCCTATATCTTTGTCTTCCCCAAGAGGGGGGAATACCCCCTAAATGTCTTATATCCTGAAAGACTCGCAGTCTAGTTAAATTCAAGATGAAATCATTCAAAGACATGCTTAGGTCCATATTTAGCGTGTTTGTTTGGGGATCTTTCCATGCATTTAGTTGAGAACAACTAAGTGCAAATGGTCATGGCTATCAATGTCTTTGGGCAATAATTTTCTCTTAAGGCCCATTCACAATCACGGTAGATTAATTTCATGATAACTTCGTCTTTGAAAATAAACGAGATAATCTCTCTTGAAATCGATATCGATAGGGGGTTGTCTTGCCTATCCAGGAAGCAGGTGTCTTGCGACACCGATTGGGGGCCATCCTGCCTCTCCAACAGATATACCATTGATGGACTGACAAAACAGTGTTCCTTATTTTAACATACTAGTAAACACACAACCCAACCCCACAATTTTCCCCTTATAAGAAAAGTGTCTTATATCTTGAAAAACCTGGAGTCTAGATAAAATCAGGATGAAATCTTTTAAGGACATACTTAGGTCTATATTTAGCGTGTTTGTTTGGGGATCTTTCCATGTATTTAGTTGAGAACAGCTAAGCACGGATGGTCATGTCTATTAATGTCTGTCGGGCAATAATTTTATCTTGGGGCCTATTTTTGATAACTTTGTCTTTGAAAATAGGTGAGCTAATCTCTCTTGAAATCGACATCATGTATGACAAATAGAGATTGCCCCGGACATACTCTTTTGCATACGATACTTGGTCAATTGCACAATGTACACCTTCTCACGTTTCGATCTCAATAATAGATTTTCACCCTTTATTATCCCGGTAAGTTGTTGGCAAACGAATTATAATTACTACAGTTTCCCAAAAAGCATTTTGGCTTGATTAATTAAGGCAATTGACTTTGATTTCCACCTTTGCATATTGAAGCTTTATAACTTGTTCAAATGGCACGAGGTCGTTTTGGTATTGTCCATATATTAGCTAGCATAGTTTGTTGTCCATGGTGATTATTGATAATAGCTGTTAGATTCCAATTATTACGTGTAGATTTACAAAGAAATTGGCTCTTGAACAGTTAAAAATACTACATATTGGAAGGATGGTTGAGGCGTGATATGTTTCATGGGGCTTAATGACTTTGTCCTTTCGCAATATATTTTTGTGTATAAATCCTTACTTTTATAAACAAAAAATAAGACTCCGCAGTCCAGCCTATTTCTTTAGAAATCTATTTGATAACATCAACTAATTTTTCTATTTCTCAAAATAGAAAAGTAGTAAAGAGAGTAGATTTGAAACAGAAATAAGAAGCAGAAAAATAGCCTTTTGTTTTTAGGAACAATTTCTAGAAATAAGTCATTTTCTTTCCTTTCTTTATTTTCTTTTCTTCTTCTTCTTCACCACTCATCGTTGTCGCCACCAGTGCTGCTGCCGGTCAACAAAGCATGTTTGGTAACATTTTCGTTTTGAGGAATAATTCCTTTTCAAAAATAGTCATTTTCCATTTCTATTCTCTGAAATGATTTCTTAATAAAAACGCGTTTAGTAATTATACAAAATTTTTATTTTTAGAAAAAAAAAAGAATAAGAATGAGTGTGATATGACCTGCATTTTTTTTTTGTAACGTAAAATTTATTTTAATTTTTAATAATTTTTTTAGGTTTTCTTTTTCCCTCTCTTCTTCTTCTTGGTCCAACGACCAATGGAGGCATTGGCCAGCAAGGCAAGCAGCATCATGGAGTGGGGGGCAGCAAACGATGAGGAAGAAGAAGAAAAAAATGACTTATTTCTAGAAATTATTCCTGAGAACAATAAGTTATTTTTTTTTCTATTTATTATTTCTATTTCAAATCTATTCTTCAGCTACTTTTCTATTTCATAAAAAAAAAAAAAATTAGTTGATGTTACCGAGTGAATTTTTTTTCTTTTTCTTTATTCCGAGAAACAAAAAGAGCAAAAAAAAACAAAAAAATAAAAAATAAAATAGCCAAGTTACTATGTAGGACCTAAGTAACTCATGGAGATGATTAGTCTAGACTCTAGACCACACCCGGAGCATCTTTTCCTAAAGAATGCCGTCCAAGGTATTTTATAGTTGCCTGATTGTCCTTTGTCTTTCGAACTTTATGTGCATTTTCAAGTGATGTAAGACTTTTGCGTTACCTTGGACGACTCAATTATGCATACCAACTGCTGCGATTGTAAAGTATAGCTTAATTTAATTTGTGTTGTCAGGCATTAAATGTAAAGAATTGGTGGCGTTACACTTTAAATTTTTATACAAATGAGTTCTTAGCATCACCATGAATTTTTTTTATTTTTTATTTTTTGACTGTTGAATGAGGTGCGTTCAGATTGTTAATAATGTGCGTTTTTTACTCGGTGCTGTTTGCTTTAAAGAGAATGGTCCCCTTTCCTGTTATCACTCTCTTTTTAAAAGAGGGCATTTATGGGAAAGAGAGCCCAATGGTTGCAGCTTCTTTTCTAAAAGAATTCCCTCCTTTTTAAGACTAATAGCAGGTTTTCACTCATGACCCACTTTGAAAGATCCCACATCTTGTCGGCACTTAGATCTTTGTCGACAAATCATATAGACTTTGCGTAAAAAATATAATAACAAAAAGGAAAAGGAAAATAAGGGGGAAAAATGCAAAGATACAAAGAAGAGAAAAAGAGAAGAAGAAAATAGTCGAAGGGTCCAATTGGGTCATGAAGGAAAGGCCCTGATCCAAAAAGCCCGGTTCGCTCGGCCCACTAACCCAGGCCCACGAACTCAATCCATTAGCCCAATCAAAGATCAGAACCCATTAAGGCTCGGCCTGGCAACCTTTTGGGATTGTTCAGCCTCTCTTCATTCCGGCGGATTCCACGTTTCTCAGTTCTGTTATGTTCCCACGAACGCACCTACTCCTTCCTGTTCAGTTCTTCCCTTACTGCAATGGCATGGAAGTTAAGTCACCCTCTTCTTCTCTGATTTTCCATGCGCGATTCAATCAGTAACATTGATTTCTCCATGTTCTTGCTTTTGTCACTCACCG
Source organism: Eucalyptus decipiens (assembly GCA_014182575.1). Classification (NCBI taxonomy): domain Eukaryota; kingdom Viridiplantae; phylum Streptophyta; class Magnoliopsida; order Myrtales; family Myrtaceae; genus Eucalyptus; species Eucalyptus decipiens. Next base: position 42,096,943 of record CM024611.1, on the reverse strand, counting down.
GGGTATGCCTCAACGCATCTCCGATTCTAATGATGCTATCTACTCAGGAGCTCAACTCCAGTCTCAGGATCCATATTCCTTCTTTGCCGAGCTTTTTCCTTCGATTATTTTGGAACTTCCTAGATTGTCACCGAAGTCTGGTCTCTTCAGATTGTCAAAGATCTCGTTGAATGGGGTTTTCTTGGTTCTGCTCTGTAAATCCGATCAGAGTGCTCGAAGCACTCGCGGCCCGTTCAATTCTCCTTCACTGCCTTCAATCATCATTGCCAACGCATCCATTGCCTCCTCTGACTAGTTGAACGACCGAATGTGACCGATGATCGCTTCTAGCTAAGGTGAAAGCTCCCTGCTCTGTTTTTAAGTGTTACGAGTATAAGATAGAACCCGAGGGCTTCGTTGTTGCTAGCATGAAAATTGTTCACGATCGAGACTATACTAACGAGTTAGAATCTAGCTTGATGATCTTTACTGATTGGGTTGTGATTCTCACTATCTCATTGTTACGTTGTGCCTTTCGATTGGATGCTCATTAATTGTTTGGTGAAATGCCTGAGTCGTATTAAGTATGAACATAACTTCGAATCTGATTGTGATCATTCTGTCTGCTTGATTGATTCTTTATACTGGTTGCATAGGTTAATTAAATCTAATTGATATTCACTTTTGAGTCCATTCCCGAAGGTCTCAGTCTTGATGCGCTTCCGGTGTTCGCAGGCAATGAGTTTGACTTTGTCAAATTAGCTAAAAAAATGTTGATGTGCTGAATTAAAAATACTCGTTGATGGTCACTGATGCATCCATGAGGCATAAACTCACCATCTGGACTTATACATTGGAGCGCAGATCTCATTTGCTATACATATCTTTTCCTGAGAGGGAATTCCGGATCATGTCTTTTCTGTGAACGAATGTGCTGAGATTCTGTCTTCTGTATTTTGCATAAAGTACTTTAGGATGATTGTCAAGAGTCGCTTGAGCTTACATGTACTTTAGGAATCATGGTTGACTATGTTAATAAAGGAAGCATCCTCATTAGTGTATTGACTTTATGCTTTGAAAATCATTTCAATATTCCTCCCTCAGCTTGGTCGGTTCTATATGAGACCAAGGCTGTTTTGGCATTAGTTGTTTGTTATTAAAGCTCTAAGAGCATATACATGAGTATGGATACCCCCGACAATTGATATACATCTATTTCTCGTCAAATAGGATCCTTCTGAACTTGAACCTGCTAGAATTTACTTTGTGGCTTACTGGTCATGACTGTTTTGATGTCAATTTAGTTCCAATTTGGTCTTAATTTGGTTATGCTTGCATGTAATTTTCATACAATGAGTGGGCAACGAGTGGCTGTGAAGAATACATGTCAATTTTGACGAAATAGGTACATGGCCATGTTTGATTATGCTGGAATGAAATTTGGACTTGCTGGCTTAAATAATTGGAGTACAATTTGGACTTTTTGTGATGCCATTTTTATCATATGAACATGTATGACGATTTAGGAGAATGTTATGGTGAATTGGTGATAATTTTTTAGCAAATGAACCATGATGCTGTGCCTTGAAACTTGCTGGATTTTTATTCATCACTGCTATTCTTGCTTTCGCCACCTCAATTTGATGATGATTTGATGGACATTGGCTCTCATCTTGATTGCACTGGCTCATCATATGCTTTTGTGGGAAAACATTAAATCGATTACATGCTAGTTTGTTGTAAAATGATTTTGTGTCTTGGTCATGAATGCCTTGATCAGTGCTGGATGGTTGCTGGACATGACCAAACATCATTTATTGAACGTGAATTTGGATAAACTTAGCTCCGCTCGACTTTTGAGCCCAAAAAAGAAAATTTAAGAAATGATCGAGGGCTAAAGTACACCGCAATTATCAAAACTTGGTATGAATGGATACTAAGTACCAAAAGTTCCAAAAGGTACATTCAAGTGTTTTTTTTTTTTTTTTTAAATTGAAATACTTAAGTGCCAACTCCGGCGATGATAACCAGAAATCTGATGTGGCTTATTTTAAAAATAAATGTAGTCTATATAGCTCACCGGAGTTGTCTACTCAGTAATCAAAGTGCAAAATGATATCGTTTTGCCCAAAATTTGATTTTTAATATAAATATTAATTAAATTAAATTAAAAGGGGGGGTGGGGCAGCGTTTGGCCCTCGCTGTTGCCACCGCCCCACCATTGCCAAAAAGGCTGACAACAATGGGGCAATGGTTGGTTGGGTGATCGGGCCCAGACAAGTAGGTGGCGACCCTGGCTGACTGCCAGGCCCTCCCCTAAATCTAGGGTAAGGGCTCATGACCCTACCCTAGATTCGGTGAGGGTCGCCGGCCCTTACCCAATTGGGCCAAAGGCCGTTGTTGGCTAGGGTGTGCTTGCCTAGCCTTGCCATAGCTAGCGACGGTCCTTGGCCCCTTTGGGTGAGGGCTTGTAGGCCCTCGTTAGCAATCGGCCAGGGTCGTCGACCATTGGCTGAGGCCCAAAAACCTCGGCCGACCCTTGCCTCACCGTCACTAGCCTTTTTTAACGATAGTGGGCCAACGGTAGCAACAAGGGCCATAAAGGCCCTTGCTGATTTGCTCCCCTCCCCTCCTTTTTTTTTTTTTAAAAAAATATTTTAATTTAATTAATATTTGTATTAAAAATCAATTTTTGGGACAAAACGACGTTGTTTTGAGACAAGCTAGCAACGTTAGTGTCACGTGGATAATTTTTTTTTTAAAAGTAATTGTCACATCAGCGTCGCATGAATATTTTCTTAAAAATAATTGCCCAGTCAACAAAAAAAGTCGTTAGAAAATGGGACGTCAATATTTTGGCCGGAATTTCTCACTGTTGGCACTTAAGAGTATCTTTCTTCTTCAATTTTGACACATAAGTGTATCTTTTGGAAGTTTTGGACTTCACTGTTCATCCATGTCAAATTTTGGCACTTGGGATGCCCCTATCGCCTTCCACGCTTGCTCCGTCACGTCTTCTCCAGCATGCCCCGAAACCAACGGCGTCCATTAAACCCAAAACAACAGAACGCCAACTATCCTATATTAAATCAAGGATCACTCGATCCTCCAACGACCACCATCGGCTATTGGAGCGTCTTCATGAGCGATTTGTGCTCGACCGACCCGACTCAAACCAAACCGTTACAGACCCTAACTCCTCCATTAGTCGAAGTCCGAGCAACATGGAGTTGTCCTCGGCCAAGCGGACTCCCAGCCCCTGTAAACGTTACCCCTCCACGAACCTGTCACGACACAAACAAAGGATGCGCGAAACGACCTATGTTTCCCTAAGCAAATCGAACTCAAGAAAAAGTTTGCGGATCTAGTTGAGGCATTTTCACAAACAGGCGACGTGCGACACTGGTAATGGAGTTTTCGACTCGAACGGGACTTGAACCCGCGCTGGGTTCTCGACGGAAGACAAGCAGAGATAGATGACAACAGAGCATAGGACCGATGGGGGCGGAGATCGGGTGAACCGGACGGCCACGAGCTCCGGCCTGGCGCAGTCAAAACAGGACAATAGCAGAGCCGAGGCTTACCTGTTCGGGGCCGGGAGAGGTTGTCGGACGGGTCCGCGTGTGGCCGAGATGTTTGGAGCCCTCACCCTCTCTCTGTCGCCCAAAATTAAAAAAAAAAAAAAAAAAAAAAAAAAAAAAAAAAAAAAAAAGCTCTCCTCTCTCCGTTTCTCAAGCTCTTCCCCGAAACCCTTTTGGCTGATTTTCTTTCTCTTCAAAGACTACAGGCTGGCGTGCATGGCTTCTACGCCGCCACTTGCCATGGTCGACCGATCCCCGACCCTAGGATTGTGCCGCGGCCCTGCTCGCTACATTCCTCGCCGATATGCTTCGTATGTCGCCATTGCGCGCGACGTGAGGAAAGAACAAGACCCGCTCGTGGGCCGGCCCGCGTGGGTTAAAGAAAAAGAAAAAGAAAAACGAGCCGAGCTAGGTTCCATTTTTTAAAAATAATAATAATTTGTTATTTTTTTTTTTTGTAAATTTTAATACTAGTAATGCGAATACTTTTAATATCTATATATATATGTGACTGAATTTTGGTAGATTTTGTAATTATTCTACCACTCATAGCATTGTACCTTCTTCTTCTTTTTTTTTTTTTTTTTTTACAATTGATGTACTTTTTAACCTTAACAATCACTTTTCTAGCGATGTATTAATGTGGTGGACACATGATAGTGATGAGTGAACATGTGTAGCTACATGGCATCAGAAAACTTAACCACATTTTCACCATGTCAGCATTTTAATGGAAGATTTTCAATTTATGCGGAATCTAGCAAAAATGCATCATTAGATTGAAAAAAAAAATGGTAAAGTTTCCTGCTCTTAATGAAAGAAATCAAAATTCATTGGCTTGGTAGCAAGTACGCTAAAGCTCAGTAAACGTCCATAAGATTTATGTTGAAATTCTTCAAGGTATTTGTGCTAGGAAAGTTAGATAACTTTCTAGAAGAGATCTTGTGCTCATCTGCGTTCTCCCAAAATTTTGTACAAGCTTACAATGTATATCGACTATCACCCATCTTGAATTAAACTTCTATCAAAATCTGGCGTTGACATCCATCAGATGTCTCGAAACCTCTCGATAGTCAATTCGACCACTTCTTCAGGGTTGCGACAACACACAAAGAACGAAAAGTTCACATTGGTGACTCGAAGAAACATAACCTGAAGATCATTTTAACTCATACACAAAAAAAAAAAAAAAAAGAACTTATGGTCTATTTTCCCCCACTCAATGCCTCTGGCTATGATGAACTACAAGGATATGCTTGAAAGGATCATTTGCCATTAGCTCTTTGATGAACAAATATTTAAAATCCATGGATCTATTCAAATTAATATGTTGATTGCTACAGAACTTGAATTACGAGATAAGCAAATTGGGCACGAGTTCCTAACAAAATCTTGAGAAATCAGGAAATTTCACTGGAAATTTCACCTGCCAGACTTATATATGACCTACGTAACTTTCTTATTACTAAAGAGTCCATTCTAGTTACTTTCAACTTTTTCAAATTTCCAATTGAATCCGGTAGATTGACGGTCTTTAATATTTCAACTCCAACTAAACCAACAGGTTTATTTTTCACAAGGGTATGGAAGCTCCTTTATCACAACACCCACATCAACATGGTTGTGTAAGCTTTAAGCCCTTCAGGAGAGTGCGGAGGCACCTCTATCTCCTATGTCACGCCCCGAACATCGAGCGCGTCAACATCCCACCATGGTTATTCAAATGCGACGTCCAAGGTTAAGTCGCCGACCCAATCAAATATTTAATGCACATGCGGAAGCGTATTATAAAACCCCTGACAATAAAATAAGGGATAGAAAAGCAGGAAGCAGAATCACCATATAACACTCTCATAATTCAACAAAATTACAAACAGAGATCTACAGCCAAAAGTCTACAAAAGACCGGCTCTTAAAAATGAATTGTCCTACGACCTACAAGTCGGACACGTACTCCATTCCTCATGACTTCACCTCTTCAACTCCTCAAGGCCAACCAAAGCTATCTAGCTGATCCATCCATCAGGGACCTGAAATTTTGATCCCCAAACCGGGATGAGATAATGTCTCAGCAAGTTCAACCCCCTAAATCCCTATTAGAAAGAAAATACACCCCGGGTGGCCTAGCTACATTCACACAGATAACTTACCTCGCCTTCTTGCCTTCCTGCAGGTTAGTACAATTCATATCACCCAAGCACCAGTAATGATAAGAATGTAAGCCATCGGAACACAATCAATTTCACTTAATTTCACAATCATAGCAAGCGTTCCATGTCATCATTATCCACTGCCACACAAGGGCACAGCCTACTCGTAGGTCGGCTATCTACTAACATTACGGCATTTCTAGAAGAATAAAGGTCCAGTCGGTCTCGCCACTACTGCGACCAAGCCACGTCATTCTCTTGACGGCATTTCTAGAAGAATAAAGGTCCAGTCGGTCTCGCCACTACTGCGACCAAGCCACGTCATTCTCTTGACGGCATTTCTAGAAGAATAAAGGTCCAGTCGGCCTCGCCACTACTGTGACCAAGCCACGTCATTCTCTTGACGGCTTTCTTAAAGGTCCGGTCGGCCATTTCTAGCGACCATATTCTCTTGGTCTCTTGACGGCAATAATGGTCCAATTGGCCTAGCCACTACTGCGACCCGAGTCTTTCAACCAGCACACAACAATTCAATAATCAATTGCACAACTCATCACTCAATTTTTAATATCTAATCATCAAATTCATAATCTGAATACACAGCAGCGATCAGCACAAAATTCTGAGAATTTAGGGTCCCAAAATAATTTTCGGAATTTATTTAATAATTAAATTTATTCCAAAAATTAATTAAATAATAATATCCCTATCTTTCACAATCCACACTCGATTTATAATATCCAATCATCAATTTTAAAATCTGACTACACAGCAGTGATCGGCACGAAATTCTGAGCAACCGGGGTCAAAATAATTTTTTTTCCGTTTTTTTTAAATAAATAATAATATTTTAATAATTTCGGATTATAATATAATATTATAATTTCCAGAATTTCGAAACATTTAAATAAATCAAAAATAAAACCTATTATGTCACATCAATGTTTATCATTAAATAAACTCTCTTAGCCTTTAATTAAACATGGTTTAAATTAAACAAACATCTTAATCTAATTCACAATTAAATAAACTAAACTAATCACCTAAGCTTACTTAACTTAGGCTAAGCACACTTAGGGCATCATTAACCGTCTAATCAAGGTTTAGTGAGCTAAACTCACCGGATTAGCGAGCCGAGCGAACCAAAACGACGAGGACGACGCGAGGATCGACTTTCCTCAAGGCGGGCCGAGCATCCGGGCTCGGGAAGGCGGCCAAAACGGGCCTAACATCCGCTGAAATACCCATTTCGTTTGCTGCTGTCCGCTGCGATTTGAGGCCGAGAAATGGTAGATCCGGGGCTTGGATGAGATGGAGAAGGACCGGGGAAGGTTGAGGGGTCGAACCGGGCCTAGGCGAGACCCGAACGGTGGCCGGAGGTGGCCGAACGGCTCCGGCGTGAGCTGATGCAGCAGCTGCGACGCGAGTTGAGGCGGAGCGGAGAGGCGAAGACGACTCGACGGCGGGCCGGCGAGCACGCGGGTGGCGCGGGGCAGACGCACGACGGTGGCGGCGACGGCGACGACGGCATGCGGGCGGGAGTGGACGGCCATGGCTGTTCTAGCTTCTTCTTCTCTGAAATTTCTTTGATCTTCGCACAACCATGGAGGAGAGAGGGCGACGGGAGAGGAAGGAGGAAGACGGAGGCATGCGGCCAAGGCGGAGCGGCGACGGCGGCGGAGAGCTCCGGCGTCGGGCGTGCGACGTCGAGCTCGGCTGGTCTGCTGCAAGAGACCTCTCCCCCCCCCCTGCACGGTTCAAAACATGGAGGAAGAAGATGAAGATGGAGAGAGAGAGAGAGAGAGAGAGAGAGACCATTCCCTTTTCTTTTCCTTTTTTCTTTAATCCCACAAAAATGGCCCACCATGACCTCATAGATGATGTCATACTCCACTCACTCAATACTCCCACAACCTTATTCCAATGGGTTCAATTCCATTTTCCGCCGGGGTCCAATTCTTGTACATTCAATTTCTTCAATTTTTCTTTCAATTCTCTTCTAATTGAATCTAATTAAAATCCAAATTAAATCCACAAAAGTTATCCCATTATCCTAATAAGATGTGTGACATGACCGGGCTTCCAATTTCTAAATTATATCCCAATTTTTACGGTTGAATTCAATCTGGTGCGATTTCAGTGCGCCTAATTCACTGAGTAGCTTTTGGGGAAAATTTCCTTACATCCGACCCGAGGGTGATCAATCCCTAAGTCCGACGCATCAAAATCCCTTAATTGCTTTACTCAATAGACCAGTTCTCTCGTGAGTGGCCGACTCAGAGAGACGAACTACATGCACAGATGAATTGCCCGACTCAATTGACTGAAAATAAAATTGAGGAAAATCGGGATGTCACATCCTAGCACTCCCTTAATGACAAACCTGCAATCTTCACTAACCTCCCAATAGAGTGCAAAGTTCAATTTTCTAGATTCGATTGACAAAGCGCAATAGATTTAAAAAAATTTGGACAATTTTCCTCTTCTGTTGTGATGACGTGATTAAGTAAAAGTTACTACTAAGTGTGAAGTGGGTATTACCTATCGTGTCATATTGGGTTAACCCAACAAGAATTGGAAAATGCCTTGCCGGGGTGGCGGTTCGTTACGCGGGTTATCGGGTGTTGGGTCTAGCTTTCACTAACTTCCAAGGCAAATATTAGCAAAAAATAGCCAAAAATATTTGGAAATTTCAAGGGAGTAAATTTTATCCAATGAAATGTAAGTATTGGGCTTGCTAACCAAAAAGTCGAGGAAAATTACCTTTCAGTATTTTTAACATTAAGATGCCATCCCTTTATATGGGCAACCTCTACAAGGGCATTTTCCCACCGCTTCAATTCCTCGGAGGCAAACTTCATCTTGTGCTCAGATATAGCTCTCTTGTACAATTGGGTTTTGAGCTTAACATAAGTAGGATCCACGTGATAGAAAATGGGGAGTATCACTTTCTTCCCCTTTGATTTTGATGTGCATTCTACCATGTGTGCAACCTCACGAAAACACCACGAACTGCTAGGATAACCCTTAGAGAGGATAGGTATGTAGGTTCAAGTCTTGTCAATCGCTTTCAAAAGCTCTCTACCAATTTCTTCACCCTTTTGGAGTTCTTTGTCATCTTAGAAAACATCGACTCTAGCGCCCATCAACATGGTACAAAGGAAAGAAGCAAAATCCCGACGCATGTCCGGTCCCCTAAAATTCAAAAACACATCATACTCGAATTTTGATTTAGTTTCCATGCTCAGGATTACCTCGAGCTCCTCTTCCTCTTGATTTTGGTCAGTCGTCTCAGAATCCTACCAATGAGTATAGACTACAGCCTTATGAGACTTCAAAATAGTAATCTCACCAAACAAGCACAGCCAATTGCATCCAACATTTTTAAGTGCAAGTTTCTTTCCCTCGCTTCAAGGTCTGTCAATTTTTGTAAAAACACTTAACATTTATTTAAATATGAAGTGAAGTAGATTATGTATTTACAGTTCACCTGACACGATGAAGTTGAGAATGTCATAAAAGCGGCGCCTCGATGGAGTCCAATTTGCGGCCAATCATCTACTATTGCATTCACCAGCAATATAACCACGGCCTGTAAAAAGAGCTAATTGCGACAAGACTTGATGAAAGAAGATCCGACTAGCGCTTCTTGAGGACAAGTGTTTCTCTTTGGCTCTGCAACCAAAATGAAGAAAAATCAAGAAACGTGGGGAGGATGAGGGTGATTTTGAGAGAAAGAGAGGAAAGACAGGAGTTAAGATGCAAGCCACTGGGGAAAAGAGGAACAATATTAATTGGGCAGTTGGGTATTTAAAAAAAAAAAATGGGTAAGAATTTATTGCATTACACTGTAAAATGAAATTTTTGTTTCTCCTGATAAGTTTCCGCGAAAGAGCGGACCCCAGAATAGTAGCAATCAAATATGCAAACCACTAAAGTCCAAAAAAAGCTGCCCTGACTACCCGAGAAAGCGGTCGGGGCATGGTCAGGAGCATTGGGGTTGGAACAAGGTGCATCCACAGCTTCCTTTTTGACCGTTTTCCCCCCTCTTTTTAACTGTTTACTCAGTGTCTTTTTGACCGATTGGTAGGGGCCGTTTGCTTTCAAGGAAATCCTCTTCCATTTCTCCGTTCTCATCCTCTTTTGGAAATGCCAAACAGCTTTGATGAATTTAAAGCTGAAACTGGCTTATTTATTTATTTTTTTTAAAACAAACAAAACTGCGGTTTCAGAGTTTTACTAAATTGAAAACACGCCATTGAGCGGGAACGGAAGTTGATGGTTGCAGATTCTTTTTTATAGATATCTCTCATGCTAAAGACTAATAGCAGATCATCTTCTTTACCAAAAACACGAAGCTCATCTCAAGCTTCTCGAAATCTCGCACTGCAATCTTATATTCACTCGACCTAACCTTGCTCTAGATGACCTCTGATGCAGCACTAGGCTAAGGCTTGTCCGAGAAATGAAACCACATCTGTATTGTAAATTTGCAGTTGCAAATAATCCAACTAACGTAATATGAATTAGACCTAAGACAATTCCAAATAGAAAAATTTCAATCATTTCAATTTTTTTGAAAGGGAAAAAGGAGAGGTAATATTTATCCCTACATATTAATCCGCATTGCCCATGAGTCTCAATGACCACTAATTGGAAATTGACTTTCTAAGGAACTATAGAGTCTATGGGGCTGTTTGTTTAAATTTGTTTCTATTCCTCGCAACACAAATTTTTGTTCTTTTGTCCCGGGGAACAAAAAAAGAACAAAAACGCATTTGATTACACTTTTGTTTTCAGGAACAAAAAATCTATTTTTTTTTGTTTGTTTTCAGGAACAAAAATTTATTTTTTTGTTCCTGGGAATAGATTTGGAACAGAAATAAAAAGTAAAAAAAACTTGTTTCTTGTTCCCAGGAACAATTTCGAGAAACACTTATTGTTTTTTCTTTTTCTTTTTTCTTTGGCCGGTCGCCGGCCTCAGCTATGGCCGACGACTGGCCGTCGAGGGCCAGTGACCTCGCCGAAGTGTCACCGGCCTCGTCGGGGGCCGGTGAGCCTCGTCGTGGTTGGGCAATGCTTTGGTCCTCTTCGGCCGGTCGCACCCATGGCTGAGGCCAGCGACCGGCCAAAACGAAGAAAGAAAAAAGGAAAAATAAAATAAAAAAATATTAAAAAATTAAAAGAAATGAAAAAATTATACAAGTTTACCAAACACGTTCTTTTGTTCAAAAATTATTCTCTAGAATAGAAATAGTTTTTTCTATTTCTATTCCGGGAACAATTTTTGAATAAAAACGTTACCAAACGCGCCCTTTAAATAACATAGAAAGATTATCGATAAGTCATATGAACGCATGAATCTGCTTCCTCGGCTTGTCTTAATCAAAAGTTGACTTGGCTTTTTCACGATCCTTTGTTTTCAGTTGCGTCTCCACACTAACGCACTATCGTTGGTGAAGGGAGTGCATCGAACTTTACTGAGTCAAGCTCGAACTCACGCAGCAAGTTCCTCTCTATTTTCCTCATTGAATCATCCTTGGGCTTTGCTAATGATGTTCAGCCCATGTTTTCTTTTTTCTTTTTTCTTTTTTCTTTTCCCATTTGACCATGCGGTGCGCATCAAATGGACGTGAGGGCTATCAGCTAAGGTCAGGCGTGTGTCTATGTTGACACCTAAATTTTGATTAGATTTTAATTAGGCCTTAATTTCTCTATTTATGTATTTTTCCTTTTTTCGGATAATAAATAATAGATAATAATAAGAGAAAACAAAAAAAATAAGCAGCCAAAGGGGGCTGCTTATTTTCCAGAAAAATCAAAACATAAAAAATATCCCATATTTTCCCAAAAAAATAAAAAAAAATCAGAAAAAGCCAAAAAAATGATTTATATTTTCCAGAAAAAGACCAAAAAGTCCAAAAATCCCTTTTATGTTCAAAAAATAGAAAAATGTCCAAAAATGTTTTTCCTCCACAAATGCATGGAAAACCCCTCAAAAAAAAAAAAAAAAAAAAAAAAAAACCTTAGGGTTTAAACAAGATTAGGTACCAGAAGGGCATTAGTGATTAAGTGTAATCAAGTTCCCGAACCTAGTTTCTCTGGTTACGCGGGAGCGAGTATTTCTCCCAATACTTTGCTTGAGTTTCTAATCGACCCCCCCAAATCGATTAGTGACGATTCCTATTTAAAATTAACTTACATGTTAAAAACTTGAACGATTAAGTCGTGAATTGGTGGACTTGAAAGAGTCCAAGCTAAGCCTAATAGACCTAGCCAAACCATTAGCCTCCACAGGCACCTGGCCTTAAACAGGCACCGAAAAAGAGGTCGCAACAGTCTAGTCCCCTGAAATTCAGAAACACATCGCACTCGTCTTTTGGCTCAATATCCATGCTTAGGATTGCCTTCGAGTTCCTCTTCATCTTGATTTTAGTTGATCATCTCAGAAGCCAGCCAATAATTATAGACTCCAGCCTAATGAGACTTGGATGTAGGAAGACCATCAGGCAAGCACAACCAATTGCATTAATTATATGTGCCAATTTCTTTGCTGTGCCTCAAGGTCTGTCAAGATTTGGACATATGCTTAGCACTTATTTAATTTTGAAGTCAAGTAGATTACGTGCTCACAGTCCACCTACCACGATGTAGACCTCATCACCTTTCGATCTCAATAAATGTATTTTCACCCTCGATTATCTTAGCTAGTTGTTGTCAAACGAATGATAGTTACTACAATTTCCCAAAAAGTATTATGGCTTAATTAATTAAGGCAATTGATTTCAAATTTTACTTTTGCATATTCAAGTTTTATGGCTTGTTTACTTGACACAAGATTATTTTGGTTTTGTTCAAATTTTCGGTAGCATAGTTTAGGGGTAAGCATTAGTCTAGGGTTGACCCTAGACCGACTCTAGACCGACCCAACTCTGCTAGTCCCGGTTTGGTTCCCAGGGAGATTGGGTCGATCTTTGATCCTAGGATTCATGGACTAGTATTGTGAGGGTTGATCCTCGGTACTAAGAGTTTAAGGTTGGTTTAATCCGGACCAACCTTGACCGTATAATTATTATATATCTAATATGTTATTGATAATTTTTTTATATAGAGAAAACTTTAAAATAAACGGCGCAACAACATTAAACAACTATTTAGTAAGGAGTCCAAGTAATTTTACACCGTTCTTTAATAACTTAGATTTCTAATGTATTTTATGACATCAACAACGATAATTTACAAATAAGGAAAATGTTTTTTTGAGGAGTCTTCATGTCGTCCAAAATGGCATAAACAGCTCCTCACAGCATCCTCCTCTAGTACTCATTCTTTTTGGTCTTATTTGTCATCTTAATCTTCAATTTGTCAAAATCGATAGAAACAACTTATTTGCTCGTCACTCAACATTCGACTTGCTCGCTTTTGGCCACTCGTGCCGATTACCACTTGACGCTCACCACGCTTGACACTCAATGCTTGCTCTAGCCTCTCTTAGCTAACCTCGCTCGTCACCAAACCTATTGGGTTAGTCTAGTCATCGATCACCTTTTTAGGGAGTATAAAAAAATTATCTATTGGTCTCGGATTAATCCTAGAATCGGACCGAACCTATTGGGTTAGTCCGGTCTTCAATCCCAAACTCAATAGGGTCAGTCATCGGTCCCAAAAATTGAAGACCAACACTGTACAGGTTGATCCTAGGGTTAGGGGGTGGACCGGCCCAACTCGGACCATACTCACCCCTAGCATAATTTATTATCTAAGAGATGTTAGATTTAGGTTATTACATATAGATATTACGAAGAAATTGATTATGGATTTTTTCAAACTATCATGCATTAGTTTCGCAGTGTTTATTGACTTGGTGCACTTATAATATTTTTTGGTATTTAAATTCTTACTTATAAATAAATAAAAAGACTTCGCAAGACCTCCCTATTTGTTGGGCACGAAACTGATCGGTGATTTGTGAACACATGAATTTCGCTCCCCGGCAGGTCTTAGTCGAAAGTTTTGCCCGGTCCTTTGTTTCAATCGCGTCTTTTGCACTGACTCGCCATTATTGGTGTACTAAATGCGTGGAACTTGACCGAGTCAAGGTATAGAACTCAAGAAGCAAGTTCCTCCCTTTTTTTTCCTCATTTGACCATCCTTGCCAATTTTTTTTTTTTTTTGGGTCAGTCCTACTCTATTCCTACTTTACACTCACTCTCAGACTTTTACCCTGCCTCTTGCAGGGCGTGAGAGTCGAAACCCACTCCTGAAACTTACGCGTCCCCACCCCATCCCTCCCTGAGAAGGTGGGGATTTGAACCCCTCACCTCCCCCTTCCATGTGGGAAGGGTGGCCACTGGGGCGAATCCCAGTGGTTATCCTTGCCAATTGAGTCCAACCCACGTTGGACGAGTTTTAGTTTCCAAGAAAGGAAAGGGGGTCAATTAAAATAAACAGTTTTCAGGTTTAATTGAAATCCCGAGAGCTAATTAGGCCTTAATAAATAATCAATCACACATATAATCTAGTGATTAGTAATGTAATCGAGCTATTAACACTATATTTAGGGAAAAAAGAAAAGCATTCTGTTTCGAGTCCCTACAAACATGTGTGAGGGGATTCAATGCGCAAATTAGGTCAGATTTTTTGCATGACTAAAGTTTAAAATGCCTTGTCTTGACATATACTTAGCGCTTATAAATTATGTTAGAAAAACACCATATTGAAAAATTGATATGGAGTAGAGTAGTTAATATATTATACTTGATCCATTACAGTTTTTGAGTGAAGTTGATTCCAACTAAATATATTGATGTGCTCAAACTTGAACTTCCTCTTGCTTGTGGAATGCTTAACAAACAAACAAACAAACATACAAACAAACAAACAAATATAATTAATAATTAATTAATCAATTAATTAATTAGTCTTCCGATTGTTGAACAGGAATGTAAACGTCAGCAGGTTCAAGTCAAGTTGGAGTGCAAGGAAAGAAAGAATCTGGAAGGTGGACAAAATTACAGATAGAAACATTGGCTGTTTGAGTGAAATAAGAGGGAAAAAATAGAAATAAAAATAAAAATAAAAACATATGTTGGTTGTGTAAGTACTAAGTACCATGAACTGTCTAGTGTGTTTGTTTGGAAATTTCCCATGCTGTTAACTGAGAATTTTTATGCGGATGATCCTGTCTATCAATGTTGTGGGGCATTAATTTTCTCTTAGGACACATATACAATCATAATACATTAATTTTGTAATAACTTCATCTTAAAAATAGACGAGATAATCTCTCTTGATATTGAAATCATAATCGACAAATGCTGGACGTACTCTTTTATATATGATTGGTTGCTCAATTGTACAATCTAGACCTCATCAGCTTTCGATCTCAATAAATAGATTTTCACCCTTGATTATCTTAGCAAGTTGTTGTCAAAGGAATCATAATTAATACAATTTTCCAAAAAGTATTACGGCTTAATTAATTAAAGCAATTGATTTCGATTTTTACCTTCGCATCTTGAAGCTTTATGGCTCGTTCACATGTCACAAGAGTATTTTGGTTTTGTCCAAATATTTGCTAGCATCGTTTATCGTCATAGTTGTTTATTCATATGAGATGTTAGATTTAGATTATTATATGTAAATATTACCGAGAAATTGATTGTGGCTTTTTTTAAACTACTATACATTAGAAGGATGGGTGATGCATGATATGTTTCGTGATGCTTGATGACATGCTCCACTTACAATATTTTTTGGAATACAAATTCTTACTTATAAACAAATAAATAGACTTCGCAAGTCCACGCTCTCTTGTGCATGAAACTCATCAGTGATTGGATATCACCAACTTCTTGTTATTACGTCATTGTCCTCGCAATTCTTATGAGATAATGACCAAAAAACAATGTCTATCGACCAGCCACATGAACACATGAATTTCCCTCCTCGGCTTGTCTTAATCGAAAGTTGGCTTGGCTTGGCGTTTTCCCGTCCTTTGATGTCAATCGCGTCTTCCGCACCGATGCCCTATTATTGGTGAAGTGAATGCGTGGAACTTTACTGAGTCGAGGAAGAACTCACGAAGCAAGTTCTTCTCTTTTTCCCTCGTTTGACAGTGCTTGCGATCTGCATTGAGTCCAGACCACGCTTTCTTTTTCTTTTTCTTCATTAAACTGGAGCTTTCTTATTTTCCACGGAAAGAGAAGGGTTTGGTCAATTAAATAAACAATTTTCAGGTTTAATTGAGAATTCCCATGACCTAAGCAAGCCTTAATAAATGAACAATCATTCATGTAATCTAGTGATTAGTAATGTAATCGATCTATTAACACAATATTTAGAAGAAAAAAAAACAATTCTGTTTCGAGTCCCTAACAAACATGTGTGAGGGGATTAAATGCATGAGTTAGGTCAGATTTTTTTCATGATCAAAGTTTAACTTGCCTCGTCTCAAGCAGTTGTAGTATAAAAAAGTTTAAATAGCTTAGAGAAGCCTCTCAAATCAAGTATCACTAAGTTTGAGCTTAGTTCGTTCCATACTTTGACAGCTTAAACTTGAGCCTCTCATAGCCATCAGTTTGTCTCAATGTTCAATTATAATCTATTTGAATTAGAAATTTCATGTTTTAGTGCCTTTTCAAGGTTTTTGCTCTCGAGCTGCATTCAGCCCAAAGCTATAAGGGCTATTCACACCTGGCCCTCCTCTTTCTAAGCAGTGTCTGATATTAATATGTGGGTGCTTTATTTTTATGACATCATCGATTATGTTTGTTTTTCCCCCAATAATTAACAAGTTAAATAGAGAACAGAAAAGGAAAAAAAAATAAAATTGTAAGATGTCTGAGAATGCTTTGAAATCCTCTCAGCTACGTTGGTGTTGAGCAAAATGTCTTCCAGTTAGTGTAAGCCCAACTCAATAAAGAACAAACTCAGCCCAAAACCAAATCACACTAAACTAAGCCCAAGCTCACTTAAGACTGTTCAAGCCCAAAGTTCATTAAACCTAATTAAGCCCATCTTGAAGGCCGACTATACTAAGCCAATTATGGATTAAGAAATATAAAGCCCATCCCCCCCCCCCCCTCTCTCTCTCTCTCTTCTATATATATATATATTGACCAAACACGCGCAAATCTAAGATGACATCTACGAACGACCATGATTCAGCTAGAACTGTTCATATACTACCCCGCAACCGCCATTGACCACCTCCGGAATACCGCCGTGTCCATCCACGGACCTTACAATATAAGGCCCCCCGATATTGCATAACGTTCTTTAGTATATTAAGAACCACCAAGGCCAATCCAAACACCTGAAAATACGTTAATAGAGATTCGACAATATGCATATCCGTGACTCTTGCTCATTTTGCTTGCCAATAATCACCCTTGCGAAACTGTCATCAGTAACTGGATCGGAAGCTTTGGTTGTCGTTAAGGATCAGAGTCACGGCCAACGAAAGGATCTGACTTTCAGCAATGAACCCGAGCAGAGCAGAGTGGAGCGCGTTGGGCGCCCTTTCGAAACTACAGCTGACGGTGACAAGCAATGATCAGCCGAGTTCAAGATAGATGGAAGACGTCGGGGACTGGTTTTGAGGAGGATTTCTCACGTGCTCTGAGAAAAGGTCCCTCTCGGTTTGGTATTGGCCAGCGAGTGGAGGTGTGTTGATGGGGGATGGTGAACGGCGTACGGTGTTGTCGTTCGGTGGCTGGCCCGGGAGAGCCAACTTTCTGGAGGGGATTTCTTCTGGATTTTCTCTCCGTAAGAAAAAACGGCGTAAACCTCGACCAATAAAAGAGGGATTGTTTCTTCTTTTACACGTGCCGCTACGGCGCTACCCGTCCAAAATGGGTAGAAGAATACATTTTATTTTTTTCTTTAGGATTTTGTGTGGTTACATCAAGTGGCACCGAGTGTGAGTTTAAGTAATTCTAATCTTATGTGCCAAATTTTTACTCTAAATGAGTGATTGGTTCCATAGGTTGAGATTTCTTTAATCAGATTGAAAACTTCTAAATTTGCAGTCTTTAAATCAAATGTATAAGAAAAACAGATTAGAAACTAATGAAATTCTGATTTTTGGTTGAAGGTTTGACAAAAATTCAACCGGTTGGCCATTTTTACGAAAATTCGAAACTTAAAGGCCTAATTCTACACACCTATCTAAATTGTATAAATTAACATCTATATACAATTTTTATGTCTTTTTTTTTGCAATTTTTTTTACTTAGAGTTGACTTTTTGGGTTTGACTAGCTCAAAATATCCACCAAACCCAAAAAATCAACTCTTGGTCTATTGAAAAATTGACGCCTAATTACTGATGAAATGCAATACTCCTAATTTCTACATGCAATTGAGATGCTAAGGACATTACACTGATTTTTTTATTTTTTTATTTTTAAGAAACGAGACTCACCACAATTGGAGATCTTGAACCAATGAATTTTCTTACTTAAACCTTCAGGAAAGTTCGGATGTCAACAATTTGCTAAAGTTTTAAATTTGGTAGTGGTACGACATGATTGGTTTTTGTAAGAAACTATAGAAGAATGCACCCCACATGAATGAAAGGATAATGATGATACTGTATCACCCAATTATAGTGAGGGATATAATGCTGATAATAACTTATTTATTATGCATTTTCTTTTGGTGCTACTTGTGTGCACTTTTTTTTTTCAAATTATATGAAGATGTACATGTACTTAATTTGGTATAATTTTAATGATTTTTCATCAACTTTCTCAATTAATTTTTCTTGTTATATTTTAACAAAAATTAGTTATATTGAACTTTTTTTCTTTTTAAAAATCGGACCAAGGCCAACCATGAACAAGACCCGACACATGGGCCGACAAAATAATGTGCCGATCCCGGCATGCTCAGGCCATGCATGTTTAAGCAAGGCCCGGTGCCCAGCCTCAGTTAAATCGTTGGCGTCAATTAAGAGAGTCCAAAAAAATGAAAAAAAGAAGAAGTAAGGTTAGTCAAAAGAAGACAAAAGCCGCAATATACGCTAGACGGATAGCAAATTGTTCACACATTAATGGGACAAACTTTTGGTGATGTTTAACAGATCCACTCAAGCCAATGCAATCCTAAACTTTTAGGGTGTATAATAAACTATTTGCACATTAAGTGTTTACTTAGAGTTTATTTTGATTGTTGTTGACCAATTAAAATAACGACAACTAATTCAATTTTAAATCTACTGGACAACAATCATTCATTTTTTTTTTAGTCAATTTAGTCATAAACATTTTGACAATTTATCAATATAGTCCTCTAGTCAAAATGTAGCATGACAGATGCTAATGTGAATGATTTTTGCAATTTTTTTTGAAGTAAATGGTAAAATTTAGACTAATACATTGCAAAGTAGACCCTCCCTTCGTTGAATTTGGTGCAACACAAATCTAAGACCAAATTGCTTATGACTTTACGTGTCGAATGTCATCTTCTTGGAGTTTTGAGGCAATGAAAAAGCCATCGAAATGGTTGGAGATCACATTGCTTACAAACAAAACCAAGTAATCTGAGACTTGCGCCTGCACATATTGCTTTGATTCGGACGAGACTGTAGTTGTGGACAGAATGAGTGTAGAAATACCAAGAAACGTGGAAGCGGATAGACAAAAATGCGAAACAGTTTTAAATCATGTTGAACTGGGATTTCAACGTAATTCCAGGGCGGACACCAGCCTTAAAAGTTCTCCCTTTACGAAGTAGCTTGGATCTGGCGTGGTTATTTTTAAGATACGCGAGCATATCTTCAAAGATCTCTTTTCTAGAATAGGATGCGAACCATCAATGCGATGCTTGTAGAAAATTTTAATTCTACTACAATAAACCTCACATCTTCAAAGATTTGATTACTAATGACGAGTTTAAACTTTCCACAAGAAGTAGATATGAGAGTTTCCGGCCCACTTCAATAATATTTTGCAAAAGGCCAATCCCCACAACCTGAGAATACAATTTAATTGATCATTCGATCTGCAAATTTATCTGTTAATATCACACAGACCGGAGAATATTGCTGATCCTCAACGTGTTCATGTCCCGTATATTGTTTCTTCTTGAAGTGGCTTTACCTTTTCTCAAGTTTGAGAAGTCAAAGGACCTCAAATCTCTAATTTCTCCAGAAATTTCAACTGAAACTTTGTATTTCAAAACCACGAATTATCTAAGTGCTCATGCTATACATATTGGAATCTCAAGAAGAATTTCAGTTAGTCACCTGGAAGATATTTTCAGCTTCAGTTTAGACATCATTCTCTTGCACAAGAAACTCCGCTAGCTCTTGTGGCCGTCCGTACCACATCTGAATGACCCAAATGTGGTTGGACGCAAGCAAGCTAAAAGCATGATCAATGAAAACTGCCTCTCTGTTATTACCTTCGATTATGACAACATTTAGGTATCATAAAATTTTGAACTTGTATTCTCATTGATTCATTCCAATATGTTGCCAAAGAACTCCACTAAAAAGTCACGTATTAAATTCACTCAAAATGAAAAGATACATAGGAAAACTGGTCCACAAGAGTCTTCTGCCCAGATTTTTAGCTAAACAGTTTATCTTTGTTGATTGTAATATCCAGGGCAAAATCATTACAGAGACCAGGTTTCGCGTCAGAAGTTTGATATGCCAAAAACAAGAAGTAGATGAACTAACAAGGAAGAAAAAAAAAAAAGTGCAGCATATGGCAGGAGGAAATGGTTAATTAGGGTCAATGTGGAAATAGAAACCATGTAAATGTCAGTAGCACTAGCAGGTACTATGCCATAGAAATAGGTGTAACCCCTTTCTATCAAAAGCTGCTCAAATCCCAAGCCAGATGTGTCTTTTCTTTGCATACCTCACGACCACCTTTAAGTCTTCCCACACCATATGCTTATGGACAATGATTTTGCTTCAGACCGATTGTCTTAGTGATAAAAGTGCAGAAAGTCATCAATTACCATCCCAACCAGGGAGACTTTAATACAAATCTCTTTCATGAGCTGCTTCTGCCTTTTGGCGATCTCCAATCTGTCTCTGCCATTGTTCCCAGCCTAGTCTCCTCTGTCCAGTGAGTTCTGAGCAACACCAGTGAGCCTCTTCGCAATGTTCCAGCTCCGACGAGGCCCCAGTGCGCTGGTATGGGCGAAGCTCTCCATAGGCCATCTCAGCACCTTGAGCGAGTTCACAGTCCCAGCCAATCTCGTGCGGCCAGTCCAGATGCAAAATCAGCCCCCCGGGTGCAAGGATTCGCAAGTTCAGCAATTTCCTACGGTGCTTGCACGTCTGCGACAGAAAACATCCGCGAACTCTCTCTCCCCGTAGCTTCATCGCCTCACATCACTCACCACTTCCCGACCTAGGTTTGGAAGAATTCCAAAAGATTCGATCCTTTCGTATTAATTGCTAAGTGGAGTGCAGGGCTAAAGACAATACCCACAGAAGAAAAGTCAAAGAAGAAGTCCAGCAGTGCACAAAAACAATTAGGATATGGTAGGTTTTCAAAGGAATAAGATCTGGGCAAGTGGCAGCAATGTTAAGGAACAGCCGAGAATTGCACTACAGGTTTGTACGAGCACGAAATGATAAGAATATAAGGTAAGCCTTAATTTTAACATCTGAATTATCGGTTTGCGAGGTAAGTAACCAGTTGTAGACAAATTCAAGCTTGTAACCCTTGACTTGGACCTGATGTGGTCAACGGCTGGCTTGAGTTTAAATTAAAGCAAATGAAACTGTTTCAAACGAACGCAAATAGCGAAAGCAGCGAGAGATTAGAGAGAGTTCTGAACAAGAATCGTCATGATGCCTTAGGATTAGCAATATTCAAGGGGAAATACACACATATATACCAGTATACCGAGCATCACCCAATCATAATCATTGCAAGGATCAATTCTTTAACAAGCTTTGTTTGAGGTCACTCATACCTTCTATAAGAAATTTTTATCTGGCTTTCACACGGATCAAACCACACATTGGAAGTGGTAGAGGCATGACTCGTTGTTGGCTTTACAAATTTATTGCTGAGGACTTTGTTTTAGGAAATTATGTAAAAAGAAAAATCATAAACCTATTGCAATAGACTTTTTTTTTTTGGCCAAATAAGTTCTAAATGTTTTGCATATATGTCAATTCAGTCCATCCGGTCTCATTATTTCCCACCATTAATCTAACTTTTCGCTAGGATGATAAACATATCATGCAAAACCTGTAACAAAGTCATGGACGATTGAAAAATTGAAAGTGATGACTTTATACTCTAGCAATAGCATTTAGGAAGCTAAAATAAAAAGAATTTAATGTATGATATACGTACCTTACTATATTGATAAAAGTTATAAAAGTAAGGACTGCATAGGAGTGTTAGGAGGATGAAAGTAAGAGAAGAAGACACAAATTTCCAATACCTTAACCCGGGAGGGAGCTAAAATCCGAGTCCATTGACATATGTAGTTAAATCCACCTTAAGTAAAAAGTTTAAGGTAATGAATTATGGATCTACTAGGATATATTAATTACTTCACATCATATCAATTTTCTGATATAGAACTTTTCTAAAACAATTCGTGTGCATCTCATCAAGAAATGAAGAATGAAATGCTCATCGTCGTTAATGAATTTGCGGGACAAACTAATATATATGGACAATTCACGTCTTTCATTATCAGGAGCCTACTTTGCACAAATAAATGGAGAGACAAGACTTACAAGGATACAAAATCTAGGTAACACATTGATTGATGCTAGCTCCTGATATAGACACACGGCCCGACGTTCCTGGCGACTCCCAATCAACACTCGATGTTTCCAGTGCTTTCCAATCAGTGGATAGCGTGGTCCACACTGGATAATCAAGCAACCGTTCCAGGGACATGCAACCCGTGACACAAAAGAGCTTCAAACATCGTAAGCGACCGAGACCCTCAATGCCCTGTAGCACTTGGTAGCGGTGTAGCTGAAAAAATTCGAGCTTTGCCAACTTTGGTAGTTGAGGTAATCCATCTAATGACTTACGGCAGAAAATCCGTAGTGACACTAAGGATTCCAACTCCCCCAGACCTTGTATCTCCACAAGACTTCCCAATTCAGATAGATACAAAGTTTTTAGATTCTTCAAGCATAATAGATCAAGTATTCTCTCGAGGGTTGGACAGACTTTTATGGACAATTTCCTCAACTTCTCCAAGTGTTCAAGCACCGGGAGATGTGCCATTGAGCATTGTTGATACCTAATTTTGGTGACCCGTTTAGTCATTTATCGCATTAAAAAATTATGAATTAATTTTAACCCCTAAAATATTATTATTATTATTATTATTAGTTAATTAATTAATTAATTGCATAGCATATAATTTTAGGAGCATTTTTATTTTTATTGTATTTGCATGGGACAGACGACGGATGGACTTAAATGGATGACTTCGAATTTAATGAAATTGGATTAAACCCACAATAATGAAAATTCTTGGGCAAAGCCCATGGGCATTATAAGAATTGAAATTTTTCATTGGAAAGTGCTCAATTAGGAGATTAATTTATATGCAAGATTTGGACAGACCGAGGTCGACTGATTAAAAGGAATCTGGCATATAATCTTGGGCACGTCAAAAGCGTATATTGAGAAATCAAAAGAAGATTGAGATTTAGTCAATCAAGGAAGAAATTTGCCTGAAAAAGGAAATCAATATAGCAGAATAAGTTATTCGCATGGTCAATCAAAAGGGAATAGGCGGAAAAAGCAAGTATAAAAAAGCCAAGGTCCTCCTCTTCCCGGGGGGTGGAAGAAAAGCTTTTGAGGGGGAGAAAAAAAGCAAAAGGCAGCAGAGGACTTCCTTCGGCTGACAACAGAGAAGACGTGAGGGAAAAGAGAGAGACAGGTGAGGGAGACGTGAGCAGAAAGCAGAAAAGAAAAGAAGGAAAAAAGAGAAAGAAAAAGCAGCACTGTTCATCTTCTTCGTGCTCCGCCCCGCAGCCGCTCGAGGCCCCCCGTTACGCTGGCCTCCGCACCAGCACCGCCACCGCGCCGGCACCACCGCCGCGCCTCCACCTGCAGGACCCGTGAGCTCAGCGTCCACCGTCGTGTCTCCACCTCCCATCCTCGTGCCGTTCGACGCTCCGCCCGCGATCTGCCCGACGCCACAACAGCCCGAGCTTCGTCGTCGACAGCACTCGGGAGCGGCCCTCCGCCCGAGCGCCGACGTCGCCTCTACCGCAGCGCCAGCCCCTTTCGCCGGCGACCCCCGAGCCACCGGCCATCTCCGCGCTGCACCGCCGCGTCTCCACCTGTGGAACCCGCGAGTGCCGCTAGCGGTCCGATCTTTCGCCGCGCCTCCCGCCTTCGCGCCCCTGCAGCAACTCGTGACGCCACTGCTCGCTGCCACCCCAGAGCGCTTCCTGCCTTCTGTCCCCACCGCGCCTGAGCGCCGCCCGCCTTCCGCCTATGGCCGACGCCTGAGTCTCCTGCCCGGCTCCGCCGCTGTCCCTGCTTTGCTGTGCCCACCACCGCTCGTACGTCGCCCCTGGTTGCCGCGCCTCCACCCCCAGTCACGACGCAGCCGCTGTGTCCCTCTCCGAGTGACGCCCATAGCAGCCTTTCGCCGAGCCGGTCTCCGCCCTCCGCTGCTGCACCGGTTGCGCCAGCAGCCCGACCCCTGTTGCCCGACGCTGGTCACCCCGGTGCGAACACCGCCGCGCCTCCGCCTCTGCTCCGCTGCACCTCCGCGAGCAGCCCGCAACGCCAGCAAATCCCGAGCGGCCGCCGCACCTCCGCCTCTGCTCCACCGTGCCGCCGGTCCCCTCACCGGAACTCCGGCGACCCACCATCACGGCTGCAGCGACCCACCGTTTGCTAACCCTAAGCCCATAATCCTAATAAGGTAGATTTTTTGTTTTATTTTTTTTATTATGTATTTTGATTCTATATTCGAAATATTCCCTCATGTATGATTGAAATCCCCGATATTTGCAATTAATTTGAGTAGCATTGATAGTCCGATTTTCGCGTCTAAAATCCAATCCGCAATCGCCTGAAAAATCGTTAATCCGATCTTACGCTTGAAATTTGATTCGCGATTTATTTAAAATTGACCAATTCAATTTCATTCGCGGGATATGAAAATTATCAATCTTATCATGCTCTGATTTGCCATTGTGTGGTTTAAATCAATTTTGTTTTCGTAAAAGAAAATAAAATAAAAATTGAGTTAGATTAGGTTTATCGTTTTAGGGTTATTTTGCATAGGGAATTTATTAATTTCGAATTTTTGAAAATAAAAATCCAAACAGAATGCATTCATTTAGGATGTTAGTTTTTTTTTTTTTGAATTGCATGTTTAATTATATGTCAATTATTAATTTTGAATTTCATAAAAAGAAAAAGGAAAAAATTAGAATTTGAGCATCCTTTGCATGTTTTTTAGGAGAATAGAAATGATGTGCAATTAGATTCATGAAATACATGACATTTAGCTATTGTTGCTAGGTTCATTTAGTTATAAATTGTCCGTCATTAGAAGTAGGTCATTTGCTTAGATTGCATTGCATATAAATTAGATTTTATTAAATAAGAAAAAATTCTTTTAAAAAAATTTGAGTGATTGCGAGTTAATTAGAAGTCATATCTAGAATTGTTGACGTGAATTTTGATCTAACATTATAAATGTTTTTGTTGCCATGAGGTAAGTCCTGCTTTATTTGGATGTTAAATTTGTGATTTGCACAATAATCTCACATGTTAGAGAAATAATTTAAAACCAATTAACGCTGCCTGCAAAATTTTTTTTTTCATTTTTTTTTCAAAATAAAAGAGAAATGTAGACCACCGGCGGTGGTGGCGTAGGTGGTTGAGCAAGGGACCTCCCACGAAAGGGCCCGAGTTCGATCCACGGCGTCGTCGAGCTTTAGTGCAAGCCGTGTCTTACCCGGGGCACGTGGGTGGTGGGTCCTCACGTGCCTCCCCAGGGTTTACCTCAGCCGCGAAGCGGCGAGCGGGGGTTCCCTGGGTCACCAAAAAAAAAAAAAAAAAAAAAAGAGAAATGTACTGAAATGGCGTTAGAGAAATCTAGCGTAATCAAGTCCTCGAACACATAAATCTCTGGCTCGTAAGAGTAAAATAATTCACTTATCTTTAGAAAAATAAAAATAAATAATTCACCCCTTATTTTTCTTGGGTTTCTAATCGATCCACCAAAAATAGATTAGTAACGACTTCTAATTAAAAATCAATTGCATGTTAAGAATTTAAACATAAATCGTGAATTGGTATAAGTTTGGGAAAACCCGAACTAAGTTGGATTATGTCCATTAGCCTAATCCTAGATTGTTTACTTGAAATTTTGATTGCGACAAGCATCTAGAAATGGAGACTTGATAGGTTCGTGAAGTTGGAAAACCGCTGCGGTGGCAGTATACCCGTGAGATGCAAGGTTGACAAACTAGATGAAAGCCGGTGGATGGATTCTACAATCTTCCAAGGGGACAAAATTTCCTCTAACTGGTGTGGAGCCTTGGGATTATACGTATGAAAGGACAAGTTCAAGTGATCTAAAGTAACTAAGTTAGAGAGGTCTAGGATGATTTCAAGATGATAAGCATCGAGGATAAGGCTTATCAAACTCGAGGGAGGCTGTGGCATTAGTCAAAGCTCCTTGCAGTCCTTCAACACAAGTTCTTTAAGCCAAGCAAGACAATTGATCGTGGTAGGTAAACCAGAAATACAAGTATCAGAGACTTCCAAGACCCTCAAGAGGATAGTTTACGAAATGTGTGACATCCAGATTTTTCACCCTTGTCTTTTACTGAATAAATCGGGCATTTCATTGACGCGCTTATAGGGTTATTCTCAGAGACGATCACTCTCAAGATCACTAGACTATCTGGGGAAATTATCAAAGAATTTTAAGGCAATATACTTGAAAACTCGATCAGAAATCGACTTCTCGATCATGTTCATCTTTAGATGTCATTACAGCACAGTTAAAAATCGATTTGAAATCAGAGATAGACTGGTTCGATAGAGATGTATGTATGGCTAATTGTGGATGACACAACTAAATTAGAAAATTCATGTCGACTAGCATTAGACTGATTTTCTTATTGTTTTGGTACCCTGTATCCGTATTTGGACTCTCGAGATTTTCACGACAATCAAGACTCGCCAATGAGTCGAGTGGGTTCATAGTGACTCGAAGAAAATCGATCACGGGTCATTTGCCCTAAAAAGTTCTGAAAACTACCTGGTAGTGTCGGGCACGCTAAAAACGCGCCAAGTTAAAATTAACCGCGAATTCGAGTCCGATTTCAAAAATTGAAGTTTCTGTCATGTCACAATAAATTCTAGGAGTATCGACTCAGTCTTAGAAGATTTTTCTGACACCTGACACTTTTTGGGAAAAAGTCGTCACTGGGTTGTTTTTGTGCAGAAAATGTCGAAGATAGTTTTCGATTTCGAAATTGAGAAGTATGATGGATTATTGGATGAGGAAAATTGTCAACTAAAGCATTGAAGTACCAATTGATTTTTGTAAAGATCAATTGAGATTTAATCGAGCAAGGATTGGTATCCAATTGAGAGAGGATTGTACCAAAATTCGTGACTCCTCCTCCTACTAGCTATTTTTGGACCAATTGGAAGGTCATGGAGAGTGTCTTGGTGGTTCATTGGAGGCCATGGGTTATACTTGGCCTAGGATAAATCTTAGAGAGCAAGATTGAAAAATATCAAGCCTTGGTGGAGCCCTCCATTCTCTCTTATCCTCAAAACTGTGCGTGACCAGTGAAAAGGGGGCAGAACTAGCGAAACTCCAAGTCCATTGAGCGTCCAACTTCTCTGCAATTCCACCGAAGACTCAACCCCACAATCCCTCTCTCTTCCTTCGCCGCTTGCCCCCTCTCGCACGGCCAGCTCACGCTGCTCCACCATCTTTTGCCTTCTTGGTCAACTGCAGTGAATTCCTTCAAGCGAAGTCCCCAAGTGTTGACTGAAGTTGCTGCGCTTCGTCCAGCTCCACTCGGTCGAGACAACTCACGGCAGAAGCTGCTGTCAACCGTCCACGCCAACACACTCACCGACCCACTTAGCAACTCCACGTGTCGATGGCCTGAACTCCTTCGGTCAACAGCAGCAAGCCCACCGAAACTCAGTGGTTGACCGAGCAGCTTTGTTTTGCTGCCATTTGG
This sequence comes from Eucalyptus decipiens, assembly GCA_014182575.1. Taxonomy (NCBI): domain Eukaryota; kingdom Viridiplantae; phylum Streptophyta; class Magnoliopsida; order Myrtales; family Myrtaceae; genus Eucalyptus; species Eucalyptus decipiens. The sequence continues at coordinate 42,069,039 of CM024611.1, read as the reverse complement.
CCATGAGCCTTCAGTCAGTGCCTTCCCCACATGCCCACCAAACGAGCTTCCATCTGCGTGTCTTCCGTCTACCCTTTCCTTCAGTCATCAACAACAACCACCGAAGCTGCTTCTCCTTTTTGCTGCGCCTGTCAACCCAGCGAAGCCACGAATCCCACCGTCTCGGCCAGCTGCTTCCTCTTCGTGGCCTACGTTTCCTTCGTGCTTAACATCATCCACGAAGCCATCTCGTGGATTAGCCAGCGAAGCCAGAAGCCCACCATCCACGAAGCAGATCGAGAAATCCAGCAGCTTCAGCGTCCGGGAGCCTAGTAGCTCAATTGAGGCCCAAGTGAATTTCGCAAGCCTAGTTCAATTTTGTTTCAGCCCTCTTGAGGCCCAATCCAACGAAGCCTAGCAAGTTTTAGTTTGCAGCTTTGGGCCCAGCCTGTTCTCGGCCCAGTTGAAGTCTTCTAGCCCAGCGAAGTCAACCCATTTTCAAAATAGAAAAGCCCAAGTATCAGCCCAAGTGTGAGCCCAATCCAATGCTAAAACAAATCTCAATTGGGCTGAGATTTGTTGGGCCAAGCCTAAGACCTGGCCCAAGCCCGTTGGTGTTGTCGAAAGCTCAATTTCAGCCACCATCGCGTCGCCGTTGCGGTGATTCGATCTCCACTTTTACCAAGTGAGTTTTATTCACTAATGCTTTCTTAGTTTACTAATTATGCCTAAGGGTTGATTAGATTTAATTAAGTGCAATTAGGTGATTATATTAATTTAGAATAATTAAATTAGTGACTTAATGATGCATGTTAAGTAGTTAGACTTAGTCATTAGCAAGTAGAGAGCCTCTAATATTTATTGAATGTATCTTGGGATTTTTTTCCGACCCGTTTCGGGCTCCAATCAGGCAATACGGGTCTAAATTGGATTTTTAATACTTATTTATTTAATTTTCGAAATTAATTATTTAATCAATTATTTTTTCGGAAATTCAACCAGGATGGCCGGTGACCAGAATTTCGTGCTGATTGTCGTGGCGTAGTCCGTTTATTTAATTGAGCTTCAATTTATATGGAATTGATTTAAATTGTGAAATTTGAGGATTTGTTCTAAATTGTTTGTAATTGGATATTTGATTGGTAGATGGCCGAGTATGGGTATATAGCGCTAATTACGTTGATGGGTTATACAGTAGAGAGAATGGTGAGAGCTAACTGAGAATATTATTGGCTGAGACTAATCAGGTATGATATTATTGGACATACGTGGTTCGGTGATTGGAAGTATCACTAGCGAAAACGGCGCCTTAAAGAACGCACGTGAATGACTTATAGACAAACGTGGTTCGGTGATTAAAGAAATATCACTGGTGAAAACGACGCCTTAAAGAACTCACGATGTTATTAATTGTCGATGTCACCTTGGCGAAAATGGCGCCCTAGAAATGACACGTGGTTCAGTGATTGAGGATATCACTAGTGAAAATGGCGCCTTACAGAACGCATGGTGTCGGTGATCGATATGTCATTGGCGAAAACGACTCCCGAGAAACACATGTGATTTGGTGAAAGGTATACCATTAGGGAATTATGGTACGAATGGGAATGACCTAGAGGTGGTTCGAATGACATGTAATCGACTAAGTCGATTAACCAATGCTTAATCGGATGTTGTAAATTGTTTGAATATCTGTGTTTAACCTTGAATTGCAGGTTGGAAATGAGGCCAAGGTAAGTCTTCTGACTCGTGTTGTGCTTAGGCAACCGTTTGGCGTATTTGTTTACTAATCGGATCTTAGGGGGTAAAACTCGCTGAGACGTGGTCTCATTGGTTATTGAATAACCATTTCAAGACTCTGAGGAGAAGCCGAGGAGGAGGAACCTGAGGAGGAGAAAGATTTTTGAAGCAGAAGATGATCTAGAGAGGGATCTTGAATACAACCCGGATGTGGATTGAGATCCCATCCCTTTTGTGAACCCTACCTTAATGTAGATAGGTGTGAGACTAATATCTTGTAAATAGTATTGTAATTATACTGTTAATAAAAGTGTGATTGTGAATTTCAATGTGAAAAATATGATCTACTTTTCTATCCCATTGTTTTATTGTCTGGGGATTTATAACTGCTTCCGCGTGCGTAATATAAAGAAAGGGTCGGCGATACTTAGTCCTGGAATATTGCAATTTAAAAATTGAATTGAGAGAAGGATGGGCGCATCCCTGAGAGGATTGGGGCGTTGACATCCTCTTTTTGTGGTATTAGAGCGAAGTTCAAGATTGGAGTGATAAGGAGCGTTGACCATAGGATAGTTGGTAGGAAAGGCCTTTAAATTCATGCTAGTGCATGTTTGTGTTTGCTGAGTACTAAAATTGTTTGTTGTTTGAATCACTATGTTTCTAATTCGGTGTTAAATTGGAAATAGGTGTCCGTTGTTTAAAGTGACACTATGAGCAATTAGGAGCCGAGGACTCCTACAAAGAGGGCCAGTAGGGCCGTGACTCGGGGAAGAGCGCCGATTAGAGTCGGTACCTGAGGAGGCCGTGGTCGAGCACCAGCACAAGCTAGCACGAGTGGAATGGTTCCACCTGTTGTAGATGCTAGAGTAGCACCATCTCCTGTTGGTGTTGGGGTAGCAGCCCCGGGTGAGCAAGAAACTGTCGGAATCAACCGAGCTCTAGATGTTATGTAGGAGATGATGGGGCAACAGGCCCGAGATCAAACTACCGCCTTTACTGTCGCTGTTGAAGCCGCTGCCACTGCTGCTGCCAATGCTGCCATTGCTGCCGCATCTGTCACCGTACCTGCTGCCACACCTATCGCGGCACCTACCGCAACTCAAGTTGAAGGTCCACCCAAAATAGTGGTCGCAGACAGACCAATTCATCAGTTGGTAGAGCAATTCCTTAAGTTGAATCCGCCTCGATTCACCGGGACCGGAGACCCTGAAGCTGCTACTTCATGGATCCAAAAATTGGAGAAAGCCTTTGCACTACAAATGTAACACCCCGAACCCTTCGCAGGTCGTTACCAGTGCCGATGTTACATCTTATTACCTCTTTCTATCTTGTACTTAAAACAAGTGTCATTAATCACAGACATTTTTTTTTTTAAAAGCGGTCCCATGCGCGACTCATAGCGGAAGCAAATTTCACATCGCCATCTATCCCCCTACCGATCCATGATACAAATACACACCAGCTAAACATCATGATTTTATAAACAACTTCGACGCTTTGCTTACATACATATATAAAGCAAGATGGGGTTTTCTTTTGGGTCGGTACAAAAACAAGAAAGGTTAGGACTCTGCCATGTCCTACCTAAAATCTCAAAAAAGAAACCTCGACCCCTAACATCGTGCGTGCACAACACCCTCCCATCGAAGCGTCGACTATCTACATCAAAAAGATACCCAGCTCCTACTCATCACGCGCAGGTCTCACACCCAACCCGGTGCATCGGGTGGTGGCGGCGGCAGCATCCCTCGCATCGCTCCATCCCGTCGAACGTGCACGAAATGAACTCTTGTATGACAGGCCCCCAGCCAGCCGCCGATATCATACATCACCGGACACCGCACTCGGATAAACGTCGATCCCAGAACGAGGGACAATCTATCTCCGTACACTCTACCTCTACATCGACGGTAGACCATAGAATACCCCGCGCGAGACGGCGGTAGAGGCATACCGCTAATCTGAAATGTTATCCCCAAAAGGGGTGAGTACAACCACTCGGCGAGATAGGAAATCCAATAACAACTCAATGCATCATGCATACCATCATACGATACAGGCATTGCTTACCTTTTTGATGTCATACGTATTCATGCATCATCATAGCATACATATCATCATCATGGCATCTCATATATCATTATCATTAACATGCATTTCATCATGCACATCATACCATGGATGATCGTCATATCACATCATATATCATTATCATTACCATGCATATCATCATGCATATCATATCATAGGTGATCATCATATCGCATCACATCATCATCATCATCATTCATATCATCATGCATATCATATCATGGGTGATCATCATATCGCATCACATCATCATCATCATCATGCATATCATCATACATATTATATCATTTAATTTTCATCTTTTTCTTTAATTTTGATCACCACATCACCCATCCTCAATCATCAATTTCATCATCATCCCTTCGGGCAAAGACCTCCGACAGGGTTCCCAAAGATTCCAGCCATCTCATGGCCACCGGCTTCCGGTCCCCCCACATTCCGGGCATCTCGCATCTCAACTAGCATCACGAGGCATTCCCTTCGGGCAGAAACCTCCGACAGGGCTTCCGGCCTTTACCCTTCTAGCCAGGCATCCCGCACCAAAATCCTGGTGTCGCGAGGCATCTCCGGGCATGTATCCGAGATACAACCGGACATCCGGCCCCCCCACATTCCGGGCATCCTGAAACTCCCAGGGAACCTATGGAATTATGCCACCAGGCCACCAGATATCATCCTCCACCACAACCTCTTACTCACATACCATTTTCCACATTCATCATCCTTTTAATCTTATTATTACATGGCATATGATTCACACACATGCATCACAATTCATGATCATACATACACCAATGTCATATAACAATGCATCATAAATTCAATGGAGTACATGGCCAATAAAATAAACCATTTTTATTTGTATTATTATTTTATTGTTATTTTATTATATTATTATTATATTATTATTTTATTAATTTATTATTATATTTTTATAAATAAATATTTCATTCAATATTTATGATTTTCCCAAAATCATAATATTCAAACAATCATTAAACAAACAATTAGAATCACAATTTCATGCAAAATTCATGGCCAATTTGAATTTTACATAATTTCCCAATTTTCCACAAAATAGCACATAACATTCGGATAATGGCCAGATTGCACAGTTTCCAAATCAATTCGATTAAAATACTCATATGGCCTCCAAAAATTACGAAATTTTACAGGGTGATAGCCAACACATTTTCGTGCATCTTTCATGAAGAACTCTAAGCCAAATTCTTCATAGATTAATTTATACAACTCCACGAAGCTTCTGGAACCTCTACCGTTTCGTCCAGAATGTACATCTCCGAAATATTTAGGTTTCACCCATCTATTCTCTTTCGTTTCCTCTGAAATTTGAGTATGTTATGTATCAAGGTGTCCTTTACAAGTTTCATGAAGAGATCTAGGTTAAATAACCAAATTATGATCATCTTTTAAGCCCTTGAAGTCTCGGGTGTCTCGGTTCACTTCAACAGAATCAATCGTCTCAAAGATCTAGTCGATTCACTAGGCTATACTCGTTCATTTCTCTTCAAATTTGAGTATGTTATAGTTTGAGATGTTACCTACAACTTTCATGAAGACAACAAAGCGAGATCTCCAACAGAAATCAACATGCAACCAAGAAATCAACAAGAGGTCAGTAGGAAATTCGCAGATCTGAAGTCTCCGTGTGATAGGGCTTTTGACCCCTCAAATCTTCATCGTTTTCTACGACATTTCAGTATGTCATACTACAAGATGTTAGCTTCAACTTTCATGAAGACACCGAAGCCAAAATCGGACTCCAAACACACATACAAGCCCGAACAAGCTACTGACTTCCACAAACCGAACAAGAACAGTCACACGGTTTGGACATAACCAACTCTTACCTTGGTTTTTCGCACAAATCACACCTAGAACCGAACATGCAAGCAACAAAACAAACATGCAAGAGAAGTTAAGGACTCCACTTGCCTCCAAGATGAACAAACGGCGAGCACACGGCGGCGTACGGTGGTCGGACTAGGCGGACGAACGGCGGCACCTCCCTCTCGGCTCCGCCTCCTCTCTCTCCCTCTCGGTCTCTCCTCTCCCTTTCTCGAACACTCTCTCTCTCTCTCTCACCTCTCTCGACCAAATGAACAAGGAGAACCGGCCACTCTTCTTCTCTCTCTCTTTTTATATCCCCTAAAGCCCATGATTAGCAATGATTGATTCACCTAATGGCCAACCAATGCATGCTCTCCTTTGTGCCACATGTAATTTTTATTTTTGAATCAATTGGGCTTGGGCTTAGGCCCATCCGGCCACTCCCTTGGGCTGGTCGAGCTCCCTTCTTGGGCCCTAATGGGCCGACTAGCTTGGCCCACCAAGCTTTAGGCTAATGGGCCCAAGGCCCATTTCGAATATTAACCCTTTTTCTCTTCTTTTTTTTTTGAAATCCCTTCTATAAATATTTTTGAATTTCAAATTTTTTTATCTTGGCCAAAGTCTCGGGATATTTTTAATTATTGAAATTTAAATCATATGGCCAAGCATTAATCTATTAAATTTGAATTTCCACAATCACAAGCACAATTCATCAAATTTAAAAGACAAATTGGCTAAAGCATAAGCCATAAAAATTCTACCACCTAATTAAAGACATTTAACACACCTTAAGGCTTGGCTTTGAATTTCTGGGATGCCACAACAAATGTGCAATAAGACTGAAAAGGTAGTACTTGCAACTTACCAATTAGAGGAAGTTGCAGATACCTGGTGGAAGACGACTCGAGGAACCATATTTCTAGAAGGCGTTGTTCCAGAGTGGAACGCCTTTCTAGAGGCTTTTAATGTCAAATATTTCTCAGAAATTGCCAGAGAGATGAATATGACATAATTTCAACGTCTTCGGCAAGGTTCCCTAATCGTTGATTAATATGAGGCGAAGTTCGCTGAACTTTCGCAGTATGCTCCTAAATTAATTGCGAATCTAGTAAACCGAGCAAGGAGGTTCAGAGAAGGATTCAAGCCAGACTTAAGAAGTACATTGATTTCCCTGAACCTGAGGACTTATAATGACCTTTATGAGAGAGCCCAAATGATCGAGAGAGATCAGAATGATAGAACTGCCTCATTGGGGTCGAGATTTAATTCTCATCGAGAGAATATTCGTCAAGGAAAAAGACCCATGCCCGGAAGTAAATCCCATGCCCCACCCTTCAAAAGAAGCAGATTCAATAGATAGATGTCCAATGACATGGGTATATGTCCCTTTTGTGGAAGGCGACACGGGACAGCTCCGTGCCCAGCCAGGATAGGAGCCTGTTTTGAATGTGGCCAACAGGGCCACATGGCCAGAAATTGTCCGAGGAAACCAAGAGGACAACCTCAGCTACCGTCGCCACCACCGAGAGGACAGATAAGAGGGTAATGCCCCTCAGAACGTGCCGTAAGGAGGACAGCAGAGACCTCCAGCTCAAGGCACAATTTATGCAATCACATAAGGTCAGGCGGAAGCTGCGCCTAACGTGATAACATGTATGGTTTTGCTCAACAACCAACTTGCTTATGCTTTGTTTGATCCGGGAGCAACCCACTCATTTATTACTGAGCAGTATGTTAAGTTGATAGGAGTTAGTCCTATATTATTGGAATCTGCAATGTGCATATCTACACCCTTAAAAGATAAAGTTATTACTGCTTTGGGTTGTTCGGGGTGCAAGTTAGTGATTGGTGAGCGAGAGGGGAAAATAGATCTTTTAGTCCTAGCCATGTATGACTTTGATTTAATAATTGGCATGGATTAGCTCACCAAGCAAAGAGCTAAAATGGACTATTATTGTAAAACAATTCAGTTTGACCCGATAGAGGGTGAGAGCTTCGAGTTTGTAGGAAGTCGAAGAGGACCCTCAATTGTCCTAATCTCGTCACAAGAGACAACTCGTTTGTTAGACGAGGGTTATCAAGGGTACTTGGCAACTGTCGTGGATACGACAGTTGAAGACATTTCAGTTGTACAAAAATTCCAAGATGTCTTTCCAAAAGAATTGCCAAAATTACCACCAGAAAGGGAGATTGAGTTTGTAATTGAGTTAGCACCAGTGACAGAACCAATCTCAAAGGCACCTTATAGAATGGCATTATCAGAGTTGAAAGAACTGAAGGTGCAAATGGAAGAATTATTGGACAATGGATTTATTCGTCCTAGTGCATCGCCTTGGGGAGCACCAGTTCTAATTGTTAAGAAGAAAGATGGATCGTTGTGCCTGTGCATCGACTACCAACAGCTCAACCGGGTAACCATTAAGAACAAGTATCCCCTCGCAAGGATCGATGATCTGTTCGATCAGTTGCAAGGAGCGTCAATATTCTCGAAGATTGACTTAAGGACGGGATACCATCAGCTGAGAATTAGGAATGAGGACATTCCTAAGTCCGCATTTCATACTTGGTATGGTCACTATGAGTTCACAGTGATGCCATTCGGGTTGACGAATGTTCCAGCTGCTTTCATGGATATGATGAACTAGATATTTAAGGAATATTTAGATCAATTTATGATCGTGTTCATTGATGATATCTTGATCTATTCAAGAAGTGATGAAAAGCATGAGAATCACCTAAGATTCGTACTCCAGACCTTAAGGACGCATCAGTTGTATGCTAAGTTTACCAAATGCGAGTTTTGGTTAACTCGTGTTGTGTTCCTAACTCATGTAATTTTCGAAGAAGGAATCTCCGTAGACCCGAGCAAGATAGAAGCCGTGATCAATTGGCAGAGACCGACATCAATGATAGAAATCAGAAGTTTTCTGGGATTGGCAGGTTATTACAGACGGTTTGTAGAAGGTTTCTTAGCATTAGCATCGCCTCTAACTAAGCTCACGAAGAAAGAAGAGAAATTTGTATGGTCAGACAAGTGCGAACGTAGTTTTCAAGAGTTGAAGGAAAAACTGACTACCGCACCTGTGCTGACAATTCCATATGGTCTTGGAGGATTCGAGATCTACAGTGATGCTTCATTTAGAGGGTTGGGTTGTGTGCTGATGCAATATGGTAGGGTTGTTGCGTACGCCTCCCGCCAATTGAGACCTCATGAATTAAACTATCCGACGCATGACTTAGAACTCGCAGCCATCATATTTGCATTGAAGATTTGGAGGCACTATTTGTGCGGGGAAAAGTTTCAAATCTTCACGGACCATTAGAGTCTCAAGTATCTGTTCTCTCAAAAGGAGTTGAACATGAGACAGTGCAGATGGATGGAATTGTTGAAAGACTACGACTGTGATATTTTATATCACCCAGGAAAGGCGAACAAGGTCGCCAATGTTTTAAGTCGAAAGTCTTCAGTGGCTCATATAATGATTAAGGAGTGGAACTTAATCGAGAGAGCTTGGGATTCGGAATTCAAATTTGAGGTAGGCCACCTTTCAAGTTTTATGGCCACTCTCAGAATTGAACCGGATGTCCAGGTCAGAATTAAACAACTTCAGCCGATAGACCCAGATGTACAGAGAATTCTTCAGGAAGACGTAGATAAAAGGAATGCTGATTTTCAGATTACTGATGACGGGACTCTAAGGTTCCAAGGACATTTAGTTGTACCTGACGATGTCGAGCTTAGAGAAGAAATTTTATCTGAAGCACATCGTAGTAGTTACAGCATTCATCCTGGAAGCACTAAAATGTACTAGAACCTACGTCAACACTATTGGTGGTCGGGTATGAAGGCGCACATCACCAAGCATGTCGCAAATTGTTTGACGTGTCAGCAAGTAAAAGCTCAACATTGCAAGCCGGGAGGATTTCTGCAACCTCTCGCGATCCCAGAATAGAAATGGGAGCATATCACGATGGATATCGTGACTGGACTACCAAGGAGTCAAAGAGGAAATGATTCAATTTGGGTAGTGGTCGATAGATTGACAAAGTCGGCTCACTTCATTGTAGTTCGAAAAGACCTGAGTTTGGATAGACACGCAGATCTATATGTACGTCAGGTGGTTCGAATGCATGGAGTGCCAGTTACGATAACGTCAGATAGAGACCCGAGATTTATTGCTGCTTTTTGTAAAAGCTTGCAAAGTGCGCTAGGTACAAAGCTTCAGTATAGTACGGTCTATCATCCTGAGACGGATGGCCAGTCTGAGAGGACAATTCAGACCCTCGAAGACATGCTGAGAGCTTGTATAATAGACTTCAAGGGAAGTTGGGAAGATCAGCTTTATCTGGTAGAATTCGCCTACAATAACAGTTATCAGCAGAGCATCCAGATGGCTCCATTTGAAGCATTGTATGGTAGAGCATGCAGAACTCCAGTGTGTTGGGATGAAGTCGAGGAAAGAAAAATCACAAGCCCAGAGTTGGTTCAGCAGTCAGTAGATGCCGTGGCAATGATCAGAAACAGATTAAAGACAGCGCAAAGCAGACATAAAAGTTACGCAGATAAGCATCGGAGGTCTTTGGAATTCCAAGTTGGTGATCACGTTTTTCTGAAAGTATCACCAATGAGGGGAGCTTCACGCTTTGGTAAGAAAGGAAAATTGAGTCCAAGGTACGTAGGTCCGTTTGAGATTCTTGAGAGAATCGGGACCTTAGCATATCGTCTTGCGTTGCCGCCAAGATTGGCGCAAGTGCATGACGTCTTTTACGTGTCGATGTTAAGGAAGTACGAGCCTGACTCGACCCACGTGCTCAATTTTGAAGAATTGGACGTGAATGACCGTGTGTCATATGTTGAAAGCCCGGTTCAGATTGTTGATCGCAAAGAGCAAGTCCTGTGTACAAAGACCATCCCGTTGGTCAAAGTGGTCTGGCAACACTACGGTATAGAAGTAGCGACATGGGAGACTGAGGAGTCAATGAGAGAACTGTACCCCACCTTTTTGACCAAGTCTTGTAAGGTTTAAATTTCGAGGATAAAATTTTTCTTAGAGGAGAAGAGTTGTGACATCCAGATTTTTCAACCTTGTCTTCTACTAAATAAATCGGGCATTTTATTGATGCGCTTATAGGGTTATTCTCAGAGCCAATCACTCTCGAGATCACTAGACTATCTGGGGAAATTATTAAAGAATTTTAATGCAATAGATTTGAAAACTCAATCAGGAATCGACTTCTCGACCGTGTCCATCTTTAGAGGTCATTACGGCACATTTAAAAATCGATTTGAAATCAAAGATAGACTAGTTCGACAGAGATGTATGCTTAATCGTGGGTGACACCACTAAATTAGAAAATTCATGTCGACCGGCATTAGACTGACTTTCTTATTGTTTTGGTACCTTATGTCCGTTTTTGGACCCTCAGGATTTTTACGACAATCGAGAATCGCCAATGAGTCGAGTGCGTTCATAGTGACTTGAAGAAAATCGACCATGGGTCATTTGCCCTAAAAACTACCCGGTAGTATAGGTCACACTAAAAACACGCCAAGTTAAAATTAACCGCGAATTCGAGTCCGATTTCAGAAATTGAAGTTTCTGTCATATCACAATAAATTCTAGGAGTATCGACTCAGTTTCAGAAGATTTTTCTGACACCCAATACTTTTTGGGAAAAAGTCGTCACTGGGTTGTTTTTGTGCAGAAAACGTCGAAGATAGTTTTTGATTTCGAAATTAAGAAGTATGATGGATTATTGGATGAGGAAAATTGTCAACTAAAGCATTGAAGTACCAATTGATTTTTGTAAAGATCAATTGAGATTTAATCGAGCAAGGATTGGTATCCAATTGAGAGAGGATTGTACCAAAATTCGTGACTCCCCCTCCTACTAGCTATTTTTGGACCAATTGGAAGGTCATGTAGAGTGTCTTGGTGGTTCATTGGAGGCCATGGGTTATACTTGGCCTAGGATAAATCTTAGAGAGCAAGATTGAAAAATATCAAGCCTTGGTGGAGCCCTCCATTCTCTCTTATCCTAAAAACCGTGCGTGACCAGAGAAAAGGGGGCAAAACCAGCGAAACTCCAAGTCCATTGAGCGTCCAACTTCTCTGCAATTCCACCGAAGACTCAACCCCACAATCCCTCTCTCTCTTCCTTCGCCGCTTGCCCCCTCTCACACGGTCAGCTCACCCTGCTCCACCATCTTTTGCCTTCTTGGTCAACTGCAATGAATTCCTTCAAGCGAAGTCCCCAAGTGTTGACTGAAGTTGCTAAGCTTCGTCCAGCTCCACTCGGTGACAACTCACGGCAAAAGCTGCTATCAACCGTCCGCGCCAACACACTCACCCACCCACTTAGCAACTCCTCGCGTCCATGGCCTAAACTCCTTCGGTGACCAGCAGCAAGCCCACCAAAACCTAGTGGTTGACCGAGCAGCTTTGTTTTGTTGCCATTTGACCGTGAGCCTTTAGTCGATGACTTCCCCACACGCCCACCGAACGAGCTTCCATCTGCCCTTTCCTTCGGTCATCAACAGCAACCACTGAAGCTGCTTCTCCTTTTTGCCGCGCCCGTCAACCCAGCGAAGCCACGAATCCCACCATCTCGGCCAACTGCTTCCTCTCTGTGGCCTGCATTTCCTTCGTGCTTAACATCATCCACGAAGCCAGCTTGTGGATCGGCCAGCGAAGTCAAAAGCCCACCGTCCACAAAGCAGACCGAGAAATCCAGCAGCGTCAGCGTCCAGGAGCCCAGTAGCTCAATTGAGGCCCAAGTGAATTTCGCAAGCCCAATTCAATTTTGTTTCAACCCTCTTGAAGCCTAGTCCAACGAAGCCCAGTAAGTTTTAGTTTGCAACTTTGGGCCCAGCCTGTTCTCGGCCCAGTTGAAGTCTTCAAGCCCAGCGAAGTCAACCCATTTTCAAAATAGAAAAACCCAAGTATCAGCCTAAGCGAGCCCAGTCCAACGCTAAAACAAATCTCAGTTGGGCTGAGATTTGTTGGGCCAAGCCTAAGGCCTGGCCCAAGCCCGCCGGTGTTGTCGAAAGCCCGATTTCAGCCACCGTTGTGTTGCCGTCGCGGTGATTCGGTCTCCGCTTTTACCAAGTGAGTTTTACTCACTAATGCTTTCTTAGTTTGCTAATTATGCCTAAGGGTTGATTAGATTTAATTAAGTGCAATTATGTGGTTAGATTAGTTTAGAACAATTAAATTAGTGACTTAATGATGCATATTAGGTGGTTAGACTTAGTCATTAGCAAGTAGAGAGCCTCTAATATTTATTGAATGTATCTCGAGATTTTTTTCCAACCCGTTTCGGGCTCCAATCAGGCAATACGGGCCTAAATTGAATTTTTAATATTTATTTATTTAATTTTAGAAATTAATTATTTAATTAATTATTTTTCCAGAAATTCAACCGGCATGGCCGGTGACCAGAATTTCGTGCTGATTGTTGTGATGCTGTCCGTTTATTTAATTGAGCTTCAATTTATATGTAATTGATTTAAATTATGAAATTTGAGGATTTGTTCTAAATTGTTTGTAAGTGGATATTTGATTGGTAGATGGCCGAGTATGGGTATATAGTGCTAGTTACGTTGATGGGCTATACAGTAGAGAGAATGGTGAGAGTTAATTGAGAATATTATTGGCCGAGACCAATCAGGTACGATATTATTAGACATATGTGGTTCGGTGATTGGAAGTATCACTGGCGAAAACGGCGCCTTAAAGAACGCACGTGAATGACTTATAGACAAACGTGATTCTGTGATTAAAGAAATATCATTGATGAAAACGACGCCTTAAAGAACTCACGATGTTGTCTATTACCGATGTCACCTTGGCGAAAATGGCGCCCTAGAAAGGACACGTGGTTCGGTGATCGAGGATATCACTAGTAAAAACAGCGCCTTAAAGAACGCACGGTGTCGGTGATCGGTATTTCATTGGCGAAAACGACGCCTGAGAAACACATGTGATTTGGTGAAGGGTATACCATTAGGGAATTATGGTATGAGTGAGAATGACTTAGAGGTGGTTTGAATGACGTGTAATCACTAAGTCGATTAACCAATGCTTGATCGGATGTTGTGAATTGTTTGAATATCTGTGTTTAACCTTGAATTGCAGGTTGAAAATGAGGCCAAGGTAAGTCTTCTGATTCGTGTTGTGCTTAGGCAACCGTTTGGCGTATTAGTTTACTAATCAGGTCTTAGGGGGTAGAATTTGCTGAAACGTAGTCTCATTGGTTATTGAATAACCATTTTAGGACCCTGAGGAGAAGCCGAGGAGGAGGAACCTGAGGAAGCCAAGGAGGAGGAACCTAAGGAGGAGAAAGATTTTTGAAGTAGAAGATGATCTAGAGAGGGATCTTGAATACAACCCGGATGTGGATTAAGATCCAATCCCTTTTGTGAACCCTGCCTTAGTGTAGATAGGTGTGAGACTAATATGCTGTGAATAGTATTATAATTATACTATGAGTTGTGCTGTTAATAAAAGTGTGATTGTGAATTTCAATATAAAAAATATAGTCTGCTTTTCTCTCCCATTGTTTTATTGTCTGGGAATTTATAACTGCTTCCGCATGCGTAATATAAAGAAAGGGTCGGCGATACTTAGTCCTGGGATATCGCACTTTAAAAATTGAATTAATAGAAGGATGGGCGCGTCCCCGAGAGGATCGGGGCGTGATGAAATGCATATGGGATTTCAGTAAGATGCCAACAACCTTGGACACGTAACTCTTCCAGGTGAGAGAGATGATTGATCGTGGCAGGTAAACCAGAAATACGAGTATAAGAGAAGTCCAAGATCCTCAAGTTGGATAGTCCACCAATTGCATTTGGGATTTCACCCGTAAGATACTAACAACCTTGGACATGTAACTCTTCCAGGTGAGAGAGATGAGCGATTGTGGCAGGCAAACAAGAAATATGAGTATAAGATAAGTCCAAGATTCTCAAGCAGGATAGTTCACCAATTGCATCTGGGATTTCACCCATAAGATGACAACCTCGGACATGTAACTCTTCTAGGTGAGAGAGATGAGCGATCGTGGTAGGCAAACTAGAAATATGAGTATTAGAGAAGTCCAAGATCCTCAAGCGGGATAGTCTGCCAATTGCATCTAGGATTTTACCTGTAAGATACTGAGAATTGTGGACTCGTAACTCTTCTAGGTGAGAGAGATGAGCGATCGTGGCAGGCAAACCAGAAATACGAGTACCAGAGAAGTCCAAGATCCTCAAGTGGGATAGTCCCCCGATTACATTTGGTATTTGGCTTGGTAGCTTCCAACAATCTTGGACACGTAACTCTTCTAGGTGAGAGAGATGAGCAATCGTGGTAGGCAAACTAGAAATACTAGTTCTGGAGAAGTCCAAGATCCTTAAGTGGGATAGTCCGCCAATTGCATCTGGGATTTCCCACATAAGATTCCAACAATCCTGGACATATAACTCTTCTAGGTGAGAGAGTTGAGCGATCGTGGTAGGCAAACTAGAAATATGAGTTCTAGAGAAGTCCAAGATCCTCAAGTGGGATAATCCCCCAATTGCATCTGGTATTTGGCTCACTAGATTCCAACAACCTTGGACACGTAACTCTTCTAGGTGAGAGAGATGAGCAATCGTGGTAGGCAAACCAGAAATACCAGTTCTGGAGAAGTCCAAGATCCTTAAGTGGGATAGTCCACCAATTGCATCTGGGATTTCCCACATAAGATTCCGACAATCTTGGACATATAACTCTTCTAGGTGAGAGAGATGAGCGATTGTGGCAGGCAAACTAGAAATACAAGTACCAGAGAAGTCCAAGATCCTCAAGCGGGATAGTCTGCCAATTGCATTTGGGATTTTGCTCGTAAAATTCTCACAACCATGGACACGTAACTCTTCCAGGTGATAGAGATTAGTGATTGTGGTAGGCAAACTAGAAATACAAGTACCAGAGAAGTCCAAGATCCTCAAGCGGGATAGTCCGCCAATTGATTTTGGGATTTTGCTCATAAAATTCTCACAACCGTGGACACGTAACTCTTCCAGGTGATAGAGATTAGCGATTGTGGCTGGCAAACCAGAAATACAAGTACCAGAGAAGTCCAAGATCCTCAAGCGGGATAGTCCGCCAATTGCTTTTGGGATTTTGCTCGTAAAATTCTCACAACCGTGGACACGTAACTCTTCCAGGTGATAGAGATTAGCGATTGTGACAGGCAAACTAGAAATACAAGTACCAGAGAAGTCCAAGATCCTCAAGCAGGATAGTTTGTCAATTGCATTTGGGATTTTGCTCGTAAAATTCCGACAACCGTGGACACGTAACTCTTCCAAGTGAGAGAGTTGAGTGATTGTGGTAGGCAAACCGGAAATACAAGTACCAGAGAAGTCCAAGATCCTCAAGCGGGATAGTCTGCCAATTGCATCCAAGATCCTCACAATCTTGGACACGTAACTCTTCTAGGTGAGAGAGATGAGTGATCGTGGCAAAACCAGAAATACAAGTACCGCCAAGATCCTCAAGCGGGATTTTGCATCCCCATAAGATCCTCACAATCTTGGACACGTAACTCTTCTAGGTGAGAGAGATGAGTGATCGTGGCAGGCAAACCAGAAATACAAGTACCAGAGAAGTCCAAGATCCTCAAGCGGGATAGTCCCCCAATTGCATCTGGTATTTGGCTTGGTAGATTCCAACAACCTTGAACACGTAACTCTTCTAGGTGAGAGAGATGAGCGATTGTGGCAGGCAAACCAAAAATACCAGTTCTAGAGAAGTCCAAGATCCTTAAGCGGGATAGTCCCCCAATTGCATCTGGGATTTCCCTCATAAGATCCCGACAATCTTGGACATGTAACTCTTCCGGGTGAGAGAGATGAGTGATCGTGGCCGGCAAACCAAAAATACAAGTGCCAGAGAAGTCCAAGATCCTCAAGCAGGATAGTTCACCAATTGCATCTGGGATTTCACTCGTAAGATCCCTACATTCTCGGACATGTAACTCTTCCAAGTGAGAGAGATGAGTGATTGTGTTTGGCAAACCAGAAATATGAGTACATGACAAGTCCATGATCTACAAATGGAAAAGATTCCCGATAGAATTTGGGACTTCGCCTGATAGATCCAGACACTCTGGGCAATGTAACTCTTCGAGCATCTCTAGCTGTCCAATTGCGTCTGGTAACCTTTTTAACTTTGTATGTCCCACCTTGATGACTTTGAGTTTCTTCAGATTTCCAATGGAATCAGGGAGACTGTCTATCCCCAAGAATGACAAATCCAACTTGACCAATAATTCTAAGCCCCAAAGAGTGTGTGGGAGCTTCTTTATCCCCTCACATCCTTTCAAAGAGAAACATGTGATTTTTGCTAATCCTCCGATAGCGTTCGAGAGTTTGTTCATTCCCTTGCAATAATTTACACTGAAGCTTGACAAAGATTTCAAATTCCCAAAACTCTCCGTGAGCGTGACCAATTTGGAAGATCCGGAGAAGAACTCTGTCAAAGATTCTAAAGAGCCAACCTCTTCAGGCAACTCCTCAACAGAGTCACATCCATCCATATTCAGAGTTTTTAAGAGCTGTAGCTTACTAATGGAGCAATCAACTGTAATTAACTTGGAGCAGCCAGCAAGTATCAATATCTCCAAATCTAGGAAGTCAGACAAGTCAGGTGTTCTTGTTAAGTGTTTGCAATTTCCCAAGTCCAATACTTTCAGCTTTTTTGCCATCTGCAAAAGTATGTGTCTTATAACAGAACTCCAAAACTAAAAGACTAAAGTATCCTGGCTATGAAAACACAAAAAGCTATAATTCCCAAATCACCCACAAACCCCAAATACCAACATGCTAAGTTTTTTCTCCTCACACCGCCACTGGGCACCAGCACACCACCTCCGACCACAATCTTAACCTTTAGCCAACTTAACAATCAAAGATATAAAGTGATGGATTTAAAAATTGTTAAAAAAAAATCAATCCAATTTCCAGAAAAATCTAGCGTGCATAAGGTATTTGTAGAATAAGTATTTACAGAATAGCCTACATGCATAATCACACTTGCATGTTAACAACCAAAATTAACAATAATGAATTATGCAAATGGAAGCTAATATAAAAGGTGAGAATGATTTTGGGCATTTTACCTTCAACTTAATACAAGCATCCATTTTAAGTTGAAGAATTGTAGAAAGATCACAAGAGGTGACTAAATGGCAACTGTTAGCGGGGAGGGTACCCAATCGAGCTAAGTTGGTTTCACACAATTTTTGTAGCTCAAAAACTAACTTAAAATTAAATTTTAGAAACAGACAAGGAACTCCATTACATTTGTTCACTACCCTGAATATATACCATAGATTTCTCTAAGATTCGATTTGACGCTGTAGTTAAAAACTAGATTCAATGTAATACTCCAGCCTTCCTCATTGACTCGAGTTAATTACAAAAGTATAGATAATGTCATTTTCATTCATTCGACAATTCATTAATGCAATTATAAAGAAAAACTTAACCATTAAATTAGGTTGGTAAGCCCCTTGAATAAAGTCTCATGATGGTGAAGCTCACCTTAATTTAAATCATCAACTTAGCTATTCCAAATAAAGTTGTGATCCTTTACACCATTCAAGTTGAGTATCACCAATCTCAAACTTAATTCCAATTAACTTTCCTATTACTGAGCTTGACTCAAAAGTTTTATAGCCATGCAAATCATATTTGATGCATATTAATGCAAAACAGCTACTTTATCGGAGTACACCAATTCCAAATCCTAAGCAACTTTCAAAACTATAAAACCAAGGTTATAAACCATATGAAGCATTTTCTATGTGGGATATAATTGTGCTTTACTTCGATTCAAGCAAATCATATTCTACACTCAGATGAGATGGGGAGTGCATGCAACCTTTATGTCAATCGCATGAGCCAATGATACAAAGAACTAAAATAAATGTCTTGTTTCTATCATTGCGAATGAGGTGATGATAGAAATAAGTATAAAGAGGAAGGCATATCATACCTTCATTTGGCTCCACCCACCCCAACCATCTTCAATATTGCTATTTGAAAGGTCGAGCATGACCAAATTATTGAAGTGAAAGTTATTTGCATGGAAAGCCGTTCCCCATTTTTCCCCAAAAAGCCTTTCTAGTTTCAGAAGAACATTCTCAAAGATGCCATCCAAGCCTTTCACTCTAAGGAACCTTAATTTTGATGTAGCAGCTAATTCTTCAACCATATAGATGCTCCTCCAGCCACCACTGGAAGTCAGGCTTAGTGCTTCCAGACCTTGATTTCTCTGCCAACAGAGACTCAAGATTAGTTAAGCATGCAATTGAAGATATCTTATAAATCAGTTGTCCATTTCCCATTTTCTACTATTCAAGAAAAATGATACGCATATTAATTGCAATCTTCATAGTTTTTTTTTTTTTTTTTTTTTTTTTTTTCTCTATTTGTGTTTGGAAGTAAGTTAAAAACTCTTCATTCCACTAGTTTTCTTCTGACTTTGCTCGGATTGCTCGTGAAACGGCGCTTTGTCGTTTCAGAACTCCCAGAAAACTATGTACTATTCTACAGAATCTAGAAGAATCTATCTAGTATATTTGAGAGAACTCTTCACTAATAAGAAAAATGGGAAGTTGAACAAAGTTGACAATAAAATAAAAGCAAAAATGCAAGAAGTTTGTCTTTCCAAATAAAAATTATGTGACATATTCTTCCATTTTACCTCTTTTCTCTCCCATAGCATTGCTACAGCATGCTCATGAATCCACAACCTACTAAATTTGTGAGGATATTCAACTATGATGTTCCTTCCCAAATCTCGCAATTGGTCATGCATCCAAAATTTATTATCTCTAATTTTTATCAAGGACCGTTGGTGGAGGACACTAATTGCACTCTGATAGTCATCCCACAGGATATATGGATACGTTTGGTCATTGTTGGTGAAAAAGCAAGCAATACCCAAAAATACTTCTTTTTCCTCATCCGCCAATCCTTCATAACTTATCATTAATGCATCGCAGACAACCTTCAAAGGACCTTTATTCAACTGCGTCAACTTATCTTCCCATTCTCCAATTTCATGACTGAAACAAAGAATTGAGCCTATCTCCACAATAGCCAGAGGAAGCATTCCCACTCCATGGACAATTTTCTCCGCAAGATGCTTATATCCTTTTATGGGAGAGTCCCTTCTGAATGCGTGCTCACAAAACAACTGAAATGCTCGACCAAATTCCAGTTCATAAACTTCATGAGCCACAATTCCTTTAGGTTGATTTAGGACCACTTCACCAAATGATTCCACTTGAGCCATCAAGATACTTTCGTCCCTAGTTGTGATAATGATCCTGCTACCCAAACCAAACCAATCAGATTTTCCAGCTAGCTTTTGGAGTTGCTCTTTCTTGTCTAGATCATCAAGAACAATGAGGACCTTTTTAGTCCTACATACTCTCTTGATCTGATTCATCCCATCGCCTATGTCTTCAATTTGGACAGTATCCCTAGAACCAAGAACACTCGATAATAACTCTTTCTGCAAGTTTACAAGACCAAGACTATGTTGGGATGATTCTCGAATGTTTTGTAGGAAACTAACACCATCAAACTGAAGAAGTAATTTGTTAAACACAACCTTCGCAAGTGTTGTTTTACCAATACCACCCATTCCATGTATACCAACAAAACACACCCCACCAGAGTCAACATCCAACTTATCTATTATCGCTTTTATCTGACTGTGATCCTCAACCAAATGTTCAGGCACATCCACATTTTTGCCCCTAAGTTTACATAAAACCTCTCTAATAACCGATTCAATTAGCTCTCCATGGCTGCAGCAAAGTAGGAAATATTTTGGTCATCAATGACATGAAAGAAAAGGGTATAAATTTCTTCCAGATATGACGATCTCTGGGTCTCTAGGGACCCTATGCTTAAATAAATCAACCATTTCAGTTTCTATGGACTGAATTTAAGCATAACAATAAGTTGACACGTACATTGTAATTTCAAGAAAAAAAACGGCTCAATTTGATGTATTGGAGATGCTTTAGATAATGCATTAGCCGATTGATATGAAGTATACATTCTTGATGGAATGGATGCAGTAAGATTAACAAAACTGAAGAAGGTAATATTTTTTTCATAATGCTCGGTTTTTTTTTCCATAAAATCCAAAGTGCTAAGCACAACAGATATTCTTTAGAGGCAAAACTGTTTTATTATTTTCTTCATGAGAAGTTTCATTTTTGGCATAAAAAAGTGAACAGATTTTATTTGGTAAGTTCACACTAGATCTATCTGAATATTGCATAAAAGAACCTAGTTTTTCATTTTTTTCTTCATATCAAAAATTCATAAATACATTTAATAAAAAAAATTAGCTGATATGAAGCCAAATAAATATTCTCACTTAAATTATGCATCCGTTACATTATTTTCCCTCAAATGTCCTCCCTTGAATACTAGAACTAAATAAATCTTCTTTCTTCTATGGGCAAAATTGAAATTCGGGAAAGAATCTAACCGAATATTCCTCTCATAAATGGTGATACAAATTGGAAAGATTTGGCTATTTTTCTAATTGGTTTAAAAGGTTAGGATAAAATTGGAAAGTGTTAAAAATATTGAGATTTACCTTGTCATTTGGCCTTTAAGTAATAACCATGTCAGATAATTTTTCCTAAATATTCATACTTATCTATCATTCTTTTCAAGGAAAATTTCAAATACGACATGGGAGTACTCTCTATTTCTCAAAAAAGGACCTCAAGTGAATCTTACTTCAAATAAGGATTTGAAATGGCCATGTTAGTCTTAAAGGGAAGACCTTACCTCACTTGGTCAAGGGCATTTCTATCCTCTATATTTTCTTATTTCCTCCCATTTTTTCTTTCTTTTCTCCTTTCTTTTCTTTTTTTTTTCCATTAAAAAATATTATTACTTAAAAAAAATACAAATTAGAAAAACAAAAAACCAAGCCCTCCTGCCTGTGGCCACTACCCCATCAATGGTGGGGCATCAGCCATGGCCAACAAGGTTGCAAGCGGGAGGGCTAGGGCCAGCCCTCCTACCTATGGTCGCTAGCGATGGGGAGGTGGCTACAGCCGAGGAAGGCCGGCAGCTCTCCCTTGTGTCTGTGTGTGGTGTGTGCGTGTATTTTAAGTTTTAGCCTCTTTATTTCTTTTTAGAGTTTAGCTTTATAGAAAAAATATAGAAAAATAAAAAATGAAAGAAAAAGTAAATGATGAAAATGCTCTCACCAATCAATGAGGTCAAGTCTTTTAAGACTAACAAAACCACTCCATACTCTTATTTGAGAAAATGAGAGCAGTTCATGTCTCTAGTTGAGAGAATATTTATTTCAAGCCCTTATTTTAAAAATCAAGGGCACTTTGGGTCCTAATTGAAAAATTTCCCTTTTTTTATCTTCAACTTTTTAACTTTTAAATATTTTTTATTAATTAAAGAGATTAATTCTAAGGTTAGTGGTGGAAATTTTTTCTTATTATGCATTTTATTTATTTTTTGTTTGAATTAAAGAAGACAATGGGCATTTGACATAAAATTCAATAAAATAATACCACTTTAAAGGAGGTACGGACACTTGGAATGCCAAAACTTGGCATAGAGGGACACTTAAGTGCCAAAAATTTTTAATTGCCAAAATCAGAGTAAAATGGATCACTTAAGTGCCACTCTGCCAAAATCTAGCCAAATTGCTGACGTGTCAATTTTCCGGTGAGGTAAGTGCAAAACAACGCCGTTTTGCACACTTGATGTGGCGAGAAAATGCAAAAACGATGTCGTTTTGTGTCGATGTGTAAATAATTAATATAAAAATTAATTAAATTGAATATAAAACTAAATTTATTAAAAATATTCTAAAAAATAAAAAAAACTTAAAATTTAAAGAAAAAAAGGGGGGCCAAAGGCCCTCGGCCCCCTTTCCCCCTTTTTTTCTTTAAATTTTATGTTTTCAAATTTTAATTTTTTTAGAATATTGTAAATAAATTTAAGTTTAAATTTAATTTAATTATTTTTTATATTAATTATTTACACATCGACACAAAACGACGTCGTTTTTTGCATTTTCTTGCCACGTCGGCAGCAAAATGGCGTTGATTTGCAGTCACCTTGCCAGAAAATTGTCACGTCAACAATTTGGTCAGATTTTGGCCACACTTAAGTGATTAATTTTACTTTGATTTTGGCACTTAAGTGTACATTTCCAAAGTTTTGGCACTTAAGTGTCCCTCCGTACCAAGTTTTGGCACTTGGAATGTACTTCTTCTGCCCACTTTAAAGTTTAAACCTATTACACATCCCCTCCCCCTCTCCCAGGGGTACAAAATAATGGAAACATAATACATAACAAATACATAAATAAATATAATTTAGAGACTTGATCTTCTTTGGTTGAAGGGCCCATTTCAAGATAGACAAGAGGATTAAGTACAATATAAGTGTTAATACTTTCGTACAACGTTCATTTGAGGACCAAAAGATTTTTTCGCTCACTCATGTGCCACAAATTTGAAAAATCAATTACTTGAGTGCCATTTCCAATTTGCCCTGTTGGAAAAGCTGACATGGCCACCGGAAAATATCATCATCATCATCATCATCATTATTATTATTATTATTATTTGAATTTTTTTTATTTGAATTTTTTTGCTTTTCTTTCTTTTTTTTTTCTTTTTAGGGTTGACGAAGGTCACCGGCAATCCTCACCAATCGTGGCTGCCTCGCCCTTGGCCACTAAGGCCCTAAGTGAGGTTGTCAGGGTCGCTCCGATCAGCTGCAAGCAATGCTACCCAAAGTAGAAAAGGGTTGTTGCGAGCTCACCAGTGGGCGACAAGGCCCTCATGACCTTGCCCAGGGCCTTTGCAACAAGGATGACCATTAGTGAGGCTGCGACGACCCTCACCTACTCTAAGTGACATTGGTGAGGGCCCTCATGGCCTCACCTAAGGCTTTCACGGTCAAAGGCGAGGCTGTCAAGGCCTCATTAACAATTGGCGAGGCCTCGCAACAATCCTCGCCTGCTCTAGGTGGCTTCATAACCAAGGGCGAGTCTATCAGAGCCTCATTAATCGCTGGCTAGGCTGCGACAACCCTCGCCTACTCTAGGCAACGTTAGTGAGGGTCTTCGCGACCTCGGCCTCACCCAAGGCGAGGGCGAGTGCCCTTGCCGCAAAGGCCTTGGGCAAGGCCATCGGGGCCTTGCCAACCACTAGCGATGCCACAACGACCCTCACCTGCTTCAGGCGGTGTCACTCGCAAGCAATGAGGGCCCTCACAGCCTTGCCCAGGGCCTTCGCAGCAGGGGGCAAGGCAGTTGTAGTGACCCTTGTTTACTCTAAAGAAAAAAAAAACAAAATACAGATGGAAATAAATAAAAAATAGAAAGTAAAAAAATTTCACATAAGATATTTAGCTGGAATTGGTACTCAAGTGATCGATTTTTCTCCGATGTGGTGCTTAAGTGAAAATTTTTTAACATTCAAGCAAGCATCCTATGAAAGTTTTGGCACTTATGCCTAGAAAAGACCATCGCATTGAGATTCTATATCGATTGTTGCAAAATTCAATTGATCATTCAATGGCAAGCTCTTGGAGGAAAGATTATCAAAACATTCTCAAATTTATTATAATTGTGCCAATTCAGTCTTGAATTTTCTTTCTTTTGTCTATGGACTCCTAAAACATTTGCATTTATGCTAATTCAGTCCATCTGATCAAAACATAAATATCAGCTATCATACGCGAGTGATTGGCACTAATGTGCAATCTTTCAAACTATATATTTATTTATTTATTTTCATTTCCTTTTCCTTTTCTTTCTTCCCTTCCTTCTTCCTCCAGCCAGTGAGTGGACTACGACAACCAACAAGAGGTGAGAGCTAGCGAGGTTGACCTTATCAGCCTCACCCTATGGTGAGGCTCACCCTCACTAGAAGTCATAGCCTTCAACCTTATAGCTCTAATGAGGGCTCGGGCCTTACTAGTGGCTAGGCAAGTCTTGACCTTCCATTACCAACCAAGCGAACGGCTTAGTCAAGGCCAATGAGCTCGTCGACCCTCTTGTCTAGCTGATCATCAAGATCCATCGACTAGCTTGAGAAGAAGGAAGTGAAGGGAAAGAAAAAGTAAAAGAAAATAAATGGAAGGAAAAAGAGATTAAACAATAAAAATTATTAAAAATTTTAAAAAATTATTAAAAATTGTTCACTTTAGTATCGTCCGTGTCACATAGGACGACTAACATCCATGACATCCATGTTAGCGTTAGTTAGCCAAAATTGGTCAGATGGATTAAATTGACATAAATACAAATGATTTAAGAGTCAATTGACAAAAAAGATATTTAGGACTTAATTAACAAAATTGTAATATGTTTATTATTTTTTAAATAATTTATCTGGCTCTTGGAGGGTGTTATCTAATTTTTCACAATGTAAATATGCTTACGTTCTTAGTCACTCCATCTATACATAAATTTAGGAGTCATTAATTTCATTTCACTACTGGAACTACTGCATTTATTCTGGATTAACATTTTTGCACTCCCTTTAATGTTCCTGTTATGGAGACAATTGAAGTGATTATTTCAAAGCACCTTTTATCATCGCTCTATATCATAAAATGCACTCAAAACGACTTTCAATCTCAAACATTATTAGAAAATTCTACAGAAGCTCATACACTATGTTACCTCAATAAGAAAAAATGATGATTATGTAACATCAAACCAACCATAAATTGGAAACTTAAAATGGCCAAGAGAGTTAAATGATTTACCTCATGAATCTCGTATGGGTTCTAAACTTCAATGAACTTCTTTCCATCTTGTGACAATTTAAATAAATTTCCTAGAATAATTCTAAATCACACCTTTTCTCCATTTATAGAAATTTTCTTCGTTCTTTTCGAGTGTCTTGTTTTCTATTCTTTAGTTGTATTCTAAACAAAAAAACTCCGTTGGGAAAGCAAGACTCAGAGTGGAAAGAACTTATTGTGCCTGGGTTGAATCCTAAAATGCGGATGCTGATATGGAAGTAAAATAAACTTTTGCTAGGCCAACCAATTATGTTTCTCGCCGAGGTGTGAAGAATGAAGGGGAGAAATTCCCTTTTTCTTTTTTTTCTCTCTCATTTCCAAATGAACTCTCAAAAGTAATAGAAAATGACAAAATTGTGAAGGATTATATAGTAATTATTCAATGCCTATTTAAATTCTTCAATTTTCATAGGAGAATGAAATGTCCAACCCAGGCAACCTTCTCGGCTTTGGCAATGGGCTTTCTACTTACATCGTTCAAAAAACGATTTTTATCAGCGCTGTTGCAAAGAAATTAACTTTATAGAAGGCAAAATACGAAGAAATAGATATACTAATTTTCATTTTTCGTTCTTCATTTTTCATATCCCTACATTATCTTCACCTCCCTACCCTACAACTTCAGCCACCCCAAAGAATACATTTTCTTCACCTCAAATTTCTTTGCCTTCTTTTTCTTTACCCACCAAAGAAACTCTTCCAAACAAAGCATAAGAATTCACTTGAGTGTCCTCGACTGTTTTTGTGCAAAAGTTCACATTTTTTTTATCATGAAATTCTATGGTGCTAAAGTTCAATTTGGTCCAGTTAATAAAAGCTAGCAGCATTACCTGTTACTATTCATGTTGAACCGCCTTGTGTGCACGCTCTCTCTTAGAGCCATTTCCCATTCCTCCACTTCGTTGCCAAATTTCCACCTGTGCTTATCTAGGGCACTTTTGTACAAAGCGCTTTTAAGATTAACATCATCAACCTCCACATCATAGAAAATGGGCAGGATTATTTTTTTCCCATGGGAGTTTGATGTGCATTTTACCATGTGGGCTAATTCACGGAGACACCACCAGCTAGAAGCATAGTTCTTAGATAAGAAGGGTATGTAGATATGGGAGTTGTCGAGTGCTTGCGGAAGCTCTTCGCCAATTCCATCACCAGAGCTCAATATGTCGTCATCCTTGAAAACAGAAATTTGGTTGCGAACCAATTTCTTGTAAAGGACATCGACAATGCTATAAGAAGTGTCCGATGCATTAAAACTCAAGAAAACCTGGCACTCTGGTACTTTGTGGGAAATCCAAGTTGATCTTGAGACATCCAGCAATCTCTCTAGTACAGTGCAACCACGATTATCCAACACCAAACTTTCTAAGCCCTTGATTCCCTCAATCACTTTTATTTCTGGACAAGCTTCTACCTCAATATGTTGTAGCTTATCTAACTTTGATAAGTTCGGTAACCTTTTTATCTTATAGCAGTCAGAAATACGAAAGTACAACAAGGATGCCAATTCTGACAAACCTTGAATCTTAACCAGCCTGTCCAATCTGTTTAGTTCCAAGTGCTGTAGATTCTTCAAGAGTGACACATATATTGTCTCAACAAATTTGCACTTAGTTTCAATTCCGTCAAATGTATTAGCTCCTGAGAGATAGAGAAGTATGGCATAGGATATTCAATGACACACAGAACTGATAATTTTCTTAAGTTAGAAAGAGGTGGTAGTAGCCTGATGCCCCTGCATTTCAAAGTTGACAAGCCACTTGGAAGTGGATGGATCAGTTGTTTCACTGGCAAATTGTTTGACCAACTTGGATCAGGTTCCTCTCTTGAAACAGTTAATCTAGATAATTCTAGATAATCTAAATCAATGAGACATGAGAGGTCAGGAAATATAACAAGTATATTAATTCAAAAACCATCATAGTTTACCTCTTTTCTCTCCAGTAGGTTCAAGGCTTTCTCACGTATCCACACCCTACAAAACTTGCGAGGGTATTCTTCAAGAACGATGTACCTTCCAAAGTCTCGAACTTGGTCATGCATCCAAAACGTGTTGTCATCTCTAATTTTTATCAAGGACCTGAGAGAGAGAACTGTGATTGCAGTGTGAGGATGGTAACTCTAATCCTTCCACATGATGACTGGATATGTTCTGTCCTCATTGGTGAAAAAGCACGCTATATCCAAAAATACTTCCTTTTCCTTATGCTTTAATCGTTCATAACTTATCATTAATGATTTTCGGACTTTGTCAAAAGGACCTTCCTTTAACTGCTTCAGCATCTCATCCCATACTTCTCTTTTATCCAAATGCCCCAAATCATTGCCCGAGTCAAAAAGATGAGACCCTATCACCATAACAGCCAAAGGAAGCATGCCCACTGTACGAACAATTTCTCTTGAAGGATCCTCATATTCTTTTACAGCAGAGTCACTTCTAAATGCATACTTATAAAACAGATAAAGTGCTAGATCAAATCTCATTCCAAGAACTTCATAAAGCAAAATTCCATTGGGGTCCACTTGAGTCTTTAGGATGATTTCTTCCCTAGTTGTGATAATGATTCTACTACCAGAACAAAACCAATCAGATTTTCTGGCTAGATTTTCAAGTTGCTCTTTCTCATCTACATCATCAAGTACGATGAGTACTTTTTATTTCTAAGTACTCTTTTGATCATCTTGATCCCACCATCAACATTCTCAATTTGGTCAGTAATTGTAGAACTGACAAAACCTGATAAGAGCTTTTTCTGCAACTTTAAAAGACCATCAGGAGGTTGCGATGATGCTCGAACGTCTTCAAGGAAACAACAACCTTCAAAGTGAGAAGATAGCTTGTTGAACATGACTTTGGCAAGAGTTGTTTTTCCAACACCACCCGTGCCGTGGATACCAACAAAACGTACACCATCAGACCCAACATCCAACAATTTCATTATGGCTTCCACTTGAGCACTATCTTCAACCAAATGTTCAGTCACACTCATGTGTCTTGTATTAAGCTTACGGGAAACGTGTTCAACAATCGAGTCAATTTCTTCTCCTTGGCTGCAGCAAGCATATAATTTTGTTTCAGTTATAGACATGATAGACTATAGGACTCTAGGAAACATGTGGATACATAACTCAGCTATATCAACACCTCAAACAAATGGAAATTAAGCATTATAATCAGTAGTACTGGCAATTATATTTTGTATACATGTTGGGTTTGACATAGTGTTTTGCGGGTTTGAGAAAAAGATCCCCTTCACCCACACCTCATTTCCTAAATTGTAGGTTTTCGAGCACAATTTCAGTCTAGATTCCATTAACTTCTAATGTAATACCACATTGCTATAAGTTCGAAAATTTGGACACACAGTTTCTTCCAGACAGATGTAGTTCCAATTAACTGACCATGACAAAAAGTGCAGGAGAATACTCCTTTGACTATGAGATCCCATCCCTCTATACGTGCAACCTCGACAAGAGCCATACTTCCACCGCTTTAATTCATCAGGGCCAAACTTCTTCTTGTGGTTGGATATCTCTTTTCCTTGTAAACTGGTTTTGAGCTGAACATTATCCTTTCCGTACAAATATAGAAATATTATCCTCTCATATATTATGTTCAAATTTTTCGTATCATGTCGAATTTCTTTTCATTAATTAGTAGCTCCAATATTTCATAATAGGGAAATTCTGTAAAATCTTTTAAACGTCCATTTTATACATGCATGCAACGACCATGTACTTTTGTAATGTTAGTTATGCACTCTTTTTGGAACAAATTCTGATCATGTCTTGGTATAATTTTAAAATCAAAACACTACCATCGATTTGACAATTTACCAAGAGTATGTTTATTGTGCAAAATTTTGTCATCACCATGGGGTGGTGGGAAATTACATAAAAGCGCATGATTTCCATTGTCTTAACATGTAAGTCAAAAAGTCGATTAAGTAAAAAATATGAAAAGTAAAAAGTTGGTTTCCATGTCGGGTCATATTGGGTTAACGAGCACGAATTGAAAAATGCCTTGTCTTGGTCGGGTTTGACCCGGTTTGTTGTGCTTTAAAAAAATCGGCCAATTCTATTTTCTGTTGTGGGTTCTCAGATGTTGGATCTAGCTTTCAGTATCTTGTAAAGCAAATCTTAAATAAATGCCCCAATGCTTTACGTGCAGAAATTTCTAAGGACAAACTTTAATCCAATGAAATGTGTGCCTATTAACCATAAGAAGTCAAGGAAATTTACCGTTTGCCTATAAGTTCCCGTCCAATTTTACCTCCAACCTCGACAAGGGCACTTTTCCATCGCTCCAACTCATCCTTGCCAACCTTCTTCTTGTGCTTGCGTATGGCTTTCTTGAATAAATCAGTTTTGAGCTTCACATCATCAGCCTTCACATCATAAAAAATGGGGATGATCTCTTTGTTCCGATTTGATTCTGAGGAGCACTCTATCATGCGAGCTACCTTGCGGAGACACCATGAACTGGAGGCGAAGTTCTTAGAGAAGATGGGTATGCAGATTTGAGCCTCATTCACTACCTTCAAAACTTCACTGATCTCTTCACCATATTCAAGTTCTTCACTGTCAAGGAAAACACGGATCCCTGTACGTACCATGCTGCGGTAAAGGGAATCAGTGAAGTTTAGGCGCGTGTCGCTTCCCCTGAAACTCAAAAACACATCGTACTCGGATTCTGGCTTAGTTTCCATGCTCAGGCTTGCCTCCGATCTCCTCTTCCTCTTCATTTTGGTCGGGATTGCCCCCGAGCTCCTCGTCCTCTTCATTTTGGTCAATTGTCTCAAAATCCTGCCAACAATTATGGACTTCAACCTAACTCGGAAATAGGAATACCATCAGACAGCGCAACCAATTGCATCAAACATTTATGCGTGCAAGTTTCTTCCTCACCCCTCGACCTCTGCCGAGATAATGTATATATCTCCGCAATTATTTAAATTTTCAAGTCAAGTAGATTACAGACGTACTTACAGTCTGCCTAGTGGACGGAGTTCAGAAGGTGATGCCTCGATGGAGTTCAAATTGCGGCCGATCCTCTACCCTGCATTCACTAACGAATCCGAAAACAACTAGCCTGATTTTTGGCTCTGCGATCGCTCTCGATAAGAGGAAAAAATCAAGAACGCCGGGGCGATGGAGGTGAACTTCTGGGATATAGAGTACCCATAGTAGAAAAATCTGGCGTTCACCGCTCCCTCCTCAAAACCGGTTCCTCCTCTCTGCGTTCGTCAGTCGCCCGAACGATTTCTAGCGGGTTATGGAAAAAGGAATTGAATACCACCTTCTCCACCATCTGCCGTGTCTGCGTGCTCTTCTTGGGTGCGCGCCCTGCCTCTCTCTCTCTCTCTCTCTCTCTCTGGAAAGTAACCTAGAAAATCGACGGCGAGTTTCTGGGAAACGAAGCAACGTCGCCGAAGATCAGACCTTTGGACGGGCACAGAGACTGGGAGGAGTCCTCCCGGTGGAAAATTTAAAGCCCGATGCACACGGCACAACACTCAGTATTAGGGGTGAGCATTGGTCCAAGGTCAACCCTGGACCAATCCTGGACCGGCCCAACCTTGCCGGTCCTGGTCCGGTTTCCATGGAGACTAGGTTGATCCTTGGTCCTAGAATTTCAAGACCAACACTGTATGGGGCGGTCATCGGTCCTGAGAGTTCCGGGTCGGTCCAATCCGGATCAACCCTGAATATATATATTTAATATATTATTTATAATTATTTTATATAGAGAAAACCTTAAAATAAACGGCGTCAACAACATTAAACAATTATTTAGTGATGAGTTCGAGTAATTTTACATTGTTATTTAATATCTTAGATTTTTAATATCTTTTATGGCGTCAATAGTCATAATTTACGAATGAAGAAATTGTTTTTGTGAGGAGTCCTCACGGTGTCAAAAAAGGTATAAACAACTCTTTATGGCATCATCATCCTCTAGTATTCGTTTTCTTTTATCTTATTTGTTCTCTTAGTCTTCAATTTGCCAAAATCGAAAGAAACAACTCACATCGTTCGCTTTGGGTCACTCATGCCGCTCGCCGCTCGATGCTCGCTTGGCTTGTTGCTCCCTGCTCAACATTTGATGTTTATTCTGTTCGACGCTCACCCCACTTGATCCTCACCGCTTGTCTTTCTTAGCTGACCCCACTCATCATCGAACCCATTGGGTCGGTACGGTCTTTAGTTGCCCTTTCAAGGAGTAAAAACAAATTAAATAAAAAATTATTGGTTAGTCCTAGGTTGACTTTGAAACCGAACCAAACCCATTAGGTTAGTCTAGTCTTCAATCGCTTTTTTAAGGAGTGCAAAAATGAAATAAAAAATTATCAGTTGGTCTTGGAACCGAACCGAACCCATTGGGTCGGTCCAATCCTCGATCTCAAGCTTAATAAGGTCGGTCCTTGGTTCCAAAAATTGAGAACTAGCACTGTGCGGATTGGTCTTAAGGTTAGGGGGTGAATCGGCCCAACCGGGACCATGCTCACCCCTACTCAGTATAATTAAACGACAGGTGGTTGAAGACTAGAGAACAATATATATAAGGGAGGAAGGTGCAAAATTGAAATTTTAACAGATTTTTCTACGTTTTAATGACGTGAGGAGGACATTGGATTGATCAGTAAATGGTAAATTTTTACAGATTTTTCATGGTTTTCATCGTGACTTGGCCAAAAAAAGTACGAGCTAGAAGACAAAGAAGAGGCAGGTTCCTCTTTACAGTAAAAGAATAAGGGTTAATATCCTGAAAAACCCCAAACTGGTACACCTATGACAAATTTACCCCAAATTATTTTTTTGATCATAAAAAACCTCAAACCGGTATACTTGTGACAAATTTACCCCGATTGACCATAAAAAACCATAAACTGGTACATTTATGAAAAATTTACCCAAATTTATTCGACCGCAAAAAACCCCAAACTGGTAAATTTGTAACAAATATACCCTCAACTAAATTGGATTAATACAACAAAAAAAAATTACAAAAATTATAAACTGTGATAAACGGAGCGTAAAATTCTAAATTGGTATACTGGTCAATTTAACGAAAACTAACAGAGGGTAAATTTGTCACAAGTGTACTAGTTTGGGATAAATTTGTCAAAGGAATACTAGTTTGAGATTTTTGGTGGTCAAAAAAATAGTTTGGAGTAAATTTGTCATAGGTGTACCAGTTTGGGGTTTTTCAGGATTTAACCTAAAGAATAATGTGATTGGATATCGAATAGTCTTTTTTTTTTTGTCAACTAATTGGAGATTTATTTTTTTACTTTTTTTTTTTTTAATTTTCCAATGCACACTTTAATTTTTCAATCTTGGGACCTGAAACTTCGACATTAGTCCAATATTGACAAGTATATCTGAATATACTTTTTACCATATTTTAATATCTGAAGAAATATTTCATTTTTTGACGAGAGAGTGAAAAAGTTGATTTTTGCTTTTTTAAGCCAAAATAAAACAGGAATAGGTGAGTTTTTTGCTTTTCAGCCACAAAGAGTTAAAAGAAAAACATAACCGCACCCTTTCTTTTGTAATCAACGTGGCATTGTAACGAAAACATTCGGTCATTATATTATTGAAAGTGTCGGAATGAATTGTATAAGTTCGTCTTGGAATTGACTTCATCAATGATGAAAAACATTACCGTACAATCTCATTTAACACATTTAATAAATCTAAAATCTACACGATTGATTTGTGTTGATGGCTTATTTGTTAAACTATTCATGATTATTAGATGAGCTTTCTTTTGCTGAAACTTAGTACCGTGTAAGGTAAATGGCTATCCTCGTTCACAATGCTTGCTTTTTTTCCGCAGTAGATTTTTGTAGGACCGATAATTTCTAGGACGAATTAAAACATTTTAGAACAATTTAATGGCAAACTCAAAATTGTCGAATTTAATGTTATATATATGTAACTTTTATTGCCACAATCAATACATAATTGTAACGGGTGAACTCAAATTGCCAATTCTAGATTTTGTTATATCTCTAAGAAGTCTAAAACCCATTTTTCCCTTATTAAGAGCCTGGAAACACGATGCCATGAAGTTCCAAACCATAGCATTTGAGCTTACGCTTTCTGCTACGTGCGCGGAACCACATTCAATGCACATGGACAGGACAATATATTTGGATTTGCAAGGACTAGTCGACCTAAATATCAGAAAATACAATGTTATCTCAAGAAGTAATCTTTTTAACATGTGATAATTATTATTAATTTTCATTTGGCCTGACAAAGAGAAAGCCTCGCTCTCTACCATTTGATTGGAGCCTCTCCTGATCCTTGTGGAGAAAAATACTTGTGGGATTAGACGAGCTAAATATTTGGAACATGTTACCCAAAGAACGAGCTAAATATTAGGAAATGCCATGTTTCCCAAAGAAGTCATCTATTTAAAATTTGACAACACTATAATTAATTTTCTTTTGCGTCTGTCAAGGAGAAATTATATTTATAAAAAATATAAAGAAGAAATAAATATTTTAAAATTATTTGCAAGCAATACAAATGGCGAACTGCGAAAACACGAAGCTCATCTTTAGGCTAATCTCACATCTTATCTACAAAAAACACAAAGCTCCTCTCAAGCTTCTCCAATTCTCACACTACAATCTCTTTAATTGCTTACTCACTCACTCTAACTCTACCATCAAACAAGCACAATGAATTGCATCTTTATACGCGCAAGTCTCTTTCTTGTGCCTCGACGTTTGTCGATACATGTATATATACTAAGCAGTTCTTTAAATTTCCAGGTCAAGTCGATTACCTTCTTATGGCCAGCCCAACACGATGAAGTTCAGACGGTGATTAAAGCAACATCTTGATGGAGTCTAATTTGTGGCCGATCTTCTACAATGCATTTACCAACAATTTAACCACGGCATGGAAAAAAAAAAAAAAAAAGATAACTGTGACAAGATATAGTGACAGAACATCGACTAACGCTTCTCAAGGAGAGACTTTTGGCTCCGTGATTGCTCTCGAGGCGAAGAAAACATCAAGAAACTTGAGGGAAAGCGAAGGTGAAATTCCAAGAAAGAGAGGACCTGCAAAGTAAATTATGCAAACCCCAAAAGTCAAAAAGCTCCACCTGGGAGGACCGACCACCCAGGTAGTGGCAGACGCAGCAGAATAAGCTGCTTTTGACTGATCAGTAGGTGCCGCTTTCGATTTAAAGGGGATCGTCCACTTTCCTCCTCATTTTCTTTTGAAAACACCAATCCGGTTTCATAAATTTAAAGCTGAAACTGATTTTTTTTCTTTAAAAATGGCGTTCAGAATTTTACTCAATTGAAAGCACACCATTAAGCGGAAAGGGACGCTGATGATCGTAGATTCTTTTCTAGAGAAAAATCTCGATTTGAGGACTAATCGCACGTCGTATTCTCTACCATTCTCTACCAAAAGCACGAAGCTGATCTCAAGTTTCTCAAAATCTCATACTACAATTTCCATATTTGCATACTCACTCAATTTTAACTAACTCTAGAAGTTGATCTTTAACGTCTCGAAGAAGTTCATGAGAAGTTGCTCTTGAACCTACCCAATGAGTTATCGCCATGGTGAAGTTACAGGTGGCCCCAAGCTAGCTTTCATTACTTGGTTTGAGAGTCATTTTGATAATGTATTTATGCTTCTTAACTAATAATAACTTCCCAAAATTACAACATGGAATCGCTATTTTCCAGTTGTTCTTACCGCTCAAAGTGTATGACAAATGAACATTCTAAGAATAATGAACAATAACATGCAGCAACTTTAGGATTGCTTAGCTTGAAATATAAAAATCAGCATCTATAGGCAGCCACAAAATATGCGGTAGATAGACATATTCAAACGTAATGCAAGTAGTTTGAGCAATGCACCATCAACTACATATGTCGATGTGCATAAATAAGTGGTGAGAGATTAGCTTGATTTTGAAGGGTAATTTCTTAACTCATGAACCATAATTGTAATTAAGTTCTAAAACTTATACAATTGATGCAATCGAGTCACTTTCAACTTTGTTAAACTTAACTAACAAAATATCCGACGTGACATTATCAGTGTGCATTTTTTTTTTCTTTTTTCACTTTGCTAGTTTGGCAACCCTCGCCAATTGCTCTCACCTGTGCGCTTTTATTTCCCTTTTTTCTGGAAAAAAAAAGTTTATCCTTTTTTTTTAATAAGGTTTAACTAAGAATTAGGTTTAAAAGAAACATTTGGATCAAAACGATGACGTCTTAATCTTATGCTTAATACTTTAAAATTTAACCCTATCTAGGAGAGATAAAACAATAAAAAAAATCCGCATTAGCATTTTTTGTAAGCCAACTTAAATAAGGTTAATGGAATGATTTAATTGCATTATTTGATAAATTTTAGAACTTAATTGCACATTTTGAATATTTTAGGAATTGCACTTTCTTAATAAGCCTTAAAATTTTGAATGCACTTATTCCTCTCTAAAATAAGCAATTTTTAATAATAACATTGGGCGGGATGAAAGAAAATCATAATTCCTATGGTTTTTCGGATAATTATTACTACATCAATCAAATTAACGTCATTTTGAGCAATTTTGAAAAACAAAACTGAAAAATTTTAAAAAATAAAAAAAAAAATCATAACAATGACATTTCATGTCCCGGCATGCTATGTAGGACGGTCGAAGATTATTAAACCGCTACGTCAATGATTTTCAATCACAATTTACTTAATGGAGTGCGGTGGAACTTCTCGCAAATGTGTAAGATTAAATTGAATAAAAAATTTAGGATTGAATTGATATTTATATAATAAATTTAAAATTTTTTTAGTTATTTTACTGATAACTCTATTACAGTTACTTATTGTGCTTAATGGCTTGGTCCACCTTGAATTTCTTTGGTATATAAATTCTTACTTATAAACAAATAAAAAGACTTCACCGTCCACGCTTCATCGGTAATTGGATATCACCAAGTAGTTGTTTTTTTTTGTTCGAAACCAAGTAGTCGTTAGTAGTTGTCCTAGCAATTTTTATTAGAGGCAAAGGCTTGTCCAGGAGACGACCGAAAACCAATGTTCATCGACACGCCATATGAACGCATGAATTTCCTTCCTCGGCTTGTCTTAATCAAAAGTTGACTTGAGTTGACTTGACTTGACTTTTCACGGTCTTCATCGCCGGTTGTGTCTACGTACTATCACGCTATTTGCAGCGAACTTTACGGAGTCAAGGTCGAACTCACGAAGCAAGTTCCTCTTTTTTCTCCTCATTTGACCATTCTTGGGATTTGCTAAATGGTAATTGGGCTCCACTAATTTTTTTCTTTTTCCTTTTTCTTTTATTGGAAATGAGTTTTATTTTCCAAAAAAGCAAAGGTTTTGATCAATTGAAATAAACCATTTTCAAGTTTAACTGAGAATTCTCCTGAGCTAAGCATGGCTTAATAAATCACCAATCGTGCAACTAATTGTGTAATTAGCGATGTAATGAGCTATTAACACAAGATTTAGAGAGAGGAAAAAAAAGACAATTATGTTTTGAGTCCCTAGCAAACATGAAGGAATTAATGCACGAGTTAAGTTAGATTTCTCTCATTATCAAATTTAACATGCGATGTCTTGACAACTTCAGTATGAAAAAAGTTTAATAAAGTTTAGAGAAGCCTCTCAAATTAAGTATTTCATTCTTCAGCTTGTCTTAATCAAAAGTTGACTTGAGTTGACTTGACTTGGCTTTTCACGATCCTTCATTGTCGGTTGGTCTACGTACTAACACGCTATTTTCGGCGAACTTTATGGAGTCAAAGTCAAACTCATGAAGCAAGTTCCTCTTTCTTCTCCTCATTTGACCATTCTTGGGATATGCTAAATGGTAATTGGGCTCCACTAATTTTTTTTCTTTTCCTTTTTCTTTTATTGGAAATGAGTTTTATTTTCCAAAAAAGCAAAGGTTTTGATCAATTAAAATAAATCATTTTCAAGTTTAATTGAGAATTCTCCTGAGCTAAGCAGGGCTTAATAAATCACCAATCGTGCAACTAATCATGTGATTAGCGATGCAATGAGCTATTAACACAAGATTTAGAGAGAGGAAAAAAGACAATTATGTTTTGAGACCCTAGCAGACATGTACGAAGGAATTAATGCACGGGTTGTTAGATTTCTCACATTATCAAGTTTCACATGCGATGTCTTGACAACTCCAATATGAAAAAGTTTAATAAAGTTTAGAGAAGCCTCTCAAATCAAGTATTCCCTTCCTCGGTTTGTCTTAATCAAAAGTTGACTTGAGTTTACTTGACTTGGCTTTTCACGGTCCTTCATCATCGGTCGCGTACTAACGCGCTAT
Source organism: Eucalyptus decipiens (assembly GCA_014182575.1). Lineage (NCBI taxonomy): Eukaryota > Viridiplantae > Streptophyta > Magnoliopsida > Myrtales > Myrtaceae > Eucalyptus > Eucalyptus decipiens. Next base: position 42,031,150 of record CM024611.1, on the reverse strand, counting down.
TTTCGGCGAACTTTACAAAGTCAGGATCAAACTCACAAAGCAAGTTCCTTTTTTTTTTCTCCTCATTTGACCATTCTTGGGATCTGCTAAATGGTAATTAGGCTCCACTAATTTTTTTTCTTTTCCTTTTTCTTTTATTGGAAATGAGTTTTATTTTCCAAAAAAGCAAAGGTTTTGATCAATTAAAATAAACCATTTTCGTGTTTAATTGAGAATTCTCCTGAGCTAAGTAGGGCTTAATAAATCACCAATCGTGCAACTAATCATGTGATTAACAATGTAATGAGCTATTAACACAAGATTTAGAGAGAGGAAAAAAGACAATTATGTTTTGAGTCCCTAGTAGACATGTATGAAGGAATTAATGCACGGGTTAAGTTAGATTTCTTGCATTATCAAGTTTCACATGCGATGTCTTGACAACTCTCATATGAAAAAGTTTAATAAAGTTTAGAGAAGCCTCTCAAATCAAGTATTTTATTCCTCGGCTTGTCTTAATCAAAAGTTGACTTGAGTTTACTTGACTTGGCTTTTCACGATCCTTCATCGTCGGTTGCATCTACATACTAACGCGCTATTTTCGGCGAACTTTATGGAGTCAAGATCGAACTCACGAAGCAAGTTCCTCTTTTTTCTCCTCATTTGACAATTCTTGGGATCTACTAAATGGTAATTGGGCTCCACTAATTTTTTTTTTCTTTTCCTTTTTCTTTTATTGGAAATGAGTTTTATTTTCCAAAAAAGCAAAGGTTTTGATCAATTAATATAAACCATTTTCAAGTTTAACTGAGAATTCTCCTAAGCTAAGCAGGGCTTAATAAATCGCCAATTGTGCAACTAATCATGTGATTAGCATTGTAATGATCTATTAACACAAGATTTAGAGAGAGGAAAAAAAACAATTATGTTTTGAGTCCCTAGTAGACATGTATGAAGGAATTAATGCACGAGTTAAGTTAGATTTCTTGCATTATTAAGTTTCACATGCGATGTCTTGATAACTCTCATATGAAAAAGTTTAATAAAGTTTAGAGAAGCCTCTCAAATCAAATATTTCCTTCCTCGGCTTGTCTTAATCAAAAGTTGACTTGAGTTTACTTGACTTGGCTTTTCACGATCCTTCATCGTCGGTTGCATCTACGTACTAATGCGCTATTTTCGGCGAACTTTATGGAGTCAAGATCGAACTCACGAAGCAAGTTCCTCTTTTTTCTCCTCATTTGACAATTCTTGGGATCTGCTAAATGGTAATTGGGCTCCACTAATTTTTTTCTATTCCTTTTTTCTTTTATTGGAAATGAGTTTTATTTTCCAAAAAAGCAAATATTTTGATCAATTAAAATAAACCGTTTTCATGTTTAACTGAGAATTCTCCTGAGCTAATCAGGGCTTAATAAATCACCAATCGTGCAACTAATCGTGTGATTAGCAATGTAATGAGTTATTAGCACAAGATTTAGAGAGAGGAAAAAAGACAATTATGTTTTGAGTCCCTAGCAAACATGTATGAAGGAATTAATGCACGGTTAAGTTAGATTTCTCGCGTTATCAAGTTTAACATGCGATGTCTTGACAACTCCAATATGAAAAAGTTTAATAAAGTTTAGAGAAGCCTCTCAAATCAAGTATTACTATGTTCGAGTTTAGTCCATTCCAAACTTAAGCAGCCTAAAGTTTGAGCCTCTCAAATCGAATTTATGGTCCATTATTTAGTATAGATGTTCCGATCTATCCTATTTGAATTGGAAGTTCTATGTTTTTGCGTCTTCTCAAGATTTTCTATCTCGGGCCGCATTCAGCCCAAAACCAAAAGTGCTATTTACGCATGGTCCTCCTTTTTCTAAACAATGTCCATAGGGAACTGCAGGTATTTTTTTTATTACGTCATCGATCGTGCTTTTTATCCCAAAAATTGAAAATTAAATAGGGAACAGAAAAGTTTTTTTTAATAGATGTCTGAGAACTGTTTGAAATTCTCTTAGCCTTGTTGGTGCGCAAAATGTTTTCTTTCTTAGCAAATGACTAATTTTTACCCTTCCAATTTAACATGGCCCATCCGATTGGTAAATCGGATGTTTAAAAGATCTCCAAATTGAGATAAACAATGTTGTAGTCGTAAAACATATGATACAAAATGGACAATTATGGTGAGGGTCTTGTTAAGAAGTTCCCCAAGAGCATATAATGTGAACACGTTGGAATAAATCAATTTGAGGTTATGCCAAAACAGATGTTGACGAAAATCGACATGTGCTAAGGTGAATAGAACTTTCAACTATTGGAAAATCATCAAGATCACTCTGCGGTTCCAAAATTGGGACAAAATTTCAATGCCTTTTGCTTTATACATAAGTTTGGTTTAGCCCATTGACCTTGTCTTAGCCTCAATTTGTTTTTTAACTTTCACTCATTTGCTTGGTTAGATCTTTCTTTATTATTTGTTTAACCAAAGTGATCTCCATCTATGACTGAAAAGAAATAAGTTTCCCCATCATTCATCAACCCACCTCAATCGTTAATTTTATGAAAGCCTTGCATTTGTTTATCTTTGATGGAAGTTTTATTTTCCAAAAAAGCTATTCTTGTGATAAGATCCCCCCTTTGGCTAAGATATAACATGGAAGTGTCAGGCCTTTCTACGTACACATATGCGACCTGTGAATGTGAACTTTTCAGCTATTGCTCGCAAGTTCATATATAACAAGAGCGTATGAATAATATACACATATATATTATGCTATGTTATATGATTGTTGGTTATTTTCTTGTTGGGTGCATTTTTTTTAGTAAGAGGAAAAAGGAGAATGGCTTGAAAATTTCATAGAGGAACCAAACTTGGAGCTTAATCATGCTAGTCTAAGACTAAATCAAGTCAACTGGTTTTGAGGATGCTAGCCTCGGGTGAGAGCCAACGGAGGGAAAAAGGTGAAAAAGAAAGAAGAAAAAGAAAAGAAATCATAAAATTAAAAATAAAAAAAAATTTGTAGAAGTTATCCATGTTGGCGCTTGTCATGCAATGTAGGATGGCCGATGATGACTCAACCACCACTTCAGCAATTTCCAGCCAATTAGTAGATTGTTAAAATATTTATGATTAAATTAATAAGTCATCGAAATGTATAGGACTAAATTGGTAAATTGTCAAAAATTTTAATACGAAATTGGCACGATTGAAAGGTTTAAGAATAAATTGACTGTCGTACAATAAGTTTAAGACATTTTGGACAATTTTCCATCTTTGAGCTCATCAAAAGCTTCTCAAGATCTCACATTGCAATCTTCGTATTTGTGCATACTCACTCACCCCAACTCTGTTCTTTATAATGTCTTGCTAAAGTCAATTTGAAACTTCCTCTAGAAGTTGGTCTTTAACCTCTCAAAGAAGTTGAATGAATGAGTCCTCCTTCTTGTAGCATATGTCAGTTGTCTCAAAACCTCTTCAGTAGCCCGCAGCAATGCATGATGAAGAAAAAGTTTGTTTTATTGGGTGTAGGATAAAGCGATATCAAATGACAACCAATTAGTCCACAGCCAACCAAAATTTGGTCGGACATTGTTAAATTTGAGGAAATTTAGGACGCTCTAAAAGATTCATGAACCAATGTCAAATAGATATTGTTGATGGAATTGGTGAAATTGGATCAAACTACCAAACTTGAATAGGTCATCGTTATGTTACTTCATTGATGGACCATCATTTGAAATTTAGGGATTGATGGACCATCATTTGAAATTTAGGGATTGATTTGAAATGAGATGTCGGTTTCTAAGGGATTTGAATTATGAGATAAGCAAATTATACCAAGTAAAATCTTGAGAAATCATGGCACATTCTTACGAATTATTCTTAGTGAGATTCTAACAAAAAAGGATTTTAGTTTGTAGTATTATGCTAACTCCTTTATCTATATTATGTGCAACGAGAGGAGATTCTCCTATTTCTTCGAGCATTTTCTTCCTCTTTATATTGAAATGGTCAATTTGGAACTTAGTCGATAATTTATTGTTAAATTCTGCCCTTTACCTTTTACTACTAATTTATGACCAAAACGTTACTACTAATTTATGACCAAAACGTTGATAACTTTGTGCCAATCTTTTTTATGGCTGCGGAATCTTGGAATTGTTCCTCTATGTATTACAGAGGACCTGAAGACACCTCGAACATTCATTTAAAAAGTCCTACGAAAACTCACACACCTTTGTAACAAATATATTTAACTGTGTTTGGCAGAAGTACAGTACAAGTGCCATAACTTGGCACGCCGGGACACTTAAGTGCCATAACTTCCAAACGGTACACTTAAGTGCCACTTTTTTTTTCGAGTGGGACACTTAAGTGCCACCTCCGGCGACCCTTGCCGGAAATCCTACGTGGCAATATTTTATTATTATTTTTTTCCTAGGTGGCTCGCCGGAGCTCCAAATCAGCATAAAAAATAATATAAAAAAAAGAAAATTTAAAAAAATTAAAATTTTTTTTTAAAAATAAGAAAATTTTAAAATTTTAATTTTAAAAATTTAAAAAAATAAGAAAATTTAAAAAATTTAAAAATTAAAAATTAAAAAAAAAAGGGGGGAGTTCGAACGGGCGGCCGAGGGCCGAGCCCTCGCCGCCGCCGCCTCCCCGCCGTCGCCGGGAAAGGCCGGCGACGGAGGGAGGAGGGTCGGCCGGGGTCGCCGACCCCGGCCGACCGACGGCGAGGGCTCGCAGCCCTCGCCGGATCGAGGCGAGGCCGCGACCCTCGCCCCATATCCGGGCGAGGGCTTGCGGGCCCTCGCCGCCCCCGGCCAGGCCCGGCGACCCCGGCCGACCCTCCCCACTTCGTCGCCGGCCCTTCCCGGGCGGCGGCGGGAGGCGGCGAGGGCCCGCGACCCTCGCCCCCGGATCCGGCGAGGGTCGCGGGCCCTCGCCGCCTCCCCGCCGCCGCCGGGAAGGGCCGGCGACGAAGTGGGGAGGGTCGGCCGGGTCGCCGGCCCGGCCGGGCCGGCGAGGGCCGGCGAGCCCTCGCCCGATATGGGGCGAGGGTCGCGCCCGCCGCGATCCGGCCGAGGGCCGGCGACCCCGCCGACCCTCCCCCTCCGTCGCCGGCCCTTCCCCGTGACGGCGGGGAGGCGGCGGCGCGAGGGCTCGCCCTCAACCGCCCGTTCGACCTCCCCCCCTTTTTTAATTTTCTTAATTTTTTAAAACTTTTAAATTTTTCTTAATTTTTTAAAACTTTTAAATTTTTCTTAATTTTTTTAAATTTTTTAAATTTTTCTTATTTTTTTAAATTTTTGAATATTTTATAATTTAATTAATTTTTATATTATTATTTACACATAGACACGAAACGGCGTCGTTTTTGCGTTTTCTCCGCCACGTCAGCGTGCAAAACGACGCCGTTTTGAACTAAACTCGCCGGAAAATTGCCACGTCAGCCATTTGGCCGGATTTTCGCTGGAGTGGCACTTAAGTGTCCCATTTTACTCCGATGATGGCACTTAAGTGTACCATTTTGAAGTTATGGCACTTAAGTGTCCCGGCGTGCCAAGTTATGGCACTCCAGGTGTCCTCACCTCAACTGTGTTTCGTCAACAGTGGACTCAAATCTGAATGATCTTTATCTTCTTCTAATCTCCAATAAGCTTTTCTCTGTTTTGCAACAAATTAAGCCTATTTTACAGAATAACTTAAATCAAACTTTCTCTCGTCAGTTAAATCTTCTCCATTCCTTTTTTGTACCAGTTTTTCTATTCTTGAGTTATTCCATGGGATACGAATTTGCTCGAGTGTACAACTATTTGTATGCAAAAGGGTTGCATTGGGCATCGGAACTCTCTATTTTTGTAAAGTTCAGTTGAATGACTTATGTATCTCACATTTAGTGGTGAAATAGCAGAGCATTACCTGTTAGTTTTCAAGACTAACCCCCTCATAGCTGCGACGTCAATTAGGGCCTCTTTCCATGTCCTCAATTAGATGCAATTCTAATTTTTTTTAACTGATTACTGAAGCTCTGTTTATTTTATTTCTTTTGCATAGCACCAATCAAGCACAAGTAGTTAATATCAGGGGAACCTCAGACAAGCTAAATCTTCTTGTGCGAAGCCGTGACCACCGAAAAAAAGGCTTAGCGCTTCAACATCATCTCTGAGAAACTATTGCCCATTTTCTGTTTCTACTTTCCAGGAAATATAACTTTATTATTAAAAAAATTGGGTTTGAAATTAAAATTCTTCGTAAGGTTAGGAAGATTCAAATTCAAGACTCCCTAACTTTGATATTATGTGAAGTTTTGCTGGACCACCGTTGAATGTTCTAAAAGTTTAAACTATTAGATGAAGATTTATTTTATTATTTAATTATTATTAAAATATTCTAACACTCTCTGTTAAGTGTAGGCTAACCTTTGACCTTAGCCTAAAGCATATAAATATGCGATTGGAGAGGCAAATATGGGCTTGGAAAATTCCAACTCAGGACCTACTAACTCGATACCATGTGAGGAAATTTACCGTTTGCCCAAAAGTTCCCGTCCAATTCTACCTTTTAATCTCAACAAGGGCACTTTCCCATCGCTCCAATTCATCAGAGCCAACCTTCTCCTTGTGCTTGGGTATGGCTTTCTTGTACAAATTGGTTTTGAGCTTCACATCATCAGCCTTCACATCATAGAAAATGGGGATGATCTCTTTCTTTGGATCTGATTTCGAGATGCATTCTACCATGTGGGCTACCTCACAAAGACACCATGAATTGGAGGCAAAGTTTTGAGAGAAGATGGATATGCAGATAAGAGACTCATTCACTGCCTTCAAAACTTCATTAATTTTTTCACCATCTTCAAGTTCTTCACTGTCAAGGAAAACGCGGATCCCCGCATGTACCATGCTGCGGTAAAGATAATCAGTAAAGTTTAGGCACGTGTCACTTCCCCTAAAACTCAAAAGCACGTCGAACTTGGATTCTGGCTTAGTTTCCATGCTTAGGATTGCCTTCGAGCTCCTCTTCCTCTTTATTTTGGTCAATCATCTCAAGGCCTTGCCAACAATTATGGACTTCAACCTAACGAGACTCGGAAATAGTAAAACCATCAAACAAGCACAACCAATCGCATCAAATATTTATGCGTGCAAGTTTCTTTCTCACCCCTCGACCTCTGCCGAGATAATGTATATATCTAAGCAATTGTTTAAATTTTCAAGTCAAGTAGATTACGTGCTTACAGTCTGCCTAGTGGACGGAGTTCAGACGGTGATGCCTTGATGGAGTTGAATTTGCAGCCGATCCACTAACCTGCATTCACTAATGAATCCCAAAACAACTGGCATGATTTTTGGCTCTACGCTATCGATATGAGGAAAGCATCAAGAACGCCGGGACGATAGAGGTGAACTTTCCGTGAATGCCGCCTCCTCCACTTACTCCACCTCTCTCTCTTGGCCGTGCCGGCGTGCTCTTCGTGGGTGCGTGCCCCTCTCTCTGTCTTCCTCACGAAAGTAACCTAGAAAGACTTGAGGCTCGGCATGCATTTTCCATATCTTCTTTTGGGCTGAAGAACCTAACGGTCTTGGGTTGTGCAAGATGAGCCCGTTGGGTCTAGGTTTTATTTACAGCCTCATTTCTTTGTTACTCATTTATATATTAATATATATGTATGTTTTATTTTCTTAGGAAAAACGTGTACTCAGTTTATTAACAAAAATTCAGGTGCCAACATCAATTGGTCTACATCTATACCAAAATTCGTTCCAACATTCCTCAATTTGGAGAAATTGAAGACACTTTTGAAAATATATGTTTTCTTTTTTCTATGATTGTAAGAATTGCCTGTAAATTAGAAATAGGTCGTGTATGCGCGGACATATTTTATGAATCAGTATGATTCATGTAAGTGACGAGTGTGATGTCTAATAATGCATGCTCTATGATGTTGTTCATGGTTGTTATTTTGTGATGTACAATTTTATTTTATTTTTGACAAAATGGGAATCACCACCATCCAAACAAGAATTTAAGCAGGAGCAAAGCGGATTCCAGCTTTTCCTAATTTTGAAATTGATTAGTAAATATGATTTGAGTAGTACGCCCATGCTTATTAGAGAACAGGAAAAGGAACAAATTTTGCATGTACGAAATTGGTTATTGAGTTTGGCACGTGAGGCTTCTCCGCCTTTGTTCTCGTGCTGAATTTCCGTGTGGGTCGGCCCATTCTCTTTTTCTCGGCCCGACCTAGCTTCCTTCCTCTCCTCTTTTTCTTTCTCCCTCCGGCCCGGCCTGTGCACTGCTCATCTCTTCCCTCTCTTTCCCCTCTGCAGCGCGACGAGGACACTGGTACGATGGGGAACATTACAACCGCAGGGAGTGTCGCGCGAAGACGTCCGGTCGGGGGTCAGGCCGGCAGGGGTAGCTGGCGTCGCAGGAGGCCATGCGCGCTGGGAAACTTAAAAGGGAGAGAGGAGAGCGAGCCAAGGGGGATCGGGGGAGAAGAGAGAAAGGGGGAGAGAGTGAGTGAGAGAGAGAGAGAGAGTCAGAAGTAGAGAGCGAAGAGTGAGGCTGTGAGTGAAGGGCCTCCTCCAGTACCCGCCGCGCTTGGACCTCGGCCGCCGACCCTCGCCAACGCGTGCCTCTCCCCACGGTAGGTTTCTGTTCAATTTTTTTTTCGTTTGTTTCGAGTTGCGTTGATTTCCCGAGGATCCCGGTTCGTGGGGCGTTCGGGTCGACCGGACGTAGTCCGATCTATCGAGCTGGCCCCCATTCGCCGCCGTCGAGCCGGGTAGGGAGCATGCGACCGCCCTCTGCTTTTCCCCTTTTTTGTGCCCTGTTTTGCCTCGCTTTGTTGTCCGGTTCGCGCGAGTCCCGTCCCCGTCTGTTTGTGCGCTGCTATTTTAGATCGTTGCTTGTTGATGGTCGCAAATTTGGGCGCAAGTTTGAGCCTTGTCAGTTTGGTTTTTCGCAAATTTGGGCGCAAGTTTGAGCCTTGTCAGTTTGGTTTTTCTTTCTCTTTCAGCGAGTGTGCTTGAAATGCTCGATAGTCGATAAAATGCCTCAGTTAGTGTTGTTGTGAAAATGAGACCGAGGTTTGGTTTGTTTCTGTGAAAGCATGTCAAGGATCTGTTTAAAATATTTCCATCGACTTAAGATGTCCTTTGATTGATTGATGTAGGATGAACTCGACACCAAAGTGTTGGGGCATCGACATGCCATATCGCTTTTAGTCGAACGCCTGAGACTTGCTCGACGAAATGTTTCCGAGAAGTGTTTAAGAAATGACTTTTGTTTTGGTTTGAATCTGAAGGTGCGCCTTGATGTGGCTCGTTCGGTCACTAGTTGTTAAACTTGATTTTCAATGACAATGAAGCCACTGCGTTGCACTTTGTTTGATATATGTTGCGTCTCCGCCATTGAACGGGGATGAGTGGCCAATGTGATGGTGGATGTTGAAAGCAAATTTGGTTTTTTCGGTGGTAAGCCACAGTGGTGGTTAGTGATGGCCCATTGGTGTTAGATCGATATGCGGTAAGCGATAGACGATGGTGGTTGGAGATGAAGATCTAGCGCCGCCAGAGTTAAAGTTCGACCATTAGTTTCCAGGTTGTCGTGGCTACGGGGTGGTGGATAACAGTGAGCCTTGGCTTAGGGACTTGAGAGCTTTGTCAACAAGTGAGCTTTCCCTTTGGTGTGCCTTGTCAACAATTGAACAAGATCTTAGAGTTTACAAATAAAGTTTTGAATAATCTTAAAGACAAATGCTAGGTTATTGTTTGCACATTTCTATTTCGATTATCATTGGATTACATGTTCTCAATGTGTTGATTATTATTTCCCTTTAGTCTAGTTAGAAATGGGATTTTTCTTATCTATTAGTGTTAGATTCTTTTTTTTTTCTTGCAATTTATTTAATACTTCCTTTGTTATTGATTGCTATTTTAATTATTGCACACCCTACATGATCGCATTACATGTTAATGGATGGACTTAAAATCAATCCAACTTGATAAACATCTTGTTGAACAAGATTAGGTGACGAAAGTACACTAGTTGCTTAATTAGTTTAATCAAGTCTCCGATTCTAAATTCTCTAATTGCGTAGGAAGTGAGGTATAGTCCCACACTTTGCTTGGTTTCTAGCTGATTTTAATAGGCTAGTGGTGACATATTTGAGAATACTTATTGCGTCAATTTTATTTAACATTAAATACTCCAATGTCAAACGGAGTAAGAGCTGGGAGGGCCCATGTCTAATCAAGTGCCTTAAGCTCATCACTTGGCCAATACCCTTAAACCTATGTGCCCTTTCCCTTCAAATGGAAACAGTAGGTTGCAACACTAATTACTTTTACTTTCTTTAAATTGCCAATTGAATCAAATAGATAGGCCATCTTTAATATTTTTAAGTCCAACTCACTCCACAATTTGAATTTCACATGAGTATGGAAGCTCTAAATCAACATAAATGTGTAAGCCTTAACTAGTCCTTCACTAGAATTCGGAAGCACCTCTATCTCCCGGCATCCCTTAATGACAAACGTGCAAGCTTCACTAACCGCCCAATAGAGAGTGGAAGTTCAATGATTTTTTAGATCCTATACATGAACAAGTTAGTCTAATTTCATTTTAATCTTTCAAACAATGTACCAAACATTAAATTCATAATCCGTTTTCATTTCAAAATGAAATTTTTACATCGTCGATAATTAGCAAATGAATGCAGCTCTGCAGAATTTTATGACATGGAATAAATCAATGGAAATCAATTTCTTTTTTCTTTGACTGTGAGCCGACCGAATGCTTGAGTAACATTAAAACGGACGGTCAATGATTTCCTAGATCTTACACATGAACAAGCTAGTCGAATTTCGTTCTAATCTATCAAACAATGTACCAATCACTAAAAATCATAGTCCATTGGAGTGATTCCAACCAACACAAAGAATATCTTTTCTGCACCTTCTTTTTCTTCACACCCACCTAGAAAACTTTTCCAAACACAGCGGGAGAAACGACTTGAGTGTACTTGGTTGCTTTTGTGAAAAAGTTTGCGTTGCAGTGACTAGGAAATTCTATCGTGGTAAAGTTAAAAGTTTTCATTGCATTTACCTGCTCTCTCTCGTAGTTGCAGGGCTTTCCCACAAATCAACACCCAACTAAACGCACAAATTCTTTAACAATAGTGTACCTTCCAAATTCCCAAACCTAGTTATGGATCCAAAACCTATTATCATCTCCTATTGCAGTGTGAGGTTAACAATTATAGTCATTCCACGTGATAACCACATATGTTTTGTCGTCATTGATGAAAAAATCATGCTATATTCAGAAATACTTGCAAATATCGTCCACTCTCCAGTCGATTCTTTTATTTTCTTTTTCTGTTTTTGAAACCCCCCGCAGTTCTTTCCATTCACCGAGATTTGACCACATTCCCAAAATTTTATGATTTCTCTTAAAAGATTTCCAGTCTTGTGTTTTTTTCAATTCACACCCCAACCCTCTTCTAGTCCATTATTGTGATGATCATGTTTCAGATGTCTCAAGGACTTCTTCCTTAGCCGATTCAAGAACTCTTTTTAGGGCTTCAGCAATGCACAACGAAACAAATAGTCTGTTTTCATCAGGCGCGTATGAAAAGGATATCACAATGACAACTTTTGGTTACAGCTACACCAAAATTTGGTCGAACATTGCTCAACTTGAAAAAAGTTCTAAGATGCTCCAGAAATTTCATGAACCAATTTGAAGCAGCTATTCTTGATGGAATGGTGGAGCCAGATCCATCTGCCAAATTTGAATCTGATTTTCATTACGTTACTTCATTGATAGACCAACATTTGAAGCCCGTAGATATATCTGAAACGACGTTTAGATCGATACAGAATTTAAATTGTGAGATGAGCAAATCAGATAACAGTTGAGCTAAATCTTAGATTCCATCCTAGTTTCCCTTCGATTTTGTTAAAATTTTCAGCTAAATCAAGTAGATTGACGATCTTTAACCATTTCAAATCCGACCCAATCAACTATTCTAATTTATTTGCCAAGCTCGTGGAAATAAGTATAAGCACCATCATCAGATGTTGATACGAAGTAAGTGTTCTCGATGGAATGGATGAAATTGGATCTACCTACCACACTTGACAATATCACTTAACGATCAATTGTTTCATTGACCACTATTCCAAACCCATGTGTCTAATCCATACTTCAAATTAAGATCTTGAAAAATTAGTGCATATTCTTACAAGCTGTTTCTAGTGATGTGCTGATAGAAACGACATTAATCAGTTTTATTTAAAAAAAACAATCACTCTGGAAAGATATATGAACTTCTTTATCTTTCCTACGTATAATAAACGTGCTTCTCGTACTCTTTGGGCATTTTCATAGTGTTTCCTTGAAGATTTTAAAAGATTTGAACTTCTGTTGACACAGTGTTTCCCTTTACTCCATAGTTCTTGAATTCTTTTTTGGTTAACATTGTTGACTTACAGAATGTCATCTATTTTCACGATATATTACATGCTTAGATTATATTGTTCTTCTTACATTTCAGTCGTTTCTCAGTAAATCAGCAATAATATATATATATATATATATATATATATATATATATATATATATATATATATATATATATATATATATTGTTTCTATTGTTTAAGAAAATGAGCCAACAAAAAAAAGTTTCTATTATCAACAAAAGTAGTAAATGCAGGAATTAGTCAATATAAAAATATTTAATATTGACTCATTTTCATAAATGATACAAAAAAGTAAAAAATCGAGAAAATTTCTTTTCAATTGTTGATTTTCGATGAAACAATCAAATGTTATAGACACTCCATCTAGAAGTATCTTTATGAGTATCATTAATTTTGCTCCAGTTCCAAATTCCTTGAGTTAAAATGAAAGTAATACCCCATTCATTCCATACTCATCACTTTTTGGGGTATCTTTTCAGTCATGTTATGGATACAATTTTAAAAAAAAAAAATCGATCCGACGGCTCCTTTAATGCTATTATCTCTCTATTATAGAGTGGACTCGAAGACATTTAACAAAACTTTCATTAAAAAATTTCACCAAAGCCCACACGCTCTATACAAAAGAATAACAGCTGTGTATCTCTAACAATGGAGAAATTGGAATTTTTATAGTAGTCAACAAAGCTAACACTTTATTCCCTAAATCTTTAATAGATTCTAGAGAAAATTCTATCAAGAACCTGAAAGTATACAATGTAAAACCAATAATTTTTTTTTTCACAAAAAACAATTTTTTTTTTGTCACAAAAAACAATTTTTTTTTGTCACAAAAAACCCCTACCTTGTATTATTGGTGTTGGAAACGGATTCTTAAAAGATAAACCGATACTCGGACAATCGAATATTGAAAACAAACGCGAAAACATGCCCAGAAACATGTAACACCAATCAAAAAACATATCACAAAGACGGAGATACCTTGTTTACCACTGGTTAAGTATCGTTGCAATCATAGAGGAATTGATCAAAGCCCTAGAGTTCCATTCTTTGAGAATGAGTATACTCTTATCTCAAGGGAAGGAAAATAATGTATTATTTGTATTTTATTCTAAACATTCCTCATTTTTCATATTTATACAACAGTTATTTTCACTTAACAAAAATTGCTCATTTCTCTCATTAGTCCTTTTTTTTATAAGCCAGGTTTGGCTTAACATGGACAGACGAGCTTGATTTAGCCCATTAACTAAAAAAACCCATCACATCCCACTTGCACATGATGGGCTGAATAAAGCTCTTTATTTATCTCTATTCAACATTTATACTAGTAAATAATCCGTGCGACTAGCATATTTTGAAAGCTCGTTGCCATACATCTGTTAGGATTATATAGCAGCTCAAAATGGGCATTACGTTTTCAAGTAAATATAATGTGTGGTATTCTTAATTGATTGATCACATTTATATTTCTCTTGATCTCCTTTTAATAATGATATATTATATTTACAATTATGATTATCCCACAACAATCATAATTGGTCAACTAGTGAATACAAAATTAAAATGTGATCTCAAACTTAATCTTTTTCTTTCCTTGAAACTCTTAATTTTAGTTGAACTTGTTTTTTTAGAAATATCCCATTAAATTGAATCAAATCATAATCATTGACAACATTCTAAGATAGCAAATATTGAATAGAAATCTTGAGAATAAGTAAGAGTCATAGGGGCACTTAATGAGGAACTCTTTTTCTAAAGAGTTTCACACGGTATAAAAGTTGAGATCGAAACTTTTGCCACCCTTATTAATTGTCTCATGCATATGTAGTATGAAATACATATTAAGGTATTAACTCATTTTCCATGAAATGCCTGTCTTCAATTTTAATACCATACAAATGATAGTTTAAACATACCTAATATAACTTGAGTTCGCATATATACTCTTTCAAAAATCCATCAGAACTCATATTTGATATCAAAGACAAATAAAATAAAATACGTAGGTTATTTTACTTTCAGACAAAGTAAATATTATGTTCTCATCTTAATACTCAGTTATATCAATATTTAAAGCTTAAGCTCTCGATTATTACTTAAATAATAAGTTTAAAAACTATCTCATCTCCATTTATCACATAGTAAATACAGATGATTACTTGTGTGAGTAGGCTAACCTCTTATCTGTCCGACATACTTTCTCAATTTTATATGATGCACTAAGTATTAAAATGCATAAACGTCAAACATAAATCATAGGCATTAATAATGAAAGATAACTTTATTAAATGTGAACATTTAGGAAAATTATAATATTGAATACATCAGCCTCTACACAGTTCTAATAATTTTATATGATTATAGAATACATCTCTAGGTATTGGCTTTATCATAGGATCTGCTATAATTATATGTGTAGATATGTACTGTAAGTTCACATTTTTTCGTACAATCATATCTTTGACAAAATTATACTTGGCATTTATATATTTGGTCTAACCATAATATTTTGAATCCTTGATGCACGTTATTGCTACTTGGTTATCACTGTTAACCAACAATGAGTTTGTAACATTCTTTAATGCCTAAATGATAAAAAAAATCTCTTAAGCCAAACACCTTTTTGTATTACTATTAATAATGCCACGAACTTAGCTTTCATCATGGACAAGACTATATAAAATTGTTTCTTATTACTTCAAGATATGGCACCATTATTCAGTTTAAAAACAAATCTAGAAGTAGATTTTCTTTCATCTAAATCTCATATTCAATTAGCATCTGAATAGCCTTCAAGTTGTAGATCATTTCCTTGATAAATCAATTTATAATTAGCAATTCATTTTAAATATATCAGTATTCTTTTTAAAGATTTCCAATGTGCTTGTCCAAAATTGGATTGGTATCTACTTGATATTCCAACTATAAAACATATGTTAGATTTTGTATACATCATAGCGTATACTAAGCTTTCAATAGTATTAGAATAAGGAACAAATAAAAAATATGTTTCTTCTCTTGTGGAGTTTTTGTACAGAATCTATGGTTTAATCATTAACCTTTTGCAATAAGAGTATTTATAGGTTCATACGAAATCGTTTAAGAACCTTGTTGATATAGGTCTCTTGTAAAAGAGACAATGATCTCTTCGAATGATCCCTTAAAATCTTAACTCTAAGAATGTATGCAGCCTTACCCATGTCTTTCATCTCAAAGTTGAAAGATAATCAATTCTTAACAGTATTGACTAACTCCATATTGCTTTCAACAATTTGTATATCATTAACATATAATGATATGATCACAAATTAATCTTTGGATCTTTTGATATATACATAATGGTCTTCATCAATCATTGTAAAATCATATGCCATTATGACATATATCATTGTCTCAATAACTGCTTAAGGTCATATATTGATCTCAAAAATTGACATACCGTTTGTTCTTAGCCTTTCAAAATGAAATTAACGGTTATTCCACATAAACTTCTTCTTTTAATTCTCTATTGAAAAAATCAGTTTTTACATACATTTGATGTAGCTCAAAATCCATACTAGTTACTACTGTCAAAATAAAGCGAATTGAGATAAACCCCACCACAAAGGAAAATATTTCTTCATAATCAATTCTTTCTTATTAATTATATCAATTTACTACAAGACAAGTTTTATGTCTTTCTATTGAGCCATCACATTTACGCTTTATTTTGAGAACTCACTTGTTCTCAATGACTTTGCATCCTTTCGGAAAATCAACCAATTCCTAAATATGGTTTGACTTCATTAACTCAATTTGCTTTTCCATTGCATGCATCCGTATTTCTTTATTATGGCAATTTAGAGCCTCATTTACATACTTTGGCTCATCTCCATCTTGTTGAGCAACCATAAAAGTTTCATTTTCAATATCAAAATGTCTATAGGGAATACTTTTACCACTTGTTCGTCGTACAAAAGATTATACACTTTGCACATTATTTTTCATTATGCTCTCACCTGGATTAGATAATGACAATATCATCTTATCAAGTGGTTGTAATTGAGATTGAGTCGAATTTAATTTCTCATTTATCATATTACTTCCACTTTGACGAACTCTATTAAATTCATTATCTTGATCCAAGTTTTCAAATATGGAGTAATCCTCACCTATTTCATCATGATCCAAATTTAATTATATTATCACTTTCCTACTTACCTATAAATACATATCATTTCGAGTGTTCTGAATATCTTATGAAAAGAGGTATTCTTGTTCTTGGGACCCAATTTCCCATACTTTTGAGAGGGCTCATTAGCGTAGGCGGTATAACTCATAGAATGTGGAAGTAACTGATTTGAAAGGTATACGGTTAAGTATATAGATAGCATTTGATAAAATATTACTTTAAAAGGTGGTAGGTAAGTTAGTATGAGCCATCATTGACCTAATCATTTTCAGTAGAGTTATGTTTCCCTTTTTCCACAATACCATTTTGTTGAGAAATATAGGGAATACAATTGTCTTTATATTCATTTTTCATCGCATAAATTTCTAAACTCTTCAAATATATATTCTCAATCTCGATTGGACCTCAATACTTTATTTTCTTATTTAATTAATATTCTACCAAGCTCATAAACTTACCGAAATAACTCAATACTTTAAATTTAAGAGAAATCAAATAGACATGTTCGAATTGAGTAAAATCATCTATAAACATGATGAAATAAACAGTCACATGCCTTCCTCTCACATTTATTGGACTATAAATGTCAGAATGGATTAATTGCAAAGGAAATTAAGTTTTTTTAACTTTTTCCAAATAGTTTCCTTATCGTTTTCCCTATTAGACAATGCTCATATATGGACTAATCAATTATTTCAATGTTACCCAGCAAGCTTTTTTTGTCTAGTCTATTTATACGTTTTTAGCCAATATGACCAAGTCTAGTATGCCACATATTCACATTATTATCATATGAATTAGAAGACATGAAGAGGGAATAATAAACATTGATATTACCATAGTTAACATCTAATGTAATAAAACCATTCAGAGAATAATTACAACAATAGTAGTTTGTATCCAAATACAATTCCATACAATTATTATGGAAGTTTAAACCGAAACCAAATTTAATGAACATTAACATAGATATTAAATTCCGACGAATTTTTGGAGCATATAATACTTAATGTTCGAACCAAGTATGTCCACCATGCATATTTAATTGTTAGGTTAGAGTTGTTTCTTATATAGATTCATTTTGTTCCAATGAGTACTCGTCGAAATTCCACAAAGGATTCTCTATCCTTCTCTATATAGCTTATTGCTCTTGAATCTATAGTTCACAAAGGATTAGATTTAGTTAATAACACATAATTTGATACATAAGCAAAGTATAACGACAGTCGCAAGCATAGTGACCTTTATGACCATATTTGTAACACTTTGTCATTGAAATTCTCTTAACTCAAGGACGTTTTGCTCTCTTACGTTAGTCAATTCTTAGTTTCTTACTTGAATAACTTGATTTCTTGTATCTCCACCTTTTGAACGAATCAATACACTTATGCGCTTGGGCTTGGAGCTTGAAGCTCACTCTGAGCTAAAACCAACACAACAAACATTTATTTTTCGCTCAAATGCCATGGGGGAGTCTTCTACTAGCTCAAGGTGATGTATAGCATCCTCAAGTTTTTCCAAAACTTGGTTGAGAGCTTTTAGTGTTTATTACTTTTCTAGCATATATTGAATTTTCATATTTAATATCTCATAATTCTCACTGTTCAATTTATCTACTTTATTCAACTCAACTATTATGCTCTTAGTTGCCGAAGCCATTGGTTCTGAACATATTAGATATACATGCACGAATTATTAATGCCTATCATTTATGCATCTATTTTGCATGAACTAATCATATTAATGAATAATTTAAATGAGATTTTAGAATCAAAAGGTCACTACCGTTTCCAATCATCATCCAAAAATCATAATTCAAAATTATTATTAATATAATCACTTATGCAAAAATAACTTCACCAAAGTCACTAAAATTTTCTTGAACTTCCCACAAATAATTGTACGTTAACATAATATTTTACAACGGTAAATAATATTGAACTTTCATTAACTAAGCACGACATCTACATGAAGTAATATATTCAAAGGAACAACATCAATATAGAAATAAATATTTACACCTAAAATATCTCAAACCAATCTAAGAAAAGTAATAAATAAATCAAAGATACTCATATATCTCATAAACTGGGAAAGTTTCTTCTAATCTATTAGTAAATTACTCTGATAATTCTAAAAGCACATTGGGCAATCATTGAAAGGCCTTCGGAGAGCCTTATGCCTCCTCCAAGGCGCATTCATTCTGCGCCAAGTGACACTCAACTCGACGGTTGAAGTCTTTATTGCCTCAATTCTATAGTATTCTCTTACAAAAACCACTGCAAGCTTTTTATAATCTAAAACCACGTTGACCTCCTACAGGCGATATAACACTAGTTACTGTTTAGATGGAAGAGTGTTCATTAGAGTTGGCATCTTTAGAAAATTTAGCATAAGATAATCATTTTAGATGATCCATTGTATTATCTGGTTGATCCTGATCATGTGTGACACTACATCACTGTCATTCCACTAATAATTAGCTAGTTTTGTTTTTAGCCCTTTAAGTTTCGCTTTCTGTTCGTATGCTCTCGGGAATATAGGCGTGCGTATAGAACGCATCATTGTTCCTGCAACAAATAAAAAACAAAAGTGATTACATATAATCCACAACGAACAAAATTGAAAAACACATTTTCCATTTTTTCTTTTGGGAAATGGTCAATGGTCAACATCAATCAACAGTCAATGCCAGTCAACGGTTGGTCAATGGTAGGTCAACGATCAACGTCAGTTAATGGATGACCGGGTTGGGTTAACGGGTTAGCTAGGTCTATGAGGGACAAAACAATAATATCGATAAAAAAAAATAATGGCATAATTGTAAAAACAAATAGATAGCGGCAAAATGGTAATAATGTAAAGAAAATAGAGGCAAAAGAGTAAACTTATGCAACGCGAGTACCGTGCATGCATCGGCGGTTGCCACTCGCATGCGTGCGGTTACCGCGCATGTGCAATGCATGTGCATGTGGTTTACCGTGCGTGCATGCTGCGCACATGTTGACGACTCTACTCCTTCCGACCACCCTCGAGGGCACATCCGGCGGCCCCTAGTGGCGAGCCATCTATTGTTTTTCTCGTCTCAACAAAAAATATGACCTTGCACTTTCAAAATTGAGTTTTGACTCACAAAAAATCAAAAGGGAGGGGTGAATAGTACGCCGGTGTTGGGATTTCCATCTCCAAACGTCAAATGGTGACGTTTCTCAAATCAAAAACAAATTATAAATGTCAATAATGATTGGGAAACATGAACAACATTGCTCTAATACCAGTGTTGAAAATGGGTTTCTGAAAGACGAATCGTTACTCGAACGATTGAATACCGAAAACAAACACAGAAACATGCCCAGAAACATGTAACACCAATCAAAAGGCATATCATGAAAACGGATATATCTTATTTGCCACAAATTAAGTACTTGTTGCAATCTCAGAGGAATTTATTGAAGCCTTGGAGTTCCATTCTTAAAGAAGGAGTACACTGTTATTTCAAGGGAAGGAAAAAAAACGCATTGGTTTTATTCTATTCTTAACATTTCTCATTTTTTATATTTATAGTTATTTTCACTTAAAAAATAACTACCCTTTCCTCTTATGAGTCCTTCCCTTATGGGCCAGGTTTGGCTTAACATGGGCGGATAGGCTTGATTTAGCCCAACAAATAAAAAAACCCATCAAGTGGGACACATGTCCTTTCCGTCGAAGATAGCTATTCTACATGGTGGCTTGCATCGCATTTTCAATGTTTTCCCAGACAAGTGGCGATGATGGGGCGTACGTGAGCACCACATCAGAAAAAGAAAAACTAAAAAAGCCAAAAATAACTGAAGGAAATTCCAGTTTCAACAAACCTCGAATCTCAACTAGCCTATTCAAGCGTGGTAGACTCTTCAAGAGAGACGACAGGGTATGTTCTCAAGGAATTCAAATCCAATTCTTTTCAGTCCCCTCAAATGTATTAGTTCTGGAGAGACAGGTAAGCTTTGACCTTGGACGTCCAAGGACACAGTTCTGCCAAATTCATAATGTTTCAAAAGTTTGGCAGTGGACTAATGCTTCTGAGTTTCATGAACTTCGAGAACCAAAGAGTCTTTCAAGATTGAAAAGTAGCAATATTTCTTAAGCCAAAGAGGCAAGAATGACAAAGTACATGGAAGCTGTTAGATATTGGTCAAGGGAAATGTCAGATCTGTCCATAAAATCTAAATTAACCATTTTCATGAGGCCATGAACAAACCGGATGTAGATGCATCAAAACAAAGACGGATTGAAGAAGCTTGGGGTGGCTGTCAAATTCCATTGCATCCAGAAAAAAAGTTTATGGACATGGGAGAGAGAATAGATCATCGTGGGGAATCCATAGACAACTTCGATGAGTGTTATGCCCAAAATCCTCGAACAGTTTGAATAGTCACCTAATTTCACCAAAAATTTCAACCGTCAGACTCATTTTCTGGCACCTAACCCTTCAATCATTTATAGCAGTCCAATAGCATTGGGTAACATTCTGATGGATGAAAAGTCCATTCTGGTTAGTTTCAGTTCTTTTTAGATTTCCAATTAAATCAGGTAGATCAACTATGTTTAACAGTTGACAGTCCAACTCTACCAGTGATTCAAATTTTCCCAACTGTGTATGGAAGCTCCTTTTCTATTATTGTCCAGCACCCTTGTGCACACTGACGTATAAGCTTAACCCTCTAGTAAAACATGGGACTTCACTGATATACTCGTTATACATATATGCTCACCTTGTAAATAATGCACCTAAGCATTAGCATCGCAAATCAATTTCATTACCAGATGAAATATCTAGATCCTCCAAACAATAGAATCAGAATGGAGTGGGGGAGAATTTCATTACATTAATAGCAGACACATTCACCTTTTTCTTTGACAACCGATTAAAAGAAGGCTTCAAGAGTCAACATCTAACAATTTCCTTGCCTTATAAATCTCTTCAGTAACCAATTGAAGTACTTCTTCGTAGCTGCAGCAGCGCACAATTGAAGGACAGCTCATTTTAGTTGGATAGACAGAAATCTAAAGGATATCAAAATGATGAATATGTACACCATAAATACTATAACTTTCATACGATGTTTATTTGAGTACCATAACTTCTAAAAAAAGTTTACTTGAGTGCCATAACTTTCATAGATCATTTAAGTGCCAATTTTTTTTAAAAACATTCACACAAGTGCCAAAAATCTGATGTGACATAGTATTTATGATGAACATTTTTAAAAAGTTATGGTACTTAAGTGATTAGTTGAAAAGTTATATGACACTCAAGTAATCATTTCAAAAGTTATGACAGTTGTGGTGTTTTTTTCCCTCCAAATGATAATCTAATTATTGATTTGATTTATCAGACAACAAAACAATAGAAAAAAAATTGTGCGGCTGTACTAGTATGCCATTTTGTTCAGTTGGACCACAGAGCTCCTCCAGATATTACAAATTAGAAGGATCTGCTTCTTATTCTATAGGATTGAATTTGCTTGAGTGGACAACTCTGCATGTGAAAGAGTTACATTGCAGTAACTTTGAAATTCTGTGTGTCAGGAAAGTTCAATTGAAAAGAATGACTTATTTAGCTCATGATTTAGTGGCGAAATAGCAAAATTACCTGTTATTTCTCAAGACGAACCCACTCATTGCTGCGACCTCAATTAGGGCCTCTTTCCATGCCTTCACTTCACTGTGGTCGAAGTTCGTCTGGTGCTTGTCTAGGTCGCTTTTATATAAATCAGTTTCAAGCTTAACATCATCAATCTCCACGTCATAGAATATGGGGAGGATTCTTCTTTTCCCCTTTGATTCTATTGTGCATTTTACCATGTGGGTAAGTTTGCGAAGACACCAATAACTAGAAGCATAGTTCCTAGAGAAGACGGGTATATAGATATTGGAGTTAGCGAGTGCTTGTAGAATCTCTTCTCCAATCCTTTCATTGGACCTTGAATCATCGTCATCACTATGAACGGAAATTCGATCTTCTAACATCCAATAGTGAAGGAAATTGACAATGCTGAAACGGATGTCTCGTCCCCTAAAACTCAGGAATACATCGTAC
Source organism: Eucalyptus decipiens (assembly GCA_014182575.1). Classification (NCBI taxonomy): domain Eukaryota; kingdom Viridiplantae; phylum Streptophyta; class Magnoliopsida; order Myrtales; family Myrtaceae; genus Eucalyptus; species Eucalyptus decipiens. Next base: position 42,008,426 of record CM024611.1, on the reverse strand, counting down.
ATAGGTAACCTATGGGAAAGCCAAGTTGATCTTGAGACATCCAATAATCTTTCCATGATAGTGCGGCCATGACTATCCAACACCCAGCTTTCTAAGCCCTCGATGCCTTCAATGGCTCTTAAATTTGGACAAGCTTCTAGCTCCAGGTGTTGTAGCTTTCCCAACTTGGATAAGTTGGGTAACTGTCCTATAAGATCACAGCTGGAAAGAAGGAGATACTGCAAAGATTCCAGTTCCGACAAACCTTGAATCTCAATTAGCCTATTCAAGCCCTTCAGTTCCAAGCGCTCCAGACTCCTTAAGAGTGATAGACCAGGTATTTTCTCAAGGGATTTACATCTACGTATGAACAGTTCCCTCAAATGTGTTAGGCCTGGATTGATAGGAAGGTGTGATATTGCACAGTCAATTACATGCAGAACTGTCAAATTGATTAAGTTGGAAAAATGTGGCAGTGGACTGATACCCCTGAGTTTCAAGGCCGATAAACGAGATGGAAGCTGATAGGACGGTTGCTCTCTCGGCATAGCTGCTTCAACTTTTGAATGATAGTCTTGCCAAGTAGAGCGAGGTATATTTGTTGAATTGCTGAATCTTTGTAATTCTAGATGTTCTAAATCGGTGATGCTTGAGGGGTGAGGGACAAGGGAGAAGTCTAGAGCTTGAACCGCAAGGAATTTCAAACTTGATGGAAGAGCAGGCACTTGTTGTAGCTCAATCGAACCCACTTCAAGTCTTTGGAGATGGAGACGACTTATCTCTGGAGGCAATCTAGAAACACTAGTAAATGCCAAGTCCAATGTCTTCAAATGGATTAGCTTCCCAATTTCCTCCAAATTTTTATCTGTTAGATCCCATGATTTGTTGGCATATAAACCTTCAAGCATCTCCAGTCCTCCAATAGTACTAGGAATCTCCTTTATCTCCGTTTTACATAAACTCAACACCCTTAGTTTCTTTAAGTTTCCTATAGAATCAGGTAGCTCAACTATGCCTGACGATGATACATCCAACTCTGCCAACAATTTCAACTCTCCAATTGAGCTTGGAAGTTCTTTTATCCCCGCACACCCACGTAAAGTTAAGTGTGTAAGATTTGTCACCCCTCCAATTGAGTCAGGAAGTTGGCAGATTTTAGGGTGCTCATCTAATACAAAACTTGACAAAGATTTCAAATTATCAATTCTTTCCGGAAGCTTCAAGCGTTGAAAATTTCGTGGCATGACAATTTGCTTCAAAGATTGTAGAGAACAGACTTCTTCAGGCAACTCCCCAAGAGAACTGCATCCTTTGATATTCAAAGTCTCTAAGAGTTGAAGCTTAGAAATGGAGGGGTGAATTGTGAATAAGTTAGAACACCGAGCAAGCACTAACGTCTCCAAAGATGTGAAATTAGAAAAGTTGGGTGTCCTCTGCAACTTTGTGCAATCCGTTAAATCTAGAACTTTTAATTTTTTTGTCATCTGCAAAAAAAAAAAAAAAAAAATGAAAATATGGAATTGAAAAGAATGAAACACATCAATCATCCAAGATTCTTTATGTAAGTAATTATTCTCATTCTTATTGGTGAAATAGGAAATTGTAGTGAAATTCACAACCTACTAGAGATTTATTGTGTTAAAACAGTATATTCGTAAAAATATCAATGGCAACCATTACTACTAGTAAAGTATATAAGCAATCAATGCATACTCTACAACTGGAAAACCTGCTCATTTGTGAAAAATCAAAAGGATGTTTATGATATGCTAGGGCAAGCTTGGTAAATCGATTGTTTCGTTAGTCTTTTACTGACTTATAAGCGTTGGTACTTGTAAAATTGAAATAAATTTAATAATCTACTATGAATTCATAGTAAAAGAATAGGTTTTTTGCTCATAAGTTACAGCCGGGAACCAATACTACTAGTAAAATATGTCAGCAATTTGTAGTTTGCTAGCTCAAAAACGTGCTCGTTTGTCAAAGCCTTCGTAGTTTACAAGGTTATTTCAAACTTATATGTTAATTATTTTATTTGTATGTTAATGAAAAATAAAACTTGGTACTAAATAAAATCAAAGCGACGGTCATAATCAACTAACTATTTACCATTGTAAATAATATTCTGTTTGCAAGTTAGAATAGTTAAACGACACTATTAGTAAAGTATCTATGCGATCCGTTATCTACTAATTAATGAAGGGGATCACTTGTAATATTAAAAAACAATTGGCAATCCGCTGTTAGGTTTGATGATGGTAAAATGGTTATTTTGTTGATAATTAATCGAACTAAAAAGTTGCCAATCAATTCTTACCTATCAATTATACGTCAAATCTGCCATCTATCATTCAAGTTTATAACGCGCAAACAAGTTTTTGTTTCGGCAATGATTTTATGGAAATTTGCTTGTAAATAGACCTTAAAGTTTGAATCTTTCCATGTTTTTGAAAACGTTATTCGTGGTACTATATTTTGAGTCTATTAACTATACGAGAACGTGGCACTTCAATATAATCCTCATTCACATATCTTCTCAACATAGAGTCGAAATTAAGTTACAAAAAAAAGAGAAAAAAAAAAAGATATTGTAAAGCGTCATGAAAGAAAATTTAGATGTTGCAATACTAGGTGGTGATCAAGTGTTGAAATTGTCGTAGAAAAAGAGATGTATCGTGCGAGGCTGAACCAAAGGAACACCAATGTCAGCTCTTCCCTTCTTAAGAAAAGGTGAAGGCCGTCTAAGTTTCAACTAAAGGTCTTTAGACTAGCCATGAAGCATCCAAAGTTCAAACTCCGAAGTAGGCGAGTTTTGAACTCCTAAAAAACAAGGCGATAGTGGATGCTTGGATAGTAACATGGACTGGTGAGCACAGGTCTGATTTGTGCTAGTACGGATTGTACGATATCATATTTATCCGTGGCTCGATTACTAAGGCAGTCTGGAGTGAATGGAGGAAATAAAGAACAACAATGGTATTCTGCTTGTGATATCATTTACTGGGATGATGTGCTGATGCCATGTTATTGTATAGCTTCCTCTTCTTTCTTTTCAAATGTGTTTACTTGGTTGAAGTCGATTTTAGATGTTAGACTAACACAAAAATTTTTAGATCAGGGGAGCACACCACTGATGTGCACGATGCATTGAATGATCCATAAAGATAAATAAAGATGAATAGAGTAAGGTATATCATACCTGGATATGGCTCCACCCATCCCAGTCGTCTCTAATATCGCTCCTTGAAAGGTCTAGCACAACCAAATTAGCGAAATGAAAACTCCCCTCATAAAATTCCTTTTGTGTAATTTCCCAAGAAAACCATCTTAGCTCCGAAAGAAGATTCTCAAAGTTGCCAAAGAAATTAATGCCTTTTGCTCGAAGGAACCTTAGATTTGGTAGAGCGGCTAATTCTTCAGATGCAATGCTGCGGCTGCAGCCATCAAAAGTCAGGCTTAATGCTACCACATCTTCATTCCTCTGCATATGGCAGACACAATATTGAGCATGCAGCATAAGGTACAGAGACAGAAAAGAGAGGACCTAGAAGCACGGTCAAACAGTTTCGCCAATAGTTGAGCTTGCCACATAAACTTTCCAGAACAATGGCACTCTTTTTCCGAACAAGTAATTGTTTCCTCCTCTTCTACATAATCTAATTTTCGAGTCCAAATGTATCATATTTTCGAGTTTCTACTTTTCGGGAAATAGAATTTGCATATTAATTCAACCTCTTCTTAGATTGTTCTAAATAATCAGGGTTGAAAATAATTTTAAAATTCTTGATTAAGCAAGTTTCTTCATTTTACTTGGATCACACGTAAACTGTATAAACTAGATACAAGAAAATATAGCCAATTGTCAAGCAATCTCTTTTGGCTCTCTTCAAACTTTGAGACCTTTGACCAGAAGGTTTGACAGAGAGAAGCAACCCCCGCAAGACAAAGCGACGTTAAACAAAGTTATCTATTGAATGCATATTTAACCAAATTGCTGCTTTAAATGGGAAATAAAATTTCAAAGAATTTCTTTCACCAAATATTTTCAAACATGTGCAGTTCTATTTACCTTTTTTCCCTCCAATAGTTTCAAGGCATCCTCACGTATCCACACCCTACAAAACTTGTAAGGATATACTTGACGAACAATGTACCTTCCAAAGTCTCGAACTTGGTCATGCATCCAAAACCTATTATCATCTCTAATTTTGATCAAGGACCTTTGAGAGAGAACCCTCATTGCAATGCCAGGAAAGTATCCACAATCCTTCCACATGATAACTGGATATGTTCTGTCAGTATTAATGAAGAAGCAGGCTATATCCAAAAATACTTCTTGGTGCTTATCCTCTAATCGTTCATAACTTATCATTAATGTATCTCGGACATCCTCAAAAGGACCTTCCTTTAACTTTTTCAGCGTCTCATCCCATATTTCTCTTTTATCCAAATGCCCCAAATCTTTGCCCCAGTCAAAAAGATTGGACCCTATCACCACGATGGCTAAAGGAAGCATGCCCACTGCAAAAACAATTTCTCTTGAACAAGCAGCATATTTTTCCACAACAGAGTCACTTTTGAATGCATGCTTATAAAATAGATGAAGTGCTAAATCAAATCTCATTCCATGAACTTCATAACACGAAATTTCTTTGGGTTGGTTGATGATCTCTTTTGAGCCCACTTGAGTCATCAGAATGCTTTTGTCCCTAGTTGTGATAATGATTCTGCTACCAGAACAAAACCAATCAGATTTTCCAGCTGCTAGTTTTTCAAGTTGCTCTTTCTTGTCTATATCATCAAGAACTATGAGTAATTCTTTATTACTCAGTGCTTTATTGATCATCTTGATCCCACCATCAACATCTTTAATTTGGTTAGCAATCCCATGACCGGCCAAATCTATTAAGAGCTTTTTCTGCAATTCTAAAAGACCACCATGAGATTGGGATGCTGCTCGAACGTCTTCAAGGAAACTACAACGTTCAAAGTGAGAAGATAGTTTGTTGAACATGACTTTGGCAAGAGTTGTTTTTCCAACACCACCCATGCCATGGATACCGACAAAACGTACACCACCAGAGCCCACATCCAACAATTTCATTATGTCTTCCATCTGAGCATTATCTTCAACCAAATTATCAGTCACAATCACATGTCTTGTATTAAGGTTACGGCAAACCACCTCAACAATCAATTCAATTTGTTCTCCTTGGCTAGCAAAGCATGAAAATTTGGTTTCAGTCAAAGACATGATAGACTCCGGAACTCTAGGGAACATGTGAATACATAACGCAGCTATTTCAACAACTTAAACAAATGGAAATCAATCATTATAATTAGTTGAACTGGAAATTTTTGGGTACAGTTTGGGTTTTACATAGTCTTTTGCGGGTTTGAAAAAAGTACACCTTCACCCACCCCCTCATTTTCCTTTTGTAGGGTTCTCTAGCACAGTTTTAGTCTAGACTCCATTACCTTCTAATGTAATGCCACATTGATATAAGTATGAAAATTTGGGGACACAAAGCTTCTTCCAAAGAAAAAGTGCAGGAAAATTTCCTTCTGCAAGAGCCTTCTTCCACCGCTTCAATCCACTAGGGCTCTGACCAAAAAAGAAAAAAAGAAAAAAATCCACTAGGGCCGAACTTCTTGTGCATGGAGACGCTTGTCCGTAGATATTGGTTTTGAGTTAACATTACCCCTTCCGTATAAATCTTGAAAATATATACATTTTTTCTTTTCACAATGTGATTTTTTCATATTATGTCAACGATTTCTTTTCATTAAATAATAATTATAATATTTTATAATAGGGAGGTTTGGTAAAATCTTTTGAACGTCCCATTTTTGCATAGATGCATCGCATGTACACTTTTGTAATGTTAATATGCACTCTTTTTAGTAAAAATTCTAATCATATCTTGGTATAATTTTAAAATTGCAATACTCATATTAATTCAACAATTTTGCACAAGTTTGTCACTACACAAGATTTGTGATTACCAGAGGATGTGAAAATTACAGAAAATCACACTATCTCCGCTATACTTATTGCGGTAATCCGGTTAAGTAAAATAGTTGATTCAGTAAAAAGTTGGTCTTACCTATCGGGTCATATTGGCTTAACCCGACATGAATTGGAAAACTGCCTTGTTTGGGTTGGGTTTGACCCGATTTGTTGTGCTTTAAAAAAATCAGCCATTTTCCAATTTCTATTGTGGGTTCTCAGTTGTTTTACTCTGGCTTTCATTAACTTCTATGGCAAATCTTAAATAAAAATGTCCAAATGCTTTATTTCTGGGAATTTTGAGGGACAAACTTTCATTCAATGAAACTTTACCAAAAAAAAAAAAAACTTTCATTCAATGAAATGTAAATACTATGCATATTAACCATAAAAAAGTTGAGGAAATTTACCCTTTGCCTTTAAGATCCCATCCCTTTATATGTGCAACCTTAACAAGGGCATTTTCCCACTGCTTCAAATTATCGGAGCCAAACTTCTTCTTGTGCCTGGGCATGACTTTACTATACAACTTGGTCTTAAGCTTAACATCATCAGGATCCACATCGTAGAAGATGGGAAGTATCTCTTTCTTTTCATCTGATGTTGAGATGCGTTCTACCATATGCGCAACCTCACGGAGACACCATGAACTGTTAGCGTAACCCTTAGAGAAGATAGGTATGTAGATTCGAGACTTGTCAAGTGCTTTCAAAAGCTCTCCACCAATTTCTTTACCGACTCGGAGTTCTTCGTTGTCAAAGAAAACATGGATTCCAGCATCTCTCAACCGATGGTAGAGGCAATTGGTGAACCCATTGCGAGTATCCGGTCCCCGGAAACTCAGGAACACATCATACTCTTCACAAGACAGATTATCGGCTCTTGAGGTTGATTCAGAGTCCCTCCTTAACGCCTCCTCCTCTTCTCCAGTTGACTCCGAGTCCCTACTTCTCCTCGATTTCGTGAGACAAAAATTACAGACTTGTAACCTGAACGAGACGTAAAATAAGGAATGTGAACTGAACAAGCAGGCTGAATTGTATCGAACATTTACAGAAGCAAAATTTTGTTTCATTGTGCATTATCAGTCAACAAGAGATCGAAAAGAAGCGGAGTTAGAGCACTTACACTCTTGCTACAGTCAAGGCGAGGTTGGTGATTAGAGCCTGAACTCCACTGGATCCCATCGGTGGGCCGATCCTCTCAGCTGTATTCACCCGAAGAAGAGAAGCGTTCCGTGAAAAGAGCAAATTGGGACGGTTCAGGGAAGGGAGACTATAACTTCTCAAGTTGACGAAGAGGAGGCGGACGGAGACCGAGAGGAGTCAACAATAGGAGGGAAAGGGCATAGTCCTGGGGAAAAATTATAGCCCAATATTACCAGCTCATGTACGACGCACGTGGTCCAACACTAGTAGAAGTAAACAACAGATAGTTGAAGATTAAAAAAGGAAAAATCCAGCAAACAAATAAAACAAGAAAACGGAAAGGAGAAAAATTGAAATTTCGAGAGAAATTTAACAGAATATTGCATGTTTTAACGGGTTAAAGGGGACATTGGCTAGATTGGTCTCAAGTTTGAAAGTACATGCAATTCGCTTGGTTCAGGTTTTTCTTCTTCCGACCTCTTTCTTTGCAACAGAAGAATAGCCTTTAATCTTTTCTATTTCACAAACAATCTACTAAAAAAGCTCAAATCTTAAAGTAGTTTTCTCTTGATTATGCGTCCCATCATATTAGTAATTCCTTAAACACCTTGTAAATTATCTATTGGAAGACCGGCGGCTTATTTAGTTTGTAATATATTACCAACAGTTTTATCTAATTAATTTTACTAACTCTTATAGCAAATTACATATTAATTTGAGTGGTTTACCAACTTTTCACAGATTAAGTCATCATATAGTTTGAAATTTGTTTCAAACTCAACATTTATTTTACTATTTTCCTGACATTTGTTTGCAGATGTTATCTGCACGTTAAGATTACCAGCTCATATGAAAAATTAACAACTCTTACTTGAATTCATTTACCAATATTTGTTTCGTTTTTTCAAAGTACCAACTATTTCAATAGTTTATCAAAATTTATTTTGGAGCTTACAAATGAGTTGAAGTATAACATATATAATATTATGCCTCCATCAATCTATAGGGGTCTCCGAATCTTTGTAACATATATTTAATAAGGCCTCCCAAATCTTGAACATAAATTAATTTAATGTATATGTACGATAAACTCGATAAACAGTATTTTCAATGGTGTATTTAGCAAGAAGATTCTAGACGTAACAAATAATGAAATTATCAGACATTGTTTTGTGCTTCCCAAAGTGTTGCTTCTTCTTCGATAAAATCCATTCTTGAAGTGCTACTAATATGCACTATAATATTTCAATAAAGGGGAAAAAAAAGAGTTGAAAGAACAAAGATGACAGCTAATTTACCGCGGAGTTGAAGGTGTTATTGGCGATTTTAGTTTTAACAGTTCATGAGGAAAGAAAGAGCTACCTTATTATATACTATCATTTGAGTTTTTCAAGTAACTAATGCGATTGAATTTGATGGCATAAGAGTCGCGTCAAATTATTTCAAAGCCAAACATCAAAGAGCACATTTGTTGAGTACTTTCCAAAATTTAAGTTAATTTATTTCTTTCTGACAGTAGATAGTATTGTGGTGACAGGATTGAGAAGATATTAAGAGGTATGATATGACATATTGATTTATCATTTCGTTTTTGTTGAGTTATTCATGATTTGAATCGTAGTTAGGTGGGTTTTTATAGTGAAAACATGCCCATTTTGAAGAGTTTTAATGATAACCATTCATTTATCATATGTCTCAAATTCTTCTTCTTCGTCGTCACCAGCAAACAAAGAACACATGGAGTGAGTGTGTACAAAACATGAAAAAGAACCTAACAACATAGAAAATGGATTTAGATCAATTCAAAGTGCAAAAACAAATGGGAATGAAACAAAAGCTGCTAGTGACCACCAGGGCAAGCTGTGAGGTTTGGCCTAGGAGACAAAATCATGTTTGGATACTGTACCTTATTTATTTATATATCATATGCTTAAATAAAATATGATTAGTATTTAAATAAGGGCTTTTAGTCAGACCCATATATACTGCATGTGACTCCTCAAGCATCTTCAGCTGTCCAATGGCTTCTTCTAACTTTATCGTTACTAAGGAGTTCATCCTAATTTCCTTTCTATTTCTTTAAATTTCCAATCGAATCATGTTGATCGATCATCTTTAACCATTCTAATTAAAAACACAACTATGAAAAAAAAAATTAAAAACGCAACGATATTAAAACAAACATGATTTTTAAGAGAAAAATAAAAAGACAAAACAAAACAGAAAATGAAGGTCTTTGATGGGGTGCTGCTGAGCAATTTCTGGGAAAATTATGAAAAAAAAAAATCAATAACCTATTATATGAATATCAATTCAGTCAGAAAATTTCATTTTAACCAATTTAATCATAAACCTTTTGATAGTTTGCCCAATTAGTCATTTTGGCTGATTTTGAGCTAATGTGATCATCGGTCATGCTAGTTGGATGCCCAATGCTACCATGAACAAATTTTGCTATTTCCTATTTCTATAAATTTTATTTTCTTCTTGTCATAACCATGGATCTTTTCTAAAGTAATAAGGACCTTGAATTCCGTGATAAGCAAATAGGATGAGGGATTAAAATTTCCAAGTAAAATCTTGAGAAACTAGGGCATATTCTTACAGCCTGTTTTTAGTGATGTTCTAATGGAAACAAAACTATTCTGTTTTTATCTTTCATTAGAAATTAATCTAGAAAACTATATAAACTTCTTTATCTTTACTACATATAATAGAAACCGGTTCTCCAATTCCTTGAGCATTTTCTTCCCATTTATATTTAAACTAGAAGAACACTAGTGAGATATGGAATTAAAAAATGCTTTTTACTCGAACTTAAAGAGCTTAAACGATTGGAATTTCTGTGCATGCAAGGGAATTTTAGCTTTGCGTTGAATTTTTTTCAATTTAACATTGTAGACTTATATTGTTATCTATTTTTCCGTTATGTTACATGCTTAGATTAGTTTCTTCTTCTTACATTCTACTTTTTCCCCGGTAAATCAGCAATCAAAAAATATTTTCCTCATTTTACATCGTTTGTATTTCTTAAGAAAATGAACCAATAAATACAATTCTTATCATCAATAATAACATTTAAATGTAGGTTTTTGTAGACAATAAAGCATTTTCTATTTACTCTTTTTTCCTAAATGACACAAAAGGCAGAAAATTGAGAAATGTTTTTCGATTGTTCACCTTTTATAAAACAATCAAATGTTATAGTCACTCCATCTAAATATATCTTTATGAGTCATCATTTTTTGTTTCAGTTTAAATTACCGTGAGTTATAATGAAAGCAATACCTTGGTCATTCCATACTTAACACTTAGCGGTATCTTTTCTGTCGTTTTTGGGATTCAATGAAAAAAAAGTGGATCTCACAGCTCCACTAACGCTATTATCTCTCTATAATAGACCGCACTCAATAGATATTCAACTTAATAACTGCGCATCATACAAAAATGGAGAAACTGGAAACTTTCAATGGTCAACAAAGATAACACTTCATTTCGTAAAACTTCTATAGGTTCTAATATTCAATCAAGTTTTCTCCGGTCCAAAGGCATTTCATAAAACTCTAATCATGCATCCCTCCCTTCATCAAAATTTTCGTCATTCTTTCAAATGCCAAAAGTCACAAAGTATATTTGTATATATTATTGAATACTTAAGACATTTGATTCATTTGAATAATAGATAACTAAAAAAAAAAAAATTCTAATTGCTCTAAAAGTTTAAGCTATAAGATAATTGCGGGGTCTTAATAGTTAAATATAATATGCCCCCACGCACAAGCTGGAGTTTAACCTAAGACTAAATTGTTGAAATATATGATAGTGGAAGCAAATATGGGTTTGGAAATATTTGAAGTGTTAATATTTTAATATAACAAATACATGGTATCGGGATGGCGAGATTAAATTGGTTTATCATTATATATTTATTGAAGAAGTGTTAACGACGACAATCCATTGATTAATTTTTTCCACTTAGCATATGTGTTTGTGGAGATTCTTTTTACCTTTTTCATCGAAGCTAGCGAAAAAATGCACACGCGGAGTAAGTGTGTAAAAACATGAAAAGAACCTAACAATGTCGACAATGGAGTCAGATGAATGCAGAAGTACAAAAAAAAAGGGGGGGAAATGAAACAAACGCAGGTTAGGCAAAGCTCTAGCTCCAAGCCAGTGACCACCCGGGGGAGGTGTGAAGTTTGGCACTGGAGACAAAGTCATGTTTGTGTACCAAACCTAATTTATTTATTAAATGATACAATAAACTGTGATTGGTATTCCAATAAGGGGTCTTAATCAAGCATCCGAGGAAAATTCTTGTTAAGATGCCCTAGATTTTTTCAACTTCAAAAGATTTGGTGTTCTTTCCATTGAACCACTCCCAATATCTCTAGGTTCCTCGAGGATTCTGATTCCTACAAATGTTAGCAATAATGTAATCAATAATGCAGAAATTCATAATATAAGAATCTTAGATCTTCATAATTTATTCATGACAAGAGGGATTTAGGTATACCTGTATCCATAAAAATAACCTTGAAAATGTAATAATCTTGAGCTTTCGATTATTGCGGAAATAGAAGAAATGATAAAATCAAATTTCTCTCCCTTAACCCATTTTTTCTTGACATATATTATCTGATAAAGGATAGAATACAAATTTTCTTTTTCTTGATGTGTGGAGAGAGGACCAGGCTTCTTTTATAAGCTATCAATAGATGCTTTCGACAAGTGTTCCATTAAAGCACATAGAATTTTCTATCTTCATAAAAGTTGTGACATTTCATATGCTATCTTCATAAAGAAAAAAAAAAAATTGCAACTTTTCATAACCAATACGTTTTTTAGCATTTATATAATTAATAAACCATTGATAATATCATGTGGGCCACAATTATTCTTAAACCAAAAACCTTTGATCTTAAGAAGGCTCTATAATTGAATCGAAACCAAGGAGGGTAAATTCTTCAAGCAGGATATGTGAAGATTTCTCTCAATTGATATATATATAATAAACCATTGATAATATCATGTGGGCCACAATTATTCTTAAATCAAAAACCTTTGATCTTAAGAAGGCTCTATAATTGAATCGAAACCAAGGAGGGTGGATTCTTCAAGCAGGATATGTGAAGATTTCTCTCAATTGATATATATATAGAACAATTAATTTCAATACCTCTAGAATCTCTAAGTCTGCAAGGACCGTGAAGTGTGCAATCGACCATTTATGAACTTCCAGAACCCGTAAGTTCTTCAAGTTTGAAAACAATGCCAATGATTTGTTATGCCAAAGTCATGAAAGTGACTAAAAAACTATACGGAAGCTGGTGCATCTTCCTTTTGCTTATCTCAACTTTTTTTTTTTTAATTCTTGTCCTTTTTTCTGTTATCCTTTTTTTTTTCTTTTTTTTCCTCCTTTTCTTCTTTTTTCTTTTTCAATTTTCAAGTATTTTTCTGATATTGTGCTCATTGAGGGCCAAATCGGTGCCATGTGTCTTAAATAATAAAAACAACATATTAGTTTTTTCTGTTAGCCAAATCAAACAGAGTTAATGGAGGGATTTTATTGCACCAAATCAATAAATTTTAGGATTTTATTTTACTATTTGAAACTTGTAAGATTGGATTGCACTTTTGCAACAAATTCTAGGAAATTTTTGTTCACTTATCCCAAAAAATTAAGATTAAGGTTAATTTTGCTTTTGCTGCACATTATTTCTTGGTATTTTTAGACCATTACAATAAAATAAAATAAAAAAACTTACTAACATCTATAAAATATATGCAATCAAATGGCACTGCAAGGACAGAATTAAATCTAACCGAGTTCTTCCATTAAGGGAAAAACACATAAGTACAGAGTGAAAGTAAACACCTGCAGGCCTTTAGCAAGACTATTATTTCTTTGTTTATGCCAACAAAAACTTCTTATCTCATAGGCCAAGACTATTTTCTTTATTGTTACTTAAACGTTTTAATATTGATGCATTTCTTCCTTCTTTTCTTAAGGCTTGTCTATGACAAGAGAAATGGAGAAAGATATAATACTGAGCCAAAAATTAAACAAAAAATACTTTTTTATGTTTTGAAATTAAAGCCCAATATTACCAGTCATATCTGACTCACGTGGTCCAATATTAGTATAATCAAACAGGAGGTTGTTGAAGATTAAAAAAGGAAAAATCCCACAAACAATGGGAAAAAAGGGGTAAAATTGAAATTTCGAGAGGAATTAACAGAATACTCCATGTTTTAACAGCATTAGGAGGATATTTTCTAGATTTATCTCAAATTTGGGAGTACATGCCCTCTTACATAACCTAGTAAATGGTAAATGGTTTGGTTTTGTTTTCTTTTCTCCTGACCTATTCGTGCTTTTCATTGCGACTTCGTCTAAAAAAAAAAAAAAACACACACACACACACACAAAGAGTACAAGAGTTAGAAGACATAGAAGGTAGTTTTTTTATCTTGCAACGAAAGAATCACGTTAAGTAACGTGGTTGGATATTCAATGGTGTTTTTTTTCAATCAACTAATTGATATGTTCGGATTGAGTTTTATCTTTTAATTTTTTTGCAAACTTTGCGACGCATGCTTTTGATTTTTATTTTTTTTTTCAATTTTACCACCTGAAACTTTCATGTTTTACACATAAATATATATACAGCAGAATTTTCTTTTTTGTATTGGAAAGAATACTTTAGTATAGAAAGTGAAAATGTTGATTCTTAGTCAAGCCAAAATAACAGGCTCGGGTGAGTTTTTTCCTTTTCAGATTTAAAGGAAAAATTGCCACATCATTTTCTTTTTAATCCACTAAAAATTGTAAGTGAAACATTCGTTATCATGATATTGCTAGAAGTGTCGGGGTGGAATAGGTAACTTCGTATGTATTTGTATAAATAAAATAGGTCCTACTTGATCATAATTACTTTTTCTTCCTTAAAAAAAAAAAAAAAACTCGAATGATTCTATATTGACAAAGACCTAAATGAATGATTCTATATTATCTTTCATGTAATTCTATTTGAATGATTTATTTTAAAAATAATTCTACTAAAAGAAGGTCAAATCTTGAAGTAGTTTTATCATTTCGCATACAAGTGTTCAATTTCTTCATATTATGTCAATAGGTAAAAGTATATCGCGAGTACTAAAACTTGACATGAATAGACAATGCCAAATTTTCAAAAGATACACTTAACTATCAATTTTTTTGAAAATTGGACACTTAAGTGCCAACTTCGACAAAAGTAACTTGAAATTCGATGTAACATTATTTTGAGAATGAACGTGGTCTATGTGACTTGCTAGATTTGTCTACTTAGTAATCAATGTACAAAACGACATTATTTTGGGCTTATTTAGTCACATTAGCATCACGTGGATAATTTTTTTTTTTAAAGAAATGCCAATTTAGTAAAAACTCTCTCCAAAAAAAGCTACGTCAATAGTTTGGCTAGAAATTCTCGGTATTGGCACTTAAGTGTTCATTTCTTCTTTGATTTTGGCACTTAAGTATACGTTTATACAAGTTGGCATTTAAGGCTCTGCATGGCAACTTGCCAATTTCTCTAGTCTTTTGTTCCTTTATTCCTCGGAATAAAAAAAGAATAGAAATCCTTTTGGTTATAGAAACAATTTCTAGAAATAAGACATTTTTTTTTCTTTTCTTCTTCTTCTTCACCACTCATTGTTGTTGCCGCCAATGCCATTACTAGTCGTTAGGGTGTACTTGGTAACATTTCCGTTCCGAAAAATAATTCCTTTTTAGAAATATTTTCTATTTCTACTTTCTAGAATAATTTCTAAGTAAAAAAACATGTTTGGTAATTATCCAAAATTTCTATTCTTGAAATAAATAAATAAAAGAATAAGAATGACTTTGATATGACCAACAAATTTTTTTTTGTAACGTAAAATTTCTTTTAATTTTTAATAATTTTTCTAGGTTTTCTTTTTTCCTTGTCTTCTTCTTCTTGGTCCAACGACCAATGGCGGCAGTGGCCAGCGGAGGTAGGCAGCAACATGCGGTGGGGGCAGTAAACAGTGAGGAAGAAGAAAAAAATGACTTATTTCTAGAAATTGTTTCCGAGATCAAGAAGTTACCTTTTTTTAAAATTTTTATTTATGTTTAAAATCTATTCTTTGGCTACTTTTCTATTTTGGGAAATAAAAAAATTAGTTGATATTACCAAACGGATTCATGTTCTTTTTTAATTTCAGGAAACAAAAAAATAGGCAAGTTACCATGTAGGACCTAAGCAACTCATGGAGATGATTAGTCTAGGCCACGCCGGGAGCATCTTTTCCTAAAGAAAGCCGTCCAATGTATTTTGTAGTTGTCTGATCGTGGACCTTTGTCTTTGCATTTTCAAGTGTTGTAGCATTACCTTGGATGACTCAATTATGCAAACCGGTTGTTGCGATTGTAAAGTATGGCTTAATTTAATGTGTTGTCGCGTATTAAATGTAAAGAATTGGTGGCATTACACTTTAAATCTTTATACCAACGAGGTCTCAATATCTCCATGATTTTTTATTTTTTATTTTTTGATTGTCGAATGAGGTGCATTCAAATTATTAATAAAGTGCCTTTTTGACTCAGTGCTGTTTGCTTTAAAGAGAATGGCAACTTGCCAATATGTCTTGTCCTTTGTTCTTTTGTTCCATAAAAAAAAAAAAAAACAAAAAATAGAAATCTGTTTAATAAAATCAACTAATTTTTATACTTTTTGAAATAGAAAAGTAGTTGGGTAATAAATTTGAAATAGAAATTAGAAACAGAAAAAAAAAAAAAACAACTTTTTGTTTCTAGAAACAATTTCTAGAAATAAGTCATTGTTGTTGCCACTAGCGTCGCCGCCGGTTGCCAGGGTGCACTTGGTAACATTTCCATTCCGGGGAACAATTCCTTTTCAGAAATAGTTCTTCTTTATTTATACTCTTTGGAATAATTTCTGAGTAAAAAAATACGTTTGGTAACTATACAAAATTTATATTCTTGGAATAAAAAAAGAATAAGAATGAGTTTGATACGATCCACAATTATTTTCTATAACATAAAATTTCTTTTAATTTTTAATTATTTTTTAGGTTTTCTTTTTTCCTCTCTTCTTCTTCTTGGTCTAGCAACCAGTGGTAGCAGTGGCCAGTGGAGGCAGGCAGCAATATGTGGTGGGGAGGGCAAACAATGAGGAAGAAGAAGAAAAAAATGACTTATTTCTAGAAATTGAAGAAGCTACATGTTTTTCTACTTCTTATTTCTATTCCAAATCTATTTTCTGGCTACTAGTCTATTTCGAGAAATAAAAAAAATTAGTTGATGTTGCCAAATAGATTTTTTTCTTTTTTAATTTCAGAAAACAAAAAAGAAAAAGAACAAAATAATAGGCAATTTACCATGTAGGACCTAAGTAACTCATTAGTCTAGGCTACACCGGGAGCATCTTTTCATAAAGAAGGCCGTCCAAGGTATTTTATAGTTGTCTGATTGTGGACCTTTGTCTTTGGAACTTTATGTGCATTTTCAAGGGATATTAAGACTTTTGCATTACCTTGGACAGCTCAATTACGCAAACCAGCGGCTGCGATTGTAAAGTATGGCTTAATTTAATTTGTGTTGTCACATATTAAATGTAAAGAATTGTTGGCATTACACTTTAAATCTTTATACAAATGAGGTCTTAGCATCTCTATGATTTTTTTTTTTTTTTTGACGGTTGAACGAGGTGCGTTTAGATTATTAATAAAATGCCTTTTTGAGTAGGTGCTGTTTGCTTTAAAGAGAATGGTCCACTTTCCTGTTCTCACTTATTTTGAAAACAGGGCATTGATGGGAAAGAGAGCCCAATGGTTGCAGCTTCTTTTCTAAAAGAATTCTCCCTTTCTACGACTAATCGCAGGTTTTCACTCATGATCCACTTTGAAAGATCCCACATCTTCCACATCTTGTCGGCACTTAGATCTTTGTCGACAAATCATGTAGACTTTGCGTTAAAAATACATATAATAACAAAAAGGAAAAGGAAAATAAGGGGGAAAAAAGCAAAGATACAAGAAGAGAAAAAGAGAAGAAGAAAATAGTCGAAGGGTCCAACTGGGTCATGAAGGAAAGGCCCTGATCCAATAAGCCCGGTTCGTTCGGCCCACTAACCCAGGTCCACGAACTCAGTCCATTAGCCCAATCAAAGATCAGAACTCATTAAGGCTCGGCCTGGCAAGTGGCAACCTTTTGGGATTGTTCAGCCTCTTTCATTCTGGCGGATTCCACGTTTCTTGGTTCTGTTATGTTCCAACGAACGCACCTACTCCTTCCTGTTCAGTTCTTCGATTACTGCAATGGCATGGAAGTTAAGTCACCCTCTTCTTCTCTGATTTTCCATGCGCGATTCAATCAGTAATATTGATCTCTCCATGTTCTTGCTTGTGTCACCGGGGCATGCCTCAACGTGTCTCCAATTCTAATGATGCTATCTACTCAGGAGCTCAACTCCCGTCTCAGGATCCATATTCCTTCCTTGCCGAGCTTTTTCCTTCGATTATTTTGGAACTTCCTAGATTGTCACCGACGTCTGGTCTCTTCAGATTGTCAAAGATCTCGTTGAATGGGGCTTTCTCGGTTCTGCTCTGTAAATCCGAGCAGAGTGCTCGAAGCGCTCACGGCCCGTTCAATTCTCCTTCGCTGGCTTCAATCATCATTGCCAACGCATCCATGGCCTCCTCTGACTAGTTGAACGACCGAATGTGACCGATGATCGGCTCTAGCTAAGGTGAAAGCTCTCTGCTCTGTTTTTAAGTGTTACGAGTATAAGATAGAACCCGAGGGCTTCGTTGTTGCTAGCTTGAAAATTGTTCACGATCGAGACTATATTAGTGAGTTAGAATCTAGCTTGATGATCTTTACTGATTGGGTTGTGATTCTCACTATCTCATTGTTACGTTGTGCCTTTTGATTGAATGCTCGTTAATTGTTTGGTGAAATGCCTGAGTCGTATTAAGTATGAACATGACTTCGAATCTGATTGTGATCATTCTGTCTGCTTGATTGATTCTGTATACTAGTTGCATAGGTTAAGTAAATCTAATTGATAGTCGCTTTTGAGTCCATTCCCGAAGGTCTCAGTCTTGATGCGCTTCCGGTGTTCGAGGGCAATGAGTTTGACTTTGTCAAATTGGCTAAAAAAATGTTGATGTGCTGAATTGTAAATACTCGTTGATGGTCACTGATGCATCCATGATGCATAAACTCACCATCTGGACTTATACATTGGAGCATAGATCTCATTTGCTATACATATCTTTTCCTGAGAGGGAATTCCGGATCATGTCTTTTCTGTGAACGAATGTGCTGAGATCCTGTCTTCTGTATTTTGCGTAAAGCACTTTAGAATGATTGTCGAGAGTTGCTTGAGCTTACATGTACTTTAGGAATCATGGTTGACTATGTTAATAAAAGAAGCCTCCTCATTAGTGTATTGACTTTATGCTTTGAAAATCATTTCAATATTCCTCCCACAGCTTGGTCGGTTCTATATGAGACCAAGGCTGTTTTGGCATTAGTTGTTTAGTTGTTTGTTATTAAAGCTCTAAGAGCATATACATGTGTATGGATACCCCTGACAATTGATATACATCTATTTCTCGTCAAATAGGATCCTTCTGAACTTGAACCTGCTAGAATTAACTTTGTGGCTTACTGGTCAGGACTGTTTTGATGTTAATTTAGTTACAATTTGGTCTTAATTTGGTTATGCTTGCATGTAATTTTCATACAATGAGTGGGCAACGAGTGGCTGTGAAGAATACATGTCAATTTTGAAGAATTAGGTACATGGCCATGTTTGATTATGCTGGAAAGAAATTTGGACTTGCTGGCTTAAATAATTGGAGTACAATTTGGACTTTTTGTGATGCCATTTTTATCATATGAACATGTATGACGATTTAGGAGAATGTTATGGTGAATTGGTGATAATTTTTTACCAAATTAACCATGATGCTGTGCCTTGAAACTTGCTAGATTTTTATTCATGACTGCTATTGTTGCTTTCGCCACCTCAATTTGATGATGATTTGATGGAAATTGGCTCTCATCTTGATTGCACTGGCTCATCATATGCTTTTGTAGGAAAACATTAAATCGATTACATGCTAGTTTGTTGTAAAATGATTTTGTGTCTTGGTCATGAATGCCTTCATCAGTGCTGGATGGCTGCTGGACATGACCATCATTTATAGAACGTGAATTTGGATAAACTTAGCTCCGCTCGACTTTTGAGCACAAAAAAAAAAAAGAAGAAGAAATGATCAAGGGCTAAAGTACACCGTAATTGTCAAAACTTGGTACGGATGGATACTAAATACCAAAAGTTCCAGAAAGTACATTCAAGTGTTTTTTTTTTTTTTTAAATTGGAATACTTAAGTATCAACTCCACGAGGATAGCCAGAAATCTTATGTGGCTTATTTTAAAAATAAATGTAGTCTATATAGCTCACCGGAGTTGTCCACTTAGCAATAAAAGTGCAAACAATATTGTTTTGCCCAAAATTTGATTTTTAATATAAATATTAATTAAATTAAATTAAAAATGGGGAGGGAGACAGCATTTGGTGTTTGCTAAGACCCTCGTTGTTGCCACTGCCCCACCATTGCCGAAATGGCTGACGACGGTGGGGCGATGGTTGGCTGGGTGATCGCGCCCCAACAAGTAGGTGGCGACCCTGGATGACCGATCCTTGCCTAAATCTAGGGCAAGGGCTCATGACCTTCCCCTAGATTCGGTGAGGGTTGCTGGGCCTCACCCAATTGGGCCAAAGGCCGTTGTTGGCTCGGGTGGGCTCACCTAGCCTTGCCATAGCTAGTGATGGTCCTTGGTCCCTTTGGGCGAGGGCTTGTTTGGCAATCGGCTAGGGTTGCCGACCATTGGCCGAGGCCTAACAACCTCAGTCGACCCTTGCCTCATTATCGCTGGCGCTTTTCAACGATGGTGGGGCAACGGCAGCAACAAGGGCCAGAAAGGCCCTCGCTAATTTGCTCCAGTCCCTTCCTTTTTAAAAAAAAATATTTTAATTTAATTAATATTTATATTAAAAATCAATTTTGGGACAAAACGATGTTGTTTTGAGACAAGCTAGCAACGTTAGTGTCATGTGAATATTTTTTTAAAAAAAGTAATTGTCACGTCAGCGCCACATGAATAATTTTTTTCTAAAA
Organism: Eucalyptus decipiens; assembly: GCA_014182575.1. Lineage (NCBI taxonomy): Eukaryota > Viridiplantae > Streptophyta > Magnoliopsida > Myrtales > Myrtaceae > Eucalyptus > Eucalyptus decipiens. The sequence continues at coordinate 41,988,066 of CM024611.1, read as the reverse complement.
TAATTGCCCAATCAACAAAAAAAGTCGTTAGAAAATGGGACGTCAATATTTTGGCCAAAATTTCTCATCGTTGGCACTTAATAGTATCTTTCTTTTTTAATTTTGGCACTTAAGTGTATCTTTTGGAAGTTTTTGTACTTCACTGTTCATCCATGCCAAATTTTGGCATTTGGGGTGTCCGGCACTCAATGATTGAGAGGGGCATTTAATTTACATAGCATATACATTAAAAGTATTATTCATTGATTGGTTAGTAATTTTCGAGATCGTGCAACAATGTGAGTTAAACACAGTAGAAATAAAAGTTTAAAGAAGAAATACATTACGTTAGAAATGGAGAAAGAGCTCCATCAGATTTGTTCTCAGCCCCGAAGTGAACTACAGAATTTGTATGAGACCTGATTCGATTCAATGTAAAGTTTGAGCCTTCGTTCATTAACCCAGGTAAAATAGAAGAGTAAAAGTCATGGAATTTATTTTGTTTACAGTTCATTAACATAAATTAGGCTATTAAATTAGCTATTTGAAATAGATATTAAATTAGGCTAGTGAGCCGCTTGAATAAAGTATTATGAAGCTCAATCTCACCTTAATTCAAATAATCAATGTAGCTTTTCCAAATAAACTTGCGACCATTTACTTGGTTCAAGTTAGATGTTACCAATCTTAAACTTGATTACAATTGACTTTTATATTACTCGACTCAAACTTTACGTCTTTCAAATCATATTCTCACGCATACTGTAGCAAAATGGCACTTAAATTTATTGGAATATACTACTTTTATTTGACTACACCATTTCCAAAGCCTAAGCAAGTTTCAGAGCTAAAAACCCAAGGTTAGAATCCACATGAAGCATTTTTTTTTGTCGGACATAATTGTGTTTTACTTTGACATAAAAAGACTTAGGATTTACTCATGCAAAATATGTTCTACACTCAAATGAAACAAGGAGTGCAGCCAACCATTAGGTCAATTGTATGAGGTAATGATACAAAGAAGTAAAGTGCATATATATTGCTTCTATCATCACGAATGAGGTAATGACTATAAAGAAGTATATAGAATAAGGCAGATCATAACTTCATTTGGCTCCACCCACCCTGCCCATCTCGAATATTGCTATCCGAAAGGTCAAGCATGAGCAAATTACTAAAATGAAAGTTGTTAGAGTGGAAAGTCATTTTCCATGTTTGCCAAAAAAGCCATCTTAGCTCTGAAAGAAGATTCTCAAAGTCGTCACAAAAATCAAACTCTTTCACTCAAAGGAACCTTAGATTTGGTAGAGCAACAAACTCTTTGGGTGTAAAGTTGCAGCTACAGCCACCTAAAGTTAGGCTTAGTGCTTCTACATCTGGATTTCTCTGCCAATAGAGACTCAAGATTATTGAGTTCATAAAACTTTAAACTCTTGAAGAGCTATAAAGAAAGGAAGCATATGAGCTGGTAAACAATTTTTCCAATAGGGAACCAACCCTAGCGCACACCTTCTCCCAAGTTGACTTAATATTTTCATTCATATGATTAACAGAACATTTAAGCTCCATTTGGCTGGGAACTTAGTTACAATTAATGCCATTTTGTCACCCAATATTATTCATTTCAAAATGTTTTCAGGTAATTTGGATTGATTCTAACGTGTGAGGTGATCATATAAATGCATAATTATTAAAATAACAATTAGCAAATAAATAAAGCATTAGATAAATTACAAAAAAAAACAAGAATCCAACTAAAAATAAGACAAATGCCATCCCTAACTAGACTAAAGGGAAACCATAACCAACATATTTAAAATGCACAATCAAGAGCATTCATCTTTAAAAAATAATATTTAAACCCTATTATAAAAAATTTAAAGCTTATTCAATTGAGTACAATTTTTTTTTATCAGAGATTTTTACAAATTTTATGAAAAAAATACTCAAAAATAATTTTAAAGCTTTTTCCTAATTTTAGAAAAAAATATTTTTTTTGGAAATTTTAAATTTTTTAAAAAAAGATTTTGATTTTTTAATCTGGAAATAGGGACCCTGGTCGGATATCCGGATCCGGTATCCGGCCCGGGTTGCGAGGCCCTCATACGGACTGGGCCTGATATACTGGGCCGTGAAGTCGCGGGCCTAATTTACGGCCCGTATCCATACTAAGGTTAGGTTTGGGTTATAAAAGGACATGCTTTAAATGGGCTTACCATTAGGCCTATTTTAATTAAAACTTCACAAGCCCACTCTCTTCCTGAAGCAACACCAAGCCGTTACTGAAGCCCTCTTTCAGTTAGTCAATCCAAGCCCGGAAACACCAGCCCAATTATAATTAGAACCACGCCCACCTGCACTAAAATCCATTATGCCCCTATCGCCTTCCACGCGTGCTCCCTCACGTCTTCTCCAGCATGCCCCGAAACAAACGGCGCCCATTAAACCCAGAACAACAGAGCGCCAACTATCCTATATTAAATCAAGGATCACTCGATCCTCCAACGACCACCATCGGCTATTGGAGCGTCTTCATGAGCGATTTGTGCTCGACAGACCCGACTCAGACCAAACCGTTACAGACCCTGACTCCTCCATTAGTCGAAGTCCGAGCAACACGGAGTTGTCCTCGGCCAAGCCGACCCCCAGTCCCTGTAAACGTTACCGCTCCGCGAACCTGTCACGACGCAAACAAAGGATGCGCGAAACGACCTATGTTTCCTGAAGCAAATCGAACTCAAGAAAAAGTTTGCGGATCTAGTTGAGGCATTTTCACAAAAAGGGGACGTGCGACACTGGTAATGGAGTTTTCGACTCGAACGGGACTCAACCCCGTGCTGGGTTCTCGACCGAAGACAAGCAAATACTAATGACAACAGGTCATAGGACTGACGGGGCCGGAGATCGCCTGAACCGGACGGCCACGAGCTCCGGCCTGGCGCAGTCAAAACAGGACAATAGCACAGCCGAGGCTTATTTGTTCGGCGCCGGGAGAGGTCGTCGGACGGGTCCGGGCGTGGCCGAGATGTTTGGAGCCCTCACCCTCTCTCTGTCGCCCCTTGTTATAAAAAAAAGAAAAAAAAGAAAGCTCTCCTCTCTCCGTTTCTCAAGCTCTTCCCCGAAACCCTTTTGGCTGATTTTCTTTCTCTTCAAAGACTACAGGCTGGCGCACATGGCTTCTGCCACCGCCAGCCTGCCATGGTCGACTGATCCCTGACCCTAGGATTGTGCTGCGGCCGCGGCCTACTCTGCTTCTGTTCTTGCTGATATGCTTTTGTATGTCGCTGTTGCGCGACGTGAGGAAAGAACAAGACCTGCTCGTGGGCCGGCCCGCGTGGGTTAAAGAAAAAGAAAAAGAAAAAGAAAAACGAGCCAAGCCAGGTTCCATTTTTTAAAAATAATAATAACTTGTTTTTTTTTGTAAATTTTAATACTAGTAATGCAAATACTTTTAATATCTATATCTATATGTGACTGAATTTTGGTAGATTTTGTAATTATTCTACCACTCATAGCACTGTACCCTTTTCTTTTTTTTTTTAACAATTGATGTACTTTTTAACCGCAACAATCACTTTTCTAGCGCTGTATTAATGTGGTGGACACATGACAGCGATGAGTGAACATGTGTAGCTACATGGCATCAAAAATTAACCGCGTTTTCACCATGTTAGCATTTTAATGGAAGATTTTCAATTTATGGGGAATCTAGCAAAAATGCATCATTAGATTGAAAAAAAAACGGTAAAGTTTCTTGCTCTTAATGAAAGAAATCAAAATTCATTGGCTTGATAGCAAGTACGCTAAAGTTCAGTAAACGTCCATAAGATTTATGTTGAAATTCCTCAAGGTAGATAACTTTCTAGAAGAGATCTTGTGCCCATCTGCGTTCTCCCAAAATTTTGTACAGGCTTACAACGTGTATCGACTATCACCCATCTTGAATTAAACTTCTATCAAAATCTGGCGTTGACATCCATCAGATGTCTCGAAACCTCTCGATAGTCAATTTGACCACTTCTTCAGGGCTGCGGCAACACACAAAGAACGAAAAGTTCACACTGGTGACTCTAAGAAACATAACCCGAAGATCATTTTAACTCATACACCAAAGAAGAGACAAAAAGAAGAAGAACTTATGGTCTATTTTCCCCCACTCAATGCCTTTGGCTATGATGAACTACGAGGATCTACTTGAAGGGATCATTTGCCATTAGCTCTTTGATGAACAAATATTTAAAATCCATGGATCTATTCAAATTAATATGTTGATTGCTACAGAACTTGGATTACGAGATAAGCAAATTGGACACGAGTTCCTAACAAAATCTTGAGAAATCAGGAAATTTCACTGGAAATTTCACCTGTCAGACTTATATATGACCTACGTAACTTTCTTATTACTAAAGAGTCCATTCTAGTTACTTTCAACTTCTTCAAATTTCCAATTGAATCCGGTAGATTGACGGCCTTTAACATTTCAAGTCCAACTAAACCAACGGGTTTATTTTTCACAAGGGTATGGAAGCTCCTTTATCACAACACCCACATCAACATGGTTGTCTAAACTTTAAGCCCTTCAGGAGAGTGCGGAGGCACCTCTATCTCCTAGCACCCCCTTAACAACAAACCTACAATCTTCACTAACGTCCCAATAGAGTGCAAAAGTTCAATTTTCTAGATTCGATTGACAAAGCGCAATGGATTTAAGACTTTTTGGACAATTTTCCTCTTCTGTTGTGATGACATGATTAAGTAAAAGTTATTACTAAGTGTGAAGTGGGTATTACCTGTCGTGTCATATTGGGTTAACCCAACAAGAATTGGAAAATGCCTTGCCGGGGTGGCGGTTCGTTACGCGGGTTATCGGGTGTTGGGTCTAGCTTTCACTAATTTCCAAGGCAAATATTAGCAAAAAATAGCCAAAAATATTTGGAAATTTCAAGGGAGTAAATTTCATCCAGTGAAATGTAAGTATTGGGCTTGCTAACCAAAAAGTCGAGGAAAATTACCTTTTGTCATTTTTAACATTAAGATGCCATCCCTTTATATGGGCAACCTCTACAAGGGCATTTTCCCACCGCTTCAATTCCTTAGAGGCAAACTTCATCTTGTGCTAAGATATAGCTCTCTTGTACAATTGGGTTTTGAGCTTAACATCAGTAGGATCCACGTGATAGAAAATGGGGAGTATCACTTTCTTCCCCTTTGATTTTGATGTGCATTCTACCATGTGTGCAACCTCACGAAAACACCACGAACTGGTAGGATAACCCTTAGAGAGGATAGGTATGTAGATTCAAGTCTTGTCAATCGCTTTCAAAAGCTCTCTACCAATTTCTTCACCCTTTTGGAGTTCTTTGTCGTCTAAGAAAACATCGACTCTGGCGCCCATCAACATGGTACAAAGGAAAGAAGCAAAATCCCGACACACGTCCAGTCCCCTAAAATTCAAAAACACATCATACTCGAATTTTGATTTAGTTTCCATGCTCAGGATTACCTCGAGCTCCTCTTCCTCTTGATTTTGGTCAGTCGTCTCAGAATCCTGCCAATAAGTATAGACTACAGCCTTATGAGACTTCAAAATAGTAATCTCACCAAACAAGCACAGCCAATTGCATCCAACATTTTTAAGTACAAGTTTCTTTCCCTTGCCTCAAGGTCTGTCAATTTTTGTAAAAATACTTAACACTTATTTAAATATGAAGTGAAGTAGATTACGTATTTACAGTTCACCTGACACGATGAAGTTCAGAATGTCATAAAAGCGGCGCCTCGATGGAGTCCAATTTGCGGCCAATCATCTACTATTGCATTCACCAGCAATATAACCACGGCCTGTAAAAAGAGCTAATTGTGACAAGACTTGATGAAAGAAGATCCGACTAGCGCTTCTCGAGGACAAGTGTTTCTCTTTGGCTCTGCAACCAAAATGAAGAAAAATCAAGAAACGCGGGGAGGATGAGGGTGAATTTCAGAGAAAGAGAGGAAAGACAGGAGTTAAGATGCGAGCCACTGGGGAAAAGAGGAACAATATTAATTGAGCAGTTGGGTATTTGAAAAAAAAATGGGTAAGAGTTTATCGCATTACGCTATAAAATGAAATTTTTGTTTCTCTTGATAAGTTTCCGCGAAAGAGCGGACCCCAGAATAGTAGCAATCAAATATGCAAACCACTAAAGTCCAAAAAAAGTTGCCCTGACTACCCGAGAAAGCGGTCGGGGCGTGGTCGGGAGCATTGGGGCTGGAACAAGGTGCATCCATAGCTTCCTTTTTGACCGTTTTCCCCCCCTTTTTAACCGTTTACTCAGTGTCTTTTTGACCGATTGGTAGGGGCCGTTTGCTTTCAAGGAAATCCTCTTCCATTTCCCCGTTCTCATCCTCTTTTGGAAACGCCAAACAGCTTTGATGAATTTAAAGCTAAAACTGGCTTTAAAAAAAAAAAAACAAAACTGCGGGTTCAGAGTTTTACTCAACTAAAAACACGCCATTGAGCGGGAACGGAAGTTAATGGTTGCAGATTCTTTTTTATAGATATCTCTCATGCTAAAGACTAATAGCAGATCATCTTCTTTACCAAAAACACGAAGCTCATCTCAAGCTTCTCGAAATCTCGCACTACAATCTTATATTCACCCGCCCTAACCCTGCTCTAGATGACCTCTGATGCAGCACTAGGCTAAGGCTTGTCCGAGAAATGAAACCACATCTGAATTGTAAATTTGAGTTGCAAATAATCCAGCTAAAGTAATATGAATTAGACCTAAGACAATTCCAAATAAAAAAATTTCAATCATTTCAATTTTTTTGAAAGGGAAAAAGGAGAGGTAATATCTATCCCTACATATTAATCCGCATTGCCCATGAGTCTCAATGACCACTAATTGGAAATTGACTTTCTAAGGAACTATAGAGTCTATGGGGCTGTTTGTTTAAATTTGTTTCTATTCCCCGCAACATAAATTTTTGTTATTTTGTCCCGGGGAACAAAAAAAGAACAAAAACGCATTTGTTTACACTTTTGTTTTCAGGAACAAATTTTTTTTTTTTTGTTTTCGGGAACAAAAAATCTATTTTTTTTTTTTTTTTTTTCGGGAACAAAAAATCTATTTTTGTTTTTGTTTTCAAGAACAAAAAATCTATTTTTTTGTTCCTAGGAACAGATTTGGAACAGAAATAAGAAGTAGAAAAAACTTGTTTCTTGTTCCCGGGAACAATTTCAAAAAACACTTCTTTTTCTTTTTTCTTTGGCCGGTCGCCGGCCTCGGCCATGGTCGGCGACTGGCCGTTAAGGGCAAGCGACCTTGCCGAAGTGTCACCGGCCTCGTCAGGGGCCGATGAGCCTCGTCGTGGCTGGGCGAGGCCGTCGGCCGGTCGCCGGCCATAGCCGAGGCCGGCGACCGGCCAAAAGGAACAAAGAAAAATGAAAAAAAAAAAATGAAAAAAATGAAAAAATTAAAAGAAATAAAAAAAATTATACAAGTTTACCAAACACGTTCTTCTGTTAAAAAATTATTCCCTAGAATAGAAATAATTTTTTCTATTTCTATTCTGGGAACAATTTTTGAATAAAAACGTTACCAAACGCGCCATTTAAATATCACAAAAAGATTATCGATAAGTCATATGAACGCATGAATTTGCTTCCTCGGCTTGTCTCAATCAAAAGTTGACTTGGCTTTTCCACGATCCTCTATTTTCAGTTGCGTCTCCGCACTAACGCACTATTGTTGGTGAAGGGAGTGCATCGAACTTTACTTAGTCAAGCTCGAACTCAGAACTCACGCAGCAAGTTCCTCTCTATTTTCCTCATTGAATCATCCTTGGGTTTTGCTAATGATGTTCAGCCCATGTTTTCTTTTTCTTTTTTCTTTTTTTTTTCCCTATTTGACCATGTGGTGCGCATCGAGTGGACGTGAGGGCTATCAGCTAAGGTCAGGCGTGTGTCTATGTTGACACCTAAATTTTGATTAGGTTTTAATTAGGCATTAATTTCTCTATTTATGTATTTTTTTCCTTTTTTCGGATAATAAATAATAGATAATAATAAGAGAAAAAAAAAAAAGCAGCCAAAGAGGGCTGCTTATTTTTCAGAAAAATAAAAAAAATCAAAAATATCCCATATTTTCCCAAAAAAATAAAAAAATCAGAAAAAGCCAAAAAAATGATTTATATTTTCCAGAAAAAGACCAAAAAGTCCAAAAATCCCTTTTATGTTCAAAATATAGAAAAATGTCCAAAAAAATGTTTTTCCTCCACAAATGCATGGAAAACCCCTAAAAAAAAAAAAAAAAACCTTAGGGTTTAAACAAAATTAGGTACCAGAAGGGCATTAGTGATTAAGTGTAATCAAGTTCCCGAACCTAGTTTCTCTGGTTATGTAGGAGCGAGTATTTCTCCCAATAGTTCGCTTGAGTTTTTAATCGACCCACCCCAAATTGATTAGTGACGATTCTTATTTAAAATTAACTTACAGGTTAAAAAAATTGGACCATTAAGTCGCGAATTGGTGGACTTTGAAGAGTCCAAGCTAAGCCTAATAAACCTAGCCAAACCATTAGCCTTCGCAAGCACCTGCCTTGAACGGGCACCGAAAAAGAGGTTGCGACAGTCTAGTCCCCTGAAATTCAGAAACACATCACACTTGTCTTTTGGCTCAATATCCATGCTTAGGATTGCCTTCGAATTCTTCTTCATCTTGATTTTAGTCGGTCATCTCAGAAGCCAGCCAATAATTATAGACTCCAGCCTAATGAGACTTAGATATAGGAAGACCATCAGGCAAGCACAACCAATTGCATTAATTATATGTGCCAGTTTCTTTGTTGTGCCTCAAGGTCCGTCAAGATTTGGACATATGCTTAGCACTTATTTAATTTTGAAGTCAAGTAGATTACGTGCTCACAGTCCACCTACCACGACGTAGACCTCATCACCTTTCGATCTTAATAAATGTATTTTCACCCTCAATTATCTTAGCTAGTTGTTGTCAAACGAATGATAGTTACCACAATTTCCCAAAAAGTATTATGGCTTAATTAATTAAGGCAATTGATTTCAATTTTTACTTTTGCATATTCAAGTTTTATGGCTTGTTTACATGACACAAGATTATTTTGGTTTTGTTCAAATTTTCAGTAGCATAGTTTAGGGGTAAGCATTAGTCTAGGGTTGACCCTAGACCGACTCTAGACCGACCCAACTCTGCTAGTCCCGGTCTGGTTCCCAGGGAGATTGGGTCGATCTTTGATCCTAGGATTCATGGACTAGCATTGTGAGGGTTGGTCCTCGATACTAAGAGTTTAAGGTTGGTTTAATCCGGACCAACCTTGACTGTATAATTATTATATATCTAATATATTATTGATAATTTTTTTATATAGAGAAAACTCTAAAATAAACGGCGCAACAACATTAAACAACTCTTTAGTGAGGAGTCTAAGTAATTTTACACCGTTCTTTAATAACTTAGACTTCTAATGTATTTTATGACATCAACAACTATAATTTACAAATGAGGAAAATGTTTTTTTGAGAAGTCCTCACATCGTCCAAAATGGCATAAACAGCTCCTCACAGCATCCTCCTCTAGTACTCGTTCTTTTTTGTCTTATTTGTCATCTTAATCTTCAATTTGTCAAAATCAATAGAAACAACTTATTCGCTCGCCACTCGACATTCGACTTGCTCGCTTTTGGCCACGCGTGCCGCTTACCACTTGACGCTCACCACGCTCGACACTCGATACTCGCCCTGGCCTCTCTTAGCTAACCTCGCTCGTCACCAAACCTATTGGGTTAGTCTAGTCATCGATCACCATTTTAGGGAGTACAAAAAATGAAATAAAAAATATTATCTATTGGTCTCGGATTAATCCTGGAATCTGACCGAACCCATTGGGTTGGTTTGGTCTTCAGTCCCAAACTCAATAGGGTCAGTCATCGGTCCCAAAAATTTGAGGACCAACAGGTTGATCCTAAGGTTAGGGGGTGGACCGGCCCAACTCGGACCATACTCACCCCTAACATAATTTATTATCTAAGAGGTGTTAGATTTAGGTTATTACATATAGATATTACGGAGAAATTGATTATGGATTTTTTCAAACTATCATGCATTAGTTTCGCAGTGTTTATTGACTTGGTGCACTTATAATATTTTTCGGTATTTAAATTCTTACTTATAAATAAATAAAAAGACTTCGCAAGACCTCCCTATTTGGTGGGCACGAAACTGATCGGTGATTTGTGAACACATGAATTTTGCTCCCCGGCGGGTCTTAGTCGAAAGTCTTGCCCAGTCCTTTGCTTCAGTCGCGTCTTTTGCACTGACTCGCTATTATTGGTGTACTAAATGCGTGGAACTTGACCGAGTCAAGGTATAGAACTCAAGAAGAAAGTTACTCCCTTTTTTTTTCCTCATTTGACCATCCTTGCCAATGGAGTCCGACCCACGTTGGACGAGTTTTAGTTTCCAGGAAAGGAAAGGGGGTCAATTAAAATAAACAGTTTTCAGGTTTAAATGAAATCCCGAGAGCTAATTAGGCCTTAATAAATAATCAATCACACATATAATCTAGGGATTAGTAATGTAATCGAGCTATTAACACTATATTTAGGGAAAAAAGAAAAGCATTCTGTTTCGAGTCCCTACAAACATGTGTGAGGGGATTCAATGTGCAAGTTAGGTCAGATTTTTTGCATGACTAAAGTTTAAAATGCCTTGTCTTGACATATACTTAGCGCTTATAAATTATGTTAGAAAAACACTATATTGGAACATTGATATGGAGTAGAGTAGTTAATATATTATACTTGATCCATTACAGTCTTTGAGTGAAGTTGATTCCAACTGAATATATTGATGTGCTCAAACTTGAACTTCCTCTTGCTTGTGGAATGCTTAACAAACAAACAAACAAACAAATATAATTAATAATTAATTAATCAATTAATTAATTAGTCTTCCGATTGTTGAATGGGAAATGTAAACGTCAGCAGATTCAAGTCAAGTTGGAGTGCAAGGTGTTGACACCTAAATTTTGGCGGCCCGTTATAAATATTTATATAGTGCATAGAAAATTAAGGGTTAATTTTATCCCTATAAAAAAATTAATTGCATTGCATATAGATTCAGGTGCATTTACATCTTTTGCATTTTATTGGATCGGTGGTGAATGGATTCGGATTAGTGGTTCTAAGCTTTAATTTGGTAGACTAGACTAAGCCCACAAAGCAAGTAAATTGGCCCGAGCCCATTTTCTTTTAATGACAAAAATTACTTAAATTGAGATTTGAAATGATATTACGGTGGATTTGTGGAATTTAAGAAAATTGGGTTGCAATCTTATCTTTAGGCGATAAAATCAGGAGATGTGAAAAATAAAAAAAGTGATATTGTGTGCAAGAAAGAAATCTTCGCTGGATGTTGATTTGAAAAGGAAATTAAAACCCTAATCTTCGGCCTATAAAAAGGTTTTTCAGGTAGGATTTTGGAGGAGGCCACACAATTGAGAACACATGGCCGCAAAAAAAAGAGAAAATTCACGTTCTCCACGAAGAGAGAGGCAATACTGAGGGGAAGACTCCTTTTTCACGAAGGTGGCGATAGAGCAAAGTCAAAATACTGTTCCAGCCGTCCTTTTGGCGTTGTGCAGCCTCAGTTCTTCATCCACAACGCCTTGTTAATGAGTGCTACCCTATCGAGCTGTTGCCGACACCATGGTTTGACATGCCTGAGTTGTGTCTGAGTTCCCCGATGTGCTGCCCTCATCACGTTTAAAGCTCTTGGTTTGTGGAATCTCTAGTGAATTGCTCCGACAGATTTTAATCCCAACCATGAGCACACCACCAGGAGTTGTTTCATCATGCTGAGAAGCATCACCGCAAAAAAAGCCTTGTTGCGATCCGTCACCGACTTTTGCCCCGTGATCTCTCTGGGCTGAGCACCAGCAAAGACCTGCCGTCCAGAAGAGCCGGACCACCAGTGGCTACCCTCATCGATGACCCCGGCCTCGACAACTCGCTACTCGGATTGTGCCATTGAATTTCTTTGTTTTGCAGGCTGACTTGTGCGCCGGTGACCATGTGGCCATGTCCCTATGATTCTTGAGTATATCGTCCGTGAAGAAATTCACTCGTGTTCACACTTCGGCGTCCATCAAGTCATGACGCTACCGGTTGAAATCAAAGAAGAAAAATACGAGAATTCTCGATGGAATGTTTGAATTCACGGCCACTCATGAAGTCCCCGAAAAGTTATAGCCAAAGGACAAACACGTGGGAAAGAATTGGCCTTTGTGTAGCCTGAGGTGGTGGAAATTTGACTTTCGGTGGGAGAGGGGGGGTTAGATAAAAAAATAGAAATATAAGGGTGCATGGCAGCAGGGGAAACGCCGACAGTAAGGAGATTCGAGGGTTTGGGGTGTAATTCTTTAATCTTTTATATTGCGTTGGTCCTTGCCGTACACTTGTTTTGATTTTGCAGTCAACCGGGCACCACACCGTGAATTACCAGCTCGAGCATCCCAAGCTGAGATGCCTTGCCGGCTTGCTCTGAAGCACAGTTGGTCATCACGAACCGGCCGCCGTTCGAAGACCAAATTTGGAAGCAAATATTTTGGATAGGTAAGAATTTTGTCTATGTTAATTTCCGAAAATTTTGTTTCCTTATTTGATATACTCATCAGTGCACGTGATGAAATTCCCAATATGCCATGATATTCGCAACACGATTAGCCTTTTAAATTGGGAAATTTTCATAATTTCGCAACGTACATATGATTGACGGTCCGATTTCACGCTTGAAATACGACCCGCAATCGTACGGAAAAATCACCAATCCGATCTCACACTCGAGATACGATTCGTGATTTTATTTAAAAAGTGGCCAATCCGATCTCAATCGCGAGATACGATTCATCAATTAAATGGACGTGGATGATGTCTTGCTTGATTTGGTGCCATGTTATTCTCGATGCCTTATTTGTTTGCTCCCGTAAAAGAAAAAAATATTTGAGTTAGATTAGATGCATGTTAGGATATTACTCATTTTAGGTTATTTTGCATGTCTAAAATAGGAAATTTATTTATTTTGAATTTCTTAAATAAAAAGACCAAAAACATTAATTTAGGATATCATATTTTCTTCTCATTAAATTAAATTACACGTTTAATTATTTGGCAATTTTAAATTTAGAATTTCATAATAAAAAAGAAAAAAATTAGAATTAGGGCATTCTTTGCACGTCATTGCATATTATGATAGATTGCATGCTTATTAAGAAAATAAAAAATCATGTGCACGTCATATAACATTCGGTTCATGAAATGCACGTCATTTAGTGATGGTTGTTAGGTTCATTTAATTAGAAATTGCTCGTCATTAGACTAGGTCATTTAATAAATGTCACGTGACGTATAGCTCGCATATTAAATTGCATGTTGCATGTCATTTTAGTTAAAATAATTTTGTACGTCATTGCATTGCATCACACGTCACTAGAATTAAGTCATTATGGTTAAATTAGATTGCATATTTAATTGTTGCATGCTCATTAAGAAATCATTAGTTCTTTCACTCATTCATATAGTTTAGGACATATTGTCATGCCATATCATTTCATATTAAATTAGAAGCATTGCATTGCATATGGACTATATTTTCGTTGGAAAAGAGAAAACAAAAATTGAGTAATTGCTTGTTAATTAGAAACCATATTTAGGGTTGTTGATGTGGATTTTAATTTAACACTGCAGATGCTTTCGTTGCTTTGAGGTAAGTCCTGCATTATTTAATTGCTTTCTTGGGTGTTAAATTGGTGGTTTGCACACCTGCATGAACATCTCACATGTTAGGAAAGTAAATTAAAATTGAATTAAACTGCTTGCCAAACATTTTTTCAAAATAAAAGAGAAAGGTACCGAAAGGGCATTAGAAAAATCTAACGTAACCAAGTCCCCGAACTCAAAAATCTCTGGTTCGTAGGAATAAAGTAAATCTCCCGTTACTTTATTTGGGTTTCTAATCGACCCACCAAAAAATAGATTAGTGGCGACTCCTAGATAAAAATCAATTGCATGTTAAGAACTCAAACCTAAGTCGTGAATTGGTATGGGCTTGGGAGAGCCCGAGTTAAGTCTAGGCTTAATAATCCATTAGCCAAACCCTAGGTGGTTCACACCCGAAAAAATTGGTCGCGACAGCTTGGCGACTCCGCTGGGGACTTGAGTTAAAACTCTTAGTGGACTTAGGCCAATTTTTCTTTTTTTTTTTCGAAAAATGTTTTTGTTTGGTAGCGAGGATCCCAGATACGTCCTTAACGTTTAAGGTGTTAAATGTTTTTGCAGATTGGGAGATATAAGGGGAGTAGTCTTTGCTAACCCTTGTCTTGTAGGTTGGAGTTGGGAATGAATGTTTTAAATTCAAGTTATTGAAGTGTTGTGTGATTTAAACTGTTGTGCATGCTTTACATTTGGCACTACACTATTGCACACACAACCCGCCGCCCGACCTGGGCCGCATAGGATCATCTAGGATGGTATTGAGATGGATACCACTCCGACCGCAAGCCCGCGGTACGAGTCGTCCATCTCAATCCCGAAATTTCATTCATGGTGTCAAGAGTACCCACCTCGGTTATCACGCCCGCACCCTGGGTTAGCTCTTTGACTAAGCCGGAGTCATGAGGACCCGACATAGTCCAGAAGCCCGTGGCTAGTCTGATCATCCTTATGACTCCACCTTGTTAAGCCTTATAGACTAGAAATCGAGCCACTTACCATGCGCATGTCTATGTGATTACCATTGATTTTCCTTGGTGAAGTAAGTCTTCTATCCCTATACTATGCAATTTACTTTTGGTCCATCCATAACAATCTAGGTTAGTCGTTTGATCTAATTCATTTGTCAATTAAAAATGAAATGAGGAAATTGCCATGCAATGAATCATTTGCCAAAAAAAACTTTGTAGAATTTGTTTTCAAATGTCTAGGAATTTGGTTTTGCTAGGGTGTCTATCTTTATTTTCCTAGTCCATTTTCAGGAATGCCCTTCTTGTACGAACTTTTCATGAATAAATTGAAAAAAAAATGGAAAAATCAATTAGATCATTGTCATGGATCGACTTTCTATTTACCCTCATGCTTACATGTTTATGTTTATTTGAATTAGGTGATTATGGAACGATCCCGCTCACCCATCTGTTCATGATCGAGAGCTAAAATGATGAATCAAAAAGAGCTTATCTCGTCAAGCAAAAATGTTGTGATCTATCTTCAATGAGAAATTGTGACTCTAAGGAGAGAGCCAAGAAGACTTTTTGAATCGTATCATTTTCCTGAGGTAGCCAAATTTGATGTCATCATGAAGAAACTAGTGACATATATAGAGAGAAAAATATTTGACCTGAAAGGTTTGCATCACAAGATTAAGGATGGTGAAGAATCCAAGTACACATGATTCATGGTCCTAAGTTGTTCCATTTCCTCATTTAATTAGGGGCATGCACCTTTCCTTGCATGGGAATTCTTATCGCTTTTTAGGGATTGATTTCAATTTGTTTTGTGCTTGAGCATCACATTCCAATAAATGTAATTTGATTGATGAACATCAATAGAATTACAAGTTTTGTTTTGAGAACATGATGGGGTACACCAAACTAGCCCGATGACGATATCCAGCAATAAAAAAACATCATCCGTGGAGAAATTCTGAGGACTGGGCTTCTTCATGCTTCCGCATCCAAAAAATTTCAAAAAAAAAAAAGAATAAAAAAATCATTTTTAAAGCCATTTCCAAAAGCATGCATTAGGTTACCCTTGTTTGTTTTTCTAACTCATTTACTTCATGTTTCAGAGCATAACAAAGAGGCGTTTGAAAATAACACGTCAATTTCCGATGATAGCGGGCCTATTGATTTGGGAACATACATCCGAAGGAAAATAGACGTGGGGGCAAAGGATCATTTCCTAACTGATCTTGATGACGTCTCCCAAGAGTGAAGAAGACATTAAGCACTACTTATCATCTTACTTGTCCCGAGCAATTTCCTTGCACATCAATAAGAAGCTGAGGGGCAAGTCAAAAGAAGATCATCTTGATTCCAAAGTGTGATGTGTGACACATCTCATTACAATTTGTGTGAGATGGCATTTTCTCATTTCCATGAGAAAATGATGAAACAAGTCAAAAAAAGATCATCCGTCTTGAATGAAATGGATACATTGCGTTTATAAATATAATTAATTTCGGAATTGACACTTCTGTTCTTTTCCTTGCAGATGAAGAATTGGGGTACTACAGATTCTAGTAGTGACATGACCGAGACAAAATCTCGATCCGAGCCAAAATGGTTGTGCAATTTGAATTTACTCTGATGTTGCATAGTATCCTATTCATGCACGTTCTCTTGTACAGGGACAAAAGAGGATCTCCACTTTTGATGAATAGAGACGATCTAAGGACATCCATTGGCAATTCTTTTGTGGAGCGATTCCCCTGAATGAGTGCTTAAAACCATGTTTGAGTACGATAAATTGTTTGCTTTAAAGTCACAAAAGTATTTCATGTTTAAAGTTGCTGGACTCTTTTGAAGAGAGAAATTTCATATTGATTTAGCTCACCAATTTCACATGGAGATTTGTCAAGATAGACAATTCAATGGAGTGACATCAATGTTTAAGAACACTGAATGAGACGTATCAGGATGATGAAAGGCAAGCCCTATCCTATACACAGTCCCTTGCTTATACACTTGTAAGATAAGTGTAGGAAGTTCCATACCCGCAAGGTAAAGAGTTCTCTCGCGAAAGGTACGATAACCAAAATGATAAGGGGCAATTTATTTCTCTATCCCAAACACTACATATGATCCATTGCTTAACCCCTTTGAGCTCCATACACTTGTGGAAATTCTTTCAAATTATCCCTGTCAAGAACCACCCCACATTGGGGCAAATTGGAGGTAAGACGATACTATAAGGTGAAGAAAATGGATTGAAATTTTCTTGCTTTCACTTGCATCAATCTTCTTGTCATGCTATTACATTAAATTCATGTGGTAATTTAAGTGCCTTAGAATGACGAAGAGCAGTTCTTTCTCTATCGTACACACTTTTATCCATTGCATAGCCCATTTGAGCCTATAAATTCATTTCAAATTGAACCCAGTTGGTGATCATCCCCCACATTGGGGCAAGGCAAAAGGCAGATGAAGACCATTGAAAGTTCGAATGTCATTCAAAGTGTGATTGCTTGACGCATGCATTATGCGCAAGAATTGAATTCAAAATAGAACTAAGGGACATGAAAAAGCAGTGTGCCTAGTAAAAACAAGGCCAATGCCCACAAAAAGAAGTGAAAAAATTGCATGAAAACTAGGGGTATGAAAAAGCAGTGTACCTGGTAAAAGCAAGGGCAATGCCCATAGATGAAAAGAGAAAATCAATACATGTGACTATCAATTGCAACAATTGAATCCTGATGGAGTAATACTCAAAGAACTCAAAAGTTGAGTTTTTACAATCAATGGGGCATTTCATGAAGACAATCCTCGATGATGAAAAAGAAAACTGGTGGCAATGCCAGGATGATCACCAACTCTCACCCTTTACACATCTTTGAGCCTAATGATCCTTTCATTTCTCAACCCATGAACCCAGCTTACATTACGTCTCTTCTAATTAGGGCACTTGAATTAGCATATGGATTCACATGTCATAAGCATTGCTCGAAGAAGTGTGAGCAAGATTATTTCTTTCTCATTTTGCAGGGTTCCTGACTTGTAAACCCGAAGATGAATACATAATTGTTTTTTTTTTTTCAATAGCTTTGACTCAAAGAGTCCCATTTGTTAAGCCGTTGACCAAGCCCACACTACGGTCCCTGTCAAAGACCTCTCAGATTGGTAAGGTCATACCACTTGCGAGAATACTTGGACCCTTGTCGATATGATGATGTTGAGATTGAGTGATTCTCACAAAATAGCTATTCTAAACGAGAGTGAGTGAAAGTCCTTTCTAACTGAAAGTCTCTCATTTAGCATTTTTAAGAAATCCATGTCATTGTCTTGAACGACAATTCTCTCCAGTGGAAGTTTGGGTGATGCAAAGGTCATTATGCACGAACCCCGATTGAGTTGATGAAAACCTCACTGGATGAGTAGCTCATATTGTCTATCTCTTTGATGAATGCATATCATTTTTTGCTCTAAATCATGTCTGACAGGTAATTCAAGTTCCTTTCAGAATGTTTCATGATATTAGAAGATGAGAAACCTCCACCATGAGGTGAAAGACTTCCACAGGATATCTAAATTCCAAAAGACATATCCCCAAGAATCAGAGATATCACTAAGTAGGTATATCTCTACCATACTCTAAAATACTTGTCATTGTGCAGATATTCTCTCTTAAGTGCAACGACACTTGAAGTGGTCAAGCTATCTAGTTATATCGACCTGGCGTGCTTTCATAGCCCAGAGTCATTTTCATCGACTCGGCGTGCTTCCGTAGCCCGATGTCGCCTTTAATAGACCCGACGTGCTTTTATAGCTCGGAGTTCTTGACCTGGTGTGCTTTTGTAGCCCAAAGTCCCTTTAATAGACCCGGCGTGCTTTTGTAGCCCGGTGTCCTTCATATTAACCTGGCGTGCTTTCGTAGCCCAGAGTCCCTTTAAATAGACACGGCGTGCTTTTGTAGCCCGGTGTCCTTTATATCGACCCGGCGTGCTTTCGTAGCCCAGAGTCCCCTTCATTGACCCGGCGTGCTTTTGTAGCCCGGAGTTCTTGACCTGGCGTGCTTTCGTAGCCCAGAGTCCATTTTATCGAACCGGTGTGCTTCCGTAGCCCGAATTTCTTTTATCGACCTGGCGTGCTTTCGTAGCCCAGAGTCCCTTTACACCGACACTCAATGGAGTTGTCCCCCAAAAATTTTTCTCTAGGTTCAGTCTGATTAAGGCAACCGAAGAATGGTTCGGGTCCTGGTCAGATGATCTGTGTTGCAACGCTGGGCGACCGAAGAATGGTTCGAGTCCTAGCCGAGCAAAACCTTAGTTTAGGCGACCGTAGAAAGGTACGGGTCTTAGACAACCTTATTGCTCTAACAGGCGACCGTAAAAAGGTACGGGTCCTGGAAAATGATTCCTTATTCAGGCGACCGTAGATAGGTACAGGTCTTGGAAAGTGAATCCCCATTTAGGCGACCGTAGAAAGGTACAGGTCTTGGAAAAGCAATTTTCCCATTCAGGCGATCGTAGAAAGGTACGGGTCCTGGAAAATCGATTTTTTCGTCAAGGCAACCGTAGAAAGGTACGGGTTCTAGACACAACCAAACACTGCCCTACTAGGCAACCGTAGAAAGGTACAGGTCCTAGGAAAGTAGTTTCCTTACAAAACTTTGCTGCCCTATTAGGCGACCGTAGAAAGGTATGGGTCCTGGGAAAGCAGTCTCTTCATAAAGTCATGTTACTATTCTAAGCGACCGTAGAATGGTACGGGTCCTGGACATGTAACACCAACTACCTCGAACTATTCTATCCTCTTTGAAGGTAAGTTATTCTAGGTAGGTTCATTTATCATTTGTATTAGCATTTCCATGCATTATATAAATTAAAAAATGGAATTCATTTTCCAAAAAAAAAATCATTCAGTGCATGCATGGTCAAAATTTAGGTCTAAATTTATCTTTGAAGGCAACCTCTTCGAGCTCACCTTCAAAGAGGGGCAGCTGTTGACACCTAAATTTTGGCGGCCCGTTTATTTATATAGTGCATAGAAAATTAAGAGTTAATTTTATCCCTATAAAAAAATTAATTGCATTGCATATAGATTCAGGTGCATTTACATTTTTTGCATTTTATTGGATCAATGGGGAATGGATTCGGATTAGTGGTTCTAAGCTTTAATTTGGTAGACTAGACTAAGCCCACAAAGCAAGTAAATTGGCCCGAGCCCATTTTCTTTTAATGAAAAAAATTACTTAAATTGAGATTTGAAATGATATTACAGTGGATTTGTGGAATTTAAGAAAATTTGGTTGCAATCTTATCTTTAGGCGATAAAATCAGGAGATGTGAAAAATAAAAAAAGTGATATTGTGTGCAAGAAAGAAATTTTCGCTGGATGTTGATTTGAAAAGGAAATTAAAACCCTAATCTTCGGCCTATAAAAAGGTTTTTCAGGTACGGTTTCGGAGGGGGCCACACAATTGAGAACACACGGCCGCAAAAAAGAGAGAATTCACGTTCTCCACGGAGAGAGAGGCAATACCAAGGGGAAGACTCCTTTTTCACGAAGGTGGCGATAGAGCAAAGTCAAAATACCGTTCCAGCCGTCTTTTTGGCGTTGTGCAGCCTCAGTTCTTCATCCACAACGCCTTGTTAATGAGTGCTACCCTATCGAGCTGTTGCCGACACCATGGTTTGACGTGCCTGAGTTGTGTCGAGTCCCCCGGTGTGCTGCCCTCATCACGTTTAAAGCTCTTGGTTTGTGGAATCTCCAGTGAATTGCTCCGATAGATTTTAATCCCAACCCTGAGCACACCACCAAGAGTTGTTTCATCACGCTGAGAAGCATCACCGCAAAAAAAAAAGCCTTGTTGCGATCCGTCACCGACTTTTGCCCCGTGATCTCTCCGAGCTGAGTACCAGTGAAGACCTGCCGTCCAAAAGAGCCGGACCACCAGTGGCTACCCTCATCGATGACCCGACAACTCGCTACTCGGATTGTGCCGTTGAATTTCTTTGTTTTGCAGGCTGATTTGTTCGCCGGTGACCAGGTGGCCATGTCCCTATGATTCTTGAGTATATCGTCCGTGAAGAAATTCACTCGTGTTCACACTTCGGCGTCCATCAAGTCACGACATTACCGGTTGAAATCAAAGAAGAAAAATACGAGAATTCTCAATGGAATATTTGAATTCACGGCCACTCATGAAGTTCACTCGAAAAGTTATAGCCAAAGGACAAACACGTGGGAAAGAATTGGCCTCCGTGTAGCCTGAGGCGGTAGAAATTTGGTTTTCGGTGGGAGAGGGGGGTTAGATAAAAAAAAATAGAAATATAAGGGTGCATGGCAGCAGGGGAAACGCCGACAGTAAGGAGATTCGAGGGTTTGGGGTCTAATTCTTTAATCTTTTATATTGCGTTGGTCCTTGCCGTGCGCTTGTTTTGATTTTGCAGTCAACCGAACACCACACCGTGAATTACCGGCTCGAGCATCCCAAGCTGAGATGCCTTGCCGGCTTGCTTTGAAGCACAGTTGGTCATCACGAATCGGCCGCCGTTCGAAGACCAAATTTTGAAGCAATATTTGGGATAGGTAAAAATTGTCTATTCTAACTTCCGAAAATTTTGTTTCCTTAATGATGGAAATTCTGCCATGATATTCGCAACTCGAGTAACCTCCTAAATTAGGAAATCTTCCTAATTTCGCAATGTGCACATGATTGACAGTCCGATTTCATGCTCAAAATGTGACTCGCAATCGCACGAAAAAATCGCCAATCCGATCTCCCGCTCGAGATTCGATTCTCGATTTATTTAAAAATTGGCCAACCCGATTTCATGCGCGAGATATGGTTCGTCAATTTGGGTATCATCTTGCTTTGATTTGCTGTCATGCCGTTTAATTAAATTTGCTTTCTTAAAAAAAAAAAAAAAAAAACGTAGGTTAGAATTAGGTTTATTTCCTCTTTAGGGTTTCCATATTTAGACTAGAAATTTTATTCTGAATTTTATAAGAAAAAATCAAAAAAAAAAAATCAAAGATCAATTCAATTAATTTAGGTTGCTAGTTTTTTAACTTGGATTGCATGTTTAATCATTTGGCAATTATTAATTTCAAAATTTAAAAAAGAAAGAAAGAAAACAAAAACACAAAAAAAAAAATCATCATGCATATATCATGTAGAGTTAGGGTATATTTCGCACGTCATTACATATTAGGATAAAAATTGCACTTAGTTTAATTTAGATAATTTTTTAATTTATTATAAGTTTAGGTATTTTTTTTAGATATATTGCATTTTAGGATTATTTGGGTTAAGATAATATTTTAGTTTAAATTAGGATGTGGCTCAACCTAATTCCTAATATAAATTAAGTGGGATCTTAATCTAGTTAAGTAATTTTCACATTTTATTTAATTCCGAATTTCATGAAAAATACAAAAAAATGTCATAGGTTAAATTAGTTTTATTATTTAGGATAAAAAATGCATTCTTTTAGAAAAAAGGAAAAAAGGTCACATGTGCGTCATTAGGGTTAGATTCACCGAGATGTATCTCATTTAGTATTTTTGCTAGGCCCATTTAGTTAGAAATTACATATCATTAGAATTAGGTCATTTAGTTAATATCGCATTACATATTGCATGATTCTCATTAATTAAGTGAAAAAAAAAAGATTGCGTGTTAATTAAAAATCATATTAGGACTGCTGATGTGAATTTTGATCTAACAACGCAGATGCTTTCGTTGCTATGAAGTAAGTCTTGCAATTTATTTATTGCTTTTACTTGGGTGTTAAATTGGTGGATTGCGCACCCACATGATCATCTTACATGTTAGGAAAAAAAATTTAAAATCAAACCAAGCTGCTTGCAAAACATTTTTTTGAAATAAAAGAGAAAGGTACCGAAAGGGCGTTAGAAAGTTCTAGCGTAACCAAGTCCCCGAACTCATAATCTCTGGTAGTAAAGTAAATCTCCCGTTACTTTACTTGGGTTTCTAATCGACCCACCAAAAATAGATTAGTGGCGACTCCTAATTGAAAAATCAATTGCATGTTAAGAACTTGAACTTAAGTCGCGAATTGGCATGGGCTTGGGAGAGCCCGAGTTAAATCTAGGCTTAATAATCCATTAGCCAAACTCTAGGTGGTTTACACCTGAAAATTTGGTTGCGACACAAGGAAAGAAAGAATCTGGAAGGTGGACAAAATTACAGATATAAACATTGGCTGTTCGAGTGAAATAAGAGGGAAAAAAAATAAAAGTAAATACAAAAGTTGGTTGTGTAAGTATTAAGTACCATGAACTGTCTAGTGTGTTTGTTTGGAAATTTCCCATGCTGTTAGTTGAGAATTTTTATGCGGATGATCTTGTCTATCAATGTTGTCGGGCAATAATTTTCTCTTAGGACACATATACAATCATAATACATTAATTTTGTGATAATTTCATCTTAAAAATAGACAAGATAATCTCTCTTGATATTGAAATCATAATTGACGAATGTTGGACGTACTCTTTTATATATGATTGGTTGCTCAATTGTACAATCTAGACCTCATCAGCTTTCAATCTCAATAAATAGATTTTCACCCTTGATTATCTTAGCAAGTTGTTGTCAAAGGAATCATAATTAATACAATTTTCCAAAAAGTATTACGGCTTAATTAATTAAAGCAATTGATTTCAATTTTTACCTTCGCATCTTGAAGCTTTATGGCTCGTTCACATGTCACAAGAGTATTTTGGTTTTGTCCAAATATTTGCTAGCATCGTTTATCGTCTTAGTTGTTTATTCATATGAGATGTTAGATTCAGATTATTATATGTAGATATTACCAAGAAATTGATTGTGGATTTTTTTAAACTACTATACATTAGAAGGATGGTTGATGCATGATATGTTTCGTGACGCTTGATGACATGCTCCACTTACAATATTTTTTGGAATACAAATTCTTACTTATAAACAAATAAATAGACTTCGCAAGTCCACGCTCTCTTGTGCATGAAACTCATCAGTGATTGGATATCACTAACTTCTTGTTATTACGTCATTGTCCTCGCAATTCTTATGAGATAATGACCAAAAAACAATGTCTATCGACCAGCCACATGAACACATGAATTTCCCTCCTCGGCTTGTCTTAATCAAAAGTTGGCTTGGCTTGGCGTTTTCCGGTCCTTTGATGTCAATCGCGTCTTCTGCACCGATGCACTATTATTGGTGAAGTGAATGCATGAAACTTTACCTAGTCGAGGAAGAACTCACGACGCAAGTTCTCCCCTTTTTCCCTCGTTTGACAGTCCTTGCGATCTGCATTGAGTCCAGACCACGCTTTCTTTTTCTTTTTCCTCATTAAACTGGAGCTTTCTTATTTTCCACGGAAAGAGAAGGGTTTGGTCAAATAAATAAACAATTTTCAGGTTTAATTGAGAATTCCCATGACCTAAGCAAGCCTTAATAAATGAACAATCATTCATGTAATCTAGTGATTAGTAATGTAATCGATCTATTAACACAATATTTAGAAGAAGAAAAAAAAAACAATTTTGTTTCGAGTCCCTAACAAACATGTGTGAGGGGATTAAATGCATGGGTCAGATTTTTTTCATGATCGAAGTTTAACTTGCCTTGTCTCAAGCAATTGTAGTATAAAAAGTTTAATTAGCTTAGAGAAGCCTCTCAAATCAAGTATCACTAAGTTCGAGCTTAGTTCGTTCCATACTTTGGCAGCTTAAACTTGAGCCTCTCATAGCCATCGGTTTGTCTCAATGTTCAATTATAATCTATTTGAATTAGAAATTTCATGTTTTAGTGCCTTTTCAAGGTTTTTGCTCTTGGGCTGCATTCAGCCCAAAGCTATAAGGGTTATTCACACTTGGCCCTCCTCTTTCTAAGCAGTGTCTGATATTAATATGTGGGTGCTTTATTTTTATGACATCATCGATTATGTTTGTTTTTCCCCCAATAATTAACAAGTTAAATAGAGAACAGAAAAGGGGAAAAAAAAATTGTAAGATGTCTGAGAATGGTTTGAAATCCTCTCAGCTACGTTGGTGTTGAGCAAAATGTCTTCCAGTTAGTGTAAGCCCAACTCAATAAAGAACAAACTCAGCCCAAAACCAAATCACACTAAACTAAGCCCAAGCTCACTTAAGACTGTTCAAGCCCAAAGTTCATTAAACCTAATTAAGCCCATCTTGAAGGACGACTGTACTAAGCCAATTATGGATTATGAAATATAAAGCCCATCCCCTCTCTCTCTCTCTCTCTCTCTCTCTCTCTCTCTCTCTCTATATATATATATATTGACCAAACACGCGCAAATCTAAGATGATATCTACGAACGACCATGATTCAGCTAGAACCGTTCATATACTACCCCGCAATCGCCATTGACCGCCTCTGGAATACCACCGTGTCCATCCACGTACCTTCCAAGATAAGGCCCCCCCGATATTGCATAACGTTCTTTAGTAAATTAAGAACCACCAAGGCCAATCCAAGCACCTGAAAATACGTTAATAGAGATTCGACAATATGCATATCCGTGACTCTTGCTCATTTTGCTCGCCAATAATCACCCTTGCGAAACTGTCATCAGTAACTGGATCGGAAGCTTTGTTTGTCGTTGAGGATCAGAGTCACGGCCAACGAAAGGATCTGACTTTCAGCAATGAACCCGAGCAGAGGAGCGGAGCACGTTGGGCACCCTTTCGAAACTACAGCTGACGGTGACAAGCAATGATCAGCCGAGTTCAAGATAGATGGAAGACGTCGGCTACTGGTCTTGAGAAGGATTTCTCACGTGCTCTGAGACAAGGTCCCTCTCGATTCTGTATTGGCCAGCGAGTGGAGGTGTGTTGATGGGGGATGGTGAACGGCGTACGGTGGTGTCGTTCGGTGGCTGACCCGGGAGAGCCAACTTCTGGGGGGGATTTCTTCTGGATTTTCTCTCCGTAAAAAAAATGGCGTAAACCTCGACCAATAAAAGAGGGATTGTTTCTTCTTTTACACATGCCGCTACCCGTCCAAAATGGGTAGAAGAATACATTTTATTTTTTTCTTTAGGATTTTGTGCGGTTACATCAAGTGGCACGGAGTGTGAGTTTAAGTAATTCTAATCTTATGTGCCAAATTTTTACTCTAAATGAGTGATTGGTTCCATAGGTTGAGATTTCTTTAATTAGATTGAAAACTTCTAAATTTGCAGTCTTTAAATCAAATGTATAAGAAAAACAGATTAGAAACTAATGAAATTCTGATTTTTCGGTTGAAGGTTTGACAAAAAATTCAACCGGTTGGCCATTTTTACGAAAATTCGAAACTTAAAGGCCTAATTCTACACACCTATCTAAATTGTATAAATTAACATCTATATACAATTTTTTATGTCTTTTTTTTTTTTTTGCAATTTTTTTACTTAGAGTTGACTTTTTGGGTTTGACTAGCCCAAAATATCCACCAAACCCAAAAAATCAACTCTTGGTTTATTGAAAAATTGACGCCTAATTACTGATGAAATGCAATACTCCTAATTTCTACATGCAATTGAGATGCTAAGGACATTACACCGATTTTTTTTTTTTTTTTTAAGAAACGAGACTCACCACAATTGGAGATCTTGAACCAATGAATTTTCTTACTTAAACCTTCAGGAAAGTTCGGATGTCAACAATCTGCTAAAGTTTTAAATTTGGTAGTGGTACGACATGATTGGTTTTTATAAGAAACTATAGAAGAATGCACCCCACATGAGCGAAAGGATAATGATGATACTATATCACCCAATTATAGTGAGGGATATAATGCTGATAATAACTTATTTATTATGCATTTTCTTTTGGTGCTACTTGTGTGCACTTTTTTTTTTTCAAATTATATGAAGATGTACATGTACTTAATTTGGTATAATTTTAATGATTTTTCATCAACTTTCTCAATTAATTTTTCTTGTTATATTTTAACAAAAATTAGTTATATTGAACATTTTTTCTTTTTAAAAATCGGACCAAGGTCAACCATGAACAAGACCCGACACATGGGCCGACAAAATAATGTGCCGATCCTGGCATACTCAGGCCATGTATGTTTAAGCAAGGCCCGGTGCCCAGCCTCAGTTAAATCGTTGGCGTCAATTAAGAGAGTCCAAAAAAATGAAAAAAAAAAAAAGTAAGGTTAGTCAAAAGAAGACAAAAACCGCAATATACGCTAGACGGATAGCAAATTGTTCACACATTAATGGGACAAACTTTTGGTGATGTTTAACAGATCCACTCAAGCCAATTCAATCCTAAACTTTTAGTGGTGTATAATAAACCATTTGCACATTAAGTGTTTACTTAGAGTTTACTTTGATTGTTGTTGACCAATTAAAATAACGACAACTAATTCAATTTTAAATCTACTGGACAACAACCAATTCATTTTTTTTTTAATTTTAGTTAATTTAGTCATAAATATTTTGACAATTTATCAATATAGTCCTCTAGTCAAAATGTAGCATGACAGACGCTAATGTGAATGATTTTTGCAATTTTTTTTTGAAGTAAATGGTAAAATTTAGATTAATACGTTGCAAAGTAGACCCTCCCTTCGTTGAATTTGGTCCAACACAAATCTAAGACCAAATTGCTTATGACTTTACGTGTCGAATGTCATCTCCTTGGAGTTTTGAGGCAATGAAAAAGCCATCGAAATGGTTGGAGATCACATTGCTTACAAACAAAACCAAGTAATCTGAGACTTGCGCCTGCACATATTGCTTTGATTCGGACGAGACTGTAGTTGTGGACAGAATGAGTGTAGAAATACCAACAAACGTGGAAGCGGATAGACAAAAATGCGAAACAGTTTTAAATCATGTTGAACTGGGATTTCAACGTAATTCCAGGGCGGACACCAGCCTTAAAAGTTCTCCCTTTACGAAGTAGCTTGGATCTGGCGTGGTTATTTTTAAGATACGCGAGCATATCTTCAAAGATCCCTTTTCTAGAATAGGATGCGAACCATCAATGCGATGCTTGTAGAAAATTTTAATTCTACTACAATAAACCTCACATCTTCAAAGATTTGATTACTAATGACGAGTTTAAACTTTCCACAAGAAGTAGATATGAGAGTTTCCGGCCCACTTCAATAATATTTTGCAAAAGGCCAATCCCCACAACCTGAGAATACCATTTAATTGATCATTCGATCTGCAAATTTATCTGTTAATATCACACAGACCGGAGAATATTGCTGATCCTCAACGTGTTCATGTCCCGTATATTGTTTCTTCTTGAAGTGGCTTTACCTTTTCTCAAGTTTGAGAAGTCAAAGGACCTCAAATCTCTAATTTCTCCAGAAATTTCAACTGAAACTTTGTATTTCAAAACCACGAATTATCTAAGTGCTCATGCTATACATATTGGAATCTCAAGAAGAATTTCAGTTAGTCACCTGGAAGATATTTTCAGCTTCAGTTTAGACATCATTCTCTTGCACAAGAAACTCCGCTAGCTCTTGTGGCCGTCCGTACCACATCTGAATGACCCAAATGTGGTTGGACGCAAGCAAGC
Source organism: Eucalyptus decipiens (assembly GCA_014182575.1). NCBI lineage: Eukaryota > Viridiplantae > Streptophyta > Magnoliopsida > Myrtales > Myrtaceae > Eucalyptus > Eucalyptus decipiens. Next base: position 41,959,790 of record CM024611.1, on the reverse strand, counting down.
TAAAAGCATGATCAATGAAAACTGCCTCTCTGTTATTACCTTCGATTATGACAACATTTAGGTATCATAAAATTTTGAACTTGTATTATCATTGATTCATTCCAATATGTTGCCAAAGAACTCCACTAAAAAGTCACATATTAAATTCACTCAAAATGAAAAGATACATAGGAAAACTGGTCCACAAGAGTCTTCTGCCCAGATTTTTAGCTAAACAATTTATCTTTGTTGATTGTAATATCCAGGGCAAAATCATTACAGAGACCAGGTTTCGCGTCAGAAGTTTGATATGCCAAAAACAAGAAGTAGATGAACTAACAAGGAAGAAAAAAAAAAGGTGCAGCATATGGCAGGAGGAAATGGTTAATTAGGGTCAATGTGGAAATAGAAACCGTGTAAATGTCAGTAGCACTAGCAGGTACTATGCCATAGGAAATAGGTGTAACCCCTTTCTATCAAAAGCTGCTCAAATCCCAAGCCAGATGTGTCTTTTCTTTGCATACCTCACGACCACCTTTAAGTCTTCCCACACCATATGCTTATGGACAATGATTTTGCTTCAGACCGATTGTCTTAGTGATAAAAGTGCAGAAAGTCATCAATTACCATCCCAGCCAGGGAGACTTTAATACAAATCTCTTTCATGAGCTGCTTCTGCCTTTTGGCGATCTCCAATCTGTCTCTGCCATTGTTCCCAGCCTAGTCTCCTCTGTCCAGTGAGTTCCGAGCAACACCAGTGAGCCTCTTCGCAATGTTCCAGCTCCGACGAGGCCCCAGTGCGCTGGTATGGGCGAAGCTCTCCATGGGCCATCTCAGCACCTTAAGCGAGTTCACAGTCCCAGCCAATCTCGTGCGGCCAGTCCAGATGCAAAATCAGCGCCCTGGGTGCAAGGATTCGCAAGTTCAGCAATTTCCTACGGTGCTTGCACGTCTGCAAGAGAAAACATAAGCGAACTCTCTCTCCCCATAGCTTCATCGCCCTCACATCACTCACCACTTCCCGACCCAGGTTTGGAAGAATTCCAAAAGATTCGATCCTTTCGTATTAATAGCTAAGTGGAGTGCAGGGCTGAAGACAATACCCACAGAAGAAAAGTCAAAGAAGAAGTCCAGCAGTGCACAAAAACAATCAGGATATGGTAGGTTTTCAAAGGAATAAGATCTGGGCAAGTGGCAGCAATGTTAAGGAACAGCCGAGAATTGCACTACAGGTTTGTACGAGCACGAAATGATAAGAATATAAGGTAAGCCTTAATTTTAACATCTGAATTATCGGTTTGCGAGGTAAGGGGGTGCATGATAAAAATAATTTCTGTTCCAGAAATGATTTTTCTGTTCCAGACCAATTTCTGGAACAGAAACTTGTTTGATAACACTTATCAAATTTTCTATTTCTGGAATAGATTTCTATTCCAGAAATAGAAATTGAGGAGAAATCAGAAATAGAAATTTTCTATTTCTGATTTCTTCAGAAATCAATTTCTATTTCTCCTGACCTAATTTCACTCTTCTCCCTCTCCCTCGTACGCGTCTTCTCTGCCTTCTCCTCCGCCTCTTCTCTACCTCCTCCTCCTCCTCCTCCTCCGCCTCTCCGCCTCTCCTCCGTCTCTGCACCGACGCCGTTCGCCTCTCCTCCGCCTCTGCACCGACGCCCTCCGCCTCTCCGCCTCTCCTCCGTCTCTGCACCGACGCCCTCCGCCTCTCCTCCGCCTCTGCACCGACGCCCTCTGCCTCTCCTCCGCCTCTGCACCGACGCCCTCCGCCTCTCCGCCTCTCCTCCGTCTCTGCACCGACGCCCTCCGCCCTCCGCCTTTGCACCGACGCCCTCCGCCTCTCCTCCGCCTCTGCACCGACGCCCTCTGCCTCTCCTCCGCCTCGCACCGACGCCCTCCGCCTCTCCTCTGCCCCTCGCACCGACGCCCTCCGCCTCTCGCCTCTCCTTCGCCTCGCACCGACGCCCTCCGCCTCTTCTCGCACCCCCGCCACTCGTTCCCTGCGCCCGCCGCGAAGCCCTCAACGGATCCGAGCACCGACGCCCTCCGCCTCTTCTCTCGCACCCCCGCCGCTCGTTCCCTGCGGAAAGCCCTCTGCAACGCATCCAAGCACCGACGCCCCGCCTCTTCTCTCGCACCCCCGCCGCTCGTTCCCCGCGGCTAGAAGCCCTCAACAGATCCGAGCACCGACGCCCTCCGCCTCTTCTCTGCACCCCCGCCGCTCATTCCCCTGCGAAGCCGAAGCCCTCTGGTTCGTGTCGATCCCTATTGTTTGTGCATTGTAATTGATCGTTTTGATGGCTCTGACAGTTCTGCGGTGTGTGTTGATTTCATAGCGCATGCTGTTCGTGTCCTCCTCTGCAACTATTTTCTTAGCATTACTTGGATCGAGCAATTGGACGTGTGCTCGTAGTTTATGCGGATGCAGCCTATCGGCTATTTTCATCGGATGAGGACCAGTTTTTTTTTTGCTTGTGGTAGAGCTAGATGAGAATTGGACACCGTTGAGATGACATTCGACCCGCAAAGCCATCCTGATTTTTCTATGCTCTGCCGGTCGAGTCTGTTGATTGCAAAGCCAACTGAGAGTTATCTGGCCCGTAACTCCCGAGATTCAACACTACAAGGGAGGGCCTTGTGGGTATCTTGGTCATCTTATTCGCCATCAAGGAGAAGGGTCTCTTTTTATGTCTTGAAGACATTGGGTGGGTCACACATCTTTCACATGATTTTGCCCATCAAATCTCTAAATGCGGGCATTCGTAATTGTGATGCAAAATATGTGAAGAAGGAACATACAAAATTTTTTGACTGGTTGCAGAAATAGGTCAAATAATTTTATTGAAAAACGTCAATGGGTCTCTCGGTAGATCAAATATGACTTCTTTGACAATGTTAAAGATAAGTTTTGCACGTTTCAATTTCTTCTGATAAAAGTACTGCACTTGTTTTTAATGTTTTTTCATATACGAGTGCCCTTAGGGATACTCAATAACAAAAGCCTTTTGCAATTATTGTAGTTTAATGTCCTTTGTTAGAAACTGGAAACAGAATGCCCTTAGGAGACTCTGATGGTTATATCGTTTGGTTGATCTATAGGTGCTTTTAACCGTCGACTTTTACTTCCTCACAAGTCAGCTTTCCCTTTTATCTGCACCTCCATTTCTCATCTCATTCATCATCTCATATATTAAGAAAATATATAAAACTGGTTTGTAAGCATATTCATCGCTTTATCTCTTTGGAATTTTAAATGATAGATGCTAGTTTATGGAAATTTCAAGCTTCCGTGCGCAAAGAGTTCCATGTGCCTGCCTCGCTTCCCTCCCTCCCTCCCTCCCTCCCTCTCTCTCCCTCTCTCTCTCTTGAAGAAATTTCTACTTGCAAATATACTGGGGTTGCCAACCCACCTGAAAGGTAGGAAAGTGCTAGTAGTGCATCAAGTATAGCAAATCGTCTGGTCTTCATATGAAGCTGCCTTGGGCACCATTAATCTGCAAAGCCATCCTGATTTTTCTATGCTCCTGCTTCAGGTCAGGAGTCTGTTGATTGCAATATTGAAGTTGCTGTAATTTAACTTCCAGGAAAGGACGGTGGATTTGCCTTAAGAGGTAATGCCAGCTTGGACTTGTAAAACAATTTACCAACTTGTAAAAGTCAGTGCATGATCGCTGCGAAATGTTCATGGCCTGAAATTGGTAGCAATTTGTGTGCAGTTCAAGAAATAACAACTTTCTTTTGGATTTTTTTCTTTTAATTCCTTCCGCCCTTTGTTTCTACTATGAGGTGCAAAAACGTGGTAGCAATGGTCAGAACCATCTTTTACTGGCAGGCTTTGTAAGTTTGTGATAATCGCTTGAAAGATAATTCTATTGAGTGCTCTGCTGCATGATTCTTTCTGGGGCTTTGTAAGTTCGTGATAATCGCTTGAAAGATAGTTTGTCATGGATATGATTGAACCAAACATCCAATCTTGGCTACACTTTGGCTGGAAATTTTGTTGTTGTTTATGCTTGAAAAAGATACATGTAGGCATCTTTGTGAAGATTCATGCATAGAAAATATATGTCACATCTATGTAATTAGCTAGTTACCATATTATTAAAAGAATTGCTCATACAATAGATCAGATTTTCATCTGTGATTTTGATGTCAGGTCAAGAGAGGGACTGGTTTTTTTGCTTATAATATATGGTTGCTTGTAAAATTTTATATGAGGATTATTCTCTTTTTGCTTGATGTGATATCGACATCAAAGTCTACGTGCTTGAACTGGTACACCAATTGATATGGCTCATTTGATGCTCAAGTAGTTAAGGTTAAATGGCTTCCCACAAAGAGGTTTGTATGGCAAAGTGGATTGAGCCTTTGACCAATGAGCTTGTAAGCTTGTTGGTAACAGAGGTAACAAAGGGAAATCGCACCACTACTACCTTCAACAAAACAGGATGGAATAACATACATGCCGAATTCAATAGCCGGATGGGACTCAACTTTACTGTAATTCAGTTGAAGAACAAGGTCAACAAACTGAAGAAACATTATAGTAGTTTCAAGAAACTTTTGTCACAATCTGGATTTGGATGGGATAATATAAATAATAAGGTTGTTGTGGATGATCAAAGTGTGTGGGAGTCTCACATCAAGGTATCAATTTACCAATGTCATTTTGTTCATATTGTATTGCAAGCTTTGATTATATTACTGACATTTGTCATTATTGTATAAATTACAGAATAATAGTGAATGGGCTAAATTCAGAAATGAAAGGTTTCCTCAGTATCCTGATTTATGTATCGTGTTTGGTGATACATATGCTACTGGGAACTATGCATCAGGAAATGTAGAAGAAGTGGTAGGATATGCTGAAGAAGTGGTAGTGTCCTCTGAGAGAGATGACAATGGTGGTGACAATGGTGATGGTGGTAGTGGTTATGCAGTAGGTGATCCAGAGGAATTTGATGAACAGCGTGCGATGATGAGGCCTTCATACCTGATACGACTACTACCTCAAATCTTAAGAAACACAAGCATGATAGGACTCCAAATTCTAAGAGGAGGAGGAAGAGTACCAGATATGATGTTAGTGACACCTGCAAAGCCATTCAAGAAATGATTAAAATCAGGACGGCTCAATCAACAAGTGGCTCTGTGACCTCAGATGCCCCATCAACTGTAGACCCCTACTCCACAGCAGCCGTGGTTGCCGTCTTAAATAGTATGCCTGATTTAGAGCAGAATATTTACAGCAAAGCTGTGAACCAATCATGTCTTCATGCCAGTTGGAGAGAGGCTTTTATCACAATGCTACCTGAAAGGAGACGTGGATTTCTTGAATCTCTTTAAACAGATGTTGAGTAGTATGCTATGGATTTATATATTTTGTTTTATTTCACTCTATGACTTATGTATTTGAGATACTTTGGTCTTTTTATAATACAATTATGCAAACTTTGTGGCTATTGTTGATTATTATTAGATTCCTTACTTACATATTGTGTTTATCCTTTCTTTTTTTTGCATGTGAAGGCATAGGTAATATGGAGGGGGGTGAAAGTAGCATATCTAGTGATCAAGTAGCAACAGGTGAATCGGTTGAAGTATTCTTTAATGATTTTGATATCGATATTATGACAGCATGGTTGAGCATAGTTGCGGTGGATATGTCTTTGCATTCGAGAGAACCTATTAGGGATAGCATATTGTCAGGACCCGAATGGATAATGGAGATTCTTCAAGGACATTCAGATAGAATATATGAATATTTTAGAATGGAGAGACACGTTTTTCTCAATCTTTGTGGTTTGATGAAGGCAAGGGGTTGGCTGAAAGATAGTCGATATATAAAGGTAGATGAACAAATTGGGATATTCTTATTTATGATTTGTCACAAGAACTCGAATAGAACTTTATGCGAGAGATTCCAACGTTCGGGACAAACTATTAGCAAATACTTCACTATAGTGTTGCTAGCAGTTCTCAAACTTGCAAAAGAGATTATTGTACCGCCTTCCTTTGATGTGGTCCCAAATGAGATTCTTATGGATCCCAACCATAAACTTTATTTCAAGGTAAGATTTTCATACATTCATTTACAATATCGGTTTCATTTTGTTGCTAATCTTATATAACACTAGTCTTTGATAAAATGACAGGATTGTGTGGGCGCTATTGATGGTACTCATGTTCATGCTTTTATACCTTTGTCGAAGCAAATCCCATTTAGAGGCAGAAAAGGAGGTACCACTCAAAATGTGATGTGTGTATGTTCGTTTGATATGAAATTCACTTTTGTGTATGCTGGTTGGGAAGGATCTGCCAACGATTGCCGGGTGTTATCAGCAACACTCGAGACTCCTCGCTTGGAATTTCCTCGACATCCACTAGGTATTTTTACTTGTTCTAGAATTATCAATTTTCTTTAAGATTGTATTGTATTTACAAATCACTACTAATATATGAATATTTTGTTATAGGCAAACATTATGTTGTAGATTCTGGTTATGCATCAATTCCGGGATTCTTAACTCCTTTTAGACGCGAACGGTATCATCTAAATGATTATAGGGGTAGAGCAAGACAACCAAGAACAGCAAGAGAGTTGTTCAACTATAGGCATTCTTCACTAAGGAATGTCATTGAGAGATCATTTGCGGCATTAAAGAATCGTTTCTTTATTTTGAAACACATGCCTGCATTTGCAATTCGAAAGCAAGCACATGTTGTAATTGCATGTTGTGCTATCCATAACTACATCCGTAATCAAGACAGGAGGGATAGAAACTTTTCCTTATATGGAGATCCAGAGTACTCATGTGAACCTGTACAAGATGAGGTTGTAGGTGATACATCGACCGAGGAGGAAATTGAGATGAATATGCTTAGAAAGAATATTGCCAATAAGATGGTAAGGGATCATAATATGCCGGAGATTCCATGAAATCGTAATGTATTTCTATTATTTTGTATTTGGGGATTTACAATCTTTGCTTTTGTATTGTGATAATGTATTTGATGATTCCTATCTCAATTCTTGTAATGTGATGTTCTACTTGATGATTTCCCTTATTTGTAATGGTCCTTGTTACACTTCGTAAAATTCGCCGATTTTGTAAAATTTGCCGCAAATTACCCAATACAATTACCCAATACACTTGTTAGTGTTTCTTTCTAAAACGATTGCTCGATATTGTAAACCGTGGCGGCGATCAACGTGACACACTTGCATGAAGGGGATTAGAATATGGTTGCCCGCCTTCATTCTACTAGAATTTTGGGAACCTTCTATCATGCTCAAGAGTAATGCATATTGATTTCTTTTTTCTATTGTATGGAGACTATTGATAAGTATATATTGTTTGACCATAATTACCTATCTACGTGGATGCTAAAGAATTTTCTGTGAAATTTTGGAAAATTTGATATAACATCTCTTACTTTGTATTTTTTTTTTTTGCAAAAAAGGGAGACTTTACTTTTAAAAAAAAAAGTCAATACTTTGTATTTGGGTCAATGATTTCATAAGCATATGAAATTTGTAAGAATGTACATTTCATTTGCTCCAAAAAAAGAAAAATTTGTTTTAAGAAATAGAAATTTTATTCAGTTATCAAACGAATTTCTATTTCTGAAACAGAAATTTTGTATCGTTATCAAACAGATTTTTTTCCTCAGAAACTCGTCCAGAAATAGAAATAGAAAAATTCATTTCTGTTCCAGAAACTATTTCTGGAACAGAAATGTTGTCATGCGCCCCCTAAGTAACCAGTTGTAGACAAATTCAAGCTTGTAACCCTTGACTTGGACCTGATGTGGTCAATGGCTGGCTTGAGTTTAAATTAAAGCAAATGAAACTGTTTCAAACGAACGCAAATAGCGAAAACAGCAAGAGATTAGAGAGAGTTCTGAACAAGAATCGTCATGATGCCTTAGGATTAGCAATATTCAAGAGGAAATACACACATATATACCAGTACACCGAGCATCACCCAATCATAATCATTGCAAGGAGCAATTCCTTAACAAGCTTTGTTTGAGGTCACTCATACCTTCTATAAGAATTTTTTATCTGGCTTTCACACGGATCAAACCGCACATTGGAAGTGGTAGAGGCATGACTCGTTGTTGGCTTTACAAATTTATTGCTGAGGACTTTGTTTAAGGAAATTATATAAAAAGAAAAATCATAAACCTATTGCAATAGACTTTTTTTTTGGCCAAATAAGTTCTAAATGTTTTGCATATATGTCAATTCAGTCCATCCGGCCTCATTATTTCCCACCATTAATCTAACTTTTCGCTAGGATGATAAACATATCATGCAAAACCTGTAACAAAGTCATGGACGATTGAAAAATTGAAAGTGGGGACTTTATACTCTAGCAATAGCATTTAGGAAGCTAAAAATTAAAAGAATTTAATGTATGATTTGCGTACCTTACTATATTGATAAAAGTTATAAAAGTAAGGACTGCATAGGAGTGTTAGGAGCACAAAAGTAAAGAGAAGAAGACACAAATTTCCAATACCTTAACCCGGGAGGGAGCTAAAATCCGAGTCCACTGACATATGTAGTTAAATCCACCTTCAGTAAAAAGTTTAAGGTAATGAATTGTGGATCTATTATGATATATTAATTACTTCACATCATATCAATTTTCCGATATGGAACTTTTCTAAAACAATTCGTGTGCATCTCATCAAGAAATGAAGAATGAAATGCTCATCGTCGTTAATGAATTTGTGGGACAAACTAATATATATGGACAATCCACGTCTTTCATTATCAGGAGCCCACTCTGCACAAATAAATGGAGAGACAAGACTTACAAGGGTACAAAATCTAGGTAACACATTGATTGATGCTAGCTCCTGATATAGACGCAGGCCCGACGTTCCTGGCGACTCCCAATCAACACTTGATGTTTCCAGTGCTTTCCAATCGGTGGATAGCGTGGTCCACGCTGGATAATCAGGCAACCTTTCCAGGGACATGCAACCCGTGACACAAAAGAGCTTCAAACATCGTAAGCGACCGAGACCCTCAATGCCCCATAGCACTTGGCAGCGGTGTAGCTGAAAAAATTTGAGCTTTGCCAACTTTGGTAGTTGAGGTAATCCATCTAATGACTTACAGCACCGAGAGATGTGCCATTGAGCATGATAGATCAGGTATTCTCTTGAGGGTTGGACAGACTTCTATGGACAATTTCCTCAACTTCTCCAAGTGTTCAAGCACCGAGAGATGTGCCATTGAGCATCTAGAAATGGAGAGACTTGATAGGTTCCTGAAGTTGGAAAACCGCTGCGGTGGCAGTATACCCGTGAGATGCAATGTTGACAAACTAGATGGAAGCCGGTGGATGGATTCTACAATCTTCCAAGGGGACAAAATTTCCTCTTACCGGTGAGGAGCCTTGGGATTATACGTATGAAAGGACAAGTTCAAGTGATCTAAAGTAACTAAGTTAGAGAGGTTTGGGATGATTTCACGATGATAAGCATCAAGGATAAGGCTTATCAAACTCGAGGGAAGCTGTGGCATTAGTCGAAGCTCCTTGCAGTCCTTCCACACAAGTTCTTTAAGCCAAACAAGACAACTGATCGTGGCAGGTAAACCAGAAATACGAGTATCAAAGACTTCCAAGACCCTCAAGGGGATAGTCTGCCAAATGCATCTGGGATTTCACCCGTAAGATGCTGACAACCTTGGACACGTAACTCTTCCAGGTGAGAGAGATGAGTGATCGTGGCAGGCAAACCAGAAATACAAGTACTAGAGAAGTCCAAGATCCTCAAGCAAGATAGTCTGCCAATTGCATCTGGGATTTCACCCGTAAGATACTGACAACCTTGGACATGTAACTCTTCCAGGTGAGAGAGATGAGCGATCGTGGCAGGCAAACCAGAAATACGAGTACCAGAGAAGTCCAAGATCCTCAAGCAGGATAGTCTACCAATTGCATCTGGGATTTTACCTGTAAGATCCCCACAACCTCGGACACGTAACTCTTCTAAGTGAGAGAGATGAGTGATCGTGGTAGGCAAACCAGAAATACAAGTATAAGAGAAGTCCAAGATCCTCAAGCGGGATAGTCCCCCAATTGCATTTGGTATTTGGCTCGCTAGATTCCGACAACCTTGGACACGTAACTCTTCTAGGTGAGATAGATGAGCGATCATGGTAGGCAAACCAGAAATACCAGTTCTAGAGAAGTCCAAGATCTTTAAGTGGGATAGTCCGCCAATTGCATCTAGGATTTCCCTCATAAAATCCCCACAATCCTGGACATATAACTCTTCCAGGTGAGAGAGATAAGTGATCGTGACAGGCAAACCAGAAATATGAGTTCTAGAGAAGTCCAGAATCCTCAAGCGGGATAGTCCCCCAATTGCATATGGTATTTGGCTCGCTAGATTCCGACAACCTTGGACATGTAACTCTTCTAGGTGAGAGAGATGAGCAATCGTGGTAGGCAAACCAGAAATACCAGTTCTAGAGAAGTCCAAGATCCTTAAGTGGGATAGTCCGCCAATTGCATCTGGGATTTCCCTCATAAAATCTCCACAATCCTAGACATATAACTCTTCCAAGTGACAGAGATGAGCAATTGTGGCAGGCAAACCAGAAATACGAGTACCAGAGAAGTCCAAGATCTTCAAGCGGGATAGTCCCCTAATTGCGTCTAGTATTTGTCTCGGTAGAATCCGACAACCTTGGACACGTAACTCTTCTAGGTGAGAGAGATGAGCGATCGTGGTAGGCAAATTAGAAATACTAGTTCTAGAGAAGTCCAAGATCCTCAAGCGAGATAATCCGCCAATTGCATCTGGGATTTCAACCGGAAGATACGAACAACCATAGACATGTAACTCTTCCACGTGAGAGAGATGAGCAATTGTGGTAGGCAAACCAGAAATACGAGTATGAGAGAAGTCCAAGATCCTCAAGCGGGATAGTCTGCCAATTGCATCTGGGATTTTACCTGTAAGATCCCCACAACCTTGGACACGTAACTCTTCTAAGTGAGAGAGATGAGTGATCGTGGCAGGCAAACTAGAAATACAAGTATAAGAGAAGTCCAAGATCCTCAAGTGGGATAGTCCCCCGATTGCATCTGGTATTTGGCTCGCTAGATTCCGACAACTTTGGACACGTAACTCTTCTAGGTGAGAGAGATGAGCGATCGTGGCAGGCAAACCAGAAATACCAGTTCTAGAGAAGTCCAAGATCCTTAAGCGGGATAATCCCCCAATTGCATCTAGTGTTTGGCTCGCTAGATTCCAACAACCTTGGACACGTAACTCTTCTAGGTGAGAAAGATAAGCGATCGTGGTAGGCAAACCAGAAATACCAGTTCTAGAGAAGTCCAAGATCCTTAAGTGGGATAGTCCGCCAATTGCATCTGGGATTTCCCTCATAAGATCCCCACAACCCTGGACATATAACTCTTCCAGGTGACAGAGATGAGCAATTGTGGCAAGCAAACCAGAAATACGAGTACCAGAGAAGTCCAAGATCTTCAAGTGGGATAGTCCCCTAATTGCGTCTAGTATTTGTCTCGATAGAATCCGACAACCTTGGACACGTAACTCTTCTAGTTGAGAGAGATGAGAGACCGTGGTAGGCAAATTAGAAATCCTAGTTCTAGAGAAGTCCAAGATCCTCAAGCGGGATAGTCCGCCAATTGCATCTGGGATTTCCCACATAAGATCCCAACAATCCTGGACATATAACTCTTCCAGGTGAGAGAGATGAGCGATTGTGGCAGGCAAACCAGAAATATAAGTACCAGAGAAGTCCAAGATCCTTAAGCGGGATAGTCCACCAATTGCATCTGGGATTTCACCCATAAGATACTGATAACCTTGGACATGTAACTCTTCCAGGTGAGAGAGATGAGCGAACGTGGCAGGCAAACTAGAAATACGAGTACCAGAAAAGTCCAAGATCCTCAAGCGGGATATTCCGCCAATTGCATCTGGGATTTCACCCGTAAGATACTGACAATCTTGGACATGTAACTCTTTCAGGTGAGAGAGATGAGCGATCGTGACAGGCAAACCAGAAATCCAAGTACCAGACAAGTCCAAGATCCTCAAGCGGGATAGTCTGCCAATTGCATCTGGGATTTTACCTGTAAGATACTGACAACCGTGGACGCGTAACTCTTCCAGGTGAGAGAGATGAGTGATCGTGTCAGGCAAACCAGAAATACGAGTACCAGAGAAGTCCAAGATCCTCAAGTGGGATAGTCTGCCAATTGCATTTGGGATTTTGCTCGTAAGATTCCGACAACCGTGGACACGTAACTCTTCCAAGTGAGAGAGTTGAGCGATCGTGGTAGGCAAACCAGAAATACAAGTACCAGAGAAGTCCAAGATCCCCAAGCGGGATAGTCTGCCAATTGCATCTGGGATTTTACCCGTAAGATCCCCACAATCTCGGACACGTAACTCTTCTAGGTGAGAGAGATGAGTGATCGTGACAGGCAAACCAGAAATACAAGTACCAGAGAAGTCCAAGATCCTCAAGCGGGATAGTCTACCAATTGCATCTGGGATTCTACCCGTAAGATCCCCACAATCTCGGACACGTAATTCTTCTAGGTGAGAGAGATGAGTGATCGTGGCAGGCAAACTGGAAATACAAGTACCAGAGAAGTCCAAGATCCTCAAGCGGGATAGTCCCCCAATTGCATATGGTATTTCGCTTGGTAGATTCCAACAACCTTGGACACGTAACTCTTCTAGGTGAGAGAGATGAGCGATTGTGGTAGGCAAACCAGAAATACCAGTTCTAGAGAAGTCCAAGATCCTCAAGCAGGATAGTTCACCAATTGCCTCTGGGATTTCACTCGTAAGATCCCTACAATCTCGGACATGTAACTCTTCCAAGTGAGAGAGATGAGTGATTGTGTCTGGCAAACCAGAAATACGAGTACATGACAAGTCCAAGATCTGCAAATGGAAAAGATTCCCGATAGAATTTGGCACTTCGCCTGATAGATCCAAACACTCTAGGCAATGTAACTCTTCGAGCATCTCTAGCTGTCCAATTGCATCTGGTAACCTTTTTAACTTTGTATGTCCCACCTTGATGGCTTTGAGTTTCTTTAGATTTCCAATGGAATCAGGGAGACTGTCTATCCCCGAGAATGACAAATCCAACTTGACCAATAATTGTAAGCCCCAGAGAGCGTGTGGGAGCTTCTTTATCCCCTCACATCATTTTAAAGAGAAATATGTGATTTTTGCTAATCCTCCAATAGAGTTCGAGAGTTTGTTCATTCCCTTGCAATAATTTGCATTGAAGCTTGACAAAGATTTCAAATTCCTAAAACTCTCTGTGAGTGTGACCAATTTGGAAGATCCGGAAAAGATGAACTCTGTCAAAGATTCTAATGAACCAACCTCTTCAGGCAACTCCTCAACAGAGTCACATCCATCCATATTCAGAGTTTTTAAGAGCTGTAGCTTACCAATGGAGCAATCAACCGTAATTAACTTGGAGCAGCCAGCAAGTATCAATATCTCCAAATTCAGGAAGTCAGACAAGTCAGGTGTCCTTGTTAAGTGTTTGCAGTTTCCCAAGTCTAATACTTTCAGCTTTTTTGCCATCTGCAAAAGTATGTGTCTTATGACAAAACTCCATAACTGAAAGACTAAAGTATCCTGGCTATGAAAACACAAAAAGCTATAATTCCCAAATCACCCACAAACCCCAAATACCAACATGCTAAGTTTTTTCTCTTCGCACCGCCACTAGGCACCAGCACACCTCCTACCACAATCTTAACCTTTATCCAACTTAACAATCAGAGATATAAGTGATGGATTTAAAAATTGTTAAAAAAAATCAATCCAATTTCCAGAAAAATCTAGCATGCATAAGGTATTTGTAGAATAAGTATTTGCAGAATAGCCTACATGCATAATCACACTTGCATGTTAACAACCAAAATTAACAATAATGAATTATTCAAATAGAAGCTAATATAAAAGGTGAGAATGATTTTGGGCATTTTACCTTCAACTTAATAAAACAAGCATCCATCTTAAGTTGAAAAATTGTAGAAAGACCACAAGAGGTGACTAAATGGCAACCGTTAGCGGGGAGGGTACCCAATCGAGCTAAGTTGGTTTCACACAATTTTTGTAGCTCAAAAACTGACTTAAAATTAAATTTTAGAAACAGACAAGGAACTCCATTACATTTGTTCACTACCCTGAATATATACCATAGATTTCTCTGAGATTCGATTTGACGCTATAGTTAAAAACTAGATTAAATGTAATACTCCAACCTTCCTCATTGACTCGAGTTAATTACAAAAGTATAGATAATGTCATTTTCATTCATTCGACAGTTCATTAATGCAATTATAAAGAAAAACTTAACTATTAAATTAGGTTGGTAAGCCCCTTGAATAAAGTCTCGTGATGGTGAAGCTCACCTTAATTTAAATCATCAACTTAGCTATTCCAAATAAAGTTGTGATCCTTTACACCATTCGAGTTGAGTGTTACCAATCTCAAACTTAATTCCAATTAACTTTCCTATTACTGAGCTCGACTCAAAAGTCCTATAGCCATGCAAATCATATCTGATGCATATTGATGCAAAACAGCTACTTTATTGGAATACACCAATTCCAAATCCTAAGCAACTTTCAAAACTACGAAACCAAGGTTATAAACCACATGAAGCATTTTCTATGCGGGATATAATTGCGTTTTATTTTGATTCGAGCAAATCATATTCTACACTCAGACAAGATGGGGAGTGCATGCAACCTTTATGTCAATCGCATGAGGCAATGATACAAAGAACTAAAATATATGTCTTGCTTCTATCATTGCGAATGAGGTGATGATAGAAAGTATAAAGAGGAAGGCATATCATACCTTCATTTGGCTCCACCCACCCCAGCCATCTCCAATATTGCTATCCGAAAGGTCGAGCATGACCAAATTATTGAAGTGAAAGTTATTTGCATGGAAAGCCGTTCCCCATTTTTCCCCAAAAAGCCTTTCTAGCTTCAGAAGGACATTCTCGAAGATGCCATCCAAGCCTTTCACTCTAAGGAACCTTAATTTTGATGTAGTAGCTAATTCTTCAGCCATATAGATGCTCCTCCAACCACCACTGGAAGTCAGGTTTAGTGCTTCCAAACCTTGATTTCTCTGCCAACAGAGACTCAAAATTAGTTAAGCATACAGTTGAAGATATCTTATAAATCAATTGTCCATTTCCCATTTTCTACTATTCAAGAAAAATGATACGCATATTAATTGCAGTCTTCATAGTTTTTTTTTTTTTTTTTTTTGGTTTTTTCTCTATTTGTGTTTGGAAGTAAGTTAAAAACTCTTCATACCACTAGTTTTCTTCTGACTTTGCTCGGATTGCTCGTGAAACGGCGCTTTGTCGTTTCAGAACTCCCAGAAAACTATGTACTATTCTACAGAATCTAGAAGAATCTATCTGGTACGTTTGAGAGAATTCTTCACTAGTAAGACAAATGGGAAGTTGAACAAAGCTGACAATAAAATGAAAGCAAAAATGCAAGAAGTTTGTCTTTCCAAATAAAAATTATGTGACATATTCTTCCATTTTACCTCTTTTCTCTCCCATAGCATTGCTACAGCATGCTCATGAATCCACAACCTACTAAATTTGTGAGGATATTCAACTATGATGTTCCTTCCCAGATCTCGCAATTGGTCATGCATCCAAAATTTATTATCTCTAATTTTTATCAAGGACCGTTGGCGGAGGACACTAATTGCACTCTGATAGTCATCCCACATGATATCTGGATACGTTTGGTCATCGTTGGTGAAAAAGCAAGCAATACCCAAAAATACTTCTTTTTCCTCATCCGCTAACCCTTCATAACTTATCATTAATGCATCGCGGACAACCTTCAAAGGACCTTTATTCAACTGCGTCAACTTATCTTCCCATTCTCCAATTTCATGACTGAAACAAAGAATTGAACCTATCTCCACAATAGCCAAAGGAAGCATTCCCACTCCATGGACAATTTTCTCTACAAGATACTCATATCCTTTTACGGGATAGTCCCTTCCGAATGCGTGCTCACAAAACAACTTAAATGCTCGACCAAATTCCATTTCATAAACTTCATGAGCCAAAATTCCTTTAGGTTGATTTAGGACCACTTCACCAAATGATTCCACTTGAGTCATCAAGATACTTTCGTCCCTAGTTGTGATAATGATCCTGCTACCCGAACCAAACCAATCAGATTTTCCAGCTAGCTTTTGGAGTTGCTCTTTCTTGTCTAGATCATCAAGAACAATGAGGACCTTTTTAGTCCTACATACTCTCTTGATCTGATTCATCCCATCACCTATGTCTTCAATTTGGACAGTATCCCTAGAACCAAGAACACTCGATAATAACTCTTTCTGCAAGTTTACAAGACCAAGACTATGTTGGGATGATTCTCGAATGTTTTTTAGGAAACTAACACCGTCAAACTGAAGAAGTAATTTGTTAAACACAACCTTGGCAAGTGTTGTTTTACCGATACCACCCATTCCATGTATGCCAACAAAACGCACCCCACCAGAGTCAACATCCAACTTATCTATTATCGCTTTTATCTGATTGTGATCCTCAACCAAATGTTCAGGCACATCCACATTTTTGCCCCTAAGTTTACATAAAACCTCTCTAAGAACCGATTCAATTAGCTCTCCATGGCTGCAGCAAAGCAGGAAATATTTTGGTCATCAATGACATGAAAGAAAAGGGTATAAATTTCTTCCGGATATGACGATCTCTGGGTCTCTAGGGACCCTATGCTTAAATAAGTCAACCATTTCAGTTTCTATGGACCGAATTTAAGCATAACAATAAGCTGACGTGCATTGGAATTTCAAGAAAAAATGCTCAATTTGATGTATTGGAGATGCTTTAGATAATGCATTAGCCGATTGATATGAAGTATACATTCTTGATGGAATGGATGTAGTAAGATTAACAAAACTGAAGAAGGTAATATTTTTTTCATAATGCTCGGTTTTTTTCCATAAAATCCAAAGTGCTAAGCACAACAGATATTCTTTATAGGTAAAACTGTTTTATTATTTTCTTCATGAAAAGTTTTATTTTTGGCATAAAAAAGTGAACAGATTTTATTTGATAAGTTCACGCTAGATCTATCTGAATATTGCATAAAAGAACCTAGTTTTTCATTTTTTCTTCATATCAAAAATTCATAAATACATTTAATAAAAAAAATAGCTGATATGAAGCCAAATAAATACTCTCACTTAAATTATGCATCCGTTACATTATTTCCCCTCAAATGTCCTCCCTTGAATACTAGAACTAGATAAATTTGGGAAAGAATCTAACCGAATATTCCTCTCATAAATGGTGTTAAATGGTTTGGGATAGTTTTGATACAAATTGGAAAGATTTGGCTATTTTTCTAATTGGTTTAAAAGGTTAGGATAAAATTGGAAAGTGTTAAAAAAATTGAGATTTACTTTGTCATTTGGCCTTTATCTCATCATTTGGCCTTTAAGTAATAACCATATCAGATAATTTTTCCTAAATATTCATACTTATCTATCATTCTTTTCAAGGAAAATTTCAAATACGACATGGGAGTACTCTCTATTTCTCAAAAAAGGACCTCAAGTGAATCTTACTTCAAATAAGGATTTGAAATGGCCATGTCAGTCTTAAAGGGAAGACCTTACCTCACCTGGTCAAGGGCATTTCTATCCTCTATATTTTCTTATTTCCTTCCATTTTTTCTTTCTTTTCTCCTTTTTTTTTCTATTTTTTTCCATAAAAAAGACTATTACTTAAAAAAATACAAATTAAGAAAACAAAAACCAAGCCCTCCTGCTTGTGGCCACTACCCCATCGATGGTGAGGCATCAGCCATGGCCAATGAGGTTGTAAGCGGGAGGGCTGGGGCCAGCCCTCCTGCCTATGGTCGCTAGCGATGGGGCGATGGCTACAACTAAGGCCGGCAGCTCTCCCTTGTGTCTGTGTGTGATATGTGCGTGTGTATTTTAAGTTTTAGCCTCTTTATTTCTTTTTAGAGTTTAACTTTATAGAAAAAAATAGAAAAATAGAAAATGAAAGAAAAAGTAAATGATGAAAATGCTCTCACCAATCAATGAGGTCAAGTCCTTTAAGACTAACAAAATCACTCCATACTCTTATTTGAGAAAATGAGAGCAGTTCATGTCTCTATTTGAGAAAATATTAATTTCAAGCCCTTATTTTAAAAATCAAGGGCACTTTGGGTCCTAATTGAAATTTTTTTCCTTTTTTTATCTTCAACTTTTCAACTTTTAAATATTTTTTATTAATTAAAGAGATTAATCCTGAGGTTAGTGGTGGAAATTTTTTCTTGTTATGCATTTTATTTATTTTTTGTTTGAATTAAAGAAGGCAATGGGCATTTGACATAAAATTCAATAAAATAATACCACTTTAAAGTTTAAACCTATTACACCACCCCCTCCCCCTCTCCCAAGGGTACAAAATAATGGAAACATAATACATAACAAATACATAAATAAATATAATTCAAGGACTTGATCTTCTTTGGTTGAAGGGCCCATTTCAAGGTAGAAAAGAGGATTAAGTACAGTATAAGTGTCAATTTCATTTGAGTACCAAAAGATTTTTTCGCTCACTCATTTGCCACAAATTTGAAAAATCGATCACTTGAGTGCCATTTTCGATTTGCCCTGTCAGAAAAGTTGACATGGCCACGGGAAAATATTATTTTAATATTTATTATTATTATTTTTTGAATTTTTTTTGCTTTTCTTTTTTTTTTTCTTTTTAGGGTTGACGAAGGTTGCCGGCGACCCTCACCAACCGCGGCTGCCTCACCTTTGGCTGCTAAGGCCCTAAGTGAGGTTGTTAGGGTCGCTCCGGTCAGCCGCGAGCAATGCTGCCCAAAGTAGAAGAGGGTCGTTGCGGGCTCACCAGCGGGCAGCAAGGCCCTAATGACCTCGCCTAGGGCCTTTGCAGCAAGGACGACCATTGGCGAGGCTGCGACAACCCTCACCTACTCTAGGCGACATTGGTGAGGGCCCTCACGGCCTCACCTAAGGCTTTTGCGGTCAAAGGCGAGGTTGTCAGGGCCTCATTAACAAGGGCCTCATTAACAACTTGCGAGGCCGCAACAATCCTCGCCTGCTCTAGGTGGCTTCACAACCAAGGGCGAGTCTATCCGCTGATCGCTGGCTAGGCCGCAACAACCCTCGCCTGCTCTAAGCAACGCTGGTGAGGGTCTCCGCGGCCTCACCCAAGGCGAGGGCGAGCGCCCTCGCCGCAAAGGCCTTGGGAAAGGCCATCAGGGCCTTGCCAACCACTAGCGATGCCGCAACGACCCTCACCTGCTTTAGGTGGCGTCACTCACAGGCAATGAGGACCCTCACAGCCTTGCCCAGGGCCTTCGCAGCCGAGGGTGAGGCAGTCGCAGTGACCCTCGTTGACCCTAAAGAAAAAAGAAAAAAAAAGCAAAATACATATGGAAATAAAAAAATTTAGAAAGTAAAAAAAATTCCATGTAGGATATTTGGCCAGAATTGACACTCAAGTGATCGATTTTTCTCCGATGTTAAGCTTAAGTGAAAAAATTTTAACATTCAAGCAAGCATCCTATGAAAGTTTTGGCACTTATGCCTAGAAAAGACCATTGCATTGAGATTCTATATCAATTGTTGCAAAATTCAATTGATCATTCAATGGCAAGCTCTTGGAGGAAAGATTATCAAAACATTCTAAAATTTATTATAATTGTGCCAATTCAATCTTAAACTTTTCTTTTTTTATCAATGGACTCCTAAAACATTTGCATTTGTGCTAATTCAGTCCATCTAATCAAAACATAAATATCAGCTATCATACGTCGAGCGATGGGCACTAATGTGGACAATTTTTAATATTTTAATTTTTCAAACTATTTATTTATTTATTTTCATTTATTTTTCCTTTTCTTTCTTCCCTTCCTTCTTCCTCCAGCCAGTCACTTGACTAAGACGACCAACAAGAGTTGAGAGCTGGCGAGGTTGACCTTATCGGCCTCACCCTATGGTGAGGCTCACCCTCACTAGAAGTCACGGCCTTCAACCTCCCTCACTAGAAGTCACGGCCTTCAACCTTACAACTCTAATGAGGGCTCGGGCCTTACTAGTGGCTAGGCAAGTCTCAACCTTCCCTTACCAACCAAGCGAACGGCTTAGGCGAGGCCAACGAGCTCGTCGACCCTCTTGTCTAGCTGATTATCAAGATCCAACGACTAGCTTGAGGAAGAAGGAAGTGAAGGGAAATAAAAAGTAAAAGAAAATAAATAAAAGGAAAAAGAAATTAAACAACAAAAATTATTTAAAATTTTAAAATATTATTAAAAATTGTTCACTTTAGTATCGTCCGTGTCACATAGAACGACTGACATCCATGACATCCATGTTAGCGTTAGCCTGCCAAAATTGGTCAGATGGATTTAATTGACATAAATGCAAATGACTTAAGAGTCAATTGACAAAAAAGATATTAATGACTTAATTAACAAAATTGTAATATGTTTATTATTTTTTCAATAATTTTTCTGGCTCTTGGAGGGTGTTATCTAATTTTTCGCAATGTATATATGCTTAAAATTGATTGTTCTTAGTCACTCCATCTATACATAAATTTAGGAGTCATTAATTTCATTTCACTACAGGAACTACTGCATTTATTCTGGATTAACATTTTTGCACTCCCTTTAATGTTCCTGTTATGGAGACAATTGAAGTGATTATTTCAAAGCACCTTTTATCATCGCTCTATATCATAAAATGCACTCAAAACGACTTTCAATCTCAAACATTATTAGAAAATTCTACAGAAGCTCTTACACTATGTTTACCTCAATTAGAAAAAATGATAATTATGTAACATCAAACCAACGATAAATTGGAAACTTAAAATGGCCAAGAGAGTTAAATGATTTACCTCATGAATCTCATATGGGTTCTAAACTTCAATGAACTTCTTTCCATCTTGTGACAATTTAAATAAATTTCCTAGAATAATTCTAAATCACACCTTTTCTCCATTTATAGAAATTTTCTTCGTTCTTTTTGAGTGCCTTGTTTTCTATTCTTTAGTTGTATCCTAAACCAAAAAACTCCGTTTGGAAAGCAAGACTCAGAGTGGAAAGAATTTATTGTGCCTGGGTTGAATCCTAAAATGCAGATGCTGATATGGAAGTAAAATAAACTTTTGCTAGGCCAACCAATTATGTTTCTCGCCGAGCTGTGAAGAATGAAGGGGAGAAATTCCCTTTTTTTTTTACTCTCATTTCCAAATGAACTCTCAAAAGTAATAGAAAATGACAAAATTGTGAAGGATTATATGGTAATTATTCAATGCCTAGTTAAATTCTTCAATTTTCATAGGAGAATGAAATGTCCAACCCAGGCAACCTTCTCGGCTTTGGCAATGGACTTTCTACTTACATCGTTCAAGAAACGATTTTTATCAGCGCTGTTGCAAAGAAATTAACTTTATAGAAGGCAAAATACGAAGAAATAGATATGCCAAATTTCATTTTTCGTTCTTCATTTTTCATATCCCTACACTATCTTCACCTCCCTACCCTACAACTCCAGCCACCCCAAAGAATACATTTTCTTCACCTCAAATTTCTTTGCCTTCTTTTTCTTTACCCACCAAAGAAACTCTTCCAAACAAAGCATAAGAATTCACTTCAGTGTCCTCGACTGTTTTTGTGCAAAAGTTCACATTTTTTTATCATGAAATTCTATGGTGCTAAAGTTCAATTTGGTCCAGTTAATAAAAGCTAGCAGCATTACCTGTTACTATTCATGTTGAACCGCCTTGTGTGCACGATCTCTCTTAGAGCCATTTCCCATTCCTCCACTTCGTTGCCAAATTTCCACCTGTGCTTATCTAGGGCACTTTTGTACAAAGTGCTTTTAAGGTTAACATCATCAACCTCCACATCATAAAAAATGGGCAGGATTATTTTTTTCCCATGGGAGTTTGACGTGCATTTTACCATGTGGGCTAATTCACGGAGACACCACCAGCTAGAAGCATAGTTCTTAGATAAGAAGGGTATGTAGATATGGGAGTTGTCGAGTGCTTGTGGAAGCTCTTCGCCAATTCCATCACCAGAGCTCAATATGTCTTCATCCTTGAAAACAGAAATTTGGTTGCAAACCAATTTCTTGTAAAGGACATCGACAATGCTATAAGAAGTGTCCGGTGCATTAAAACTCAGGAAAACCTGGCACTCTGGTACTTTGTGGGAAATCCAAGTTGATCTTGAGACATCCAGCAATCTCTCTAGTACAGTGCAACCACGATTATCCAACACCAAACTTTCTAAGCCCTTGATTCCCTCAATCACTTTTATTTCTGGACAAGCTTCTACCTCAATATGTTGTAGCTTATCTAACTTTGATAAGTTCGGTAACCTTTTTATCTTATAGCAGTCAGAAATACGAAAGTACAACAAGGATGCCAATTCTGACAAACCTTGAATCTTAACCAGCCTGTCCAATCTGTTTAGTTCCAAGTGCTGTAGATTCTTCAAGAGTGACACATATATTATCTCAACAAATTTGCACTTACTTAGTTTCAATTCCGTCAAATGTATTAGCTCCTGAGAGATAGAGAAGTATGGCATTGGATGTTCAATGACACACAGAACTGATAATTTTCTTAAGTTAGAAAGAGGTGGTAGTAGCCTGATGCCCCTGCATTTCATAGTTGACAAGCCACTTGGAAGTGGATGGATCAGTTGTTTCACTGGCAAATTGTTTGACCAACTTGGATCAGGTTCCTCTCTTGAAACAGTTAATCTAGATAATTCTAGATAATCTAAATCAATGAGACTTGAGAGGTCAAGGATAGATGGGAACTGACGTGCTTGCATGTGAAGGTGTGTCAAACTTGAGGGAAGATTAGGTACTTCCTGAAGGTCACTCGAACCCAATTCAAGTGTGTGGAGATGACAGAGACAACCTAGCACTGTGGGGAATCGAGATACATGAGTATATGATAAGTCCAATATCTTCAAACGGGATAGCTTTCCAATTTCCTCCAGGTTTTCTTCTGTCAGATCCCAACATTTCCTAGCATGTAACTCTTCCAGTATCTCCACCTGTCCAATCGTACAAGGAAACTTTCTTATCATTGTATAGCTTACTCTAATCACTTTTAGTTTCTTCAAATCTCCAATGGAATCAGGCAATTCGACTATTCCTGACATTGATAAATCCAACTCGACCAACATCTCCATTTTTCCAAGAGAGCATGGAAGCTTCTTTATGCCCACACACCAACGTAAAGATAATTGTGTAACTTTCATGAACCCTCCAACATAGCTTGGAAGTTGGCTGATTCCTAGGTGCTCGTCTAATAACAAACTCGACAAAGATTCTAGATTGCCAAATTCGTCCGGAAGATTGAAGGGTTGAAAAGTTTGGGGCATGATAACCTCCATCAAAGATTGTAGAGCACCGATTTCTTCAGGCAACGTCCTAAGAGAGCTGCATCCCTTGATGTTTAAAGTCGTTAGGTGCTTTAGCTTACCAATGGAATGGTGAATTGTGGTTAACTCGACACACCGAGCAAGAATTAGCTTCTCCAAAGACATAAAGTTCGAGAAGTCAGGTGTTTGTTTTATCCTTATGCAACTCGTCAGATCTAGAACCTTCAGTTTATCCATCTGCCCAAAAATGAAAATTGAAGTGAAAAAATAAATGAGAAATATTGGCGTGTGTCGTAATGTAACTAATAAGCTTATCATCCATAAGTCATTATTTAAGATAATCTAGGTAAATTGAATTTCCCAAATATTTTTTATGATGCTGCAAATAACCCTCTTACTTTAAATTATTTAGAATAATCTCCGACCTGAGCTCTTTTTTATGGAGTTAGGGCCCTGATAGAAGTCAAATTTATTCCACAGGTAAAAGCAAAGAATCAACCCATCTTTTACTTTACATGCTTTATTTCCAAAAACCCTCAGTTCGCTTCTTAGAACAATACTCGATAATCAAAAGAATAAAGTATCCTTGCAACGAAAATACGAAAAACTGTTAATTTCCAGATCAACCGCAAGCCCCAAAAACCAACACCCCTAGTTTTTCTCCACCAATCGCCATTGACGACCAGCACACCACCTTCGACCACAATCTTCAACATCACCCTATCCAACCCCTCTGCGAAAGATCTGATTTGATTCAATATAAAGCTTGAGCCTTCGCTCATTAACTCAGGTAAAATAGAAAAGTAAAAGTAAAAGTAAAGGAATTTTCATTTATTTACAGTTTGTTAATGTAATCATAAACATAATATAGACAATCAGCTAATATATTAGGCTAGTGGCCGCTTCAATCAAATATATGAAGCTCAAGCTCACCTTGACTCAACTTTAGCTATTCCAAATAAAATTGTGATCATCTACACGGTTCAGGTTAAATGTTGCCAATCTCACACTTGATTGCAATTGACTTTTCTATTACTCACCTTGGCTCAAACTTTAGGTCACTCAAATCATATTCTAATGCATATTGAGGCAAAATGGCACTTACATTTATTGGAACACACTCCTTTTATTGAAATACACAATTTCCAAAGCCTAAGCAACTTTTAGAGCTAAGAAACCAAGGTTATAAACCACAAGAAGCATTTTTTATGAGGGACATAATTGTCTTTTACTTTGATATAAAGATATTTAGGATTTACTCATGCAAAATATATTTTACACTCGGATGAAATGAGGAGTGAATCAAACCTTTATGTCAATCTTATGAGGTAATAATACAAAGAAGTAAAATATATATCTTGCTTTTATCATCGTGAATCAGGTAATGACTAGAAAGAAGATTATAGAGTAAGGCATATTATACCTTCATTTGGCTCCACCCAACCCAATCATCTCCAATATCGCTATCTGAAAGGTCGAGAATGACCAAATTACTAAAGTGAAAGTTACTTGCATGGAAAGTTGTTTGCCATGTTTGCCAAGAAAGCCATCTCAGCTCCGAAAGGAGATTTTCGAAGTTGCCAGAAAAATCAGACTTTCTCACTTGAAGAAACCTTAGTTTTGGTAGACAAGCTAATTCTTCTCGTGTGAAGCTGTGGCCATGGAACATCAGGCTTAGCGCTTCAACATCTTCATTTTTCTGCATAGCATAGACTCAATATTGAGCATGCAACATACAAACACAGAGCTACAACAAAGAGACACATCAAGCGCTGTCAAACAATTTCTCCAATGGTTGAGCATGCAACATGCGATTTCCAGAACTATGGTTTACTATTTTTCCCAACAGCTAGTTGTTTCTTCCTCTTCTACATAAACTAATTTTCAAGTTTCGGTTTCTTACTGAAGATATCATATTTCATGCTTCTACTTTTCAGGAAATATAACAAGTATATTAATTCAAAAACCATCATAGTTTACCTCTTTTCTCTCCAGTAGGTTCAAGGCTTTCTCACGTATCCACACCCTACAAAACTTGCGAGGGTATTCTTCAAGAACGATGTACCTTCCAAAGTCTCGAACTTGGTCATGCATCCAAAACTTGTTGTCATCTCTAATTTTTATCAAGGACCTGAGAGAGAGAACTGTGATTGCAGTGTGAGGATGGTAACTCCAATCCTTCCACATGATGACTGGATATGTTCTGTCCTCATTGGTGAAAAAGCACACTATGTCCAAAAATACTTCCTTTTCCTTATGCTTTAATCGTTCATAACTTATCATTAATGATTTTCGGACTTTGTCAAAAGGACCTTCCTTTAACTGCTTCAGCGTCTCATCCCATACTTCTCTTTTATCCAAATGCCCCAGATCATTGCCCAAGTCAAAAAGATGAGACCCTATCACCATAACAGCCAAAGGAAGCATGCCCACTGTACGAACAATTTCTCTTGAAGGATCCTCATATTCTTTTACAGCAGAGTCACTTCTAAATGCATACTTATAAAACAGATAAAGTGCTAGATCAAATCTCATTCCAAGAACTTCATAAAGCAAAATTCCATTGGGGTCCACTTGAGTCTTTAGGATGATTTCTTCCCTAGTTGTGATAATGATTCTACTACCAGAACAAAACCAATCAGATTTTCTGGCTAGATTTTCAAGTTGCTCTTTTTCATCTACATCATCAAGTACGATGAGTACTTTTTTATTTCTAAGTACTCTTTTGATCATCTTGATCCCACCATCAACATTCTCAATTTGGTCAGTAATTGTAGAACTGACAAAACCTGATAAGAGCTTTTTCTGCAACTTTAAAAGACCATCAGGAGGTTGCGATGATGCTCGAACGTCTTCAAGGAAACAACAACCTTCAAAGTGAGAAGATAGCTTGTTGAACATGACTTTGGCAAGAGTTGTTTTTCCAACACCACCCGTGCCGTGGATACCAACAAAACGTACACCATCAGACCCAACATCCAACAATTTCATTATGGCTTCCACTTGAGCACTATCTTCAATCAAATGTTCAGTCACACTCATGTGTCTTGTATTAAGCTTACGGGAAACGTGTTCAACAATCGAGTCAATTTCTTCTCCTTGGCTGCAGCAAGCATATAATTTCGTTTCAGTTATAGACATGATAGACTATAGGACTCTAGGAAACATGTGGATACATAACTCAGCTATATCAACACCTCAAACAAATGGAAATTAAGCATTATAATCAGCTGTACTGGTAATTATATTTTGTATACATGTTGGGTTTGACATAGTGCTTTGCGGGTTTGAGAAAAAGATCCCCTTCACCCACACCTCATTTCCTAAATTGTAGGTTTTCGAGCACAATTTCAGTCTAGATTCCATTAACTTCTAATGTAATACCACATTGCTATAAGTTCAAAAATTTGGACGCACAGTTTCTTCCAGACAGATGGAGTTCCAATTAACTGACCATGAGAAAAAGTGCAGGAGAATACTCCTTTGACTATGAGATCCCATCCCTCTATACGTGCAACCTCGACAAGAGCCATACTTCCACCGCTTTAATTCATCAGGGCCAAATTTCTTCTTGTGGTTGGATATCTCTCTTCCTTGCAAACTGGTTTTGAGCTGAACATTATCCTTTCCGTACAAATATAGAAATATTATTCTCTCATATATTATGTTCAAATTTTTCGTATTATGTCGAATTTCTTTTCATTAATTAGTAGCTCCAATATTTCATAATAGGGAAATTCTGTAAAATCTTTTACACGTCCATTTTATACATGCATGCAACGACCATGTACTTTTGTAATGTTAGTTATGCACTCTTTTTGGAACAAATTCTGATCATGTCTTGGTATAATTTTAAAATCAAAATACTACCATCGATTTGACAACTTACCAAGAGTATGTTTATTGTGCAAAATTTTGCGATGACCATGGGGGGTGGAAAATTACATAAAAGCGCATGATTTCCATCGTCTTGACATGTAAGTCAAAAAGTTGATCAAGTAAAAAATATGATAAGTACAAAGTTGGTTTCCATGTTGGGTCATATTGGGTTAACGGGCACGAATTGAAAAATGCCATGTCTTGGTCGGGTTTGACCCGGTTTGTTGTGCTTTAAAAAAAATCGGCCAATTCTATTTTCTGTTGTGGGTTCTCAGATGTTGGATCTAGCTTTCAGTATCTTGTAAAGCAAATCTTAAATAAATGCCCCAATGCTTTACGTGCAGAAATTTCTAAGGACAAACTTTAATCCAATGAAATGTAAAGATTTTGCCTATTAACCATAAGAAGTCAAGGAAATTTACCGTTTGCCTATAAGTTCCCGTCCAATTTTACCTCCAACCTCGACAAGGGCACTTTTCCATCGCTCCAACTCATCCTTGCCAACCTTCTTCTTGTGTTTGCGTATGGCTTTCTTGAATAAATCAGTTTTGAGCTTCACATCATCAGCCTTCACATCATAAAAAATGGGGATGATCTCTTTGTTCCGATTTGATTCCGAGGAGCACTCTATCATGCGAGCTACCTCGCGGAGACACCATGAACTGGAGGCAAAGTTCTTAGAGAAGATGGGTATGCAGATTTGAGCCTCATTCACTGCCTTCAAAACTTCACTGATCTCTTCACCATATTCAAGTTCTTCACTGTCAAGGAAAACACGGATCCCCGTACGTACCATGCTGCGGTAAAGGGAATCAGTGAAGTTTAGGCGCGTGTCGCTTCCCCTGAAACTCAAAAACACATCGTACTCGGATTCTGGCTTAGTTTCCATGCTCAGGCTTGCCTCCGATCTCCTCTTCCTCTTCATTTTGGTCGGGATTGCCCCGAGCTCCTCGTCCTCTTCATTTTGGTCAATTGTCTCAAAATCCTGCCAACAATTATGGACTTCAACCTAACTCGGAAATAGGAATACCATCAGACAGCGCAACCAATTGCATCAAACATTTATGCGTGCAAGTTTCTTCCTCACCCCTCGACCTCTGCTGAGATAATGTATATATCTCCGCAATTATTTAAATTTTCAAGTCAAGTAGATTACGGACGTACTTACAGTCGGCCTAGTGGACGGAGTTCAGAAGGTGATGCCTCGATGGAGTTCAAATTGCGGCCGATCCTCTACCCTGCATTCACCAACGAATCCCAAAACAACTAGCCTGATTTTTGGCTCTGCGATCGCTCTCGATAAGAGGAAAAAATCAAGAACGCCGGGGCGATGGAGGTGAACTTCTGGGATATAGAGTACCCATAGTAGAAAAATCTGGCGTTCACCGCTCCCTCCTCAAAACCGGTTCCTCCTCTCTGCGTTCGTCAGTCGACCGAACGATTGCTAGCGGGTTATGGAAAAAGGAATTGAATACCACCTTCTCCACCATCTGCCGTGTCTGCGTGCTCTTCTTGGGTGCGCGCCCTGCCTCTCTCTCTCTCTCTCTCTCTCTGGAAAGTAACCTAGAAAATCGACGGCGAGTTTCTGGGAAACGAAGCAACGTCGCCGAAGATCAGACCTTTGGACGGGCACAGAGACTGGGAGGAGTCCTCCCGGTGGAAAATTTAAAGTCAATGCACACGGCACAACACTCAGTATTAGGGGTGAGCATTGGTCCAAGGTCAACCCTAGACCAATCCTGGACCGGCCCAACCTTGCCGGTCCTAGTCCGGTTCCTACGGAGACTGGGTTAGTCCTTGGTCCTAGAATTTCAAGACCAGCACTATACAGGACGGTCATCGGTCCTAAGAGTTCCGGGTCGATCTAATCCGGACCAACCCTGAATATATATAATATTATTTATAATTATTTTATATAGAGAAAACCTTAAAATAAACGGCATCAACAACATTAAACAATTATTTAGTGATGAGTTTGAGTAATTTTACATTGTTCTTTAATATCTTAGATTTTTAATACATTTTACGGCGTCAATAGTCATAATTTACGAATGAGGAAATTGTTTTTGTGAGGAGTCCTCACGGTGTCAAAAAATGTATAAACAACTCTTTATGGCATCATCATCCTCTAGTATCCGTTTTCTTTTATCTTATTTGTTCTCTTAGTCTTCAATTTGCCAAAATCGAAAGAAACAACTCACATCGTTCGCTTTGGGTCACTTATGCCACTCGTCGCTCGATGCTCACTTGGCTTGTTGCTCCTTGCTTAACATTTGATGTTTATTCTGTTCGACGCTCACCCCACTTGACCCTCACCGCTTGCCTTTCTTAGCTGACTCCACTCATCATCGAACCTATTGGGTCGGTACGGTCTTTAGTTGCCCTTTCAAGGAGTAAAAAAAATTAAATAAAAAATTATTTTTAGTCCTAGATTGACTTTGAAACCGAACCAAACCCATTAGGTTAGTCTGGTCTTCAATCGCTTTTTTAAGGAGTGCAAAAATGAAATAAAAAATTATCAGTTGGTCTTGGGTTGACCCCGGAACCGAACCGAACCCATTGGGTTGGTCCAGTCCTCGATCCCAAGGTTAATAAAGTTGGTCCTTGGTTCCAAAAATTGAGGACTAGCACTGTGCGGGTTGGTCCTAAGGTTAGGGGGTGAATTGGCCCAACCAGGACCATGCTCACCCCTACTCAATATAATTAAACGATAAGTGGTTGAAGACTAGAGAACAATATATATAAGGGAGGAAGGTGCAAAATTGAAATTTTAACAGATTTTTCTACGTTTTAATGACGTGAGGAGGACATTGGATTGATCAGTAAATGGTAAATTTTTACAGATTTTTCATGGTTTTCATCGTGACTTGGCCAAAAAAAGTACGAGCTAGAAGACAAAGAAGAGGTAGGTTCCTCTTTACAGTAAAAGAATAAGGGTTAATACCCTGAAAAACCCAAAATCGGTACACCTATGACAAATTTACCCCAAATTATTTTTTTGATCATAAAAAACCCCAAACTGGTATACTTGTGACAAATTTACCCCGATTGACCATAAAAAACCATAAACTGGTACATTTATGACAAATTTACCCCAATTTATTCGACCGCAAAAAACCATAAATTGGTAAATTTGTAACAAATATACTCTCAACTAAATTGGATTAATACCACAAAAAAATCACAAAAATTATAAACTGTGATAAACGGAGCGTAAAATTCTAAATTGGTATACTGGTCAATTGTCACATGTCATTTAACTTAATAAAAGTTTAACGAAAAATAACAGAGGGTAAATTTGTCACAAGTGTACCAGTTTGGGATAAATTTGTCAAAGGAATATTAGTTTGGGAATTTTGGTGGTCAAAAAAATGTTTTGGAGTAAATTTGTCATAGGTGTACCAGTTTGGGGTTTTTCAGGATTTAACCCAAAGAATAATGTGATTGGATATCGAATAGTCTTTTTTTTTTGTCAACTAATTGGAGATTGATTTTTTTACTTTTTTTTTTTAATTTTCCAATGCACACTTTAATTTTTCAATCTTGGGACCTGAAACTTCGACATTAGTCCAATATTGACGGCGATATCTGAATATACTTTTTACCATATTTTAATATCTGAAAAAATATTTCATTTTTTGACGAGAGAGTGAAAAAGTTGATTTTTGCTTTTTTAAGCCAAAATAAAACAGGAATAGGTGAGTTTTTTGCTTTTCAGCCACAAAGAGTTAAAAGAAAAACATAACCGCACCCTTTCTTTTGTAATCAACGTGGCATTGTAACGAAAACATTCGGTCATTATATTATTGAAAGTGTCAGAATGAATTGTATAAGTTCGTCTTGCAATTGACTTCATCAATGATGAAAAACATTACCGTACAATCTCATTTAACACATTTAGTAAATCTAAAATCTACACGATTGATTTGTGTTGATGGCTTATTTGTTAAACTATTCATGATTATTAGATGAGCTTTCTTTTGCTGAAACTTAGTACCGTGTAAGGTAAATGGCTATCCTCGTTCACAATGCTTGCTTTTTTCCGCAGTAGATTTTTGTAGGACCGATAATTTCTAGGACGAATTAAAACATTTTAGAACAATTTAATGGCAAATTCAGAATGGACTCTTTGTTCAAAAGATGTATTTTTTCATAAGAATTAGAAAGAGGAACATCTCTTTCTTCAGTAGTTATGACATAGTCTGATTTTTTAAAAAACTTCAATTTAGATTGCTTGTATATTTCCTTAAGCTGTATTTTAGGAACTCTTTGATACAGGGGCTGACCTCAATTGTATCAAGGAAGGCCTTGTTCCAACAAGATACTTTGACAAAACATCTGAGTCTTTAAAATCAGCCTTTATATCAGAAATTTCTTGTTTCATTTCTGATTGAGTTTCTTTTAATGCTTGTATTTCTAACTTTTGTTGTTTTATTTCATTTTGGAGGTCATTAATATTTATAGGTCTGGACTGTGGTTTTTTGTTTCTATTAAGAATGTCTTTAAGGTTGTATGAAGTATTAGGCTTGGAAGTAATGTTCATAGAAGAGTGAAGTCTATCTAAGTATTCTTTTTTGGCTTCAGGGTCAAGTATTTTGTCAGCAGTGCTGAGAAGGAATTCTTCTTCTTTTGTTAAGACGTTTACTTCAAGAGTAGGTTTTTCTGGAGAAGCGTCTTCATATTCGGAATCAGAAGAGGAGTCTATCTCA
Source organism: Eucalyptus decipiens (assembly GCA_014182575.1). Taxonomy (NCBI): domain Eukaryota; kingdom Viridiplantae; phylum Streptophyta; class Magnoliopsida; order Myrtales; family Myrtaceae; genus Eucalyptus; species Eucalyptus decipiens. The sequence goes on along the minus strand of CM024611.1, from coordinate 41,927,693 downwards.
TTAATCTGAAGACCTTCTTCCTCAAGAAATTCATCAGAAGAAGTATCATCATTTTCTAGAAATACTTGCTATAGTTTTATCTATATCAAAATTCCAAGGAGATTTATTAAATCAAAAATTTCTCTTGAGAATTGATTGCAAATCAGCCAAAGACATTTTACAAAAAGACGTTTTAAATGTTGCATCAAAACAAATTTTTGCCGATGGCAAGCCATACTTTCAAAGATTCGATTTTGACATAGAATTTATCGATGGTTCTTCAAATTCATTGCCTGATTTTCTCACAAGAGAATTTTTACAGGGGATACCAATATGCCAAGACCCAAAAAAGACAAAGACAAAGGCAAAGGCAAAGCCACTGCCGAGCCCTCCAATACACCACCAAAGCCGAAAGGCTTAACATCTGTCAAAACATGGCTCCAAATGGCGAAAACAACCAAACATTCATACAGCAATCACCTTTGACAACAGAACCCATAACATCTGAACCCATGCTAGCCCTCAATCAGTTAGCCAACATACTTCCAAAAGAAACAATATTGTTACTTGCCCAATCTTTACAAAACGTAAAGAAAGAGCCATCCAGTGCCATAGAAGTAAGTAACGATCCTCCACCATGGACCTCTGTCCATACAGACATTGTCAAACAAATAAAAATTCATGTCAAAGATATACCATGCTTACATCTTGCTGACCCCTCCACTTTCAAAATAGTAGAAACAGACGCGTCGAATTAGGTTATGGTGGTATTCTCAAACAAGTCAATAACAACAAAGAACAAGTTATTCAATTTATATCAAAACATTGGAATTCCACTCAACAAAATTATTCGACAATCAAAAAAGAAATACTTGCTATAGTTTTATCCATCTAAGGGCTGTATTAAGAGGTTTGTAATTAATAACTAACCTGGGAACTCCTCTTTCTAGTTCAGCATTTTTATTAACATAAAAAGCAGAACAACTCCAAGGTGATTGGCTTTTTCTTATAAGTTTCATTTTTATTAACATAAAAAGCAGAACAACTCCAAGGTGATTGGCTTTTTCTTATAAGTTTTTTATTTAAGAGATCTATATATATGTAACTTTTATTGCCACAATCAATACATAATTGTAACCGGTGAACTCAAATTGCCAATTCTAGATTTTGTTATATCTCTAAGAAGTCTAAAACCCATTTTTCCCTTATTAAGAGCCTGGAAACACGATGCCATGAAGTTAATTTCCAAACCATAGCATTTGAGCTTACGCTTTCTGCTACGTGCGTGGAACCACATTCAATGCACATGGAAAGGACAATATATTTGGATTTGCAAGGACTAGTCGACCTAAATATCAGAAAATACAATGTTATCTCAAGAAGTAATCTTTTTAACATGTGATAATTATTATTAATTTTCATTTGGCCTGACAAAGAGAAAGCCTCGCTCTCTACCATTTGATTGGAGCCTCTCCTGATCCTTGTGGAGAAAAATACTTGTGGGATTAGACGAGCTAAATATTTGGAACATGTTACCCAAAGAACGAGCTAAATATTAGGAAATGCCATGTTTCCCAAAGAAGTCATCTATTTAAAATTTGACAACACTATAATTAATTTTCTTTTGTGTCTGTCAAGGACAAATTATATTTATGAAAAATATAAAGAAGAAATAAATATTTTAAAATTATTTGCAAGCAGTACAAATGGCGAACTGCGAAAACACGAAGCTCATCTTTAAGGCCAATCTCACATCTTATCTACAAAAAACACAAAGCTCCTCTCAAGCTTCTCCAAATCTCACACTGCAATCTCCTTAATTGCTTGCTCACTCACCCTAACTCTACCATCAAACAAGCACAATGAATTGCATCTTTATAGGCGCAAGTCTCTTTCTTGTGCCTCGACCTTTGTTGATTCATGTATATATACTAAGCACTTCTTTAAATTTCCAGGTATAGTCGATTACCTACTTATGGCCAGCCCAGCACGACGAAGTTCAGACAGTGATTAAAGCAACGTCTTGATGGAGTCTAATTTGTGGGCGATCTTCTACAATGCATTTACCAACAATTTAACCACGGCATGGGAAAAAAAAGATAACTGTGACAAGATATAGTGAAAGAACATCGACTAACGCTTCTCAAGGAGAGAGACTTTTGGTTCCGTGATTGCTCTCGAGGCGAAGAAAACATCAAGAAACTTGGGGGAAAGCGAAGGTGAAATTCCAAGAAAGATAGGACCTGCAGAGTAAATTATGCAAACCCCAAAAGTCAAAAAGCTCCACCTGGCACCGACCACCCAGCTAGTGGCAGACGCAGCAGAATAAGCTCCTTTTGACTGATCTGTAGGTTCTGCTATCGCTTTAAAGGGGATCGTCCACTTTCCTCCTCATTTTCTTTTGGAAACATCAATCTGGTTTCATAAATTTAAAGCTGAAACTGGTTTTTTTCTTTAAAAATGGCATTCAAGTTTTACTCAGTTGAAAGCACACCATTAAGCGGAAAGGGAAGCTGATGATTGTAGATTCTTTTCTAGAGAAATATCTCGTTTTGAGGACTAATTGCACATCATATTATCTACCAAAAGCAGGAAGCTGATCTCAAGTTTCTCAAAATCTCACACTACAATCTCCGTATTTGCATACTCACTCAATTTTATCTAACTCTAGAAGTTGATCTCTAACATCTCGAAGAAGTTCACAAGAAGTTGCTCTTGAACCTACCCAACGAGTTATCGCCATGGTAAAGTTACACGTGGCCCCAAGCTAGCTTTCATTACTTGGTTTGAGAGTCATTTTGATAATGTATTTATGCTTCTTAACTAATAATAACTTCCCAAAATTACAACATGGAATCGCTATTTTCCAGTTGTTCTTACCGCTCAAAGTGTACGACAAATGAACATTCTAAGAATAATGAACAATAACAAGCAGCGATTTTAGGATTGCTTAGCCTGAAATATAAAAATCAGCATCCATAGGCGGCCACAAAATATGCGGTAAATAGACATATTCACACTTAATGCAAGTAGTTTGAGCAATGCACCATCAACTACATATGTCGATGTGCATAAATAAGTGGTGAGAGATTAGGTTGATTTTGAAGGGTAATTTCCTAACTCATGAACCATCATTGTAATTAAGTTCTAAAACTTATCCAATTGATGCAATCGAGTCACTTTCAACTTTGTTAAACTTAACTAACAAAAAATCCGACGTGACATTATCGGTGTGCGCTTTTTTTTTGTTTTTTTTCTTTTTCACTTTGCTAGTTTGGCAACCCTCACCAATTGCTCTCACCTGTGCGCTTTTATTTCCCTTTTTTTCTGAAAAAAAAAAAGAAGTTTATCCTTTTTTTTAATAAGGTTTAACTAAGAATTAGGTTAAAAAGAAACATTTGGATCAAAACGATGACGTCTTACTCTTATGCTTAATGCTTTAACAAATTTAACCCTATTTAGGAGAGATAAAACAATAAAAAAAATCTGCATTAGCATTTTTTGTAAGCCAACTTAAATAAGGTTAATGGAAGGATTTAATTGCACTATTTGATAAATTTTAGAACTTAATTGCACATTTTGAATATTTTAGGAATTGCACTTTCTTAATAAGCCTTAAAATTTTGAATGCACTTATTCCTCTCTAAAATAAGCATTGTTTAATAATAACATTGGGCGGGATGAAAGAAAATCATAATTCCTATGGTTTTTCGGATAATTATTACTACATCAATCAAATCAACGTCATTTTGAGCAATTTTGAAAAAAAAAACTGAAAAATTTTGAAAAATCAAAAAATCATAACAATGACATTCATGTCCCGGCGTGCTATGTAGGAGGGTCAAAGATTATTAAACCGCTACGTCAATGATTTTCAATCACAATTTACTTAATGGACTGCAGTGGAACTTCTCGCAAATGTGTAAGATTAAATTGCATAAAAAATTTAGGATTGAATTGATATATATATAATAAATTTAATATTTTTTTTGGTTATTTTACCGATAACTCTATTACAGTTACTTCTTGTGCTTAATGGCTTGGTCCACCTTGAATTTCTTTGGTATATAAATTCTTAATTATAAACAAATAAAAAGACTTCACCGTCCACGCTTCGTCGGTAATTGGATATCACCAAGTAGTTTTCTTTTTTCCTTCGAAACCAAGTAGTCGAAACCAAGTAGTCATTAGTAGTTGTCCTAGCAATTTTTATTAGAGGCGAAGGCTTGTCTAAGAGACAAGACCGAAAACCAATGTTCATCGACACGCCATATGAACGCATGAGTTTCCTTCCTCGGCTTGTCTTAATCAAAAGTTGACTTGAGTTGTCTTGACTTGGCTTTTCATGGTCCTTCATCGTCGGTTGTGTCTATGTACTATTGCGCTATTTTTAGCGAACTTTACGGAGTCAAGGTCGAACTCACGAAGCAAGTTCCGCTTTTTTCTCCTCATTTGACCATTCTTGGAATCTGCTAAATGGTAATTGAGCTCCACTAATTTTTTTTCTTTTCCTTTTTCCTTTATTGGAAATGAGTTTTATTTTCCAAAAAAGCAAAGGTTTTGATCAATTAAAATAAACCATTTTCAAGTTTAACTGAGAGTTCTCATGAGCTAAGCAGGGCTTAATAAATCACCAATCGTGCAACTAATTATGTGATTAGCGATGTAATGAGCTATTAACACAAGATTTAGAGATAGGAAAAAAGACATGTATGAAGGAATTAATGCACGGGTTAAGTTATATTTCTCGCATTATCAAGTTTCACATGCGATGTCTTGACAACTCCAATATGAAAAAGTTTAATAAAGTTTAGAGAAGCCTCTCAAATCAAGTATTTCCTTCCTCGGCTTGTCTTAATCAAAAGTTGACTTGAGTTGACTTGACTTGGCTTTTCATGGTCCTTCATCATCGGTTGCGTCTACTTACTAACGCGCTATCTTCGGCGAACTTTATGGAGTCAAGATCAAACTCACGAAGCAAGTTCCTCTTTTTTCTCATCATTTGACCATTCTTGGGATCTGCTAAATGGTAATTGGGCTCCACTAATTTTTTTCTTTTCCTTTTTCTTTTATTGGAAATGAGTTTTATTTTCCAAAAAAGCAAAGGTTTTGATCAATTAAAATAAACCATTTTCATGTTTAACTGAGAATTCTCCTAAGCTAAGCAGGGTTTAATAAATCACCAATCGTGCAACTAATCATGTGATTAGCGATGTAATGAGCCATTAACACAAGATTTAGAGAGAGGAAAAAAGACAATTATGTTTTGAGTCCCTAGTAGACATGTATGAAAGAATTAATGCACAGGTTAAGTTAGATTTCTTGCATTATCAAGTTTCACATGCGATGTCTTGACAACTCTCATATGAAAAAGTTTAATAAAGTTTAGAGAAGCCACTCAAATCAAGTATTTCCTTCCTCAACTTGTCTTAATCAAAAGTTGACTTGAGTTGACTTGACTTGGCTTTTCACGATCCTTCATCATCGGTTGCGTCTATGTAATAACGCGCTATTTTCGGCGAACTTTACGGAGTCAAGATCGAACTAAGCAAGTTCCTCTTTTTTCTCCTCATTTGACCATTCTTGGGATCTGCTAAATGGTAATTGGGCTTCACTAATTTTTTTCTATTCCTTTTTCTTTTATTGGAAATGAGTTTTATTTTCCAAAAAAGCAAAGGTTTTGATCAATTAAAATAAACCATTTTCATGTTTAACTGAGAATTCTCCTGAGCTAAGCAGGGCTTAATAAATCACCAATCGTACAACTAATCATGTGATTAGCGATGTCATGAGCTATTAACACAAGATTTAGAGAGAGGAAAAAAGACAATTATGTTTTGAGTCCCTAGCAGACATGTATGAAGGAATTAATGCATGGGTTAAGTTAGATTTCTCGCATTATCAAGTTTCACGTGCGATGTCTTGACAACTCCAATATGAAAAAGTTTAATAAAGTTTAGAGAAGCCTCTCAAATCAAGTATTTCATTCCTCGGCTTGTCTTAATCAAAAGTTGACTTAAGTTGACTTGACTTGGCTTTTCATGGTCCTTCATCGTTGATTGCGTCTACGTACTAACACGCTATTTTCGGCGAACTTTAGGGAGTCAAGGTCGAACTCACGAAGCAAGTTCCTCTTTTTTCTCCTCATTTGACCATTCTTGGGATCTGCTAAATGGTAATTGGGCTCCACTAATTTTTTTCTTTTCCTTTTTCTTTTATCAGAAATTAGTTTTATTTTCCAAAAAAGCAAAGGTTTTGATCAATTAAAATAAACCATTTTCATGTTTAACTGAGAATTCTTTTGAGCTAAGCAGGGCTTAATAAATCACCAATCAAGCAACTAATCACGTGCTTAGCGATGTAATGAGTTATTAACACAAGATTTAGAGAGAGGAAAAAAGACAATTATGTTTTGAGTCCCTAGCAGACATGTATGAAGGAATTAATGCACGAGCTAAGTTAGATTTCTCTCATTATCAAGTTTAACATGCGATGTCTTGACAACTCCAATATGAAAAAGTTTAATAAAGTTTAGAGAAGCCTCTGCAATCAAGTATTTCATTCCTCAGCTTGTCTTAATCAAAAGTTGACTTGAGTTAACTTGACTAGGCTTTTCACGGTCCTTCATCGTCGGTTGCGTCTACGTACTAACACGCTATTTTCGGCGAACTTTAGGGAGTCAAGGTCGAACTCACGAAGCAAGTTCCTCTTTTTTTCCCTCATTTGACCATTCTTGGGATCTGCTAAATGGTAATTGGGCTCCACTAATGTTTTTTCTTTTCCTTTTTTTTTTAATTGGAAATGAGTTTTATCTTCCAGAAAAGCAAAGGTTTTGATCAATTAAAATAAACCATTTTCATGCTTAACTGAGAATTCTCCTGAGCTAAGCAAGGCTTAATAAATCACCAATAGTGCAACTAATTGTGTGATTAGCGATGTAATAAGCTATTAACGCAAGACTTAGAGAGGAAAAAAGACAATTATGTTTTGAGTCCCTAGCAAACATGTATGAATGAATTAATGCACGGGTTAAGTTAGATTTCTCACATTATCAAGTTTCACATGCGATGTCTTGACAACTCCAATATGAAAAAGTTTAATAAAGTTTAGAGAAGCCTCTCAAATCAAGTATTACTATGTTCAAGTTTAGTCCATTCCATACTTAAGCAGCCTAAAGTTTGAGCCTCTCAAATCGAATTTATGGTCCATTATTTTGTATGTTCCAATCCATCCTATTTGAATTAGAAGTTCTACGTTTTAGCGTCTTCTCAAGATTTTCTATCTCGGGCCGCATTCAGCCCAAAACCGAAAGTGCTAGTTACGCATGGTCCTCCTTTTTCTAAACAATGTCCAGAGGGAACTGCAGGTATCTTTTTTTATTACGTCACCGATCGTGCTTTTTTATACCAAAAATTGAAAATTAAATGGGGAACATAAAAAAAAAAATTATTTTATTTTTTATTTTTTATAGATGTCTGAGAACTGTTTGAAATTATCTTAGCCTTGTTGATGCGCAAAATGTTTTCTTTCTTAGCAAATGACTAATTTTTACCCTTCCAATTTAACATGGCCCGTCCGATTGGTAAATCGGATGTTTAAAAGATCTCCAAATTGAGATAAACAATGTTGTAGTCGTAAAACATATGATACAAAATAGACAATTATGGTGAGGGTCTTGTTAAGAAGTTCCCCACGAGCATATAATGTGAACACGTTGGAATAAATCAACTTGCGGGCATGCCAAAACAGATGTTGATGAAAATCTACATGCGCTAAGGTGAATAGAACTTTAAACTATTGGAAAATCATCAAGATCACTCTGCGGTTCCAAAATTGGGACACAATTTCAATGCCTTTTGCTTTATACATAAGTTTGGTTTAGCCCATTGACCTTGTCTTAGGCTCAATTTGTTTTTTAACTTCCACTCATTTGCTTGGTGAGATCTTTCTTTATTATTTGTTTAGCAAAAGTGATCTCCATCTAGGACTGAAAAGAAATAAGTTCCCCCATCATTCATCAACCCACCTCATTCGTTAATTTTATGAAAGCCTTGCATTTGTTTATCTTCAATGAAAGTTTTATTTTCCAAAAAAACTATTCTTGTGATAAGATCCCCTTTGACTAAGATATAACATGGAAGTGTCAGGCCTTTAGTGACGTACATTGAATGTGAACTTTTCAGCTATTGCTCCCGAGTTCATATATAACAAGAGCGTATGAATAATATACACATATATATGATGCTATGTTATATGATTGTTGGTTATTTTCTTGTTGGGTGCATTTTTTTTAGTAAGAGGAAAAAGGATAATGGCTTGAAAATTTCACAGAGGAACCAAACTTGGAGCTTAATCATGCTAGTCTAAGACTAAATCAAGTCAACTGGTTTTGAGGATGCTAGCCTCGGGTGAGAGCCAATGGAGGGAAAATGGTGAAAAAGAAAGAAGAAAAAGAAAAAAAATCATAAAATTTAAAAAAAAAAATTGTAAAAGTTATCCATATTGGTGCTTGTCATGCAATGTAGGACGGCTGGTGATGACTCAACCGCCACTTCAGCGATTACCAACCAATTAGTAGATTGTTAAATTATTTATGATTAAATTAATAAATCATCGGAATGTATAGGACTAAATTGGTAAATTGTCAAAAATTTTAATACTAAATTGACACGATTGAAAGGTTTAAGAATGAATTGATTGTCATACAATAAGTTTAAGACCTTTTGGACAATTTTCCATCTCCGAGCTCATCAAAAGCTTCTCAGGATCTCACATTGCAATCTTCGTATTTGTGCATACTCACTCACCCCAACTCTGCTCTTTATAATGTCTTGCTAAAGTCAATTTGAAACTTCCTCTAGAAGTTGGTCTTTAACCTCTCAAAGAAGTTGAATGAATGAGTCCTCCTTCTTGTAGCATATGTCAGCTGTCTCAAAACCTCTTCAGTAGCCCGCAGCAATGCATGATGAAGAAAAAGTTTGTTTTATTGGGTGTAGGATAAAACGATATCAAATGACAACCAATTAGTCTACAGCCAACCAAAATTTGGTCGGACATTGTTAAATTTGAGGAAATTTAGGACGCTCTAAAAGATTCGTGAACCAATGTCAAATAGATATTGTTGATGGAATTGGTGAAATTGGATCAAACTACCAAATTTGAATAGGTCATCATTATGTTAGTTCATTGATGGACCATCATTTGAAATTTAGGGATCGATTTGAAATGAGATGTCGGTTTCTAAGGGATTTGAATTATGAGATAAGCAAATTATATCAAGTAAAATCTTGAGAAATCATGGCACATTCTTACGGATTATTCTTAGTGAGATTCTAACAAAAAAGGATTTTAGTTTGTAGTATTATGCTAACTCCTTTATCTATATTATGTGCAACGAGAGGAGATTCTCCTATTTCTTGGAGCATTTTCTTCCTCTTTATATTGAAATGGTCAATTTGGAACTTAGTCGATAATTTATTGTTAAATTCTGCCCTTTACCTTTTACTACTAATTTATGACCAAAACGTTGATAACTTTGTGTCGATCTTTTTTATGGCTGCAGAATCTTGGAATTGTTCCTCTATGTATTGCAGAGGACCTGAAGACACCTCGAACATTCATTTAAAAAGTCCTACGAAAACTCACACACCTTTGTAACGAATGTATTTAACTGTGTTTCGTCAACAGTGGACTCAAATCGGAATGATCTTTATCTTGTTCTAATCTACAATAAGCTTTTCTCTGTTTTGCAACAAATTAAGCCTAGTTTTTTTTTTTTTTTTTTTGGTCGAAAAGATGTGACGTGCTATTCTTACTTAAAAGGAGTCTTACAAGACATATAAGGACTAATGTCCAAACATAATATATTCCATAGAGGCAAAGGGGGATTAATCCACCAATTTAGGGGAAGCTTGTTCGCTCAGTGGGATCGTGCAATCCAGTCCGCAGCACGATTTTCTTCTCGGGTGAACAGCTCACCTTGACATTATCACATTGATCCAGCTCTTGTTTGCATCGTCGGACAACGTCTTTAAGATTCCACTGACTTTCGGCCCGGCCCATAACCTGTTCAACTGTTGGAAGACAATCGCTTTCACAGATCCAGTGAAGTGGTTGACTTCGGAAGTCTTTCACGTGCCACGTCTGGAGTTCTTTAATATAAAAGAGGCCGTGTAAAAGGGCTTCGACTTCCGCCTCTTGCAATGAAGAAACCCTAGATGTGCAAGCGAAGCCCTCGATCATTTGCCCTGACGAATCCCTCACCACACCAGCAACAGAGCAAAGAAACTCGCCTTGATTCCAAGATGCGTCAACGTTCAACTTCAGATCTTGTCTATCCGGTGGTTTCCATCGCCGACGTAAGTTGCGATTAGGGTTGAGTCGTTGCTTTATCTTCTGTCCTCGAGTACAATTTGAGTGCTGATCTTGTGCACTTCTCAGGATATCGGTATAAATCGGTACTTTTGCTCGAAAAATCCATCCATTTCTTGCCTTCCAGATATGCCAGAGAATCAGTCCTGTGTATTCTCGGTCAGGTATGTCTGTGGTCGTTCGAAAAGCTTCCATAATCCACTTGTCTGTCCAGGTGATCCTGCTTGTGGGACTAAGACCCCTACAGGTTGGATCTTCCCATATGCAGTTTGTCCATTTACACAAAAAGAACAAATGTTCTGTTGTTTCTACCTTCGTATAATAGATTGGACAGAATGGGTCAATAACAATTTTTCTTTTGTGTAGATTTTCCCTCGTGGGGATGGCGTTTTGACAGAGAGCCCAAAGGAAAGTTTTGATTTTTGGTGGCACAGCAAGGCTCCATATTCTTGTCCATAAGGTACGTGGTGGTCGAAATGAACAGGAGGCCATATTGTTGTCTTGCTTTGTGGTTGCTTCAATTGCTCTGTTGTAGCCGCTCTTGACAGAGTATTTCCCAGTATTATTACCTGTCCAGACTAGGTAATCTAGTTGCGGTTGTGGGTTCAGTGGGATAGCTAAGATCTCATTGATGATACCTGCGTTATAGAACTGTTGAATCTTCTGTACATTCCACTCTCTGGATTCTACATGTATTAGCTCAGATACCATCAGGGGTTCTGATGGATTGATTTGTCCATCAATTACCCCTTGCGTTAACCATTTATCTTTTCGAATTCGAATAGATTTACCATCCCCGACTGACCATTTGATATTTTCTTTGATTGTATCTCTACCAAGTATCAAACTCCGCCATCCCCATGAGGGACGTTGGCTCGCGCTTGCTATCTAGAGATCCCCGTTAGGAAAATAGATTCCTTTCAGCACTCTACTCCACAAGGCAGAAGGAGAATTTGAAAGCCTCCATACTTGCTTGCCCAACATGGCATAATTAAAGGTAATCAAATCTTTGAAACCCATTCCGCCTTCATCTTTTCGAGTTTTCATCACCTCCCAATTTTTCCAATGAATGCCCCTCTTATGATCATCTTTTTTCCACTAGAATGATGCAATTCGCTGTTCTATTGCTCTGCAGATAGATACTGGTAGTTTGAAGATGGACATAGCGTGCATTGGTATGGACTGAACAACGCTTTTAATCAACACCTCCTTCCGTGCCTTAGTAGGTAATTTCTCTTTCCACCCTTCAAGCTTTGTGTTGACCTTAGCTAAAATCCATGGAAAAAGTTCTATTTTTGATTGACCCCAATATGTGGGAATGCCCAAATACTTCCCTATTTTTTCAAACACCGGGACCCTTAATTCTGTGACCATATTTCTTTTCAATGTTAAGGGACAATTGGCACTAAAATACACCCCTGATTTGTTTATGTTGATTGCTTATCCCGAGGCATAGTAGTACTGTTTAAGTATCAATGCCAGATTTTGACATTCCATAATAGTACCATCTATAAAAAAGATAACATCATCCGCAAACAATAGATGTGGAAGTTTAGGACAGAACCCGTTTAACTGTAATGCCTTTAAGATTGCCATCTGTAATTGCTTTGTGCATCAGCCAAGTGAGAACATTAGAAACCAGTATAAATAAATAAGGTGATAGGGGGTCGCCTTGTCTAAGTCCTCTCGAGGGATGGAAGAAAAGGGTAGGTTCTCCATTTATCTTCACGCTGAAAGATACTGTAGACACACTGCATTATAAGTGTTATCCACTTTTCACAAAACCTCATATGCTGCATGCAATCCCTCAGAAAATCCCATTCGATTCGATCATATGCTTTCTTCATGTCTAATTTAAGTATGGCCTGATGTTTTTTCCTCTTTTTTGTGATGCGTAGCTGGTGCAATACTTCTTGCACAATGAAGATATTGTCTTGTATCTGTCTGTCTTGGACAAATGCACACTGCTCCGGTTCAATAATAGATGGTAACCACTTATTCAGTCTATTTGCAAGAAGTTTTGAAATTACTTTATAGCTGAAGTTGCATAGACTGATAGGTCTGTATTGACTTATATTCTCAGGGTTTTTCACTTTAGGGATTAAGGAGAGATGTGTCTAGTTGAGTAGGGGATCAAGAAGCCCTGTCTGGAAAAAATTCTGAACTAACTGAAGCAGGTCAGTTTTCACAGTATCCCATGAATGTTGATAGAAAATGCCACTGAAGCCATCTGGGCCAGGTGCTTTGAGTGCTCCCATCTAATAAACAACTTCCTGGATCTCCTCAATCAAATGTACAGCCACCAGGTCTTCGTTTATGTGTTGTGTTATAGGTGAGGGACACTGGGTGAGAACAGGTTTGTACTGCCTTGGGCCCTCTGATTTATATAGCTCTTTGTAAAATGACAGAATATGGTTGCGAATCAATATAGGATCTCTACACCAGTTTGCATCTTCTAGTTGCAACATAGTTATTCTATTTCTCTGCCTCCATTGTATAGTTGATGCATGAAAAAAACTGGTATTCTTATCTCCCCATTGCATCCACTTAATGCGTGACCTCATGCCCCAAAATTGTTCCTCTTGGCGGCGCAATTTCTCTATCTGATAGATAAGGCTCTGTTTTTTCTTTCTGCTGGTGTGCTGGTCAGACTGATTAGTAAGCTCTGTAAGAGCTATATTTAGCTCTTTGATCTGCAACCTTGCATTGGCAAACTTTTCTTTGCTCCATTTTGCCAACACTTTTGATGTCTCCTTTAATTTATCTGAAAAAGTGCATGGTAGGATAGAGTTAGATTTCTATGTTTGTTGAATAAGTTCATAATACTCTTCATGCTCTATCCAGAACACCTCCATTTTGAAGGATCTATTTGTCTTTGTCCTCCCAGGATGGAGTCGAAGAATCAGAGGACTGCGGTCTGAGCCAATAGCTGGAAGGGCTTGGACTTCAACTTCAGGGGAGGTAATTCTCCACTCCAAGGTGCATAGTACTCTATCTAATCGTTTCTTCACAAGATCTTCCCCATCTCTATTATTGGCCCATGTATATGCACACCCATGACTATCCATATCCATTAAGGAAAGTTCATTGATCATGTTTCTGAATGCTGCTATATGATTGTTGTCAGCCTCTTTTTTTCCAACTTTCTCCCATACATGCAGGATCTTATTAAAATCGCCCATGCAGATCCACGGCGAGGAATTGTGGGGTTTGATGTGTCCCAAAGTTTGCCACAAGGTCAGTCTCTCACCAAAATTGGTAGATGCATAAATAAAAGTAATTTGCATATGGTGCCTGCTATCTGGATCCGTGCAATCCACATCAATATAGTGCTTTGAACTAGTTTTTACCTTCAAAGACACTTCCTCATGCCACAAAAGAGCTAAACCCCCTGTTGTACCTGAAGGATTCACTAGGAAGATTTTCTGGAAAAGTAATTTACAGAATAACTTAAATCAAACTTTCTCTCGTCAGTTAAATCTTTTCCATTCCTTTTTTGTACCATTTTTTCTATTCTTGAGTTATTCCATGGGATACGAATTTGCTCGAGTGTACAACTATTTGTATGCAAAAGGGTTGCATTGGGCATTGGAACTCTCTATTTTTGTAAAGTTCAGTTGAATGACTTATGTATCTCACATTTAGTGGTGAAATAGCAGAGCACCTGTTAGTTTTCAAGAACCCCCTCATAGCTGCGACGTCAATTAGGGCCTCTTTCCATGTCCTCATTAGATGCAATTCTAATTTTTTTTAACTGATTACTGAAGCTCCGTTTATTTTATTTCTTTTGCATAGCACCAATCAAGCACAAGTAGTTAATATCAGGGGAACCTCAGACAAGCTAAATCTTCTTGTGCGAAGCCGTGACCACTGAACAAAAGGCTTAGCGCTTCAACATCATCTTTGAGAAACTATTGCCCATTTTATGTTTCTACTTTCCAGGAAATATAACTTTATTATTAAAAAAATTGGGGTTGAAATTAAAATTCTTCGTAAGGTTAGGAAGATTTAAACTCAAGACTCCCTAACTTTGATATTATGTGAAGTTTTGCTGGACCACCGCTGAATGTTCTAAAAGTTTAAACTGTTAGATGAAGATTTATTTTATTATTTAATTATTATTAAAATATTCTAACACTCTCTGTTAAGTATAGGCTAACCTTTGACCTTAGCCTAAAGCATATAAATATGTGATTGGAGAGGCAAATATTGGCTTGGAAAATTCCAACTCAAGACCTACTAACTCGATACCATGTGAGGAAATTTACCGTTTGCCCAAAAGTTCCTGTCCAATTCTACCTCCAATCTCGACAAGGGCACTTTCCCATCGCTCCAATTCATCAGAGCCAACCTTCTCCTTCTGCTTGAGTATGGCTCTCTTGTATAAATTGGTTTTGAGCTTCACATCATTAGCCTTCACATCATAGAAAATGGGGATGATCTCTTTCTTTGGATCTGATTTCGAGATGCATTCTACCATGCGGGCTACCTCACAGAGACACCATGAACTGGAGACAAAGTTTTGAGAGAAGATGGATATGCAGATCCGAGACTCATTCACTGCCTTCAAAACTTCATTAATTTTTTCACCATCTTCGAGTTCTTCACTGTCAAGGAAAACGCGGATCCCCGCATGTACCATACTACGGTAAAGATAATCAGTAAAGTTTAGGCACGTGTTGCTTCGCCTAAAACTCAAAAGCACGTCGAACTTGGATTCTGGCTTAGTTTCCATGCTTAGGATTGCCTTCGAGCTCCTCTTCCTCTTTATTTTGGTTAATCATTTCAGGGACCTGCCAACAATTATGGACTTCAACCTAACAAGACTCGGAAATAGTAATACCATCAAACAAGCACAACCAATCGCATCAAACATTTATGCGTGCGAGTTTCTTTCTCACCCCTTGGCCTCTGCCAAGATAATGTATATATCTTAGAAATTATTTAAATTTTCAAGTCAAGCAGATTACGTGCTTACAGTTTGTCTAGTGGACGGAGTTCAGACGGTAATGCCTCGATGGAGTTGAATTTGCAGCCGATCCACTACCCTGCATTCACTAATGAATCCCAAAACAACTGGCGTGATTTTTGGCTCTGCGCTCTCGATACGAGGAAAGCATCAAGAACGCCGGGACGATGGAGGTGAACTTTCCGTGAATGCCGCCTCCTCCACCTACTCCACCTCTCTCTCTTGGCCGTGCCGGCGTGCGCTTCGTGGGCGCGTGCCCCTCTCTGTCTTCCTCACGAAAGTAACCTAGAGAGACATGAGGCTCGGCAGGCATTTTCCATATCTTCTTTTGGGCTGAAGAACCTAACGGTCTTGGGTTGTGCCAGATTAGCCCGATGGGTCTGGGTTTTATTTATAGCCTCATTTCTTTGTTACTCATTTATATATTAATATATATGTATGTTTTATTTTCTTAGGAAAAACGTGTACTCAGTTTATTAACAAAAATTCAGGTGTCAACATTAATTGGTCTACATCTATAGCGAAATTCGTTCCAACATTCCTTAATTTGGGGAAATTTAAGACACTTTTGAAAATATATGTTTTCTTTTTTCTATGAGTGTAAGAATTGTCTGTAAATTAGATATAGATCATGTATGCGTGGACATATTATATGAATCAGTACGATTCATGTAAGTGACGAGTGTGATGTCTAATAATGCATGCTCTATGATGTTGTTCATGGTTGTTATTTTGTGATGTACATTTTTTTTTTTTTTTTGACAAAATGGGAATCACCATCCAAACAAGAATTTAAGCAGGAGCAAAGCCGATTCCAGCTTTTCCTAATTTTGAAATTGATTAGTAAATATGATTTGAGTAATACGCCCATGCTTATTAGAGAATAGGAAAAGGAACAAATTTTGCATGTACGAAATTGGTTATTGAGTTTGGCACGTGAGGCTTCTCCGCCTTTGTTTTCGTGCTGAATTTCCGTGTGGGTCAGCCCATTCTCTTTTTCTCGGCCCGACCCAGCTTCCTTCCTCTCCTCTTTTTCTTTCTCCCTCCGGCCCGGCCTGTGCACTGCTCATCTCTTCCCTCTCTTTCCCCTCTGCAGCGCGACGAGGACGCTGGTACGATGGGGAACATTACAACCGCAGGGAGTGTAGCGCGAAGACGTCCGGTCGGGGGTCAGGCCGGCAGGGGTAGCTGGCGTCGCAGGAGGCCATCCGCGCTTGGCAACTTAAAGGGGAGAGAGGAGAGCGAGCCAAGGGGGATTGGGGGAGAAGAGAGAAATGGGGAGAGAGAGTGAGAGAGAGAGAGAGAGCGAGAAGTAGAGAGCGAAAAGTGAGGCTGTGAGTGAAGGGCCTCCTCCGGTAGCCGCCGCGCTTGGACCTCGGCCGCAGACCCTCGCCAACGCGTGCCTCTCCCCACGGTAGGTTTCTGTTTGTTTCTTTTTCATTTGTTTCGAGTTGCGTTGATTTCCCGAGGATCCCGGTTCGGGGGGCGTGCGGGGCGACCGGACGTAGTCCGATCTATCGAGCTCGCCCCCATTCGCCGCCGTCGAGCGGGGTAGGGAGCATGCCGACCGCCCTCTGCTTTTCTCCATTTTTGTGCTCTGTTTTGCCTCGCTTTGTTGTCTGGTTCGCGCGAGTTCCGTCCTCGTCTGTTTGTGCGCTGCTATTTTAGACTGTCGCTTGTTGATGGTCGCAAATTTGGGCGCAAGTTTGAGCCTTGTCAGTTTGGTTTTTCTTTCTCTTTCAGCAAGTGTGCTTTAAATGCTCGATCGTCGATAGAATGCCTCAGTTAGTGTTGTTGTAAAAATGAGACCGAGGTTTGGTTTGTTTCTGTGAAAGCATGTCAAGGATCTGTCTAAAATATTTCCATCGACTTAAGATGTCCTTTGATTGATCGATGTAGGATGAACTCGACACCAAAGTGTTGGGTCATCGACACGCCATATCGCTTTTAGTCGAACGCCTGAGACTTGCTCGACGAAATGTTTCCGAGAAGTGTTTAAGAAATGACTTTTGTTTTGGTTTGAATCTGAAGGTGCGCCTTGATGTGGCTCGTTCGGTCACTAGTTGTTAAACTTGATTTTCAATGACAATGAAGCCACTGCGTTGCACTTTGTTTGATATATGTTGCGTGTCCGCCATTGAACGGGGATGAGTGGCCAATGTGATGGTGGATGTTGGAAGCAAATTTGGTTTTTTCGGTGGTAAGCCACGGTGGTGGTTAGTGATGGTCCGGTGGTGTTAGATCGATATATGGTAAGCGATAGACAATGGTGGTCGGAGATGAAGATCTAGCGCCGCCAGAGTTAAAGTTCGACCATTAGTTTCCGGGCTGTCGTGGCTACGGGGTGGTGGATAACAGTGAGCCTTGGCTTAGTGCCTTGAGAGCTTTGTCAACAAGTGAGCTTTCCCTTTGGTGTGCGTTTTTTCTTTTTTTTTTTTTCTTTTTTCCCCAAAAACCTTAATATTAAAATAAAAGAGAAGGAGGAGTTTTGATGTTGGGGAACGATGCGGTGAAGGGGTTGGAGTTCTGGGAATGTGAGCGGGCGTAGACGACAGAGAACAAAAGAAAGACTTGTTTGAGTACCTTGGGCGGGCTTGGTCAGATTCGGGTTTAATTCAACCGTGGTGGGCTTGAGGCTACATGTGATAACTCTTTGGGCTGAATCTATTCCTTAGCAGATTGGCCTTGTTGGAAGGAAGGGCCTAGTGTAATAGCCCGATTTGCGTCCGAGGCCCAAGCTGGAAAGACTATAACAACTCTTGTTCGGGCTAGGTTAAGGGAATATTTTATTTTATTTTAAAAATAATTAAATAAAAAACCGAAATTTTTTAATTGAAAAATATTTTAAAAAAATTATAAAATTCCGAAAATTTTAATTTCTTCTAAAAATTAGGAAAAAGATTAAAAATTAACTTTGGAGTATTTTTCCCTTAAAATGTATGAAAATTCTTGATAAAAATTGCGCTCGAAATTGAACAAGCTCTTAAAGTTTAGAAGTAAAGTTTTGAATATTCTTAAAGACAAATGCTAGGTTATTGTTTGCACATTTCTATTTCGATTATCATTGGATTACACGTTCTCAATGTGTTGATTATTGTTTCCCTTTAGTCTAGTTATGAATGTGATTTTTCTTATCTATTAGTGTTAGATTCTTTATTTTTTCTTGCAATTTATTTAATACATCCTTTGTTATTGATTGCTATATTAATTATTGCACACCTACATGTTCACATTACATGTTAATGGATAGGCTTAAAATCAATCCAACTTGATAAACATCTTGTTGAACAAGATTAGGTGACGAAAGTACACTAGTTGCTTAATTAGTTTAATTGAGTTTTCGACTCTAAATACTCTAGTTGTGTAAGAAGTAAGGTATACTCTCATACTTTGCTTGGTTTATAGCCAATTCTAATAGGCTAGTGGTGACATATTTGAGAATACTTATAGTGTCAATTTCATTTAATATTAAATACTCCAATGTCGAGCAGAGTAAGAGCTGGGAGGGCCCATGTCTAATCAAGTGCCTTAAGCTAATCATTTGGGCAATACCCTTAAATCTATGTACCATTTCCCCTCCAAATGGAAATAGTAGGTCTCGACACTAATTACTTTTACTTTCTTTAAATTGCCAATTGAATTGAATCAGATAGATTGGCCATCTTTAATATTTTTAAGGCCAACTCACTCCACAATTTGAATTTCAAATGAGTATGGAAGCTCAAAATCAACATAAATGTCTAAGCTTTAACTAGTCATTCACTAGAATTTGGAAGCTCCTCTATCTCCCGGCACCCCCTTAATGACAAACGTGCAAGCTTCACTAACCGCCCAATAGAGAGTGGAAGTTCAATGATTTTTTAGATCATATACATGAACAAGTTAGTCTAATTTCATTTTAATCTTTCAAACAATGTACCAAACATTAAATTCGTAATTAGCAAATGAATGCGGCTCTGCAGAATTTTATGACATGGAATAAATCAATGGAAATCCATTTCTTTTTTCTTTGACAGTGAGCCAACCAAATGCTTGAGTAACATTAAAATGGACGGTCAATGATTTCCTAGATCTTACACATGAACAAGCTAGTCGAATTTCATTCTAAATCTATCAAACAATGTACCAATCACTAAAATCATAGTCCATTTTGGAGTGATTCCAACCAACACGGAATATCTTTTCTGCACCTTCTTTTTCTTCACACCCACCTAGAAAACTTTTCCAAACATAGCGGGAGAAACGACTTGAATGTACTTGATTGCTTCTGTGAAAAAGTTTGCATTGCAGTGACTAGGAAATTCTATTGTGGTAAAGTTAAAAGTTTTCATTGCATTTACCTCCTCTCTCTCGTAGTTTCAGGGCTTTCCCATAAATCAACACCCAACTAAACTCACGAGTTTATTCTTCAACAATAGTGTACCTTCTAAATTCCTGAACCTAGTTATGGATCCAAAACCTATTATCATCTCCTATTGCAGTGTGAGGTTAGCAATTGCAATCATTCCACATGATAACCACATATGTTTTGTCGTCTTTGATGAAAAAAGCATGCTATATTCAGAAATACTTGCAAATATCGTCCACTCTCCAGTCGATTCTTTTATTTTCTTTTTCTGTTGTTGAAACCCCACGCAATTCTTTCCCTTCACCAAGATTTGACCACATTCCCAAAATTTTATGATTTCTCTTGAAAGATTTCCAGTCTTGTGTTTTTTTTTTCAATTCACACCCCAACCCTCTTCTAGTCCATTATTGTGATGATCATGTTTCAGATGTCTCAAGGACATCTTCCTTAGCTGATTCAAGAACTCTTTTTAGGGCTTCAGCAATGCACAACGAAACAAATAGTCTGTTTTCATCAGGCACGTATGAAAAGGATATCACAATGACAACTTTTGGTTACAGCTACACCAATTGTTGATTTTCGATGAAACACAAGACATATCAAATGTAAAAAATTGAGAAAATTTCTTTTCAATTGTTGATTTTCGATGAAACAATCAAATGTTATAGACACTCCATCTAGACGTATCTTTATGAGCATCATTAATTTTGCTCCAATTCCAAATTCCCTGAGTTAAAATGAAAGTAATACCTCATTCATTCCATACTCATCACTTTTTTGAGTATCTTTTCAGTCATGTTATGGATACAATTAAAAAAAAAAAATCGATCTACAGCTCCTTTCATGCTATTATCTCTCTATTATAGAGTGGACTCAAAGACATTTAACAAAACTTTCATTAAAAAATTTCGCCAAAGCCCACACGCTCTATACAAAAGAATAACAACTGTGTATCTCCGACAATGGAGAAATTGGAATTTTTACAGTAGTCGACAAAGCTAACACTTTATTCCCTAAATCTTTAATAGATTTTGGAGAAAATTAAAGTATACAATGTGAAACCAATGCAATTTTTTTTCACAAAAAACAAATTTTTTTTGTCACAAAAAACCTCTACCTTGTATTAGTGGTGTTGGAAACGGATTCCTTAAAGATGAACTGATACTTGAACGATCGAATACCGAAAACAAACGCCAAAACATGCCTAGAAACATGTAAAACTGATCAAAAGACATATCATGAAAATGGAGATACCTTGTTTACCACATATTAAGTATCGTTGCAGTCCTAGAGGAATTGATCAAAGCCCTAGAGTTCCATTCTTCGAGAATGAGTACACTGTTATCTCAAGGGAAGGAAAAGAACATATTAATTTTATTTTATTCTAAACGTTCCCACTTTTTCATATTTGTACAACAGTTATTTTCACTTAAAAAATAATTGCTCATTTCTCTCATGAGTCTTTCTTTTATAGGCTGGGTTTGGCTCAACATGGGGAGACGGGCTTGATTTAGCCAAACAAATAAAAAAACCCATCATATCTCACTCGCACATAGTGGGTTGAATAAAACTCTTTCTTCATCTCTCTTCAATGTTCATACTAGTAAATAATCTGTGCGACTAGTATACTTTGAGAGCTAATTACCATATATCTGTTAGGATTATACAGCAGCTCAAAATGGACATCATGTTTTCAAGTAAATATAATATGCAATATTATAAATTGATTGATCACATTTATGTTTCTCTTGATCTCCTTTTGGTAATGATATATTGTATTTACAATTATAATTATCCAAAAATAATCATAATTGATCGACTAATGAATGCAAAATTAGAATGTGATATCTCAAACTCAGTCTTTCTTTTTCCTTGCAACTCTTAGTTTCAGTTGAACTCGTTTTTCTAGAAATGTCCCATTAAATCGAATCAATTCATGATCATTGACAACATTCTAAGATAGCAAATATTGAATAGAAATCTTGAGAATAAGTAAGAGTCATGAGAGTACTTAATTGGGAAACTATTTTCCTAAAGAGTCTCCACAACTTTTACCACTTTTATTAGTTGTCTCATATATACATAGTGTGAAATACTTATTATGGTATTAATTCATTTTCCATGGAACATATGTCTTCAATTTTAATACCATACAGATGATAGTTTAAACATACTTAATATCTAACTTGAATCACGTATCCACTCCTTCAAAAATCTATAAGAACTCACATTTGACATCAAAGACAAATAAAGTAATATGTAGGTTATTTTACTTTCAGACAGAGTAAATATTATGTTTACATCTTAACACTCAATTATATTTATATTTTAAACTTGAACTCTTGATTATTACCTAAAATAATAAGCTTAAAAACTATCTCATCTCTATTTATCACATAGTAAATACAAGCGATTACCCGTGTGAGTGGGCTAACTTCTTATATGTTCGACATACTTTCTCAATTTTATATGATGCACTAAGCATTAAAATGCATAAATGTCAAACATAAATCATTGGTATTAATAATAAAAGATAACTTCATTAAATGTTAACATTTAGGAAAATTATAATATTCAGTATATCAGCCTTTACACAATCCTAGTGATTTTATATGACTATAGAACACATATCTAGGTATAAGCTTAATTATAGGATCTGCTATTATTCTATGCGTAGATATGTACTATAAGTTCACATTTTTTTCGTACAACCATATCTTTAACAAAATTATACTTTGTATTTTTATATTTGGTCTTATCATGATATTTTGAATCATTGGTGTACATTATTGCTACTTAACTATCACAATTAACCAACAGTGAGTTTGTAGCATTCTTAACAATACTTAAATTATCAAAAAATCTCTTAAGCCAAATACCATTTTATATTACTGCTGATAATGCCATTAACTTAGCTTCCATCGTGGACAAAGCTATACACGTTTCTTTCTTATTGCTCTAAGATATTGCACCATTATTCAGTAAAAAAGCAAATCTAGAAGTAGATCTTCTTTCATCTAAGTCTCCTCCCCAATCAGCATCTGAATAGCCTTCAAGCTGCAGATCTTTTCCTTGATAACTCAATTTATAATCAGCAATTCCTTTCAAATATCTCAGTATTCTTTTAACGACTTTCCAATGTATTTGTCCAAAATTGGATTGGTATCTATTTGCTATTCCAACTATAAAACATATGTTAGGTTGTGTACACATCATAGCGTTCATTAAGCTTCCAACAATACTAGAATAAGGAACATATTTCATTTGTTCATTCTCTTGTGGAGTTTTTGTACAAAATATACGGCTCAAATATTCATCTTTTGCAATAGTAGTATCTATAGGTTTGTAATCTTGCATACAAAATCGTTCAAGAGCCTTGTTTATATAGGTCTCTTGCAAAAGAGACAATGATCTCTGCAAATGATCCATTAAAATCTTAATTCCAAGAATGTATGTAATCCCACCAATGTCTTTCATATCAAAATTGGAAAATAACCAACTCTTAACAGTATTAACAAACTTCATATTGCTTCCGACAATCTGTATATCATCAACATATAATGATATGATCACAAATTGATCTTTGGATCTTTTGATATATATATAATGGTCTTCATCAATCATTGTAAAATCATATGCCATTATGGCATATATCATTGTCATGATGATTACTTAAGGCTATATATTGATATCAAAAGTTGACATACCTTTTGTTCTTGACCTTTCAAAATAAAACTAACAGGTTATTCCATATAAATTTCTTTTAATTCTCTATTGAAAAAAGCAATTTTTACATCCATTTGATGTAACTCAAAATCCATACTTACTACTATTGCCAAAATAAGGCGAATTGAGGTAACTCTTACTATGAGAGAAAGTATTTTATCATAATCAATTCTTTCCTATTGATTATACCCCTTTGCCACAAGACGAATCTTATTTTTTCTAATGAGCCATCAACTTTACGCTTTATTTTGAGAACTCACTTGTTCTCAATGGTTTTGTGTCATTTTGGAAGATTAACCAATTCCTAGATATGGTTTGACTTCATTAACTCAATTTCCTCTTCCATTGTATGTATCCATTTTCCCTTATTATGACAATTTAGAGCCTTATTTATATTCCTTGACTCATCTTCATCTTATTGAGCAACCATAAAAGTTTCCCCTTCAATGTCAAATATCTATAGAAAATACTTTTACCACTTATTCGTCATACGAGAGATTATACACTTTGTATATTATTCTTCATTATGCTCTCACTTGGATTAGATGATGACGATATCGTCTTATCAAATAATTGTAATTGAGATTGAGTCGAATTTAATTTCTCATTTCTCATATTACTTCAACTTGGATGAATTCTATTAAGTTAATTATCTTGATCCAATGTTTCAAATAGGGAGTAATCCTCACCTATTTCGCAATTCTTGAGAAATTCATTCTTTAATAATGTGACAACTCATACCACCCACCACGGTGGCTCCGCTGGATAAGGCTCCGTTGATCCTTGCCCTCAAGGTGAGGGGTTCGAAACCCAGTGGAGATGCTTGGTGCCTTAAACGCTTGCATGGGGTGGCGGTTTCCTCGTGTGGCCTTAGGATTTGCCCGCCGGCTGCCGGTTGTACGGGTTTCCCTAGGTCATCAAAATAAATAAATAAATAAATAAATAAATCATGTGACATCTTATTATCCAAATTCAGTTATACTCTCACTTTTCTACTCATCTATAAATATATATCATTTTGAGTGTTCTCAGTATCTTATGAAAATACTCTTCTTGTCTTTGGGACCCAATTTCTCATACTTGTGAAAGAGCTCATGAGCATAGGCAATATAACTCATATGGAGTTGAAGTAATTGATTTGGAAGGAACACGATTAAGTATATAGGCAGCAATTGATAAAATATCATTTCAAAATGTAATGGGTAAGTTAATATGAGCCATCATTGACTTAATCATTTCCAGTAGAGTTTTGTTTCTCCTTTCCGCAACACTATTTTGTTGAAAAATATAGGCAATAAACAATTGTCTTTCTATTCCTTTTTCATTACATAAGTTTATAAACTCTTCAAATAGATATTCTCAACGTTGATCATATCTCAATACTTTTATTTTCTTATCTAATTGATTTTCTACCAAGCTCATAAACTTATTGAAACAAGTCAATGTTTCAGATTTAAGAAAAATCAAATAGAAATGTCAAAATTGAGTAAAATCATTTATAAATATGATTAAATAAACAGTCACATGCATTCCTCTCACATTTATTAGACCATAGATGTCAAATGGATTAATTGTAAATGAAATTCAGTTTTTTTTTTTTTTGGATAAGTGCATTTGAAATCCTAAAATTTGTTATGAAAATGCAATTAAGTCTTAAAACTTTTAAAAAGTGCAATTAAGTCCTAATAAAAGGGCTAATATAAACACCTAGAGGGGGTGAATAGGTGTGAAAATAATCTTTCGCAAAGAACAGTAGAAATATTTTGCTTTTGGAACTAAGTATGAAAAACAACAGATTTTGAGTGAATTCAAACTTTAGCAGTTAAATAGAACTACGAACAAAATAAATGAGTTTAGGGAAATAAATAAGAACACATAATTTATAGTGGTTCGGTTTAGATCAAGCCTACGTCCACTCTCCCACACTGACGGCCTCTTGGCTAGTTTCCATTGTAAATCAAAAGAGAATTTACAATCTGGTGATCTCAACTTGTCAATGGAGAGACTCTATAGCTCTCTCATGAAGTCACACTATAAGTCTCTCTGTGACATCCCGATTTTCCAATTCTATTTTCAATAAATTGAGACGGGCATTTCGTTGGCACGCATATAGTTCTTTTCCTTGAGTCGGCCACTCATGTGAAAACTAATCTATCGGGTGAAGCTGTTAAGAGTTTCTAATGCATCAGACTCGAGAATTGGACCAGGAAGCGACCTTTCGACCGAGCTAATCTGCAAGGGTCATTACGGCACGATTAAAATCGATTAGAGATCAGAGATAGGTCGACTCGACAGAGGCATGTGATCCGGTGTGGGTGATTCCACCAGATCGCACAATTCTTGTCGATCGACACTGGACCGACTTTTCTATCGATTGGGTACCCTGTGTTCGTATTTGAAACCTTGAGATTACCCCGACAACCGAAAGTCGCCAATGTTTCAAAGATGTACATTGTGGCTTGAGATGATTAACCACAGGTCAAATGCGTGAAAATTTCTAAAGGCTACCCGGTAGGTTGGGCCGCGCTAGTATCGTGCCAAAGTGAAATTAACCGTGGAATTGAAATCGAATTCAGAAATTGGAAGTCTGGGGGTGTCACAAATTATTTTAGGATCATTGACTTATCTTTGGAAGATTTTTCATGCAATCAGGGTCTTTCAGCAATTAAATTAGAAAATGGCTAATTTGGCTCGAGAAATTAGTAGGCCCGCTTTTGGTCATACTTTTGGGACTTAAGTTGGTTTTAGGGTCAAGTGATTATGTGAACTGAAGTGTGATGACATCAAATTAATTTTATGAACTTCAATTTGATTCAATTGGAAGAGAATCGAGTGGAATTGGAGAATTGGTTGTAATAGAATTGGACCCCAGCGGAAAATAAAAGTGGACCCATTGAATATTGTTGTGGGGAGGGATTTGAAGTTAGTGGAGCATGACATCTTGATGATGTCATGGTGGGCCAATTGTTGGATAAAAAAAAAAGGAAAAGAAAAGGGAATGGTCCCATCTCTCTCTCTCTCCTCCCTCTCTTCTCCCTTCTCTCCCGTGCGACTCCTCCATCTTCTTCTTCTTGCTGCTCGACGGAACCGAGCAAACCAGTGGAGCCGAAGAAGTCGCACGCCTCCACCGTTCGCCGTCGCCGCCCGTCCGCACGCGAGCTGCTCCGCCCCTCCACCCGCTCGCCGTCGCTTAGCCCACGCCACCGTCGCCCTCTCTTCTCCATCTCCGCTGCAGCTCGGCGCACCCAGCAGATCTGAGAAGGCGTCGAAGCTGGCTGTAGCCCAGCCGGATCGCCGCCGCGCACCGCAGCCGAAGTCGCCGTTGCTGCTCGTCGTAGCTCCGCCCGTCTCCGCCTCCATTTCGCCGGCCGTCTGTTCTAGCTACCATTCCAGATCTGGGGAAGCTCGGTTGAAGCTGTCCAGCACCATGAACCGCTGCCGGAGCCGCCGTGGACCGCCATACACCCACCGCCGTTGGCCGCACGGCACCGCCGCAGCTCCTCCGCCGTTCCTCCGCCCGAACCGGCGCCGGATCCGCGCCCAACCAGCAGCGAGCCAAAGGTTGCAGAAATGGGTATGGCAGCCCATGTTTGGGCCGTTTTGGCCGTCTTCCCGAGCCTGGATGCTCGGCCCGCTTTGAGGAAAGCCGATCCTCGAGTCGTCCCCGTCGTTTTGGTCCGCTCGGCTCGCTAATCCGGTGAGTTTAACTCACTAAATCTTGATTAGAAGGTTAATGATGCCCTAAGTGTGCTTAGTCTAAGTTAAGTAAGATTAGGTTGGTAGATTAGTTTACTTAAATATGGATTAGATTAAGTTGTTTAATTAAAGTTAAACATGTTTAGTTTAAGGGTTAAGTAGGTTTATTTTTAAAATAAACCTTGATGTGACTTAAAGGAATTTATTTATGATTTAAATAAATGTTTCGAAATTGTTGGATTATTTAATAATAAATCATATTCCGAAATTGTTAAAAATATTATTATTTAAAAAAAAATGAAAAAATTATTTTTGATCCCAGTTGCTCAAAATTTTGTGCCGATCGCTGTCGTGTAGTCGGATTTTGAAATTGATGATTGGATATCATAAATTGAGCGTGGATCGTGAAAAATATGGATATTATTATTATATTAATTTTCGGAATAAATTTTATTATTTAATAAATTCGAAAAATTATTTTGGGATCCTAAATTCTCGAGAATTTCGTGGCCGATCGTTGCTGTGCATTTAGAATTTGATATTGATGATTGTTTGTGGAAAATTGAGTGTGATTGCGATAAATAGGATTTCTTTATAAAATCCTAAGTGTGGAAATTGATGGGAGATTGACTGTGATAAACCACCTATTAGAGATCGTGCCCAGTGAGGCCGTGATGAACCACCTATGAGAGGTCGTGCCCAGTGAGGCCGTGATGAACCACCTATTAGAGGTCGTGCCCAGTGAGGCCGTGATGAACCACCTATGAGAGGTCGTGCCCAAGGAGGCCGTGATGGACCACCTAATTAAAGGTCGTGCCGAGTGGGGCCGTGATTGCCACTGGTTATCAAACCTTTCTGTAGGGTCGTGATTGGAGGCAGTAATTGATTTGTTAGAATGACATGTAATTGGCCGAGTCGATTGATCGCTGAGACGATCCAAGTGATTGAATTGTTCTGATGATGTGATTGTGCCATGGTTGTTTGGTTATTATAATTGCACGTGGTTGAATTATGTAAATTGTGCTAACCTGCAGATAAAGGCTAAGGCGAGGTAAGTCTTCTGTGTGATGTGGCTAGGCCACCCGGGGCGTATTTTCTTTCTAATAGGGTTTTAGGGGGTTGAACTTGCTGAGACATTGTCTCATCCCGGTTTGGGGATTAAAATTTCAGGTCCCTGGTGAATGGAGCGGCTAGATAGCCTTGGTGGGTCTTGAGAAGTTGCAGATGTGAAGTCAGGAGGACTGGAGAACGTGTCCGACTAGTAGGTCGTAGGACTGTTCATTTTTTTGAGAGCCGGTCTTTTGTAGACTGTTGGCCGTAGACCTCTGTTTGTAATTCTATTGAATTATGAAAGTGTTATGTGGTGATTTTGTTTCCTGCTTTTCTATCCCGTATTTTATTGTCAGGGGTTTTATAATATGCTTCCGCATGTGCATTAAAGATTTGATTGGGTGGGCGACTTAACTTGGGAACGTCGCATTTGAATGACCATGGTGGGATGTTGGCACGCTCAGGGTTCGGGGCGTGACACTCTCTCTTTTGAATACAACTTTTAGCTCAGTATAGGAAATAATGAGAAATTGGGAAGCTTCAGACTTTGGGATTTCTCTTTCACGCACAGTATCAAATGACTGGAGAGGTCTCCTTAAATACTCCTTCGTGTTTTCTTGACCATTGGCACTTTTCAAAGAAATTCTTCCAATCAACCCGTTTGACAAAATCAATCAAGGAGATCTCTAGCCGTTTGAAGATTGTGATGAAAGGCCGTCAATCATGTTTGTCACGCCTCGAACCTCGAGCGCGTGAACATTCCACTACAGTCGATCAAATATGTATGACGTTCCCAAGACACGTCACCGATCTATTCATTTTAAATGCACATGCAGAAACGTGTTATAAAACCCCTGACAATAAAACACGTGATAGAAAAGTAGGAAGCAATTCCACAACATAACATTTTCATAAATCAACAGAGTTACAAACAAAGGCCTATAGCCAAAAGTCTACAAAAGATCGACTCTTAAAAAGGAACTGTCCTACAACCTACAAGTCGGACACGTTCTCTAATCCTCCTTAACTTCACCTCCGCAGCTCCTCAAGGCCAACCAAAGTGATTAGGCCACTCCGTCCACTAGAGACCTGAAACTATTGGCCCACAACGGGGTGAGACATTATCTCAGCAAGTTCACCCCCTAAACCCCTATTAGAAAGAAAATACACCCAAGGGTGGCCTAGCCACAGCACACAGAAGACTTACCTCGCCTTATTTCCTTCTTGTAGGTTAGTATAGTTCGTATCACTCAATCACAAGTAATAATAAGAACTTAAACAACTAGAGCACAATCACTTTCACATAATCAACAACCATAGGAGTCCTGATTATAAGACCAGATATTTATTATATGTCCCATAATCCGGCTCATCAGCAACACTCAGCATGCGTTCCAATTGTTATTCACTGCCACACAAGGGCATAGCCTACTCGCAGTTTGGCTATTTATTGACATTAATACCGGCATCACCTCCCCACCTTGGAGCGCGGTTTCGTCACTACGTTGATGGCATTCCCGAAGGAATATAGGCCCAAAATCAACTGCGACCCGAGCCCTTTGTAAGGGACCTCCCATATAGGGGCAAGTTCAGCTCAAAAGCTCAGGACAATTTCCTTTTAATTAACATACAACAAATTCATACTCGACCCAGGACAATTTGTATTTCATTCAATGCTTCCATTTAAAATAGTGATCCAAGCCTCTTTTCTTCATATTAAAAATATCCAAAAAATTATTCACGTGTGTGGGGACACGTTAATTTTGAACTAGAAAACTAATATCTCACTTTTTCAAACCTCACAATTTAATATAATCCTTAAAATCAAATTTTGGTATCAAAACCCAACACTTAGGATTTTATGAATAAAGTCCCTATTTTTCATAATCAACATTCAATTTGCAATATCCAATCATCAAATTCATAATATGAATGTATAGTAGCGATCAGCGTGAAATTATGAGAATTTAAGGTCCTGAATTAATTTTTGGAATTTATTAAATAATTAAATTTATTCCAAAAATTAATTAAATAATAATATTTTAATAATTTCGAATAATAATATATTATTAAATAATTAAATAATTTCAAAATACATATTTAATTCAAAATTATTAATTAAAGTGCAATCATCATTATAATAACATAAACATCCATTTAACTTCAATTAAATATACACTAAAGTAATCACACCCCTTAATCTAATCCACATTTAAATAAATTAACCTACTAACCTAATCTCACTTAACTTAAACTAAGCACACCTAAAGCATCATTAACCCTCTAATAAATTTTTAGGAGCTAAACTCACCCGATTAACGAACCAATCGAACCAAAATGATGAGAACGTCGAGGGAAACAACTTTCCTCAAAGCGGGCCAAGCTTCTAGGGTCAGGAAGACGGCCAAAACGGGCCAAATAGTTGCTGCCATACCCATTTTTCCAGCTCTTTGTTTGCTGCGGTTGAGGCCGAGAAAGGTGAGGGGGAGGCTTGGGTTGAGGTGAGCAAGGGCCAAGATGGACGGAGGAGGCCGAATCGGACCTAGGCGATGATGGTAGGAGCTCCAGCGGTGGTCCACAGCGGCTGGGACGAGCTGGACAGCTCGCTGGAACAGCGAGCTGGGCGAGAGGGAGGCCAAGACGTGCGGAGCAGCGGCGAAGCGACGACATGCAGCACGGCAACAAATGGCGGAGGGCGGAGGTGTGAGACGGCGGTCCAGCAGCTAGCTGGCTACTCCGACGTCTCCTCAGATCTGTTGGGACGTTGAGCAGCAACTGGAGATGGAGGAGAGAGGCGGAGGCGCGCGCAGGTAGGGTGACGGTGTTGTGGTGGCGTGTGGGGATGAGCGGCGTTGCTGGCTGCTGCTTCAGCTGAATCTGGCGATCTCTCTGGCCGTTGAGGTGTGCGAAGAAGAAGATGGAGAGAGGCAGCAATAGGAGCAGCAAAGAGAGAAGGGGGAACCGGTTTCTCTCTCTTTGGTCTCTCTCTCACATGGCCCACCATGACCTCACATAAGGTCATCTTCTACTCACACCAAGCTTTCACAACAATCCTCCAATGGGTCCAATTGCTTCCTCCACCGTGGCATACGAATTCAAAATCTTGTATATCACATTCTTTCAATTCTCTTATTATTGAACCAAATTGAAGTCCATAAATTAATTCAATGTCACCACACTTCAATTCACAATTTTACTTGACCATAGAACCATCTTAAATTCCAAAAGTACGACCAAAAGCGGGCCTACCAATTTTTCTGAATCAAATTAATCATACTTTGATTATTTTGCCGAAAAACTGTCCGTAGAAAAATCTTCCGAAAATGAGTCGACGTTCCTAAAATGATTTGTGATATGACAAAACTTCCAATTTCTGAATTCGGGTTTGATTTCATGGTTAATTTCAAATCGGCACAAATTTAGCGCATCATAATCTACCGGGTAACTTTTAGGAATTTTCGTGAATTTGACCTGTGGTTGATTGATTTTCAAGCCACAAAGTATATCTTCTACACATTGGCGATTCTCGGTTGTCGTAGAAATCTCAAGGTTTCAAATATAGACACATGGTACCAAAATGATAGAAAAATCGATTTAGTGTCGTTCGATGAGAATTTTGCAATTAGGTGGAATTACCCACACTAAATCACATATCTTTGTCGAGTCGACCTATCTCCGATTTCTAATCAATGTTAATGTGTTGTAATGATATCTTGCAGATTTACACAATCGAACTGTCATGACCCGACTCTGAGCATATGCACATCCCTCCCTGTTTGATATAAAATTTTGCAACATCCTAGAATCTATTGTCGACCCATTTGTTTATCAAACATGCGGAAGCGAAATCATATTCTCCCGACAATACAGAAATGAGATAGCAAACATAGGATTATATTTTTACGAACCATACATGTATTACAAACCGCACTTACTCTTACTATAGCATTCAAATACAGAAGAGTCTAACAAAACATGGAGTGTTTCAAAATGAAAAGCTCCTAGGCTAACTATGCTCTAAGTTCTTCGCCTATGGGGTCAGGTCTCTATGTACAACCCTGCTAGATTCTTCAATAGACTAGGGTGAGTGGTCACCCACTATCCAGACCTGACGGCAAACCCGTCACTATCTAGCAAAACCTACTAAGGCATCCGTACTCCACTGCCTGTAGACCTCTGCCTCTTGCCTGTCCACTCTCCAACTAGGGACTTGAAAATGTTAGCCCACTAAGAGGTGAGATCACATCTCAGTAAGTCGATCCCCTAAATCCATATTAGGAGAAGGTACACTCAACATATAATCTAATTGCCTTTCTCTCCCTTTCTTAATACCAGTACTTTCATGTATGTTAGTGTTAATCAAATCATGCATAAGATATTGAAATCATATATCATCAGAATACTTTTAATATGTACATATCTAAGGACATAAATATCAACATAATTACACGGGCCCCCAATTACTAGACTAAACCGTTATGGTATGTTCCATACCGCACCACATAGTTCCGTCTTTTAATTAGGTCCCTCACTTTCACCCATTCATGTATCACAAATGATTTCAATGCACAGATAACAGTCTTCCGACTTAAGGAGATTATGTAGAATCTCCCACCATTGCAAATACCATCAACAGGGAGAAGAATTCTTCAAACTGACGCCAGTGATGAATACTCTTGTTCGAAGAAATTGATGGTAAGAGACACCTTTGTGCTCACAAAAGTAGAAAGTTTTCTCAGGCTGAAATGCATTACCACTCTACTTTTAAAGAAATCTTGGTAGTAAAAAATGGAATAAAAAAGTTCGAATTCCATCTCATCAGCCATCACTTCTTGGTAGAATTAGACATGGCATCTTTCCCTCAGATGACCAAGTTTAAATAAAAGCAGATTCCAAATTCTCAGCTGCTTCGATGGGCTGAATGGTTTTCGAAATACTCTTTTGAAACCAAACATATTCCTGGAAAGAAGAATGTGCTTGCTGACTTCCTGTCCAAACCAAAGGCACCAGCAAAAATCAACATGTACATCAAGAGACCTGCCTTCCATATGCTCAATTATGGTGTAAAATACAAGATTGAGAAGATCAAAGACTTGTCAAGCTGGAAATATCCCCAGGAGATTGTTCAACACATCCAGAATGACAATCTTGCTGAAAACCTGGAAAATCTCATGTGGCAATGTCACACAAATCTATTCAGATACAATAGAGGTTCGATTCTCTATCATTTTGGATTAAATTTGAATTATCCATTCATTCATCCCCTTATCTGGAAGGAAGAAGATTTCCTTGATCAACTCAAGACGTTATAATGGTACTTAACCAATAAGTATTTAATAGCCATTGAAATTCCAACCAGAAGATTCATTGCCAACCTCACCAGGATATTTTTACTCGGAAGAAATGTTGAAAAAAAAAGTGATAAGAATCTCTTAGACTTTCTAAATTGGTTCTATCATCCTACTCACTGGAAACAACTCTTGGAAAAAGAACTGAGAACCACGACTCCAAATCTTGAAGTCCATACCATCCTGTTTTTCCGACGTCCATGGCATTTTTTTACAAATAATGGCATTATCATCGATAATCCATAGGAAATTGGGACCACATCTTACAAACCCCATCTCAATAGCAGAGAAGCTCGGATTCACAAATCTTATCCAAGATCTGTTAGATCTTGTGAACACCAGTACCGAGAACTCCAGAGAATCTTGTGCCAAGAAAACAAGACTATTCCTGAAAATGTTTTGAATAATGTACCCACTACGTGGGATCATTATGACCTAGCATCAGAAGCTAAGGAAGCACTCGAGCAATACAGACAAGCTGCATCATCTCAAGATTATGAAATGACAGGAATAGACGATATTGTCCAATCCACTCAGGACCCCTATACACGCTTTGGAGGCCCTCTGTCCTAGGATCCCTACGAACAAGGACCTTCATCCCTATTCCAAAACCTGGACACATCCTTTTATGCACATCCATCCAACTGGCCTCAGCCAAGCATTCCTACCGTCACTCTAGAAGATGACAACACAAACTGGGGTGAAGAAGAAGCATCCCATTGGGCTCATGAAGAAGCATCCTCATCACGAAGGCTAAGCCAAATTCTCTCGCCCGAAGACCTTGAAGCCCTTGAACAAAAATATGAGGCACATCTCCTAGAAGACATCTCTTGATGACTCAGTCTGTAGCTACAATGCTCGTGATGGACGAGATCGTTGAGTCCGTACAATTTCACTGTAGCAATGCACTGTTCACTTTTACTGTAGCACTAGGCTAGGGAAGGTACTGTTCACAGTACATTTACTGTTCATAGTGTGCGAATAATTCCCTCCCGGAAGTTTCCGGTGCCTCTGTTTGTATCTGGACCCGTGAGCCTGATCCCTGTGTGCATCTTTGTGACCTCTTATCATCTATAAAAGGTGAGGAGGGTGTATTGTGTTGGGCAGAGTCCCCTGAAGAAAAGTGAGTGCTTTGAAAATTCTCTCATGGCTTTCTCAATCTCTCTTCTTCTCCAGCCTGGTAGGATCCTCCAAGAAATGTAGCTTGGGTATCGCCTCGCACCGTCGAGCGTGGCAACATCTACATCTAGACGGCATTTCGATTAGGGGCATCAGTCCAACATCATTGCGACCAGCATCTGTTGACATGGGGCATTCCCAAAAGAGCATCGTCCGACCTTAAAGGCTCATGACGGAATCTCATGTCATGAATGCATATAATCAAAGTTACATTTCAATAATCACATACACATAGCATTCATAGCATTAATTGGGCAATTTTACAACAAGAAACTTCAACACAAGAACACATTCTTACTAACCCAAATTGACAAGAAACTGCCCAATAACGCTATCCCAAATTCGAAATCAGAAACCCACTCATCTGAGCTCGAAAATTTCTCAAATTTGGACACATGCTGGACAACACATAAAAAAAAAACATTTTTCATCAAGACACCGAGATCCAGATCTCTCTGGATTCGGCTTAAAAATTCTCTCTATCCAACACAAAAATCGGGTCCAGTTCCAAAGAGCATAACTCATCGAAATCAGTTTGGTTTTGGGTTGAAATCTAGTCCGTTCGATTTGAAATTCGAGTATGTTAAACTAGAAGTTGTAACAAACAACTTTAGTGAAGAAACCGATTGAAAATTCGACCTCGAAAGGTCAGTAATAGCCCTCGGAATCATAATAGGTCACGGTTTACAGAACTGTTCGAATTACCGTTTCAAAGATGACGTCATGAAAATCGTCATCTTTTTAAACTCTAAAAATTCTGAGAAAAATATATGTTATTACTTAGGATTTCTACAACATTTCTTCATAAGGAAATTTCTTCAAAATCGCAACACACAGTCGTCTACAAAATTAGCAAAACTCCACATCTTGGAAATTGTTTCAGAAATCAGCTTCTGTTCTTGTCCAAAACTTCACCCACGGTGGTTGTCTTGCTTTCTAAACCTTATCTAAGCTTTTCTATGTCTATCCTAACATCCCTAACCAATATCTATCCATATATAACTTCATCTACATCTTTCATCTACATAGAAACCCATAATTCATGTACTCAGCCCCTAATCTAGAGTTAGGAGACAACTTACTTGTTTGGAACTAACGGTAGTCCTCACTTGTGGTAGGATGACAGCACAAGGACAAACCTCGAGCCCCTTGATGGTGAGTTGAAGCCGAAACAACAACTCGAGGTGTCGTTAGGCGACCACCACAGAAGCATAGAGAGACAGATTTTTTTTTTATTTTTTAGGAGGAACATGTGAAGCTTGGCTGGTCGGTCGTTTCTCTCGCTAGAAGGGAAGCTTCGCTGTTGCTCAGACTCCCAACCATATTAATAAGAAAAATCATGATAATTGGGTTGAAGTTTCGGGGGTCTACCGGTTTGGTGAGCAAAAGTCGAGTCTCCACTTATTCGGTTTTCTTGTGGATTAGTTCAGCCGAGAAAACCAGAAGAAAGAGAGCGAAACAAGGGTGTGAATGGGTGAAGACAGCGACAATCTCAGTTATGAGATATCTAGTATAAGCATCTAGAGGGGGTGAATAGGTGACGAAAATAATTTATCGAGATAAGAGAGCAATACTAAGCAGACAATAGAAAGGAAGTTTTTCTTTGGTTAACAAAACGAATTATGATCAAAGTAAAGCAGAGAGTAGGGAAGAGAAATGAACACAAGGTTTATAGTGGTTCGGCTTATCTTAAGCCTACGTCCACTCTTCCGCACTGACAGCCCACTGGTTGGGTTTCACTATGAACAAAAGAGATGTTACAGCAATGTTCTCCTTGATTCCATAATGTAGATATTCTACCACACTTCCTCAAGGTTTCTCACGAATATAGACTCTCTTTTGCATACAAGATTTCGCTCAGCAAATGAATTGACTAAAAACAATGAGTTTCAGACTTTGGAATTCTTCTATCGTGCACCATCTCGAACAACTAGAACGTTTTCCTTTTATATTTCTTTATGCCATCATACCCGTTGGCACTTACCAAAGGAATTCCTCCAATCTACCCATTAGACGGAATCAATTAGAAAGATCATTCAAGCTATTTAAGGAACATGTCGATAGCTTATCAATCATATTCGCCCATATAATCAAGATCTCAGTTTCCATAAGTAGAACCTTCCAAGTATACTTCGTCAATCATCGGATCCTTAATCAATCTTAATTCGAATAAAGGATTCCGTTATGTCATATCCAGCCAAGAGATCTTCTCCAGTTGATAAGGTCAAATCCTTAACGAAACACCTAGTTCTTGATAGCCTTTCTTCAACGAATTAGAAAATGTCAATGAGGATAGACTTTGAGTCTTGAGTCTGGTAGTCCAGAGGTCTTCAAACTTTAAATAGTAGAGTCTGCAAATCTTCAGACTAGACTGATGGAAACGTTTTGTCAGCTTCAAAACACTCCACGAAGATTTCTCCAACAATCTCCCCCTTTTTGATGGTGACAAAACTTTCCTGCAGATTTGAATAACTTTGACCTACAAAACATTACTCAAGCAAATATGGATATCTTATAAAGATTAATGGCTTAATGATAACACTAGAATCTACAACCACAGAAAATAGGTTAGTCTTGCATGAGAGTAAAGCCATTCATAAGATGTCAATAGTACTCAATATAAGCAGTCAAATCCAAATCCCAAATTCAGTCTACATCCAGACACAAGTCAAACATCAAAGCAAACTAAAATTTCAACAAGATTAAGTTCAAAGTTTTCAAAATCTCGCATCTCTCCCCATTTTTGTCATCATAAAAAAAGGTTGAGATGGAAATAGAATAGAGTCAAGATTGCTTGGGAACACGAACAAGCTGGAAATCTCCCATTGACTGGACGATGCCTTCCAGCTTTCTCAAGTCTTCCTTCAGTTGAGCTACATCTTCATCCTTAGCATTTGCTTGAATCTGAAGAGCAAGGGCTTGGATCTAATCATTCAAAGAAACTGAAGAAGCTTGACCTGCATTTTGCAAATTCTGAACTTCGCATCCTAGAGCATATATCTGACCCCGCATTTCCAAGAGAACATCAAGAATTCTGCGAAAATCTGCTGAATTATCGATGCATTCGCTTCGCACGATCAGATGGAGTAAAGGCAGACGATGGCAAATCAGCATAGTTACGCAGATTGGGCGATGAAACATCATGTCCCTCCTCAGGAAATTGAGAGGCATAAATGTCCTCTAGATTTGCTGGAGAGCGACTGACTCCTTCACTGGTAACAGGATATGAGGACATATATCTTTTTTCTCGGTCTCCCCCTGCTTCCATGCCTTCAGGTGGAGAAGAGTGTTCCTCATGCTCTCCTTTCTCTTGATCTCCTTTCTCTCCTTTCTCCTCTTCTTCTTCTGCTTCAATTCTTTCCTCCTCAGCATCTTTTTCTTTTTCTTCTCTCTCCTCTGTTTCTTTCTCCTCTGCTTCTTTCTCCTCTGCTTCCAAATCTTCTCATTCTCCAGTCCTTTGTTCTGAGTCTTTCTCTTGATGTTCCGTTGATTCTGGAATAGAACGACTCAGGTTCTTCAATGCCATAGCAGAAATGGTGATGTCATCCTCATCATCTTCATCCTCAACGATGAGAGCTCTTCTTTTCTTGGATGAAGCAACCATGGGCTCCTTCCCTTTTCTTTTTGCTGCAGAAGAAATTTGATGAGGTTTGGCAGGGGTTGTCTTCTTGAATTTCTCCAATACCTTGTTAAGTTCCTTCAGACGCATTTTAGACACCATTTTCAGTCCTACCACCATGTGATCACAAGATCGAACACAGAGAATTCGTGGAGGCTGAACATTCAAATATCTAAATAACTTCGTCATAAGAGCTGGATAAGGAAGTTGACCCATGCCCTTCACCACTGCTCTATACATGTGAAACAAAATAGTGTGAGGAAGAGAAAACTTTTTCTCAGCATTGATGGCATACATCAACTTTGCCTCTGAATTTGAAACATCAGTTTTTGAAGTAGACTTTGGCCTGAGGCAATTAATCACAATCTTGTGAAGTAGAATGTTGAACGCACGCATCCTTGAGTAGGAAATCCTTCCCTCTGTCCTTCTATCCTCAACAAGTTCCAATGTGGCGCGAGCAATAGACACATTGATAGGTTGATATCTCCCTCTCTCAACCCCAATCACATCAGCCAACATATCTACATCTACCACATAATCCTGATCTTGGACACTAAAAGAAAATCTATTCGCATCCAGGAAACTGAGATTCGAATAGAAGTATGCAATGAGTTCAGCACAGGCTTCTGTAGGTTCAAAACAAAACTGCTCAAGTTGAAGAAGACTGAATTTTTCTCTCAAATTGACATTCACAGAGTCAAGGAAATCAAAATCTACACTTCTAGGGTTTATCACCCCACGCTTCAACAACTTAGTGTAGAGATGCTTGTGTTCTTCTGAACGGAACAACTCTATCCTTTTGCTCCGAATACTTGCTGCAACACCCATTCTTGGTTGAAACCGACTGTACAACTTGTCATCATCATTTCCGTCTGGCTGATTCACTCCTCCAACACGCGGATCACTTGGGATATTTGCAAGGGTTTCTTCTGCCAACCCCTTAGGGGCAATTCCCAACCGCTCCATATTTTTTAAAAAGATATACTCATTACCATACCCTTTGTCCTTGAGAAACTCATCGATGTAGTTCAATGGAATACCGGTCCTCTTTAAAGCACGATAAAACTTATAAATAAAAGAGGGCTTTTGGATTCTTACAGGATCTGCACCTTCGACGATTTCTTCCTCTTCTCAATGACCGACATCCTATGGGCTAGATGGTGGAGAATGACCCTGCTGAGAATGTTGTGGGCTTTGCTGCTGACTGGGAGACTCTTCTTCCTCGATGAGATTAAAGTGAGTAGGCCCCTCACTCATTTTCTGCGGTCCCCTGTTTGCGATTCTCGAAGACTTCCTTTGAGACGACATCTTTCACAGTTTTCGGAAGATTCCAAACTTGTTTTTCCCAAGAAAGATGACAACTTTTTCGAAGATTAAACAAGAGAAGAAGACACAAGTGGAAGATCGATACTTTTTAGGGTTTTTGGAGTAAAACGAAGAGAAACCGTTTGTATATAGGACAGTGAAAGAGAGGCATACCAAGCGTCATAAAAGAAAATAAAAAGATGCTTTTTAAAAAATAACTGCCTTTTTCAAAAATTAGATAACTGCCATTTAAGATTAACTTCATTTTCGAAAAAGAAAGATTGCGATAATCACTAAATAATGAAAAATAATCAATTAAGGATAGATGAACATACCTTTTCGAGATTTATTCTGAGAAAGAATAAAATAACTTACAGTCAAAAATTTTGTTTGTCTGAGTCTGAGAGTCTCTAGACTTTAACTTCTTTAAACTTCAAGATGTTGAGTCTGGAACGAATAACTTCAAATTGATTTTTCTCCAAAGGCTTTGTAAAAATATCCGCCAGTTGATTTTTTAAGTCAACGAACTGAATCGAAACTTCTCCATTCTGAACATGATCTCTAATGAAGTGATGTCGAATCTCTATATGCTTTGCTCTTTAGTGAAGAATTTGATTCTTGGTTAGATTGATTGCTCTGGTGTTGTCACAGTTAATTTCCGTGCATGAATCTTTAATTCCAAAATCTCTTAGCTGTTGTTTTATCCACAGAATTTGTGAACAACAACTTCCAAGAGCTACATACTCCGCTTCTGCTGTAGAAAGAGCTACTGTATTTTGCTTCCTTGAAAACCAATACACTGTCCTGCTTCCAAGTAGTTGATAGGTACCCGATGTGCTCTTTCTATCAACTCTGCAACCGCTAGGTCTGCGTCTAAGTATCCAAGAAGAGTAAAGTCTCCCTTTTTAGGATACCAAAAACAAAGACTTGAAGTTGAAGCAATGTATTTGATAATACGCTTTGCAGCACTTAGATGAGATTCTTTAGGGTCTGCTTGAAATCTAGCATAAATGTAAACACTAAACAAAATGTCAGGTCTAGAAGCAGTAAGATAAAGAAGTGAACCAATGATACTCCTGTATAGCTTCTGGTCAACTTTCTTTCCTTCTTCATCTTTGTCTATCTTCAAAGAACTTGACATTGGTATATCAATCC
Source organism: Eucalyptus decipiens (assembly GCA_014182575.1). NCBI lineage: Eukaryota > Viridiplantae > Streptophyta > Magnoliopsida > Myrtales > Myrtaceae > Eucalyptus > Eucalyptus decipiens. The sequence goes on along the minus strand of CM024611.1, from coordinate 41,886,948 downwards.
TTTTGCAATTTTCCCAGTCCAACTTTTTGACAAGATCATTAGCATATTTTTCTTGATGAATAAAAGTCCATTCCTTCAATTGTTTCACTTGAAGTCCAAGAAAGAAGGTTAGCTCACCCATCATGCTCATTTCAAATTCATCATGCATAGACTTAGAGAATTTCTTGCACAAACTTTTATTAGAGGATCCAAAAATAATATCATCAACATATATTTGAACAAGCAGAAAACTGTTGTTTTCTCTTTTGATAAACAGAGTAGTGTCTACTTTACCTTTTACATATACGTTTTGAATTAAAAACTTACTCAGCTTGTCGTACTAAGCTCGAGGTGCTTGTTTTAAACCATATAAGGCCTTTTTCAGCCTAAATACTGAGTCTGGTTTCCTTGGGTCTTTAAACCTAGGTGGTTGTTCCACATAGACTTCCTCATGAATGAATCCATTCAGGAAAGCGCTTTTGACGTCCATTCGGAATAATCTGAAATTCTTATAACAAGCAAAAGCAAGTAATAATCGAATTGCTTCTAATCTTGCTACTGGTGCGTAAGTCTCGTCATAGTCTATCCCTTCTTCTTGCGTATATTCCTTGGCCATGAGTCTTGCTTTGTTTCTTACGACCTTTCCTTTCTCATCCATCTTGTTCTTGAAAACCCATTTAGCTCCAATAATAGATTTACCTTTAGGTTTAGGAGTCAACTCCCAAACATCATTAATGCTGAATTGCCTGAGTTTTTTTTGCATAGCTTCAATCTAGCTTTCATCAGATAAAGCTTATTCTATGCTTTTGGGTTCTATTTCAGAGACAAGAGCCACAGCACTAGATTCTTCGCGCCTTTTGGATCTTGTGCGAATTCATTCATTAATGTCGCCAATAATGAGATCTTTGGAATGACTGGACTTATGCTTCCAGTTGCTGGTTGATTTGTCAGGTTGATGATCTCTTTCTTCATTTGAATCTTCAACAATCATTTGTTGCTGGTCTTTAGAAGTCTGAGCTGCTTCTTGAGATTTAGACTTTGTAGAGTCTAGAGCAGGTTCAGATTCTTCAAGATGAGTCTGAATAAATTCATTTTGAATAGAATCTTGGAATTTGACATTCATTGATTCCTCCACAGATTGAGTCTTTTTGTTGTAGACTCTGTAGGCTTTGCTTGAGGTTGAATATCCAAGGAATATGCCTCCATCTGACTTTTCTTCAAACTTGCCAACTTGATCATTTGCATTTTTCAATATAAAGCATTTACATCCAAACACATGAAAATATGGAACAATAGGCTTCTTTTCTTTGAATAACTCATAGGGGGTTTTTTCCAGAATAGGCCTTAGAAAAACTCTATTAATAATGTAACATGCTGTAGAAATTGCTTCAGCCCAAAATCGTAAAGAGATGTTACTTTCAATTAAAAGAGTTCTAGCCATTTCTTGAAGCGACCTATTCTTTCTTTCCATAACTCCATTTTGCTCTGGAGTATATGGAGAGAACACATGCTGAAAACCAGATTCATCATAGAATTTTGTAAAATCTTGATTTTCAAATTTGCCTCCATGGTCTGTTCTTATTCTTGAAATAACATACCTTTTTTTCATTTTGAACCTTTTTAGCAAACTTTTCAAAGTAAGAAAATGTTTCAGACTTACTTGTCAGGAATTATACCCAAGTAAATCATGAGTAGTCATCCACAATTACTAGGCAATATTTCTTACCTCCAATACTGAGTTCGGTTGGTCCAAAGAGATCCATATGCGAAGGCTGCGGTACACTGTTAGTGGAAACTTGATTTATTGGTTTAAAGGAATTTCTTACCTGTTTTCCCAATATGCATGGTGTACATAGATCAGACTTTTGGTATGATAAATTGGGTAGACCACGAACAAGCTTCTTTGCTTGGCTATCTGCTTCATATTGATGTGCCCAAGCTTTCTGTGCCATAAGTTCGCTTCATCTTGAATTGAGATCAGACATTGCGATTCATCTGGTTTCACATCCAAGAGGTAGATGTTTCCATGTCTTCGACCCATGAATGACTGAGTAGAATCTTTACTAGTTCCTGAACATATTCCCTCTTGAAAGCTGATTTTGAAACCGGTATCACACAGCTGACTGATACTGAGCAGATTGTAATTGAGTCCTTCCACTAAAGAAACATTGCTTATTGTGAGATTTCCAATCTTTACAGTTTCAAATCCCACAATTCTTCATTTGTTGTTTCCTCCAAATGAGACTTTTCCACCATTTACTTGAACGAGTTTTATGAAGCAATTTGAATCTCCTGTCATATATCTTGAGCATCCACTATCCAGATACCATTTTACCTTCTTTTTTTTTTTTATAGTGATCTACATTTAAAAAAAAGACTCAAGCTTTCTTTGGTACCCATATTTTCTTGGGCCCATTGTTGTTAGTATGATATGCGGTTTTTGCCCATTCTTTCTTAACAGGTTTCCAAACCATAGAACATTCTTTTTCAAAATGATTTGCACTGTTGCATTTTGAACATCTGAGAGCATTGCGACATACTGGTTTTACAAAAACCTTTTTGAAATGATTTTTGTAAGCATTTCTTGTGGGTCTTTGCTTAATTTTTTCCTTTACTTTAGGAAAATCAATTAAAGGAATGGTTTCTCATTGTCATTCCCGGACTGATTTATTGAAATAAGGTCTTTGTACTGAAAGAATTTTCTCAAGTTTCTCAGATCCTATAGAAAATCTTTTGGAAACATTTGATATGTCATTTTTTAAAAATGCATTTTCTTTCGAAAGATTGTCTTCACTTTCTTTGAGAGTAGAAACATTCATGTCTAAACATTTCAACTTTTCTTTCAAAATATTTTCCTGTTGTTTTAGTGCAATGTTTTCCTTTTTAAGTTCGGAAATCCTATTAAGAGAAGTCTTAAGGCTAAAACACAACTCATCAATTTATTTAGAAACTTTAATAGGGATTTTGAAGTTACTCACCTTAAATTCACTGTCTAAATCTGAGTCTGTCTCGGAGTTTGAATTTGAATCCGATTGTGCCATCAAACATATATTGGCATAATCATCATCACTTTCTTCACACTCTGTATCACTCCGTGGTTTTACGCTTTAAGAGCCTTTCGATACTTTTCAGCTTTTCCTTTCTTCTTCCTTAGAAGAGGACAGTTGGGTCTGATGTGTCCCTTTTTTTTACATTCAAAGCAGACTACATCTTTGTTTGATTCATCATCCTCAACAGACTTAGTTTGTTGCTTTTGAAAACTCTGTTTCTTTGGATTGAATCTTCTTCCTTTTCTCGTTCAGCTTTCGAATCTTCTTATCATGAGAGCAAGCTCCTCATCATCCATATCGTCTTCAGAATCTGTAACATCAAAATCATCATTGGATTTTAATGCAATGGATTTCTTACCTTTAGGATCTTCACCTTCATTGATTCGTTCCACTTCATAAGACTGAAGAGTCCCAACCAACTCATCGACAGATAGTGGCATAATTCTTTGTGTCTCTATTATTGAGGTCTTTATGTGATTCCAATCCTTGGAGAGTCCACGCAATAGCTTGTTTACCTTCATAGGATTAGAAATTGGTTGACATTGATTTTCAAGACCATTCACGATTTCTGTAAAACGACTAAACATGTCAGTTATAGATTCTCCCGATTTCATTTTGAAGGCTTCGTATTGATCGGGGAAAATGTTGATTCTGGTCTCTTTCACTCGGTCTGTTCCTTCATAGGTAATATGTAATCTATCCCGGACTTCTTTTGCTGTAACACAAGAAGATATTCTGTTATATTCAGTAGGTGACAAAGCACAATATAAAGAATAAAGTGCTTTTGCATCAAGAGCTTGTCTCTTGATTATCTCTTCCTGAGTCATTTCACTAGACTCAACAGCTTCTTTTCCTCTTTCTGAGACAGGTGCAGCTTTAAGAATGATTCATTTCTCTACAACGTCCCATTCCAGAGGATCATTTGATCTTCGGAACGCCTTCATTTTGTTTTTCCATATGTTATATTCCTTTCCATCAAAGTAAGGCGGTCTAGTATTGCTTTGTCCTTTTACCAGTCCTGGAGCTAACATACTAGCCATGGATCTTTAACTCTGAAGTAAAACACTTCAAATAAAGTGAGTACACAAGCTCTAATACCAATTGAGATAGCTAGTATAAGCACCTACAGGGGGGTGAATAGGTGACAAAAATAATTTCTCGAGATAAGAGAGCAATACTAAGCAGACAATAGAAATGAAGTTCTTCTTTGGTTAACAAAACGAATTATGATCAAAGTAAAGCAGAGAGTAGGGAAGAGAAATGAACACAAGGTTTATAGTGGTTCAGCTTATCTCAAGCCTACGTCCACTCTTCCGCACTGACAGTCCACCGGCTGGATTTCACTATGAACAAAAGAGATGTTACAGCAATGTTCTCCTTGATTCCACAGTGTAGTTATTCTACCACACTTCCTCAAGGTTTCTCACGAATATAGACTCTCTTTTGCGTACAAGATTTCTCTCAGCAAGTGAATTGACTAAGAACAAGGAGCTTCAGACTTTGGAATTCTTCTATCGTGCACCCTCTCGAACAACTGGAACATCTTCATTTTTATACTCCTTTATGCTATCATACCCGTTGGCACATATCAAAGGAATTCCTCCAATCTACCTGTTGGACGGAATCAATTAGAAAGATCATTTGAGCTATTTAAGGAACATGTCGATAGCCCATCAATCATGTTCGCCCATATAATCAAGATCTCGGTTTCCATAAGTAGAACCTTCCAAGTATACTTTGCCAATCATCGGATCATTAATCAATCTTGATTCGAATAAAAGATTCCGTTATGTCATATCCAGCCAAGAGATCTTCTCCAGTTGATAAGGTCAAATCATTAACAAAACACCTAGTTCTGGATAACCTTTCTTCAACGGATTAGAAATTGTCAATGAGGATAGATTTTGAGTCTTGAGTCTGGTAGTCCGGAGGTCTTCAGATTTTAAATAGTAGAGTCTGCAAATTTTCAGACTAGACTGATGGAAACGTTTTGTCAGCTTCAAAACACTCCACGAAGATTTCTCCAACAAGCTGGACATTTGAAGAAAGGTGGAAAAAAAAATAAAGAATAAAGAAAGAAAGGGAAAAAGTTGGATGGAAGCAACCAACGTGAGCTGCATTCGGTGGACTCCCACGAGTGGAAAATAATAGGAAGGAGAGAGGAAAATGCTTGGAAACTGCCACTACAAATTTCCATATGCTTTTAGCCTATTTTTCCATGGAATTTTGGCTCACCCATCACTATCATATACCCCACAACCTTTCCTATACTTATCTCCACCAAATGAAATGAAGATTGAAGTGAAATTTATGGGGGCATGCCCTCTTACGAATTTTCCTTTCTTGTTGAGACTTTTCCTCATTTCCTATTTACCAAATTAACACTTAAGTTAATAGGGTCAAGTCCCCTAGTAGTCACTTATAAATCCTCTCTAATTACTCCACATTGAAGGTCCTAAAATCCTATTTAATAAGTGGCATTTTCCTTGTTCTTTAAAAAAAAAAAGAAAAAGAATGCTACACTATATCTTTCTCTAATTAGTCCCGTCGTCAATAATTCTTGGAAAGATGCAACAACGTCCCTGGGATTAATTGTGACACATTAATGTTCTCAATTTTCTGAAATCAGAATAAACTGTACGGTTAAATTCAATCAAACGTGATTTCAGTGCAACCAAAACTATTGGGTAATTTTTGGGAATTTTCGATAAAATTGACCCATGGCTGATTATTTTCAAACTACAATGTGCATCTCTGATCCATTAGTGACCCTCAATTTTTGTGCGAAGCTCAAGCTTTCAAATACAAGCACAGGGTACCAAAACGATAGAAAAATTGATTTAGTGTCGATAAACAAAAATTTTGTAATTAAATGGAATCATTCATGCCCAATTACATATTTCAATTGCATCGACCTATTTCCGATCCTTCATAGATTTTCGATTGTGTCGCAATGATCCTTTTAGACTAACACGGTCGAGCAGTCGATTTATGGTCGAATTTTTAAGCCGGTTGCATTAAAATCCCTTAAAAGCTTCCTCAACTAGTCTATTTATTTTGCTAGTGATCAGCTCGGAGAATAGCGCTATGGACACGTCGACGAAAAACCCAATTTATTCAATTAAAAGTAGAAGTAGAAAATCAGACTATCACACAAACAGTCGTTTCCTGATCGAATTCTCAAGTCTAATACATTAGAATTCTTTAATGGCTTCACCCGATAGACTAGTTATCCCATGAGTGATCAGTTCAGGGAAAAGAACTATAAGCACGTTGATAAAATGCACAACTATTTCGATCGAAATCAGAACCTGAAATTCAGGATGTCACAATGTTCGCCCATACAATCAAGATCTTAGTTTTCATAAGTATATTATTTCCAAATTTACTTGTCTTCCGAAAAGATTTGATGTATCTAAATTAATTCCAATTAAGATAACCAATCTCGTATGTGTGATTTCCATCCAATAGGCCATAAATAACCTATATGAACCGAACCCTTGAAGAAAGAAAGATAATCCCTTATCTGGATAAGTCTTTATCCTTCACTTGCGTTCAATTTGAAATTTGTTAGAGTGGACAGATTTCTGATGTAGAACAAACTTTGATACTAAAATCTGGCAGTCTTTAGACTTTGACACTGAAGTCTGGAAATCTCCATAATAGACTTTGGACAAAACTTTAAAACATCAAAGGATTTTTCTCCAACACAATTAAGTCCTAAAACTTTCAAAAAGTGCAATCAAGTTCTAAAACTTATCAAAGTGGTTCAATCTAAGTCCTTCTATTGATTGCATTTTTTGAAAATTTTAGGACTTAGTTGCACTTTCGAGACAGGTTTTAGGACTTTATTAAACGTTTTAAAAGTTTTAGGACTTAATTGAATTTTCGCGACAAGTTTTAGGACTTAATTACACTTTTTGAAAGTTTTATGACTCAATTGCATTTTCATGATAAGTTTTAGGACTTCTAATACACTTATTTGCCCCCCCTTTTTTTTTACTTTTTTTAAATGATTTCCTTGTTGTTTTCTCTACTAGACAATGCTCAAATATGGACAAATCAATTTTTTTTTAATGTTACCCAACAAGTGCTTTTTGGCTAGTTTATTCATACGTTGTTGGTTAATATGACCAAGTATAGCATGTCATATATTCACATCATTATCATATGAATTAGAAGATGTGAAGAGGGAATAACAAACTATAACATTATCATAGTCAACGTCCAATGCAATAAAACCATTCAGAAAATAACTACAACCATAGTAATTTGTATCCAAATACAAATCCATATAATTATTATGGAAGTTTAAACTAAAACCAAGTTTAATGAACATTAACACAACCACTAAATTACAATAAATCTTCGGAGCATATAATACATAATGTACGAACCAAGTACGTCCACCATACATATTTAATTGTTGGGTGCTAATTCATTTTACTTCAACTTTAGAGTTGTTTCCTATATTAATTCATTTTGTTCCAATAAATACTCATCGGAATTCCACGAAAGATTATTTATCCTTCGCTATATGGTCTATTGCTCTTAAATCTATAGTCCACGAAGGATTAGATATAGTTAATAATACATAATTTGATACATAAGCAAAGTTCTCAAGCATACAATGAGTGTTTACCTTCTTTGGCTAACGACAGTCGCATAGTGATCCTTTTGACCATAGTTGTAACACTTTACTATTAAAATTCTCTTCACTTAAGGACGTTTTCCTCTCTTACGTTGGTTAACTCTTAGTTTCTTGTTTGAATAACTTAATCCCTTGTATTTTTACCTTTTGAACGAATCAATACGCTTGCGCTTGGAGCTTGAAGCTCCTTCTGAGCTAAAACAACACAACAAATATCTATTTCCCGCTCAAACGCCATAAGGCAATCCTCTACTAGCTCAATGTAGTGTATAGCATCCTCAAGTTCTTCCATAACTAAGTTAAGAGCTTTTAGTGCTTATTACTTTTCTAACATATATTGAATTTTCATATTCAATATCTCATAATTATCGCCATTTAATTTCTCTCCTTTGTTCAACTCAATGACTATGCTCTTAGTTGCCAAAGCTATTGGTTCTGGACATATTAAATATACATGCACAAATTATTAATGCCTATCATTTATGCATCTATTTTACAAGAATTAATCATATTAATGAATAATTTTAAATAATGTTTGAGAATCAAAATGTTGCTATTGTTTCCAATCATCATCCAAAAATCCTCACTCGAAATTATTATAATATAATTACTTATGCAAAAATAACATCACCAAAGTCACTAAAACTTTATTGAACTTCTCACAAATAATTATAAATTAATATAATATTTTACAACAGTAGATAATACTAAACTTTCATCAACTAAGCATGCCATTTACATGAACTCGACAGTTGAAGTCTTTGTTGCCTTAATTCTATAGTATTATTTCACAAAAGCTACTACAAGCTTTTTATAACCCGAAACCACATTGACCTCCCAAAAATGATCTAACACTACTTATCATTCTGATGAAAGAGTGTTCATTAGAGCTAACACCTACTGAAAATTTAGTATAAGATAACCATTTCAGATGATCCATTGTATTATCTGGTTGACCATAGTCATGTGTGACACTACATCACCGTCATTCCACCAATAATTAGCTAATTCTATTTTTAGCCCTTTAAGTCTCGCTTTCTGTTCATCTATTCTTGTGAATATAGGCATGTGTATAGAATGCATTATTGTTATTGCAACAAATGCTAAACGAAAGGGATTACATATACTCCACAACAAACAAAGTTGAAAAACACGTTTTCCATTTTTTCTTTTGGGAAATAGTCAATGGTCAACATCGACCAACAGTCAATACCGGTCAAGTTTGTCAACGGTAGGTCAACAATCAACATCAATCAATGGATGACCAGGTCAGGTTAACAGGTTAGCTAGGTCTGTGAGGGGCAAAATAGTAAGATTGATAAAAAAAAAGGGCATAATCGTAAAAACAAACAGACGGGCAAAAGAGTAAACTTATGCAGTGCGCGTACCGTGCACGCATCGACGATTGCCGCGTGCATGCAGAGCATGCGCATGCGATTACTGCCCATGTGCCTATGGTTTACCATGCGCACATGCTGCGCACGCATTGACAACTCCGCTCCTTCCAGTCGCATATGGGGGCGCGTCCAGCAACCTCCGATGGTGAGCCACCTGTCGTTTTTCTCGTCTCGACAAAAACTATGACCTTGCACTTTCAAAATTGAGTTTTGACTCACAGATTTTCAAAAAAGACAGGTGAATAGTACACAGGTGTTAAGATTTTCGTGTGACGTTTCTCAAAATTTCGATAAAAAACAAATGATAAATATCAACAATGATCGGGAAACATGAACAACATTACTTTGATACCAATGTTGAAAATGGATGAATTGATACTTGACTGATTGAATACCGAAAACAAACGCAGAAACATGTAACACCAATCAAAATGTGTGACATTCTGATTTTCAAATTTGATTTCGATGAGATGAAATGGGCTTTTCATCGACGCGCCTATAGCATTTTTCTCTGAGTTAGCCACTCACGAGTTAACTAATCTATCAGGCGAAGCCGTTAAAATATTTTAATGCAATAACCTTAAGAATTCGACTCGAAATTGACTGCTCGACCGTGCTAGTCTGCAAGGGTCATTACGTCATTGTCAAAATCGATTAGAGGCTGGTGATAGGTCGATTCGATAAAGATATGTGATTAGTGTGTTGGTGATTCCACCTAATTGCAAAATTTCTGTCGAATGGCACTAGAATGATTTTCCTGTCATTTCCGACCCTGTGTCTGTATTTGAAATCTCAAAATTTTCATGACAATCAAGAGTCGCCAATATATCAAAGATGCACTCTGTGACTTGAAAATAATTAACCACGGGTCAATTGCACGAAAAGTTCCTAAAAGCTATCCGATAGATTAGGGATGCACTAAAATCGCATCAGATTGAAATTAACCGCGAATTTGAACCCAATTTCAAAAATTGAAAGTTCTATCATATCACGATTTATTTTAGGAATGTCGACTCATCCTTTGAAGAATTTTCAGTGAGTCCAGGATTTTTTCGGAAAATCGATTCGGACGATTCAGAAAAGAACAAAAATTCGGATGGGCCAAATCGAAGGGATTTTTGGCTTCCAAACCGAGCTATTTAGGAAAGAGAGCTTGCAAAAATTTTATGGGCTTTCTTCTTCATCAAATTGGACGTCGAATTGAGAAATTTCGTGAAGAAATTAAAATCCAAAAATGAGGAAATTCGGAGCTATGGATAGGGGGCTGCAACATTGGCATCAAATTTGATAGTTTATGGATTTATTTTGCTAGAAAGAATTAGGAGACCATGCTTTAAATGTGTTAGATATTTTAATTTGACTTTTAAGACTTTGGTCCCCTCTCTCTTATCCATTCCCCCTCTCTCCTTCGCACGTTGCTGCTTCCCCTTTTCTTCTTCGTGCGTTTTCTTTTCCCACGATCCCTTCGGTTATGCTTCTCTCTTAATTTCCTCCTTCGAAGGCTGCAACTCAACTTCTCCACCGCAGCACACGTCCTCCACCTCTGCCATCCCACCGAAGCCAAGCCCACGATTCCACCTCCATCTCCCTTGCAGTTGCCACGAAGCCACTCCACCGATCCTTTTTCATCCCCCTCGGTCAACCCAGCAAAATTCTCTCCCCACGGTTGACTCCAACAATGCCTTCACACTAGCTGCCCTTTTGTTCTTCTTGATATAGCTAGTATAAGCACCTAGAGGGGGGGTGAATAGGTATATAAATATTTTTCTCGTTAATTGCACAATATTGGACAGTTAATGGAATTGAGACAATTAGCGATCAAAGTAAGACTGAGATAAGGGAAGAGAAGATTAAACACAAGGTTTATAGTGGTTCGGCTTATTCTAAGCCTACGTCCACTCTTCCGCACTGACAGCCAATTGGCTGGATTCCACTATGAACAAAAGAGGAGTTACACCACAGCTCTTTCCTTGATTCCACAAAGTGTAGATGTTCTACTATACCTCCTCAAGGTCTCTTACAAATATAGACTCTCTTTTGAATACAATGATTCGCTCAAAGAATTTGTCTAAACAACAGGAAGCTTTCAGACTTTGGAATTTTTCTATCGCGCACTTGCTCAACAACTAATACGTCTTCTTTATATACTCCTTCATGCCATCATACCCGTTGGCACTTACCAAAGGAATTCCTCCAATCTACCCGTTGGACGGAATCAATCAAGAAGATTAATTAAGCTATTAAAGGAACGTGTCGATAGCCCATCAATCCCGCTCGCCCATACAATCGGGATCTCGGTTTCCATAAGTAAAACCTTCCAAGAATATCCAGACAATCATCGGATCTTCAATTATCGAGTCAATCTCGATCAATCAAGGATTCCGTTATGTCTTCTCCAGCCACGAGGTCTTCTCCAGTTGATAAGGTCATTCCCTTAACGAATCATCCAGATCTGGATAACCATTCTTCAACGGATTAGAGACTGTCAATGAGGATAGACTTTGAGTCTTGAGTCTGGCTGTCCGGAGGTCTTCAGACTTTAAATAGAAGAGTCTGCAAAACCTTCAGACTAGACTGAAAGAAACGTTTTGTCAACTTCAAAATACTTCAAGAAGATTTCTCCAACAATCTCCCCCTTTTTGATGGTGACAAAACTTTCCTGCAGATTTGGACAACATTGACCTGCAAAACATATCTCAAACATATGTGCATATCTTATAGAGACAAATGGCTAACTCTAAAATCTGCAACCACAGAAAATAGATTAGTCTCGAATATGATAAACTATCCATAAGATATTAATAGCAGTCAATAGCAATAATCCAAATTCAAATCCCCAGACAGAAACACACAAAGTTTAAATCCAAATCAAACAAACCAACCAAAAAAGATAAGTTGTTCAAAAGTAAAAGTTTAAAAGTTGTTGTTCAAATCTCTTGCATCTCTCCCCCTTTTTGTCAGCATTGAAAGGGTTGAGATGAAAATGGAATGAAGTCAAGATTTCTTGGGAACACGAACAAGCTAGAAATCTTCCATTGACTAAACCATCCCTTCCAGCCTTTTCAAGTCTTCCTTCAGTTGAGCAATCTCCTCACCCTTGGCATTGGCCCGAATTTGAATAGATAGGGCTTGGATCTGATCTTGTAAGGACACTGAAGAAGCTTGACCAGCATTCTGCAAATTTTGAACCTCGCATCCCAAGGCATAAATTTGACCACGCATCTCCAAGAGAACATCGAGAATTCTGCGAAAATCCCCTGTGTTATCAGTCTGCGTACTAGCTTCAAAGACGTTCGCGAGATGATGGCATGTCTGAATAATCTCGCAGGTTTGGCGTTGAAACTTCATGATCTTCTTTCGGAAATTGAGAGGCATAAACATCCTCCTGGTCTGCAGGGAGAACGACGACTCCTTCACTCATGTCAGGATGTGAGGACTTCTCTCCTTTCTATTGATCTCCCCCTTGTTTTCATGCCTACAAGTGGAGAGGATTGTTCCTCAAGTTCTCCTTCTTCTCTTCTTTCATTTCCAGATTGTTCCTCCTCTGCTTCGCCAACTTCTCTTTCTTCTTCTTTTTCTCCTTCTTCTCCTTCTTTTCTTTCTTCTCTTCTTTCTTCTTCTTCTCTTGCTTGATCTTCTTTCTCCTTCTCTTCTACATTTCTTTCTTCTTGACTTTCTCCTTCTCTTCTTTCTGTCTCTTGCTGATCTGTTGAGTCTGGAACAGAACGACTTAGCCTTTTCAAAGCTATTGCCGAAATGGTAAGATCATCATCTTCTTCTTCGTCCACAATAAGAGCTCTTCTTTTCTGCTTTGAAGCAATCAAGGGCTCCTTTCCTTTTCTTTTTGAAGAAGAGGTTTGATGAGATCTGACTGGAGTCTTCTCCTTGAATTTCTCCAACTCCTTGTTCAGTTCCTTCAAACGCGTTTTGGTCACCATCTTCAGTCCTACCACCATATGATCGCACGATCGAACACAAAATATTTGCGGAGGCTGAATATTGAGATGTCTGAACAACTTTGTCACAAGGCTTGGATAAGGTAGTTGACCTCTGTCCTTCATCATCGCTCTATACATGTGGAACATGATAGTATGAGGAAGAGAAAACCTTTTTCCAGTGAGGATGGCATACATCAATTTTGCCTCTGAACTTGAAACATCAGTCTTCGAGGTTGATTTTGGCCGGAGGCAATTGATCACTATCTTGTGAAGCAAGATATTGAATGCATTCATCCTTAGGTAGGTGATCTTCTCATCCGTTCTCCTATCCTTCACAAGTTCCAGAGTGGCCCGAGCAATAGAAACTTTGATCGGCTGATATCTCCCTCTTTCAACTCCTAACACATCTGCCAAAGATATTCATATCCACAACATAGTCTTGATCTTTGACACTGAAAGAAAATCTATTCGCATCCAAAAAACTAAGATTCGAATAGAAGTATGCAGTCAGTTCAGAATATGCCTCAGTAGAATCGGAGCAGAACGTCTCGAGTTGAAGGTAACTGAATTTCTCCCTCAAGTTCACCTTCACAGCATCCAGAAAATCAAAGTCCACACTTCTAGGGTTTATAACCCCACGCTTCAGCAATTTCAAGTACAAATCCTCTTGTTCCTTCGATCGGACACTTCTCCCCTTTTTCCTCGACTGTTAACCGCAACACCCATTTTTGGCTGAAATTGACTGTACAACTTGTCATCATCATTTCCATCTACAGGATTCGGTCCCCAGTCATGAGGATCACTTGGGATATTCGCAAGAGATTCCTCAGCCACCCCTTGTCGAGCAATTCCCAATCTTTCCATTCTTCGCAAAAATTGGTATTCGTTCCTATAACCTTTATCTTTAAGAAAAGAGTCGACATAGTTCAAGGGAGTACCTATTCCTTTCAAAGCGCGATACAGCTTATAAATAAAGGCAGACGTTTGAATTCTCACTGGATCTGCATCCTCAATGATTTCTTCCTCTTGTTGATGATCAACGCCTTGAGGACTAGATGGATGACGCTGCTGAGAATGTTGTGGGCTCGGTTGCTGTTAAGGAGAAGCTTCTTCTTCAGTAAGATCGAAGTGCGTAGGCCCCTCATTCAATCTTCGTGGTCCCCTCGTTAACGATTCTCGATGACTTTCTCGAGGACGACATTCTTCTCGCTTTTGGAAGATTCCTTGCTTGACTTTTCTCAAGAAAGATGAAAACTTTTTCAAGGATTAAACAAGGGTGAAAAGAGAATGGAGGATTAATGCTTTCTAGGGTTTTCGAGAGTAAAGCGAAGAGGAACAAAACAGAGCACTATCGAATAAAAGGAGAGGTAAACGAACCGTCACAAAGGAAGGTAAAAAGATGCCTTTTAAAAAATAACTACCCCTTTTTCCGTGAAGATATTCATTTGAAAAAAATAACTTCTTTTTCGAAAAAGGAAACGATGCAATAATTACGTCGATTGAAGATAGCAATAAAACACGGTTGGCAATCGTACCTTTTCAAGATAAAATTCAAGAGAGAGAGAGAAAGACTAACTTACAGTCTGACGATCGTACCAAGACTAACTTACAGTTAAGGTCTTACATCTCTGAGTCTGAGGGTCTTTAGACTTTGATCTCCTCAAACCTTAAAATGTTGAGTCTGGAGCGAATCGATTCAAATTGATTTTTCTCTAGAGGCTTCGTGAATATATCTGCCAACTGATTCTTTGTATCAACATATAGAATTGAAACATCTCCATTCTGAACGTGATCTCTGATGAAGTGATGTCGAATTTCTATATGCTTTGCTCTTGAGTGAAGAATTGGATTTTTTTGGTAAGATTGATAGCACTGGTGTTGTCGCAATTTATCTCAGTGCATGAATCTTCAATTCCAAAGTCTCTTAGTTGTTGCTTTATCCATAGAATTTGTGAACAGCAACTTCCAAGAGCTACATACTCGCCTGCTTTGTAGAGAGAGCTACCGTACTCTGTTTTCTTGAAGACCAAGACACCGTCCCCGCCTCCAAGTAGTTGACAGTACCCGAGGTGCTCTTTCTATCAACTCGCAACCAGACTAAATCTGCGTCCGAGTATCCAAGAAGAGTAAAGTCTCCCTCTTTAGGATACCATAGGCCGATGCTTGAAGTTGAAGCAATGTATTTGAGAATACGCTTTGCAGCACTTAAATGAGATTCTTTAGGATCTGCTTGAAATCTAGCACAAATGCAAACACTAAACAAAATGTCAGGTCTAGAAGCAATAAGATAAAGAAGTGAGCTAGTGATACTCCTGTATAGCTTTTGATCAACTTTCTTTCCTTCTTCATCTTTGTTTATCTTCAAGGCACTTGACATTGGAATGTCAGTCTTTTTGCAATTGTCCAGTCCAAACTTTTTGACAAGATCATTAGCATATTTTTCTTGACGAATAAAAGTTCCTTCCTTTAGTTGTTTCACTTGAAGTCCAAGAAAGAAGGTTAACTCACCCATCATGCTCATTTCAAACTCTTCCCGCATAGTCTTAGAGAATTTCTTGCACGAGACTTTCATTAGGAGATCCGAATATGATATCATCAACATATATTTGAACTAGAATAAAACTTTTGCTTTCCTTTTTGATAAATAGAGTAGTGTCTACTTTACCTTTCACGAAATTGTTTTGAATTAAGAACTTACTCAGCTGTCATACCAAGCTCGAGGTGCTTGTTTCAAGCCATATAAGGCCTTTTTGAGTCTCGAATACTAAGTCCGGTTTCTTTGGGTCTTCAAACCCGGTGGTTGTTCCACATAAACTTCCTCATGGATGAATCCATTTAGAAAAGCACTTTTGACGTCCATTTGGAATAACCTGAAATTTTTGTAACAAGCAAATGCAAGTAATAAACGAATTGCTTCTAACCTTGCTACAGGTGCGTAAGTCTCGTCATAGTCGATCCCTTCTTCTTGCGTGTAACCCTTGGCCACGAGTCTTGCTTTGTTTCTCAAGATTTTTCATTTTTCGTCCATCTTGTTTTTGAAAACCCATTTTGCTCCAACAACAGATTTACCTTTAGGTTTAGGAGATAATTCCCAGACATCATTGATACTGAATTGCCTGAGTTCTTCTTGCATAGCTTCAATCCAAATTTCATCGATAAAGCTTCTTCTATGCTCTTGGGTTCTATTTCAGAAATAAGAGCCATAGCACTAGATTCTTCACGCCTTTTGGATCTTGTACGAATTCCTTCATTGATGTCGCCAATGATAAGATCTTTGGGATGACTGGACTTATGTTTCCAGTTGCTGAATAATTTGTCAGATTGATGATCACTTTCTTCGCTTGATTCTTCAACAATCACTTCTTCGCCGATCCTTCAAAGTCTCGAGCCGCTTCTTGAGATTTAGACTTTGTAGGATCTCGGGAGCATTCGCATTCCTCAATATGACTCTCGAGTAGATTCATTTTGAATGGAATCTTGGAATTTGACATTCATTGATTCTTCCACTTTTAGAGACTTCTTGTTGTAGACTCGAATCCTTTGCTAGAGGTTGAATAACCAAGGAAGATGCCTTCATCGACTTTTCTTCAAACTTACCAACTCGATCATTTGCATTTTTCAGTATGAAACATTTGCATCCAAATACATGGAAATATGAAACAATAGGCTTCTTTTCTTTAAAAAGTTCATAGGGGTTTTTTCTAGAATAGGTCTTAGAAAAACTCTATTGATAATATAACATGATGTTGAAACGACTTGAGCCCAAAATTGTAAAGAGATATTACTTTCAATTAAAAGAGTTCTAGCCATTTCTTGAAGAGATCTATTCTTCCTTTCCACAACTCCGTTTTGCTCTGGAGTATATGGAGAAGAGAATAAATGATGAAAACTAGATTCTTCACAAAATTTGGCAAAATCTTAATTTTCAAATTCTCTTCCATGATCTGTTTTTATTCTTGAAATAACATATCCCTTTTCATTTTGAACCATCTTAGCAAATTTTTCAAAATATGAGAAAGTTTCAGACTTACTTGCTAAGAAATATACCCAAGTATATCGTGAGTAATCATCCACAATTACTAGGCAATATTTCTTACCTCCAATGCTCTGCGTTCTTGTTGGTCCAAAGAGATCCATATGCAAGAGCTGCAGATACGATTAGTAGAAACTTGATTTATTGATTTGAAGGAATTTCTTACCTGTTTTCCCAATATGCATGGTGTACATAGATCAGACTTTTGGTATGATAAATTGGGTAGACCACGAACAAGCTTCTTTCTTTGAGATCTTGGCTATCTCGCTTCATGTTAACATGCCCAAGCTTTCTGTGCCACAAGCTTGCTTCGTCTTGGATTGAGATTAAACATTGTGACTCATCTGGTTTTAAGTCCAAGAGGTAGATATTTCCATGTCTTCGACTTATAAATGACTAAGTAGAGTCTTTACTGATTCCTGAACAAATACCCTCTTGAAAGTTGATCCTAAAACTAGCATCACACAGCTGACTGACACTGAGCAGATTGTAATTGAGCCCTTCAACTAAAGAAACATTGCTTATTATGAGGTTCCCAATCTTTACAGTTCCAAAGGCTACTATTTTTCCTTTGATGTTTCCACCGAATGAAACTTTTCCACCATTCACTTGATTGAGCTTTATGAAGCAATTTGAATCTCCTGTCATGTGTCTCGAGCATCCACTATCCAGGTACCATTTCACCTTTTTCTTGATAGTGACCTGCGTATAAAAAGAGACTCAAACTTTCTTTGGTACCCATATTTTCTTGGGTCCTTTTGAGTTAGTTTGATATACGGTTTTTGCCCAAACTTTATTGACAGGTCTCCATATCATAGGACATTCTTTCTCAAAATGATCTGCACTATTGCATTTTAAACATTTAAGAGCATTGCGACCTCATGGTTTTACAAAGTTCCTTTCAAAATGATTTTTGTAAGCATTTCTTGAAGGTCTTTGTTTGATTCTTTCTTTTACTTTAGGAAAATCGATTAAAGGAATAGTTTCAGCAGTCATTCCTAAACCAGATTTATTGAAATAAGGTCTTTGAACAGAAAGTATTTTTTCAAGTTTTTCGGATCCTAGAGAAAATCTTTTGGAAATATTTGAAATGTCGTTTTTCAAAAATGCATTCTCTTTTAAAAGATTATCTTTGCTTTCATTGATAGAAGAAACATTCTGTCTACGCATTTCACTTTTTCTTCCAAAACATTCTTTTGATGTTTTAAAGCAGAATTTTCCTTTTTGATTTCGGAAATTCTTTTAAGAGAAGTCTTAAGACTAAAACATAATTCATCAATGTATTTTGAAACTTTAACAGGGATTTTGAAGTTACCTCGAATTCACTTTCTGAATCAATCGGAGTTTGATTCTCGAGTCCGATTGTGCCATCGACATATGTTGGCATAATCATCATCACTTTCTTCACATTCTCGTATCACCTCCGTGTCTCTACTTTAAAAGCCTTTTGATACTTTTCAGTTTTTCCTTTCTTCTTTCTCAAAAGAGGACAGTTGAGTCTGATGTGTCCTTTTTTCTTGCATTCGAAGCAAACAACATCTTTGTTTGATTCATCATCCTCAACAGACTTAGCATGTTGCTTTTGAAAACCTTGTTTCCTTGGATTGAATCTTCTTCCTTTTCTGTTCAGCTTTCTGAATCTTCTAATCATGAGAGCAAGCTCCTCATCGTCCATATCGTCTTCAGAATCTGCAACATCATAATCATCATTGGATTTTAATGCAATGGATTTCTTACCTTTAGGGTCTTCTTCTTCATTGATTCGTTCTACTTCATAAGACTGAAGAGTTCCAACCAACTCATCAACGATAGTGGCATGATTCTTTGAGTTTCTCGATTGATGTCTTTATGTGATTCCAATCCTTGGAGAGTCCTCGCAGTAGCTTATTTACTTTCATGGAGTCAGAAACTGGTTGACCTTGATTCTCCAGACCATTTACTATTTCTGTAAAACGACTAAACATATCAGTTATAGATTCTCTCATTTTCATCCTGAAGGCTTCGTATTGACCAAGGAGTATATTGACTCTGGTCTCTTTCACACGATCGGTTCCTTCATAAGTAATGTGTAATCTATCCTAGACTTCTTTGGCTGTATCACAAGAAGATATTCTCATTATATTCAAGAGGTGATAAAGCACAATATAAAGAATAAATTGCTTTTGCATCAAGAGTTTGTCTCTTGATTTTCTCTTCCGACTCATGTCGGGTCTCAACAGTTTCCTTTCCTCTTTCTGAAACAGATGCAGCTTTAGGAATGATTCATTTTTCTACAACGTCCCATTCCAGAGGATCCTTTCATCTTAGGAACGCCTTCATCTTGTTCTTCCATATGTTGTAGTCCTTTCCATCAAAGTAAGGCGGTCTCGTGTTGCTTTGCCCTTCTACCAGTCCTGGAGCCAACATACTAGCCATGGATCTTTTACTCTGAAGTAAAACACTTCAAACAAAGTAAGCACACGAGCTCTGATACCAATTGATATAGCTAGTATAAGCACCTAGAGGGGGGTGAATAGGTATATAAATATTTTTCTCGTTAATCGCACAATATTGGACAGTTAATGGAATTGAGACAATCGGCGATCAAAGTAAGACGAGATAAGGGAAGAGAAGATTAAACACAAGGTTTATAGTGGTTCGGCTTATTCTAAGCCTACGTCCACTCTTCCGCACCGATTGACCAATTGGCTGGATTCCACTATGAACAAAAGAGGAGTTACACCACAGCTCTTCCTTGATTCCACAGTGTAGATGTTCTACTATACCTCCTCAAGGTCTCTTACAAATATAGACTCTCTTTTGAATACAATGATTCACTCAATGAATTTGTCTAAACAACAGGAAGCTTTCGGACTTTGGAATTTTTCTATCGGGCACTTGCTCAACAACTAATACGTCTTCTTTATATACTCCTTCATGCCATCATACCCGTTGGCACTTACCAAAGGAATTCCTCCAACCTACCCGTTGGATGGAATCAATCAAGAAGATTAATTAAGCTATTAAAGGAATGTGTCGATAGCCCATCAATCCTGCTCGCCCATACAATCAGGATCTCGGTTTCCATAAGTAAAACCTTCCAAGAATATCCAGACAATCATCAGATCTTCAATCATCGAGTCAATCTCGATCAATCAAGGATTCGATTATGTCTTCTCCAGCCACGAGGTCTTCTCCGCTTGATAAGGTCATCCCCTTAACGAATCATCCAGATCTGGATAACCATTCTTCAACGGATTAGAGACTGTCAATGAGGATAGACTTTGAGTCTTGAGTCTGGCTGTCCGGAGGTCTTCAGACTTTAAATAAAGAGTCTGCAAAACCTTCAGACTAGTGTCACGGTCCGTGAATCCTCCCGTACTCGTGACACTTGTGAGTGGGGCTTGGGGTTATCTGGTGAAGAGTGTGAGGCAGAAGGGTAGAACACAACTGGTCCGTGGGAGTGGCGTCAGGACGGTTGGTGCTAGGAGTTCTAGGATAAAAGGATTATATCACTTAGGAGCTCAAGACGGGGTAGGCCTCCCGTGCACAAACCGGTCGGGAGCCGATGCCGCTCTCCCGACGAGGCCATGGCGGCCGAAACCAGTTGTTGTGCCTAAAGAGAACTGCTGCCTTACTCGATGGACTAGACGCCCGAGCGAAGCTGGGCATGGTAGGATCTCGTATGAAGAATCATTCACCGTATCGTTCGTGGAACAGCTAGAGAAAGGGCTTGCCTGGCGAATTTCGCTCGCTAGGCGCCCGCGGGTCATTTCCGAGGCCAAGGGAACTATCGGCCCGTGACTAGTGGTATCAGAGCAAAAGAGAGATCCGTTCGAGAGATCAAGAAGCACCATCTGTTTGAAAGAATGTCGAGCCAAGAAGCTGTCATGGTTGGAGAGGCCGCACAAGTCAACGAGAACCGCGGCCGTGCAAAGAAAAGAGACGCCTCGATGGATGCTGTAGCTGCGTTCGATGAGAAGATCGGGAAGGTCCGGAGCGCCGTGCTCAAACTCATGGAAGGTCTTGACGATGTGCAAGATCGGATCATGGAGGTTGAGAGTTCGCTCCGTGAAGACTTCACGTCGTGTCTCAACGAAGCTACCGCACCCTTACACGACAAGGACGAAAGCCTGGAAGCATCGATCGATGTGTTGAAGGAGCGCGTCCAAGTGGTCGAGGAAGAAGCTCCGCGTAGGGACGAGGTCGAAGCCATGAAGGCCGAGATCCAAGAGCTCAAGACTGAGCTCGCCCTGTGCAAGTTGAGCATCACCAATGGTGCTGTGCCGAACCAAGCGGTGCCCAAAATTGAGGTGCCAAAGCCGAAAGAGTTCAAAGGCGAACGATCCGCCAAGGAGGTGGACAATTTCGTCTGGAGCATGGAGCAGTACTTCGGTGCCGTCAACATACACGACGAGTCGATCAAGGTACGAACCGCTTCCATGTTCTTGTCTGATACGGCTATGCTTTGGTGGCGCAATAGGTGTGACGAGATTAGACGTGGCGACGATCCCGTGTGCACATGGGATGACTTCGTGCGCGAGTTCCGGGACTACTTTTTCCCCGAGTTCGCTCAACAAGAGGCCCATAGCAAGCTCCATCGCCTCGAGCAAAGAGGCACGATCCGAGAGTACGTGAAGGAGTTCACGGAGCTCAAACTCCAGATTCACAACCTGAGCGAAGAGGAGGCTTTCGGAGCGTTCATGGATGGACTAAAGCCATGGGCACAGCTCGAGTTGAAGCGGCGGGACGTGAGTAGTCTTGCGCATGCGTTGAGCGTGGCCGAGTCGCTCGTCGACCTCACCAGGACTGAACCAAGGAGCCAACCAAGGGATTGGAGGTCGGATCGACCTTGCGAGGATGAAGCTGGAAGAAACACTCCCCGAGGCGCGCATGAGCAAAGCGGCCGACCCAAATGGGGAGAAGGGTCTTCCAAGCCTGCCTTCCAAAGGGGTTGACCACCGACGGACTACGCGAGCAGGTTCGATCAACCCCCACCTTCTCCTTGTTTCATTTGCCAAGGTCCGCACTGGACCCAAAAGTGCCCGAAGAAGGGTCGAATCAATGCCCTCCTTGCCATTGAGGAAGAAAATGAGGAGATCAAAGAAGACAAGCGGCAGATCCGGATCGGAGCTGTGAAGAGGGTCAACTCGGTCCAAGCCCGATCGCCGACCAAAGGAGAAATCGCTCCAAACACCAACATGTTCTTTGTGGAGGTCGAAGTGGGTGGCCGAACGCTCTACGCATTGGTCGACACCGGCGCATCCAACATGTTCATGTCGACCAAGGTTGCGAAGGTCTTGGGACTTCACGTGGAGCCGTCCGAGAAGTCGTACAAGCTGATCAATTCGGGCGACTTCCATGGCGTAGGATCAACACCCGACGTGGACGTCAAGATCGGCGAATGGAATGGACGAATGGCGTTCGAGGTAATTCCCCTTGACGATTACGATCTCATACTTGGCATGCAATTCTTCGATAGTGTGGGAGCCATGATCGACATGAGGACCAAATGCTTGATGATCCTCGACCAAAAGTGCCCGTCGATGATCCCCATGATCAAAGGGGTGGTCGACACCAAGACCATCGCGTCGATCCGACGCCTGGACAAGAGCTTGAAGGCCGTCATGCGCATCAACAAGCTGTCCAAGGTGAAGCCGAAGGTCAAGTTGGATCCAACTCCAACAAATGCCATGCCGATCCAAACACTCTTCCCCGAGGTTGAGTGTGCGCCACGTGCTCCGTCCAAGCCGAAGACCGAGCCGCGCCCCAAATCCGACTTCATCATAGAAGGATGCGGTCCTTCGTTCATGAGCGTCCGAGCGAAGAGCAACAAGCGCAAGAAGGATCGTGCCAAAGCCCGCAAGGCTGCCCGACAAGCTGAGAGCGACGAGGGCGTCGCTCGAATGAGTGGGGGAGAATGTCACGGGCTGAAAGATGGACGACCCGAGAGGTTCCCCAAAGTCGACTCCAACTCGCCCGTGGACCTCCTACTCTCACTTGGATTCCCACCAAGCCTTCTCCCCGAATTGCAAGGGCGGGCGAAGCTGTCATTTTGCTAGACTACGGGAGTTTGTCCCTTTTCATTATGTCGGTAGTTGAGGCGGTGCGATCTCGTCCGCCGATAGACTTCTAAATCAATGGATGTAAGCCGAGGCCCTCAACTATAAAAGGGGTGTCCTCCTTCATTTGTAATCATCGAATCCAATCCTCCATTTCAGTAATACAAAGGCCCTTTCCTTCCAAAGCTTCTCTCTCTACTTTCTCTCTCAACGATCCGGGTAAGCGAGCGAGTGAGCGCTGATCGAGCAAGGCTTGGCTTGGGTGATCCAAAGTTGCCCGAGTCGCCGCGCGGTCACGATCCCAATCGATCGGCCCGTGACACTAGACTGAAAGAAACGTTTTGTCAACTTCAAAATACTTCAAGAAGATTTCTCCAACACTTCTTTCTTCTTCGTGGCTTTGTTCCATCGAGTCAACAACCCAGCGATTTCCTCCACCGAAGTTGACTCACATCACCGCTCCATCTTTGCTGCCACCTGTCTACGAGAAGCCCCCCACTGAAGTCCATTCTACTTCGTCCGTTTTCCCTCTCCCCAACAATAGACGCCAGCCCACACCTTCCACCGAAGCAGTCTCCTCCACTTAATTCTTCATCTGCTCAACCAAGTCACGCCTGCAGCCCAGCCCGTCGAAGTTGCTCCTTGTCGTGCTCCTCCCATTCGGCCAACCCACTGTCCTTTGCATTGAAGCTAGCCCATTCCCCGCCTCCAAGCCATGCCGCAATAGCTCTGATCGGCCGAGCCAAGCCGCGACCAGCAAACCCCCCCTTCAAGACCGCAGCAACCGTGAGCTTGTAGAGCCGTTTGTAGCCCGGTCCGGACTCTCGTTGGCATTGCCGTAGGCCTAAGCTTTGACCGCCGTGGCCGTGGACTCACCGGCTCGCTAATCTAGTGAGTTTATGCACTAAACTTTACTTAGTATGCTAATGATATTTAATTGGTGTTTATTTTAAGTTAATTAGGGATTAAGTGGTTAGTTAGATTAGATTGGTGATTTAATTACTCGTTTATGCATGTTAGGTGGTTAAATCGGCTTAGTTAGAGACTAGATAAGTTGTATCATTTATCTAAATAGGTTCGGGAATTTTCTAAGCCCGTTTCAGTATTTAATGAAGCTTTTCCAACCTAAGTTTGCATTTTTGGTATTTAAATTGAACTATTTAATTAATTTTAGAAATTTTTTAATTATTTATTATTTTCCGAAAATTATACCGGGATAGCCGATAATCGGAATTTCGTGCTGATTGCAATGGTATGCTCGATTTATTTAATTGAATGCTATATTTGTGCAATTTGAGTGAAAGTTGTAATTTTGGGAAATTATCCCAAAATTAAGTAATTACCGGGGCGTCAATTTACAACGCCAAAAATGTTTTCAAACATTGTATAAATATTGGGATTTTCTAAAGTAAAGATATTATAGTTTTTGCTCAAGCCGACCGTGTACCCACATATGATTATTTTTATCGGGCATTTTTTAACACGAATAAAATAGGTCAAGATATTATTTTAATTGAGGAATTTAAATGCGAAGCACAATGTCCTTAGCCGAGATTTGATAATTGTGTGCTGGTTAAGAGAATTCGTCACCGCTGTGTGTTTGGTGAACGATACTGTTATGTGGGAAGCCATCTTGAGGTAGACGTTGTCATGCTCGATGGAGCGAGACGGCGCCTAGCTGTGTGACGGATAAATCCGCTATGTGACAGATAGATCCACTGTGTGTCAGTTAAATCCATTATGTGACGAATAGACTTGCTATGTGACGAATAAATCCGCTATGTGACGGATAGATCCGCTGTGTGACGGATAGATCCGCTGTGTGATGGTTAGATCCGCTGTATGATGGTTAGGTCGTGCTTGTGTGACCATAATCAATTGAAACGCAGGATAAGTCGTGCTTGTGTGGCTGTAATCACTTGGAATGTATGATTGACTGAGATGTGGTGATTGACGAAGATGTGATTTGAGACACTCCATTGGGTTGAGTGTTATTACTGCATACATGTGTTATATGAATTATACTAACGTGCAGAAGGAATCTAAGATGAGATAAGTCTCTGTAGTTGTGTGATTGTGTGGTTAGGACGCTCTAGGCGTATAACCCTTCTAATCGGGGTTTAGAGTGTAAACTCATTGAGTTTTATATCTCAGCTCATCGTGGGCTTAACTTTTCAGGACCGTAGAGTGGAGGATCTGGAGTTGAGTTGAAATGGTCTAAAGAGTAGGTCAAATAGGACAGCTTCTTTTTTAGTCAATCTCTTGAGGTCTTTTGGTTATAAACTTTGGTGTATGACTTAGTTGGTTTATAAAAGCATGTTTTGTTTGTAAATCTGTTGTCCTGCTTTTCTATCCCGAGATGGTTGCTATCAGGAGATTTGTTATTTGCTTCTACAATAAAATGAAAGGGTTGGCAACTCGTCCTGGGAAGTCGCATTTTTATTATCGACCACCGAGGGATGGGTATGCGCTCGAGGATCGGGGCGTGACAAAAGGCATATCACGAAGACGGACATATCTCGTTTGCCACATATTAAGTACTTGTTGCAATCTCAGATGAATTGATTAAAGCCTTAGAGTTCCGTTCTTCAAGAAGGAGTACATTGTTATCTCAAGAGAAGGAAAAGACCGTATTGTTTTTATTATATTCTTAACGTTCCTCATTTTTCATATTTATACAACAGTTATTTTCACTTAGAAAATAACTGCATCTTCCTCTTATGGTGCATTTGGTAACGATTATGTTCCCTGAAATAGATTTTGATCAAAAATGATTTTTTTTTTATTCTGTTCCCGAGAACAAATTCTAAGCATTTTTAAGCCATTTGATAACTATCCAAAATTTCTGATTCTAGAATAGAATTGCGTTGGTACCATACTCATTGATTTTGTTCCAAATTAATTTCTTTGAATTTTTTTACTTTTTACTTTTTTTTCCTTTTTTCTTTTCTTTTTTTCCTTTTTCTCCTATTCTTCTTCTTTTTCTTCTTGTGGCTGGTCGCCAATCTGGCGACCTCATTGGAGCATCGCCAGCCCTCATTGGCCAAGCCTTGCCGATGGCCAAGCCGGCCTCGCTGGGGCTAGGCGAGGCTTGCCTGGCCATCGGCGGGGCCAAGCGAGCCTCGCCGGTGGCCAGGCGAGCCTCATTGAGGATGGGCATCGCGAGGCTTGGCCAACCATGGCGAGGCCCACCTGGCCATCGGCCGGGCTGGGCGAGCCTCGCCGGGGCTAGGCGGGCCGCCGCTGTCGGACGGTGGCAAGCGACGGCTGGCGGCGGCAAACAGCAGCGAGCGGTGATGGACAATGGTCGCGGGATGGCGAAAGGGAAGAAGAAGAAAAGTTGGTTTTGATTCTCAAATTTGTTCCCAAAACAATAATCAACTTTTTTTTTTATTCTTAATTCCACTCCAAATCTGTTCCCGGGAACAAAAATTTTACCAAATGCAATTCTGATCCCAAACTGATCCCGGGAACAAAAAATTAGAATCCGGCACTATTTGGCACGTTGCCAAACAACCCAAAATGAGCCCTTCCCTTATTGGCAAGGCTTGGCTCAACATAGACGGATATGCTTAATTTAGCCCAATTAAAAAAAAAAAAAAAAAAAAAAAAAAAAAAAAAACCCATCAAGTGGGACACATATATTCTTTCTGTCGAAGATAGCTATTCTACATGGTGGCTTGCATCGCATTATCAATGTTTTCCGAGACAAGTGGCGATGATGTGGCGTACGTGAGCACCACATCAGAAAAAGAAAAACTTAAAAAGCCAAAAAAAAAAAATAATAAAGGAAATTCCAGTTTCAACAAACCTCGAATCTCAACTAGCCTATTCAAGCGTGGTAGACTCTTCAAGAGAGACGACAGGGTATGTTCTCAAGGAATTCAAATCTAATTCTTTTCAATCCCCCCAAATGTATTAGTTCTGGAGAGACAGGTGAGCTTTGACCTTGGACGTCCAAGGACACGGTTCTGCCAAATTCATTATGTTTCACAAGTTTGGCAGTGGACTAATGCTTCTGAGTTTCATGAACTTCGAGAACCAAAGAGTTTTTCAAGAGTGAAAAGTAGCAATATTTCTAAAGCCAAAGTGGCAAGAATGACAAAGTACATGGAAGCTGTTAGATATCGGTCAAGGGAAATATCAGATATGTCCATAAAATCTAAATTAACCATTTTTATGAGGCCATGAACAAACCGGATGTAGACGCATCAAAACAAAGACGGATTGAAGAAGCTTGGGGTGGCTGTCAAATTCCATTGCATCCAGAAAAAAGTTTATGGACATGGGAGAGAGAATAGATCATCGTGGGGAATCCATAGACAACTTCGATGAGTGTTATGCCCAAAATCCTCGTACAGTTTGAATAGTCACCTAATTTCACCAAAAATTTCAACCGTCAGACTCATTTTCTGGCACCTAACCCCTCAATCATTTATAGCAGTTCAATAGCATTGGGTAACATTCTTATGGATGAAAAGTCCATTCTGGTTAGTTTTAGTTCTTTTTAGATTTCCAATTAAATCAGGTAGATCAACTATGTTTAATAGTTGGTTCAAAAAAAAAAAAAAAAACTATGTTTAATAGTTGACAGTCCAACTCTACCAGCGATTCAAATTTTCCCAACTGTGTATGGAAGCTCCTTTTCTATTATTGTCCAGCACCCTTGTGCACACTGACGTATAAGCTTAACCCTCTAGTAAAACATGGGATTTCACTAATATACTCATCATACATATATGCTGACCTTGTAAATAATGCACCTAAGCATTAGCATCGCAAACCAATTTCATTACCAGATGAAATATCTAGATCCTCCAAACAATAGAATCAGAATGGAGTGGGGGAGAATTTCATTACATTAATAGCAAACACATTCACCTTTTTCTTTGACAACCGATTAAAAGAAGGCTTCAAGAGTCAACATCTAACAATTTCCTTGCCTTATAAATCTCTTCAGTAACCAATTGAAGTACTTCTCCGTAGCTGCAGCAGTGCACAATTGAAGGACAGCTCATTTTAGTTGGATAGACAGAAATCTAAAGGATATCAAAATGATGAATAAGTACACCATAAATACTATAACTTTCATACGATGTTTACTTGAGTACCATAACTTTAAAAAAAAGTTTACTTGAGTGCCATAACTTTTCATAGATCATTTAAATGCCAATTTTTTTCTTAAAACGTTCACACAAGTGCCGAAAATCTGACGTGACATAGCATTTATGGAGAACATTTTTAAAAAGTTATGGCACTTAAGTAATCATTTCGAAAGTTATGACACTTGCAGTGTTTTTTCCCTCAAAATGATAATCTAATTATTGATTTGATTTATCAGACAACAAAACAATAGAAAAAAATTTGTGCGGCTGTACTAGTATGCAATTTTGTTCAGTTGGACCATAGAGTTCCTCCAGATATTACAAATTAGAAGGATCTGCTTCTTATTCTATAGGATTGAATTTGCTTGAGTGGACAACTCTGCATGCGAAAGAGTTACATTGCAGTAACTTTGAAATTCTGTGTCAGGAAAGTTCAATTGAAAAGTTCAATTGAATGACTTATTTAGCTCATGATTTAGTGGCGACATAGCAAAATTACCTGTTATTTCTCAAGATGAACCCTTTCATTGCTGCGACCTCAATTAGGGCCTCTTTCCATGCCTTCACTTCACTGTGGTCGAAGTTCGTCTGGTGCTTGTCTAGGTCGCTTTTATATAAATCAGTTTCGAGCTTAACATCATCAATCTCCACGTCATAGAACATGGGGAGGATTCTTCTTTTCCCCTTTGATTCTGTTGTGCATTTTACCATGTGGGTAAGTTTGCGAAGACACCAATAACTAGAAGCATAGTTTCTAGAGAAGACGGGTATATAGATATTGGAGTTAGCAAGTGTTTGTAGAATCTCTTCTCCAATCCTTTCATTGGACCTTGAATCATCATCATCACTATGAACAGAAATTCGATCTTGTAACATCTGATAGTGAAGGAAATTGACAATGCTGAAACGAATGTCTCGTCCCCTAAAACTCAGGAACACATCATACATGGGTAACCTATGGGAAAGCCAAGTTGATCTTGAGACATCCAATAATCTTTCCAGGATAGTGCGGCCATGACTATCCAACACCCAGCTTTCTAAGCCCTCGATGCCTTCAATGGCTCTTAAATTTGGACAAGCTTCTAGCTCCAGATGTTGTAGCTTACCCAACTTGGATAAGTTGGGTAACTGTCCTATAAGATCACAGCTGGAAAGAAGGAGATACTGCAAAGATTCCAGTTCCGACAAACCTTGAATCTCAACTAGCCTATTCAAGCCCTTTAGTTCCAAGCGCTCCAGACTCCTTAAGAGTGATAGACCAGGTATTTTCTCAAGGGATTTACATCTACGTACGAACAGTTTCCTCAAATGTGTTAGGCCTAGATTGATAGGTAGGTGTGATATTGCACAGTCAATTACATGCAGAACTGTCAAATTTATTAAGTTGGAAAAATGTGGCAGTGGACTGATACCCCTGAGTTTCAAGACCGACAAACGAGATGGAAGCTGATAGGACGGTTGCTCTCTCAGCATAGCTGCTTCAACTTTTGAATGATAGTCTTGCCAAGTAGAGCGAGGTATATTTGTTGAATTGCTGAATCTTTGTAATTCTAGATGTTCTAAATCGGTGATGCTTGAGGGATGAGGGACAAGAGAGAAGTCTAAAGCTTGAACCGCAAGGAATTTCAAACTTGATGGAAGAGCAGGCACTTGTCGAAGCTCAATCGAACCCACTTCAAGTTTTTGGAGATGGAGGCGACTAATCTCTGGAGGCAATCTAGAAACACTAGTAAATGCTAAGTTCAACGTTGTCAAATGGAATAGCTTCCCAATTTCCTCCAAATTTTTATCTGTCAAATCCCAAGATCTATCGGCATCTAAAATTTCAAGCATCTCCAGTCCTCCAATAGTACGAGGAAACTCCTTTATCTTCGTTCTACATAACAGCAGCACTCGTAGTTTCTTTAAGTTTCCGATAGAATCAGGTAGTTCAGCTATGCCTAACGTTGATATTTGCAACGTTACCAGCATTTTTAACTCCCCAATTGAGCTTGGAAGTTCCTTTATTCCCACACACCCATGTAAAGATAAGTACGTAAGATTCGCCATCCCTCCAATTGAGTCTGGAAGTTGGCAGATTTTAGGGTGCTCGCATAATTCTAAACTCAACAAAGATTTCAAATTACCAACTCTCTCCGGAAGCTTCAAGAGTTGAAAATTTTGGGGCATGACAATTTGCTTCAAAGATTGTAGAGAACAGACTTCTTCAGGCAACTCCCCAAGAGAACTGCATCCTTTGATATTCAAAGTCTCTAAGAGTTGAAGCTTAGAAATGGAGGGGTGAATTGTGAATAAGTTAGAACACCGAGCAAGTACTAATGTCTCCAAAGATGTGAAATTAGAAAGGTCAGGTGTCCTCCGCAACTTTGTGCAATCCGTTAAATCTAGAACTTTTAATTTGTTTGTCGTCTGCAAAAAAAAAAAAAAATGGAATTGAAAAGAATGAAACACATCAATCATCCAAGATTCTTTATATAAATAATTATTCTCATTCTTATTGGTGAAATAGTAAATTGTAGTGAAATTCATAACCTATTAGAGATTTATTGTGTTAAAACAGTTTATTCGTAAAAATATCAATGGCAACCATTACTACTTGTAAAGTATATAAGCAATCAACTAAAGCCGTCTAATTTTCAACTAAAGGTCTTTAGACTAGCCATGAAGCATCCAAAGTTCAAACTCCGAAGTAGGCGAGTTTTGAACTCCTAAAAAACAAGGCGATGGTGGATGCTTGGATAGTAACATGGACTGGTAAGCACAGGTGCTGATTTGTGCTAGTACGGATTATACGATATCATATTTATCCGTGGCTCGATTACTCAGGCAGTCTGTAGTGAATGGAGGAAATATAGAACAACAATGGTATTCTGCTTGTGATATCATTTACTGGGATGATGTGCTGATGCCATGTTATGGTATAGCTTCCTCTTCTTTCTTTTCAAATGTGTTTACTTGGTTGAAGTTGATTTTAGATGTTAGACTAACACAAAAAGTTTTAGATCAGGGGAGCACACCACTGATATGCACGATGCATTGAATGATCCATAAAGATGGAATAAAGATGAATAGAGTAAGGCATATCATACCTGGATATGGCTCCACCCATCCCAGTCATCTCCGATATCGCTCCTTGAAAAGTCTAGCACAACCAAATTAGCGAAATGAAAACTCCCCTCATTAAATTTCATTTGTGTAATTTCCCAAGAAAACCATCTTAGCTCCGAAAGAAGATTCTCAAAGTTGCTAAAGAAATTAATGCCTTTTGCTCGAAGGAATCTTAGATTTGGTAGAGCTGGTAGAGCGGCTAATTCTTCACATGCAATGCTGCGGCTGCAGCCATCGAAAGTCAGGCTTAATGCTACCACGTCTTCATTCCTCTGCATATGGCAGACACAATATTGAGCATGCAGCATATGGTACAGAGCCAGAAAAGAGAGGACCTAAAAGCACGGTCAAACAGTTTCGCCAATAGTTGAGCTTTCCACATTAACTTTCCAGAACAATGGCACTCTTTTTCCCAACAAGTAGTTGTTTCCTCCTCTTCTACATAATCTAGTTTTCGAGTCTAAATGTATCATATTTTCGAGTTTCTACTTTTCGGGAAATATAATTTGCATATTAATTCAACCTCTTATTAGATTGTTCTAAATAATCGGGGTTGAAAATAATTTTAAAATTCTTGATTAAGCAATTTTTTTCATTTTACTTGGATCACACGTAAACTGTATAAACTAGATACGAGAAAATAAAGCCAACTGTCAGGCAATCTTTTTGGCTCTCTTCAAACTTTGAGACCTTTGACCAGAAGGTTTGACAGAGAGACGCAACCCCCGCAAGACAAAGCGACGTTAAACAAAGTTATCTATTGAATGCATATTTAACCAAATTGCTGCTTTAAATGGGAAAGAAAATTTCAAAGAATTTCTTGCACCAAATATTTTCAAACATGTGCAGTTCTATTTACCTTTTTTCCCTCCAATAGTTTCAGGGCATCCTCATGGATCCACACCCTACAAAACTTGCGAGGATATACTTGACGAACAATGTACCTTCCAAAGTCTCGAACTTGGTCATGCATCCAAAACCTATTATCATCTCTAATTTTGATCAGAGACCTTTGAGAGAGAATCCTCATTGCAATGCTAGGAAAGTATCCACAATCCTTCCACATGATAACCGGATATGTTCTGTCAGTATTAATGAAAAAGCAGGCTATATCCAAAAATACTTCTTGGTGCTTATCCTCCAATCGTTCATAACTTATCATTAATGTATCTCGGACATCCTCAAAAGGACCTTCCTTTAACTTCTTCAGCGTCTCGTCCCATATTTCTCTTTTATCCAAATGCCCCAAATCTTTACCCCAATCAAAAAGATTGGACCCTATCACCACGATGGCTAAAGGAAGCATGCCCACTGCAATAACAATTTCTCTTGAACAAGCAGCATATTCTTCCACAACAGAGTCACTTTTGAATGCATGCTTATAAAATAGATGAAGTGCTAAATCAAATCTCATTTCATGAACTTCATAACATGAAATTTCTTTGGGTTGGTTGAGGATCTCTTTACTGGATGAGCCCACTTGAGTCATCAGAATGCTTTTGTCCCTAGTTGTGATAATGATTCTACTACCAGAACAAAACCAATTAGATTTTCCAGCCGCTAGTTTTTCAAGTTGCTCTTTCTTGTCTATGTCATCAAGAACTATGAGTAATTCTTTATTACTCAGTGCTTTTTTGATCATCTTGATCCCACCATCAACATCTTTAATTTGGTTAGCAATCCCATGACCGGCCAAATCTGTTAAGAGCTTTTTCTGCAATTCTAAAAGACCACCATGAGATTGGGATGATGCTCGAACGTCTTCAAGGAAACTACAACGTTCAAATTGAGAAGATAGTTTGTTGAACATGACTTTGGCAAGAGTTGTTTTTCCAACACCACCCATGCCGTGGATACCAACAAAACGTACACCACCAGAGCCCACATCCAACAATTTCATTATGGCTTCCATCTGAGCATTATCTTCAACCAAATTATCAGTCACAATCACGTGTCTTGTATTAAGGTTATGGCAAACCACCTCAACAATCGATTCAATTTGTTCTCCTTGGCTAGCAAAGCATGAAAATTTTGTTTCAGTCAAAGACAAGATAGACTCCGGTACTCCGGGGAACATGTGAATACATAACTCAACTATTGCAACAACTTAAACAAATGGGAATCAATCATTATAATTAGTTGAACTGGAAATTTTTGGGTACAGGTTGGGTTTTACATAGGTTTTTGCGGGTTTGAAAAAAAGTACACCTTCACCCACGCCTCATTTTCCTTTTGTAGGGTTCTCTAGCACAGTTTTAGTCTAAGACTCCATTACCTTCTAATGTAATGCCACATTGATATAAGTATGAAAATATGGGGGACACAAAGCTTCTTCCAAAGAAAAAGTGCAGGAAAATTTCCCTCTGCAAGAGCCTTCTTCCACCGCTTCAATCCACTAGGGCCGAACTTCTTGTGCATGGAGACGCTTATCCGTAGATATTGGTTTTGAGTTAACATTACCCCTTCCGTAGAAATCTTGAAAAAATATATATTTTTTCTTTTCACAATGTGATTTCTTCATATTATGTCAACGATTTCATGTCATTAAATAATAATTATAATATTTCATAATAGGGAGGTTTAGTAAAATCTTTTGAACGTCCCATTTTTGCATAGATGCATCGCATGTGCACTTTTGTAATGTTAATATGCACTTCTTTATAGGAAAAATTCTAATCATGTCTTGGTATAATTTTAAAATTGCAATACTCATATTAATTCAACAATTTCACACAAGTCAGTCACTACACAAGATTTGTGATTACCAGAGGATGTGAAAATTACAGAAAATCGCACTATTTCCACTATACTTATTGGGGTAATGCGGTTAAGTAAAATAGTTGATTCAGTAAAAAGTTGGTCTTACCTGTCGGGTCATATTGGCTTAACCCGACATGAATTGGAAAACTGCCTTGTTTGGGTTGGGTTTGACCCGATTTGTTGTGCTTTAAAAAAATCAGCCGTTTTCCAATTTCTATTGTGGGTTCTCAGTTGTTTTACTCTGGCTTTCATTAACTTCTACAGCAAATCTTAATTAAAAATGTCCAAATGCTTTATGTCTGGGAATTTTGAGGGACAAACTTTCATTCAATGAAATGTAAATACTATGCATATTAACCATAAAAAGTTAAGGAAATTTACCCTTTGCCTTTAAGATCCCATCCCCTTATATCTGCAACCTTAACAAGGGCATTTTCCCACTGCTTCAAATTATCGGAGCCAAACTTCTTCTTGTGCCTGGGAATGACTTCTCTATACAACTCAGTCTTAAGCCTAACATCCCTAGGATCCACATCGTAAAAGATGGGAAGTATCTCTTTCTTTCCATCTGATCTTGAGATGCATTCTACCATATGCGCAACCTCACGGAGACACCATGAACTGTGAGCGTAACCCTTAGAGAAGATAGGTATGTAGATTCGAGACTTGGCAAGTGCTTTCAAAAGCTCTCCACCAATTTCTTTACCAACTCGGAGTTCTTCGTTGTCAACAAAAACATGGATTCCAGCATCTCTCAAGCGATGGTAGAGGCAATTGGTGAACCCATTGCGAGTATCTGGTCCCCGAAAACTCAGGAACACATCATACTCTTCGCAAGACAGATTATCGGCTCTTGAGGTTGAATCAGAGTCCCTCCTCAACGCCTCCTCCTCTTCTCCAGACCCATTGTCCGTTCTCGTGGCTGACTCCGAGTCCCTACTTCTCCTCGATTTCGTGAGACAAAAATTACAGACTTGTAACCTGAACGAGACGTAAAATAAGGAATGTGAACTAACAAGCAGGCTGAATTGTATCAAACATTTACAGAAGCAAAATTTGGTTTCATTGTGCATTATCAGTCAACAAGAGATCGAAAAGAAACGGAGTTAGAGCACTTACACTCTTGCTACAGTCAAGGCGAGGTTGGTGATTAGAGCCTGAACTCCATTGGATCCCATCGGTGGGCCGATCTTCTCAGCTGTATTCACCCGAAGAAGAGAAGCGTTCCGTGAAGGGAGACTATAACTTCTCAAGTTGACGCGAGAGGAGTCAACAATAGGAGGGTAAGGGCAAAGTCCTGGGGGAAAAATTATAGCCCAATATTACCAGCTCATGTACGACGCACGTGGTCCAACACTAGTAGAAGTAAACAACAGATAGTTGAAGATTAAAAGTGGAAAAATCCTCTTACCAAAAAAAAAAAAAAAAAGGAAAAATCCAGCAAACAAATAAAACAAGAAAACGGAAAGGAGAAAAATTTGAAATTTCGAGAGAAATTTAACAGAATATTGCATGTTTTAAAGGGGTTAAAGGGGACATTGGCTAGATTGGTCTCAAGTTTGAAAGTCCATGCAATTCGCTTGGTTCAGGTTTTTCTTCTTCCGACCTCTTTCTTTGCAACAGAAGAATAACCTTTAATCTTTTCTATTTCACAAACAATTTACTAAAAAAGCTCAAATCTTAAAGTAATTTTCTCTAGATTATGTGTCCCATCATATTAGTAATTCCTTAAACGCCTTGGTAAATTATCTATTGGTAATTAAATTTTGACCGGCGACTTAGTTAGTTTGTAATATGTTACCAACAGTTTTATCGAATTAAATTTACTGACTCTTATAGCAAATTACATATTAATTTGAGTGGTTTACCAACTTTTCACAGATTAAGTTATCATATAGTTTGAAATTTACTAACTGTTATTTGATTGAATTATCAACATCTATTCAATTGTTTCAAAATCACCATTTATTTTACTATTTTACCGACATTTATTTGCAGATGTTATCTGCACGTTAAGATTACCAGCTCATATGAAAAATTAACAACTCTTACTTGAATTCATTTACCAATATTTATTTCGATTTTTCGAAGTACCAACTATTTCAATAGTTTATCAAAATTTATTTTGGAGCTTACAAATGAGTTGAAGTATAACATATATAATATTTTGCCTCGATCAATCTATAGGGGTCTCCGAATCTTTGTAACATATATTTAATAAGTCCTCCCAAATCTTGAAAACATAAATTAATTTAATGTATGTGTGGGATAAACTCGATAAACTGTTTTTTCAATGGTGTATTTAGCAAGAAGATTCTAGACGTAACGAATAATGATAATATCGGACATTGTTTTGTGCTTCCCAAAGTGTTGCTTCTTCTTCGATAAAATCCATTCTTGAAGTGCTCCTAATATGCCCTATAATATTTCAATAAAGGGGAAAACAAAAGAGTTGAAAGAACAAAGATGACAGCTAATTTACCACGGAGTTGAAGGTGTTACTGGCGATTTTAGTTTTAATAGTTCATGAGGAAAGAAAGAGCTACCTTATTATATACTATCATTGAGTTTTTCAAGTAACTAATGCGATTGAATTTGATGGCATCAGAGTCGCGTCAGATTATTTCAAAGCCAAACGTCAAAGAGTACATTTGTTGAGTACTTTCCAAAATTTAAGTTAATTTATTTCTTTCAAACAGTAGATAGTATTTTGGTGACAGGATTAAGAAGATATTAAGAGGTATGATATGACATATTGATTTATCATTTTGTTTTTGTTGAGTTATTCCTGATTTGAATCGTAGTTAGGTGGGTTTTTATAGTGAAAGCATGCCCATTTTGAAGAGTGTTAATGATAACCATTCATTTATCATTTTTACATTTAGCATGTCTAAAATTCTTCTTCTTCATCGTCACCAGCAAACAAAGAACACATGGAGTGAGTGTGTACAAAACATGAAAAAGAACCTAACAACATAGAAAATGGATTTAGATCAATTCAAAGTGCAAAAACAAATGGGAATGAAACAAAAGCTACTAGTGACCACCCGGGCAAGCCGTGAGGTTTGGCCTAGGAGACAAAATCATGTTTGGATACTGAACCTTATTTATTTATATATCATATGATTAAACAAACTATGATTAGTATTTAAATAAGGGCTTCTTCTAACTTTCTCTTAACTAAGGAGTTCATCCTAATTTCCTTTCTATTTCTTTAAATTTCCAATCCAATCATGTTGATCAATCGTCTTTAACCATTCTAATTAAAAACACAACGATTTTAAAACAAACGTAATTCTGAAGAGAAAAAGAAGAGAATGAAAAGCAAAAACAAAAAAAACAAAACAGAAAATGAAGGTCTTTGATTGGGTGCTGCTGAGCAATTTCTGGAAAAATTATCAAAATAATCAATAACCTATTATATGAATATCAATTCAATTAGGGAATTTCATTTTAACTAATTTAATCATAAATCTTTTGACAGTTTGCCCATGTCGCGACCTAAATTTCGAACGCACCACCTAAAATTAGGCTAATGGACTACTAAGTCTAATTTAGCTTGGGCTATCTCAAACCCATACCAATTCGCGACTTAGGTTCAAATTTCTTAGCATGCAAATGGATTTTATCTAGGAGTCGCCATTAATCAGTTTATGGTAGGTCAATTAGACACCTAAGTAAAATAATTAGAGAATTATTTTAGTTATACGAACTAGAGACTTTGGGTACAGGGACTTAGTAACACTAGATTTCTCTAATGCCCTTTCAGTATCATTTTTTTTATTTTATTTTCAAGGATGTTTTTGAATGCGGC
Source organism: Eucalyptus decipiens (assembly GCA_014182575.1). Taxonomy (NCBI): domain Eukaryota; kingdom Viridiplantae; phylum Streptophyta; class Magnoliopsida; order Myrtales; family Myrtaceae; genus Eucalyptus; species Eucalyptus decipiens. Next base: position 41,849,072 of record CM024611.1, on the reverse strand, counting down.
TTAGATTAATTCTAAATCTATTTCCCTAACATATGAGATGATTATGTGGGTACACAAACCACCAATTTAACACTCAATAAAATAATGAATAAATTACTAGACTTACCTTGTAACAACAAAAGCATCTGCGTCATTAGATCAGAATTCACATCATCAACCTATATATAATTTCTAATTAACACGCAATTTCTTTTTGTTTTCATTTAATTAATGAGAATCATGATTTATGCAATGCAATATAACTAAATGACCTAACTTTAAGGACAGATAATTTCTAATTAAATGGACATAGCAACAAATACTAAATGACATGCATTTCATGAATCTAATTCTATATGACATGACATTTTTTATTTTTTTTCTTAAAGAATGCAATCTATCCTGGGGATTGAAACTAATTTAACCTAAGTCATTTTTTTTTGTATTTTTTATGAAATTCGAAATTAGAAAAATGTGAAAATTGTCTAACTAGATTAAGATTCTACTCAATTTGTATTAGGAATTAGGTTAAGCCAAATCCTAATTTAAAGTAAGATATTATCTTAACTTAGCAATTTCTAACCTAAGATGCAATATATCTAAAAAAATCGATATAAACTTAAAATAAAATATGCAATTTTATCATAATATGCAATAACGTACAAAGGATGCCATAATTCTACATGACATATGCATGATAATTTTTTGTTGTTTTTTTTATTAATTTCGAAATTAAAAATTGTCAAATAATTAAACATGCAACCTAAGGTAATGAAATGAAAATCTAACATCCTAAATTTATGCTTTTTCTTTCTTTTTTTTTATTTCGAAAATTCATAATAAATAAAATGTTTAGTCTAAATATGCAAATAACCCTAAAGCATGCGATATTCTAACTCAAACATATTTCAAGATAAACAAAGCATTCAAGACAAGACAAACCATTCAAAATCATCAAAAATATCATACATCATTCAAATCAATTGATAATATCTCGCTAATAAAATCCATAAATAGATCTTAAATCTTAAAAATTAAAATATCAATTTTATTCCCGTTTGATTAATTATTTCATCTTAAATCTTATAAATAGAATAAAAAACCTAGGCATGGTTGCGAATCAAGTGGTATGTTGGAATTTCCAATTAGGCATAGAGAAATATTTCAAATAAAGAGAACAAAATAACAAAATAAGATAAAATAAATCTACCTAATAAAATAAATCTACTTAACAAAATAAAATAAATCTACCTAAATTTGAATTTTCCAAAATCCGGCTTGACGTGGCCCGGCGTGGTTTGGCACGATGCGTGCTGGAATCTCGCTGTAGGAAGCCGTTAAAGTGCTAGCATTGAAGGCCAACACTGTCCACAAGCGCCGGAAAACCTGTGAAAAACACCCAAAAAAAAAAAAAAAATTACACGTGATTTGATGGCGGAACTCGTTGGGACTGGGCTGCTTCACGAAACAATGTGGAGCTCGCTGGCGTAGCTCGGGTACTGTTCCGACGTGGTGAAGTCACTGTGATGGAATCGCCACCGGAGCTCACTGGGGGCACCGAAGATCTGGAACCGAATCTACTTGGTGACACCGGTGGGAGGCTTTGCTGGGCATTTGATTGACAGCACCGCTACAAGGCGTGGTGAGCGTCTGAATATTGCGGCAGCAAAGTCGTCGGGATGTGGTCGAGAAGCTCCCTGTTGCGAGAACCGTGGCAGGGAGCGTTGAGGAAGAGCTGGGTCGCAGAGGGAGACGGAGGCGCTGCAGCAGAGGGTGGAGCGGCTCGGCAAGGGCGGCTCGGCGAGGCAGCAGTGGCGGGCGTCGGCGCCGGGTCGTGGCAGCTGACGTCGGTGACGCAGGCCGGCGGTGGATGCGCGGGATGAGCGGGCGAGCGGAGACGTTGGATCGCGGCGAGCAGAGGCGTCGGGTCGTGGCAGCTGGCGCGGGTTGCAGGCCGGGCGCGACGAGGGGTCTCGCGGGTCACAGAGGCGGTGCTGGTGCAGTGAGGTGGCGACGCGAGGACAGGGGAACGACGGTGGTCGGTGGCTCGGCTACCGGCGACGCGGCTTCCAACGGGCAGAGGGCGGAGCGCAGTGGTGCTCGGTGAGGAGACGTTGGGCCGTCGCGGGCGGTGGAGGCAGGTGCGGCAGAGAGGACTGCGGCAAGGGGGCGGAGCGGCTCGGCGGAGGCTGGCTACGGACGACGGGCAGAGACGGCTGGCCACGGCGAGGCAACGGCGGAGCAGCAGGCAGGTCACGGGATCTCGCAGGCTGCAGGCGAGGCGGAGGCGCGCGAGTGGAGCGGCTAAGCCGCAGCGACGGCCATCGGTGACGGGAGCGCTCGGGCGTCGCGGCGGTGGTCTGCGAGCGCACCAGCGCGGGTGCAGCAGCGACGTGCAGAAGCGGCTGAAGAGCTCGCGTACGCAAGGGGTGGTCGGGCAGAAGCAGCAAAGAAGAAGACGTTCGTCTCCTCTTTTTTTATTTTTTTATTCTTTCTGCTGCACACGTCTCTTCACGTTTTCTCTGTCTTCTTTCTGCTCTTTTCTCGTCTATCTCTCTCTGTTTTTTTACTTTTCCTTCGTGTGTGTCAGGCCACTTTTTTTACCTCACCTTCCTCACCACCCCCCCCGCCCCGCCGCCCCCGCGGCCCTCTCTTTCTCTTTGAGCTTTCAATGTGGCCGTGTGCGTATTCTACCGTGCGTGCCCCAAAAACCCTACGCGTTTTTCTTAATATAAGTTATGGATTAGGATTTTAATTTTTTCCAAATTGATATTCATAAACATTTTTTTCCGAATGCAATATTTATTTTTCTAAACGCAATATTTGTTTTCGATACGATCTTGCAAAAGTAAATTCGTAAAACCTCCCGAGAATACGAGCTTAAACTGATCTGTTCTCTTCATGAGCTTAGCCTAACTTATCAAATTAAAATTCTCAACCATTAATTCGAACCAATTTGTCACAAACCTAATGTAAATGCATATTAAAAATAAATGCACCTAAAATTATATACTATGCAATTAATTATTTTTTTTTAAATGATAAAATTAACTCCTAATTTTTAACATGATGAATGACTAAACAGGCTGCCAAAATTTAGGTGTCAAAAACCCAATTAATCATTTTGACCAATTTTGAGCTAATGCGGTCATCAGCCATGCTAGTTGGATGCCCAATGCTACCCTGAACAAATTTTGCAATTACCTATTTCTACAAATTTTATTTTCTTTTTGTCATAACCATGGATCTTTTCTAAAGTAATAAGGACGTTGAATTCCGTGATAAGCAGATAAGATAAGGGATTAAAATTTCCAAGTAAAACCTTGAGAAACTAGGGCATATTCTTACAACCTGTTTTTAGTGATGTTCTAATGGAAACAATGCTATTCTGTTTTTATCTTTCATTAGAAAATTAATCTAGAAAACTATATAAACTTCTTTATCTTTAGTACATATAATAGAAACCGGTTCTCCAATTCCTTGAGCATTTTCTTCCCATTCATTTAAACTAGAAGAACACTAGTGAGATGTCGAATTAAAATATCCTTTTTACTCGAACTTAAAGAGCTTAAACGATTGGAATTTCTGTGCATGCAAGGGAATTTACTCGTGTAAATTAGCGGCATATCGGCATATTAAGGTTACCGACTTTTGTAGAAAAATACCAATTCTAATTTGAGTCCGTTACTGACTTTCATTTTATTGTTTCAAAATTAGCGACCGTTCCAAGACTTGCAAATATTTATTTGCTACAACAACAATCATAATAAACTTATCAACTCTTATAGCAAATTACTAATGTTAATTTAGGTGATTTATCAATTTTTCATGGAGTAAGTTATCATCTAGTTTTAGCTTTATTAATATTTAATTGAATTATCAACGTTTATTCAATTGTTTGGAAATCACCGCTTATTTTGAGAATTTACTGACATTTATTTGCGGTTTTTTCTGAATTTTAAAGTTACTAGAAAATTAATAGTTCTTACGCGAGTCCACTTGCTAATGGTAATTTAATTGTTTCGAAGCACCAAATACTTCAATAATCTATCAAAATTTATTTTGGAGATTACCAATGAGTTGAAGTTAACATTTCTATTTGATCATAGTATAATGTATTTAATATTTGTCTTGATTTTTTTGGTGTCCTAGAATCCTCCGGGCCCGACTTTCGTTTAAGCTAATCACCAACCTACAACCTGTACAGTGCACAGTACACCTCAGACCAAATGTCAATACCTAGGCAGAAGCTAGCACAGGTCCCACCACCATAACCCCCACTTAAGACGTGTTAGTAGCTGCGAAGTTTCGACCTTGAGATCTCTGCGATGAAGTGCCCAATGCTGAACCAACTCAGCTGTCATCTCTAGTTAAATGTATTTAATAAGGCCTAAAAAATGTTTAAGCTTCGTAATTGTTTCCTTAGTGGTGTAATTGCGAAGAAAATTCTAAACAAACAAATAAGGATAATAATCAAAGGAAGGGCGGTGAATTTAGTAATGATAATAGACTAGAATTGACAACGTATTTCTTTGGTTTACCCCGCCATCCCACGTGTTTTCGAGTATTACGAAGCCATCAGACCTTGTCTAGTGCTTCCCATAGTGTTGCTCCTTTCTTGATATAATCGATCCTTAAAGGGGAGAATAAAAGATGAAAGAATAAGGGTTAATACCCTAAAAAACTATAAACTGATACACTTGTGATAAATTTATCTCAAACTATTTTTTTGACCATGAAAAACTCCAAACAGGTACACTTGTGACAAATTTACCCCGACTAATCATAAAAAACCCTAAATTGGTACATTTACGACAAATTTACCCTAAACTAATTTATTCGACCGCAAAAAACCCCAAACTAATAAATTTGTGACAAATATACCATCCGCTAAATTAGATTAATACCACAAAAAAATTACAAAAATTGTAAAATGTGACAAACGATGTGTAAAATCCTAAATCTATATACTAATCAACTGTCACGTGTAATTTAACTTAATAATTTGATAGTAAAATTTAACGAAAACTAATAAAGGATAAATTTGTCACAAGTATACTAATTTGAGGTAAATTTGTCAAAGGTATACCAATTTGGGGTTTTTAGTGGTCAAAAAAAAAATAGTTTGAGGTAAATTTATCACAAAAGTACCAGTTTGGGGTTTTTCAAGATATTAACCCAAAGAATAAATATGACAGCTAATGACGTGCATGTTTGTATTCTTTTTTTTTCGATTCATGAACAGATTTTCCGTTTTTTTGTTCTCAGGAACAAAAAAAGAACTGAAACATGTTTATTTGCGTTTTTGTTCAAAATTTGTTTTTTTGTTCCGGAACAAAATTAGAACAAAAATAAGAAACAAAAAAAAAAGTTATTCTTTTGTTCTAGAAATACTTTTGAAGAACAAAATCTCTCATTTCTTTTCTTCTCTCTTTTTCCTTCTTCTTTTTTTCTTCTTTTTTCTTTGGCTGGTCGTCCGCCTCAGCCATGGCCGACGACTGACCGTTGAGGGCCGACGACCTCGCCTTGGCTAGGCGAGCTCGAGCTCACCCAGATCCGGCGAGGCCGAGCTCGTGCAACCACCGGCGAGGCTCGACCTCGTCGGATCTGGGCGAGGCCAATCTTGCCCAGCCAAGGCAAGGCTGAGCCTCGTTGGTGCGGAGCGAGGCTCAGTGAGTTCGGGCTCGCCCAAATCCGGCGAGGCTGAGCCTCGCCCAACCATGGTGAGGGTCGGCGAGCCTCGCCGTGGTTGGGTGAGGCCGCTGGCCCTCGTCGGCCGGTCGCCAGCTATGGCCGAGGCCGGCGATCGGCCAAAAAAAGAAAAAAAGAAAAAGAAAGAAAAAAAGGAAAAATACAATAAAAATATTAAAAAATTGAAAGAAACAGAAAAATAATACAAATTTACCAAACGTGTTTCTATTCATTTTTTATTCCCGGAACAAGTTTACCAAACGCGACTTTCTGGTAAAAAATTGTTTCTCGGAACAGAAATAGTTTTTTCTATTTTTGTTTTCCGGAACAATTTTTGAATAGAAACATAAATAAACGCACCCTAATTTGGCTCGTAATTTGTCAAATTTCAACAATAAATATCTCACATAGGTATTATAAAAAGAAATTTGAAGGAAATGTATCACATAAATATAAGTATAATTTTTTTATTTTTTATAAAAATATTGAAATAAATTGTAATTTAGAATTATTTATTACTTTCACCTTTAGTAATGATATCAGCTTGGATGAGAGAGAGAGAGATTTGGGGTTCATTCAAAATGTGTACGTTGAAGTTGGGACGAATAACAATGATGACACTCTTGTCAAAAAAAAAAAAAAACAATGATGACACTACATAAAATTACACGGTCATTTGTCAAGAAAAAATCTATTGCTGGGGCCCATTTTCATTATGATAATGGCACCTTTGGGGCATCTTTGTCATTAAAACATCACTTTCTTGATGGGGACAAATATTACCGTACGATCTCATTTGACACATTTACTGGCACCACCCGTGATCCTTGTGGAGAAAACTACTTGTGGGACTAGACGGACCTAAATATTAGGAATGCCATATTACCCATAGAAGTCATCTATCTAACGTTTGACAGTACAATAATTAATGTGGCCCAACGTGAACATTTGAGAGTCATCTAACATATGCCATGTTACCTAAATAAGTCTCTTTCTTCCACCTCAACATTTGTCTATATGTGTAAATATACAAAGCAATTATTTAAATTCCCAAGTCAATTCAATTACCTTTACATGATCGGCAACAAATTGGACTCCATCAACATGTCGCTTTAATCACCATCCGAACTTTGTCGTGCTAGGCCATGAAACGCTGGGGAAAGCAAAGGTGAATTTCCGAGAAAGAGAAGATTTGCAGAGTAATCATGCAAACCCCTAAGGTCAAAAAACTCCACCGAACACCTAGCAACTGGTAAACACATGGCAGACACGGCTTTGACCGATCGGCAGGTGCTACTTTTGCTTTAAAGAGTAGCCTCCACTTTCCTCTTCTCATCCTCTTTTGAAAACACCAATCTGGGTATAAATTTAAAGCTGAAATTGGTTTCTTTCTTTTAAAATGGCATTCAGAGTTATGCTCAATTGAAAAAACACCATTGAGCGGAAAGGGAGGCTCATGGTTGCAGATTCTTTTTGAAAGAAATCTCTCATTTTTAGGACTAATCGCACGTCATCTTCTCTATCAGAGCACAAAGCCCATCTTAAGCTTCTCAAAATTTCTCACTGCAATCTCCCTATTTGCATATGCACTCAATTTGAACTCACTCTAGAAGTTGCTCTCCAACATGTTGAAAAAGTTCAAGAGAAGTTGCTCTTGAACCTCCCCGGCAAGTTACCACTATAGAGAAGTTACAGGTGGCCCCAAACTAGCTTTCGTTGTTTGGTTTGAGGGTCATTTTGATAATGTATTTATGCTTCTTAACCAGTCATAACTTCCCACAATTACAACATTGAATCGCTATATTCAAGCTATTTTCACCGCTCAAAGGGTACAACAAATGGACATTCTAAGAATAATGAACGATAAGATGTAGTGATTTTGAGCCATGCACCATCAATGAGACGTCGCTGAGCATAAGTAGGTGGTGAGAGATCAGGTTGGTTTCGAAGGATAATTTCCTAGCTCATGAACCATCACTACACTAAATATTTAAATTACAAAAGTCAACGAAAATGGGATTATATACAGAAAATTCAACGCCGTATATTTTATGTGTTTCGAGTAGAAGAAAGAGGGCATCTATAGAACTTAGTAAATACTCAAAATCCTTCGATAGTAGCATCCACAATCTTGATAATTCATCTCATTAAAAATTTACCAACAGACACACATGACATTCATTCACCAATAATAAAAAGTATTTGTTAAACAATCAAATATAGGGAATAATTTTCAATCTAATATCATTACAAAAATAAAAACTTCGTATGATTTATGTTTGAGAAGCATTCGGAAAAGCACTCATTAACATTATTTTTCTTAAAGAGATAAATGCACTATAAGCTTTAAAACTTATCTAAAAAATGCGATTGGGTCCTACAAGATTCAAAATATGCAATCTAATATATATGTATTTTTCATTGCCACGATCAAGACATGATTATGGCGCGTGAATGCAAATTGCCAATTTTAGATTTTTGTTATATGTCTAAGAAGTCTAAAACCTTTTTTCCCCTCTTATTAAGTGCATGAATACAAAATGCCATGAAGTTAATATCTGAACCATAGCATTTGAGCTCACGCTTTCTGCTATGCGGGCGGAACCACATTCAATGCACATGGACAGGACAATATATTTGGATCTATAAGGACTAGTCCAGACAAATATCAGGATATGCAATGTTATCTCAAGAATTAATCTTTTTAACATGTGATAATTATTATTAATTTTCATTTGGCCTGACAAAGAGAAAGCCTCGCTCTCTCCTATTTGATTGGAGCCTCTCCTGATGCTTGTGGAGAAAACTATTTGTGGGACTAAACGAGCTATATATTAGAAAATGCCATGTTACTCAAACTAGATATGTTGATGAACAAAATGGGTGGTACGAGATTAGGTTGGTTTAGTGGGGGCAATTTCTTGGCTCATGAATCGTTATCATACTAACTAATTCGGATTATAAATGCAGAGAAAATGAGATTATATATTATTTTTATTGTTGTTATTATTATCATAATGAGTTACCATGTGAGCAGAAGAAAGAATACATCTATACAACTTAGAAAATACTCAACAGCCTACAATAGTGGCATCAACAATCTAGATAACTCATCTCTCATGAACACATTTACCAACAGACACACATGGCATTCGTCCACCAACAACAAAAATATTCTACAACATGGATTTTGCTAATGAGTGTCTAGTGAGCAATTTTCAAGCCATCAATTAAAAAAATTCTTTAATTTTCTATACACTGAATTCTCTCTTATAATGAAAATAAATGTTTTAAAATTGAAAATATTTCGTACCAAAATATGTTTAACAAATATTTAGAAGAGCACTCATTAACATCAGTTTTCTAAAATAAGCATTGGATTAATAATAACATCAACTTGGATGGGGGAAAGAGAGTGACCCGGGGCTCCTTCAAATTCATATCTAAAAGGTGAACAAGTAACGAGGATGACGCTGACACCTGCCTAAAATCACGTGATCGTTTGTTAGGAAATTATTTATTATTGGGGCCCATTTATAGTATGGTGTCCAGTACCTTTCATGACATCTTCATCATTCAAACGTGGACCCGTTATATATCTGTTGAAATTGACGTAATGGACGACGAAAGATATTAATTTATCATTCTAAGTTCATCAAAAGTAAATGTACATGGTTGATTTATGTCGGTGGGTTATTTTCAAACAAGTCATGATAATTACAAGAGTTGTCATTTGTCGATATTTAGTACCGCGTCAGGCGAATGGCTATTCCCGTTCCCGCTGTTTCTTTTTCCATATTGTGGCTTTCAGTAGAGAGGCCAATTTCTAACATGATTAAATACGTTTTAAAATGGTTGAACGACAAACCCAAAAGTGACGTGAATTCAATATACATAATTTTTACTGTATGGTAAATAATGTTCTTCAACGAGTTGCCATAATCGCATGACCTAGTTATAATAGTGAACATGACCTGTCGCTCTTAGATTTTTGTGCTGTCCCTAAGAAGTGTAAAACCATTTTTTCTCCCTTATTAAGGTCCCAATCACGATGCCATGAAGTTGATTTTCGAATCATAGCATTTGAGGTCACGCTCTTCACTGCATAAGTTAAACCTCATTTGATGCACGGGGACGGGGGCAATGAACTTGGATTTATAAGGACTAGTCAAGCTAAATATTAGGAGAAGCAGTGTTATCCCAAGAAGTAATCTTTTTAACATGTGATAATTATCATTAATTTTGGTTGACCCTGAAAAGAGAAAGCGCTTTACCATTTGACTGGAGCCTCCAATGCTAGGGAGGAAATTATCTACGTGCATCTCTATGGAGTTTTTCTTTCTTTTTGGTCATAAAAGGGAAACTTTCATTCAAGAAGAAACATTACATCCTGCAACCGTAGCAACCGATACAAGAAGATCAAGCAAGCAAGAGGGGGGCGCATCAACCCAATTAGCAACTAGGGTTCCAATTCTGTGGGCCTTTGCGGCCCAGCTGGCGGCAAAGTTGGCTTCACGCTTGCAGTGCTGCACTCGTAGACAAGAGAAGCTGCGTAAAAGGATGGTGGCTTCAGCGAGCAAGGATCGCACCTCCCATGGCGTTAGTCCATCGTTGAGGACGGCGTTAACCAGCATCAAGCAGTCAGATTCAATCACAAGCGGATCCTGCGTTCTCCCTTGCTGGATCAAGTGCTTAAGGGTGATCGAGAAAGCCTGATTTCAGCCTGTAGAGCTGAAGATGCAACAAATCCTCGGGTAAGTCCTTTGATCAATTTTCCACCGTGATCTCGGCATAAACATGCCATTGATCCTTCCTTGCTTGCAGGCTGAAAAGCCCCATCGATATTACACTTCAGGACACCTGGATCGGGGGGTCACCAAACTTCGGAAGCGAGGATCAGGGATTGTCCTGTTGGTGCAGATCTACTATTGAAAATCCTAGCTATACGAATTTGCGCCGAGACGACATTCAACAGATGTAACGGATCAAGGTGTTGTCGACAGAAGACAAAGTTGTTCTGCGCCTTCTAGATCTGCCAGAGGATCTCAGCTATAGTGTCGAAATCAGGTAAGAGCGTCTTTTGAAGGACCCTGTCTGCTAGCCATTGATCTAGGCGAGGAACAGCTTGAGGTGTTAGATAAATACTAATGTTTGGGTGAGACCATATCAGATTTGTCCATGGACAGAATAGGAAGAGGTGTTCAATGGTTTCCGGACTATTGTTTGTGCATAGGGTACATACCAAATCTGTAGTTATGTGACGGCGAAAGAGATTTTCTTTAGTAGCCAAAGCATTATGGTAGATGGACCAAAGAAAGGTCCGGATTTTTGGTGCAAGCTTGAGACGCCAAATACCTTTCCATAGGTTCGTGGGTGCTTGATATGAGGATGATGGCTCGTTTGTATGAAAGCTTGATTCTGTTGTCTTTATTGCTCTATATTCGCTCTGCACAGTGTAGTGGCCATGAGGAGTGGTTGTCCATATTTGTTTGTCCTTTGTATGGTTGGGTTTAACTGGAATGCTTGTGATTTCTTGGATCGTGTGGGCATCATAGTGCTGGTGTAATAGTCTAACATTCCAGTTTTGCTGCTGCGAATCTAATAATTCCGCAACTAGTTGAGGTTCCATTAGATTTTTAGGACCCCCTAGGATACCTTTAGGCAGCCATCTGTCTTGATGTATCTTAATATTTCGCCCATTTCTGACAGACCATTGAAGTTTGGTGGAAATCGAATCTCTTCCTAATAATAAACTCTGTCAGCCCCAAGATGGACGCGCTCCTTTTTCCACATATAGGAAATCCTGTTGGTGAAAGTAAATACCTTTTAGTAATGTGCTACACAGTGATGATGGATTCTAGATTAAGTGCCAGGCCTGTTTATCGAGCAGTGCCTTATTGAAAGCTAAAAGATCGCGAAACCCCAGTTCGCCCTCAATCTTGCTATTTTTCAAAACTTCCCAATGTGTCCAATGAATACCAAATACGCTGCTGTCGTTTTGCCACCAAAAGCGGGCAATCTTCTTTTTAATTTATTTGCAAACTGAAACCGGAAGTTTAAAAATGGACATGACATATTGAGGTATTGCATGTACAACAGCTTTAATTAGAACCTCTTTACCACCCTTCGATAGAAAATTTGCTTTCCATCCTTCTAATTTTGCAGTCACTCTAGCCAAAATCCAAGCGAACATGTCCCGTCTTGATCACCCCCAGTTAGAAGGGATCCCTAAATATTTACCTGTTTTGTATAAAACTGGGACCCTAAATTCAGCGGCCAAGTTGGCCCTTAAGCTTTCAGGGCAATCCTGACCAAAGAAAATGCCCGATTTGTTTCTATTTATCATCTGACCCTTTGCCAAACAATATTGATTCAGAATATTGGCTAGGTTCTAACATTCCTGGACTGTGGCATTTATGAAAAAGATTGCGTCATCAACAAAAAATAGATGGGAAAGAGTTGGACACCACCTATTGAGCTTTAGTTCTTTGAGATGTCCCATTTCGATAGCTTCATGTATTAGAACAGATAAAACATTTGCTAACAAAATGAACAAGTAAGGTGAGAGTGGGTCTCGCTGTTGTAGTCCCCGAGATGGATGGAAAGACTCTAGTTGTTCACCATTAAAATTGATACTGAAAAATGCTGTTGTGTCACACTGTATTACCCATTGAACCCAAGTGGCATGGAAACCCAATTTGAGTAGATAATCCTGAATAAAGTCCCATTCCACCTTATCATATGCTTTCTACATGTCCACCTTCAAAACTGCTTGGAAGTTTCTTTTGTGTTTCCTTATCCTTAGCTGATGAAGTACTTCCTAGACAATGAGAATGTCGTCCTGGATTTGCCTACCGCCAACAAATGTAGATTGCTCAATAGATATTAGATTAGGTAATAAATCTCTATGGAGTTAGACGAGCCAAATGTTAGAATATGCCATGTTACCTAAAGAAGCCATCTACTTAACTATAAATATTATAATTTGTATTCATTGATGTCTGTCAAAGAGAAACTTTTAATTATAAAAACATGAAATGAAGTAAAAATTAATTTGAAATCATTTGCGAGCCATATTTTCGTCAAAACATGCTTCCATGGCTTGTCCAGACAAAGATAATTAAGAGAAATTAATCAAGAGAGGCATTTAAATCATGCAGTTGATTGGGTGGTTAATTTTCGACATTGGGCAACCACCCGACTCAAACACCACAAAACTGAATCTACATAAAAATATATATATAAAAAATAAAAAGCATCAAGAGTCTGTTTGTTAATGATGCATTTGGTAACATTTCCGTTTCGGGAAATAATTTCTTTTCAAAAATATTTTTATTTTTATTTCTAGAAACAATTTTTGAGTAAAACAACCGATTTGGTAAATACTCAAATTTTCTATGTCGGGAATAGAAAAAGAACATGAATGCACTTGGTACGTCTTATAATTTTTTTTGTGCCATAGAATTTCTTTTAATTTTTTAATAAATTTTTTCAAATTTTCATTTTTTTTCTTTACTCTTTTTCCTCTCTTCTTTCTCCTCTTCTAGCCAGCGGCGGTGGTGGCAGGCGACAACTGGCAGGCAATAATGAGTTTCCATTGGTCGATTAGAAGAGGAAGAAGAAGAAAAGGAAAAAAGGAAAAGAAAAAAAGACTTATTTATATAAATTGTTCTTGGAAATAAGAAGTTGGTTTTTCTTTCTTATTATTTTTGTTCTAAATCTATTCCCTGGCCATAGAAAAATTAACTGACATTACTAAACAGATTTATGTTATTTTTCTATTTCGAGAAACAGAAGAACAGAGAGACATGGATATTACCATGCATATCCTAATTGGCCAAATAGTGTCTAATTTTATTCTTTTATTTTTTAGAAAAAAAAAAGAATAGAAATCTATTTAACAACTTTTTTGTTCTTGGGAATAGATTTGGAATAGAATTAAAAAATAGAAAAAAAATCACTTCTTTATTTATGGGAACAACTCTAGAATCAATTCAATTTTCCTTTTTTTCTTTTTTTCTTTTCTTCTTTTCTTTTTTCCTTTTCTTCTTCTCCTTCTTCTTCCTCTTCTTCTTCTTTGGTCAGTCATAGGCCTAGCCATCGCTGGCGATCAGCTAGATGAGGTTTGGCGACCTTATCTGAGTGTTGTTGGCCCCCAGTGAGGTTAAGCCTTCCTAATGGCCGGATGCCTTGCCGAGCCACCATGAGGCTAGCGTCACCTAACCTTGGCGAGGCCGATCTCACGGTGGCTCGGTGAGGTTTGACCGAGCGACGCCGCCCTCGTGGTTGCTAGGCGAGGGCGAGCCTCACGAGGGGCTGGCGATGCTAGGTCGCCAGCCCTCGTTTGGCCGGTTACCGACAACAATCAGGTTGGCAACCGGCCAAAGGGGAAGAAAGAGAATAATAAAAGGAAAAAAAGAAAAGAAAAATAGAGAAAAATATAATAAATTTATTTAAAAAATTAAAAGCAATTCTAAATCACAAAAGAATTTGAGGTCTTGCCAAATGCATTTCTATACTGAAAGTAGAAATTTTAGATAGTTACCATGTTCTGAAACTCATCTAGGGAACAAAAAAAAAAAAAAAAGAATTCTCAATAGAAATTATTTCAGGGAATAGAATAGTTACCAAATAGGCCATAAGTGTAGTAGTGTTCTTGCTTCTGCTCAAGTTTGAAGAGCTTTGTAATTCTAGCTCCGGTTCGATGCAATTATATGGGCTTGCTCAAGATGCTCATAATATTTTTTGGGTAAAGGTAAGATTTGTATTGATTTTGCACAAAATACACAAGAAGCTTGGCACCAACAAAACAAACACTCAGGAGGAACAGAGTCGCGGGAGAGTGAAAGGGTGCCAAGCGCCAAAAAACTGGTTAGAACTAAGGACCACAGAAACTAAGAAAGAAAAGACTAAACTAGAACTAAAGACCCTCTATTACTGGAAAATAGACGGACTCAAGCCCCAGCTCTGCTGCAGTCTTCTATTCCTAGGGTTATCCACAATATTCTTCAGGGTCGACGATTTATCCTTGAAGGCTTTCTGGAGATGCATCTTCATTGCCGGGACAAAAAGTGTTTGATCACGGAAGATGATGTTGTTACGCTCCTTCCATATGATATAACAAAGAGTTCCAAAGCTAAACCGGGCCATTACATCATAGAAGCTTTCGGTGGAGAAGCGACTAGCCACCCAATCCAAGTTCTCACGCCACGGTTTGTTATGCCAGGTAATATTAAACTTCGACGCCCAATGGTTGGCAAGATCACCAGGGACACGGCATGCAAAAAATAAATGATCTACAGAGTCCGGCCTACTCGAACAGAATGGACAATTGACAGAAGCGAGCCTACCAACCGAAGCGAGCAGGACCTGGGTCGGCAATCTGTTGCGGGTTATAAGCCACAAGTGGGATTGATATCTCGGAGGCATAGCTGAATTCCAAACAAAGGAAGACCAGGGAACAGCATTTGCTTTGGGCCTAAGGAGATCCCATGCCGATGCTGTAGAGAAACGACCAGAGGGGTTGCGGATCCATTGGATCCGGTCTTCTCGTTGGTTGAAGGTAGGAAGGGGATCCCACCACCCGGCATTAATATTAACAACGTACCAGCCCAATGGAGACGAGAAGGCTTCAGCTACGAAGCAAATCGGGAATACCAGAACGATAAATGTCCTGGTTGGAGAAGACCTTATAAAGCGGTCCATTAGAATGCCACGGATCAAACCAAAAAGAAACAGAGCGACCATTACCAATATCCCATCTGAAATGCGGCTGATAGAGGTCCCGCATCTGGAGGAGCTTTCTCCAGGCCCAGGAACAACACGTCGGAATAGGGACCACCCAGAAGTTCTTGCGATTTAAAAAAGTGGAGTGAATCCACTTGCACCACATGGACTCTTTGTCCGAGAAGAGAATCCAAATGTGTTTGAGCATCGAGGCAATGTTATTCTCCTTTAAAGACCTGATCCCAAGTCCACCTTCCTCCCTCGGTAAGCACACATCACTCCAGGAGACTTTAGCTCCCCCGGTACCCATCATAGGTCCTTTCCATAGAAATTGACGAAAAATTCTTGCAATGCTCATAATATTTATATGCAATTAAACTAATAATTTTGTTTAATTGACTCCAAACTTTTCTATGTAATAAATAATTAAGTGGGTTGCTAAAATTTAAATATCAACAAAGTGTGATTATAATATATATCGTATCGTTTGATTTATAGTGAAATTTTGTTTTGTTCTCTCCATGGACGTAGTCACACCCACTGAATTGCGTAAATCTGTTAATCAATTTGTTTTCTTATTCAATTCATTTTATTGTTCAATTATTTTTGCAACATCCTTCTAATCGAGCATGGTAATTAGTTCTTACAAATAAACAATTTATTTCACAGTTCTTGCTAATCATTTCAGCAAAAAAAAAAAAAAAACTACCAACAAATTAATTCACTATTATTTTCATTTCTAAAAGAAACTTCCAATCCTGCAATCACAAATAACACCGTCCTACTTAAATTTATTAATTACAATGCCATTCAATTTCTTCGTTTTTTCTTCTTTGGTAACGATTTTCTTGTAGCTTCCCATCAGCGAGCATTGATCTTCAACTACTTGAGTCCTTGTAGCATACATCAGCTGTCTCAAAACCTCTTCAGTAGCCTGCAGCAATGAACGACAAAGAAAAAGTTTGTGTTATCAAGTGTGGAATAAAACGATATCAAAATATCAACCAATCGGTCTACAACCACACCGAAATTTGTTTGGACATTGTTAAATTTGAAGAAATTTAGGATGCTCCAAAAGATTCATGAACCAATGTCAAGTAGCTTTTGTTGATGGAATTGGTGAAATCGGATCAAACCACCAAACTTGAATAGGTCTCCATTATGTTACTTCATTGATAGATCATCATTTGAAATCTGGAGATCTATCTGAAATGACACATCGGTCTCTACGGGATTTGAATTCTAAGATAAGCAAATAATACCGAATAAAATCTTGAGAAATCATGGCACGGTCTTACGAACTATTTTTTAGTAAGGTTCTAACAAAAAAACAATTTAGTTTGTAGTATGCTAACTTCATCATCTAAATTATGTGCAATGAAACGAGATTCTCCTATTTCTTCAAGAATTTTCTTCCTCTTTATATTGAAATGGTCAATTTGGAAATTAGTCGATAATTTACTTTTAAATTCCACTCTTTACCTTACTAGTAACTTTGTGTCAAACCTTTTTGCGGTTGAGGAATCTTGGAATCGTTCCTCTTTGTCATGCAGAGGACTTGAAGTCAACTTTCACCTCAAGCTTTCATTTAAAAAGTCCTTCCGAAGACTCGCACTTCATCACCTCTGTAACAAATATATATTACTGTGTTTCGTCAACAGTGGACTCAAATCAGAATGGTCTCATGTTTTTTTTTTTTTTTTTTTTTTCGGTGAAAGTAAGAATGGTCTCATGTTGTTTTAGTCTCCAATCAAACTTTTCTCTATCTTGCAACAAATTAAACCTATAACTTAAATCAAACTTTCTTTCGTCATTGAAATCTTCTCCATTCCTTTTCTGTACCAGTTTTTCTATTCTTGAGGTATTCTATAGGAAACAAATTTGCTTTAGTGTACAACCATTTGTAAGCAAAGGGATTGCATTGCACATTGAAACTCTCTATATTGGTAAAGTTCAGTTGAATGACTTATGTACCTCAAATTTAGTGGCGAAATAGCAAAGCATTACCTGTTAGCTTTCAAGACTAAACCCCTCATAGCTGCGACGTCAATTAGGGCCTCTTTCCATGTCCTGAATTAGCTGCGATTCTAATTTTTTTCTACTGATTACTGAAGCTCCCTTTATTTTATTTCTTTTGCATAGCACCAATCAAACACAAGTTGTTAATATCGGAGGAACTTCAGACAAGCTAATTCTTCTTGTGCGAAGCCGTGACCGCCGAACACAGGGCTTAGCGCATGAACATCATTTCTCTCAGAAACTGCTGCCCATTTTCAGAGGAAATATAACTTTATTATAAAAAATTGGGGTTGAAATTAATCTTAATTTTTTTTTAATAAAGTTAGGAAGATTCAAACTTAAGACCCCCTAACTTTGGTCTAATGTGAAATTTAATGAAAATATCTCCAACTATTTTAAAAGTTTAAACTCTTAAATGAAGATTTGATTTATTATTTAAATATTCTAATACTCCCCCTCATGCATAGGCTAGATTTTATTTTTTTGGGGTCGGTATGCATAGGCTAGATTAAAATATGCGATTTGGAAGCAAATGAGGGCCTAGAAGATTCCAATCAGAACATTATAGCTCCGATACCATATGAGATTTATGTGAGATCATTACCAGCTGTTTTAAAAACTTAAATATTAAATAAATATGTGTTTATAAATTAATTATTATTTAAATATTCTAACAGAAATGACGGAGCTGACTTTAGAAAAGAACAATATCGTTTTCTTGATGGTGTTGTCTAAGATGCCAATGCTGCAAATTCCATTGGTTATCTTGTTTCGAGAGGATCGTCGAAAGCTTTTATTTTCTTCTTCATTTTTTTGAAATTTCAAAAATGCTTCTTTCTTTCTTTTTCTTTTTTTTTGATGACTCAGGAAACCCCGAAAGCTGACAGCCAGCAGGAAGAACCTGGGGGCGGCACAGGTGAAACCACCACCCCATGCCACCGGGTAAGTCACCACACACAGTGCTTCAGCCTCCCTGCTTCACAGGGGCTTCGAACCTTGCCCCCCTGCGGGGAAGGGCAAAGGATCTACCATCCACGCTGCCACGGTCGATGGTTCAAAATGCTTCTTTCTGTAGACTAGAACTCAGAAAATTAAGCCAACCATCAGTCAATCTCATTTGGCTCTCTCTACAAATGATTGAGACCTTTGACCTGAAGGTTTGACAGAGAGATATCACATACACACTATTATTTGTGAAAAAAGGACGCTTTATCCAGAAAATGAAGAGATCCGTGGGTATTGTCCTCTCTGCATGATTCTTTTCTTTTCTTTTTCTTTTTTCCTTTTCTGGTAAAAAACCCAACGATTTTTTATTTTTTTGATTTAGCAAGATTTGGCCCCGCTCCCAGAATTTTGTGATTTCTCTGAAATGATTTCCAGTATTTTTTTTTTCAATTTACACACACACACACCATGTTCTAGTCCATTCTCGTGTTAATCGTGTTTTTAATTTCTCTTCACACCGGCGAAAATTTGGGCCGCTGCCATCTGGGCTCTATTGAACATTGTGACTTGGACCCAATTTTCCTTTTTATCTTAATATTTTTTATAACTAATATTTTGATTAAGCTTTGCAGTTTAAATACAACTCCAATTTGGGCTCTATTGAACGTTCACCCGTACAATAGTCACTTACAAAACAGATGAAGAGATACTACTTGGAATGGAATTCCATCTGTCTTTGATAGCAATTTAAGTATTTCCAAGCCTTGCTTCTTGCATTGGCATATTTCAGATGTCTAGAATTCTCGTCAGCAACTTATTCAAGGACTTCTTCGAGACCGCAACAATGAACAATGAAAGAAAAAGTCTGTTTCTGTCAAGCACGCAATAAGGAGGACATCAAAATGACAATTTAATCAGTCTACATCTTCACCAAAATTTGGTCCGACATTGCTCACATTGAAAAAAAGTTAAGATTTTTATCACAGATTAGGAAAAGAAACGAAATTTCGCATGTATATAATCAATTACACGCGACATGAGTATGTGATGGTAAACTCCTTTGTTCTATGGCTCCATTCTTGTGGGCTTTGGCTTCCGTTGTCTTTTGTTTTTACTTGCCCGCCCATTCACTGCTGACAGTGAACTAATTTTTAAGCTTTTTCCTAGTTTCAGAAAAAATAGAATTTTTCGGAATTTTTAAATTTTTTAAAAAAGAGAAATTGATTTTTTAGATCTGGAAATAGGCACCCAGGTCGGATATCCGGAACCGGCCCGGGTCACCAGTCGCTCACCCGGACTAGGCCTGATGTGCGGGCCCAGTCCAGCCCAACATTGAGGCCCCCCCCGCAAAACAAAAATGGGCCTTCTGGGCCCGGTCCGGATATGGCAATGGGCCCGTAAGGCGAGGGCCTAATTCTACGGTCAATGTCCGAAATTGGCTTACTACTTAGGCCTATTTTCATTAAAACTTCACAAGCCCACTCTTCCTAAAGCAAACACCAAGCCCGTTACTGAAGCCCTCTTTCAACTGGTCAATCAAAGCCCGAAAACACCAACCCAATTATAATTAGAACTCCGCCCACCTGCACTAAACCCCTTTTTGCCCTTATCTCTTTCCACGCTTGCTCCGTCGCGTCTTCTCCAGCACGCCCAGAAACCAACGACGTCCATTAAACCTAGAACAGCAGAACGCCAACTATCCTATATTAAATCAAGAATCACTCGATCCTCCGATGACCACCATCGGCTACCGGACCGTCTTCATGAGCGATTTACGCTCGACAGACCCGACTCAGACCAAACCGTGATAGACCCTGACTCCTCCATTAGCCGAAGTCCAAGCGACACGGAGTTGTCCTTGGCCAAGCCAACCCCCAGCTCCTGTAAACGTTACCCCTCCACGAACCTGTCATGACGCAAACAAAGGATGCGCGAAAAGACCTATGTTTCCCTAAGCAAATCGAACTCAAGAAAAAGTTTGCGGATCTAGTTGAGGCATTTTCACAAACAGGCGACGTGCGACATTGGTAATGGAGTTTTCGACTCGAACGGGACTCAACCCGCGCTGGGTTCTCAACGAAAGACAAGCAGATACTAATGAAAAACAGATCATAGGACTGACGGGGCCGGAGATGGCGTGAACCGGACGGCCACGAGCTCCGGCCTGGTGCAATCAAAACAGGACAATAGCAGAGCCGAGGCTTATTTGTTCGGCGCCGGGAGAGGTCGTCGGACGGGCCCGCACGTGGCCGAGATGTTTGGAGCCCTCACTCTCTCTGTGTTGCCCCTTGTTAAAAAAAAAAAAAAAAAAAAAAAAAAAAAGCTCTCTTTTCTCCATTTTTCAAGCTCTTCCCCGAAACCCTTTTGGCTGATTTTCTTTCTCTTCAAAGACTACAGGCAGGTGCACATGGCTTCTGCCGCCGCCAGCCTGCCATGGCCAACTGATCCCTGACCCTAGGATTGTGCCGCGGCCTGCTCTGCTTCTGTTCCTGCTGATATGCTTTTGTATGTCGCTGTTCCGCGACGGGAGGAAAGAAGAAGACTTGCGCATGGGCCGGCCCGTGTGGGGAAAAGAAAGGGAAAAAGAAAAAGGAGCCGAGCCAAGCTCCATTTTTTAAAATAATAATAATTTCTTTTTTTGTAAATTTTAATAATAATAATGCAAATACTTTTAATATCTATATGTGACACTGAATTTTGGTAGATTTTGTAATTATTCTACCACTCACAGTATTGTACCATCCTTTTTTTTTTCTTTTACAATTGATTTTACAATTGATGTACTTTATAACGACAACGATCACTTTTCCGACGATGTATTAATGTGGTGGACACATGATAGTGATGGGTGAACATGTGTAGTGGCATGGCATCCGGAAAATTAGTCACAATTTCACCATCTCAGCATTTTAATGGAAGATTTCCAATTTATGCGAATCCAGCCAAAATGCATCATTGGATAAAAAAAAAATGGTAAAGTTTTCCGCTCTTAATGAAAGAAATCAAAATTCAATGGCTCGATAGCAAGTACGCTAAAGTTCAGTAAACGTCCATAAAATGTATGTTGAAATTCCTCAAGATATTTGTACTAGGAAAGTCAGATAACTTTCTAGAAGAGATCCTACGCTCATTTGCGTTCTTCCAAAATTCTGTATAGGCTTACAACGTGTATCGACTATAGCCCATTTTGAATTACACTTTGTCGAAATTTGGCGTTGACATCCATCAGATGTCTCGAAACCTCTCAATAGCCAATTCCACCACTTCTTCAGGGCTGCGGCAATACACAAAGAACGAAAAGTTCACATTAGTGACTCAAAGAAACATAACCTGAAGGTCATTTTAACTCATACACCAAAGAAAAGACAAAAAAAAAAAAAAGAAAAAAAAAAAAGAACTTATGGTCTATTTTCCCCCACTCAATGCCTCTGGCTATCATGAACTACAAGGATTTGCCTGAAGGGATCATTTGCCATTAGTTCTTTGACGATCAAATATTTAAAATCCATGGATCTATTTGAATTAATATGTTGATTGCTACAGAACTTGAATTATGAGATAAGCAAATTGGACACGAGTTCCTAGCAAAATCTTAAGAAATTAGGAAATTTCACCGGAAATTTCACCTGTGGGACTTATATATGACCCACATAACTTTCTTATTACTAAAGAGTCCATTCTAGTTACTTTCAACTTCTTCAAATTTCCAGTTGAATCCGGTAGATTGCCATCTCTAACATTACAAGTCCAACTAAACCAACAAGTTTATTTTTCACAAGGGTATGGAAGCTTCTTTATCACAAAGCACCCACATCAACACAATTGTGTAAGCTTTAAGCCCTTGAGGAGAGTGCGGAGGCTCCTTTATCTCCTAGCATCCCCTTAACGACAAACGTGCAATCTCCACTAACCTCCCAATGGAGTGCAGAAGTTCAACAATTTTCTAGATCCGACACATGAGCAAGTTACTTGAATTTCATTCTAATCTTCCAAACAATGTACCAAGCATAAGAATCTTAATCAATCTTCATTTTAAAATGAAATTTCTTGTTCCTCACAATTAGAAACAAATGCAGTTCTAGAGAACATAATTTCGCGGAATGGAACGATAGAACACCATTTCTTTTTTCTTCATCAATGAACCAAACAAAGGCTCAAGAAACAATTTCCTTATGGCTGGTATCAGCCGTCACTAATCTTCAACTAAACTATAGTCAAATTCTGGGACTGACATTTATAAAATCATTCAAAATCTCTGCAATAATCAATTCAACCACTTCTCCTGGGCTGCAGCAATGCTTAGAGATAGAAAAAGTTCATAATAGTCCGATGGAAAACAAAGTGATGCAAAATGACTACCTAATTGTTGATTCAATGTCTCAAACGAACAGAAGCCGAATATCCTTTAACTCATACACCATAGAAGAGAACAAAAAATTAATAATAATAGAACAAACCCTTACGGTCTTTCATGTTACCGTTTTGCAACTCTGTTTCCCCACACAAGGGACTATATGGATTAACTTTTGTGGACATATCTAGGGCAGGGGTCATGTAGTGAAATAAATAAATAACTTCCATGAATCTTTTTGAAATTACATGTTCAGTTTCGAAGTGAAATATCAAAAAACCCGGGATCATTCTTACAAGCTATTTTTAGAGGTATCCTATCAAAAGAAAATTAATTGGTAATATTGTATTATCATGTTTACCTATTCTATACATAATGAAAAGAGGTTCTCCTATTGTAGATTTTCTTTGTCTTCACATTCAAACTAGTAGAATACCCGTGAGACACAGAATTAAAAAGTCCTTTTTGTTACTGTTGTTAATTCAATCAATTTTTTCCATTAGCATGTGTCCTTCCTATACATAACTTTTAAAGGTATTTACTGCATTTTCACCTTAAGTTTCCCTATTTAATGCCTACTCTACCCTAATTTCAAATTCAAATAGACAATAAGCTGAAGTACAGAAAAGGAAGTTTGCCACTATTATTTAATCTTTTTATTGATTAAAAAAAAAGAGAAACCTAGAACATAAATAAAACTACTGGGGTAGTATAAGCAACAGCAAAAGAATGACTTCAGATGGAAAATAATGAGAATCTAAATCCTTCAAGAAACCCAAAAGTAATACTACAAGGATAAGACTGATTTGAAGGAATATGAATGCTTTGTTTATTTTTTCTTAAGTTAAATTAGTAAAATAATTACTAATAGTGCTAATGAGCCATAATAGACAATTAACGAAAATTTCAAACAATTGAATTTTCTTTTTCTTCTAATGTATTTTACTTCCAACCAACACAAAAATATCTTTTCTTTGCCTCAAATTTCTTCACCCGCCTAAAAAACTCTCCCTAACATAGCGTAAGAATCAACTTGAGCGTTCTTGAATATTTGTAAGCAAAAATTTGCATTGCAGTGACTTTGAAAGTCTACAGTGGTAAAGTTCGGTTGAATGACATATTACCTCATAATTTAGTCAAAATAGCGGCATTATCTATTAGTTTTAAGGTTGAACCCTCAGATATCCGCATCCTCTTCCCATTCCTCCACTTAGTTGCCAAATTTCCACCTGTGCCGATCCAGGGCATTATGTATAAATCGGTTTGGAGCTTATCATCATCAATCTCCACATCGTAGAAAATGGGTCAAATTCTTTTTTTCCCATTTGTCTTTGATGTGCAATGTCCCATGTGGCCTAGTCCACGAAACCGCCACATAGCTTTGAGATAAGATAGGTATGTAGATATGGTAGTGGTCAACCACTGGTAGAAGCCGATTAGCAATTGCATCACCACATCTCAATTGAACATTGTTTGCAAAAAGAGGAATTACATTGCCCACCAGGTTCTTGTGAAGGAAATTGACGATGTTATAATAAGTGTCCGGTGGCCTAAAAGTCAGGAATGCCTTATACTAAGCAGCACTGCGGGAAAGCCAAGTCCATGTCTTGCCATCTAGCAATCTTTCCAAAACATTGTAGCCCTGATTATCCAACTCCAAGCTTTCTAAGCCCTTGAGACCTTCGATGGTTCTTATCTTTGGACAATCTTCTATCTCAATCTGTTGTAACTTATCTAATTTTGATAAGTTGGGCAACCTTTCTATCCTACAACAATGGGAAATACAAAAGTATCGTAAGGATTCCAGTTCCGACAAACCATGAATCTCAACCAAACTTTCTAATCTGCTCAGATCCAAGCACCGTAGACTTTTCAAGAGTGACAGATCAACAATTTCCACAAGCAATTTGCATTCACTTAGTTTCAATCTAGTCAAATGTATTAGATCTGGGGAGACAGAGAAGTGTGACATTTGATATTCAATGACGCACAGATCCGCCAATTTTTCTAACTTGGAAAAGGGTGGCAGTAGACTGATGCCCCTAAATTTCAAGGTTGACAAACCAGATGGAAGCAAAAGCAAATTGATCAGATGCTCTTCTGGCAAATTGTTCATCCAAGTTGGGTCAAGTTCCTTTGTTGAAGCAGTTAATCTATAAAATTCTAGATAATCTAAACTGAGGAGCCTTGAAAGGTCAAGAATAGATGGAAAGTGATGTGCTTGCATGTGAAGGTGTGTCAAACTTAAGGGAAGATCAAGTATTTCTTGAAGGTGACTTGAACCAAATTCAAGTGTACGGAGACAAGAGAGACAACTCAGCGCTGAAGGGAATCTAGATAAAAGAGTATATGATAAGTCCAATATCCTCAAATGGGATAGGTTCCCTATTTCCTCCAGGTTTTCATCTGTTAGATGCCGACAATTCTTGGCATGTAACTCTTCAAGCATCTTCAACTGTCCGATAGTATTGGGAAACTTTCTTATCTCTGTATAACTTACCCCAATCACTTCTAGTTTCTCTAGATATCCAATGGAATCTGGTAGTTTAACTATTCCTGAATGTGATAAATCCAACTTAACCAACATTTCCATTTCTCCAATAGACCATGGAAGCTCCTCTATGCCCACACACCCACGTAAAGATAAATGTGTAAGTTTCAGTAACCCTCCAATAGAGTCCGGAAGTTGGATGATTCCGGGGTGCTCATCTAATATAAAACTCGATAAAGATTTGAGGTTGCCGAATGTCTCAGGAAGCTTGAAGGGTTGAAAATTTTGGGGCATGATAATCTCCGTTAAAGACTGTAGAGAACCGATTTCTGCAGGCAAACTGCGAAGCAACTCACATCCCTTGATATTTAAAGTTTGTAGGCGCTTTAGCTTGCCAATTGACCTGTGAATTCCGGTTAACTTGACACACCGGGTAAGAATTAACATCTCTAATGACTTTAAATTGGAGACGTCAGGTGTCCTTTTTAATTGTACGCAACCCGTCAAATTTAGAACCTTCAATTGAATCATCTGTAGAAAAAAATTAAAGTAAAAGATTTAATGAGAAACATCAGTGCACATGGTAGTAAGAATAAATGAGAATCATCTGTAGAAAAAAAAAGATGTTGAAAATGACCCTCGTAATTTAAACTTTTCAGAATAATAGCCAACTTCATTTTTTTTTTTTTTTTTTTTTAATTTTTGTATGGAGAAAGGCCCCTGCTAGGAGGCAAATTTATACCACGGGGAATATACGGAGAACCATCCCACCCTTTTCGTCACATCTTTTATTCCAAAACCCACGGTGTGCAGCTTAGAACAAAAATCCATATAAACATATACTAAAATACTAAATTAGGCCAGTAAGCCGCTTGAATCAATATTGTCAAGCTCAAGCTCGCCTTGATTCAGATAATTAACTAAGCTATTCCAAATAAACTCATGGTCCTTTACACAAAATAAGTTGGGTGTTACCAATCTCGAACTTTATGTCATTCAAAGCATAGATGATGCATACTGAAGCAAAATGGCACTTACTGCTGTGGAAATTCACCATTTTCAAAGCCTAAACAACTCGTAGAACTGCGAAATCAAGGTTGTAAAGCACAAAGAGAAATTTTTTAGATGGGACATAATTGTGCTTTACTTACGTGAATAACAAGACATAGAACGGTACTAATGCAAGATATATTCTAAAATCAGATGAGGTAACGATAGAAATAAGTAAATTGTATATATTACTTCTATCATCACCTCATTCATCATGAATGAGGTAATGAAAGAAAGAAGTACATTAACTAAGGTATATCATACCTTCATTTGGCTCCACCCACCCCAACCATCTTCAATATTGCTATCTGAAAGGTCAAGCATGACCAAATTATGGAAGCGAATGTCATTTGCACTAAAAATCGCTTGCCACCTTCGTGGAAAAAGCCATCTTTGCTTCAAAAGAAGATTGTCAAAGTTGCCAAAAGTACTAATGCCTTTCACTCGAAGGAACCTTAGATTTGGTAGAGCAGCCAATTCTTTAGGTGCAATGCTGCGGCTATCAGAAGTCAAGCTTAGTGCTTTTACATCTTCATTTCTCTACCAATAGAGACTCAAGATTAATTGAGAGCACAACTCTCAATACTATTCCAGAGCTATAAAGAAAAGAAGCACATGAACACTAGTAAACAATTTCTCCAAGAAAATACCTAACATGGCACACACCTTTTCTTAGCAAGTAGACTTATATGTTTTTGTTCACACCATTAACGAAAAATTTTCATCTTCTTTTGGAAGATATCTTATAAATCATTTCTCCATTTCCCAAATTCTACTTTTCAAGAAATATAATTAGCATATCAATTCAAATCTTCATAGTTTTTTTTTTTTTCATTTTATCCATAATTGTGTTTGGAAGTAATTTTAAATTCTTCATATAGCTAGTTTTCTTCTGACTTTACTTTTATAGAACGTGAAATTCGTTGTTTTAGAATTTCCAGAAAACTATTTTGCATTCTACAAAATCTAGACAATAATGCTAACTATCAGGCAATTTACCTATCTGGTCTTGCAAAACAAATGGAAAGTTAAACAAAGCTAACTATAGAATAAAAGAGAAAATTCAAGAAGTTTCTCTTTCCAGATTAAAATTATGGGTCATACTTTTCCATCTTACCTCCTTACTCTTCAACAGTTTTGTGACATCCTCATGAATCCATGCCCTACTAAATTTGCGAGGATATTCTTCGAGGATGATGTACCTTCCCAGATCTCGAATTTGATCGTGCATCCGAAACTTATTATCATCTCCAATTTTTATCAAGGACCGTTGGAGGAGGATAGATATTGCAATGTGAGGATTGTAATTACAATTATCCCACATGATAATTGGATGTGTTTTATCCTCATTGGTGAAAAAGCAAGCAATATCTAGAAATACTTCTTTTTCCTCATTCTCCAATCCTTCATAACTTATCATTAATACATCCCGAACATCCTTAAAAGGACCTCTATCTAACTTCTTCAACGTGTCTTTCCATAGGTTTCTTGAATCAAAATGTGGCTTCAGGGTAGAGCCGCAGCAACGGAGAAATGAACCGATCACCTCAACAGCCAACGGAAGCCTATCCACTTTACCAACAATAGCTTTTGAAAGAGCAATATAGTCTTCCACAAGAGAGTCACGTCGAAAAGCATGCCTAGAAAACAACTGTAATGCTTGATCAAAGTCCATTGCATGAACTTCAGAGCCCAAAATTCCTTTGGGTTGACTTAAGTCCTCTTTACTGGATGATTCCATTTGAGTCATCAAGATACCTTTGTCCCGGGTTGTGATAATGATCCTGCTACCAGAACCAAACCAATTAGATTTCCCAGCTAGCTTTTCGAGTTGCTCTTTCTTGTCTAGATTATCAAGGACAATGAGGACTTTTTTAGTATGACATACTCTCTTCATCCATTGCATCCCATCTCTGATGTCTTTAATTTGTTCAGCATTCCTAAAACCACCAATACTTGATAATAACTTTTTCTGCAAGTTTATAAGACCATGTTGTGCCGCTTCTCGAATGTCATCTAGGAAACAAGCACCGTCAAAGTCAAAACATAGTTTGTTGAACACAACCTTTGCAAGTGTTGTTTTGCCGATACCCCCCATTCCATGTATTCCAACGAAATGTACACCACCAGAGTCAACATCCAACTTCTCTATTATGGCATTTATCTGATGACGATCTTCAACCAAATCTATAGGCAGATCCACATATTTGTCACCATTCTTACGCAGGACCTCTACAATAATTGCTTGAATTACTAGTCCGTAGCTGCAGTAAAGCAGGAAGAAGTTGTTTCAGTCAAAGGCAAGAAATAGAGTGCATAGATAATGTCCTTCGGCTTGGCACAGTTTGGATAAATTGATGCATGCGTGGAAATTTGTGGAATTATGTCGCTGGTCAGTTTAACGAATTTGAGATGTTTAACAATGCATGAGCCGACAAAAGGAGATATTCTTGATGGAATGAACTGAACAAGATTCATAAAACTGGACAGGGTAACTTGTTTTACTAATGCTAGAATCGACTAACTAAAATAATGCAGTGACATAAAATCCAAAAAGAAATAAGCACGATACAAAGATATGCCCGTGACTCCAGCAAAATAGGAAATATATTGTTTCAGTCAAAGATGGTTAAATGCGTTAAAATATATCTCCAGTTTGAACCTTAAAAAGAAAATTTCCTAATTCAAGTAGATTTCCTATTTTGAATAAATTTCCTAATTGGATAAGGTTTCCTAAAATGAGGTTTCACATTTTAGATCTAATTCTTATTTATATATAAGAAGTGGATGTTCTTTGTGAAAAGTATTAAAAGAGGAGCTTTTGCTTGTGAATTGCATCGTGAAGATATCCAAGGGTTATTGAAGTGCCATTTTGTCAAGTTCTTGATAATGGGCTTTCTTTGTGCAATTACACCAAGAGCTTTTATGTGTTGAAGCTGATTAAATTCTTGTGGTAAGAATTTGTGTATAATTTTTTCGTGAGATTGAGAGATTATTTAGTGAGAAATTTCAGGGCTAAACACTGCATGAGTTATTGGGTGTAATTAAGCTTGGGAAACACTGTGAGTGTTTAAGTGACTTGAGTATGGTTGTAATGTCCGTTATATTGCTTGATCTATAGTGGAATTTGTTATTGATCTCCCTGTGGATGTTAGGTCACTACGACGGAACCACATAAATCTAATATCCGATTTATTTTCTCGTTCTATTTTTTTATTGTTCAATCACTTGCTTTCCGCAACAAAATGAGCTAACTATTCCAATGACCTCTCATGCAAATCAAGCGTCATAATCAGTTGATATGTCCGTTGAGATTTGTATTTCATGGAAAGGCCCCCAATTTCAAGAATTAAGAAGAGAAACTAACTTTTTAATATGTCCACAAATAGAAAAGGTGATGGCTTCAAAGTAGGCTCATAACATACATGACATTCCATCTCTTGTCGTAATTTTAACTTTTTCAATAGTTCTAATATTTTCTTTTTACATAGCAAGTAAGGTTGACTAAACCATCAATGATTTCAATTAATGGAATGACGAAATAACATAAGTGATGTCATTTTAAATACATGTGATTTGTAATATTGGATAATAACATCGAAGTGGGAACGTTTATTATCTAAGGTATGAGAGAAGTACAAAATTATACTATAAGTAAATTTTTAAGGGTTAATTGAAAAAATTAAAGTGGAAAAGAAACGTTAAGCTTATAAAAGGACACGCTAGTCAAGGTAGACAAATATAGAAATATATTTAGCTACAAAATGATAAGATAATTCATTATCCAAATAAAATTTGGCTAAAAAGACAAACAAAAGGTGTAATTAGTGATAACTTATAATACATCATATTATAATTAGTGATTATAATACATCATATTAACTCAAGCAATTTAATTGACCATCATGTAGTTTCAACAATAAAAAGTACTAAAGTGACATCTGATTCTATATGTAAATTGTTTATCGTCTCAAGTTTTACAACCTTGTTTTTATGTGCTTTTTACAAAATACACAAGAAGATTGAAATGCCAACTTATAATCTTACTTAATATATTAATTTAGATTTCAAATTTCTAGATACATATTTGATTTAATGTTTTGGAACTTCAGTTAATTTTAGAATAAATTTTTTTAGACAACTAATCTAATTTACTAAGAATAATGTAATGACTAAATTTATTTGATATAAAGTTATGTAAAACTTATTTTTTGGTCTCTAGCTCCGATACCGCCACCACAAGAACTCTAAAAAATGATTGTTTATATCGTTTAGAAAAATTAATCAACGGAAAATATTTTCATCGTTGATGACAATCTATGCCTGAATATTTTTGTGGGTGGTGAAATTTTTTTTCGTTCATTTATTTTTCTAAACAATATAAATGATAATTTTTCAAAAAATATTTTTAAATCACTCATTTTTCGCTAAACGAATGCCTCCTCTGATTCTAATGCATTTCCTCCTTATTTTGATAAGGGTTGTCTATTACGATAGTAATGGAGAAAAATAAAATATTGACCCAAAACTTAAGAATAATACTTTTGTGATTGGCAGCTAAAGCCCAATATCACCAGGTCAGGTGCAACGCACATGGTCCAACAGTCGTACAATTAAACAAAATCCCACCAACAATTAAAAAAAAAAAAAAGCAGAAAGAGGCAAAACTGATATTTCGAGAGGACTTTAACAGAATATTCCATGTTTTAACGGCGATAGAGGGATATTGGCTAGATTTGCCTCAAATTTGAAAGTACTTTACTTTTTTTTTTCTGACTTATAAGTAAACGGTAAAATGGTTTGGTTTTTTCTACTTTTGACCTATTCATGCTTTTCAGTGGGACTTGGCCCAAAAAAGTGCGTGAACTAAAAGACAGAAAAAAAAAAAAAAAAGGTTTTTTGTTTTCCTTTTTGCAACAAAAGAATCACCTTAAGTAATGTGGCTGGATAAGTCCGAACAAAAAAAATTATACATGTGGTGGGATAATGAATGTTGTTTTTTTAGTCCGCTAATTGGCTTGTAACTTTCATATTTTACCTTTTTGACGCGCGACGTTAATTTTGATTTTTTTTTTCAGTCTTACCTAAAAATTTCGGGTTATACTAATATTGACATGTAAATTTAAATTTAAAATTTGAGTAAATACTTTAGTTTATAGCAAGAAAGAGAAAAAATTATATTTGCCTTTTTATGCCAAAATGAATGGATTCGGGTGAGTCTTTTACTTTTCATCTAGAAAGAGTTTAGAAAAAGTAGGCACACCCTATCCATTTTAATCAACTCTCAATTGTAAAGGAAACTTTCGTCATAATTTTTATTGGTAGTGTCGGGATATAATCGATAACCTTATCTATATTATTATATAAATCAAAGAGGTCCATCTTGATTATAGTTATTTTTACTTCCCTAAATTGGTTAATTCATAAATGTTCTATTAATGGACAAATACCTAAGTTAAAAATTCTATTTTATAAATCACGTATTTCAATTTTAATTTTAATTTTTTTCTATTGTAAAAAATAACTTTACTAGAGAAAAGTTCAAATCTTGAAATATTTTTCTCTTTTCACATATATGTGTTCGATTTCTTCATATTATGTCAAAATTTGTTTCATTAATCAATAATTCTAACTTTTTATAATAGGAAAATTTGTACTATCTTTTTAAACGTCCATTTTCTGCATACAAGCATCGTGCATGCACTTTTGCAATGTTAAATCATGCACTTTTTCAGGGGAAAAAAAAAATCTAATCATGTCTTGCTATAGTTATAAAATTGCAATATTCCTATTGACTCAACAATCTAACACGAGTTTATTATTGTACGATATTTTCTGATGACCATTGGACGCAAAAAATACACAGAATCGCTTGTTTGCACTACGCTTCTGTTGTGATGACGTGATTAAGTAAAATAGTCGATAAAGTAGGAAGTTGGTGTTACCTGTCGGGTCATATTGGGATAACCCAAACAAAAATTGGAAAATGCCTTGCTGGGTTGGGTTTGACGGTTAGTTGTCCTTAAAAAGAAAAAAAATCGGCCATATTCTATTTTCTACTGTGGGTTCTCGGGTGTTCGGTCTAGCTTTAATTAACTTCTAATGCCAATCTTAACAAAAAAATATATATATATATATATTGCCAAAATGTTTGGAAATTTCAAGGGACCAACTTTCATCCAATGAACGGTAAATATTGTGCTTGCTAACCCAAAAAGTTCAGGAAAATTACCTTCTGCCTTTAAGATCCCATCCCTTTATGTGTGCAACCTCTACAAGGGCATTTTCCCACCTCTTCAATTCCTCGGAGGAAAACTTCTTGTGCTTGGACATAGCTTTCTTGTACAATTGGGTTTCGAGCTTAACATCACCAGGATCCACATCGTAGAAGATGGGTAGTATCACTTTTTTCCCATTTGATTTTGATCTGCGTTCTACCATGTGTGAAACCTCACGGAGACACCATGAACTACTAGCGTAGTCCTTGGAGAAAATAGGTATGTAGATTCGAGACCTATCAAGAGCTTTCAAAAGCTCTCCGCCAATTTCTTTACCAACTCGGAGTTCTTCATCGTCTCTAAAAACACGGATTCCAGAGCGTATCAAGGAGTGGTAAAGGACATCAATGAAGTTCAAGCGTGTGTCTGGTCCCCGGAAACTCAAAAACACATCATACTCGTCTTTTGGCTCCATTTCCATGCTCAGGATTGCCTATGAGCTGCTCTTGATTTTGGTCAATCGTTTTAGAACCCTGCTAATAATTATAGACTGCAACCTAATGAGACTTGGAAATGGGAATACTATCAAACAAGCACAGCCAATGGCTTCTCAAGGACATGTGATTTTTGGTCTGCGACTGCTCTCAATATGAAGAAAAAATCAAGAAACGTGGGGAGGATGAGGGTGAATTTCTGAGAAAGAGAGGAACAACAAGAGTTAGGAGGCAAACTACTGGGGAAAAGAAGTGTAAAAATAGAATATAAATTTGAGCATGAGTTTCGCTTATCCTTCAAACTTATCCTTTAACTCTAGGATAGCGTTTGTATTTCTAGAGTTTATCTACTAGCTATGTTATTAATTATATGAGATATAAATGGACTAATTTAAATATTTTAAATTAATCCATTACAGTCTACAATAATAACTAAACTAGATAAGTATTGACTAATTCAAATATTTTGAATTTGAACGAGTCATGCGTTGTTATCCTTGACACTATGAGATATAAATGGACTAATTTAAATATTTTAAATTAATCCGTTATAGACTAAAATAATAACTAAACTAGATAAGCATTGACTAGTTCAGATATTTCCATGCATTGTTATCCTTGACGCTTTGTCTCTAGTTGCGTCTCCGCACTAACGAACTATTGTCGATGAAGGGAGTGTATCAAACTTTACTGAGTCAAGCTCGAACTCATGAAGCAAATTTCTAACTTTTTTTCCTCATTTGACTATCCTTGGGCTCCGCTAATTGAGTTCAGCTCATGTTTTCTTTTTTCTCTTCTTAGCTTTTTCCCCCTCATTTGACTATCTGGTGCGCATCAAGTGGATGTAAAGGCTATCAACTAAGGTCAGGTGCATGTCCGGTCCCCTGAAACTCAAAATGCATGATACTCGTCTTTGGCTCAATATCCATGCTCAGGATTGCCTTCGAGTTCCCCTTCCTCTTGATTTTGATCAGTTGTCTGAGAACCCTGCCAATACTTATTGACTGTAGCCTAATGAGACTTGGGAATAGGAAGACCATCAAACAAGCACAACCAATTGCATTAATTATATGTGCAAGTTTCTTTGCCGTGCCTCAAGGTCTTTCAAGATTTTGACATATACTTAGCACTTATTTAAATTTGAAGTAAAATAAATTACGTACTTATAGTCCACCTACCACGTCATAGACCTCATCATCTTTCGATATCAATAAACATATTTTCACTCTTGATTATCTTAGTGAGTTGTCAAATGAATCATAATTACTACAATTTTCCAAAAAGTATTATGGCTTAATTAATTAAGGCAATTGATTTCATTTTTACCTCCGCATCTTGAAACTTTATGACTTGTCCACATGTCACAAGATTATTATGTTTTTTCCAAATATTCAGTAGCATAATTTATTGTCCCGATTGTTTATTCATAAAAGATGTTAGATTCAGATTATTCTACATAGATATTATAGAGAAATTGATTATGGATTTTTTCAAACTACTATGCATTAGAAGGATGATTGAGGCAAAAGTTTTACGGTGTTTAATGACTTGGTCCACCTACAATATTTTTTGGTGTTTAAACTCTTACTTAAAAACAAATAAAAAAAACTTCGCAAGTCCACGCAATTTCTCGTGCATGAAACTCATCGGTGATTGGGCAAGCCACGTGAACAGATGAATTTCGCTCTTCGGCAGGTCTTAATCGAAAGTTTTTCCCGGTCCTTTGTTTCAGTTGCGTCTTTCGCACTGACTCGCTATTATTGGGGGAGCAAATGCATAGAACTTTAACGAGCTCTCTCTCCACCATGGAGCTTCCTCTCTACCGAATGTGTAATTCCCCTCTACCAAATGGGTAGTTTTCCTTGCAGATTCACTTCAAATTCCATCTTGAAACCTCTGTTCGCTTTGATTCTCCGCTACCCCCTCTTGCTAATCTTTGGGCAATGCGGCACCTAACCACGCTCCCCATTGTGACAGCTTCAAAACCCTAAGTTTCAGCCATCTCCTCACTACTCATCACTCTTCTGAGCTCCCTTCAACCCACAAATCCACGAACCATCGACCCAAAACTCCACAAAACCACGAGCTATACAGAAATCCACCTACAACCAAAATGGCAGATCAGAACACTGAAGACAGAAGGCTCGCGGCTCTGTGTAAAAGCATGGGAAATCTATGGAACGCAGTCGAAGTTGTTGATCTCCCAGGTACTATCTCACCCGAAAAACTCAGTGAGTGCCGCAAAACACTGTTCGGCAGATTCTACACAAACCCAGCCTTAAAATACAATGTATTCATAACCCTACTGGGAAAAGCTTGGAGAACAGAGAACTTTACCTGCGCAACACTGGAACCAGGTTTCTTCTCTTTCTCCTTTCATTCGGAAGCAGAGGCTCGAAGAGTGCTCCAATCGGGACCTTGGTCTTTTTCCAGCCACCTCCTTATCCTTAGGCAGTGCGAACCTGATACACCAGAGTTTTGTTATGATTTCAATCATTGCGACTTCTGGGTAAAGTTCTTGGGCTTACCTTATGGGAGAGTTACCTATGAAGTGATAGAAGAAATAGCCTCCAAACTAGGAACAGTTGTTGAAGTTAGGCTCGAGGAAAAAGGAAACAGCACCTACAAAGTGGGTAAAGCCCGAGTAACACTGGCATTAGAAAACCCGCTCAAAACCGGAGTAATTGTGAACCTAGACAATAAGAAGCTGTGGGTCGAATTCAAATATGAAAGACTGCCCTATTACTGCTACTCATGTGGCAGAATTGGTCATTATGCGACCGAATGCACTGAAATACCCTACAAGGAGTCAGGGCTGGAACATAACTTACCGGCTAGATGCGGGGATTGGCTGCGTGCTGAGGTGAAGGCTCTAAGCCCTTATGGCCAAATATTCTATGGGAAGAAGGATATTCCTCCTGATGATGTTGATGTAGTGCTTGAAACCCCTTTATCTCCGGTACCTGAAACAGAACAAATCAGCTCACCATCATCCCAACAAACTCAGGTATGCGATCCACGCTCAAAAGGAAAGGAAGTTTACCTGCCCTCCTCAGCTCGAGAACTAATTCTGATTGAAGAAAGAAGTCCCCAGAAGCGGGGAAATAGTTGTATTGATGGAGAATCAATCTGGACACTCCAAGAAGAACAGATGAAGGAAGCTGAGATTGAAGTGGAAAAGATCCCCCCTGCAAAGTTAAAAGGGATGAGTGTGAAGTTAACACATTCAAAAAAAGTTAAGCGATTCTGTCCCTATGGAGCACAAACATCAGCTCAATTTTCAGAAAAAACCAATCAACTAGTGGATGCACCTATTCGGGTGGCAGAGAAGTCAGACCAATGGGCTCTGGTGGCTAGCCCTAATAAGCCACCAGCTTACCCATGAAGATCTTAAGCTGGAATTGCCGTGGGCTGGGCAATCCCCTGACATTCCAGGAATTGCGAGTCACTGTGACTCAGGAACGGCCCAATATCGTTTTCATTATGGAAACTAAAAACTCAGAACAGAAAGTGCTAAGAATAAAAAGGAGGCTAAATTACCAAAACAGTTACATAGTCAATCCGGAGGGAATAGCAGGGGGCTTAGCTCTATTCTGGGATGATCATCTGCAGGTATCGATTGAATCCTCCTCAGCCACGGCCATATTTACACAATGTTACCTGAAAAACAGCAACCAGGAAATGAAAGTTAGTTTCGTCCATGCTCCAACTGCATTTAGGGAAAGAATTGAGTTATGGGAACAGATCTCCTCTGTCAGTATGCATTACCGAACACCTTGGTTGTGCTTGGGAGATTTTAACGAGATATTAAATCACTGGGAGAAAGTAGGCAAACACAGAGCTGAAACCTACAGGCTAACTGCTTTTAGAAGCTTCGTTAATCAATGCTCCCTCATGGACCTCGAAAGCAAGGGGTGCTCCTACACCTGGTCAAACAAACGTGAGGGAGAAAATCTGGTCAAAAAAAGACTAGATAGGGCCTTTTGCTCGCTTCAGTGGAGAATTACTTACCCAGAGACCGAATGCATTGCTCTCCCGGCGATAGGCTCTGATCATACTCCTCTCTTGGTATCCCTGGCTCAGCCTAAGAGAAGGAAAAGAAAGCAATTTAAGTACGAAGCATACTGGAACGAAGATGGAGAAAGCAAAAACATAATCTCAGAAGTATGGAACGACCCCCTCACAAAGGATCTTACCTCGGCTGACAAACTGAAGCAAGTACAGCAGAGGCTGATACAGTGGAGCAAGCACAAGTTCGGCCATGCTAGGAACAGGGTCAACTGGCTAAAAGGAGAACTCCAGAACCTGACCAACAGTGCTCAAACCACCGGAGAATCAGTCAAACAGAAAGAGATTATCAAAGAAATTGATAAGTTATGGCGTCAAGAGGAAATGTATTGGGGCATGCGATCACGAATCAGCTGGCTAAAATGGGGCGATAGAAATACACGGTTTTTTCATGCGACAACAGTTCAAAGGAGAAGTCGAAACCAGATAACAATGCTGAAAAATGAGTATGAAGTATGGATTCGAGGGGAAGAGCAGATACAGGAGATGATAGCACAATATTATAAGAATCTATATACTACAGTGGGCTTTCGTGATTGGCAACCTATTATACAGAACATCCCTACTTTAGTAGATGAGCGGATGAACCATACCTTGACAGCCCCACTCACTGAGGAGGAAATTACCACAGCAATGCTACAGCTGGGAGCTTTCAAGGCTCCCGGACCCGACGGTTTTCACGGAATATTCTATAAAGAGAATTGGCCAGCAATCTCCAAGGGAATTTTCAAAGAAATACAGTCTTTCTTCAATTCAGGTCAGCTCGATCCTGCATTAAACAAAACACTCATTACACTGATTCCAAAAGTCCCACAGCCTGAAAAACTGGAGCAATACCGCCCAATTAGTCTATGCAACTTCCTATATAAAATTATCTCCAAAGTACTCACAAACAGGCTCAAACCAATACTACCATACATCATTGAAGAGGAACAGAGCGCGTTCGTGGGAGGCAGGCAGATTCAGGATAACATCCTGATGGTTCAGGAGGTGTTGCATAGGCTGCGAACTAGCAACAGGAAGAAAAAATTTCAAGCAGTCCTAAAACTAGACATGCAAAAGGCGTACGATCGCATCGAGTGGGACTTTCTACAGGCTTGCCTAACAAAATTAGGTTTCTGTGATTTCTGGATTCAGAGGATCATGCAATGCGTGAGCACAAAAGATCTTTCAAAGATAAACTTAAATGGAGAGCCTTTACCTTCATTCAAACCTACCCGTGGATTGCGCCAAGGAGACCCTCTCTCACCTTACCTCTTTATCATCGTCGCCAATGTGCTCTCCATTCTAATGAAGAAAGCAGACAGAGGGCTCTTTTATGGGATCAAGTTGAACAACCACCGCCCTACCTTATCTCATCTACTCTTTGCCGATGACTCCATCTTCTTCCCGCATGGCACAATTGTCGAATGTCGAACTTGGTGGCCTCCTAAACCAATACTTGTTTTGCCTCGGCCAGGTAATAAACCTCAACAAATCAGGCATCTATTTCAAGAAAGGATGTCCTACAACTCTCGGAGAAACATGGCATCAACACTTCGAGTATCGTAAATTACAAAGACAGGCAAGTATTTGGGCATACCTTCGATTGGGGCAATCCAAGAAAGACATGTTCGCATGGATCCTAGCTCGGGTCAACTCCAAACCGGATAGCTGGAAGGAAAACTGTTATCAAAAGCAGGGAAGGAGATACTTCTAAAAGCAGTAATTCAAGCGATCCCACAATATGCCATGTCAATCTTTAAAATTCCTACTTCGATTTGTAAAGCAATCGAGAAAAAGTTGCAGCATTTTGGTGGAAAAGCAATGAAAAAAAGGCGGGCATTCACTGGAAGAAGTGGGACTTGCTCAAAACCAGGAAGAGTGAAGGGGGCATGGGGTTCAAAGATCTACAAACTTTCAATACAGCAATGCTAGCAAAACAGATGTGGCGAATAATCACAAATCCAAACCTACTTTGGTAGCTAAATTATTGAAAGGCCTTTACTACTCACATGGAGAATTTTGGCATGCTTTGTAGAGGCTCACGGCCCTCGTGGGGATGGCGAGCCTCATCAAGGCAAGAGATTCAATTGCTCCTCGGGTGATGAACCGGATAGGAAATGGAAAAAAACATCAATCGAACAGAGGTGGTTAAAGAGCGGCACAATAGGAGGACTAGCATCAAACCATGAACCGACAAAGTATCGACATAATCAATCCAGCATACGGGAACATGGAATGAGCCACTTCTACATTCAATGTTTGACGATCGAACGGTACGAGAAATTTTAGCCACACCCATTGGTTTACTCGATGAAGAGGATCAACTGGTATGGATGCACACAAAATCAGGTGATTATTCAAGAAAAGCGGTTATTTCACATTCCGACATGTCTCCGTCTCATCACGAACACACAAGCCACATCATCCTACACAGCCAATCCCGAACTCGGAAGTTTATTTGGCACTCCTCAACCCCACCCAAAATAAAAAATTTCCTCCTGGAACGCATGCAACAACGCCCTCGCAACTATGGAAAACCTACACCACCGAAGGATCGTACCTTCCCCAATATGCCCCCTGTGCAAACTGGAAGTCGAAACACTAGAACACACGCTCCTCCTCTGCCCATGGACAGCCAAGGTTTGGAAGTCTCCCCTCTCGCATCTACGGATAACCGACTTGGTCTCACCCGATTTGAAGATTGGATCCGCAGATAAAACAAAACCCAGTCACCTCGGGCAATTTCAACCACATA
Source organism: Eucalyptus decipiens (assembly GCA_014182575.1). Lineage (NCBI taxonomy): Eukaryota > Viridiplantae > Streptophyta > Magnoliopsida > Myrtales > Myrtaceae > Eucalyptus > Eucalyptus decipiens. The sequence continues at coordinate 41,809,300 of CM024611.1, read as the reverse complement.
GCGGTCGCACTATGGAGTATATGGAAGGAAAGAAATTGGAGCATCTTTAACCATCAAGTACCCAGACCGCAGGAAACAATAGACAGAACAGAGGCGTTCGCAGAGAGTTTCGAAGATCTCAACAAAAAACCAAAAAGCAAGAACAGATCTGAAGCCTTATCTGAAGCCTGGTGTCCACCTCCTCCCGGGGATCGATACGAATCAACCTCGACGCATCCTTCGAACCAGATCTCGGACGAAACGAAGCACTCAGCGAAGTAAGAGAAATTCCCCGGCACAGAGCTGCCATCGCCGGTGTCTGCAGAGATCACAGGGGCTTCCTCGTCGATGGATTCGCCAAGCCAGTCGAGGCCACTTCGCCTCTTCACGCGGAAGCGATTGCGATTGAAGAAACCCTAAAATTCGTAAGAAGCCGTGGATTTCTCTCTCCTCAAGTACACTCTGACTGTTTGCCTTTAGTGCACGCGCTAAACACTTCTACCGAACCGAGTTGGGAACCGAAACCGCTTCGAACCGGGCCCGAGCGCAACTCGATCTCCTACCGGGCCTATCCTTGGCCCACCGCAACAGAGCACGAACCGATCTGCGGATTGGATAGCGAAAGCATGCCGCACAAGCAGCCTACCCCGAACCGGATATCTAATCCCCCCTTGCCTTATTTGATCTTCTTTGCACCGACGCTCGAGTGTAATCTTCCCTTGCATTAAATAATATATCAAGCGATGATGTTTTGCCGATCAAAAAAAAAAAAAAAAATTGCATGATCAAAAATTTAACATGCCCTGACTTGACATATACTTAGCACTTATTTAAATTTGAAGTCAAGTAGATTACGCACTTACAGTCCACCTAGCACGATGGAGTTCAGAATGTGATTAAAGCGACACCTCGATGGAGTCCAATTTGTGGCTGATCATCTATTCACCAACAATTTAACCACTGCATGTAAAAAGAGCTAACTGAGACAAGATTTAGTGAAAGAAGATCGACTAACGCTTCTCGAGGATTGGTGATTTTTGGCTCTGCTATTACTCTCAATATGAAGAAAATATCAAGAAACGTGGGGAGGATGAGGGTGAATTTCTGAGAAGGAGAGGAAAGACAGGAGTTAAGATGCGAACCGCTAGGGAAAAGCAGAACGATATTAATTGGGCAATTGGGCATTTGAAAAGATATGTAAGAGTTTGTGGCATTACACTATAAAATTGTTACGTATTTGCATACTCACTCACCTAACCCTGCTCTAAATAACCTCTCTGAAATCAACTTTTAACTCCTATAAAAATTGGTCTCTGACCTCTCAAACAAGGCGAATGAATATTTTACAACTAAATCTGCACTCGTTCGAACTCTGCAAGAAGTATAGATAGAGCCTGTTTCTATCAAAGTTCGACTAAGTACAAAGAAACAAGTTACCTTAAACTTGAGAAAGGGGAGCGTGTGGTGCTTGTGTTGTTGTTGTAAGAGTGCACATATAAGTTATGTAAGAAAAGTCTCACGTTGGAAAATTGATATGGTGTAGCGCAATTAATATATCCTAGTCGGCTCATTACTCATTGGCTTAAATTTTACTAGTGTCAACTCTCCTCAAACGAAGATATCGGGCTTCTAAGGAGTGAGTAAATTATAGAAGTCTCATCCGTTTGTAATTTTCTCTGTTGAAAAATAACATCTAATCTCTTTCTTTTTTCGCACATCAATGCTACGCCTGACAAGTAGTATAAGAGCTTTTCCGATTCAACAAGTAATATTAGAACTAGACAGTAGAGACTATCTACATGTTTTAGACGTGCATATAAAGCTACCTACAATATTCAAAATCCATTTAAGAAATATAGAGGCATATGATTTTTTTCGAATGAAATAGGCATTACAGGGAAAAAAAGAGGCAAGTGAAAGATACCGTAATCAGGAAATGTGCTTTGAGTTGTAACTTATAAGCCATGCCACATACGTGTGACTAATCAAGAAAATACGCAAAATAGAGCTTGAGAAATAAAGCTATTAGGTGTTTTTATTAGAACAGCTAGCATAATATGATAACAATTCACTGGTGCAAACATTTTGGGCAACGCAAGATCAACTCGAGTTAAAATTTTTAACGAATTGTACGTCAATGCATGCATTACCATATTTGATCACGGAAAGGGCCTGATCTAATGAGCCTAGTTCATGCGGCCCATTGACCCAGGTCCACGAACTCAATCCATCAGCCCAATCAAGATCAGAATTCGGATTGTTCAGCCTGTCTTCATTCCGGCGGATTCCTGCGTTCCTCAGCTCTGTTCCGACGAATGCACCTACTCCTTCCGGTTCAGTTCTTCGATTACTGCAATGGCATCGAAGCTAAGTCACCTCTTCTTTTCTGATTTCCATATGCGATTTGATCGGTAGTATCGATTTCTCCATGTTCTTGCTTGTGTCATTATATCCGATTCCCTCTTTTCCCAGCTTTGCCTTCGATTCTTTTGGAGTTTTTTAGATTGTTGCTGAACTCTGGTCTCTCCAGATTGTCAAACATCTCGTCGAATGGGACTTTCTCGGTTCTGCTCTGTTAATCCAATCAGAGTGTCGAACACTCACGGCGCGTTCGATTCTCCTTCACTGGCTTCAATCATCATTGCCAACGCATCCAAGACCTCCTCTGGCTAGTTGAACAAACGACCGTGACCGATGATTGCTCCAAGCTAAGGTAAAAAGCTCTCTGCTCTGTTTTTAAGTGTGATGCATGTAAAATAGAATCCGAGGCCTTTGTTGCTGCCAGCATGAAAATTGTTCCCGATCGCCATTATATTAATGATTTCGATTCAATCTTGATGATCTTTTACTGATTGGGTTGTGATTTTCGCCATCTCATTGTTACACTGCCTTTTGATTGAATGCTCTTCAAGGTTTGATGAAATGCCCGAGTCACATTAAGTATGAACATGACTTCGACTCTGATTGTGAAATGCCCGAGTCTTTTTTTTTTTTTAGTAACTTACAAAAAGCCAGAATAATACAGGAACTTGATTTTCATTTTTGCCCTTTGGTACTCCTAGTATATCTGGGAATCTTAAGTTCTCGGATGAAAGAGAAAGATGTGTAAACCTTGTAATGCACAACTCTCATCAAAGGGTATGGAAGCTCCTTCCAATATAGAGGGTAGTATTATTACCATATATTTTTTTTTCTTTTTGGCCAAATAGAGTGGAAGTAATGGCGTTCTATTTATTACACATGAACAAGTTATTTCACACTTTATGCTAATCTTTCAAAAAAAAAAAAAAAGTACAATGCATTAAAATCACAAACATAAAGAACACCGCTTTACAGAAATTTATTACATGGGATGGAAACTCCTTTCTTTTGTTGCAGAGCATCTATGTAAACGCTGATGCTCGGAAGCTCCACCATCTCCTGGCGTCGCTGCAAGGACAAATGTGAAACCTTCACTAACCCTCCAATGAAGCATGGGAGTTTACTGATGTCCTCATCCAGACAGATCTGCTAACCTTGTATATGATGCACCAAAGCATTAAGAATCGTAAACCCATTTCATTACAAAATGAAATTTCTAGATCCTCCAATCGATTGAAACGTAATGTAGTTGTACACAGTTTTATTACCAAGACAGCATATCCATTCATCTTTTCTTTGACAACGAACCAAAAGAAGGTTTCAGGAGTCAAAGACTAACAATGCCTTTGCTCAGAACCGCCGCAACAGCCTTCCGAATTAACTATCCTTCGTGGCTGCACAATGCACAGGTAAAGAACAGTTCATTTTTGCCAAATGGACAGAAAATAAAAGGATTTCAAGATGACAATTGAAATGTTGCTTTTATGTCATAAACAAAAGAAAAGAAAGAAAAAAAAGTAGACGATAAAGATGTGTTGCTATACTGCCATCATTTCTGTTTGACCTTAGAGTTCCACCAGATATGATAAACTATAGGGATTAGCTTCTGTGAATAAAATATGTAATCGTGAAACTTAATAATTTTATGACCCCAGCGGTTATGTATTAGCAGCCATTAATATTCAGCTATACCAAATTTTCATCAGATATTGGTCACTTGAATAAATTAATATGCTCGAGAATTCAGAAACTAATGCAAAGTAGCCATTCTAAATGGAATAAATAAAGTTGGATCCACCTACCAAACTTGAGGAGATAATTGATCGTCAACAGCATTTAAAAATACAATGAATCTATCTGAAAGGACATGTCTAACGCCAAAGAAAATAATTGGTAATATTAGACGTGGGTTCCAAGCGAAATCCGGAGAAACCAGGGCATATTCTTACGGGCTGCTCTTATGATTTATTCTCAAGAAAATATTAGATAGTATTAAATTAACGAATGATGAAAAGAGGTGCTCCTCTTTGTTTGAGTATTTTCTTCATCTTTACATTTAAACTAGGAACATATTTAAAAAAAAAAAAAAAAAACATGAACTCACGTTCGTAGGGCAAAAATATCTCCACTTTCAAATGACCCAAAAAGTGCACGAAATATTACTTAATGGACAAAAAAGGTCCACCATTAAATTTTTCGTTCATGCAAGACGTGGACAATGGCGTGGACATGTACAATAGACATTTTAGTAAAACAAACAGCAGAGAGGCATAGCAACCTCGTTTCTGGCTAATCAATAATGACATCGTTTTTTAGACTTCTATATTAATGTCTCGTTTGTTTCAACGAGAAATGAGAGGAAAAAATGAGCAGATTAAATTTGAAAGAGTTTGTCAAAAAAGAAAAAAAAATTGATAGAGTTAGGCTTCTTGAATTGAGTTCGTTTTGCCCCAAATAGAAAATTACCATTTCAAATTGACAATTGAGAGTGAATTCATTAATTTGGATAGGCGAAAAACTTAACAGTGAGTTTTTTCAATCATTAAGTATGAAATTTATATATTTTCATTGAGGTCATTTGGAAAGTGGGGATAGTCTAATGGGTACAAGTTCATGCATTTTTTGGAGATTCGTCTTCCGAGTTAGTAGAATGACTATGTTAAATAGTAAAAATCCTCCCTTTTTTTGCACTTAAAGATCATAAAAGTGTTCTAAAGAATATGAATCTATTTGAGGATACGGCTATTTGGATGCAATAGGCTGCACTAAAGTGACTTTAAAATTTGTATGGTGTTTTAAGTCAATTGAATGACCTATATTGTCATGATTAATCAAAACGGAAGCAATTACCTGTTAGATTGGGGCATGACAATCTGCGTCAAAGAATGTAGAAAACCAACTTCATCTGGCAACTCCACAAGAGAGCTACACCCCTCTAGATTCAAAGTTCTTAGGAGTGTTAGCTTACCAATGGAGCTATCAACTGTGGTCAAGTTGATACACTGAGCAAGAATTAACATCTCCAAAGTCATGAAGTTAGAGAAGTTGGGTGTCTTTTTTAATTGTTTGCAACCTGTCAAATCTAAAACCTTCAATCTATTCATCTGCCAAAAACAAAGTTGAAGTTAAAGAAATAAATAAGAAACATCAGAATATACGGGAGGACTAGTTATATCCTCATTATTCATAAGTCGTTATTTACAATAATCTAAGGTAGTTTGAATATCCCAAGTCTTTGTGGGGATGTTGCAAATAACCCTCGTACTTCAAAATTTTTGAAAATAATCCCCAAACCTTTTCTCTCTGTTTTTTTTTTTTTTTAACTTCACTTCACACCCGTTATTTCCAAAACCCACAGTTTGCGTCTGAGAACAAAACTCCATAACCTAAAGACTAGAGTATCGTCGCTAAAAACACAAGAAACTCTGATTCCCAAATCACACACAAGCCCCAAATACCGACACCCCCCTAGTTTTTCTCCACCCACCGCCATTGGCCACGAGCAAACCACCTCCGACCACAATCTTCAACACCGCCGCATTCAACCCCTCTGCATCTCCAACTCGACGCTCTCTTAAACTCTATGTCAAGTGTAATGTAATGCCTAATACTAGTGAGGATACGGAGCGACGGTTGTAAAGATAAATGAAGCAAAGTGAAGTTGGTTAAAGGGTGAGAATGAATTCGATACTTTACCTTCAACTCATTACAAGCATCCATTCAATGTTGAAGAGTTTTAGAGACAATCTGAGATGGAGGGAAGGGTTTGCAAGACGTGATTCATGGCAACTGTTAGTGGGGTTAGTGAAAAAGGGTGAGTGAACATGAACGCGCACGCATGGGGGAGGGAGGGAGGGAGGGAGGGAGGGAGAGAGAGAGAGAGAGAGAGAGAGAGAGAGAGAGAGAGAGAGAGAGAGAGAGAGAGAGCGTCTTCAATTTTGCTTCTGCAGATAAATCTGTGATCCTTTACGCCGGTTGAGTTGAGTTTTACCCAACTCAAACTTGATTCTAATTAAATTTTGCATTACTAAATATGACTTTGCGGAACTAAGAAACCAAGGTTATAAACCACATGAAGCATTTTTTAAGTGGAACATAATTGTGTTTTACTTTTGTTACATAGAAGGATATTGAATGTTACCCGTGCAAAATATATTTTACACTCAGATGAGATGATAAGTGCCTGCAACCATTATGTCAATCGTGTAAGGTATGGATAGAAAGAATTAAAATATATATTTTGCTTCTATCATTGCATCATTCATGACAAATGAGGTAATGACAAAAGAAGTATATAGAGTAAGGCATATCATACCTTCGTTTGGCTCCACCCGCCCCAGCCATCTTCAATCATGCTATTCGAGAGATCAAGCACGACCAATTTACTAAAATGAAAGTTACTCGCTAAGCAAGTCTTTTGCCTCACTTGCCAAGAAAGCCATCTTAGCTCCGAAAGATGATTATGGAAGTTGCCGAAAAAATCAATGCCTTTCACTCGAAGAAACCTTAGATTTGGTAGAGCAGCTAATTGTTCGGCTGTAAAGTTGTGGCTACAGCCATCAGATTCCAAGCTTAATGCTTCTACATCTTCATTTCTCTGCTAGAAAAGAGTCGAGATTAATTGAGAGCCCAACACTTTACACTCTTATATAGCTATATAGAAAGGAAGCATAAGAACACCGAACACGCCATTAAAGAAATTATTCAGGTTCCATTTGAAAATATCTTATAAATCATTTCTCCATTTCACATTATCTGCTTTTCAAGAAATATAATTAGCATACCAAATTCCAATCTTCATTGTTTTTTATTTTCTCTGTAATTGTGTTTGAAAGTAATATAAAGATTCTTCAAACAGTGTTTTCTTTTGACATTGCTAGGATAGCACGTGAAATGGCGCTCTGTTGCTTTACAATTTCCAGGAATCCATCTTCTATTCTACATAATCTAGAAGACAAACCTAACTATTAGGCAATTTATCTGGTCTCTCTCGACCAATTTACGAGACCTTTTGATCCGGATGTTTGAGAGAAAGCTACCTCACTCACCAGACAAATGGAAACTTAAACAAAGGTAACTATAATATAAAATAAAAATTCAAGAATTTTCTTCTTCCAAATAAAATTTATGTGACATACTCTTCCATTTTACCTCTTTTCTCTCCAGTAGTTCCAAGGCTTCCTCACAAATCCACACCCTTCTGTATATATGAGAATATTCCCGCCTGATGATGGACCTTCCCAAATCTCGAACAAGGTCATGCATCCAGAACTTATTATCATCTGTAACTTCTATCAAGGACAGTTGGAGGAGGACACTGATTGAACTGTGAGAATGGTAATTACAATCATCCCACATGATAATTGGATATGTTTGGTCCTCATTAGTGAAAAAGCAAGCAATATCTAGAAATACTTCTTTTTGCTTATCCCCCAATCCTGCGAAACTTATTATTAATGCACTGTCAACATCATTGATAGGACGTTTCTTTAACTGCTCCAATGTGTCTACCCATGAGCGGTGGCAATAAAGATATGAACCTATCACCTGGACAAGCAAAGGATGCCCTCCCAATTTACGGACGATAAGTTCTGCAATATAATCATATCCATTTTCGGGAATGTCTCTTTTGAACGCGTGCTTACAAAACAAGTGAAGCGCATCATTAAAATACCTTTCAGGAACCTCATAAATGAAAATTTCTTTGGTTTGTTTTTGGTCCTCTTCACCAAATGAATCATGTAGAGAGTGTAGGATATGTGGGTTCCTAGTTGTGATGATGATCCTGCTACCAGAACCAAACCGATTGGATTTTCCAACTAGCATTTGAAGTTGCTCCGTCCCATCTATATTATCTAGGACAATGAGGACTTTTCTAGTTTCACACACTCTCTTGATCCGATTCATCACAACCTCAATGTTTTCAACTTGGTCAGCAATCACAGAACCCACAAAACTTGATAATAACTTTTTCAGCAAGTTTATAAGACCACGTCGTGACGATTCTCGGATGTCGTTGAGGAAGCTAACGCCATCAAAGTGAGAAGACAATTTGTTGAATAAAACCTTCGCAAGTGTTGTTTTACCTATACCACCCATTCCACATATTCCAAGGAAACGTACACCTCCAGAGTCAACGGCCAACAAATTTGTTAGGTATTGTACGTCCTCTTCAGATGCAACCAAATATTCAGTCACATCCTCGTATCTGGCGTTAAGCTTACACAATACCTCATCAACAACCAAATCAATTAGTTCTCCGTGGCTGCAGCAAAGCACGAAATTTTGGTTTCATCAATGACATGAAAGAATAGGTTATAAATATCATCTAGATATGATGATCTCTGGGTCTCTACGGACCATATGGTTAAATAAGTCAACCAATTATATTCCTATGGATGGGAAATTCGGCGTTGGAGCAAAATCGAAAGAAGCACAACAGATTTATTGATAGGTAAAATTGTTTGGTTATTTTCTAAGAACAAGGTTTGTTTGTTTTTGGCGAAAAAAGGCGAACAGATTTTATATGGTAAGTTTTCACTAGACCTGTTGGAATATTTAGAAGAACCTAATATTTCATTTTATTCATACCTAAAGTTGAAATATACTCTTGATATTAAAAAATTAGCTGATATGAAGCCATATGGATATACCCCTTTGAATTATTCATCCTTTATAACTTTTCCCTTAAATATCCTCCCTTAAATAATAAAACTAGATAAGTCTTCCTTCTTTTAGGGGCAAAATTCGAATTAGGGAAAGAGTCTAGTAGAATATTCCTTCTTATAAATGGCATTGAAAGACCTGAGATAGATTTGAAACAAATTCGAAAAGTTGGCTAGCTTGTTAGGAAAAAATTGAAAACCGTTTAAATGTTAAGATATACGTTGTCATTTAACCTTTAAGTAATAACCACATCAGATAATCTTTCCTATATCTTCATACCTATTTATCATTTTTTATATTAACTATTTAAATTTCTGATATTTTAGAGTAATAATTAAGAAAAACAAGGGGCATTTGACACAAAATTCTAATAAAAAATTGCACATTAAACAACGAGACACCACTCTTCCCAAGGGAGTGGGAGGATAAATATGTAACTTTTTAAAATTAGGATTTTAATGTGCACCATCTCAAAAGTTCAATGAGTAAAATGACATTATACCTAATTTTTTGAACTTAACATTTTTTTTTTTGCACAGATTTGATCTAACGTTCAATGGCAAACTCTTTGACAGCGTTATCTAATTTTCTTTTCTATGTCTACGTACTCAAAGTACATTGTTTTTAGTGAATCCATCTAAATATCAACTTATGAGTCAACGAGAGGAAATACTGCAATCATTCCGGACTAACACTGAGTGCCTTTTATGTTTATAAAGACAATTGAAGAGTGCATTCAATAACAACTCTCAATCTCAAACATTATTAAAAAATTTCCACAGGAGCTCAGGCCCTCTGTCACCCTAATAAGAAAGAATGATAACTGTGTAAGGACAAACAAACCCTGGATTGGAAACTTAAAACGGCCAAACTTTCAATGTCATATGGGTTCTAAACTTCGAACGTTTACCCATCTTGTAACAATTTAAATCAGTTTCCTCGGACAGTGGAAACCACATTTTTCTCCCTTTATTGAAATCTTCTTCGTTTTTTTCGCATGCCATTTATTATTCTTCTTTAATAGTATCCAAAACAATAATACTCTGCTTGGAAGTAAGATTCATAGTGGAAAGAATTGTTGTGTAAAGAATGATGGGGGTGGCTAATGCCAAACCATTGTTTGGAAGAGGTAGAGAAAGTGGACGTGCTGTTTTGGAGGTGTGAAGAAAGCAGGGGAGAAGTCACACTATTTTTTTTTTTTTAATTTCCAAATATTTCCTCAAAAGTAACAGAAAATGACAAAATTGTGAAGAATAATATAGTAATTATCCAAAGAAATACAGTTATGCTTACAATATAAATATAGCCGAGTTTCATTTTTCCCTCTTCGTTTTTTGTCAAATCCCTACGCCTATCTTCACCTCTGTACCCTACAACTCCCAACCAACCACACAGAATATCCTTTCTTCACCTTAACTTTCTTCAAATCAAATGTCTTAACCCACCTAAAAAACTTTTCCAAACATAGGCTAAGAATCTACTTGAGTGTACTTGAGTATTTTCGTGCAAAAGTTTTCATTGCGATGAATTTGAAATTCTACGATGGTATAGGTCAATTGAATGACTTATTACCTCATAATTTACAAGGTAAACTGTAGTTAGTCGAAATAGAAGCATTACCTCTTAGTTTTCAGGTCGAACCCCCTCATACTAGCGACTTCTCTTAGAGCCTTTTCCCATTCCTCCACTTCATTGCCAAATTTCATCCTGTGATTAGCTAGGGCACTTTTGTACAAATCACTTTTAAGTTGACATCATCAACCTCCACATCATAGAAAATGGGCAGCATTTTTTCCCCCCCGTTTGACTTTGAAGTGCATTCTACCATGTGAGCTAGTTCACGTAGATGCCACCCACTAGAAGCATAGTTCTTAGATAAGAAGGTTATGTAGATGTTAGAGTCATCTAGTAAAAGTTCTTCGCCAATTCCACCACCAGAGCTAAGTTCTTCATCGTCCCTAGAAATTGAAATTTGATTATGAATAAGGTTTTTGCAAAGGCAATCAACAATGCTATAACAAGTGTCGGGTCCCGTAAAACTCAAGAACACCTGGTTCTTGGGTACTTTGTGAGAAACCCAGGTCGTTCTTGTGATATCAATCAATCTTTTCAGGTTAGTGCAACCACAATGATCCAACCCCAAGCTTTTTAAGCCCTTGATGCCCTCAATGGCTCTTATTTTTGGACAAGCTTCTAGCACAATGTGCCCTAGCTTATCTAACTTTGATAAGTTGGGTAACCTTTCTATCCGACCACAATGAGAAATACGGAAGTATTGCAAGGATTCCAATTCTGACAAGCCATCAATCTCAACCAAACTTTCCAATCTGTTCAAATCCAAGCGCTCAAGATTTTTCAAGAGTGATAGACCCGGTATTTTCTCAAGGAATTTGCATTTGCTTAGTTTCAATTCCTTCAAATGTCTTAGGTCTTTAGAGATGGAGAAGCCTGACATTGGATATTCAATTACCCATAGAACCGACAATCTTTCTAAGTTGGAAAGAGGTGGCAGTAGACTGATGCCCCTGAGTTTCAAGGTAGACAAACCAGATGGAAGCGGATGGATCAAGTGCTCTTCTGGCAAATCGCTTGTCCATGTTGGGCCAGGTTCCTCTATTGAAGTAGTTAATTTATATAATTCTAGGTAATCTAAGTTGACGAGGCTTGTGAAGTGAAGGTTAGATGGGAAGTGGCATGCTTGCAAGTGAAGGCGTGTCAGACTTGGGGGAAGATGTCGTACTTCCGGAAGGTGACTTGAAGAACCCCATTCAAGTGATTGGAGACAAGAGAGACAACCTAACACCGGAGGGAACTTAGATACCTCGGTAGATGATAAGTCCAATATCCTCAAATGGGATAGCTTCTTAATTTTCTCTAGATTTTCATCTGTTAGGTACCAACAATTCCTGGCATGTAACTCTTCTAATACCTCCATCTGTTCGATAGTACAAGGGAACTTTCTTATCACTGTATAACTGACCCTAATCACTTTTAGTTTCTCTAGGCATCCAATAGAATCAGGTAGTTCAACTATTCCTGATTTTGATAAATCCAACTCAACCAACATTTTCATTTTTCCAATAGAGCATGGAAGCTTCTTTATCCCAATACAACGCCGCAAAGATAAATGTGTAACTTTCACCAACTCCCCAATAGAGTTTGGAAGTTGATTGATTCCGGGGTGCTCGTCTAATATCAAACTCGACAAAGATTGTAGATCACCAAATGTCTCTGGAAGCATGAAGGGGTGAATATTTTGGGGCATGATAATCTCAATCAAAGATTGTAGAGAACCAATTTCTATAGGCAACCCCCTTAGAGAACTACAACCCTTGATATTCAAAGTTTTGAGGAGATTTAACTTACCAATGGAGTTGTGAATTTTGGTTAACTGGACACACCGAGCAAGAATTAACTTCTCCAAAGACGTGAAGTTAGAGAAGTTGGGTGTCGTTTTTAACCGTATGCAACCCGTCAAATCTAGAACCTTCAGTTTATTCATCTACAAAAAAAAGTGGAAGTAAAAAAATTAATGAGAAACATCAGCATATATGGCAGTATGATTAGTAAGCTAATTATCCATAAGTCATTATTTAAATAAAAAAAACTTGGGCAATTTGAATTTTGGATTTTTTTTTTTTTTTTTTTTTGGAATGTAACAAATAAAGGTCCTACTTTAAATCTATTGAATTAATCTCCAAGCTGCGTTTTTTTAATGGAGTTAGGCCCCTGTTAGGAGTCAAATTAATACCGCTGGGAAAATACAAAGATCCATCCCACTTTTATTTAACTCCACATCCTTTATTTTCAATACGTACAGTTTTCGTCTTAAGAATAAACTCCATAACCTCGCTATGAAAACAAAAAAAAAAAAATCTCTAATTCCTATCGGCCAGCAGCACACCACCTCAGACCACGATCTTCAACATCACCACATTCAACTCCTATGTCAAGTGTAATGTAGGTCTGGCAAAATAGGTCATATTAAGTGGGTCCTTGCATAATGAGCAATTTATTTGATGATAAAGTGGGTCGGTTAACAAAAATTCAAAGCCTAGTAAAATGGATCATGATGTGTTGCTTAAATGACCCAAATTTTGCCCTACTCCCAGCATACTTTTAATTGTTCAGTTCATTGTTTTTATTTGGAGATCCTGCCATTGCATTATTAAAGCACGTGTAATGGGCTCATATAACTGCTGGGATCTCTGGTTGTTAATTAGAAATAGTGGTTGTAATTTGTTGATTAATTTTTAAGTTATTCCATGTTATGTGTTAAACGGTAGTTTTTGTCTTCATATTTTCATTTATTTTCAGATAAATGTTGAATGTATAGTAATTCTTGAACCTAAACATTATATTTCCTAGTACATTTGATGTAGATTAGACCAATGAAATAGCTGAAGCTAGTAACTAGGTTTAAATCTTACATTTAAATATAAACATCATAAAGAAAGCACGCAATTATCTTCCAATTATAAATAGCCACATTAGATATTCTTTTTGTTCATGGTGATGGTCAAAAGCGACTCCTCTTCATTAAGACAGGAACATTAAAAACTTATTATACTCTCACCCTTCGATTTTTAAAAGTAAATTCATTGTACATTTCTACACTCTTTTACACACCATTTGACTGTGTTGGCTGAGTTGGGTGAGGCAAGCGACAACAAGTGATAACTTTTTTTTTTGTTAATTTACTTTATTCAATTTGATATAAAATTTTATTCACATAACATATTCATATAAAGAGCCTAAAGTGGGTTAAATGGCAGCATGAGCTTTCATAAGTTGGGATAAATATGAATGTGATTTGTTAATATGGATCAGGTCGGGTATGAGTTGTTAAAATTGTATTGCATAATAATAGGTCAATTTGGATCAAACCATTTTCGATCCAATCCTAACCCGTCCTGACTCACCAATTTGAAAGGTCTAGTATAAAAGGAGCCTAATAATAGTCAGGATATGAAGTGATGGTTTTAAAAATAAACGAGGCAACGTGAACATGATAAAAAAAAGGGACAATTATTTTTGGTTTTCTGCATTAAACTTAGTACGAGCATTCATTTTAAGTTGGAAGAATTTTAGAAAGAATCTGCGATGGAGGATAGGGTTTGCAAAAAGTGACTAATGGCAACAGTTAGGGGGTTTGGCACCCATCATTTTTTCTCGTCATTTTGTTTCTTTTGAAAATGGTAAGTAAACATAAAAGCGCGCCCCCAGAGAGAGAGAGAGAGAGAGAGAGAGAGTTCCCACGACAAGGGGGGCAAAAAAAAAAAAAAAAAGGCAGAGGACTCATATGTCAAATCAAGCTAAGTTGATTTCACACTATTTTCGCAGTCAAAAAATTGACGCGAAATTAAATTTAAAAGGGACAAGCAACTCCATTGCACTGGTTCTTTGTCCCGATCTGAATTACAGATTTGTATGAGAATTGATTTGACACGGTTATTCGTAACTACATTCAATGTAAAGGTCGAGGCTTTGCTCATCAACTCAAGTTAATTGAAAAAGTAAATTTAACGTCATATTCATTCATTTTACAGTTCATTATTGCAATTATAAAGAAATACTCAACTATTGAATTAGGTCAGTGAGCCCCTTGAATCAACTACTACGAAGGTCAAGCTCACCTTGATTCAAATCATCGACTTAGATATGTCAAATAAACTTGTGATCCTTACGCTATTCAACATGACTGTTGCCAATCTCAAACTTAATTCCAAACTTTTATATAACTTGACTCAAACTTCACAATCATTCAAATCATCTCTGCGGCATATTAAAGCAAAATGGCCTTACTTTTGCAAGGCCTGACCAACTTTTATGTGGGACATAATTATGTTTAACTTAGAATATAGAAAGATAGGAAGTGTTCCTCATGCAAACTATATTATAAGCTTAGATGAGATGGGAGCGCATACAACCATTATGTCAATAAGAATAAGCTAACGATACAAAGAAGTAAAATATATATCTTGATTCTATCCTCACTATTTAGGTAATGACAGAAAGAAGTGTATAGAGAAATGTATATAGTACCTTCATTTGGCTCCACCCACCCCAACCATCTTCAATATCGCTATCTGAAAGGTCAAGCACGACCAGTTTACTAAAGTGAAAGTTGTTCGCATGGAAAGTCGTCCCCATGTTTGCCAAGAAAGCCATCTTAGCTCCGAAAGAAGATTCTTGAAGTTGCCAGAAAAATCAGACTCTTTCAATCGAAGAAACCTTAGTTTTGGTAGACAAGCTATTTCTTCTTGCGTGAAGCGGTGGCCATCAAACATTAGGCTTAGTGCTTTAACATCTTCATTTCTCTGCATATCATAAACTCAATATTGAGCACGCAACATATAGTTCCCAGAACAAGGCTTACTCTTTTTCCCCCACAAGTTGTTGTTTCTTCCTCTTCTACATTAATTAATTTTCAATCCATTCCTGACTGATGATATCACATTTTCGGTTTCTGCTTTCAGGAAATATAACTAGTATATTAAGTAAAATATCTTCATAGCTCATTCTATAAAATTGGGGTTGAAAATAATCATAAATTTTTTTCATAAATCTAGTTTTCTTTCCATTTTGCCTGAATAACACGTAAAGTGCTCTTTGCTTTTTCGGTATGTCAAAAAAACTACTTTCCATATACTAGACACTGGAAAATAAAGCCAACTAGCTGGCAATCTCTCTTGGCTCCTGAAAGCTTTCGAGATCTTTGACCTGAAGATTTGACAGAGGAATGTAAACCTCGCAAGAGAAAAGCGACGTTAAACAAAGCCCTCTATTACTACCAAATTGCTGCTTTCAATGGGAAAGAAAAATCCGAAGAATTTCTAGCACCAAAGATTTTCACACATACGCACTTCCCGTTTACCTTTTTTGCCTCCAGTAGTTCCAGGGCTTTCTCAGGAATCCACACCCTACAAATCTTGTGAGGATATTCTCGAAGAACAATATCCCTTCCAAAGTCTCGAATTTGGTCATGCATCCAAAACCTATTATTATCTCTAATTTTAATCAAGGACCTATGAGAGAGAACTCCCATTGTAGTGTGAGGATAGTAACCACAATCCTTCCACATGATGAATGGATATGTACTGTCATCATTGGTGAAAAAGCATGCTATATCTAGAAGTACTTCTTTTTCCTTATCCTTTAGTCGTTCATAACTTATCATTAATGTATCTCGGACATCGTCAAAAGGACCTTCCTCTAACTTCTCCAGCATCTCGTCCCATACTTCTCTTTTCTCCAAATTCCTCATATGATTGCCTAAGTCAAAAAGATGGGACCCTATCACCACAATAGCCAAAGGAAGCATGCCCACTTTACGAACAATTTTGCTTGAAAAATTCTCATATTCTTTTACAACAGAGTCACTTCTAAATGCATGCTTATAAAACAGATGAAGTGCTAAACCAAAACTCATGGGATGAACTTCATAAGCCAAAATTCCTTCGGATTGGTCTACTTGAGTATTTAGGATGCTTTCTTCCCTAGTTGTGATAATGATTCTGCTACCTGAACGAAACCAATCAGATTTTCCAGCTAGATTTTGGAGTTGCTCTTTCTTGTCTAGATCATCAAGTACGATGAGTGCTTTTTTATTAGTAAATACATCTTTGATCCTCTTGATCCCACCACCAACATCTTTAATTTGGTCAGTAATCCCTGAACTAACAAAACTTGATAAGAGCTTTTTCTGTAAGCTTAAAAGACCATCATTAGGTTGTGATGATGCCCTAATGTCTTCAAGGAAACAACAACCTTCAAAGTGAAAAGCTAGTTTGTTGAACATGATTTTGGCAAGTGTTGTTTTTCCAACACCACCCATGCCATGGATACCGATGAAACGTACACCATCCGAGCCAGCATCCAACAATTTCATTATGGCTTCCACCTGAGCATTATCTTCAACCAAATTTTCAGTCTCAATCATGTGTCTTATATTAACCTTATGGGAAACCTCTTCAACAATCGATTCTATCTGTTCGGCTTGGCTGCAACAAAGCATGAAAATTTTCATTTCAGTCAAAGACGTGATAGACTTTGATCGAAAAAAAGAAAAAGACATGATAGACTAGAGGACTCTAGGGAACATGTGGATACATAACTCAGCTATTTCAACTACTTGAACCGATGGAAATTAAGCATTATAATCAGTTGAACTGGAAATGTTTGCGGGTTTGGAAATGCAAAGTTTCTTCCAAGCAGATCCGGGTTGCAACTATTGAGTATTGACCAAGAGAAGTGTCAAGAAAATTCTCCCTAGCCTAGGAGATCCCATTCCTTTATACGTGCGGGGCCAACATTCTTCTTGTGCATGGATATCGCTTTTCCGTGTAGATTGGTTTGGAGCTTAACATTAACTTTTTCCGTGCAATACTTGAAATATTGTTTTCTTTCCACGTATATGGGTTCAATATTTTCATATTGTGCTAATAAGTTCTCTTCATTAATCATAATTCAAATATCTCATAGTAGGGAAATTCTGTAAAATCTTTTAAATTCCATTTTTTGCATAGATGCATCTTGCGCGTGCACTTTTGTAATGTTAATTGTGCACTGTTTTTGGAAACAATTCTAATCATGTGTTGGTATAATTTTTAATATTGCAATATTCCTATCAACTCAACAATGATTGTTATTTACAAAATTTTGATTTCCACTATACTTATTGTGATAATATGATTAACTAAATAAATTGATTGTCATTAGAACCCGGAATTGGAAACCTAACAAAAAAAAAAAAAAAGCAGGAAAACGCATGATTTCCACTATACTTATTGTGATAATATGATTAACTAAATAAATTGATCAAGGGAAAAGTTGGTCTTACCTGGAGGGTCATATTGGGTTAACCCGACATGAATTGGAAAATGCCTTGTCTGGATTGGGTTTGGACTTGGTTTGTCGTGCTTTAAAAAATACACTATTTTCCATTGTGGCTCGTCAGTTATTGCGTCTAGCTTTCATTAACTCGTAATGCAAATCTTAAATAAATCCCGAATGCTTTATGTTCGGACCCAACCCGCGGATCCGACCCAGTCAGCCTTTATATTATTTTATGTAATATTTAATAAAAAATCAAAAATAATTTATTTTTGAAAAATATTAAAAAATATTTTAATTTCCAGAAACCGAAAAATGTTTTAAAATGTTAAAAAATGTTTTATTTTCCCAAAAATCAAGAAAAATAAAAAATAATTTATTTTCAAAAAAATATTAAAAAATATTTAAAAAATCATTTTCCCAAAAAAAAAAAAAAAAAAAATCAAAAATATTTCATATTTTCCAAAAATGCCAAAAATCCAAAAAAAGCCAAAAATTCATGAAAAATCCAAAAAAATTCATAAAATGTCAAAAAGACTTGTATTTTCCAAAAATACCAAAAAAAAAAAAATCCCTTTTATGTCCTAAAAATAGAAAAGACCCAAAAATGAAATTTCGAGGGACAAACTTTCATCCAATGACATGTATAAATTGCGCCTATTAACCACTAAAAGTTGAGGAAATCTACCGTTTGTCCTGTCTAATTATACCTCCAACCTCTATAAGGGCTCTTTCCCACTGCTTCAATTCATGGGAGTCAAATTTCTCCTTGTACTTCAAGACAAAAGAAGAAAAGAAGTCCTCTCGTGCTTGTCAATGGCTCTCTTGTCCAAATCTGTTTTGAACTTCACATCATCGGCCTTAACGTCATAGAAAATGGGAATGATCTCTTTCTTCTGATCTGATTTTGATTTGCATTTTACTTTACGGGCTACCTCACAGGGACATAATTGGTGGCGAGGTTCTGAGAGAAGATTATTGTTATGTATATCCAAGACTCGCCAATTGCCTTCAAAACTTCATTGATTTTTTTACCATCTTTGAGTTCTTTGCTATCAAGGAAAATGCAGATTCCTGCATATACCATGCTATGGTGAAGGTAATCAATGAATTTTAGAAGTGTGTTGCTTCCCCAAAATTCAAGAACACATCATACTTTTCTTCGGATGCATCGTCCATTCTTGAGGTTGATTGCAAGTCTCTCCTTAATATTAAGAAAACTCCTAGTAGATTTTGAAGTTTATAAAACTATCCATGAGATTGTAGTTGGTCTGAGAATTTTCTTGAAATATGTTGATTTAGGAAATCAATCCAATATAAAGTCTACTTCAGACAGAACAATTTTAGACCTAAGTCTAGATCTTATATTGAAGAAACAGACTGAAAGAATTGTTGTCATTCCCATCCTGATGCAAGTTCATAATTTAGCAACTTCAAAAAGAAGCAAGTCCATAAAGTGACAAGTTCAGAATGAGACCAGTCCATAATGAATAATGGCTAGTGATTTACTTTGGATTTCACACACCTAAAAAGATTTGATTAACTCAATTTTATTTGATTGAAAGATCAATCTCAGGATAAGTTCTTTTTAAACGGAGAAGTTCGACTTATGAAAACCAAGATTTTAGTTGTATGAGTGACCAAAATCAAATGGAGATTTCATTTTTATCACAAAAAGGCCACTCAAATTTCTTGATACAAATTTTCCAAGGGGTAGATTGGAAGACGATCCTCTAAAGATTGTCCAATGGCTAGTTCAAAAATGCTGGAGTATTTAAGGAGACCAAGGTGCTAAGGAGCAAGTAAGAGATGAGGCTCGAGAATCTAGAATTCCAAAGTTAGAGCAAATTTTGATCATACACTTCTCTTTCGTGAGCTTAAAAATTTGTGATCGTGAGAGTAGTATAGAAGGAGAGTGAGGTGGTGTAATCTATTAATGAATATTAACACTCAATATTGTAATCTCTTGATGATCATTTAGTGGAATCTAGTCAGTAGGCTGTCAGTATGGGAGAGTAAACGTAAACTCGATCTAAGTCAAACTACTATAAATCTTGTGTAAAAAATTCTCTCATCCCTAAATTCTTTTATTATTATTATTATTATTATTATTATTATTATTATTATTATTATTATTATTATTATTATTATTATTATTATTATTATTATTATTATTATTATTATTATTATTGTTAAAGTTTATTGCACACTCGCAAGGTGCTTCTAAAATCTATTTTACTATACAACTGATTCTAAACTTTGTTCCAAAATCTAACCGTTATTCAGACTTTGTTCTTGACTCTTCCTTGGACTTCAAGTCAAGCAAACCAACGATGGTACTCTCATATGCCAAGAAAAGCACGCCAAATAAATTGTGAAGAAGTTTGGATTATAGAACAACAAGAAGACAGAGACTCCTATGTCCTATTCATCCACACTTGATAAGGACAAGTGCGATAAAATGGTTGATCAAAAGATGTATGGAAGCATGATTGAATATTTGCTTTATCTTACTGCTTTTAGATCTAAGATTCTTTTTAGTGTTTGTATGTGTGCTCAATTCCAAGTAGACCTAAGAGAGTCACATTTGTCTGTTGTAAAAAGAATTATCAAATATGTTGGAACTCATCCTATGCCAAGATTATAATATCGAAAAGGTTTAGATTTTACACTTGTTGGATATTCAAATGCTAACCTTCCTGAATGTAAAATTGATAGGAAAAGCACATTGGGAACATGTCAATTAATGGGATACATGCTAGTATCTTGGTCAAAGAAACAAAGCATAGTTGCACTATCAATTGCAATGTAGCCCTTGGAAGTTGTTGCGCTCAAGTTCTATGGATGAAACAACAACTGAGAGACTTTAGAGTTGAAGAATCAAGCATTAAAATCAAGTGTGACCACACCAGGACTATCAATTTGACCAAGGGTCTAATTCTTTACTTAAGGTCAAAGCAAATTGAAATCAAGCACCACTTTGTGCGGGATCATGTTCAAAATGGTGATGTGCATATTCAAAGCATCAACTTGTAGATATTTGTACAAAGCCTTCGGAAAAGATTTCATTTAAGTTTATTTGCAAGAAATTAAATTATACTCATCCATTTGCATAAGTTGTTTAAGCAGGTATAAGAAATCTTGCTTTGAGACTTAAAGTTGGAACTCTTGTGTCTAGACTAGGGATGATTGGGTCTAGGGTGGATAGGGTCTAAACCTGGACCCTATACTCGATCCTGTTATAACCGGTTCCTTTTTTTTGGACCCTGTACTTGACCCTGTTTGTATTGGACCCTATACCCGACCTATCCTGTTTTTCCGGTCCGGTTCCAAGGTTAACCTTGTTTCCACCGGAACCTATTTTGCAATCTCCTGATATCCTATACGACTTCGAATTTTATATTAATACGCGAGAAAATAATATAATCCTCCTAATTTGTATCGAAACATTAAGCACTTTTAATAAATAAATACATGAACTTTTTTATTAAATGAAAAATTAAGGATCTACAGCGCTAATTATAATAAATAAAATCATAAGGCAAAGAATTAGCAACAAACATGGGTCTGATATTAGTCTTATTCCCATAACTACTACATGAAGCTACTCATTTATGAAAGCATAACTCCTCCTATAAAAGAGAAATTAGGCTAGCCAATCCATGTGGTAACAAGAATTTGGTAGCGATGAACACCGTCCGTCCGTTGGATGGTGCGAGAGGGAGCCGATGAGGGAGGGAAGCAAGTGAGGAAGAGGAATGGCGAAGGAGTGCTGTGCGTGTTTGAGAGAGCCAAGAGGAAAAATGCCGTGTGATTACAGGAGTAAGAATAGAAAAAATAGAGTTTTGGACGTATACTTACAAAACCGGTTCCCAAACCGGTTCCAAAACGGGTTTGAGAACCGGTTCCTAGGTGGGTAATCAATCGGACCCGATTCTTGGACCGGTTTAAATCGGTTCCAAATTTTGGGAATCGGTTCCTAGACTAGTTTCAAGGGGAACCGGTTCCTAGATTAGTTTCAACGGGAACCGGTTCTCAATCCTGTTTTCCGGGTGGGCTAGTCCGGCTCCACGGGTATATCTAGTCCGGTTGCACACCCCTAGTCTAGACCTCTCTTAGATATTCAAATTTTTAGTGCATAAGTTCTTATTTAGCAAGAAAATTAGGTATCCATCCAAAATGTCTTTAGTATATAATTAGTTGGATGTTTGTTTGATTTTTTTTTACAATTTTTTTCATAAAACTGTCAATTACAGTTATTTGCTTATTTTTCAGATTTATTATCAAAAACTGCCAAAAATTCAATTTTCTCTTCCCTATTAATATTGTGTTGATTCATTCTCCTTTTTAAACCCTAAGCCAGACTTAACACCATTTCACTCACTCTCTCGAACTCGCCTTTTTTTTTTTCTTAAACCCTCTCAAAATTCATCATTTCTTCCAAATTTTCTGAATTGGCATTTGTCCCCTCAAAGACTCGATGATCCTTAGACATTGCAAGTATACGGCTAAAGGACACAGAAGCACATTCTCACTAAGACCTCGCAGGATTTTCTATACACGAATTGCCGAGGGTACCAGACTTCAAACTGGTAATGTAGAAATTTCTCAAACTCCTGATCCTACATCCCCTCGCACTTTCAAGGTGAAAGACGCTAGGCTCGCGTTGAAATTTTATCACTTTCTTAAAAGGAGTGATGCTTCGATGTCAATGCTAGATGATTTTTAAAGGAAAATGGGTACAAAACTGAAAAGAAGTTTCTTATAGCTTAAAAGTTTGAACCACTTAAAGTTTTGTCTC
Source organism: Eucalyptus decipiens (assembly GCA_014182575.1). Lineage (NCBI taxonomy): Eukaryota > Viridiplantae > Streptophyta > Magnoliopsida > Myrtales > Myrtaceae > Eucalyptus > Eucalyptus decipiens. The sequence continues at coordinate 41,786,658 of CM024611.1, read as the reverse complement.
CTGAAACGGAAAAGGAGAAGGAGGAAGGACTATCGAGGAAAGGAAATGAGAAAGTACGAAAGTCGATTGTCTTGGTAGAAGCAACTACTCAAACTCCAGAACCTAAGAGTGGTTTTGAGTCTCATTTAAAAGGACAAAGAGAAGATAATGATGAAATACCCTACAAAAATTTTCAAGTTAAGATGGGTATTGCTGCTATAGTAGATAAACCTGAGCGGAAGTTGTTCAGAACAAAAGAATGTCATGATTGCTATATCTCAAAGTTAAGTAAGGGCATCATGAATCACAGTATAGTGGTTTTTCCACTTTTGGGGAGTATTAGAGTTTCTCTCAGGGAACATTTTGTGAAATTCAAAATGGAAAACTTTTATTTGCAATCCTCCATTGTTTATCCAGAACTTACAACATACTTCTAATCAAATTTGTCTATTTTATCTCCAAGCTATATTCAGTTTACAGTGTTTATTGATGTTGATGTATCTGAGTTGGCTGAAATTTGAGTGTGGAGAAATGTGCTTTTAGACCCATGAATAGCACAACTAAGGATGTTTATAAGGCTCTTACTGGCAACTCACATTATACTCATGCTACAAGGACACACATCTCTTACTCATGTCTGCCTACTAAGAATATTCTAGCTTACGGGATTGTAATAAATTGCCTCAGGCATAAGGCATCTTCAAAGACAAATGTGTCTAAGTTTGAAGCCAAGATGACATGGGCTATTATGAATGGTGTTGCTTTCTCTCTACCTCACGCCATTTTCCTGCACATGTATAGAACTGTACTCAGAAGCAAGGGTTAACTTCCTTATGGTTCTCTGGTCACCAGGATTTTTGAGTACTTGAAGATAGGTATTCTTTCGAAGCTAAGTATAAAGACACTTCTTGCTATGTCTATTGGAGAGAAGATGGCCTCCAAAATGAGTCTCAAAGATGTTAAGGAAGCTTATAAAAGCGGAAGAAGAGAATTAGTTAAGCCTACCAATCCTGAAGTCTTGGAAAAGTTTGTCAAGAAAATAAAAGATCGGTTTGTAGAAGCTTCGATGCCCTCAAAGAAGAAAAAGGCTGCTGTAAATTTACTTGAAAGATAGAAAAAGAAAAAAAGAAGGAAGAAGAAGGAGAAGCAACAAAAGCAACAAAAAGAGTTGAAGAAGAAGAGGTAAATGAAGAAGAAGTAGAAGAAGTGATAGAAGAAGAAGAAGAAGAAGAGGAAGAAGTAGGGAAATAAGATATGGAAAAACAAGAAGAAGATGAAAAGATGTTGATGAAGAGAAAGAAAAGGAAGAAAGCGGAGCTAATCTAGTAGCAGATCTTCCTACACGAATCGGTGTTGAACTTGCTACTAAATTGGGAGAACTTGAGTCAAGTCCTGTAGAGAAAGAGGGAGAACTAGAAAATACTCAAATTGTTGAGTTTTATGAATCTCAAACTCAAGAAAGTAGATCTCTGTCTCTGGCTAAAGATTTTTATGAGATACATGAAATGGAGGATTCGAATGGGGATTTTCATGGGGCAAAGTGCATCGTAAGGTCCAAAACTTGGCACGGGAGGATATTTAAGTGCTAAAAGTTCCAAAAGGTACATTATAGTACCAAAATCAGAGGAAAAATAGAATAACTAAGTGTTAACGGTGAGAAATTCTAGTCAAAGTGCTGACTTGGCATTTTCCAACAACTTTATTTGCTGAGGTGCAATTTTAAAAAAAAATATTATCCACGTGGAATTTTTTAAAAATGTCCACATGGCGCTGTAAGTCCACAAAATTAATTTTTAATATAAATATTCATTAAAATAAATTTAAAAACTAAATTTTGGGGTGCAATGATATCGTTTTGCACATTCAATGCTGAGTAGGCAACTCTGGCAAGTCATGTAGACAAAATCATTCTTAAAATAATACCACGTTGGATTTCTGACTGTCCTCGCTAGACTTGGCATTGAAGTGTCCCAATTTTTTTTTTTTTTATTTTAAAAGTAGTACTTAAGTGTACCTTTTGGAACTTTTGCCGCAAAAGTGTACTTATGTGCCAAGTTTTGGCACTTCTAGTGAACTTTATCCAATTTTAATGAGGGTCCCGAGATTTAGGGGGAGCCTCAACAAGAAGAAGGAAGGATAGAACACATTCAAGGTACACATATTCTAGTTCTACCAGTGGTAGAATTTGTAGAGCAGAATTTGTAGAGGTAGGAATCTAGACTTAATCTTTGCCTGACCAAATTTATGAGAAAATTCTTGAGTTGCTTATAAAAATTCTTGGGTTGCTTATGAAAAAACTATGGAGAAGGACATCCAAAAGTTGCAAACCACCTTAAATGATCAGTTGTAGAATGTCAAACACCAAGCATACAGAACATTTTAGTAATAGAAACAACTTTTGGTCAATGCATGTGGAAGTTTGAGGAGGCTGTGCAAAGTTGGAAGAATTTTCAACTTGTCTGAGCCCCTTTCAAGCCTTTATTGTAAGTTCAAAAAAACTTCCAAGTTTATTTGAACTAAGTCCGTTTTTGAAAACTGAGACTAGTTTGAACTTGAAAATGAATCTAACAATCTGGTTTGGATTTCACACTTAGAAGTATTTGTTTAACTCAACCTTATTTGATTGAAAGAACAATTTTGAGACAAGTTTTTTCTAAATATAGAAGCTCTACTAATGGAACCAAGACTCCAGTTATATGAGCAACTAGAATTAAGTGGATGTTCAACTTCTATTACTCAATAGCTACTCCATTTTCTTGGTATAGATCTGTCCAATGGGTAGATTGGAAGACAATATTCTGGAGACTGTCCAATGGCTAATTTGGAAGTAGATGAGTATTTAATGAGACCATGGTGCCATGAAGCAAGTAAGAGATGAGGTCCAAAGTCTAGAATTCCAAAGTCTAAGTAAACTTTGATCATTCACTTGTCTTTTGCAAGCTTAGAAGTTTATGATTGTGAGAGAAGTATAGCAGGAACGACTGAGTGAGATAACGTAATTTATCACTGAGTATTAGCATTCAATATTGTAATCTCTTGTTGATCATTTAGTGGAATCTAGCTAGCATACTTTTAGTGTGGAAGAGTGAACATAGGTTTGATCTAAGCTGAATTACTATAAACCTTGTGTACAAAATTCTCTTATCCCTAAAGTCTTATTGTTTATTGTTATAATCTATTGCACAATCGCGGGGTGCATTTAAAGTTTGTTCTACTACACAACTAATTCTGAACTTTGTTCTAAAATTTGACCATTATTTAGACTTTGTTATTGACTCTTTCTATTCCACTTTAAGTTGTCAAGATTTTATAAAATCACCTATTCATCCCTCTTTATGTGATACTTGCTAGTTACTTCACTTAACACCTTGTTCTCTTCTCCATATCCATCATCTATTCTCAAGGTTGATTCAAAGTCCCTCCTCCTCTTCCATTTTGTGAGTTGTCTTAAAACCCTACCAAAATTTACAGACTTTTAACCTGATCAAGTAGGTTGATTTTCTTGAATGCCCTAGATTCATCTAGGTGTCGGCATACTTTAGAAAGTGGAGTTCTAAAGGTTGTTTATAGTGCTTTGGTGATAATGAGAGGAATCAATTACAATGGCTTTTATGAACTTCAAGTGGGACAATGATGGATTTCCAATTTTTGTATATATTTATAAGGAATGTGACTTCTTGCAAAGAGTATCTGAAAGGCGACATTTTCGTGAATTACACCTTGATAGCTTTTAGTGTTGAAGCCAATCAAATCTTATGAGTAAAATTTTTGAATTCTTTTGTGAGATTGAGAGATTATTTTGTGAGGAATCGTGGAGCTAAATAATGTGAGTTACTGGGAGTAATTGGGAGCTAGGAAACACTAAAAGTGTTTGATTAAATTGAGTGTGGTTGTAATTTTCATTATATTGCTTGATTTATAGTATAATTCTTTGCTGCTCTCCTTGCAAATATAGATTACATTAATCAGATCACAGAACTATGCTGTCTGATTAATCTTCTTATTTTGTCTATGTTTTGTTCAATCGCTTGTTTCCACAATAGAAAAACTGTAGGAAACTTCCACTGTGCAAGAGCCTTCTTCCACCAATTTAATCCACTATGGCCAAACATCTTCTTGTGCATGGTGACGCTTGTCCGTAGATAATGGTCTTGAGTTAACGTTACTCCTTATTTTTCTCTTTTCAAATTTATGTGTTCATTTTCTTCATACTATATCAATAATTTCATTTCATTAAATAATAATTTTAATATTTCATAAGAGGAAAATTTTGTAAGATCTTTTAAACGTCCCTTTTTTGCATTGATGCATCACATGTGCACTTTTTTAATTCAAATTACACACTCTTTTTAGGAAAAAAATTATACTTATGTCTTGGTTTAACTTAAGAATTGCAATACTCCTATTAATTCAACAATTTCACATGAGTTTGTTATTGTAAAAAAAAAAACTGTGATTACCGTGGAAGGTGAAAAATACAGAAAATTCTATGATTATCACTATACTTATTGTGTGAATATGGTTTAGTAAAATAGTTGATTAAGTGAAAATATGATTAAATAAGAAGTTGGTCTTACTTGTCGGTCATATTGGCTTAACCCGACATGAATTGGAAAAATGCCTTATCTGGGTTGGGTTTGACCCGATTTGTTGTGCTTTGAAAAAATTAGCCATTCTCTATTTTTTATTATGGGCTATCGGTTGTTTTGGTCTAGCTTTCATAAACTTCTAATGCAAATCTTAAATAAAAATGTCCAAATGCTTTATGTTTGGGAGTTTTGAGGGACAAACTTTCATTCAATGAAATGTAAATACTGTGCTTATTAACCATAAAAAGTTGAGGAAATTTACCCTTTGCCTTTAAGATCCCATCCCTTTATACGTGCAACCATAACAAGGGCATTCTCCCACTGCTTCAATTCATCGGATCCAAATTTCTTCTTGTGCTTGGTCATGGCTATTCTATACAACTTGCTTTTGAGCTTAACATCGTCAGGATCCACATCATAGAAGATGGGAAGTATCTCTTTCTTCCCATCTGATGTTGAAGTGCATTCTACCATGTGTGCAACCTCACGGAGACACCATGAACTGTTAGCGTAACCCTTGGAGAAAATAGGTATATAGATTCGAGATTTGTCAAGTGCTTTCAAAAGCTCTCCACCAATTTCTTTACCGACTAGGAGTTCTTTATTGTCGAAGAAAACGCAGATCCCAGCATTTCTCAAGCAATGGTAGAGGCAATTGGTGAATCCATTGCGAGTATCTGGTCCCCGGAAACTTAAGAACACATCATACTCTTCGCAAGACACATCATTGGTTCTCGTGGTTGACTCCGAGTCCCTCCTTAACGCCTCATTCTCTTCTCCAGACCCATCATCCGCTCTCGAGGTTGATTTGGAGTCCCTCCTCTTCCATTTCGTGAATTGTCTCAAAACCCTGCCACAAATAACAAACTTTTAATCTGATCGAGACTTAAAAACGGGAATGTTTATAGAACAAGCAGGCTGGATTGCAAAAACATGTCCAGGAGCAAAGTTTCTTTTTCTTTTTCTTTTTTCTTTATTTGCGCGTTATCTGTCAACAATAGCTCTAACAAAGTCCAATTAGAGCACTTACAGTCCTCCTACAGTCAAAGCAAGGATAATCAGTAGAGCCTGACTTCTGCTGAATTCCATCTGTGGGCCGGTCCTCTCAGCTGCATTCACCCACAGAAGAGAACCGTTCTGTAAAAAATTGCTAATTGGGACGATCCGGCGAAGGATCTGGGAGACGAGGGAAGTCGCCAAAAATCAGAACACGGAGGTGCACAGAAACTCAGAGGAGTCAACAATTCAGCCTGCTTGCTCGATAAACCTTCCTGGAGAAAATTTGTCAGACCACGTGCGTAACCCTTGGAGCAAAGTCCAGGTAGAAATTTTGTGAAGCCCAATATCACCAAGTCACGTTGGACGCACGTGGTCTAACACTATCTAAATAAGAGTTAGTTGAAGATTAAAAAAGGAAAAGTCTCGCAAACAATAAAAAAAGGAAAAGAGGCAAAATTGAAATTTCGTGCGAATTTGACAGAATATTCCATGGTTTGAGGGCGTTAGAAGGACATTGGCTAGATCAGGTAAATGGTACATGGTTTGGTTTCTTAATCTTCCAACCTATTCATGCTTTTCATTGTGACTTGGCCCAAAAAGTGCAAGAGCTAGAAGACTCAGAAAAGTAGGTTTTTCTTTACAACAAAAGAATCGCCCTAAATAATGGGATTAGACATTGAATAGTAATTTTTCAGTCAACTGATTAACCTGTTCAGATTAACTATAATTTTTTACTTTTTTCTAAAAAAAATTATGCACACTTTAATTTTTCAATCTCATATTGACAAAAAAAAAAGTTCAATCATAGTACCGAACTTTTACATTAATTCAATATTGACAAGTATATCTATAAATAATTTTCACCATTTTTTAAATATTTATAGAAACATTTCCACTTGGCTAGTGAGTAAAAAAAGTAGATTTTTGCTTTTTTTTTTTTTTTAAAGCCAAAATAAACGAGCTCAGGTGAAATTTTTTGCTTTTCAGCCACAAAGAGTTGAAAGAAAAACTTAGCCACACCCTTTCCTTTGTAATCAGTAAAACATTCATAATCATTATATTATTACAAGTGTCAGGATAAAATCAATAACTTCATCTATAGTATTGAATAAATCAAAGAGGTCTTACTTGATAATAATTATTTATTAGTTACCTAAAATATTCTCAATTAACTATTTCGTAAATATTCTATAAATGGACAAATGCCTAAATTAATAATTTATTTTTATTTTATATATATTTAAATTTTAATATTTGAATCTATTCTATATTACAAAACATTTTGCTGAAAAAGTTCAAATTTTAAGGTGTGTTTGCTTAAGGGAATATAAATTATTTAGAAAATATTTTCCTCAAATCGATGGCTTGTATAGTTTATAAAAATAAATGACCGAAAAATGTTTAGAAATAAATTATTATCAATAATAAAGTATTTTTCATTAACTAATATGAGCAATCATTTTTTTAAAAAATATTTTTCAAATTATTCATTTTTAGTCAAACAAATGGAGTATTAAAATATATATTTTTTTCACATATATACAATCAATTCTTCAGGTTATGTCAATGATTTCTTTTTAGTAGTTAAAGTATCTAGTATTTCATAATAGGAAAATTTTGCAAAATCTTTTTGACGACCATTTTCTCGCACTTGCGTGGTGTGTGCACTTTTGTAATGTTAGCAATCTTTTTCGAGAAGAATTCTAATTAGACGGTGATTAAAGCAACGTCTTGATGTAACCTCTCCAAAAGCAATCTATACAATCTTAAATTACATCATTCTTAGTCACTCCATCTCAATAATTTAAATTATACTTCTTCTCCCTTTATAATAATTTCTTATGTTACTTTTGCACGCCATTTTTTTCTTTTCATAAGTAATATCCTAAAAAATAACACTTTATTTGAAAAGTAAGATTCTAGTTATAAGAACACTAAAAGCGCCAAAAGTTTCGTACGGTGCTCACTTTAATGCCAAAATATTTTGCCAACTCATTTAAGTGACAAATCGAAGAAAAAAAAATCACTTAAGTGTCTCTAATGACAAATTCCGACCAAAAGATCTATGTTATTTTTTAATTAAATGATAATTCACAAAAGGCGTTTTTATTTAAAAAAAAAAAAAAACAAGTCCAATGTGGACTATGATATGGCTGAACTCTCCATAAACAATCTCGTATGAGCTGATTTTGAACGTTATTCATTATTCTTGTTTCAGTCAAGCCATATATCCAAGTTTGAAGATTCCGTGATAGATGATGATGGTAGATGAGTTGCAGCGTCAATGACGAGAAACAGTGATGTTAAGAGAGATTGAAGATGAAAATCATTCTCTGTCGCCTCCTGTTTTCTGAGAAAAGATGGAGCTCTTCATGGCTGTGGAGTCGTGCTCATCATCTTCCCCTTCTCTTCTTCTTTGATTGTTTGCCCCTCAGTCTGGGCCAGCAAATTGTGAGAGAAAGCGGAACGAGAAGAGTATATGAAAGACAAGCATTTGAAACCCCAATGTGGTGCGATTAGTAGACTACGTACTCACAGTTGGCCTAGCGCAACGAACTCCAGACGGTGATTAAAGCAACGCCTTGATGGAGTCCAATTTGCAGCCGATCCTCTACGTTGCATTCACCAACACTTGAATCACTGTGTGTAGAAAGAGATTGTGAAAAGATTTACTGGAAGAATATTAACTACTGCTTCTCAAGGACAGGTGATTTTTGGCCCTGTAATTGGTCTTAATACGAGGGAAACATCAAGAAACGAGGTTGGGTTGAATATGAACTTCTTGGAAAGAGAGGAAGGACAAGAGGTATATGAAAATAAAATGGAGGAATGAAGAAAGAGTAGGGTACGTAATAAAGCACGCAAACCACTAAAGTCAAAAAGCTCCACCAACCGTCCTTCGGTGTATTGGGGTTTGAAAGAACACTTTAAATTAATTGGTGTAGTGGAAAAAAGTTGGTGGCAACCATTGCCTTTGTGGCCACGATAGTTTGGGTTTCTCCCCTCACGAAGGAGAGTTCGAATCTCCTCACGGTCGCTTGGGGTTCTTAAGGTAGCTTAGGGTCTTAAGCTGACGTGTCCACGCTTACTCGCCGACTGCCCGGCTGTACAGGGTTCATGGGTCACAAAAAAAAAAGAAAAGTTGGTGGCAATAACTATATACTTTTATATAAATGAACTGTTAACAACTCCTCGTCCTTGATCATTGAATGAGGTGCATCCACTTTAGTTAGAGTTTCATCAATGCTAGGTGCTGCTTGCTTTAAAGAAGATCCTCCACTTTTCTGTTCGCAATTCTCTTTTCAAAACCCCGAACTGGTTTTGTAAACTTAAAGTTGAAACTGGTTTATTTCTCTTCAAAGCAAACAAAAATGGCGTTCAGACTTCTTCTCAATTGAAAACATGCCATTGAGCAGAAAGGCGGGTTGATGGGTGCAGATTTTTTTTTGGAGAAATTTCTCCTTTATAAGACTAATTGTAGATCATCTTCCCTACCAAAAACACGAAGCTCATCTCAGCAAACTCCGGTATTCATGTACTCACTCACCCTAACTTTGCTCCAGATAAACTGATGTAGCCCAAGCTCAACTACCCAGACAATAGGATTAGGAGAGTGATGTACACAAACGAAGACTCCATTCACGAACCCAAGCATAAATTTCAGTTCTATGCTAGCTCAGGAGAAGTGGTTGTAACTTTCTCGATACAGATTGAAACGATCTAATTTTAAAGCCTAAAGTACGAAAACTCTTGGACCTACAACTTTCTTGTTTTGAGTTTTCGCAAATGAGTGCTTTAGGAAAGTCAAAATTGGGGAGGAAGTAGACACATGTGAATGGACAGAATGAGGAAAACGATAGGAACTTTAGTGGTTGCTCTCCCAGGCCATCAAGGAAGTTGAAAGGGCATCAATTCTTCTAAATTGATGATTACCACTCATTAAGGATGCAGACTTTAAAAGCTCCGAAAGATGGAGTAAAAACTCTTCCATATTTTGAGGGGGTTTAAACTCTTCAAGGTTCAAGAGAATTGCACAAAGTAAATTTCATTAGTCAAATTCAATGTCTTCTATAGAGACTTGATGGCCTTTTATAGCAAAACAAAATAGAGCAAAAGACTAAAGTCAATTCTAGAAACTAGCAGTTATTTAAGTACATAGAAACTAGAAATGCATAGAAACTAGGAGTTATTAAAAGAACAATATTTCCAATGCTAATACTTGGCCCAAGGTGTCTTGTTGCAAGCTTCCAATGCATTAGAAATGACAAAGTCAAGGATGAGACTCTTGTTGGTGAGGGACTTGCCGATGAAGGCTTATCGATGTGATGAGAGGCTGGTCGAGCTTGAATACAGGCTGATCTTCTTGGTGGAGCGAGTTGGTCTTGAATACAGTCACATCATTTTCCCCTTCTTTAGAAGAATTTGTCCTCGAAAATGTCGAACATTGGACACATCATGTATCTTCATATGATAAGGAAGCTCTAATCGATATGTATTAAGATTGATGCACTCAAGAACTTCCATTGGACCAAGCTTTCAATCATTAAGCTTGTTGTAGCTTTCAATGGGATGACACTCCGATGGCAAATAAGTCCAAACAAAATCTCCAAGTTCAATGATAATTTCTCGCTGTTGCTTATCATCATCCTTTTTATAGGGTTTAGCTTTACTCAACAACTTTTGGTGCACTTCTTCATGAACTATCCTCATTTGAGAAAAAATATCATCCACCTTACCAACTGGCTTTTCAGCAAAAAGAATGGCTGCAAGATCAAAAGCAGTCTTTAGTTGATGTCCATACACAATTAAAAATTAGTGTTATGGTTCACCCAACAATTATATGCAAATTCTCCTAGTGACAACTGTGTTTCCCAAGAATGGAGGTTATCATCAATCAAAGTCCTCGATAGAGTTCTCAAGGACAAATTGACAACTTCAGTTAGTCCATTCATGTGGGGTGAAACACAGTACTGTATTCTAGCTTAGTGCCAATATTCTTCCAAAGTTGCCACTAAGAAACTTGGTGTTTTTATCAAAAGTAATAGTCTTAGGAAAGTCATGCAACTTAAAGATTTCTTTGAAGAATAACTCAGCAATTCGTTAGACATCCATAGACTTACAACAAGGAATGAAGTGTGCCATATTTGAAAATCTATCAACAACCACAAAGATTGAATCCATACCTCTGAGTGCATGTGGTATTCCAAGGACAAATTCTATAGAGATATCTTCCCAAGGGGCTTGTGGCATCGGCAAGGGCAAATAAAGGCCAACATTGGCAGCTTGTCCCTTCCCTGCTTGGCAACGTCAACTCCTCATCACATGTCAATATACATCACGTTTCTGATGGGACCAAAAATATTTGGCTAAAAAAAGTTGCTGTCACGCCCAAAATGTCCATCATGATGAATTTCATCACCCCTTTGTCGAAGAGAGCAATCCGGCACACATAAGCGGTTTTCTTTTTATACAAGTTGCAACTTCCTCTAGAAGTTGGTCTCTAACATCTCAAAGAAGTTGAATGAATATTTTTCAACTAACTATGTACTTGTTTCAATCTCTACGAGAAGTTGCTCTTGAACCTCCCCAAAAAGTTACCTTGACGTGAAGTTATATGTGGCCCCAAACTAGTATAAATCCAGTCTGTTCCTATCATATTTCGATGTTTACTTTAAACTTGAAAAAATGAGAGTGTAGTGCTTGTGTTGATGTGACCTGAGCAAGCGAGGGAGTTTTCTCCTAAGAGTGTGCTGTGTCTGTAAGGATGAGTGAATTAGATGAGTGTGCCTCATGAGTTTTGTTAAATTACGTTTCAAATTTGAGTCCTCATATGTGAGACCCGGTTGAAATTGGATGATGTGGATCTGTTCGTAACATACAAATGATTTCGGAAGTGTCCAAGTTGGTCAAAATTTTTACCAACTCTATGACGATAGAAATCCCTAAGCATTTCTTCCTAAACATCACTTCACGTGAGACGGATGGAGTTTTTCTCTATCTTTGAACTTTTGTGACACTTAATTTGGATACACTTTTTGGCCACACCTTGGAGCTCTCTCCAGTTAAAATTGAGGATAGTCAGAGCGGATAAGGAAACCATGTGAGCTTGTTTCTTTGTCTCCTGATAAATTGGTAACAAAATCATGACCTCACGCGAAGTCAAGCTCTCAGAAAAGAAACTAAAGCTCGAGCTTGCTCCCATTAATTGCGCAATGGAGAAGAGCTCGATATAAAAGAAAGACGAGCTCTGGACGGTGGATGCACACTCTCTGATGAGCGAACTAAGAGTAGCTCAACACAAGTTAAGAGAGGTGCTTCGTACAGCATGAAATTTGTGCGGATAGTTATACATCCAATAGAGGCATTCTAGTTGTGAGGTAATTCCCGTGATTTACCTTTAAATGTTGTGCTGTTTGGGTATAATCTAAGAGTGGGAAATACTTGTGTATAAGCAATCGTAACCGTGTAATTCTCCAATTGACACATGGATTATTGGTGGTTGGCTCTCACCATGGATAACATTCCGATACTCGGACTGATCCATGTAAATTTCTCGTGTCCATTATTGTTCCTCGTTTAATTTCTAGCAATTTCTTCTAACTTCGTAATTGCAAAGTTCCGATCGGCTTCTGCAACGTTATTTTCACAATAATTGGTATCAAAGTCAAGACTTTGCAATTATGTCTAGAGCAAAAGTAGAAATTCGGAAATTTAACAAATGGAACAACTTTGGGTTGTGGAGCGTCAAAATGTGTGCCCTCTTAACAACTCAAGGTTTGGCCAAGGCATTGGATAAGAAGGCTAAGTTGCTAGAGACGATGAAGGATGTTGATAAAGATGAATTGATGGAGAGAGCAAAGAGTATAATCATGTGGAACCTATTGGATGAAGTGTTAATAAAGGTGGTCAAGGAAAAGGCTACTGCAGATATATGGACAAAAATTCAAGCCTCTATATAATGAAGGGTTTGTATAGCTGCCAATACATACTAAAAAAGATGTTTCAATTTCAATATATTGAAGGTATACGCATCAAAACCCACCCGGCGGAAAAAACGTTAATGAAATCCCATCCAATAATGAAAAGTAAGGCATAATGTTGTTGGTGTCTTTACTAGAGTTGTGGGCACATTTTAATGCCCTTATAAGGAGAGGCAAAGGAAGTTGCGAAGTGATGATTTGGCGCAAAATGTAGCGCCGGGGATTGATAATGCACAATAGAGAACAACATTGTGGGCCCAATGACAAAGGCTAAAGCAGGCCAAGGTCGCAACATAGAATATCCAAAGGTTGCATGAAGTGCTTTGAGTGTCAAGAGAAGAGGCACATCAGGAGAGAGTGTCCAAAGTTAAGAAATAAAAGCAGTGAACAATATGCCACAAGTAGTGTGCCAAATGTTGCCAAGATAGCACCAATGATGTTGGGACCGCCTTGTGTGTGACTACTAGTTTGTTAGGAGACGAATATTTGCTAGAATAAAGGTGTTCCTATCTATAGAAATTGATATAAAAGAAGAGAGGAGAGTGTATGGGACAAAAAAGGAGAGGTAAAACTGATTAGGGTTTGCTGCTCCTTGCACTTTTATTATTAATTAAATAATACTTAATAACAATAATAATTCTCTTAGTGTTAATGATCATAATAACCCTCTCACACTTTAACACTTCCCCTCAAGCTGGAGCGTAGATATCAAGCTTGCCCAACTTGCTACAAATATACTCAACCCTACTTCTCCCTAAAGACTTGGTGAAAATATCAGCTAGTTGTTCACTGGTAGCTCCAGCCTAAAGCTTCTCATAGACAAAGTGACAATCAACTTCAATATGCTAAGCATGCTCATGGAATACTGGATTTGAAGCAATATAGATTGTTGCCTTATTATCACACTACAACTCTAGCGGCATAGGATCTTTGAGTCCAAGTTCAACTAATAGTTGGATTAACTCACAAGTAGCTTGAGCCATAGCTCTATATTCTAATTTTACACTGGATCTAGGCACAACACTTTGCTTCTTACTCTTCCAAGATACTAGGTTTCCTCCCACAAAAGTACAGAACTTGATGTAGACCTCCTATCTGTAGGAGACCTAGCCTAAGTAGCATCCGAAAATGCTTCGATGCTTATGTGACCATAATCATTATAGAAGAGACGACAACCTAGAGCTTTCTTTAAGTATCTCAACATTCTGACTACAGCATGCCAATGAGAGGTATGGGAGGAAGACATAAACTGACTCACAACACTCACAAGAAAGGAAATATTGAGTCGAGCAATAATTAGATAATTCAATTTTCCAACAAGTCTTTGATACCTTTCTGGATCATCTAACAATGTACTATCCTCTACCATTAATTTCAAGTCAGCTTCCATTGGTGTATTTAGTGGTTTTGTAACATCCTAATTTTCGACCTTGTTTCGATTAAATGAAATGGGTTTTTCATCGATGTGCCTATGGTCCTTTTTCTCTGAGTTGGCCACTCATGAGATAACTAATCTATCAGGTGAAGCCATTAAGGGATATAAATGCAATAGACTTGAGAATTCGATCAGAAATCGATTGCTCGACCGTGCTAATCTACAAAGGTTAATACGGCCCCGTTAAAATCGATTAAAGACTGGAGATAGGTCGATTCGACAGAGGCATGTAATTAAAGTGTGGGTGATTTCACTAAGGGTGAGCAGCGATCTAGGGTCGACCGTGGACCGACCTTGGATCAGCCCAACTCTATTGGTCCTGGTCCAATTTTCAAGGGGATCGAGTTGGTCCTTGGTCCTAAGATTCTAGGATCGGTATTGTGCAGGTTGGTCCTCGGTCCTAGAAGTTTAGGGTCGGTCTAACCCGGACTAGCCCTGATAAAATAATTTATATATAATATATTTTAGATATTTAATATATAATATTTTTTTATGTTTTTTTATAAATAGCAAACCCAGCCAGCGTTCTTCACTTGAACAGCTTGAATGACGACGTGAATGACGCCATGAAACGGTGTGAATGGCGCTATGAAATGGCTTAAAACGTCCTCAGCTTCGTCTTAGTCTTCTGTCTTAATCTTGTTCATTTTTCACTTAAAAACAAAACTTTCCCTCGTGAGCAAGAGCAACCTTGCCCCATTTGTCGTGCACACTCGCTCGCTCGGCGATCGTCATTTGTGGCTCGTTGCTCGTCATTCGCCGTTGGCCGCTTGACTTGCTCACCGCCCGATGCTAGTAGTTGGACTCTTGCCTCTCTCGATGCTCACACTGCTTGCCGTTGGCCGCTTGCTGCCATTGGCCACTTGCCGCTTGCCTCACTCAACGCCGGTGTTGCTCGCCGCTTAATGGCCCCGCTGCTTGCCTCTCTTAGCTGGCCTCGCTCTTTGCCGAGTAAATTAGAAGAAAATAAAAGCCCCAATTAGAAATCCTCTTTGCTCGTGAACTACACTTGCCATTCGTCACTTGCCTCGCGCTTGCCCCTATTTGCTCACCTTTGCGAACACAACTTGACTGGTGAGTTTCGTTTTTTGCTTGACTTTAGAGCTTCAAGCTCATGTATGTTCTTGGTTTTTGCTAGATGAGTGGTGGGAAATTAGGTTGGTTTAAGAAGTAGGGCAGATGCTTAATTGAGGTGATCGAGCTTTGCCGTTGCTCGAATATGGTCAAAATACGTTCATGGAGCTGGCAGCTTTGCATAGTAGTGTCGGGTTTCTCGGATTTTTGTGCCTGCATGTGCTTGGGGGGGGGGGGGTTAGTTAGAACGGGATCACTGTGTGATTCCTGTTAACTCCACGGAAGGGACAAGATCCTCTTGAAACTTCTGTTCGGTTGACGGGTTGTAGCATGCATGATAAATTCTGGAATGGTTGCTCAACAATGAGCAGAGTTAAATTTAGTGAGTTGGATTTTCCATAAACCAGACTTCATGAATTAAGACAACTACCCATGACAAAGTAAAAGTTTTTGCCTTCAAATATTTCCTATTACGTCAATTTGGAGTAGAGGGATCTAAGTGGAGTTGAGCTACATAAGCTTTCATCTACATTCCTTGCAAACATTTTGTATCCCTAGTGTTACACAGTTTATTGTAACTGTAGTGCAAGTGCTATTCAAAGCCAACACTAGGGGCTTAGATTATATGTGACTTTTAATGCATACTTTCCAATTGAATGCCTGTTTGGTATAGCTTCCTCTAGCAATTACAACTAGGAAAAGTGGTTTTGTAGTTTTTGTTGGGTGATTGATAAACTCCCCACGAGTGAAGCACTCTCAAACTGCAACAACTTGTTGCAACTTTTAGGAAATTGGCTCACCTAGTTTTGAAGTGCTGCAAATTGCCAAGCACAAAAGTTACACCACTTCATAGAAGAACCATAACATTGCTACGACTATAACAAACATATGGCATGGTGTTGTTTTGTGCAAATAATCCTGGCGAGTTAGCTTCCCCTCAACTAAGTATGTAATAGGAGCTATTGCTATGTAATAGGAGCTATAGCTGTAGCAATCATGACATCCACTGAGCCTTTTTCCTTATGTTATGTTGGCCCTTAGTTTGATTCTAGAAATAGAATTATGCAATAGCATCTTGAAATATGGACAAAAAAATTGTTGCATTTAAAGATATTTCTTAGAATATAAAAACAGTCATTTTTTTTGCAACATCCTTTACTGGATCCATTTAGCAAGAATATTATTCTCTATAAGCATCTTGTATAGGAAATCTGTTTGTTGATGAATTTATTGGTATAATAGCCATGTTATATGATAGCATTGGGGAATATGGGTTTCAACTTTCGACTGAATTAGTGATGGCAAACTGTGATTTCTTATTTCTGCTTGTCTAATAATATGCGATGCTAATTGATTGCGTTCTCTTTAGTTATGTTCAAGTGAAATTGGTTGAAGGTTGCTGCTACTTTAGCAAATCATGAAGTACATGATAATATATGCTAAAGTTTACATGCCGGTACTTAAATATTTATGTGAACTTGATGAATTCAGGTAACATGTCAACTGAAGTGGAGGGATGTTACGAGATGAGTCCCATAATGGAATCGCCTAGCCATGGATGTGAAAGAACACTTAAAAGAGTCGACCGAGGTATCTACTAGTCATCCTCTTTGTAAGAAGCGAAAAATGGATAAATCTATTGTGTGGGATAATTTTTCGAGAATTATAGATGAGAAGACCAAAAAAACATGTATGATAAAATGCATTCATTGTAGGAAGGAGTATGCATATGCTGTTAATAGTGATACTTCAACAATGTTGAAGCACTTGAAAAGGTGCAACAAGTATCCTCCTAATATAGATAAGAAGCAAAAGTTGTTTGTACCACGTGGTCTAAATGTGCCTAGCAAGGCAGGGGGAGATATCGATACTGATGCCACTAGTGGTAATGTCTTAACAACATGGAAATTTGATCAAGATCAATGTAGACACATGCTTGCTCGGATGATCATCCTCGATGAACAACCATTTTCTATAGTTGAGCGTGTTGGGTTTCGTGATTTTCTCACTGAGTTACAACCTCTCTTCACACATTTATCTTAATTTACAGTGGCTAGAGTTTGCATGAAGTTGTATATGAGTGAAATAAGTTGTTTGAAAAATTACTTTGGTAAGCTTAGGTTAAGGATTGCATTGATGACCAATACATGGACTTCCATTCCAAAATCTAAACTGTTTATGTCTTACTGCATATTTCATTAATGAAAACTGGAAATTGCATAAAAGGATTATTAATTTTGTGGTGATACATAGTCACAAGGGTAGGGAGATTGGGAAGATAGTTGAAAAATACATCTACGGCTGGGGAATAGAAAAAAATGTTTCTACAATCATAGTACATAATGCTAGTGCAAATGATGTTGCCATTAATTATTTGAAAGATAAATTTTCAAGAGATGGGTCATTGGTTTTAGCTAGTGAAGCTTTACACATGAGGTGCACTGCACATATTTTAAACTTGATTGTCAAAGATGGCTTGTTTGAGGTACATGATTCTATTGCTCGTATTCGAAATGTTGTTAGATATGTGAGTTCTCCCATGAGAGCTAAAGCATTCCAATCTTGCATTGAGGCTAAAAGGATTACTTACAAGGGTTCGGTTTGTCTAGATGTTGCCACTAGATGGAACTCCACTTATTTCATGTTAAACATGGCCATACAGTTTAGAAAAACTTTTGAAAGGATGGTAGAAGATTTGTCTTTTGAAATTGAGCTTAATTATAATTCTCCTAAAAGTAAAGATTGGGAAAATGCCATTATTCTTTCAAAATTCCTGAAATAGTTTTATGATGCCACCACTCAAATGTCAATGAGTTTATATATTACTTCGAATGATTATTTTGAGGGAATAGCTTTTTTGTACAAATATTTGAAAGATGCAAGTAATGCTTTGGATCCTAAGCTTAGAACTATGGGTACAAAGATGAAGGAGAAGTTTGATAAATATTATGGAAGTTTGGATAAAGTAAATATGATGGTTTTGATTGCGGTGGTGTTAGATCCTACAAAAAAGTTGCATTATGTGAAGTATTGTTATGAGTAAATTTATGATGATAAAGCAAAAATTGATGAGATGCATAGTAAAGTGAAGTACATGTTGGAGCACTTGTATGCATTTTATGAACAATCTTTTCTTGGTCATGGTTACCGATATTTAGGGGGTCAAACTATGATTACTGAAAGTAGCAGTGCTTCCAATACCGATGGAAATGATGGAAATGATGGGATTAACATCAAAGCTTGGTGAAAAAAAAATTTTCTATCAAAAGAAAAGAGGGCATGATGACAACAAATCAGAGCTTGAATGGTATCTTAAAGAGGATTTTGAAGATATTCTTGATCTTGATATTTTGATGTGATGGAAAAGTACTGGTTCGAAGTATAAAATTCTATCTTTGATGGCTCGGGATGTTTTATCTATTCTTGTGACTACTATAACTTCAGAGTCGGCTTTTAGTACTTTAAGCCGGGTGCTTGTTGGTTTTAGAAGTTCCTTGACTCCTAAAGTGGTGGAAGCTTTAATTTGTACTTAAGACTAGTTGAGAGCTGCTCGTGTGCCTATTAATGTTGAAGAGTGCATTGAGAATACAAAAAATTTTGAATTGGGTAAGCTTAAATCATGCATATTTTTTTTTTACTTGTTAAATTATTTTTTTACATCTAATGAATGAGTTCTTTTTTTTATTTAGATATGGATTGTCTTACCAGGGAGATTACCATCAGCAAATAGAGTTTGTATGTTGAAGTTGAATGACCATAAATGGTGAGATGTTCCATCGGCACTAATAGTGATTTCAATTTAAAATTTTTGTTAGGTATTTATTATGCGTGTTGTTTGTTTTGTTTTCAGGTATTCAGAAGTTGAAGTAATCATCTAACAATTAACAAAATGTGAAGTTGTATTTTCATGGTTTATATTAAGTATTTTGAACTTCTTATGATTTAATTGTTCAGTTGCACTTTGCTTTTGAGTTTGTGTCAAATGGAAGAAGTTCTTGAATAGTAGTATTGTCGTTGTTATGATGATGTGCTTGTCAAGTGGTGTAAAACTTCATTATTGGTTGATTAGAGTTTGCTTGATTGAATGTATGAATCATTTTTACATATGGTGTTACAAGTATTATTGATAGATGATTGTAGGAGAAGATGCCTAGAAAACATTTTTTGGTCTAGAATTCTTTTCTCTTAAACTTCCCATCTCATCCCATTTCTCGAAGGGAAGAATGATTCGAAGATAAATCAAAAGCAAGAAAATTATAGTATGCTTTAGCAATGGAAACACTTTATTAGCAATCTCGATCATTTATATAGTTTGTTATTTTTAACTAGTGTGAAATTTTATGATCACCTTATCTTAAATTTATGTTGAATATGTACTTATATTTAAATTTTGGTTGCTCAACATCATATTGTTGATTGATATGTAATTTGAATTAATGAGTTTTACTTTTGAAGGAAAAAAAAATGAATAAAAAAATTATCGGTTGGTCCCGAGTTGACTCTAAAACCGGACCAAACCCATAGGATCGGTCCAGTCCTCTGTCCCAGACTCGAACGGGTCAATCCTCGATCCCAAAAATTTGGGACTAACACTGTACGAGTTGGTCCTAGGGTTAAGCGTTGGACCGGCCCAACCTGGACCATGATCACCCCTAATTCTACTTTAAATCGATTTTTCTGTTGATTGTGTACCATGTGCCTATAATTGAAACATTGAGACTTTTATGACAATTGAGAATCACCTATGAGTCAAAAAGCATAATGTAGATAAAAAATGATCGACCATGGGTCAAACACTCTAAAAATTCCTAAAAGCTACCTAGTAGATTAAGTCACGCTAAAATCGCATCCGATCGAAATTTAAGATAAGGTGATCATAAAATTTATTCTTGGGACATCAACTCATCCTTTGATGAATTTTCGGCGAGCCCGGATTTTTGGCGAAAATTCAAAATTGGACAATTTAAATTCAAGAAATTCGGAGGAGCCTCTTTGAGTGGATTTTTGGGCTACAAAATTGAAGTAAATTATGGAGAAATGGTGGAAATTCGTTTGGGCTGTCCCCTTGGCATTTATGGTCACCAAAGTATAGTTAATTAGTGTGAAATTGAGTTGATGTAGTGAGGGAATGCATGAAATTCGTAGGCTTGTGGAGGCTGCAACATTTGGACCTCAAAATTGGCTTGTTGGAGAAGATTGAGAGGGGAAATGGTTGCGGGATAGGGGCTGCTATTCAAGTGTTTTGGATATTTATCCTTGACTTATAAGGCTTCTTGTCCCCTCCTTCCCCAGCAGTAGCTTCTTCTTCTTCTTCCTCGCTTCTTCTTCATTTTCATCTCCTTCAACCTTCATTTCCAAAGCAACCAAACGAGCAAAGCCCCTCACCGAAGTTGCCAAGCCTCACGCCATTGTCCAAGCCACGCGCGAGCTTGTCCCCATCCGCACCCCTCATATCGTTGCCATCCTCGAGCTGCCAGCACACCTCCACTTGCTCACCTACATCGCTCCAGCCCGTCCCATCGCTTGACTAGCCCAGCCTAGCCCAATCCAGCCCTTCGGTTCAGCCCATAGAACCAAAGGCTAGCTCCAAGCCATGGGCTTTGTGGCTATTTTTAGCCCTTTCTAAGCCCTCCTTTGGTGTCACCATAAGCCCAAGTCTTGCTCACCTTCGCATTGCTGCCACAATGAACTGGTTTATTTGCTAATCCGATGAGTTTATGTCCTAAACTCTAATTAGAGTGCTAATTATGCTTAAAGGTGGATTAATGGCTAATTATAGGTTTAGTTAGGTTAATTAGGATTAGTGAGAGTTAGTTTAATTAGATTGTTTAGGATTATTTAATTAGGCAATTAGGTGGTTAGATAGTTAGTTCATTTAGTTAGATTAGTAGGTTAGATTAATTTAATTAAGTCTAATTAGGTGGTTAGATTAGTGTAAGTAGCTTAATTAGTAGTTTAATTTAATTATTTTGCAATTTATTTAATTAAATGCAATTTGTTTAATTATTCATTATTTTCCGTAAGTTATACCGAGATAGTAGGTTGTCGAATTTCGTGCCGATCGTCATGGAAGTTTTGGTTTGTTAAATTGATTGTTAATTTATGCAATTGGATGATGATTGATGATTTTGAATTATTATTTCAAAAATATGAAAATTTGGTATTTAATTATAAAAATACTAGGTGTCGGGTTTTGACACCAAAAAGGTTTTTAAGTACCATATAAAATCGTGGGATTTTTAAAAGAGATGATATCGCACTTTATGGTTCAATTTGATCATGTGACTATGCACACTTATTTTACCGGGTGTTTTTAATATGAAAAAATAGCCAAGTTTATAATTTGAAATTGAGGCATTAAAGTGTAAAGCATGATGTCCTTGGCTAAGATTGGATATGTGTGTGATCATTATGAGAACCCATCACGAGCGTTTACGCCAAACAATGCTCCTTCGGGAATGCCCCTTGTCAACGGATGCTGGTCACAGTGGAGGTTGGGCTGATGCTCCTTCGGGAATACCATCTAAAGGTAGACGTTGCGTGCTCGATGAGGCGAGACGACGCCCGATTATGCCGGATGACCATCGACTGTTGAGTTGGCCGTGGCTGTTGGGTCATAATTAATTGGAACACTTGAATGAGTGAGATAATCATGCCTGATTATGGGACAAAATTGTGTGACATGGAATATGACGTGTTATAACAATTTAGCCTTATAATCAAGACCCTTGTGGATATTTGATGATTGATGTGTAGTGTTCCAGTTATTAGATATGTTTGCTGTATGCATATATTATATGAGTTGTATTGGCATGCGTGGAGTTGCTGAGGTGAGGTGAGTCTTATATGATGTGTGTTTAGGCTGCCTCTAGGTGAATTATCTTCCTAATCGGGGCTTAAGGTGTAGACTCACTGAGACATTGTCTCACCTTGTCATGGTTTATAATTTTCAAGTCCCTAGATGGAGGTATGACACATACGATATGGGGTCCCACAAGTGATGGACTTTTAGTTCACCTATTTCCCTATTCCTAGGACTAGTGTGACCCGTGAGTTGGTTGAGTCCACGATATGGGCCAAGGAGGGTCGACCTCAGATGATACCTCATCGATACATAGCGTTGTTCATCAACTTTCTTTAAGGGGGTTGGGAGGATCCCCTACAGGGTTTTGACAGGCCTCCCGTTAGGACTAAGGAGTGGGAAGTAGGACACCTTATGGATATCAACACCCCTGATGGTGTCGTGGTGGACCCGGAGCCCATGGTTGTAGAGCCCGGAGTTTAGATAGCTCAGTAGCTCCTTTTGGTTTAGGCTCTTGTGTATTTAAACCTGGTTTGTTTATAAAGTGTGGTTTGTTTAAATTGGTTGTCCTGCTATTATGTCACATGGTTGTTTGTTGTCCGGAGATTGTTTAAATTTGCTTCAGCATGTGTATAAAATGAATGGATCGGCGACACGTCTTGGGAATGTCGCATTTTGATCAACCATCGAGGGATGCACGTGCGCTCGAGGTTCGAGGCGTGATAGGTTTAGCTCCTAGCATACATGTCTCTTTTAGCAAGTCCAAAATATACTTGTGTCGTAAGATATGAATACCTTTCTTTGCCCGTGCCTTTTTGGTACCCAAAAATATCTAAGTTGTCCCAAATTTTTTGTTTGAAACTTTTGTTGCAAATATAGTTTCAATTCATGTAAAATCGTCTCTAGTTATAACAATATTATCCACATAAACTACAAGAAATATCCGACTAGCTCTAGAAACACGATAAAACCTAGAAAGATCTCCACTACATTTAAACAGCCAAAAATGGATCAACACCTCAATAAACCTCCTAAACCAAGCTTTGGGAGACTGCTTCAAACCATATAAAAATTTATTCAAACAACAGACATAACCAAGCTCCCCTTAAGCAACAAACCCGAGTAGCTTCTTCATATAGGTTACCATGAAGAAAGACATTTTAACAATAAGTTGTAAAAGAGATCAACAAGCAGAAGTAACCAAAGAAAGCAAAAGGCGAAGAAAGGCCATTTTAGCCATTAGAGAGAAAGTATCACCATAATTGACCCCATAAACCTATGCATAACCTTTTACAACCAATTTGGCCTTAAGGAAAGCAAGAGAACCATCATGATTAACCTTGATAATAAACACCCATTTACATCCAATAGCAGTCTTCCCTACAGGTAGATGAAGAAAATCCTAGATTTGGTTTTGGTCCAATGCCAATAGTTCCTCCTCCATAGCTGTCCTCCAACCTAAATTAAATAATGTTTCAACAACGGTTTTAGGAATAGGATGCGTATCAATGGTGTCCAAAGTAGCCCGAAAAAGAGGTAAACAAACTAGAATATGTCACAAATTGTGCAATAAGGTGTTGGGTACCACTACGAACTCCTTTACGATGTGCAATAAGGGTATCAAGGTCAGTATGACATGCTTACTTCAAACTCAGAGGACAAAGAAGACAAAATAGGCAAAGGTACATCTATAAGGGGCTCCACATGTTGACAAGGATGTCTACTATATACATGCTAGACTGGTAGAGGAATTGGTGGAGAATCCAAAGTGAATTTCACAATAACATATGTAAAGGAATCATCATCCACTATAAGAGGTTCCATTGGTTCATAAGAATAAATAGTAGACTCAAAGAATGAAACATTTGCAATGGCAAAATACTTGTGCAAAGGACAATAACAACAGTAGCCTTGCCCTTCTGTGTACAAGAATACCCCACAAAAATGCATTTAAGAGACCAAGGATCTAATTTAGAAAGCCCTGGATGATGGTCATGAATATAATAGACACAACCAAATATAAGAGGTGGTAAATGAAATAAGAATTATGAAGGAGAAAAGAAGAAAGTGTGGAGTGGCACCCTTAAAGATAGAGGACGGCATGTGGTTGATAAAATAACATGCAGTCATGATAGCGTCAGCCTAAAAGGATTTGTCTACCTTCATTTCAAACATTAATGATCCAGCTAATTCTAACAAGTGACAGCACTTCCTTTTGGCGACACCATTTTGCTATGGAGTATTCAAATAAGAAGATTGATGAAGAATGCCCCGTTGAGTCATGAATTCAGAAAAAGGACTAGAAAAATATTTTTTGCATTATCACTTCAAAGAATACGAACATGAGCTAAAAATTGAGTATGCTCTTCATTAACAAATGCACAAAAATAGAAAATAACTCAAAACGACTTTTCATTAGATATAGCCAAGTAACTCTTGTATAATCATCTACAAAAGTAATGAAGTACTAAAAACTAAACTTAGAAAAAATATGACACAAACCCCACACATCATAATGAACTAATACAAATGGCTGGGAAACCTATTTATTAACTCTTGGATGATAACTACTACGGTACAATTTCCCAAACTGACATGACTCTCACTCAAGACTAGATAAAGAATGAAACTATGGATTTAACTTCTTTAAACTTTCCATGAAAAGGTGGCCCAAATGACAATGGATCTAATGTGGGGAAGCTGCAAAACAAGCAACACCGGCAGTATCATTAAACAAGTATAGCTCCCCCAACACATGTCCTTTACCAATCGTCTTCCTCATCTTCAAGTCCTGAAAAAGACATGAATCGAGATAAAAAGTTATAGAATAATTATATGTTTTGGTAAGATGATTGATAGACATAAGGTTGAACAAAAACTTGGGAAAGACATAATTGAAGATAAAGATATAGAGGATGTCAGGGAAACTGTACCTATCCCTTTTACTATGGATAAAGAACCATAAGCTAATGTAACATTGGACATAGACAAGTGAAAGCCAGAAAAGATACTTAAAACTCCAGTTATATGATCGGTAGCACCTGAATCAATGACCCAGGGGTGAGAGGTAAAAGAAAAACACGTTATTGCATTACCTATCTAGAAAAAAGTAGCTATGGAAGAGGATTGTGAAATTGACTGGGAAATCTGGAATTGATTGTATTTAGCTATTTCCTCCTCCATCATTTTAATCAACTTTCCTCAAAGATGTACTAGACTCTACTACATTGGCTACATTAGTTATTGTCATGCCCCGATTCTCGAGTACCCACCCATCCCTCACCTTGGTCGATTAATAGCGACATCCCTAGATGCATCGCCAACCCTTTCATTTTAATACGCATGCGGAAGCAATATAAACAATCCCTAGACAATAAAACAATGTGATAGAAAAGTAGGGCTATATTTTTCACAACTGAAAAACCACAACCACACTTTTAAACAAGCAAACTTCATAGTATCTATTACAATACTATTTACAAGCCAGATCCATTTCACATCAAATCACAACTCAAAGTTTGCAAAACAGGATAGGGGTTTCAATCCTCATCCGAGTCATACTCTGGATCCTCCTCAGAATCCTTCTCCGATTCCTCTTCAGGGTCTCCCTCTTCGGGTTCCTCCTCAAGTTCCTCGTCTAGGTTCTACTTTGAGTACTCCTCCTCCTCAACAACCTCACCTTCTTTCATGCTCTAATTGGAGCCCACTGCTGACTGCTTGGGGGAGTTGGGGTCATCACCCAGGTTGGGATCTCTTGCATCGGTCATCGCTCCATCCTTGGGATTTGTAGTCCCTTCTCCAAATGCTGCCTCTAAGACGAATAGAGGCACATCACCTTCCGGTACTGGACTCTCTCTTCGTTCATCATGGTAATGATGATACCACGATCGATACTCGTGGGGCCTCAAGTCATCTCTACCACATCAACCTAGACGGTTGATTTTACTAAAACATACTCTAGACCTTCCGGGTGAGGGTGTATTAGGAAGTGATATGCTATCTTGGTGACCTCTTCGGAAATACCAAAACGCATGAGAGGACGAGGAGGTAGAGGGGCCTGGAATGTTGTCCCACAACCGGGATGAAACTACGTCTCAGCAAGTTCTACCTCCTAAGACTTGATTAGGAAGCTAATACACTCTAGAGGTTGCCTAAGCACAACATGAGTCAGAAAACTTACATTAGCCTTAGTTTCTTCCCGCAAGTCAGTATACATCAGATATACAAGGACCGCATCAATTGACAGCATTATATCAAAGCATTGATTAATCGACTTAGTCGATTACATGTCATCACGACATTCCCCTGATCGGTATATTCAATACTATCTATAAAGTCCGACCTTAGTCTAGGATTGCTCATCCAAAGCTGAAAATATATAGTATAGCTCGCCCAAAGTTGATAATATAGTATACTGTATATATGATCGCCCAAAGCTAAATGATTAGGGGCCCAGGCCATTAGAGTATATTATATATGCTCGCCTAAAGTTGATAATTTAAGACCCCTAGGCTAATATAGTATACCAATTTAGACATATAGTCAACTTCTCATTTTTATCATATCTGATAAAAAGAGTCGTGTATAGGTACACAATCGCCCTTAGCCAAAATATCATAATTTCATCTTTACGAATATCCCACCTGTTGACACCTAAATTTTAACGGCCCATTTAGTCATTAAAAAATTAGGGTTTAAATTCATTAAAAAAATTAATTGCATAGCATATGAATTTAGGTGCATTTGTTTTTAATTTGCATTTTTTACATTTGTTTATTGGACCGGTGGCGGATGGGTCGAATTGGTGTTTTTGGGTTTTAAGTTAACAGTGGACTAAGCCCATGAAGAAAATTAACCCAAGCCCGTCATTATGTTTAATTAATTATCTTGTGAAAATTTAAGATTTGATGCGATATTATGATAATTTTTGGAAATTAAAAAATCGCACCGTGATCTTATCTTTAACAATAGGTGGTGAAATCATTGGGAATATTCTAAAATATTTTGTTGTGGATAGAGATTTCGAAAGATTTTAAAATTGGTTAATGGAGCTTTATCTTGAGTGAATTATCTAGAAAACCTTCACAAAAAATTTTTAGATTATCTTCAATCGTTGAGTCGGTATATGAAATCTTCAATGGTCGAGTGAGTCAGCTTGAAAGATTTTAACAGATGATTTTAGATTTTGGAGCTACTTTATCTCGTCTTTTTCGAAGGATGATCTTCAGCGATTAGGTTGTTATGCAAATCTTGGTAGGTCTAACGCACTGGGTTTTCACTCTATAAATCGGGGGGGCTCTTTCTCAGTTCGGGGGGCTTCTTCGGGAAAAAATTCAGAAAAGGCCAAAAGGGAAGCCATCCGTGGAGGTTTTCTTTTGATCGAAAAGGAGAAAAAGTTAAAAATAGAGATAGAGGAAGGTTTTCTTCCTCGTCCATCTTCAAAAAAAGAGAGATTTTTCTCTTTTCTTTTTTCCCGACAAACTGCGGGGAAAGAAAAAGTCGAGAAAGCATTGCCGTGAGAGAGAGAGTGTGACGTGAGAAAGAGAGTGATAGGGAAAGAGAAAAAAAGCATTTGACAAGACCCCTACCGTTCATCTTCTCCAAAAGGGTTTCTCTTGCTGCGTATCTTCACCGCCGGTTCCTTGCATTGCCGGTCTCCGGTTGCGCCGCCGGCCTCCAAGCGGCAACGCCGCCCCCGCTTTCGCCGGTGATCCGCCTCGGCTTGCCCAGCGCCCGAGTTCCCCTGCTGCCGAGCCACCGCCGCCCAAGCGACGCCCGATCCGACCGACCGCCGCGCCGGTCCGAGATCCGTCGTCACCAACCACCGCGCGCCGCAAAGACCTCCAATCGCCGACCCGCCCGCTCGTCCAAAGCTCCGCCCGTCTCCACCGGTCTCTGCCCACCTCGACGCCTGTTCCCGACGCCTGCAGCGCCTCCGATCGGAGCCCGACGACTCCGCCCCTCTCGCAACGCGGTAGTCCGCAACCCACCTCGGCCGGAGCTCGCCGCGCGCGGACGGACCCGAGCTGCTCCACCGCCCGCACCGCGTCGGCTCCGAGCTTCCCCCGACGACCGTTGCTGCTGCTCCCGTGACGCCTCGCTCACGGACAAGATCGCTCCCTCCGCACCTCCGAGCGACCCGTAGGAGCCCGTCCCCGACGCTCGCACTTGATCGCCGACGCCGCGCATCCGTCTCTCCTGCTGCCCCGCCCGACGCCGAGCCTCCGCCGGGCATCCCGCGCCGGATCCGGACGCCCTTCGCCGGTAGTTCGAGCCGCTCCGGCCTGCCGCGCTGCGACCCACCGCTCCTGCACCATCCGAGCGACGCCACCGTAGCACCCGTGACCAGCTCTTTGCCTGTGTCCACCAGCCACCGAGTCCCTTCGCCGGAGTTCCGACCACCGTGATTTCCTTTGACAAGACCCACCACACACCCACTTTGCCTCGCCGAGTTCCCCGGGACCTCCAGTCAACCGGTTGCCCTTTGAGACCACGGTTCCACGTGGGAAAGGAAAGAAGAAAAAACAAAAAAAAGGAAAAGGGAATTAGGTAGACTTTTTATTATTATTGCTTATCTAGTTATAGTTTTTTTTTTACTTTACTTTCCTTTATATCTGGTTTTGTTTAGTGAATTGTTCCTCTTAAATGTTAGATTGAGATTCCAACATGAAAGTGCCCTTCAAGCTAGGGATTGATAGTCCGATTTTCGCGCCCGAAATCCGACTCGCAATCCCTTACAAAAATCGACAATCCAATCTCAAGCTCGAGATTTTGATTCGCGATTTAATTTAAAATTGGCCAACCCGATCTCATGCGCGAGATACGGTTCGCTAATTTTGGATGTCAATCTTATCTTGTTTGATTTGCCATCGTTAAGTTAGTTAGTCAATCTTATTTTCGTAAAAGAAAAATCCAAAAAATATTTGAGTTAGGATTGGATTTGCTGTTTTAGGGTTAAAATTGCAATCTTATCCCGAGTTTTAAATAAGAAAATCCAAAAAATGTTGAATTAAGATTAGGTTTGGCTATTATCTTTTACATTTAAAATAAGAATTTTATTTTGAATCATGGAAAAGAAAACCAAAAGAAAAAGCACATTCATTTAGGATGCTAGTTTTATTTGAATTGCATGTGGAAATTTTAATTTCAAAATTAATATAAAAACACAAAAAAAAAATCATTATGCATATATCATGTTGAATTAGGACATTCTTTGCACGTCATTGCATGTTAGGGTTGCATGTTTATCAATTATAGGTAGATAATCTCTCCTAGATAAATTGCATGTTTTGTTAGGAAAATAAAAAGCCAATGTCATATAAAAATTAAGTCCATGAAATGCACGTCACCTAGTGATTATTGTTAGGTTCATTTCTAATATTACCCATGATAGAAATTGACCGTTATTAGACTAAGTCATTTAATAAATGTCGCATGACATATTAACTCGCATACTAAATTGTATGTTGCGTGTCATTTAGTTAAAATAATTCTATATGTCATTGCATCGCATTGCATGTCATTAGAATTAGATCATTTAGATTGCATTTAATTATTGCATTTCTTCATGTCATATAGTTTAGGTCATGCTGCCATGTCATATTAGATTACATGCATTGCATAAGTCATGATTTTCATTAATAAGTGAAAACAAAAAGAAAAGAAATTGCGTGTTAATTAGAAACCATATCTAGGGTTGTTGATATGGATTTTAATCTAACACTGCAGATGCTTTCGTTGCTTTGAGGTAAGTCCTGCATTAGTTAATTGCTTTCTTGAGTGTTAAATTGGTGGTTTGCGCACCCGCATGAACACCTCACATGTTAGAGATAATTTAAAATCAATTCAAGCTGCCTGCCAAACATTTTTTCAAAAAATAAAAAGAAAGGTACCGAAAGGGCGTTAGAGAAATCTAACGTAACCAAGTCCCCGTACCCTTAATCTCTGGTTCGTAGGAGTAAAGTAAATCTCCCGTTACTTTACTAGGGTTTCTAATCGACCCACCAAAAATAGATTAGTGGCGACTCCTAATTAAAATTTAATTGCATGTTAACAATTCAAACATAAGTCGCGAATTGGTATGGGCTTGGGAGAGCCCGAGTTAAGTCTAGGCTTAACAATCCATTAGCCAAACCCTAGGTGGTTCAAACACCCAAAAATTTGGTCGCGACAGCTTGGCGACTCCGCTGGGGAACTTATGTGTTAAAACGCTTAGTGGACTTAGGCCTATTTTCTTCGTTTTGAAAAATGCTTTTGTTTGGCAGCGAGGATTCCAGGTACGTCTCTAACATTTAGGTGTTAAATGTTCTTGCAGATTGGGAGGTATAAGGGGATGTGTTTGCTGACCTTTGTTTTGCAGGAAGGTGTAGGAATGTATGGTTTACTTTCATATATGAAGTGCTGTTTGATATAAACTGTCATGCATGCCTTGCATTAATCACTACACTTTGCACACACAACCCGCCGCCGGACACCGGGCCGCATAGGATCATTTAGGATGGTATTGAGATGGATACCACTCCGACCGCACGCCCGGTACGAGCCGCCCATCTCAATTCCGAAATTTCTTTCATGGTGTCAAGAGTACCCACCTCGGTCCGCACGCCTGTGACCTGGGTCGGCTCTTTGACTAAGCTGGAGTCATAAGGATCCGACATAGTCCACAAGCCCGTGGCTAGTCTGATCATCCTTGTGGCTTCACTTTGGTAAGCCTCATAGATTAGAAATTGAGCCACTTACCATGCGCATGTCTATGTGATTGTCAATCATTGGTAAAGTAAGTTCTCTAATTTTTGCCTTTGCAATTTACTTACTTTGTTACATTATTTTGTCGGTCCATGGCATTAGGATTGTCCTAAGCCTTGATTAATATACAATGGGGATACCGGACATTCGGATTATTCTCCCTCCGAAGGAAGAGCTTAGCACTTGGTGGGACAAGTTAGATCAAAATAGCCGTCAATTCGTTGAGTCACATATTGGTCGATTGATTCCGCCGCCGCGTATCAACATCCATGGTGGCCTCGGCCCAAGCACTCGCCCACTGTTGGTGCCCCGAGACTTCTACCTTCATCTTCGGCGGTAAGCATGAACTCACTCCCACCTTGGAAGAATATAGCATCGCCATAGGGAAGTCCTTAAGAGCTGAATTGATCAGTCCGCCTATCGGAATAGATCCCTGTTACGACTTTATCGGATTTTCTGAGAATTAAAGAAGATGATATAAGAAAGATTTTAAAGGCCCACCGTAACGCATGTCTTTTATCTTTTGAAAGAATGTTTTGAAAAAGCACCTCATTTCAAATGCGTAGGATTTTCCTCTTAGCTTTCTTTGGGTTTATAGTATTTCCTTACGCAAGAATGCTATCAACCCTTTGATTGCTCAATTAGTTAGGCAAGTGTTGGAAGGAAAAATTTTGTAAACACCGTGTTAACCGAAACTTTTCTTTCTCTCACTCGTTTCAAAAGAGGTGGCGATAAGACTCTCCATTCCTCTCCTGAACTTTTACAAATCTGGTTCCTTTTTCATATAAAAGGATTTGGTGGCTCAATGACTATGCATGATGTTAGTAATTCTAACCACCCTATTATGAGATTTGAGAACAATCAAAAACATGCACCAGATTACCATTATTCTAGGTGGCTGGCTTTCATGAAAAAACCAACTCTCAAAGGTTTCCTATGGCATGCTAAATGGTTCAAAGTTCGGGTAGCGAGACTCTCGTGTGGAAGTGTTGGCCCGATCCCTCTATTGGGATTCACTGGAGCATTGGAGTACTATCCGACTAGAGTGACTCGTCAGTATCAAGTCGTACAAGAGCTTCCCCCAGCGTTACAAGCAGAGCCACTCCAAGTTAGTTTCGTTGATGGAAGTCGAGGCCATGAAGATTCCATTCTCACCATCAAATCGATGTGGGACATGTGCCGTCCACAAAAACTCAAATGGCCTGAGGAGGAATTGAAAGGCAAGGAAATGAAGTACTATGCCTCGATTGAGTATATCCAACAACACAAGATTCCCGAAGAGCTGCTTCCAAAGATACCGGAGGCGCCATTGAAGATCACCAATCGAGCTGAGAATAAACGCCTCAAAAGAGTTGCTGAAAAGCTCAAGAGGATAATAAACGTTTGCGCCGAATGGTGTCCCGAGTGTATATTGATCAAGCCGATGAAATGCTTGAATCAACCTAGCTATTTTCATTTCTAGATTAATGATTAGGGAGTTTGAGTCATTTACTTTCCTAGTTCATTTGTTTAGGACATTTCGAGTTTCTATTTTGATAGGTCTGTCAAAAGCACCATGGATGAATAAAAGTTCTAGAATATTGCCATGGATCGGCGTATTTCCATATAAGCATGCTTATCTTTGTTCATTTCTTATTTTAGGTAATTATGAAGCGATCTCGCTCACCCATCCGTACACGGTCGAGAGCTAAAATGGCGGATCGAAACGAGGCGCTGGACCGTATTATTGACAACATGAACAAGCAAATTGCACAACACCAAAATCAAGTCAATGAATTGTCTCACGCTCGTGACTTTTCTCATCAAGCAAAAAGGCTGCGATAACATAGGTACTCCATCTTCAATAAGAATCTGCGACTCGAAGAAGAGAGCCAAGAGAACTTTTGAATCATCTCATTTTCCCGAGGTAGCTGAATTTGATGCCACCATGAAGAGACTCGTGACATATCTAGAAGGAAGAATCTCTGACTTGAAGGGTTCGCATCACACGAGCAAAGAGGGTGAAGAACTCAAGCATACATGATTCATAGTCTTAAGTAGTTTCCTTTCCTTGTTTAATTAGGGGCATGCTCGGTTGCACCTTCCCCTGCGTGGGAATTCTTATTGCTTTCTAGGAATTGCTTTCGCTTTCTAGGAATCGTTTTTGATGTTTTCTCTTTTTAGGGTTAGGAATCATAATTTCCATTCCAATAATGTAATTCATTTGATTCCATTCAATGAAATTACAATTTTATTTCCAATTTTGAGGACATGATGATAATATCCAGCCATGAAAGAAACTATCATCCACGAAGGGATCTTGAGGGCTGGACTTTTTCATGCTTCCTCCCAAAACTTTTTCCAAAACAAAAGCATTTCACTGCTAAAAAAATAAAGAATAAAAAAATAAAAAATAAAAAAATCCTAAAACTTGTAGCAGATTAAATCTGTTTGTTTGTCTGACTCATTTACTTCTTGTCACAGATCATAATAGCATATCAAGTTTCAACGATCATAAACTTGACTTGTGATCAACGGGCTTAGAGCGCACTTGCAGAAAAAAAAATTGGGGCAAGTAAAAGAGGACCATCATTCCCTAGTGGAAGAGTTGACAAGTTGGGGACATGACAGGTTTTGGTAGTGACTCGACTGGGATAAAGTCTCAACCCAAGCCAAAATGGATGATGTTGCATAGTATCATACTGATGCACGTTCTCTTGTGCAGGGGCAAAAGTAGATTTTCAGTCTTGAATGATAGGGACGATCCAAAGACATCAACTCATTGAGGCAATTCCCATTGTAGAGGAATCAATGAATGAATGCTTAAAACCATTTTGCAAAGATAGAAAACTGTTTGAAATTGACATGCTTAAAGCTGTTGAGTTCTTTTTTAAAAAAAAAAAAAAAGGTTTTGCATGATGATCTGTTACATGTTTTATCCACCAATTCCACTAAAGAACATCAAGATGGATTAATTTAGTGAATGATGTGGAATTGATTGAGTATACTAAATGAGGCGAGTCGGGATGATGAAAGGCAAACCCTATCCTATACACAGTCCCATATTCATACACTTGTGAGATGAGTGTAGGAAGGTTCATATCCATAAGGTAAAGAGTTCTCTCGCAAAAGGTACGGCAACCGAAATGATGAGAGGCAATTCATATCTCTATCCCAAACACTACAAGTGATCCATTGCTTAACCCTTTTGAGCCCATACACCTATGGATAATCTTTTCAAATCACCCCTATCAAGAATCACCCCACATCGGGCAACTAAGAGATCAAATGGCATCATGAGGTGAGAAAAATGAATAGAAATTTTCTTGCTCTCACTTGCATCAATCTTCAAAGTCATGCTATTACATTGAATTCATGTGTTAATTTAAGTGCCTTAGGATGACGAAGAGCATTTCTTTCTATATCTCATACACTTATATCCTTTGCATAGCCCACTTGAGCCTGCAATTTCATTTCTTTAAACCCAGTTGGTGATCATTCCCCACACTGGGGCAAGGCAAAAAGCAGATGAAGGCTCTTGAAAAGTTCGAGTGTCATTCAAAGTGTAATTGCTTGACGCATGCATTATGCGCAAGAATTGAATTCAAAATAGAACTAAGGGGCATGAAAAAGCAGTGTACCTGGTAAAAGTAAGGCCAATGCCCATGAAAATAAAAGAAGAAAAAAATGCATGAGAACTAGAGGGCATGAAAAAGCGGTGTGCCTGGTAAAAGCAAGGCCAATGCCCATAGATGAAAAAAGAGTCAAGATAGGTGACTGTCAATTACAAGAATTGAATCCCAACGGAGCAATAGCCAAAGAACTCAAATTCTGAGTTTCTACAATCAATGGGGGACTTCACGAAGACAATCCCTAATGGTGAAAAAGAAAACTGATGGCAATGCCAAGATGATCATCAACTCACACCTTTTACACACATTTTGAGCCTAATGATCCTTTCATTTCTCAACCCATGAACCCAACCTATGTTACGTCCCTTACGAAATCTCTTCAGATTAGGGCATTTGAATTAACGTAGGAGTTCATATGTTTATAAGCATCGCTCGAAGAAGTGCGAGCAAGATTATTTCTTTTTCATTTTGCAGGTTCTTGACTTGTAAACCCGAGATGATTACAAGACTGTTCATTCAATAGCCTTGACTCAAAGAGTCCATTTGTTAAGCCATTGACCAAGCCCCCATTATGGTCCCTATTGAAGACCTCTCAGATTGGTAAGATCGTATCGCTTGCGAGAATACTCGGACCCACGTCGATATGACAAAATTGAGTGATTCGCGTAAAATAGACATTTTAAATGAGAGTGAGTGAAAGTCCTTTCTAACCGAAAGTCTCTCATTTAGTATTCTTAAGAAATCCATGTCATGAGTGAAGATTGTCTTGAATGATAATTCTCTCCAGTGGAAATTTGGGTGATGCAAAGGTCATTATGCATAAACCCCGATTGAGTTGATGAAAATCTCACCGATCTTTGAAATGTGCATTCTAGAGTAGCTTAGATTGCTTATCTCTTTGATGAATGCATATCGCTTTTGCTCTAAATCATGTCTCGATAGGTAATTCAAGTTCCTTTCAGAATGTTTCATGATATTAGAAGATGAGAAACCTCCACCATGAGGTGAAAGACCTCCACAGATATATAAATTCCAAAAGGCATATCCCAAGAATTAGAGATATCACCAGTAAGTATCTCTACCATACTCTAAAATACTTGTCATTGTGCAGGTATTCTCCCTCAAGTTCATCGACACTTGACTTGGTCAAGGTGTCCTTCATATTGACCCGGCGTGCTTCAGTAGCCCGGTGTCCTTCATATTGACCCGGTGTGCTTTTCGTAGCCCAGGGTCTCCTTCATTCACCCGGCGTGCTTCCGTAGCTCGGAGTTCTTGACCTGGTGTGCTTTCGTAGCCCAGTGTCCCTTTTAATAGACTCGGCGTGCTTCCGTAGCCCGATGTCCCTTTTATTGACCCGGTGTGCTTCCATAGCCCGGAGTTTCGACCCGTGTGCTTTCATAGCCTGAGTCCATTATACCAAATCGGCGTGCTTTCGAGTCCGGATTTCTTTTATCGACCCGGCGTGCTTTTGTAGCCCCGTAGTCCCTTTTAATCGACACTCGATGGAGCTGTCCCCCAAAGATTTTTCTCCAGATTCAATCTGATTAAGGCGACCGAAGAATGGTTCGGGTCCTGGTCGGATGATTTATGTCGCAAGGCTGGGCGACCAAAGAATGGTTCGAGTCCTAGCCAAGCAAAACCTCAGTCTAGGTGACCGTAGAATAGAATGGGTCCTAGACAACATCTATTTCCCTATCCGTGCGACCGTAAATGATACGGGTCCTGGGAAGGTAAATCCCCGTTTAGGTGACCGTAGAATAGAACGGGTCCTAGACAAAACCTATTTCCCTATTCAGGCGACCGTAGAATGGTACGGGTCATGGAAGGTGAATCTCCGTTTAGGCGACCGTAGAATGGTACGGGTCCTAGACAAAACATTTCTACTGTACTGTGCGACCGTAGAATGGTACGGGT
Organism: Eucalyptus decipiens; assembly: GCA_014182575.1. Lineage (NCBI taxonomy): Eukaryota > Viridiplantae > Streptophyta > Magnoliopsida > Myrtales > Myrtaceae > Eucalyptus > Eucalyptus decipiens. Next base: position 41,750,530 of record CM024611.1, on the reverse strand, counting down.
CCTAGACAAAACATTTCTGCCGTACTGGGCGACCGTAGAATGGTACGGGTCCTAGGAAAGCAGTTCCTTACAAAACCTTACTGCTCTACTAGGCGACCGTAAAAGGTACGGGTCCTAGGAAAGTAGTCTCTTCGTTACTATTTTAGGCGATCGTAGAAAGGTACGGGTCCTGAACATGTAACACCAATTATCTTGAATCACTCTACCCTCCTTGAAGGTAAGATATTCCAGGTAGGTTCCTTTACCGTTTGCATACAAATTGCATTCCAAAAGTTTGACATCTCGCTCCTGATCTAGATGTCTCAATTCTCTTCGTTAAACATTTCACTCTAGATGTGAATGTTTTTTCGACCTTTCTTGTTATACTTAGTCTAGATCTAGGTATCTCGAGTACAAAAACCTTGACGTCTCAGTCTGGACCTGGATGTCTTGATTATTTTCATTCAAACATTTCACTCCGGATGTAATTGTTTGTCAATCTTTCTCATTATACCTTAATCTAGATCTAGGTATTTTGAGTTTTTCAAAAATCTTCACATCTCAGTCTGGATCTGGATGTCTTAATTTTTTCAGTTGAACATTTCACTTTGGATGTGAATGTTCTTACCTATTACACTTTTCAAGGAACCTGAGTGAGAGTTGGGTACTTGTGGAGTAAATAGGGATTTATCATGTACCTCAAGATGCTTTACCGCATTGACTGGGAAGTAATTGTAGGTACGTTCTTTCCTTTGACATCATGCATTTGCATTAGCATTTCCATGCATCATATAAATTGCATTTAAAAATGGAATTCATTTTCCGAAAAAAATTCAGTGCATGTGCATAGTCAAAATTTAGGTCTCAATTTGTCTTTGAAGGCAACCTCTTCGAGCTCACCTTCAAAGAGGGGCAGCTGTTGACACCTAAATTTTAACGGCCCATTTAGTCATTAAAAAATTAGGGTTTAAATTCATTAAAAAAATTAATTGCATAGCATATGAATTTAGGTGCATTTGTTTTTAATTTGCATTTTTTACATTTGTTTATTGGACCGGTGGCGGATGGGTCGAATTGGTGTTTTTTGGGTTTTAAGTTAACAGCTGGACTAAGCCCATGAAGAAAATTAACCCAAGCCCGTCATTATGTTTAATTAATTATCTTGTGAAAATTTAAGATTTGATGCGATATTATGATAATTTTTGGAAATTAAAAATCGCACTTTGTAATCTTATCTTTAACAATAGGTGGTGAAATCATTGGGAATATTCTAAAATATTTTGTTGCGGATGGAGATTTCAAAGATTTTAAAGTTGGTTAATGGAGCTTTATCTTGAGTGAATTATCTGGAAAACCTTCACAAAAAAATTTCAGATTATCTTCAATCGCCGAGTCAAGTATATAAAATCTTCAATGGTCGAGTGAGTCACTTTTAAGATTTTAACAGATGATTTTAGATTTTGGAGCTACTTTATCTCGTCTTTTTCGAAGGATGATCTTCAGTGATTGGTTTGTTATGCAAATCTTTCGTAGGTCTAACGCATTGGGTTTTCACTCTATAAATAGGGGGCTCTTTCTCGGTTCGTGGGGGGCTTCTTTGGAAAAAAATTCAGAAAAAGGCCAAAAGGGAAGCCATCCGTGGAGGTTTTCTTTTGATCGAAAAGGAGAAAAAGTTAAAAATAGAGATAGAGGAAGGTTTTCTTCCTCGTCCATCTTCAGCCAAAAAGAGAGATTTTTCTCTTTCTTTTTCCCCGACAAACTGCAGGGAAAAGAAAAAGTCGAGAAAGCATTGCCGTGAGAGAGAGTGTGACGTGAGAAAGAGAGTGATAGGGAAAGAGAAAAAAGCATTTGACAAGACCCCTATTGTTCATCTTCTCCAAAAGGGTTTCTCTTGCCGCGTATCTTCACCGCCCGGTTCCTTGCATTGCCGGTCTCCGGGTTGCGCCGCCGGCCTCCAAGCAGCAACGCCCCCCGCTCGCCGGTGATCCGCCTCGCCTTGCCCAGCCCGAGTTCCCCTGCTGCCGAGCCACCGCCGCCCAAGCGACGCCCGATCCGACCGATCCGCCCGCGCCGGTCCGAGATCTGTCGTCACCAACCACCGCGCCCGCAGCACCTCCACCGCCGACCCGCCCGCTCGTCCAAAGCTCCGCCCCGTCTCCACCGGTCTCTCGCCCACCTGACGCCGTTCCCCGACGCCCGCAGCGCCCCGATCGGAGCCCGACGACTGCCCCTCTCGCAACGCCGGTAGTCCGCAACCCACCTCGGCCGGAGCTCCGCGCGGCCGGACCCGAGCTGACTGCCACCGCCCGCACCGCATCGGCCCGAGCTTCCCCGACGACCGTTGCTGCTGCTCCCGTGACGCCCGCTCACGGACAGCATCGCTCCTCCGCACCTCCGAGCGACCCGTAGGAGCCCGTCCCCCGACGCGCCGCACTTGATCGCCGACGCCGCGCATCCGTCTCTCCGCTGCCCCGCCCGACGCCGAGCCTCCGCCGGAGCATCCCGCGCCAGATCTGACGCCTTCGCCGGTAGTTCGAGCCGCTCCGCCCGGCCGCGCTGCGACCCACCGCTCCTCCCGCAGCCATCCGAGCGACGCCACCAGAGCACCCGTGACCAGCTGCCGCACCGTGTCCACCAGCCACCGAGTCCCTTCGCCGGAGTTCCGACCACCGTGATTTCCTTTGACAAAGGACCCACCACACAGCCCACCGCCCGCCGGAGTTCCCCCGGACCTCCAAATCCGGTTGCCCTTGGAGACCCACGGTTCCACGTGGGAAAGGAAAGAAGAAAAAACAAAAAAAAGGAAAAGGGAATTAGGTAGACTTTTTATTATTATTGCTTATCTAGTTATAGTTTTTTTTTTTACTTTACTTTCCTTTATATCTGGTTTTGTTTAGTGAATTGTTCCTCTTAAATGTTAGATTGAGATTCCAACATGAAAGTGCCCTTCAAGCTAGGGATTGATAGTCCGATTTTCGCGCCCGAAATCCGACTCGCAATCCCTTACAAAATCGACAATCCAATCTCAAGCTCGAGATTTTGATTCGCGATTTAATTTAAAATTGGCCAACCCGATCTCATGCGCGAGATACGGTTCGCTAATTTTTGGATGTCAATCTTATCTTGTTTGATTTGCCATCGTTAAGTTAGTTAGTCAATCTTATTTTCGTAAAAGAAAAATCAAAAAAAATATTTGAGTTAGGATTGGATTTGCTGTTTTAGGGTTAAAATTGCAATCTTATCCCGAGTTTTAAATAAGAAAATCCAAAAAAATGTTGAATTAAGATTAGGTCTGGCTATTATCTTTTACATTTAAAATAAGAATTTTATTTTGAATCATGGAAAAGAAAACCAAAAGAAAAAGCACATTCATTTAGGATGCTAGTTTTATTTGAATTGCATGTGGAAATTTTAATTTCAAAATTAATATAAAAACACAAAAAAATCATTATGCATATATCATGTTGAATTAGGACATTCTTTGCACGTCATTGCATGTTAGGGTTGCATGTTTATCAATTATAGGTAGATAATCTCTCCTAGATAAATTGCATGTTTTGTTAGGAAAATAAAAAGCCAATGTCATATAAAATTAAGTCCATGAAATGCACGTCACCTAGTGATTATTGTTAGGTTCATTTCTAATATTACCCATGATAGAAATTGACCGTTATTAGACTAAGTCATTTAATAAATGTCGCATGACATATTAACTCGCATACTAAATTGTATGTTGCGTGTCATTTAGTTAAAATAATTCTATATGTCATTGCATCGCATTGCATGTCATTAGAATTAGATCATTTAGATTGCATTTAATTATTGCATTTCTTCATGTCATATAGTTTAGGTCATGCTGCCATGTCATATTAGATTACATGCATTGCATAAGTCATGATTTTCATTAATAAGTGAAAACAAAAAGAAAAGAAATTGCGTGTTAATTAGAAACCATATCTAGGGTTGTTGATATGGATTTTAATCTAACACCGCAGATGCTTTCGCTTTTGAGGTAAGTCCCGCATTAGTTAATTGCTTTCTTGAGTGTTAAATTGGTGGTTTGCGCACCTGCATGAACACCTCACATGTTAGAGAGATAATTTAAAATCAATTCAAGCTGCCTGCCAAACATTTTTTCAAAAAATAAAAAGAAAGGTACCGAAAGGGCGTTAGAGAAATCTAACGTAACCAAGTCCCCGTACCCTTAATCTCTCGGTTCGTAGGAGTAAAGTAAATCTCCCGTTACTTTACTAGGGTTTCTAATCGACCCACCAAAAATAGATTAGTGGCGACTCCTAATTAAAATTTAATTGCATGTTAACAATTCAAACATAAGTCGCGAATTGGTATGGGCTTGGGAGAGCCCGAGTTAAGTCTAGGCTTAACAATCCATTAGCCAAACCCTAGGTGGTTCAAACACCCAAAAATTTGGTCGCGACACCACCATTTCAATAGCCCATTATATATTTTTGGCGCTGTAAACTGATGCCCGGTTACCAAAATCAATTAATTTAGGAATAAAATCCTAAAATCAAAATTAAATCAATTTAGCACAATTTAGTGCTCAAATAATAAACAAATTGCACCACGATAATCAGCATAAAATTCTGGTCGTCAGTCTTCCTAGCCTAATTTCCAGAAAATAATTAATTAATTATAGAAATTATTAAATAAATACAATAAATCCAATTTAGGCCTGTAATGCCTAATTGGACGCCAAAACGGACTCAAAAATTTTTCGAGATTTGTTTAATAAATATTATGACCTATTTCCTTGCTAACTACACTAACTATTTGTCTAACATGCATCGGTAAATCTCTAATTTAATTACTTTAGTCTAATATATCCACCTAATTGCACTTAATTAAATCTAATCAACCCCTAAGCATCATTAGCATACTATTTAAGGTTTAGTCAGCAAAACTCATCTGTTAAACGAGCAGGTCAGATCAAATTGACTAGAATGTCGAGGGCTTCACTTTTCTCCAAAGTGGGCCTAGGTTTCGAGACCCAGAAACATCTCAAAACGGGCCACAAAGGTGGCTAGAAACCCACTGAAAATATCCTCTATTCTAGCTGTAAAAACACAGAAAACAAGGTTGGTTAGGGCGGCAAGGTTTGGGAAAGGTAGCGGGGTTGGTCTCGAGTTCAAACAAGGGCAAACCGGAGGCGAAGGGAGCTCCAGTAGCGACTTGAGCTGCATGGAACAGCCCTAGGGATGCAAGGCAGAGGCTAGGACGCGCATGGCTGGGTAGTGGCTCGCGCGGCATACGGACGGGGGCGGAGGCAGCAAACAGCGACTAGCGGTGGCGCTCCGGCGTGTGATGAGTTGCAGCTTTTTCTACTGGTCTTCTGGCCTTCAAGTGGCGGCAATGGAGGTAGAGAAGCAGCTTGGTCAACTGGCTAGGGATGGAGGGAGAGAATGGGGGACAAGCTTGGATAAGAGGGGGACCACAAGCCTTGATTTTCCATTCAATTGTCCCTTTTAACCAATCATGGCCAAGCATTGACCTTTGGCTATCCTTAGGCCACCCATGCACTCCCAATGACTCTTGAATTGGTCCATTTTGGTTAGGCCATGGGGAGCTACGAATTTTGCAGTTTTGGCTTCAATTTGGACACTTAATCCCATTCAATTCAATCCTATTTGACCTCAATAAATTCAATTAGTACTTCAATTATCAAATTGATAATTTACATCACCAATTGATCCATCTTGTATCCTAAATTTGTGATAAAAAATGATCATCAGCTTTTTCTATAAAAAAAAAAAAAAAAGTCATATGCCGACTTTTTCCCAAAAAATCTCAGGTTGCAGAAAAATCTTCTGAGACTCGAGTCGACGCTTTTAAAATCTATTGTGACATGACAAAATCTTCAATTTCTGAAATCAAACCTGAATTCGCGATTAATTTGACTCGAGTGTGTTTTTAGCATGACATAGGCTACCGGGTAGTTTTCGAAGATTTTTAGTGCAAATGACTCGCGGTCGATTTTCTTCGAGCCACAATGAACCCACTCGACATATTGGCAATTCTTGGTTATCGTGAAAATATCGAGGATTCAAATACGGACACAGAGTACCAAAACGACAGAAGAATCAGTTTAGGGCCGGTCGATGAGAATTTTATAATTTAGTGGCGTCACCCACGATTAACCACACATCTCAGTCGAACAAACCTATCTTTGATTTCAAATTGATTTTATACTGTGCCGTAATAGCCTCTAAAGATGAGCACAATCGAGAAATCGATTCCTAGTCGAATTCTCAAGTCTATTGCATTAAAATTCCTTAATAGCTTCCCTGGATAGTCTAGTTATCTCGAGAGTGATCAGCTCTGAAAATAACCCTATAAACGCGTCGATGAAATGCTTGATTTATTCAATAGAAAACGGGACTGAAAATTTTGGATATCACAATTATAGGCTATTGAAGGGGCCTTCAATGAAACTTATAACAGAATTTTTGAATGTGTGACATCCTGATTTTTCAATTCTGTTTTCTATTGAATGAGTCAGGCTTTTCATCGACACACCTATAGTTCTTTTCTTTAAGTTGGCCACTCAAGAGATAACTAGCTTGTTAGGTGAAGCCGTTAAGGAATCTAAATGCAATAGACTTGAGAATTCAATCAGGAATCGACTGCTCGACCACGCTAATCTGTAAGGGTCATTACGACATCAATTAGAGACCGAAGATAGGTCGACTCAACAAAAGCATGTGATTAAGTATGGATGATTCTGATAATGCTAGTATGAACACCTAGAGGGGGTGAATAGGTGTTAAAGAAGTTTTTGCAAGACTTAACAACTTAATTCGACTTTTATGAGAACAGTAGACTGAAGATGTAAAAGACTGTAAATAGTTATATAAGACTGCAATTAAAGTAAAGAGTTTAGGGAAAGAGAATTGAAATACAAGGTTTATAGTGGTTTGGCTTAGACTAAGCCTACGTCCACTCTCCCGCACTGATAGCCCACTGGCTGGATTTCACTAAGAACCAAAAGAGATTTTACAGTCTCACATCCTTGATTCCACAGTGTAGAGACTCTACTACACTTCCTTAAGGTCTCACAAGTATTTAATTTCTCTTTTGAATACAGTTTAAGCTCAACAAAATGAAACAGCAAGGAACTAAGAACTTCAGACTTTGGAATTTTTCTTTCATGCACACCCTTGAATAACCTAAGAGTCCTCCTTATATACTCCTCCATACCATTATAACCGTTGGCACCTTCCAAAGGAGTTCTTTCAATCTACCCGTTGGATAGAATCAATTAGGAAGATCTTGAGTTATTTAAAGATTGTGATGATAGCCCACCAATCATTCTCGCCCATACAATCAAGATTTAGGTTTCCATAAGTAGAACATTCCAAGTATACTTCGCCAATCAACAGATCTAAATATTCAAATTGATTTCAATAAGAATAATTGTTCACGAGATGCTATCTCCAGCCATGAGATCTTCTTCAACCGTACGAACCAAATCCTTAAAGATATACTTGCATCTAGATAAGTCTTCTTTATCGGATAAATCTTTTCTTCATCAGTCTGGAAACTATCAATGATGGTAGACTTTAAATCTTGAGTCTGGAAGTCTTTAAACTTTGACGATAGAGTCTGTAAGTCTTCAAACTAGATTGATGGAAACGTTTTGTGTACTTCAAAATAGATAAGAAAGTTTTCTCCAACAATCTCCTAATTTTTTATGGTGACAAAACTTTTCCATAGATTTGGACACTTTGACCTGCAAAACAACATTTAAGCAAACCAATATTTCTTATAAAAAATAAGCAGAGATTAGGATAAGGATAGTAGTGATTCTACGACCATTGAAAACATGTTAGTCATGTAAAAGCAACTATCTTTACCAAAATCAATAACATAGCTTAAGTTACTTGCAAGTATCATCAGTTCAAACCAGTCCACGCCACAACCAAACAAAATATAAGTCCAAAAGTCCAAAAACAAAATCGTCAAATCTGCATCAACTTCTCCCTCTTTTTGTCAACAGCAAAAAGTGGAGAACGAAATAAAAAGAATTGTTGAAAATAAAATCAGAATCATGGTTGTTTTGGAAAGCGAACAAGCTCAAATTCTCCCATAGAATCCATAGTCTTCTCAAGCCTTATAAAACTCTGCTTCAATGACTGGAAATCTGCACCCTGCACTGTAGACTACACTTGATTCTTCAAGGCGTTCAACTGATCGTGCAAAGACATTGAAGTAGCCATGAAAGCATTTTTGAGATCTCGCATCTCATATCCCATAGCATATTGCTGCTTCCTTACATCCATTAAAATCTTTAGGAGTCTCAAAAAGTCTGTTGTAGATTCTATTATAGCACTAAGACCAGCTAAGTCAATTCTAGGGATTTTGAGAATGGATGGAATTTCAGCAGATTGTCTACGATGACTATCTTTTGGGTAATGTGACACATATACATCTTTTAGATCTATAACAGAGTGACTTACATCACTAGTAAATAAAGGTGAAGAAGTACCTTTTTGTTCAACAGCTCCCCCTATTTGTTTGCTTTTAAGAGGAGTAGAAACAACTTCTTCAACTGCAGCTTCAACTTCAAAGTGATGTTTAGCTGTGTCAAGTGCTCCAGCAATCCCAGTTTTAGCCATTTCTGATTCACTGGACAAAGAGACAGCCAAAGTTGGCTCAAAAGAGTCATCTTAACCTCGATCCCTCTCTTCTTCTTGTCCTCTCTCTCTCTCTTCTTCCTGCTTCTTCTTCATCTCCTTCTCTCTCTTCTCTTCTTTCCTCTGTCCTCCTCTATTCTTCAGCTTCCTTCTCTGTTTCTTCTCTCTCTGTTTCTCCTTCTTCTGGCTCTTCTCGAGTCTCTTGAAAGCTAACAAAACTCTTCAAATTTCTTAAGGCTGAAAGAGTTATTTCATCCTCATCCTCTTCATCCTACAAGATGAGAATCATTTTCTTCTTTATTGGAGCAGCCATGGGCTCCTTGCCTTTCCTCTTCGCTGCAGCAGAGTCTTGTTTTGCTTTGACGGGAGACTTCTCCTTCATACGCTCCAACACCTTATTTAGTTCTTTGAAACGTATCTTTGTGACCATTTTAAAACCAATCACCATTGGGGAAATAGTTGACGAACATAAAGGTGCAGAGATGTGAATTTTAAAATGTCTAAAGAGATGTGTGATAAGAGCAGAATAAGGGAGTTGTCCCTTATCTTTCACCATTGTTCAGTACATGTGAAACAAGATGGTATGAGGCAGAGTGAATTTAAATCTAGCATTGATGACATACATCAATTTCACTTCAGATCGAGAGACATTAGTCTTGGATGTCGACTTGGGACGAATGCAGTTGATTACTATCTTGTGCAGCAAAATGTTAGAGGCATTCATTCTTGTGTAGGAAATCTTGCCTTCAACATCCCTATCTTTCACCAACGATACAGTAGCATGAGCAATAGACACGCTAATTGGTTGGAAACTCGTTCTTTTCACCCCAATTATGTCAGCCAACGGGTCCATATTCACAAAGAACTCCTTCTCTCTCACTAAGAAAGAAAAGTTGTTTGCATCCACAAAAGATAAGTTCGAGTACAAGTAAGTTGTAAGTTTAGGATAAGCAACAATGGATTCAGAACACAAGCGCTCTAATTGCAGTAAAGCAAGCTTCTCTCGCAGATTGATTTTTACCGAATCAAGGAAATCAAAATTGACATTCCTAGGGTGCATAACCCCTCTCTTAAGCAGATTCGAATAAACCCTCTTATGGTTCTTTGATCTAAAGAGATTGGAACCATCAGCAATATTTGCAGCCACTCCCGTTCTAGGCTGAAAATGGGTAAACATCCATCCATCGTTGTCCAGACTTTGAGGTTGATTTGCAGTACCATAGAAAGGGTCACTCAGGAAATTTGCGAAAGTCCTTTCAATTGTCCCTCTCTCTACAACTCCTAACCTTTCCAACTCCCACAAGAACAATGTTTCATTCTTGTATCCTCTATCTCGTAAAAATTCATCGATCAAAGACATCGGTGTTCCTTATTTCTTCATATTAGAGTAAAGTTTGAAAGCAACTTTGGGAGTTAGTGTTCTTACAGATTCAGCCTCTTCTATAACTTCTTCGTCTGGTTGAGTCGGTAGAGAAGACTGACTTTGTTGAGAAGGTTGTTGCTGACTCGGACGCAGTGGTAGAGAAGAATCTTCTTCCTCGATCAACTCAAAATGCGTAGGACCCTCGAGCATATGTCGTGGTCCCCTGCTTCCAATCCTTGAAGACTTTCTTGAAGACATTGTCGCTTCAAGGGAGAGATTCTCAAGTTTGCTTGAAAAATGTGAAAACTTTTGAACAAATCGAGAGTGAAAGTGAAAGCAAGTGGGAATTTTGTATTCTAGGGTTTCAGTGTAAAAGCGAAGAAGACAAATCTCGGCTGTATATAAAGCAAGTGAAGCGAGATAATCGAAACGACATAAAAGGAACAATAAAAATACATTTTCGAAAAAATAACTTCCTTTTTGAAAATAACTGTCTATTCAAAATTGATAATTGCCTTTTCAAAATTGATAAAAGAAAATGAAAAAAAAAGAAAAACTTGGAAAGATAATTTCAATCAATTAGCAATTAATAAGTAACTGTACATTTTTAAAATACTGAAATAGAAATAACTTACAGTCATAACTCTTGATCTTCTAAGTCTGAACAACTTCAGACTTTACCTCTAAGTCTTAAGCACTTCCAGACTTTACTGGATAAAAGATATGATGTTCAGTTTGGTGCGAATAGATTCATATAGGCTTTTCTCCAAATGCTTTGTAAATATGTTCACCAGTTGATTCTTTGATTCAATGAATTAAATCATAACTTCTCCATTTTGAATATGATCTTTAATAAAGTGATGTCGAATCTCTATATGCTTTGCTCTTGAATGAAGGATTGGATTCTTTGTGAGATTAATTGCACTGGTATTATCACATTTGATCTCAGTGCATAAGTCTTTGATTCCAAAGTCTCTCAATTGTTGTTTTATTCATAAGATTTGAGAACAGCAACTTTCAAGAGCCACATACTCTACTTCTGTTGTTGAAAGAGCTACAGTGCTTTGCTTCATTGAAAACCAAGATACTGTCCTATTTCCCAGCAATTGGTATGTACTAGATGTACTCTTTCTATCAACTCTGCAACCTGCTAAATTTGCATCTAAATATCCAAGGAGAGTAAAGTCTCATTCTTTGGGATACCACAGACCTAAATTTGAAGTAGTTGCAATGTATTTGATGATGCGTTTTGCGGCATTTAGATGAGAATCTTTTGCATCAGATTGAAATTTAGCACAAATGCAAACACTAAACAAAATGTTAAGTTTAGAAGCAATAAGATAAATAAGTGAACCAATAATACTCCTGTAAAGCTTCTAGTCAACTTTCTTTTCTCCTTCATCTTTATCCAGCTTCCAAGAACTAGACATTGGTATCTCGGTCTTTTTACAATTCTCCAATCCGAACTTTTTAACAAGTTCTTTTGCATATTCACCAAGAAATTCCTTCCTTCAATTGTTTTACTTGTAATTCGAGAAAGAATGATAGTTCACCCATCATGCTCATCTCAAATTAATCCTACATAGACTTAGAAAACTTCTTGCACAGGTTTTTGTTAGGTGATTCAAATATAATATCATCAACATAAATTTGAACAAGTAGAAATTTTTTACCTTCCCTTTTAATAAACAAGGTAGTATCCACTTTTCCTTTAACAAAATCATTTTATATTAAAAAATTACTTAACCCGTCGTACCATGCTCGGGATGCTTGCTTTAAACCATATATAGCCTTTTTCAGTCTGAAAATTGAGCCTGGTCTCTTTTGATCTTCAAATCCAAAAGGTCATTCCACATAGACTTCTTCTTGCATAAATCCATTTAGGAATGCACTCTTGACGTCCATTTGGAATAACCTGAAATTTTTATAACAGGCAAAAGCAAGTAATAATCTAATTGCAATCTAATTGCTTCTAACTTGGCTACTGGTGCGTAAGTTTCATCGTAATTTATCCCTTCTTCTTGCGTATATCCTTTGGCCACGAGTCTTGCTTTATTCCTAATCACTTTTCCTTTTTCGTCAAACTTGTTCCTGAAAACCCATTTAGCTTTAATAATGACATTTTGGTTTATGAGTTAATTCCCATACATCGTTAATGCTGAATTGTCTGAGTTCTTCTTGCATTGCTTTAATCCAGCTTTCGTCAGCTAAAACTTCTTTTATGCTCTTGGGTTCTATTACAGAAATAAGTGCCACGGTGCTAGACTTTTCTTGCCTTTTGGATTTGGTGCGATCCCTTCATCAATGTTACCGATGATGAGTTCTTTGGGATGACTAGACTTGTGCTTCCAGTTGCTTGTTGGTCTGGCAAAATGTTGTTCTTCTACTTCAGTTGATTCTTCAACTTCCGTTTGTTAATTTTCTCCAGAATCTGAGTTACTTCAGGGGAGTTAGGCTTTGTAAAGTCTGGAGTAACTTCAATTCTTCAGGTTGAGTCTGAATCAGTTGATTACGCAAAGAGTCTTGGAATTTGACATTCATAGATTTTTCCACAACTGAGTCTTTTTGTTGAATACTCTATAAGCTTTACTGGTGGTTGAATATCTAAGGAAGATTCCTTTGTCTCGATTTCTCTTCAAACTTACTAGTTCGATCATTTGCATTTTTCAAAACAAAACATTTGCAACCAAATACATGAAAGTAAGAAACAATTGATTTATTTCCTTTGAATAACTCATAAAGAGTTTTCTCCAGAATATGCCTTAAAAAGACTCTGTTAGTAATATAATATGTTGTATAAACTACGTCAACCCAAAAATGAGAGGAGATACTATTTTATATTAAAAGAGTTATTGCCATCTCTTATAAAAATCTATTCTTTCTTTCCACAATTTTATTTTGTTCTGGAGTGTATGGAGAGGAGAAAATATGCTGAAAATCTAATTCATCACAAAATTTTGCAAAGTCTTGATTTTCAAACTTACCTCCATGGTCTATCCGTATGCTTGAAATATCATATCCTTTCTCATTCTGAAATTTTTTAGCAAACTTTGAAAAGTAAGAAAATGTTTCAGATTTACTTGCCAGAAAGTAAACCTAAGTGAATCGTGAATAATCATCTACGATTACTAGACAATATTTCTTTCCACCTATGCTTTTAGTTCTGGTTTACCCAAAGAGATCCATATGCAGAAGCTGCAAAACACAATTAGTAGAAACCTGATTTATTGGTTTAAAAGAACTTCTAACATGTTTTCCCAATATACAAGGTGTGCATAAGTCAGATTTTTTATACTTCAAGTTGAGCGACCCTTGAACAAGGTTCTTCGAAGAGATCTTGGCAATCTGCTTCATGTTGACATGGCCAAGCTTTCGATGCCAAAAATTTGCTTCATCATGAATTGAAGTTAGACATTGAGATTTTTCTGATTTTATATTCAGAAGATAGATGTTCCCATGTCTTCATCTAGTAAAAGATTGTGAAAGATCTTTACTAGTTTTTGAACATATTCATTTTTAAAAATTGATTTTGAATCCGGTGTCGAACAATTGGCGAATGCTAAGCAAATTGTAATTGAGTCATTCCACCAAGAAAACATTGTTGATTATCAGACTTCCAATTTTTACAGTTCCACACTCAACAATTCTTTCTTTGTTGTTTCCACCAAAAGAGACTTTTCCACCATTTATTTGCATAAGTTTTATAAAACAACTTGAATCTCCAGTCATATGCCTTGAACAGCCACTATCCAAATATCATTTAACCCTTTTCTTGATAGTGACTTGCAATTAAAAAAGAAACTCAAGCTTTCTTTGGTACCCACATTTTCTTGGGTTCAGTGGAGTTAGTGCAATATACAGTTTTTGCCCATTCCTTCTTAACAGGTCTCTAAATCATAGGACATTCTTTCTTAAAGTGTTCTATGCTGTTGCATTTAGAACATTTGAGAACACTTCACCAACAGTTTTACAAAGACTTTTTGAAAATGATTTCTAAAAAGTTTTTGTAAGCCTTTGTTTAATTCTTTCCTTCACTTTTGGAAATTCAATTAGAGGAATAGTTTTACAAATCATTCCCAAGCCTGATTTGTTAAAGTAGGGTCTTTGTACTGAAAGAATCTTTTCCAACTTTTCAGATTCTATTGAAAACTTTTTGAAATATTTGAAAAGTTATTTTTCAAAAAGGCATTTTCTTTTGAAAGAGAGTTTGCATTTTCTTTTAAAGTAACAAAAATTTTATCTAAATTTTCAAATTTTTCTTTCCAAAAAATTTCCCGTTGCTTTAGAGTAGAATTCTCCATTTTTAGCTTAGAAATCCTCTTGAGAGAAGTTTTAAGACTAAGACAAAGTTCATCAATGTATTTCGAGACATTAGTAGGGACTTTTAAATTACTTACCTTGATTTCACTATCTGAGTCTGAGTCTGTATCTATTTTGGGGTCCGAGTCTGATTCTGATTTTGCCATTAGACCAATATTGGCATGATCTTCATCACTTTCTTCGTATTCAGTATCACTGCATGTCTCTACGTTGAGAGCCTTCCTGTATTTCTCAGCTTTTCCTTTCTTTTTCTTCAACACGGGACAGTTGGGTCTGATGTGTCCATTTTTCTTGGATTCAAAACAAATCACATCTTTATTGGCTTCATCATCCTCAGTTGATTTGTTTTGAAACTTTTGAGTGCTTTGTTTCTTCCAATTGAATCTTTTTCCCTTTTTGTTTAGTTTCCTGAACCTCTTTATCATAAGAGCTAACTCTTCATCATTCATATTATCTTTAGAATCTATAACATCAGAATCATCATTAGATCTCAAAGCAATTGACTTCTTTCCTTTGGGATCTTCTTCCTCGTTGATTTTCTCCACTTCATAGGACTGAAGTGTGCCAACCAATTCCTTTACAGAAAGTGACATGATCCTTTGTGTTTCCCTTATTGAAGTATTTACGTGATTCTAGTCTTTGGAGAGTCCACGCAGCAATTTGTTAACCTTTATGGGTCCTGAGATTGGTTGTCCCTAATACTCTAGATCATTTACAATTTCTGTAAAATAACTAAACATGTCAGTGATAGATTCTCCTGGCTTCATCTTGAAGGCTTCATACTGTCCAAGTAGAATATTTATCCTTGTTTCTTTCACTTGATCAGTTCCTTCATAGGTAATGTGCAGCCTATCCCAGACTTATTTGGCCGTTTCACAAGAAGATATTCTATTATACTCAGTAGGAGATAATGCACAATATAAGGAGTAAATTGCTTTAGCATCGAGAGCTTATCTCTTGGTTATTTCTTCTTGAGTCATTTCGACAGCGTCTGCAACTTCTTTTCCCCTTTATGAAACTAATGTAGCTTTAGGGATAATTTCTTTTTCTACCACATCCCATTCCAGAGGATCTTTCGATCTTAGGAATGTCTTTATCTTGTTTTTCCATATGCGGTATTCCTTTTCATCGAAATAAGGTGGTCTGGTGTTGCTTTGACCTTCAACCAAACCTAGAGCCAACATACTAACCATAGATCTTTAACTTAGAAGTAAAAACACTTCAATTAAATGAGCAAACATGCTCTAATACCAATTGATAATGCTAGTAAGAACACCTAGAGAGGGGTGAATAGGTGTTAAAGAAGTTTTTGCAAGACTTAACAACTTAATTCGACTTTTATGAGAATAGTAGATTGAAGATGTAAAAGACTGTAAACAGTTATATAAGACTGCGAATTAAAGTAAAGAGTTTAGGGAAAGAGAATTGAAACACAAGATTTATAGTGGTTTGGCTTAGACCAAGCCTATATCCACTCTCCCGCCCTAACAACCCACTGGCTGGATTCCACTAAGAACCAAAAGAGATTTTACAGTCTCACATCCTTGATTCCACAGTGTAAAGACTCTACTACACTTCCTCAAGGTCTCACAAGTATTTATTCTCTCTTTTGAGTACAGTTTAAGCTCGACAAAATGAAACAACAAGGAACTAAGAGCTTCAGACTTTGAAATTTTTCTTTCACGCACACCCTTGAATAACCTAAGCATCCTCCTTATATACTCCTCCATGCCATTATAATTGTTGGCACCTTCCAAAAGAGTTCTTCCAATCTACCCGTTGGACATAATCAATTAGGAAGATCTCGAGTTATTTAAAAAATGTAATGATAGCCCACCAATCATGCTCATTCATACAATCAGGATCTAGGTTTCCATAAGTAGAACCTTCCAAGTATACTTCGCCAATCAATAGATCCAATTATTCAAATTAATTTCAATAAGAATAATTGATCACGAGATGCTATCTCCAGCCATGAGATATTCCACCGTACGAACCAAATCCTTAAAGATATACTTGCTTTTGGATAACTCTTCTTTATCGGATAAATATTTTCTTCGTTGGTCTGGAAACTATCAGTGAGGGTAGACTTTAAATCTTGAGTCTAGAGGTCTTCAGATTTTGACGATAAAGTCTGCAAATCTTCAGACTAGACTGATGGAAACGTTTTGTCAACTTCAAAGTAGATAAGGAAGTTTTCTCCAACAAAATCCACTTAATTGCAAAATTCTTGTTGATTGGCACTAAATCGATTTCTCTGTTGTTTTAATACCCTATGTCCGTATTTGAAATCTCGAAATTTCTACGACAACTAATAGTTGCTAATGTGTCGAAAATGTACATTATGGCTTGAAAATAATCAACCATGAGTCAAAAGCATTAAAAGTTCCTAAAAGCTACCCGGTAGGTTAAGACGCACTCAAATTGTGCCAAATTGAAATTAACCGCGAATTTTCAAAAATTGAAAGTTCTATTATGTCACAATTCATTTTAGAAACGTCGACTCATCTTTAGAAAATTTTTCTGCAAATCGAGATTTTTGGCGAAAAATCAAAGTAAGGCCGTTTTGGACCGGGAACTTCGAGAGACCCTTTTTTATCACACTTTGGCCATCAAGTGGGATCTTTGGGCAAAGAAAAATATGGATTGTGATGTGGGCACCTTAGCTAAATTGTTTGGGCTTCAATTAGTTTGATTTGAACAAAATTGGAAGAGGAATTGAATGAGATTGAAGGGAAATGTTGCAAAATTCGTAGGCCATGGGGAGACAACATTTTGGACCATTTGGCAAGCTTGTTGAGGAAGATTGAAATGGATAATGGCTAAGGATGTTGGCTGATGGCTGGTGAGGGCAAACAAAGGGAGAAATGGACAAGTGTTGAGCCTTGGAAGGCTTTAGGGTCCCTCTTGCTTTAGCAGCTTCTTCTCCTTCATCCAACCATGCTTTCCCCATTGTTGAGGTGTTGAAGAGCTTGAGAAAACTAGAGGAGACCAGTAGCAAGCCGTCGGAGTAGCCCTGCCTCCCATCCATGCCATCGCTGCCAGCTGAAGCCACGCTCGTGCACCCGCGAGCTGCTGGTCACTCGCACACCATGCCCGTCGTTCGCGCCCCCTACTCGCCATCCCAAAGCTCGAGCCACTTAGTTCGACCATCACAGCCCCGCCTGGAAGCCAACCGTCACCGCCCCCAAGCCGCCAAACCTCCACCGTGAAAGGGCTAATAAGAACACCTAGAGAGGGATGGATAGGTTTAAATAAAAATTTTTCGCAGGACTGAATAGTAATAAATTCTTCTTAAAGATAATTGACTAAGAATGTAAACAGCTTTAAATGGTTATATAAAGCATCGAATAAAAGTAAGGAGTTAAGGAAATGAAATTGGAATATAAGGTTTATAGTGGCTCGGTTTAGATCAAGCCTACGTCCACTCTCCCTCATTGACAGCCCACTAGCTGGATTTCACTATGAATTAAAAGAGATTTTACATTTTCACGTCATTGACTTCTCAATGTAGAACCTCTAATACACTCTTACAAAGTCTCACGGGTGCTTGCTCTCTCTTTTGAGTACATATTTTAGCTCGACAACTGAAGTAGCAAAGAACTAGGAAGTTTCAGACTTTGAAATTTTTCTTTCACGCACACACTCAAACAACTTAAGAGTCTTTCTTAAGGAGATCTCGAGTCGTTTAAGGAATATGATGATAGCCCATCAATCTTGCTTGCCTATATGATCAGGATATTGGTTTCCATAAGTAGAACCTTCCAAGTTTGTTTGCCCTTCAAAAGATCTTCATATCGGAGTGGATTCCAATAAGAATACCTGATCATAAGATGCTATATCCAGCCATAAGATCTTCCATAAACCAAACGAACCGAATCCTTAAAGATAAACCTTCATCTGGATAAGTCTTCATTCTTCGATCTGGAATCTGTCGGTAAGGTCAGACTTTGAGATTAAAGTCTAGCAGTCTTTAGATTTTGACAAGCATTTGGAGTTCTTTAGATTTAAGGGAAATGTTTTGTCAGCTTCAAAACAATAAGGAGTTTTCTCCAATATTCTCCTCTTTTTTTATGATGACAAAATTTTCCTACAAATTTGAAAAAATTTTAACTTGCAAAACAACACTTAAGCCAAACATGATATCTTATAAAAATATGTTGATTAGGACTTGGATAGCATCGATCTACATTCACAGAAAAACATGTTAGTCCAACAAGATAAAATAACTATCCATCCATAATCAGTATCACAGGCTAAGTTACTACAAGCCTCAAAGATTCAAATCAAGATAGCAGTCAAAGGTCCAAAGTGAGAAGTCCAAAAATACCAACCAAAGGTCATCAAAATCAAACCAAAAACATGAGAAATGTGCTCGTGCTCACAAAGATAAATTAAGATAAATTTGCACAAATCTGCACAAGTTCTCCCCCTTTATGTCAATAGCAAAAAGATTGAGTGATAAATGAGAAAAAGGTTTAGTGAGAATAGTTGTGTGAAAATCATGGTTGTTTTGGAATTCGAACGAGTTGAAATTCTCCCATGGATTTGACTGTGTCCTCAAGCTTTCCAAGGGTCTCCTTTAGTTGCTGTAAATCTTCACCCTTCATAGTATCTTGCTCTTGAGTCTTCAAGGCGAGTAGCTATTCTTGCAGAGAAACTGAAGTGGTCAAGAAAGCTTTCTTCAAATCCTTTATCTCAAACTCCAAGCCATAGTGCTATCTCCTTAAATCTTATAGGATATCTAGTAGTCTTGAAAAGTTTGTTGTTTGTTCTGGTACAGCATTGGGTCCAGCTGAGTCAGTTGCAAGAGTCTTGAGATTGGAGAGTTCTTCAGCAGTTTGTCCACCATTACTAGGAGTGGATGTCTCAATGTTTGCTTCAAGGTAAAGAGAGGCATACACATCCTCTGGATCTACTGCAAATCGATTAACATCACTAGTAGGAGATACCAGAGCAGGTGAAGAAATACCTTGTTTTTTTGTAGCTCCCCTTGTTTGTGTGCCTTCAGGTGGAGAAAATAATTCTTCTTCATGTTCTGCTTCAGCTTCAACATTTGAGTGATGTGTCCCTTTCTCCTCTTCCTCCAGCAGTTCCACTCTTTGTATTTTCAGAGTCACTTGACAAAGATACAGTCAAGGTTGGTTCGAAAGAGTCTTCTTGACCCTCTTCTTTTTCTTCTTCTTCTTCTCCTCTTCCTTTCTCTGTTCTTCCTTCTTCTTCCTCTGTTCTCATCTCTTCTCTTCCCTCATCTCTCTTCTCAGTCTCTTCTTCGTCTGTTGTTTCTCTTCTCTTTTGAAAGCTAACAAAACTCTATAAATTCTGTAAGGCAAAGGCGGAGAGAATAATGTCATCATCTTCGTCTTCATCTTCTCAGTCTCTTCTTGTGCATGAGTATAGTATGCTCTCTAGCCTTACCGAGCTCCTTTAGACAAATCTTTGTAGCCAATTTTGATGGCGAATATAAATGTCAATGTATCTCAAGAGTCTTACATCGTTTGTCCTTCACCACTATCTTGTAGAAACATCGTATGAGGCGAGAAGACTCTTTTGATGACGTAGACTTGGGCCGGATACAGTTGATCACGATCTTATGAAGCAAGATGTTGGAAGCATTCATCCTTGTGTAGGAAATTTTACCTTCAGCAAACCTGTCTCGTACAGGTTCTAGTGTAGCATGAGGAATTGATACACTGATTGGTTGGAAACACCCTCTTTCCACCCTAATCAAGTTAGCCAAGGTATCCACATCGACCACAAATTCCTTGTCCCTCACTGTAAAGGAAAATCTATTCACATCCAAAAATGATAGATTTGAATAGAAGTACGCTGTGAGTGCTAGATAGGCGATTGTTGTCTCGGAGCAAAATTGTTCCATTTGAAGAAGTGTAAACTTCTCCCTCAGATTTACATTCACCGAATCAAGAAAATCAAAATCAATACTCCTTGGATTCACAACCCCTCGCTTTAGCAAATTTGAGTAGGTTGTCTTATGATCCTTAGAGTAGAAAATACTAGCTCCCGTATCACGGACATTTGCAGCCACTCCCATTCTAGGCTGAAAATGTGTGAGATCCTATCATCGTCGTCTTTTTCTTCGGGCTGATTGAAAGTATCATAGCGTGGGTCACTCAGAAAGTTGGCAAATGTCGTATCAGCCAACCCTTTAGGTGCAATGTCCATCTTTTCCATCTCACGCAAGAATAACGTTTCATTCTTGTAACCCCTTTCTTTTTCAAAAATTCATCAATCAAAGTCATTGCAATACCACCTTTTTTCAACTTAGAATAAAGTTTGAAAAGAACTTTAGGAGTCAGTATTCTTACGGGATCTACATCTTCCACAACTTCTTCTAGTTGATTATATGGAGGATCTTAAGTCTTGTGTTGAGAAGATTGGCGTGCGGTTGAGAATGTTGTTGCTGACTTTGCTTCTGCTACTGAGGAGAGTCGTCTTCCTCGGTCAAATTGAAGTGCGTAGGACCCTCACACACATGCTGTGGTCCCCTACTAGCAATTCTAGAAGACTTTCTTAAAGACATAGTCACTTTCCGGGTGAAATTCTCAAACTCGTTCGTGAAAAATGTGAGATATTTTTAGAATAAACTAGAGAGAAAGTAAGAACAAGTGGGAATTTCATATTCTAGGGTTTGAGAGTAAAAATGAAGAAGATGAAAATCAACAATACATAAAGTAGATGAAACGACGTATACAAATCGTCATAAAGGAAAAAGTAAAAACTGCCTTTTTGAAAATAAAAGAAAACTTCCTTTTTGAAAATGAAAAACTGCCTTTTTGAAAATAAGAAATTGCCATAAATTCAAAAAGATAATTTCTAAAAGTAACAATTCAAAAAAGCAAACGTACCTTTTCAAGTTTTTATTCAAAAATTAAATTACTAAAACATAAATAACTTACAGTCGTAACTTTTGGTTATTCTGAGTTTGATCATCTTCAGACTTTAACTGATAAAGGGTATAATGTTCAGTCTGGTGCGAATAGACTCAAATAAACTTTTCTCTAGTGGCTTTGTAAATATATCCGCTAGCTAATTCTTCGAGTCAATAAACTGTATCATAACTTCTCCATTCTGAACATGATCTCTAATAAAATGATGTCGAATCTCTATATGCTTTACCCTTGAGTGAAGTATTAGATTCTTTGTGAGATTGATGGCGCTGGTGTTGTCGCATTCGATCTCGGTACAAGATTCTTCTATTCCAAAGTCTCTTAGTTGTTGCATTATCCATAAGATTTGAGAGCAGCAACTTCCAAGAGCTACATATTCTGCTTCAGCTGTTGAAAGAGCTACGGTACTTATTTTCTTGAAAACCATGATACTAGCTTGTTTCCAAGTAATTGACATGTACCATAAGTACTCTTTTTGTCCACTTTGCAACCTGTTAAATTTGCATCTGAATATCCAATGAGAGTAGAGTCTCCCTCTTTGGAATACCATAGACCTAGCTTTGGAGTTGTTGCAACGTATTTGATAATGCGCTTTATAACAGTTAGATGAGATTCTTTAGGATTTGATTGGAATCTAGCACATACACAAACACTAAACAAAATGTTAGATCTAGATGCCATAAGGTAAAGAAGTGAACCAATTATGCTCCTGTATAGCTTTTGGTCTACACTCTTCCCTCCTTCATCTTTATCTAGCGTCAAGGAACTTGACATAGGAGTCTACGTCTTTTTGCAATTCTCTAATCCAAACTTCTTGATAAGATCATTTGCATATTTTTCTTGGTGAAGAAAATTCCTTCCTTTGATTGTTTAACTTATAATTACATAAAGAAAGTTAACTCACTCATCATACTTATCTTGAATTCATCCTGCATACATCTAGAAAATTTCTTGCAGAGATATTCATTAGATGATCCAAATATAATATCATCAATATAAATCTGAACAAGTAAAAAATCTTTACCTTCATTTTTAATAAACAGAATAGTGTTTACATTTCCTTTAATAAAATCATTTTGAGTTAGAAATTTACTTAACCTTTCATACCAAGCTCGAGATGCCTATTTTAGTCCATATAGGGCATTTTCAGTTTATAAACTAAATCTGGCTTTCTTAGATCTTCAAAACCATGTGGTTGTTCCACATAGACTTCTTTTTGGATAAATCCGTTTAGAAAAGCATTTTTCACATCCATTTGGAATAACCTGAAATTTTTATATAGCAAGCAAAAACAAGTAACAATCTAATTGCTTTTAACCTCACTACTGGTGCATAGTCTTGTTATAGTCTATTCCTTCTTCTTGCATATATCCTTTGGTCACGAGTCTTGCTTTGTTTCTAACCACTTTTCCTTTTTCGTCCACCTTGTTCCTGAAACTGCATTTTGTTCCAATAACAGATTTACCATTAGGTTTAGGAATTAATTCCTAAACATCGTTGATGCTAAACTGTCTGAGCTCTTCTTGCATGGCTTCAATCCAGCTTTCATCAATCAAGGCTTTTTCTACAGTTTTTGGTTCAATTTCAGGAACAAGTGCTAAAGCACTAGACTTTTCTCACTTTTTGGATCTAGTACAAATTCCTTCATCAACATTGCCAATGATAAGTTCTTTGGGATGACTTGACTTGTGCTTCCAGTTGCTAGTTGGTTTGTGAGTTTGATGATCCTCTACTTCAATTGATTCTTCTAGAACATCTTGTAGTTGAGTTTCAAGAGTCTGAACCACTTCGGGGGAAGTAGACATTGGAAGGTCTGGAACAAGTTCAGAATCTTCAAGTTGAGTATGATCCAGTTGAATCTGCATAGAGTCTTGGAACTTGACGTCCATATATTCTTCCACAGACTGAGTCTTCTTGTTAAATACTCTGTAGGCTTTGCTTGAGATTCAGTATCCAAGGAAAATTCCTTCATCTGATTTTTCCTCAAACTTACCAGTTCGATCATTTGCGTTCTTCAAAATAAAATACTTACAACCAAACACATAAAAATAAGAAACATTTGACTTTTTCCCTTTAAAAACTTCATAATAAGTTTTCTCTAAAATAGGCCTTAAAAACACTCTGTTAATAATATAACATGTTGTAGAAACTACTTTAGCCCAAAATCGAGAAGAAATATTAGTTTCAATTAAAATGGTTCTTGCCATCTCCTGCAAAGATCTATTCTTTCTTTCTACAACTCTATTATGCTCTGGAGTATATGGAGAAGTGAAAACATGCTGGATATCAGATTCATCACAAAATTTAGTAAAGTCTTGATTTTCAAACTCACCTCCATGGTTTGTCTGAATACTTAATATAGTATAATATTTTTCATTTTGTACCTTCTTGGCAAATTTTAAAAAGTAAGGAAATGTTTCAGACTTACTTGCCAGGAAGTATACCCATGTGAAGCGTGAGTAATTATCCACAATTACTAGACAGTATTTCTTTCCACCAATACTTTGAGTTCTGGTTGGTCCAAAAAGATCCATATGTAGAAGCTACAAAACTCGATTAGTAGAAACTTAATTTATAGGTTTAAAAGAACTTCTAACCTGTTTTCCCAAAACACATGGTGTGCATAGATCAATATTTTGAAAAGACAGATTATGGAGTCCGCGAACAAGTTTCTTAAAAGAGATCTTGGCAATTTACTTCATACTAACATGGCCAAACTTTCGATGCTAGAGATTTGTTTTGTCTTGAATGGATATTAGACACTGAGAGTTTTCAGGTTTTATATCCAGAAGATAAATATTCCCATGTCTTCGTCTAGTAAAGTATTGAGATAGATCTTTACTAGTTCCCAAACAAATTCCCTCTTGAAAATTGATTTTGAATCCAATGTCGCAAAATTGACTAATGTTGAGTAGATTGTAATTTAATCCTTCCACCAAGGAAACGTTGTTGATTGTGAAACTTCCAATTTTCACAGTTCCATATCTAACAATTTTTCCTTTACTATTTCCATCAAAAGAAATTTTTCCACCATCTATTTGTACAAGTTTAACGAAACAACTTGAATCTCCAGTTATGTGTCTCAAACAGCTACTATCTAAATACCACTTGATCTTTTTCTTGATAGTGACCTGCAATTACAAAAAGAACTCAAGCCTTCTTTGGTACCCATATCTTCTTGGGTCCAGGGAGTTAGTACAAAATATAGTTTTTACGCAATCCTTCTTAATAGGTCTCCAAACCTTGGGACATTTTTTTTTCAAAATGTTCTAAGTTGTTACACTTTGAACATTTGAGAGCACTTCGACTAATAGGTTTTACAAAAACTTTTTAAAAATGATTTCTGTAAAACATTTTTGTATGTCTTTGTTTGATTCTTTCTTTTACTTTTGGAAAATCAATTAGATGAATGGTTTCAAGTGTCATTCCCAAATTAGATTTGTTGAAATAAGGTCTTTGAACTGAAAGAATCTTTTCCAATTTCTCATATCCTTTTGAAAAAAATTTTGTGATATTTGAAATATTCTCTTTTAAAAGGTATTTTCTTTTAAAAGAGAATCTGCATTTTCTTTCAAATTAGCAAAACTTTTGTCTAGATTTTCAAACTTTTCTTTCCAAAAAGTTTCTTGTTACTTAAGTTTAGAATTCTTCTTCTTCAGTTCGGAAATCCTTTTAAGAGAAGTTTTGAGACTAAGACAAAATTCATCTATGTACTTCGAGACTTTAGTAGGAATTTTCAAATTACTAACCTCGATTTCGTTGTTTGAGTCTAAATTTGTTTCAAGATCTGAGTCTAATTCTGAATTTTCCATTAGACATATATTGGCATATTCTTCATCACTTTATTCGCATTCAATATACTCCATGTCTCTACTTTGAGAGCCTTTCTGTATTTCTCAAGTTTTCCTTTCTTTTTCTTCAATAGAGGATAGTTAGGTCTAATGTGCCCATTTTTCTTGCATTCAAAATAGATCACATCCCCGTTGACTTCATCATCCTCAATTGATTTGTTCTGAAATTTTTGAGTGCATTGTTTTTTCCAGTTGAATATTCTTCCCTTTCTATTCAACTTTCTGAATCTCCTTATCATGAGTGCTAGTTCATGAGTGCTAGTTCTTCATCATTCATATCATCTCCTAAATCTGTATCAGAATCATCATTAGATTTTAAAACAATTAACTTCTTACCTTTAGGATCTTCTTCCTCATTGATTTGCTCCACTTCATATGATTGAAGTGTGCCGACTAGTTTGTCTACAGAGAGCGGCATGATCCTCTGGGTTTCTCTTATTGAAGTCTTCACGTGATTCTAGTTTTTGGAGAGTCCATGCAACAATTTATTAACCTTCATTGGTCTTGAGATTAGCTGTCCCTAATATGCTAGATTGCTTACAATTTCTGTGAAACGACTAAACATATCAGTGATAGATCCTCTTGGCTTTATCTTGAAGGCTTCATATTGTCCGAGTAGAATATTGATTTTTGTTTCTTTAACTTGATCGATTCCTTCATAAGTAACGTGCAACCTATCCCAAACTTCTTTGGCTGTTTCACAAGATGAGATTCCATTATACTCAATAAGAGATAAAGCACAATATAAAGACTAAATAGCCTTAACATCAAGAGCTTGTCTCTTGGTTATTTCTTCTTATGTCATTTCGCCAATGTCTGCAACTTATTTTTCTCTTTCTGAGGTGGATGTAGCTTTGGGAATAATCTCTTTTTTCTACTACGTCTCATTCGAGGGGATCTTTCGATCTTAGGAATGCCTTCATCTTGTTTTTCCACACATTATATTCATTCCCATCAAAATAAGGGGGTCTGGTGTTGTTTTAGCCTTCAACCAAACCTGGAGCCAAAATACTAGCCATAGATCTTTAACTCAAAAGTAAAACACTTCAATAAAATGAGCACACAAGCTCTCATATCAATTGAAAGGGCTAGTAAGAACACCTAGAGGAGCGTGAATAGGTGTAAATAAATTTTTTTCGCATGACTAAATAGTATTAAATTCTTCTTAAAGATAATTTACTAAGAACGTAAACAGCTTTAAGCAGTTATATAAAGAATCGAATAATAGTAAGGAGTTAAGGAAATGAAATTGGAACACAAGGTTTATAGTGGTTCGGCTTAGATCAAGCCTACGTCCACTCTCCCACATTAATAGCCCATTGGCTGGATTTCACTATGAATCAAAAGAGATTTTACAATTTCACGTCATTGACTTGTCAGTGTAGAACCTCTACTACACTCTTACAAAGTCTCACAGGTGTTTGCTCTCTCTTTTGAGTACAGATTTTAGCTCGACAACTGAAGTAGCAAAGAATTAGGAAGCTTCAGACTTTGAAATTTTTCTTTCATGCACACACTCGAACAACTTAAGAGTCTTTCTTATATACTCCTCCATGCCTCTACAACCGTTGGTACTTGTGCCTCTACAACCGTTGGTACTTTCCAAATGAGTTCTTCCAATCTACCCGTTTGACAGAATCAATTAAGGAGATCTCGAGTCATTTACGGAATGTGATGATAGCCCATCAATCATGCTCGCCCATACAATCAGGATCTTGGTTTCCATAAGTAGAATCTTCCAAGTTTGTTCGCCCTTAAAGAGATCTTCATATTGGAGTAGATTCCAATAAAAATAATTGATCATAAGATGCTATATCCAACCATAAGATCTTCCATAAACCAAACGAACCGAATCCTTAAAGATAAACCTTCATTTGGATAAATCTTCATTCTTCGGTCTGGAATCTGTTAATGAGTTCAGACTTTGAGATTAAAGTCTAGCAGTCTTTAGACTTTGATAGTAGCGTTTAGAGTTCTTTAGACTTAAGGTAAAAGTTTTGTCAACTTCAAAACAATAAGGAGTTTTCTCCAACACACCGCACCTCGCTAGTCCCGTTTCACCGTTTCTAGCCAAGCAAGCCGTCGGTTCTTCTTCCTCGACCAGCATGCAGAAACAAGAGTCCCAGCAAGATCTGGAACTTCGTGGCCTGTTTTAGGTCACTTTCTAACCTTTGTTGGTGTCACCAATAGGAGGTTTGTCGCCCGTCTTCGCGTTACCGTCGCCGTGGACTCACCAAAACGCTAAACCGGTAAGTTTACTCATTAAAATCTGCTTAGGGAGTTAATGATGCTTAAGGGGTGTTTAGATTAGATTAAGCATGTTTAGGTGGTTAGATTAAATTAGTTAAAGGTTAATTAGATTAAAAGATTTTATTAGTTTAGTAGGTGGATTAATTAGCCTAATCAGGAGATTAGAATAGTGTAATCTTAATTAAGCATTTATTAATTATTTGCATTCATTTTATTATTGAATGATTATTTATGCATTTATTTTTTTTCTGAATTAATTTAATTATTTAATAATTCTGGAAATTATGCCGGGATGGTTGGTCGTTAGAATTTCATGCTAATCACAATGATGCGGTTAGTTTGTACAAATTGATTGTTAAAATATGCAATTGAGTGTTGATTGTGAAGTTTTGGTATTTAACTAAGAAAATACCGGGTGTCGGGTTTTAACATGGAAATTGGCTTTAAGGACTAGTTCGAAGTGTAGGATCTTCAAAGAGTGATTATCAACCTTTCTAGTTCAATTGCATTTGTCAACTTTGGTGAGCATAAGTCAACTTTGGTAAGCATAAATCAGCTTTGATGAGCAATAGTAAGCTTTGGCGAGCATTAATCAACTTTGGTGAGCAATAATAATCAATCACAACTTTGGTGAGGAATAATAATCAATCTCAGCTTTTGTAAGTTATAATATACATATATCAGCTTTGGTGAGCATAATATATATATGTATATATATGTATCAACTTTAGTGAGCAATAGTAATCAACCTCAGCTTGGGTGAACAGTGATCGAATTTAGTTAATTGATTGATTGAATGGATTGACGGTTTGGATTGATTTGCTTGGTTGAGAATTTGAATTGTACTGATGTACAAGAAGGAACTGAGGCAAGGTAAGTCTATTGATTTGTATGGTTAGGCTTCTAGGCGTATTTCCTTCCTAGTCGGAGTTTAGGGGGGTGAACTTGCTGAGACATTGTCTCATCCCGTCATGGACTTAACATTTTTAGGACCGTAGATGGCTACTCCTCCGGAGCGTTTTGGTCAACCTAAGAGCATTACCGAGCAGGTCATTGATATCCCTGTTCCCAAGGGCCAAGGAGCCTAGGTTTATGAACTTGTGAGGACCATCGTTCGGTCGATGCGGGCCTACTTCAGAGGGTACCCCATTGATTCAAAGCGTGGTATCGCAATTGGCTCAATGGACCCAGGGAGGGTCCTCTATAGGATTTTGAAGTCTCTGTGTCGGTGACAGAGGTCCTTTTTGGCGAGGGTACAGCTAACCCTCCTGGTGGTGCAATGGTAGACCTGAGTCTCTTGGATCTCGGAATCTTTTGTTGAGAGATCGAACACTTAGAGGACTTGTAGCCCTTCTACTTTTGTAGACTTGTGAATATAGACTAGTTTTGTAAATGACCTAATCTGCTGTGTATAAAGGTGTGTTGTGGTTTTCAAAATTGTGGCCCTACTTTTCTATCCCAATTAAGTTTTGTCTGAGAATTATTTATTCGCTTCCGCATGTGCAATAAAATGAATGAGTCGGCGACGCGTCCTGGAAAGTCGCAAATATTTTATCGATCATCGAGGGATGTGCGTGTGGTCGAGGTTCGAGGCGTGACATAATGTTTATGGGGAAACCACAGTAATGACAAGTCCAAACAAACCCAATATTACCTCATGTGTCACTAGAAGTGTTACTAGATGAGGATGGTTGGCCTCTACTGAAATCACGGCCACCACCACCACTTTGACAACCATTATGACCTCGACCTCTACCGCGATTTCCTTGGGCTGCCAAGGTTGAGCTATCACCTATAGAAAATGCTTCGTTAGGTGTTTCACATGAGACCCTTAGGACACAAGAAAATGTCTCAGTGAGTGAAGTCACCTTATCTCCCCAAGTATTTGGGAGCGAACTACATTATACTATAATCCTAGTCCTCCCAAATAACTCATAACAACCAATTGCTCTTGTTGCTCCTGCATTTCCCTAATATTAGAGGTAATGGATAGTAGAGAATTAAGCTCCTCATACAACCATTTAAAATCAGCAAAAATATTGGGTAAGTGGCCGATCATTTCTATCAGCCTTATAAAATTTTGGGATACTTCATAAATCCTTGAAAGATTATTTTGTCTAGAATAAATGACATTCAAGTAGTCCCGCAACTCCTTCACTATATTAATATATGTAACCAAAGAAATTTGGCATCCACAGTATCTCAATTTGTATCGGAGGTAGATTTGTTACCTAATAGATGATTCTGTTGCTCTCTCCTAGTCAACACTAACTACACAAATTTCCTCCATTGCTAGAAAATTGGTGATACCTTCTAACTTCTTCTCTATCAAACAATTAGAAGATATAGACACAACCTCAGCTACTACACATTTATTCTTCACCATTATCCAATGTATACCAATATAGCACAAGATTTTATTTTTTTTTTAGTACAATAATCAAATTCAAATCCCACCAACCAAAATTCAATTCAACAAACTACCATGATTTGTTTCAACCAATCCAAATCTCCACAACACTTTAATCAAATTCTTCAATTTCATCTAAACATACGCCAAAATCATATTTATGCCCAAATAGAAACCGTTGGGATAATCGATGCCACTTTAGAGGAGAGTACAGTTGACCCTTTAAACGGTTTGGTGGAGGACCCGACACCCCCGGCGCCTGTGGAGACTGAAGAATCAGCAAATGAGTCAAACTAGCTGGTCATAGGACAGCTTTATTTTGAGGACCGATCTTTTGTAGACTTGTGAATATATACTAGTATTATAAATGACATAGTCTACTATGTATAAATGTGTGTTGTGTTTTTCAAAATTTTGGCCCTGTTTTCTATCCCATCTTTGTGTTGTCTGGGGTTTTATTTATACGTTTCTGCATGTACATTAAAATGAATGAGCCGATGATGCGTCCTGGGACGTTGCAATTTAATCGACCACCAAGGGATGGGCATGCGCTCGAGGATCGGGGCATGACACCGTGGATCTTTGGTAGGTTACTTGTTCACATTGGCAAGTGGTACAATGAGATGGAAAGCATCCTTGTAGGACAATGTTGTCTTGTCTTTGACTAAGATAGAGTATATGGCACTAAAATTTATAGCAAAGGAGGCAATGTGGCTAAGGGATTTGCTCTTGGACCTTTGATTGGAGCAAGAAAAGCATGACTATACACTGCGAAAATCAAGGTGCAATATATCTAGCTTATAATTTGATTTGTCACAAGCCAACAAAACATATCAATATCAAATACCATTTCATCCGAGATATCATAGTAAAGGGTAATGTTGTTGTTAAAAAGATAACAATAGCGAAGAACCCAACAGACATATTGACAAAACCCATTCCTTTAGTGAAGGTCGAGCTTTATTTGAGCATAATTGATGTCCGGAAAGAATTAGCACTTTTCGAGGCTTTGGAAGAGCTAGCATGTTGATGACCACTATGACTTGCTGTAAAAGTCAAGTCAAGGTAGAGAATATTAAATTATGTCTCGAATTTTGGCCATCTTATACAAGACCCGATTGGAATTGGCTGATGTAGATCTGTTTATAAGATGATTGATTTTGAAAGTGTCGAAGTTGGTCAGAATTTTTACCAACTCTATGGGGATATAAATCCCAAAGCATTTCTTCATAAAAGGTGTCTCCACGTGAAATGAATTTAGAGTTGTTTTTGTTTTTGGAATTTGTGACTTATTTTGGACTCTTCAGCTGAAAATTAAGGATAATCAGAGAGGGGATAAGGGAAGCATGTGAGCTTGTATCTTTGTCTCCTTATGCATTGGCAACACAATCATGACTTCACACGCAAAGTCAAGCACTCTGAAAAGAAATTGTGAGTTGAGCTCCCACTCGTTATCTGCACAATGGAGAGGAGCTCAATCTAAAAGAGTCCGTACAGTGGACACTCTCTGATGAGTGCAAAAAGGGGACCTTAACACAAGTTAAGAAAGGGCTTTCTACATGAAATTTGGGCAGAGTCATGCATCCAATATAGGCATTTTAGTCATGAGGTAATATACGGGATTTATTTTATCAAGAAATTACGGGGGCTAAACATTGTGGGTTTGGGTATAATTTAAAGTTAAAAGCACTCAAGTATTTGAGTGATTATACTTGTGCAATTCTCTATTTAATTAGTGGACTATTGGCAGTTGGCTCTCTCACCTTGGACATAGGTTTGACACTCCGATCGAACCACATAAATCCCCCATATCCATTATATTCCCCCATTGTCTTTCTTTGGCGATTTCTTCTCCCTCCTAATATAATAGCAAAGTTTTAATCGGCTTCCACAACCTTATTTTTTCAACAAGTTTGATGCATGAGAAACAAGGGAGCTGGTCTATGTATTATTTATGCTATAGCATCAAGCTTCTTTTGCTTTTGTGCCCATCAATACTACACCTACCATAGATTTCTTTAGTTCAGCAAGCGATGTCAGAATCATAAGGTTCTGTGTCAATAGATGTGCATATAAAGATACCTAATTTTTGGAACATGAAAGTTGATTTGGAGTAAATGTGGTATGGGTGTACCACCTTGGGATTTTTTATGATAGCAAAATTAGTTTGGGTAAGATTTTTTTTAATGATATTAATCATCTCTTTTAGAATCTTTTCAATTATATTGAAAGATTATCTTGAGTTTCCTCCCCAAAAAAAGAAGAGGTTCAAACGAATAGCGATCATGGAAGAGATGAAGATTGGCTGAGTATCATATAAATTAGAACAAGAACAGACCGACGAAGTCAACATTGATACGTGAAATTTGCGGTAAATCGAACCCTTTGATGGCATTGGCCAAAATGGAAATTTCCAAGGCACACCCCTGTATCACTCAGATTTGAATGATAGAACAACTTGCCATAATCTTATGCTTCGCATTTCTCTAGTTAATGCAATCATTCGACTGGAAAATATTGCCTTTAACAACAGCATAAGTTGTCCTAATTTTGGTGGGGATCATTTCATATGGCGAATATACTCCATAGCACTCCTCCATGAGTTTTTGTTTTGATCATAAGAAAATTATATTTATTACTCAAAGGGAAATAGAAGTATATAACCTTTATGAAAACAAAGTCAAATCTAGAAAATAATGAGGATCACCAAAGCACTAGTAAAATTAAGTACAAACTCATTCCATAAAAACGGATTTGTTAAAGAAAATCGAAGCTAATCATTGAATCTTATATATTTATTAGTCATGAGTTGATGCCACATAAATATCCAAAAATCGAAAATACTTCAAAAGGGAGACATTGCTGGCCCCACTATGCAAATGGTCCAAATTTGATTAGAAGAGAATGAGTTAAGTGCTCTCCCATTAAAATCTGAAGCCTGTCGTGTATGACATGAAATATCGTTTTGCATCCCTATGTATTTACTAAGAACTAGTCCTCATCAACCAAAAAATTCCCCATGCCGAGGGGTGCATTGGCAAAAGTGGGATGCACTAAAGATCAGCAAGCATAGTGGCGGTCTGGGTTTTCGTGACTTGATGGTGTTCAATAAAGCTTTGCTGGGTAAATAAGCCTGGAAATTAGTTCATAGTCCATTATCCTTATGGAGTCAACTTTTTAAGGGCCTTTATTTCCCTAATCAATCCTTTTTACGGGTAGAAACTTTCTACTAGTTGGAAGAGATGCTATCCTACCGGATTTGAGATGGTCTCACGGGGTGATGGTAAAAGTATCCGCATTCGCCAACTAAGTTTTGTTTCATAAAAAAAATCGGTAGGGATTACAAGGGACGACTTACCGATGTTTATTCTCCGCAGACTTTCCAGCCAACTCGGCGCTTCAATCCGAGGTGCATAAATTTTTGTTCCATAATATATTAATTGCAAATTAATTTCCGTCACAAAAAATCTCAAACAAATACATCTAAGTCAGATTCTACCCTCCATGTTAAATCTCAAAATGCCAACTAAGGATACTGTGAGACTAAATATATTATGGGATACTGATTTAAACTTATTTATAAGAAGAAAATTAATTTGATATTAATATGTCATGAATACCTATTTAGAATTTTTAATGGCATTAAACCGGTAAAAAACAAAGTGCTGTTCAGAGTTTTGCTCGGTTGAAAACGAGCCATTGAGCTAAGAGGGAAGAGAAGGGATGTTGACGGTTGCAAATTATCTTATAAAAATTCTTTCTTATTTAAGACTAATCGCACATCATCTTCTCTACCAAAAAGACAAAGCTCATCTCAAGCTTCTCAAAATCTCACACTGCAATCTCCATTGTTTGCATACTCACCCACCCTAATCAATATATATAATTTAGATTACATCGTTATTAGTCACTCGATCAAAATATAATTTATGAGTCATCATTTTTATTTCAACTCCAATTTTCATGAGCTATAACGAGATAGAATGCTGCATTTCTGCCAGACGATACTTTTGCAGTACTTTTATGTTATGTTATGGAGATAATCGAAGCAAGAATTTCATGTGCCCTTTAATTAATGTTATAATAGCTCTATACCAAAGAGTGCACCCAAAAAGAACTTTTAACCTCAAGCATCATTAAAAAAATTTCACGGAACCTCATGCACTCTGTTATCTTGATGAGAAAGAATGATAACCGAGTAACGTCAAAGACAGGATAGATTGGAAACTTAAAATGGCCGAAAGAGGTTATAAATCTCATCTCAATTATAAATTTGAACTTTTACCCATCTTTTAAAAATTTGAATCAATTTCCTAGAATAATGTAAATTATACTTTTTCTTCCTTTATGGGAATCTTCTTTACTCTTTTTCCATGCCATTTATTTTTCTATTCATTAGTAGTATCCTAAACAATAACACTCTTAGACTTCGTTTGTTTAAAAGAAAATATAACGTTTTTTGAAAATATTTTTTAGGAAGCTATTTTTCAAGAAAATAACGACATTTTTCGATATTTGATTGACACCTAAAAATATTTATTTTCTACTATTTGGTATCTTATTTAAATTTCTAGGGAAAACTTTCAAAAAAAATCAAAATTTTTAATTATTTTTATTTTGAATTTTTTTTTTCTTTTCTTCTTCCCGGCCAAACAACTGGCCAATGAAGAAAAAAAAAAAAGAAAAAAGAAAAAAAAGAAAAAATAATTTAAAACTCAATTTTTTAAAAGGAAAATATGCTTCGAGAAAAAGAGTGCTTGGTCTAAAGGTGAAAGAAAGAGAATAGAAATGTTTTGTA
The DNA here is from genome assembly GCA_014182575.1 of Eucalyptus decipiens. Lineage (NCBI taxonomy): Eukaryota > Viridiplantae > Streptophyta > Magnoliopsida > Myrtales > Myrtaceae > Eucalyptus > Eucalyptus decipiens. Next base: position 41,715,997 of record CM024611.1, on the reverse strand, counting down.
CTTTCTAAAAAGCGGCAAACATTTTCCCCATTTTTGATGGAGTGCTTTTTTTGGTGGCGGAAAATGTTTTTCTTAACTGGTTTATTTTTCATGAATCGAACGCTGGAAAATTCAAAAATAAAATATTTTCTTGAAGATTGTTTTTTATGAAACAAACGCAGCCTAAACAAAAAGCAAGATTTAGAGCGGAAAAAATCATACTCGAAGTGATGGGTTGGTGAATGCAAAAACTAATCGGGAGAAAGAGAGGCAGGATAGAGTATATGAAAATGAAATGGATGAAAGAGACCCTAGTGGATGATTAAGATGCAAAACCACTACGAAAAAGAGAACAACATCAAATTTTTGGTGGAGAATTATGCAAACCGCTAAAAGTCAAAATGCTCGAAGAGTTCCTTTTTGACCATGGAATGAGGTGCATCTGGATTAGTCAGATTTCCTTTCCGGGCGATTGCAAGGTGCTGTTTGCTTTAAAGAAGATCCTCCACTTTCTTTTCCTCCCTCTCTTTGAAAACACCAAACTGGTTCCATAAATGTAAAGCTGAAACTGGTTTGTTTCTTTTATAAACAAGCAGAAATGCTGTTTAGATAAAATTGACTGTTGATGGTTGATACAGCATGAACCCTCGATTCAAACAATTCTTATATAACTGCAAAAAATTGGACTCACCCTCTTCCTTTCCTCTTCAGATTCTTTTTCATTTATTGAAAAATCCTTTTAAATCATTTCAAAATAGAAAAGATATTTTTTTTTAATGAAAGACTCAACTCTTAATTCCAAATGAATTTCCGAAAATTCTCCTTGATTTTTGATTTCGAGAAACCATTTTGTTTATTGGAGTCAAAATAGGATATGGGTATAAAAATGGAGAATCTTTTCTCTTTTTTCTTTAAAAAAAAAGGTCTTGGAGATTGTGTAATGCTTACTCTATGGTGTATCCAATTGAAAACACGCCGTCAATGTAAAAGGGAGACTGATGGTTGCAGACCATCTTCTCTATCGGAAACACGCAGATCTGTATTTGCATATTCATTCACCCTCTCTTTGCTCTATATAATTTCCTGGTGAAGCCAATTTTCAACTTCCTCTAAAAGTTAGTCTCTAACCTCTCAAAGATGTTAAATGAATAGTTTACAACTAAATCTGCACTTGTTTCAAATTCCATGAGAAGTTGCTCTTAAACCTCCCCAACGAGTTACCTCTACATGAAGTTATATGTGTGCCCTAAATTAGTACAGATAGCCTGTTTCTATCAGATTTGGATGAAGCATGGAGAAGCAAGTTACCTTGAACTTACGAAAAGGAGAGAGTGCGGTGCTTGTTTAGAAGTGACTTAAGTGAGCCAGAAAAGAACTCTTGTGAGTGTGCTGGGTCTGTAAGAGAATGAACGAATCAGATGCATGTGCTGCACAAGTTTGACGTGTAAGATATAAGAGAGCTGGTCTGTGAATACTTTGTTCTCTTGAGAAATAAAATCGAACTCCTTCGCTTTCATGCCTATCAATGCTACACTCAACAAGTAGTATCAGAACTCTCCTGATTCAACAAAGGATATCCAAATCAGACTATTGGGATTGTCTCCATATTATTAAACGTGCATACAAATTACCTGCAACATTCAAATGAAATTATTATTTTCTCAAATGAAGTAGGCATAATGCATACAGGAAAAAAGGAGCCAAGTAAAAGATACTGAAATCAGTGTATACTCTGAGTTGTGACTCATAACTTGTAAGCCATGCTACATAATATGATAACAGTTCATTGGTGCAACCTTTTGGACAACGCAAGATCAACTCAAGTGTCAACTTATTCATGAACGTGCACGTCCATGCATGCATTGCGCAATTTCTTTCTGTGCTTCTTGGATAATTCTTTCCTATATTTGTTACCCAATATATTATATGTGGCCGCCATCTTTCTTTCTTCTTTTTCAACTTTCAAGCTATACAGATGAACTTCCATGGGGGGTCTTGGTATTAGGTCCTGGGCTAGCCTTCCCCGAGATATTGACGCTTGGTCCGAGGTGCACCGGCACTGTATGGACCGTGGGTTGCCGAATAGCGTAAGCAAAAGGCGGGCCCGGTGGATCCTCGGTGACCAAAAAAAAAAAAATGAACTTCCATCATCCGTGCCCGTGATATATATAATACGATTGTCGACCTGGAAATGTGAACCTGAGGGGTTTCTATTCAAGTTGGTGTGCAGAGAACGAAAGAATCAGGACTCTCCCAAATCAGAACTAGAAGGTGGACGAATTATGATAGATAGAAACGTTGGCCCTTCGAGTAAAATAAGGGGAAAAACCAAAGTGGGTTTGGTAATTACTATGTATTATCTAGTGCGTTGTTTGAAAATATTCCATGCTTTTAGTTGATAACATTTACTCGTTGATGATCCTGCCTATTCATGTTGTCAGGCAATAATTTTCTCTGGCCCACTCACGACTATATGAATTTCGAGATAACTTCATCTTTAAATATGAACGAGATCATCTCTCTTGAAATTTATATCATAAATGATGAATACATATTGCCCCGACGAACTTTTTTGCATATAATCGCTTTGTCAATCATTTGACATAGAACTTGCCACTTATGATCTCAATAAATAGATTTTCACCTTCATTATTTAAGGAGTTGTCAAACGAATCATAATTACCAGTCTTCCAAAAAGTGTTACAGCTTAATTAATTAAGGCAATTGACTTTAATTTTCACCTTCGCATATTGAAGCTTTATGACTTGTCTGCATGGCCCAAGATTATTAAATTTTGTCAGAAATATTCGCTAGCATAGTTTATTTCATAAGAGATGTAAAATTTAGATTATTTTGCGTACAAAAAAATTGATTCTTAAACTTTTGAAAATACCATGTATTAAAAGGATGGTTAAGGCATGATATGTTTCATACTATATTATTATTTATTGGTGGAGTGAGTGCATGCAACTTTACTGAGTCGACGTCGAACTCACGAAGCAAGTTCCTCTTTTTCAATTCATATGGCCATCCTTGAGCTCTGCTAATTCAGTTCAACCCACGTTTTCTTTTTCTTTTATTAGAAATGAGTTTTATATTCCAAGAAAGAAAAGGGTTTTGCCAATTATAAATAAACCGTTTACAGGTTCAGATGAGAATTCTCCAAGGGTAAAGTAGGCCTTAATAAATCATCAATTGTGTATGTGATTGAGTGATTAGTGATGTAATCCAGCTATTAACACAATATTTAGCAACAAAAAAAAAAATTCTATTTTGAGTCCCTGATGTGAGAGGGATTAAATGCACGGGTTGGGTTACATTTCTCACATCATCAAGTTTAACATGCAATGTCCTGGCAATTGCGACATGAAAAAGTTCATTAAATTTTAGATAAACCTTTCAAAAAAGTATTACCAAGTTCGAACTTAGTCCATTTCATATTTGAGCAGCCAAAACTTGAGCCTCTCAAATCACACATGTTGACATCTAAGTTTTTACCGGTAAATCAAGCGCAATTTTCATAAAATGGCAAGAAAGATGAAAATAAAATATTAGTAAGAAGGCTAAAAGAAATATATGGTACAAAAATAAAGAAATAGACAAGTATATTAAAAAAAAAAAAAGTAAAAGAGAGAGTCCCGATATGGGCTGTTGGGCCCATCACCTTAGTCTTAGCCCTTGTAAACCGGATTAATTTGATTGAGCCCAGCAGCTCAGGCCCATCAGACTTCAATTTATGATTCAATCTATGGTTTTCAAAGATTCAGGTATTGAGGTCGAGTCTAAGTTCGTGTTAGGCTTCGTACTTCTCTACCCATGATTCCATGAGCAAGCTTTTCCTTATTTCTCTTCCATTTGTTAATGATGTATATGTTTGTAATTCGGACCAAGTGCATGGGCTTTATTCAAACTTGAATTGTTCCAGTTTATATATATGTATATAAACCTGAATCATCCTATTATTGAGAACATATTGAAATGGAAAGCCTCAATGACAAATATGTGAAACTTGTAGGTCTGATTGGTTGCGAGAGAGTTCAGTGCCTCTAATGTGCTTGATGAAATTATTAAGCCAGTAGCGTGTTTGGCTATTGATTGTTTGTTCATATAGCATGTGTGCTTGGCTGTTGTCAATGATTGATATGCATTCATAATACATGTGGTATCGCTGCTTTATTTTGGTTTGTATGTTTCTTATTCAGCCATGAGATTTCCACAGTTCAAGCTTGCTTTGTTTTATTCTCATTTCATTTACACGTTGTGTCTTCGACTCTGGTTCACTTTGTTACTTTGTCTGCTGTATATGGATCAATATAGGAATCGAGATTAAGCAAGAGTCGCATTTTATAACTGAGTGAACCATTGAAACATGTGAATGGAATCGAGATTCTTGTATTCTGGGAATGATTGGGAATAGATAGTAGAGATTAAGCAAGAGTTCGTTTTCTGGAACTGAATGTCTAAGTATTTGTCCCTGGAGGTGTTCAGTGTGAAAGAGAGAAGGAACAATAGAAGTCTGTGAAAGCTTGGACCTGAGTGTGGTTTAATGGAGGTTTGTTCACATAATATGTTCCGGAAATGAAAGAACAAAGAAAAGCTTAGAGTTAGAGGGGAATTAGTGTTCTGGATTTAGGGGATTTCTTTGTTTGAACATAAAAAGAAAAAGAGTAAAAGAAAGGAAAGCGAAAGAAAGAGAAATCTGCAGGGATACTTGTTCCGGAAACAGTGGACCAAAGAAGAAAAGAAAAGACATAAAGAAAGGGGAAATGAAAACCTGATTGTGCGTGTGCGTCATGTGTTTGGGCGCAGGAGAGAAATAAAAATTAAAAAAAAAGGGCAAATTTAAAAATGATAAATGAATATCCGTTTAGGAAATCTAAAGATATAAATTTACAAATTTAAAAATATAAATATATATTTATATATATATATTAATTGAAATAGGCATAGTGCATATGGTGAAAAAAAGAGGCAAGTGAAAGATAGTGAACTCAGCATATGTGCTGTGAGTTGTGACTTGCAAGGCATGCTACATACATCTTAAGACTAATCAAGAAAATACGTAGAGAGTTTGAGAAATAGATCTATAAGGCGTTTTAAATATAAGAGCGAGTCTAAGACAATAAGAATTTATTATTGCTAACATTTTGGACAATGCAAGATCAATACCTCTTATCGATCAAAAAAAAAGAAAGAAAGAAAGATCGATACCTCTTATAATGAACTAAAAAAGACCATCCACATTGTAATAGAGTTGTCATAATTTCTTATTCCTATCTTTCCAAACATGATACAACTAAGCATCAATTCCAAGCAAGTTTCAAAAGAAAAGAGGATAAATACTCCCGTTTCGAGTACTGAAACTGTCCATTATAGTTACATACTTTTAATGGTAGTTTTTAGTGACATTATAAGATATGTTGGATTCAGATTATTATGTATAGATATTACGAAGGATTGGTTATGGATTTTTTGAAAATAATAAACATTTGATGGATGGCTGAGGCACGATGTGTTTCGTGGCACTTAATGACCTAGTCCACCTACAAACTCTTGGTATGTGAATTATTTACTTATAAACAACTAAAAAGGCCTCGCACTTCACACTTTTTCTTTTCCAGAGTTGATTCATTTTATGTCCGGATAGAAGTCAATTTTTACCCCCAAAAACAAGACAATCAAATCATAAGGTCGAATTTAATTACTCGTGAGTGACAATTTTCGACACAACATGCAAACATGGCTTTTTGAACACAAAAAGAAAATTTTAGAAATGATTGAGAGAGGTATTTAATTTACAAAGCATGTGACATTCTGAAATTCGACCCTGTTTTCGATAAAGTGAAATGGGCATTTCGACAACGTGCTTATGGTCCTTTTTCTCGGAGTTGATCACTCACGAGTTAACTAACATATTGGGTAAAGCCGTTAAGGGATATAACAGCGGTAAAATCCCTAAAAGCTACCTAATTAGTTGGATTGGGCTAAAATCATGTCTGATCGATTTTTAACCACGAAGTTGAACTCGATTTCGGGAATCGAATTTTAAGCATGTCATAATTCTTCTTTGGATCTTTGTCTCATCGTCGTCAATCGATTTATTGATGAGTCCGAAATTTCAAGAAAGAAATTATCGAAGGAAAAATCGAAGACCAAAAAAAATTAGAAAGTGAAAGAGAAAAGAAAAATAAGAATAATATAATTTTTGAATTTCTTTTCTCTCTCTCCCTTTTCTCTCTTTTTCTCTCTCTCCTCTCCCCTCCCCCTCGTGCGAAAACCCTCCCCAACCGACTGCCCCCTGCTGTCTTCCACTTTGCTTTCCTTTATTTTATTCTTTTTCTTTTGACTAGTCAAATCTCTCTCTCATCTCTCATCTCTCATCTCTCTCTCTCTCTCTCTCTCGTCACTCTCTTCTTCTTTCTTCTTCGTGCAAACGAACGGAACCAGAAGCTGAAGAAGATCGGAAGCAGCAGCCGCCACCGTCGCCGTCCGTCCCGCCGCCCGCACCGCACGCCCGCGCACGCCGCGCGTCCACCGTTCGCCGCCCGTGCGCCGCCTGCGCCTGCCGTCCCTGCCGTGCGACCCATCTCCTGTTCGGCCTCTGTTCAGCCACCGTGAGCGGCTGAGCAGACCGCCGGAGCCGCCGTCCGGCCTCACCGGAGCTCCGCCCGCTCTCTCGACCTCTTGCCGCCCCCAACTCTCTCTCTTTCTCTCTGTTTTGCAGCTGAACCAGCAAACCCGCGAGTGGGTTTCCAGCCGGTTCGTGGTTGGTTTTGGGCCGTTTCTGGGCCCCGAACCCAAGCCGTGTTTTGGGAGGAATCATTCCTCGTGTCGTCCCCGTCGGATTGATACGTTTTGCACGCGATTCCGGTGAATAATCTCACTAATCTTTGCTTAGTGGGCTAATTACACTTAATGGTTGTTTAGTTTTTAATTAATTAGATTTAGGTACTTAGATTAATATGGATTAGTGTTTATTAGTCAATTGTAATGCGAATTAGATAAATTGAGTGCGCATTTAGCAAGTAGACATGGTCTACTATTTATTGAGAGTAGCCCGAGATTTTTTCCGACCCTAATCGGGCTTCAATTAAGCTTTTCCGGCCTAAGTGGAATTTTTGGTATTTAAATATTAATTTTCGGAATTAAATTAAATAATTATTTATTTTTCGAAAATTCAACTGGGATGGCTCGAGACCGGAATATTATGCTGATGACCGTGGTGAAGTCCGTTTATTTAATCGAGCTTTATTTTGAGCTAAATCGAATTTTTAATATTAATTATTTAATTTTCGAAATTAATTAATTAATTATTTATTTTCCGAAAATTCAATTGAGATGGCTAGTGACCGGAATATTATGCTGATAACCGTGGTGAAGTCCGTTTATTTAATCGGACTTTATTTTGAGCTAAATTGAATTTTTAATATTTATTAATTAATTATTTTTTGGAAATTAAGATTGAGATGGCCGATGACCAAAATCTCGTGCTGATTGTCGTGGCACAGTCCGTTTATTTATTTGAGCTCTACATTGCATGGAATTAAATAAATTGTGATATTTTAGGGATTTACCCTAAATTGATTGAAATTGAATTATTGATTGGTAGGGGTGAGCATGGTCCTGGGTTGGCCGCCACCCCTAACCCTAGGACTAACCGTCTGTGTCGGTCCTCAATTTTAGGACCGGGACTCGACCCTATCAACCCTGGGACCAAGGACCAGACCAACCCAATGAGTTCGGTCCGGTTCCAAGGTCAACCCGAGACCGATCAATAATTTTTTTCGTCTTATTTTTTATACTCCCTAAAAAAGCAAACCTACAAATTCAAATTACACATCCATCGACAATGCGGCATTGTGCAACTAAACTATAAATACCAATACATATTTAGCAAATTTAAGATGACACAATAATAGAAATTTCGTACTTGCTAACCGCTTATCGAGATATGGGACAAGATGGAAAGTTCTTGTAATCATCTATCTTTAATATTCATAACACTATATGCAAAAGCGTTTTCCTGCATTTGATCATGTAGAGTTCACTTAACCAAAAAATGAGCTTCACACCACTTGACTAGCAAATCACGGTAGCAACTGCAGTACTACCCTACTCTTCAAAAACTTCTACCATTGACATAAATTGAAAAGCAAAGTGCAGCTGAAATTCATTAGTAAAATACAATTAAACCATAAAAAGTTCAAAATACTTAATATAAACCATGAATATATAACTTCACATCTTGTTAATTCATTTGAACTTCTAAACATCTGAAAACAAAACAAACGACACATAATTAATACTCAACAAAAGTTTTAAATTGAAATTACTATTAGTGCTATTGATAGAACATTTCATTATAGTATAATATAACAGACATTTTACTTAAGTTTGAATATATAAAATAATTATAAATAATATTATATTATATAATATAATATAATATACAGGGTTGGTCCAGAGTTGGACCGACCCAAAACTCTTAGAACCGAGGACCAACCCGCACAGTGTTGGTCATGGAATTTCAGGACCAAGGACCGACCTAGTCCCCTTGGGAACCGGACTAGGACCAACAGGGTTGGGCCGGTCCAGGGTCGACCCTAGACCGCTGCTCACCCCTATTGATTGGTAGTTGGCCAAGTATGGCTATTTAGCATTTTGAATGCCTTGTTGAGTTGTAAGTGGAGAGAGTGGTAAGAACTAACTGAGAATTCTATTGGCTGAGACCGATCAAGTACGAAGTATAGACAGGCATGGTTCGGTGATTAAGGATATCACTGTGCGAAAACGGCGCATTAAAGAACGCACGTAGTCTGTCTGTGATCTATGATGGGCGTGGTTCGGTGATGAGGAATATCACTGTGCGAAAACGGCGTCTTAAAGAACGCACGTAGACCGCCTGTTATTTACGTCACCTTGGCGGAAGCGCCGCCCGAGAGCATTGATGTGGCTCTGTGACCGATTTCACTATGGGGTGTTATATAGTGTGGAACGAGTGACCTAGGAATGGTCTGACTGACATGTAATCGACTAGTTCGATTGATCAATGATTTGATCCGATTACTGTGATTTGATTAATTGTTCATTCTGATTTATGAAGTGTTTGTATATAACCTTGAATTGCAGGTTGAGACTGAGGCCAAGGTAAGTCCTCTGACTCGTGCTATGCTTAGGCAACCGAGTAGTGTATTGGTTCCCTAATTGAGTCTTAGTGGGGTAGAACTCGCTGAGACATAGTCTCATCCCGGTTTGGAGGAGCTGAGGAGGAGGAATCTGAGAAGGAGAACTCTATACATTAAAATTATTATGAATTGATTTGGTTGGAATTTTGGAGATCGTCCAACAATGCGAGTCAAACACAATAGAAATAAAAGTTCAAAGAAGAAATACATTACGGACTAAAAAAGAAGTTTCATGACACTAATTAGCGGCTTCATTGTTTAACTGACCAAAAGAAGGCTTCAGGAGTCGACGTCTAACAATTTCCTTGCTCTATAAACCTCTTCAATAACCGATTGAAGAACTTCTTCGTAGCTGCAGCAATGCACAATTGAACGACAAATCATTTTAAATTGGAAAGATAAAAATTCAAAGGATATCAAGGATCCTACAACTGTCGTAATTTTTGTACAGCGCTCATTTAATTGTCATAACTTTTTTTTTTCGACCACTTAAGTATCATAACTTCTAATAAACATTCACTTGATACTCATAATTTTCAATCAATCATTTAAGTGAAAATTTTTTAAAATGTTCACTCAAGTTCCAAGAATCCAACGTGGCATGACACTTGTGATAAACATTTTTAGAAAGTTATCATACTCAAGTAATCGGCTTGAAAAATATGGGATTCAAGTAATTGAAAAAAAAAATTATGGTACTCAACTAAGTATTGTAGATAAATTATGACACTCAAGCGAGCGCTGTACAAAAGTTATAACACTTTTGTGGTGTCATTTTCCCTCAAAATTAGAATCTAACTATTGATTTGATTTCTCAAACTACTATAACCTGAAGATCTTTAACTTAGACAACAAAACAAAAGAAAAAATATATATGTGCGGCTTTACCACTATGCAATTTTGTTCTGTTCGACCACAAAGTTCTACAAAGATTACAAACAAGAAGGATCCGCTTCTTATTCTATAGGATTGAGTTTGCTTGAGTGGACAACCATTTGTATGCAAAAGGGTTGCATTGCAGTAACTTTGAAACTCTGTGTTGGGAAAGTTCAATGGAATGACTTATCTACCTCATGATTTAGTGGCGAAATAGCAGAATTACCTGTTATTTTTCAAGACGAAACCGCTCATTGCTGCGACCTCAATTAGAGCCTCTTTCCATGACTTCACTTCGTTGTGGTCAAAGTTTGTCCAGTGCCTTTCTAGGTCGCCTTTATATAAATCAGTTTCGAGTTTAACATCATCAATCTCCACATCGTAGAAAATGGGGAGGATTCTTCTTTACCCTTTGATTCTGATGTGCGTTTTACCATGTGGCCAAGTTTGCGGAGACACCATTGACTAGAAGCGTAATTTCTAGAGAAGACGGGTATGTAGATATTGGAGTTAGCGAGTGCTTGTAGAATCTCTTCCCCAATCCCTTCATTGGACCTGAAGTCATCATTGTCACTATAAACAGGAATTCGATCTTGCCACATCCGTTCATGAAGATAATCAACAATGCTATGATGAGTTTCTGGCCCCTTATAATTCAGGAACACATCAAATATGGGTAATCTGTGGGAAAGCCAAGTCGATCTCGAGATATTCAACAATCGTTCCAGGATAGTGTGGCCACGACTATCCAGCACCCAGCTTTCTAAGCCCTCAATGCCCTCAATGGGTCTTAAATTTGGACAAGCTTCTAGCTCTAGATGTTGTAGCTTGCCCAACTTAGATAAATTGGGCAACTGTCCTATTAAATCACAACTGGAAAGGAGGAGGTACTGCAAAGATTCCAGTTCCGACAAACCTTGAATCTCAACTAGCCTATTCAAGCCCTTCAGTTCCAAGCGCTCTAGACTCCTCAAGAGTGACAGACCAAGTATTTCCTCAAGGGATTCACATCTTGTTATGTTCAGTTCCCTCAAATGTGTTAGACCTGGAGCAACAGGTAGGTGTGATATTGGACATTCAATTACATGCAGAACTGTCAAATTTAATAAGTTGGACAAATGTGGCAGTGGACTAATGCTTTTGAGTTTCAGGGTCAACAATTGAGATGGAAGCTGATAGAACGGTTGCTCCCTCATCAAAGCTGCTTTAAGTTTTGAGTCATAGTCCTGCCTAGTCGAGTGATATCTACTTCTCAAATTGCTGAATCTATGTAATTCCAGATGTTCCAAATCGGTGATGCTTGAGGGGTGGGGGACAAGAGAGAAGTCCATAGCTTGAACCGCAAGGACTTTCAAACTTGGTGGAAGAGCCGACACTTGTTGAAGCTCAATCGAACCCACTTTAAGATTTTCGAGACGGAGACAACTTATCTCTGGAGGCAATCTGGAAACACTGGTAAATGCTAAGTTCAATGACTTCAAATGGAATAGCTTCCCAATTTCCTCCAAATTTTTATCTCTCAAATCCCAGGATTTGTGGGCATATAAACCTTCAAGCATCTCCAGTCCTCCAATAGTACGAGGAATCTCCTTTATCTTCGTCCTACATAAACTCAACACCCTTAGTTTCTTTAAATTTCCAATTGAATTGGGCAATGCAACTATACCCGACGTTGAGACATCCAACTCTACCAACATTTTTAACTCCCCAATTGAGCTTGGAAGTTCCTTTATCCCCACGCACCCACGTAAAGTTAAGTGTGTAAGATTTGCAGCCCTTCCAATTGAGTCTGGGAGTTGGCGGATTTTGGGGTTCTTGTTTAATCTAAAACTCGACAAAGATTTCAAATTGCCAAATCTCTCCGGAAGTTTCAAGGGTTGAAAATTTTGGGGCATGACGATTTGCTTCAAAGATTGTAGAGAACAGACTTCTTCAGGCAACTCCCCAAGAGAACTACACCCTTTGATATTCAAAGTCTCTAGGAGTTGGAGCTTAGAAATGGAGGGGTCAATCGTGATTAAGTTGGAACACCGAGCAAGTATTAATGTCTCCAAGGATGTGAAATTAGTGAAGTCAGGTGTCCTCCTCAACTTTATGCAATCTGTTAAATCTAGAACTTTCAATTTTTTTGTCATCTGCAAAAAAAGAAAATGTCGAATTAAAATAAAAAATAAAACACACCAATCATGCTAGGTTTTTTATGGAAGTAATTATTCTCCTTCGATAATTCAATATACTCCCTCGTTTACTTGCAATGGCGCAACTAGGTGGCTTCTAACACTTCCTTCGGGGAAAACGGAATAATCTTCCATATATGGTAAACATGTATTGTCAATGTAATAGGAAACTACTAAGTCCTTTTTCTATATATATAATTACTGTTTATAACTAAATCTTAGAGGTGAAATAGTAAGTTAGTAGTGAATTCATAAGCTACAAGAGATTTTATAGTGGCTAAACAATTTGTTTGTTTGTAAAATATCACTTGTATACAACTAATGAAGTATAGAAGTAATTAATTTTTTTTTTTTTTTTTGGTGAAGAATATAAATAATTAATTCATACTCTACAAATGGAAAAACTTGCTCATTTGTAAAAATACGAAAGGCTGTTCATAATCTACTATGGAAAGCCCAGTAAATCTATTATTTGTCTAGTCTTTTAATGACTCATAAGCGTTTGTACTTATAAAATCAAAATAAATCTAATAATCTACTACGTTATTATAGTAAAAGGACAGTTTTTTCGTTTATTGTTTACAATCGTTAACCAACACTTCTAGTATAGTATGTCAGCATTTCATAGTCTACCAGCTGAAAAACGCGCTCCCTTGTCAAAGCAAACGACAATCTGTAGTCTACGAGGGTATTTCAGCATGATAACTCAATTAATACGGTTGTATGCTAGTAGAAAATAAAACTCGGTAAAATTGAATTGTTGGCCATAATCTGCTAGCCATTTATCATGGTCAATAGTATTTTGTTTGTAAGTTACAACGGTTAAACAAAACTATTAGCGAAGTACGTAAGAGTTTTCTAATGTGAGCTACATTAGTCGTAATTGTAATTTACCGTTTTATGGGCTTTGTCTAATAAGATAAAAAATAAAAATTATTAATTAGTCTAATATAAGGCTGGCTTATGCAGGCTATGGTATTGGAAATATAGATGCTAGCTCACATGCATATGATCACATACACAATGTGTAGAGTGTGATTCATTTATGGCATGTAAAAGGTTTAACATGTATTGATGAATGGAGTAATATAATTGGTAGGGTATATGATTTTAGTGACAAATTACTCATGTCTTCAAGTCTAAAATTACATGCATATAGTAAATGTGAGATATCAAGTTTATATCCATGGTGTAAGAGAGTTCCAAGAATTTAATTGGGCACACTTGATTGAATTTAAGAAATATTGGCAGTAGGATATCTCCTGTTCTAATGCATAGTTATACTCTAAAATAAGGAAATTGTGTATTGGTTCATGAGGCATGTACAACATATAGGTGAGGAATGACTGATCTAGAGATTCATACATCCAAAGATAGTGAACTCACGATGGTTGAAAAATATTTTCATGGCCATGGTAATATGGACGACACTAGGATACTAGAAGTGCTAAAACTTGCCACAAAGTGACACTTAAGTGTTAAAACTTACAAAAGTGACACTTAAGTGTCAAAATCAAAGCAAAATAGATCAGTTAGGTGCTAACGGTGAGAAAATCGAGTCAAAACACTGACATAACAATTTTTCGGCAAGCTTAGTACAAAACGACATCATTTTGCATGATGATGTGGATAAACAATGCCAAAACAACATCGTTTTGGTGCTGACATGATAAATAATTAAATATAATAATTAATTAAATTAAATTTAAAAAAATTTGATTAATTAAAAAAAAAAAAAAAAAAGAGGGGGAGGAGGAGGAGGGAGGGAGGCACGGCGACCGAGGGCTCAACCCTCGCCTCCACCGCCTCCCCTTCATTGCTAGAAAGGTTGGGGAGGATTGACTGGGGTCGCCGAGCCCTAGCCGAGGGTCGGCGACCCCGCCGATAGGTGGCGAAGGCTTACGTGCCCTTGCCCAGATCTCGCCCAGATCTAGGGCGAGGGTCATAGCCCTCCCAATTGGCTGGGCAAGGGCCTATGTGCCTTCGCCCAAATTTGAGACGAGGGCATGCGGGCCCTGCGCCGATTGGTCGGGGTCCCGGCCCCCAACTAGGGCTCGGCGGCCCCGGTGACCCTCCCCAACCTTTTCGACAATGGCCCTTGCCGCCGTTGCCTCCCTCTTGCTTTCTTTTTTTCTTTTTAATATTAATTTGTTTTAAATTTAATTTAATTAATTTTTATATTAAAATTCGAATTATATCAAAATGACGTCATTTTTGTGTGTTTTTTTGCTAAGTCAGCCTTTTGGCGAGCTATGTAAGCGAGAAAATTAATAAAAAAAAAATTGTCATATAGGATTTTCGACGGGATTCACCAAATGTGGCACTTAAGTGTCCCATTTTTTAAAATAAAATATGGCACTTAAGTATCCCTTTCGTAAATTTTGACACTTAAAGTGTCTTTTTGTGCTAAGTTTTGGCACTTGAGGTGTTCTTTTGCTGTATATGGATAGTATACAATCATATATCATGTATTATATTCAAAGGTGGTTGATATGATGATATATGTAACTCTCAAGATGTGTACTCACGTAATGCTAATAGTATACATTGTTTATCTTTCAGTCACATTCTTTATAAATGATAATTGCATTACAATTAAGGTTTTTACTAGTTGAAATTTTAAGAAATGAAATCACCAATCATTCTGACAATTTGGGTCATAAGAAAAATTCCTTCAAGAAGGATGCTGACTAGTGCTTCTTCTTCTTCGTTTTTTTTTTTTTTTTTTTTGGACTGGAGGAACTGCTGTCAACCGACAGCCGCAACATAAACTCCCAGATGACGCTAACACAGGACCCACCACCACGGCGTCACGCTTAAGAATCCCTAATGACAACGCTGAAGTTTGAACTTCTCCCATTCGTGAGGGGGAGAGAGCCCAAAGCCAACGCTGCCACTGTGGGCGGTGGTATGACTATTGCTTCTTTTGTAAGAAGAAATGTCACATAAAGAAAGACTATAATAAATGTAAAACTTCGCTGTCCAAGCATAAGCCTACATGTAATGATTCTTTGGCATTTGTTTGTGAATCTAAACTATCAAAAGCCCCATCCAGTTCATGGTAGCTAGATAGCGATGCAACCGATCATGTTGCCTTCACCGTACAAGGACTCATAAACCAGAGAAAGCCAAATCAAGACGAATCAAAGCTCATTATAGAAAACAACAATAAAGTCAACATTGAGTTTGTGGAAAATGTCATTTTAATACTAGATTATAGTTTTAATTTGATGTAAAAAAGCACATTTGATGTACCTCCCTTTAGATGAAACTTAGTTTCCGTATCATGTTTGGACATGTGTGACTACTCTTTTGAAATAAGAAACAATATTATTTCTATATTTTTTTAATTCAAATAAAGTTGAGCACTGCAATATGTCCAATGGATTATACTGATTGTCTTTAACTCCCAATGATATACGTCGCTTATATAATTGAAAAAGTTGTTTTGTAAAGACCTCTACCTAAAGAATAATCTTATGTGTTGTGACATAAATAGCTTAGTCATGTCTCTAGGGAAAGAGTAGAAAGTTGATAAAGGCTAACATCCTACCTACTCTTTAAAATGACCTAGAGACTTACATAGACCGTCTTAAGGATAAGATGACTAGAAAAAAAAAAAAAAAAGAAGAAGAAAAACGCAATCTATTATTCTAACATGTTGGAAGTCATTCATACGAATATTAGTGGACAATATACGACAACTTTGTGCAGAAATTTTTATTTCTTCACATTTATTGATAACTATTCCCAATATGGTTATTTGTACTTGATTAAGGAAAAATCTAAATCTCTTGAAAAGTTCAAGATTTTTCGGACTGAAGTCAAGAGATAGTTGGGAAAGTCATAAAGATTATCAAATTTGATCAAGGTAGTGAGTATTTTAGTAGGTATGATAACAATGGACAGCTTAAAGGGCCACTTGCTGAATACAAAGAGGATTCTGGATAGTAGCACAATTTACTGTGCTAAGGAGTCCTTATCAAAATGGTGAGGCTAAGAAGTGTAATCACATTTTTATGGATATGATCAAATGTATGATTAATAAGACCAATTTATCAGGTTTTCTGTGGGGCGATGCTTTCAAAACAAGCCTTTACATTCTAAATTATGTTTCTACCAAAGCTATTACATTGACTCCTTTAGAGTAATGGATTGAATGTAAACCTAACTTGACCATTATCCCACAAAAATGAGGTTATATAATTCAACATTAAATAAGTTGGACTCCAAACGACTTGGTGTTACTACATATCTCACCTAGATTATCCAGAGGAATATTGGTTATATAATCCTAACAAAGGCACGAGAATTGTGGAATCATAGATAACAAAGTTTCTTGAATGTGGCTTAAGAAGGTAGCTACTCATAGACTATTGAGGATAACAATATGGTGAGGACCACTGTGTCTTTTTCTCTAACTTATATAGACAATTATAGAGCCTCTCACACTACATACTAAACAAGTTAAGGTCCAGGATCCTATTATTGAAGCAGCTCCTAATGAAGTTCCTCAAGCCCCTTGAGGCAAAATAAGGTCGTAGTAACTCCACTCAAAAGATCTACTAGGTAGAGATGATTAGCTATATCACTAGACTATACAATCTATCTAGAAGAGCATGACTATCATATCTATGTAGTTGATTCGATGACTTATGCATATGTTGTTTTTTGTCCTTAGTTAGGTTTGTGATTTGATGCAATGAAAGACGAGATGCAGTCCATAAAACATAATGTTGCTTGCTTCTTTGATGGTTGTTAGGATAAGCTGGAGTTGACAACAGGATATATATTTATGCTAGTATGAGGTGTAAGATCATGGAAAAGTGAAAAACAAAAATCTATGTCATCATCTACCATGCAAGTAGAGTTTATAATGTATTTTTTGGCCACTATTCAGGCTATTTGGCTCTGGAACTTCATTGAAGAGTTGACCGATTTGACCTTGTGAATAGCCCAATACAGTTATATTTTGACAATAATTATGCATTGTTATTTATCAACAATAATAAAGGTCTCAAAAGGTCTAAACATATGGTAGTCAAGTTTTTAACCATAAAAGAAATAGTTCAAAATGGTAAGATAGCAGTAGAGCATATTTCCACATATGATATAAATGTAGATTCACTAACTAAAAGCCTTCGCCTCTATATGTTTGAACATGTTATTAACACGAGCTTAGGAGTATCATAAGATTATGTTATTTTGTGAGAGGTGTTTTATTTTTGCTTAAGTAAAGTTTAATATGTGTTTGCTACATTTAGCAACATTTTAATATGTATCAATTTTTTTGCATTCAATAAAGTGTTTATGAATGTATGATTATCATGTTGAATACATATATGTGATGAAAATCTCAAGATATTTTGTAAACCTTCAATAAAGGTTAGGGGCATTCATTTATTAGCCTTAAGGATATATCTTATTATATATAAAGTAAAGTTAACTATAAGAATAAGATATATGCAGGTTTATTGAAACCATAAGGATATTCTCTGGTGGCACATCAAGTTTTGTGACACTTAAAAAGAGAATGTAGACTGTGAAAAGGATGACACATAAGGTATCACTTTATATGAGGTATTATCCATTTACTACATGACCATATTTAATCCATATTAATAAAGTTAAAAATACTCATGACTATGAAAGACTTTGTGTGTACTCATGCAATTACCGCCATGATTTGATTTTTGAAACTTTATGAGTTTGGATTTACTATTAAAAATAACTTCTAGATCAACACAAAGGTGCACATATATTGTACAATTTCAATTAATATAACCCAAGTGGGATAATGTAAGAGTTCTACATTAATGGAGATTGTAATTTACAATTTTATAGGCTTGGTCTAATAAAATAATATATAAATATTCTTAATCAGTCTAATATAAGGGTAGCTTGTGTAGGCCAAGTAAAATCAAGCATGTAATAAGAGGGCTCGTGGCTAAAAACTCGATAGATAGTGCTTATGTCTATCCTCTAACTTTGATGCACAAATAACCTCATAAAAGAAGTTGCTACAAAACGTAACATGTGAGAAGCAATCTCATTAAGCTAATGATATACAAAGGACAAAAAAAAAAAAAAAAAAAACACTTGAGCTCTAGATTGTAACTATTCTGCATCAAGAGCGATGAATTATAAATCATGTGTGCAAATCCACTTACCTCTGTTTTTGCATTCTAGCTTTCTACCCAAGAAAATTTTGAGTTGCTATTTATGCAACTTACAAAGTATCTACACAAATCATAATCTACTAACCAATGAAGGTGACCACTTGTAATATTCAACAACAACTGTTAATCTACTATGAGGTTTGATGATGGTAACATTGTTAGCTTGTTGATTATTTATCAAACAAAAGTTGCCAATCAGTTCTTTTCTATCAACGATATTTCAATTTACCATTTACCATTCAAATTTATAATGTATATATAAGTTTCCGCTTCGGTAATCAATTCATAGAAATATGCTTGCAAATAGCGCTTTAAGTTTAAATCTTCCCATGGTTTAAAAATGTTACACATAGAACTATATTTTGAGTCTATCGTAAAGCATCATGAAAGAAAGTTACGTTGTTACAATATTTTGTCGTGACCACGTTTTAAAAATGTTGTAGTAAAAGAGATGTACAGTACAAGGTTGCACCACAGGAACACTAAAGTTTGCTCCTTAGTTAAAAAGTTCTGGGAGATACCCATGGAATTTGACCATAGCATGTGGGGTTGGAGGTGCATACGCAAAAGGGACAGTAGTGGATCTAATATCATATTAGAAAGTTCAATCCAAAAGTTTGAATTTGTGGATGGAGGGAGACTGCATAAATATAAAAACAATATAAGACCCGTTGTCAAGTAATGTTGGACAATCTTTTAATATTACAGCAAGCCATAAGGCATCTAAAGTCCAAACTCCAAAGTAGGTAAATCTTAAATTCTCAAACCAAGGCCATGATGGAAGCTTGGATAATACTAGAGACAATGACACAAATGGTCCAAGAACTCTAGACTAATGTGCGCTGTGGTCCCTGAACTTTGATTAATGTTTAATCTAATCCTTGAACTGTATGAAAATGTTCAATATAGTCCTTCCATTAATTAAAGATTAGGGACAACATTGAATATTTTCATAAAATTTAGGGACTAAATTGAACATGTATAAAAAGTTTATGGACTATAATGAACAAATTAAAGTTCAAGGACCATATTGCAAATTGGGCTAAAGTTCATGAACCACGTTGAATAAATTAAAAGTTCATAGACCACATCGCACATTGAGCCAAAATTTAGAGACTATTGATGTCATTTACCCATAATCATATGGATTGGGAAGCACAACTAATGATTCTTGCTAGTACGGATTTCACGTAAATCGTATTTATCCGTGGCTCGATTATGAAAGCAGTCTGAAGTGAATGGATGAAATATAAAACAACAGTTATATTCCGCTCCTAATATCATTTACTTAGATGATATATTGATGCCGTGTGCTTCTATCGCTTCCTCTCCGTCTTTTACAAATGAGTTTAGTTGGTTGTAGTGGATTGTAGACGTTAGGCTAGCACAAAATAATTTGGATCAGGGGAGGACGCCATCTATATGTACTGTGCATCAAATGATTCGTAAAGGTGGAAGGTGAAAAGAGCATTTCATACCTGAATTTGGCTCCACCCACCCCAGTCATCTTCGATATTGCTCCTTGAAAGGTCTAGCACAATCAAACTAGCAAAATGAAAACTCTCCGCGTAAAATTCCTTATGCGTAATTTCCCAAGAAAACCATCTTAGCTCCGAAAGAAGATTTTCGAAATTGCCAAAAAAGTCAATGTCTTTCACTCGAAGGAATCTCAGATTTGGTAGAGCAGCTAGTTCTTTGGATGCAATGTCGCGGTTGCGGCCATCGGAAGTTAGACTTAGCGCTTCAACATCTTCACTTCTCTGCATATCAAAGACTCAATTGAGCATGCAACATACAGTTCACAGAGCTACGACGGAGGGGACGCAGAAGTGCTGCCAAACAATATCTATAATGGTTGAGCTCGTCAGATACGCTTTTCAGAACTATTGTACACTCTTTTCCCAACAAGGAGTTGTTCCTCCTCTTCTACATAAATCTTTTTGAGTCTGAAGTTCTTGATAAAGCAAGTTTTCTCTTTACCTGGATAACAATGAAACTGTTCTTTGTATTTCACAATACTTTAAAAGAACTGCTTTCCTGGAACCTAAAAAGTAAAGCCAACTATCAGGCTATCTCTTTTGGCTCTCTCTACAAATTTTGAGACCTTCGACCTGAAGGTTTGATAGAGAGATGTAACCCACGCAAGACAAAAGCAATGTTAAACAACGGTATCTATCGGATGCATACTTCAACTAAAATGCTGCTTTAATTGAGAAATAAAAATTCAAAGAATTTCTTGCACCAAATATTTCCAAACATATGCAGTTTCCATTTACCTTTTTCCCCTCCAGTAGTTTCAAGGCATCCTCACGAATCCACACCCTACAAAACTTGCGAGGATATACTCGAAGAACAATGTACCTTCCAAAGTCTCGAACTTGATCATGCATCCAAAACCTATTATCATCTCTAATTTTAATCAAGGACCTTTGAGAGAGAACCCTCATTGCAATGCTAGGAAAGTATCCCAAATCCTTCCACATGATAATCGGATATGTTTTGTCAGCATTGATGAAAAAGCATGCTATATCAAGAAATACTTCTTGATGCTTATCCTCTAATCGTTCATAACTAATCATTAATGTATCTCGGACATCCTCAAAAGGACCTTCCTTTAACTTCTTCAGCGTCTCATCCCATACTTCTCTTCTATCCAAATGCCCCAAATCTTTGCCCCAGTCAAAAAGATTCGACCCTATCACCACAACGGCCAAAGGAAGCATGCCCACAGTACAAACAATTTCTCTTGAAAGAGCATCATATTCTTCTACAACAAAGTCACTTTTGAATGCATGCTTATAAAACAAATGAAGTGCTAAGTCAAATCTCATCTCATGAACTTCATAACGCAAAATTTCTTTGGGTTGGTTGAGGACCTTTTTACTAGATGAGCCCACTTGAGTCATCAAGATGCTTTCGTCCCTAGTTGTGATAATGATTCTGCTACCAGAACGAAACCAATCAGATTTTGCGGCTAGTTTTTCGAGTTGCTCTTTCTTGTCTAGATCATCAAGAACAATGAGTACTCTCTTATTACTTAATGTTTTTTTAATCATCCTAACCCCACCATCAACATCTTTAATTTGGTTAGCAACCCCATCACCGGCCAAATCCGATAAAAGCTTTTTCTGCAATTCTAAAAGACCACCATGAGGTTGCGATGATGCTCGAACGTCTTCAAGGAAACCACTGCGTTCGAAGTGAATAGAAAGTTTGTTGAACATGACTTTGGCAAGAGTTGTTTTTCCAACACCACCCATGCCATGGATACCTACAAAATGTACACCACCAGAGCCAACATCCAACAATTTCATTATGGCTTCCAATTGAGCAGTATCTTCAACCAAATGTTCAGTCACAATCCGGTGTCTTGTGTTAAGCTTACGGGAAACCTCTTCAACGATTGATTCAATTTGTTCTCGTTGGCTGCAACAAAGCATGAAAATTTTGTTTCAATCGAAGACATGATAGACTACAAGACTCTAGGGAACATGTAGATACATAACTCAGCTATTTCAACTACTCAAACAAACGAAAATCAAGAATTATAACCAGTGGAACTGGAAATTTTCGAATGCAGGTTGGGTTTGACAGTTTTCTGCGGGTTCGAGAAAAGCTTTTCATGCGCACCTCGTTACCTTTTGTAGGTTCTCGAGCACGATCTTAGTCAGGATTCCATTCCATTAACTTCTAGCGTAATGCCCCTTTTATATAAGTTCGAAAATTTGGACAGGCAAAGTTTCTTCCAAAGAAAAAGTGCAGGAAAATTCCCCTCTGCAAGAGCGTTCTTCCACCGCTTCAATCCATCAGGGCCAAGCTTCTTCTTGTGCATGCAGACGCTTTTCCGTAGACATTGGTTTTAAGTTAACATTACCCCTTCCGTATAAATCTTGTAAATATATTTCACTTTTCCCGTATATGTGTTGAATTTCTTCATACTATGCCAATAATTTCTTTTCATTAAGTTATTCATTCTAATATTTCATAATAGGGAAATTTCGTAAGATCTCTTAAATGTCCCCCTTTTTTGCATAGATGTATCGCATGTGCACTTTTTTACTGTTAATTATTCACTCTTTTTAGAAAAAATTCTAATCATCTATTGGTATAATTTTCAATTGTAATACTCCAATTAATTTAACAATCTCACAGGAGTTTATTATTGTACAGAATTTTTTTTTTTTTTTTGGTAAGGTATTGTACAGAATTTTTCAGTACCACTGGAGGCGAAAAATACAGAAAATCGCATGATTTCTACTATACTTATTGTGGTAATACGGTTAAGTAAAATAGTCGATTAAGTGAAAAATATAATTAAGTAAAAAGTTGGTCTTACTTATCTGGTGATATTGGCTTAACCCAACATGAATTAGAAAAATGCCTTGTTTAAGTTGGGTTTGACCCGACTTGTTGTGCTTTTAAAAAAACAAAAAAAATTAGCCATTTGCTATTTTCCATTGTGGGTTCTCAGTTGTTTAGGTCTAGTTTCAATTACTTCTAATGCAAATCTCAAATAAAAATGTCCACATGCTTTATGTTTGGGAATTTCGAGGGACAAACTTTCATTCAATTAAATGTAAATAATATGCGTAACCATAAAAGGTTGAGGAAATTTACCCTTTGCCTTTAAGAACCCACCCCTTTATACGTGCAACCTCAACAAGGGCATTTTCCCACCGCTTCAATTCATCGGAGCTAAACTTCTTCTCGTGGTTGGTCATGGCTTCTCTGTATAACTTGGTTTTGAGCTTGACATCGTCAGGATCCAAGTTGTAGAAGATGGGAAGTATCTCTTTCTTCCCATCTGATTTTGAGGTACATTTTACCATGTGCGCAACCTCACGGAGACACCACGAACTTTTAGCATAACCCTTAGACAAGATAGGTATGTAGATTCGAGAATTGTCTTGTGCTTTCGAAAGCTCTCCGGCAATTACTTTACCAACTTGGAGTTCTTCGTCGTCCAAGAAAACACGAATTCCAGCATCTCTCAAGCCATTGTAGAGGCAATTGGTGAATCCATTACGAGTATCCGGTCCACGAAAACTCAGGAACACGTCGTACTCTTCGCAAGAAGCATCGTCGGTTCTCAAGGTTGACCCCGAGCCCTTCCTTAACGCCTCCTCCTCTTCTCCAGACCCATCATCTGTTCTCGACTTTGAGTCCCTACTTCTCCTTGAGTTCGCGGGACAAAAATTACAGACTTGCAATCTGATCAAGACATAACATAAGGAACGTGAATTGAACATGTAAGGGAGCAAAGTTTTATCTTATTGTGCATTATCTGTCAACAGGAGATCGAAAAGAAGCGACGTTAGAGCACTTACACTCTCGCTACAGCCAAAGCGAGGGTGGTGACTAGAGCCGGACCTCCGTCGGATCCCATCTGTAGGCCGATCCTCTCAGCTGTATTCACCCAAAGAAGAGAAGCGTTCTGTGAAGAGAGCTAAGTGGGAGGGTTCAGCGAAGGAAGATCGACTATAACTTCTCAAGGTGAAGACAAGGAGGCGAACAGAAACAGAGAGTCAACAAAAAGAGGACAAGGGCAGAGTCCTCCTGGGGGATGATAAATTACAGCTCAACATCACCAGGTCATGTGCGACGCACGTGGTCCAACACTACTAGAAGTAAACAGCAGATGGTTGAAGATTAAAAAATGGAAAATTCCCGCAAACAAATAAAACAAGAAAACGGGAAGGAGGAAAATTGAAATTTCGAAAGATATTTAACAGAATTATTGCACGTTTTGACGGGGTTAGAGGGTAGCCAAAAAAAGGGGGTTAGAGGGTTCCACACCAAAACTAGATTTTTTTCCTATGGAACCTATGCCATGATGCATTACCTATGCCCGCTGTGTAAATCAAGTCCAGAAACCCCCGAAAGCAAATTCCTCTTGTGCCCCTGGACGAAAGAAATTTGGGTAAACTCCACATTACAGACCCGATTTCAAGTCACGGCCTCTCAAGCATAGGTCAGTGGCTCTTGAATTTCATCCAAAACCGGATCCGCAAGGAGTAGTAACAGCGGCCCTAGCCTCATGCATTTTGTGAGAGATGGAGTACAAAGACCAAGAAAAGCCGCAACAAATCGGAGCAAATTTACCTCCGAATTGAGTACCTCCCGCCGTGCGGATCTCTGAAACTCAACGTCGACGGCACCTTTCTTGAGAATCGAACTCCAGCGCCGTTGCTGGTGTATGCGGGGACTCAACAGGTAAGCTGATCGGGGGTTTTGCATGGGAGGTGAAGACACGGGAGGTGAAGACACGGTCAGCCTTTCAAGCTGAAAACCTGCTGCAAGGTCTTCGGTATGCCTTGTCGCAACCTGATAAAAAGTGGGTCGTTGAATCTGACGACCTGTCCTTGGTTCAGCAAGGACTTGACGTTGAGCAACCCACGTGGGAGGGAAGACAACTGCTCCAAGAATGCAGCAGTCTATTGACTTTTTTGCCCAACCTTAATGTTGCTGATTAGGCCGTAAAAGCTAAGCTCCACAACACTTCCTTTAAATTGGGCCTCATTTCACACGCTCCCTCTTTCGGACTTGTTATGTTCTGAAGCTCGTTTTATGTATCCATCTGCGTTTCCTTTTTGAAATGAAATGATTTTTTACCAACCCAAAAAAAGGGGGTTAGAGGAGCATTGGCTAGATTTTTCTCGAATTTAAAAGTACGTCTTCTTTTCTGCCTATAAGTAGATAGTAAAATGGTACAGTTTTTTCTTCTTCCGACATGGTAAGGCTTTCCACCGTGACTTGACCAGAAAGAATTACAAGAGATTGAAGATGGAGAAAAGGCGTAAGTAATGTGGTTGGACAATAAACGGTGCTTTTTCAGTCAAACAGTTGGTATCTCCAGATTGACTTTTGTTTTTTGGCGGTGCTATTTCCAATTCTTATATCACTAAATCCACTCAATTTTCATCAAAAAGACAAAATTACCCTTCATCATTCAATTGCAAGTTTGATTTGTGATCTCAAATTTAGTTACTTTCTTCTTTTCTTAATTTTTCTATATGATCTATTTACCATAATCAATAATTTCATATGTCTAGTTCTTGTTTATTGTGGACATTCCATGTATGTTAGAGGTGCCAAGTTTTTTTTCATTGTTAGAATTACATCCATAATTTGTTTTGTCAAAAAGAGAAATTTCCAAAAATCTAGTTCTTTCTATGTTGTTGGTCATATTCACGGATAAATCGTTAAGTGGATGAAATTTAATTAAATCAATTTTTTTTTTTGGAAATGCCAATAATATATTGTTATTTTGGATTGACAAAAATTAATATAATTTTTTAATTGCTTACCAAAAATAAAAATAAAAATCAAGACACCTCATTATGCATAATGTTTGTAGTGTTACATGCTATGTATAAAAGTACCTCAACCGTATAATAAGGAAAAAATATAAATTCTTTAATGAAGTATATAAAGAGACTTAATGTATATGGTTGACTAATGAAATTAATACAAAGTTCACTGGAAAACTGAGCTTTTGAATTAAGAGAGACAAAAAATAGATAAGTTGTTATAAGATTGATGATGAAAAAGAGATTCTTTTAGTTTTATACTATATCAAAAGAGTCTTTTTTCCTTGCTACTAGCAAAATTATTTTAATTGGAATATGTAAAATATTATAATAATATCTGAGAATGCATTTTTATTTAATAAGCTATAAGCCAAAACATATGAAATGCTTAATTATTATAACTATCATAAATAGAAAAAAAAAGAGGTGTTGGAGCATCATTTTGAATTGCAATTAAAAAATTAAGGGTAATTTTGTCTCCTTAGTGTTCATGAGGGTGGACGTAGTCATTTAGGGTGTAGAATAGCATCGTCCTTTTTTTTTTGTGATGCATACTTTGATTTTTATTCTATTTTTTTCAATTCTTGGGATCTAAAAATTTCACGTTATACAGATATTGACATGATTTTAATATAATCTTTTATCACATTTCAAGATTTACAAAGATACTTCAGTTTTTGGCAAGAAAGTGAAGAGGTTGAATTTTGCTTTTCTAGGCCACCATAAAGACGTTCGAGCGAGATTTTCACTTTTCAGCGAGAGAGAGAGGGAGAGAGAGAGACAGAGACAGAGACAGAGAGAGGTCACACCCTTTCCCTTTTTATCAACTCAAAATTGTGAATAAAACATTCCTCATCATGAAATTATTAAAAGTGTCATAATGAACTAGATAATTGCATTTATATTATTAATGAATCAAAGAGGCGCCACCTAACCACCATCACATTTTCCCTTACCTAAAATATATAAGACAGTGAAACAAATCTCGAGATTAAATTCGGTAGTAAAATATGCAAACCACTAAAGTCGAAGCTCTGGCGACCGGTCGGCTGGTGGTCAGAGCATTCAAGTCTAAAAGAACTTGCAAATTGATCTATACAGGAACCGTTGGCATCTCTAGACAGTTTGTTATCAACCGTTGGATCCATGTTAGTTCACCTTTCAGCTCTGGAAGGAGGACAGACAGAAACATAAAAACAAATGGGAATGAAACCAAAGCAGGCTAGACAAAGCTCTCTTTCCAAGCTAGTGATCATCCGGGGTAGGTGCGAGGTTCGGCGTGGAAGACAAACTCAAGTTTGGATGAACCGTCATATTTTTTTATCACATGATGCAATTAGCAATGATTAGTATTTAATGAAGGGCTCCTAGTCAGGGCCATACGCGCTGCATGTTCCTCCTCAAAGCATCTTCAGGTGTCCGAAAGCATCACCTAACTTTCTCATCACTGATGAGGAGTCCATCCTAGTTTCCTTTTGACTTCTCTAAATTTCCAATCAAATTAGGTAGGTCCCCTATCTTTAATCATTGCAAGATATATGCAATCAAAATTAATATAACCTAATTCTTACATTAAGTACAAGATATATAGGTTTTTAGCAAGGTTATTGCTTCTTTGTTTATGCCAACAAATATTTCTAGTCATTTACGCCAAAGCAATTTTCTTATTGCTACTTTTTACAAAAACTTTCTAATATAAATGCATTTCTTCCTTGTTCTCATAAAAGTTGTCTATTAAGAATAGTACTTTCTTGATTTGCAATTAAAGCCGACTATGACTGAATCATGTTATGGGGAATCGGTTCCTACCTTGAAATTGGGGACTGGAGTAGACAAGTTAATTCCCACCCTTTGGAAATAAGTGTAACATAGGGAAGATTTTAAATTTTAACTTGAAAGTACGTGAATCATAATACAAAATTAGTAATGTAGGTAATCGTTGATAGAATATAGATGAAATAACCAATTGAAAATGTTTTAGGGAAAAGATAATTATTATTTAATAACCAATTCAAAATCTCACATTGCAATCCATAGCTGCATTGTCACTCATCTCTCTCTGCTCTATATAACGTCCCGGTGAAGTCAATTTTTGACTTCCCCAAGAAGTTGGTCTCTAACCTCTCAAAGAAGTTAAGTGAATAGTTTACAACTACATCTACACTTGTTTCAAACTCCACAAGAAGTGCTCTTGAACCTCCCAACAAAGTTACCTCTACATGAAGTTATATGGCCCCAAACTAGTATAGATATAGTCTGTTTCTATTAGATTTCAACGAAGCACAAAGAAGCAAGTTACCTTAGACTTGCAAAAACAAGAGAGTGCGATACTTGTGTTGATGTGACCTGAGTGAGCGGGAGAAGAGCTCTTATGAGTGTGCCGTGTGTATAATAAGAATGAGTGAATTAGATGTGTGCATGGCGCGAGTTTGAAATGCGAGGAATAAGAGAGCTAGTCTGTGAGTACTTTGTTTTCATGAGAAATAAAGTCAAACTTTCTCGTTTTTGTGCTCATCAGTCAATGCTACAATAAGCGAGGCTCACCCCGCCGCCCCGGCGAGGCTCACCCCACCGGCCACCGGCGAAGGCAAGTCTCGCTCGGCGACGGCGAGGCCACCGTCACCTAGCCAAGGCAAGGCTCGGCCTCGCCCGGCCATGGTGAGGGCGAGCCTCACCGGATCCGGTTACGGCCTCGCTAGTGGCTAGCGAGGCCACCGTCGCCGAGATCCGGCGAGGCTCGCCCTCGCCATGGGCGGGCGAGGCCAAGCCTCGCCTTGGCTTGGCAACGGCGGCCTCACCGTCGCCGGGCAAGCCTCACCCGGCCGACGACGAGGCCACCATCGCCAAATCGGCGAGGCTCGACCTCGCCATGGCCGGGCGAGGCCGAGCCTCGCCTTGGGCCGGGCGACGGTGGCCTCGCCGTCGTTGGGCGAGGCTCGCCTTCACCAGTGGCCGGCGAGGACGAGCCTCGCTGGCCCTCGCCTCTGGCTGGCGCCGACCAGCCGGAAGAAGAAGAAGGTAAAAAAAAAAAAAAATCAAAAAATTCGAAAAAATTTAAAAAATTACTAAAAATTGTTCGACGGCCAGTTGTCTTCGACCGATGTCCACGTCAACGTCGATCGGCCAATTTTGGCCAGAAGGACTAAATTGGCACAATTATAAAAGGTTTAGGACTAAATTGGCCAAAAAAAAAAAGTTTATGACTGAATTGGCACAATTGCAATAGGTTTAGGACTTTTTTGGTAATTCTCCCAAGAAGTATTATCAGAACTTGTACAACTCAACTAGTAATATCAAAATCAGACATTTGAAACTCTCTCCATATTGTTAGACGTGCATATAAATCTACCTACAACATTCAATATCAATTTAGGAAATCTACAGGAACAATTATTTTGTCAAATGAAGTAAGCATAGTGCATACAGGGAAAAACAAGCGAAGAGAATGATGACAAAATTAGTATATTCTCTATGAGCAGTAACTCGTAACTTGTAAGCCATGCTACACAATATGATAACAATTCATTAGTGTGAACATTTTGAAAGGCAAGATCAACTTGACAGTGAACAAGTTTAGGAACTTTTTGTCAATGCAGGGATCACCATTACTTATTTGTCTATGCTTTTTGGAATATTTTGCATTTATGTTATCGCGACTGCCATTTTTCATTTTACTTCTTCAACTTTCATGCTATACAAATTAACTTTTATGATTCGTGCACGTAGCATGGTCCGATGAAAGATTCGATCTAAAATTGGAGCACAACTACGACAGGAGGAAAGAAAGCTTGCAGGAGATCAGCCAAAGACTATGAGAAATACATTATTACGGAGGAAAATACTCATGGGTTTTCCGATTGATTATTAACTTAAAACATGAACATCAGGGGCTTGTCGAGCGCGTAAAAGTAGATAATATAATTAGAACTGCGATTGTTGACCAGAAAATGTAAACACGTCAACAGGTCCAAATCGAAAAAACAGGATCTGGACTCCTCAAAATCAGATCTAGATGGTGGACCAAAAAGAGGAAAAAACAAAAGTGGGTTTGGAAAATACTATGAATTATTTAACGTTTTTGTATGGGAATCTTTCCGTACATTTAGTTGAGAACAGCCAAGCACGGATGGTCATGACTATCAATGTCTATAATAATGTTCTCTTAGGGCCCCATTTGCAATCATGGTATATTAATTTTGTGATAATTTTGTTTTTGAAAATGAATGAGATAATCTCTCTTGAAAAGACATCATGAATGACAAAATAGAAATTGCCCCGGACATATACTATCATTATTTTGCATACGATTGCTTGGTCAATCGTACGATGTAGACCTCATCACCTTTTGATCTCAATAATAGATTTTCACTGGGAAATTCCAAACAAGGGGTTAAAATGCTCTCCACTTTCTCAAATAAAGGCTTGAACTTGACATTATTTCAAATAAAAATCTCAAATGCCATTATTTTTCCAAGTAAAAGCCTTTTTTTTTTTTTTTTAGTCCTACTCTATTCTTACTCTACACTCACTTTGTGCCGCCTTCTGGGCGTGGGAGCCGCAACCCACAACTTACGCATCCCTACCCCCATCCCCCGAGAGGTGAGGATTTGAACCCCACCACCTCCCCTTCCATGTTGAAGTATATGTTATTTCAAATAGAGACTTAAAATACCATATCAGTCCCAAAAAGATCATGAACTCACTGGCTGTGAAGGGCAATTTTGTCTTTTAAAAATTTAATTTTTTTTCCTTTTTTTCTTTTTTCTGTTTTTTCTTTTTCATAAAAAAACTTTTAAAAAAAAAAAAAAAGGAAAACACAAGGGGGAGGGAGTGGCCACTATCCCCATCGCTAGTAGGGCAGCGGCAAAGGCTGACGAGGTCATCGACATTGACACCTAGGTGAGGGCTAGTGACCCTCGTCAACGGAGATGAGGGCCAGCAAGCCCTCACCATAAGCTAGAGAGGTGGCAAGGGTCACCCACCCTCACCTAGCACCCCTATACTTGGGCAAGGTCTAGAGGCGTTAGACAAGGTAGACAAGGATTGCCGAGCTTGTGTGAGGACTAGTGACCCTCACCCAAATCTAGGAGAGGGTTGCTGCCCTCTCCCGCTTCTAGCGTGGGCCTGCTGGCCTTCAACTCTAGTCAACAAGGGTTGTCGACCCTCACCTAGGCTCTGGCAACCTTGCCAACCTTAGCCACTGCACCCCACCGGCAATGGGGCGATAGTTAGTGTTTTCCATTTTTTTTATTTTTAATCTAATTTAATTTTAATTTAACTTGAATTTGGATAAAAATATCTTTGATCGGCCAAAATATTTTGCCAGCCAGCGAGGCTAAGCCCCTATTTGAAATAGCCATAAATATTTCAAGCTCTTGTCTGTGGCAATATCCACTTCATGTCTTATTTGAAAAAATAAGAGCATTTCGGACCCTGATTTGGAGTTCTCCCGATTTTCAACCTTGATTATCCTAATGAGTTGTTGGCAAATGAATCATAATTACTACAGTTTTTAAGTATTATGGCTAGCATAGTTTATTGTGGGTGATTATTGACAAGAGACATTAGATTCCATTTATTGCTTGTAGATTGTACAAAGAAATTAGTTCTTGAACTGTTGAAAATACTATATTATTAGAGGGATGATTGAGGCATTTTATGTTTCATGGTGCTTAATGACTTGGTCCATCCATAATATTTTTTAGGTATATAAATTCTTACTTTTATAATCATATAAAAAGACTTCGCAGTCCACGCTATTTCTTGTGCATGAAACTCATCAGGTGATTGGATATCACCAAGACGTCGTTAGAATGTCATTATCCTAGATATTTTTATTAGAACCGAAGTTTTGTCCGTGAGACGAGACCACGAAACCAATGTCCATCGCCCAGCCGTATGAACACATGAATTTCCTTCCTCCTCAGCTTGTCTTAATCAAAAGTTGACTTGACTTGGCTTTTTCACGGTCCTTCGTTATCAGTCACCAACGCACTATGGTCGGGGAAGTGAGTTTACACGGGTCTTTACTGAGTCAAGGTCGAAGTCACGAAGCAAGTTCCTCTTCTTTTTTTCCTCATTCGACCATTCTTGGGCTCTGCTAATTTAGTTCAACCCATGTTTCCTTTTTATTTTATAAGAAATAAGTTTTATTTTCCAGGAAAGCAAAGGGTTTGGTCAATTAAAATAAACCGTTTTCAGTTTTAACTGAGATCTCCGAGAGCAAAGCAGCCCTTAATAAATCACTAATCGTGCATGTATTCGAGTGATTAGTGAGCAAAGCAGGCCTTAATAAACCGTTTTCAGGTTTTATTTGATGTGGGAGGGGATTAGATGGATGGGTTGGGCTACACATTTCACATTATCAAGTGTAACATGCAATGTCCTGACAACCGGGACATATAAAAGATCAATAAAGTTTAGAGAAGCCTATCAAATAAAGTATTTACCAAGTTTGAGTTTAGTCCATTTTATACTTTAGTGGCCTAAACTTGAGCCTCTCAAATCACATGTGTTGACATTTAAATTTTTGCCAACAAATCGAATGTCCATTTTTGTAAAACAGTAAGAAAAACAAAGATAAAACAATTTAAAGAAGACTAAAAAAATATATGCTACAATAGATAATGAAATAGACAAGTACATAAAAAATAAATAAAAGAGAGCCCGATTTGGACTAGTTCGGCCCATCACCTAAGTCCTTGCCCTTGCAATCCGGTTTCATTTAATTGAGCCCAGCAGCTCAGGCGCATCGGACTTCTTCACTCATCCTGTTTGATTTTTTTTTTTTCCCACACGGTTTAACTCAATTAAAAAATCGAAGTTTTCGTTGGTCTCACATGCATCGCGAGCTCACAACTTCAATCTATGATTCAATAGATCAGATAGCATTTTGTGTTATACAAATATGGTCTGTAGTGATTCAGGTGTATTGACGTTGAGTTTGAGTTCGTATTCGGTTTCTTTCTTCGTTGCGTGTGACTCCATGGGCACGCTTCATGTTGTTTCTCTTCCATTTGTTAATGATTTTGGGCCAAGCGCATGAGATTGTTCAAACATGAATTGTTACAGTTTTCTAATATATAAAACTTGCAATCGCCCTATTATTGAGAACAAATTAAAATCAAACTATTGATATTTCATAATTGATTACATTAGTTGTAAGATTCGTGATTTTTCTTCAATTAAGTCTATCAAATAAATTCTTAAGTCAGCAGCGTGCTTGGCTATTGATTTTGCTCATAGCATGTGTGCTTAGTCATTGTTAAGGATTAATATGTGTTCATAATTCACATGGTATCACTACTTTGGATTGTTTCCTATTTAGCCATGGGATTTCCATGGATCAAGCTTGCTTTGTTTAGTCTCATTCCATCTACGCATTGTGTCTTCCTACTATACATGGATCAATATATGATGCAAGTAAATTTGCCATGAGATGCATGTAGAAAATTATTCACATAAATAATTTATTAATCAAGAAGAATCGGATTCATATATGACTGTAAAACACCGAGATCAATAAACATAGTGGAAAATTAAAATATACATGTTTGAGACATTGCTTCACTTAAAGAAAAATAGATCAATCTGATAATCAAAGATCTATTGGAATGCTAGATCTTATTCTTTATAACATATTTCAGTATAGCAGCTTTAAATGAGATTAAAGCAATGATAGGTATAACATACCATTTTATAGGCTAGAAATGGGACTTAGCAAACTCTAATAAATAGCGTGTCAACTAAGCCATTTCCATTATAGGCTTTAGTTAAACACAACTAGGCTCGTTATTAATAAATGTCAATACCAAATTCAATAAGATCACTCTAGGGTTTAATAAATATTAGAATATCCATTACCCCGATTATTTAAAATAAAAAATAATTAATTAATGTAAGCCCATATTATAAAAAATTTCAAACATTCTCACATGTGGGCTACATTAATTAACTTATTTTTATTTTGAAAAAGGTTTTATATTGAAAATGATACTATCGGGTTAATAACTAAAAATTTTGTTTTATGTAGCCACAACTTTCAAAAATAATATTCCAATAACGGTATCTTAAAACCAATCCAATCCTATATAACCTCAGTATAGGACTATGAGGATCAATGTGTCCAAGAAAATACACATGACTTTCCATAATTACATATAATAAGCATTATATTTTCATGGATTATTGGTCTAGTAGTGTAGTAAGAAATAGTGACAACATGTGATTAACATATACATTATTTCTTATCAGTCTTTAATGCAATTTCTCAACGACATGAAACTGCATTAACGTAATTTCTAAACATCATGAAATTGCACGACTATATCATGATTCAACATAAGATCTCATAATCAGTAACATCCAGTCATCTTTAAATTAAAGTTTGTTTAAAAATACTGTTTTATACTTTTATTTATTAGTCAACAGGAGAAAGAATAACAATGGAATCATTGATAACGATCATTGAAAATAAATACTTCAGTTTGTATACAACTATAATATCTAGAAATATAAATTATATGGTTCACACTAACAAAAGAAAATAAATCAAAAGAATCTAAATTCTTCACATGTTCTTTACACAAAATGGGTTATAAGCCTTTTGTTAGAGGATCAACCAACATGAACTCAATTCTAATATTCTCAATCATAATATCTCCATTTTTGACCAAGTCTTTAACAGTATAATATTTGATCAAGTTAATATTTCAACCGTGGCATGGCAAAAGTAATTATTTATTACACATAATGCAATAAGATCAATTATGGGTAATAAGCAATTCAAAATAATTAGTACATTATAAACTCCCATTTGGGCAGAGTGTACAATGCACCATTATTTTCCACAGAATGAAGTTTATAAAACAACAACAAGGAGAATTACATATAATTGTCAAGAATCTATCCATTTTGGGCAAACAAATCATTTAAATTATACATCTCCAAAATATTAATATAGAGGGGAATTGCATATAATTTTCAAAACATTTATCTCCTTTGGGTAGATAAATATTTTTCAATTATACATCCCCATATTTTAAATATGAAAATTAATCTTCATGCTATTTTCCAAATTAATATACACAATAACCTCTTTTAGACGAGTAATTATATATACTAATTTTTATTAATAGGGAACTCCAAAAAATTATGCCCAAAATTCATCAAACAATATGAAATACTTTACAACATGTGCTTCTCAAGATCATATTGCACTTATCAAATAACAATTTTTGCCACAATTTTTTTAAAAATTATTATTTATTATTATTTTAATATTTTGGACTCCCACGGGCCCAGGACCCGCGAGTAGCCCAAATCGGACCGCGGGCCAGACCTGAGAGGTCCAAAATGCTGGCCCAGACCCACAGGAACCCATGCTTCTTTTAATTAATTTGGCCCACGAATTTGGGCTATAGGCCCACACGAATAAGACTAAATAAAATGGGCTTATGCCCATTATATATGAGCCCAGAATCATGATACAATGGCCTAGCGTTGTTGCCCTGCCCTTTCCGCCTCCATCCTTCATCCCAGGCTTGCAACACAGGAGATCCCTGACTCGAGGCGAGGCGGATGGTTGCAGGAAAGTGGGGTCGCACGTGCTCGTCTCAAACCCTAAACCACCCTTTTTCAGGATCAATCGAAGAGGGTCGGTCGCGGAGACTCACCCGAGAAAGAAGACGCTTCCTCCTCTTATTTTCTCTCTCTTTCTCTCACCTTTTCATGCTATGTGTTGTCAGACCAGAAAAGAGAGGACACCCACGATTTCTCTCTCACCCATTAAGTTGATTTTTCTTGAAATTTATTCATGGGTTTTGCTTCTAACATCAATATAATTAACTAGATTGAATTAAATGAAGAACAAACCAATAATTCAACCATATTCAAGCTTCAAGAAATTCGGATCTAGCACTTCCATGGCCGAAATTCAATTTTTTTAAAAAAAAAAAAATTTAAGCCCTAAAAACTTACCTTAATGTAACAAAAGGATGCATATCCAGATCGTTTTTGAAACATCCGACAATCTTCCTAGGACGACATGACCATGATCCAACTTCCAGCTTTCTAAGCCCTCAACTCCCTTAATTGCTCTTAAATTATGACAACCTTCTAGCTCAACATGTTGTAGCTTAGCTCAGGGTTCTCTCTAGGTAGGCCTGTGCTGCTAACCTCTTCTCAAATGCTAGCCAAGCTCTCAGGACGATACTTGAATCGTGGGGTTATCCTCTCCCGGTCCTGTCGGGTGACCCAGATCATTTTTGCTAGCGAGAAAGCTTTTCGGGCCGGTTCATGGTTGCAATGGCGTGGAACTCCATTAGGAAGAAGAGATCACGGGTCCATTGGCACTCCTTTGTGTGGGACAACGCCATAGTGCCTCGCTATCAGCTTAATTTTTGGCTCATTGCCAAGCGTAGACTTCCAACCTAGGCTCTCCTTCTGTCCTATGGTAGAATTGGAAGTGTTGCTTGTGTGTTTTGTAAGAGTATGCCCGACTTTGTTGATCACCTGTTTTTTGATTGATGTGTCACGACTGGCGTTGCTTTCTTTTGGGCTTCCAGATGCAATTTGCCTTAGCGTAACAAAACTTGGAGGAAGAGCCTCCATTGGGCCACTACCTATTTGATGGATAAAGATTTCTACAAGTGCATTGCCCATTTTTTCTTTGGTGCGCTTTGTCATATCATTTGGAAAAATAAGAATAACATCATCTTTAGAGACCAACCCCTGACGGTTCTGGCCATGAAAAACTACCTCTTCAAAGTGGTCCGAGACAAGACTATCACCTTCAGAAACGTTGAAGATAATTTCAGAAACAGAAGGTTGCAAAGAAGTTGGGGTCTAGACCCGATTATTTTCACTAGGGACCTGTAGGTAGTTCGTTCCGACGGTGACCTCTTCCTCGCCTGTGGCGTCTTTTGTAGCCGGTTGACCATGCCTGCTTCTTTTTGGCTAGGTGTTGTAGTGTTTGTGTCGCGTTTTGCGGCTTTTTCATCTCGTCACCCTTCCACTCCTTTTGTTTATGCATTTGGAGTGTAATTTTCTGGTAATGAGATTTTTTGTATATTTGGCATTTCCTCAATATATCTCTTACCTTTACCAAAAAAACAAAAAAAAAATGTTGTAGCTCATTTAACTTTGATAAGTTGGGCAATCCTCTTACAGAACCACAACTGGAAAGATGGAGGTACTGCAAAGATTCCAGTTCCGACAAACCTTGAATCCCAACTAGCCTAGACGAACTGTTCAAAACCAGGCGCTGTAGCCTCTTTAAGAGTGATAGGCCAGGTATTTCCATGAAGAATTCACATCTACTTATTTTCAGTTCCGTCAAATGTATTGGGCCTTGAGAGACGGGTAAGCATAAGATTTTACATGCAACGACATGCAGAACTGACAAACTTTCTAAGTTGGACAAATGTGGCAATGAACTAATGCCTTTGAGTTTCAAGGCTGACAAACGAGATGGAAGCCGAAGGATCAATTGCTCTTTCATCCAATCTGCTTCTAATTTTTGCAGATCGTAGCTCCTTCCTGAGTGAGGCAAAGCGGTGGTCAATCTGTATAATTTGAGATAATCTAAATTGATGAGGTTTGAGAGGTCATGGAAAAAAGATAAGTCACTTGTTTGAACTTCAAGCCATGTCAAACTTGATGGAAGAGATGTCACTGGTACAAGCTTAGTCGAACCACGCAATTGAAGTTTCTGGAGATGAGAGAGACAACTTATAACCTTAGGCAATGCACGAACACCAGTATCCGATAAATCCAATATCCTCAAATGGGATAGCTGCCCAATTTCCTCCAAATTAGCATCTGTCAGATTCCAGCATCCCTTGGCATGAATCTCTTCAAGCATCTCCACTCCTCCGATAGTATCAGGAAACATATCTATCTCCGTATAATCTATCCTCATTACCCTTAGTTTCTTTAGCTTTCCAATAGACTTGGGTAGCATTTTCATTCCTAACTTCGATACATCCAACTCAACCAACATTTGTAACTCCCAAATGAAGCATGGAAGCTCCTCTATTCCCACACATCCACGGAAAGATAAGTGTGTAAGTTTCATCAACCCTCCAATAGACTGTGGAAGTTGGCTGATTTTAGGATGCTCATCTAATATAAAACTCGACAAAGATTTCAGATCCCCAAATCTCTCCGGAAGCTTCCAAAGTTTAGAATTTTGGGGCATGACAATCTGTGTCAAAGAATGTAGAAAACCAACTTCTCCCGACAACTCCCGAGAGAACTACACCCTTGATATTCAAAGATTTGAGAAGATCAAGCTTACCAATGGAGCGGTCAATTGTGATTAACTCAGAACACCAAGCAAGTATTAACATCTCTAAAGACATGAAGTTAGAGAAGTCGGGTGTCCTCATCAACTTTGCGCAACCCGTTAAATCCAGGACTTTCAGTTTTTTTTTTTGTCATCTGCTGGAAAGGAATTTGAATAAGGAAGAATGAAACGCACCACTCATCCTAGGATATATATCTAGAGGAAAAGTTAGCCTGATTATCCTCATTTTTATAATTCAATTAAATCTTACGGTAATTGCCAATACCACAACTTGATTATGAAGAAAATGGTAAATGATTGAATTAGATCATGAGTGAAATTGCTGACAAGTTTGTTGAAGACAAGAAAGATGAAGAAATTTTAGGAGTTCGTAAAGAGATGATTTAAGAAGAAATTTATCAACAAACAGGTTTACTCAGTCTAGATGACTTGGAAGTCATGATAAGACATGAAGTTAAATAAAAATGATGTGATTCTATAGCTCCCCCTCCTTTTCTAAATGTATTTAGCCAGTTATTGTCAATTTAAATGTTCCTCATGCAGATTAATTTCTGTTTTCTAGACTCAGGTGAGATTAGGAGAGCATAAAATCAACATATGCAATGCATGAATGATTGATGAAGATAGAAAGAAGGGGAAACAAGTTCTTTACCCATCCAATGCTCCTCGTAGTGCCTCAGTAAATCTTAATCATAAGGTAAATAGAGTAAGGCATCTCGTACCTTGATTTGGCTCCACCCACCCCAGTCATTTTCGATACCACTCCATGAAAGGTCTAGCACAACCAAACTAGCAAAGTGAAAATTCTCCATACCATCCCTCATGCAACTTTTCCCAAGAAAGCCACCTTAGCTTCAAAAGAAGATTCTGGAAGTTGCCAAAAAAATCGAGCCTTTCAATCTAAGGAACCTTAGATTTGGTAGAGCAGCTAATTCTTCAGGTGCAAAGCTGTGGCTACAGCCATCGGAAGTTAGGCTTAGTGCTTCTACATCTTGATTTCTCTACCAATGGAGACTCGAGATTAATTGAGTGCACAACACTTTGCACTCTAAAAGCTACAAAGAAAGGAAGGATATGAACACTAGCAAACAATGTCTCTAACAAGGAAACTTACTTGGCACAAACCTTTCCTCAACATGCAGACTTACATGTTTTCATTCACTTTATTAACGAAAATTTTCAGCTTCCATTCAAGATATATTATAAAACATTCTCCATTTCCCATTTTCTTCTCTCTAATGGCATTTGAAAGATATTTAAAAGTTCTTCATACAGCTAAGTTTTGTCTGACTGTGATTGGGGCTTTGTCGTCTCAAAATTTCTAGAAAACTACTTTCTATTTTATAGAATCTAGAAAATGAAGCTAAGTGTTAGGTTATATAAGTCTCTCTCCACCAATTTACAAGACGTTTTGACCAAATGATTGAGGGAGAGCTATGACACTGACAACACAATTGGGATATTAAACAATGCTAACCATAAAAATAAATAAATAAAAGATTCATGAAGTTTCTCCTTCCAAATACAAATCATGTGACATACTCTTTCACTTTATCTCTTTTTTCTCTAGTAGTCCTACAGCATCCTCATGAATCCACACCGTACTAAATTTGTGAGCATATTCTTCATGGACAATG
Organism: Eucalyptus decipiens; assembly: GCA_014182575.1. Taxonomy (NCBI): domain Eukaryota; kingdom Viridiplantae; phylum Streptophyta; class Magnoliopsida; order Myrtales; family Myrtaceae; genus Eucalyptus; species Eucalyptus decipiens. The sequence goes on along the minus strand of CM024611.1, from coordinate 41,676,347 downwards.
TGCCTTCCTAGATCTCGAACTTGATCATGCATCCAAAACTTATTATCATCTTTTATTTTTATCAAGGACCATAGGAGGAGGACACTAATTGCACTATGAGGAAGGTAATCATAATCATGCCACATGATTACTGGATATGTTTGGTCCTCGTTGGTGAAAAAACAAGCAATATCCATAAATACTTCTTTTTGATTATTATTTAATCCCTCATAACTAATCATTAGTGCATCTCGAACATCTTTAAAAGGACCCTCATCCAATTGCTTCAACGTGTCTTCCCATAACTTTCTATTATCAAAATGTTGCCCCAAGGCAATGCTCTGGCAATAAAGAGATGAACCTATCACCTCAATAGCCAAAGGAAGCATACCCACTCTACGGACAATTGTCTTTGCAAGATGATCATATCCCTCTACGGGAGAGTCTCTTCTGAATGCATGCTTACAAAACAATTGAAGTGCTCAACCAAATTCCATTTCATGAACTTCATAAGCCAAAATTCCTTCGGGTTGATTTAGGACCTCTTTACAAGATGATTCCACTCAAGTCATCAAGATATCTATGTTTCTAGTGGTGAAGATGATCCTACTACCTGAACCAAACCAAACCAATCAGATTTTCTAGCTAGCTTCTCATGTTGTTTTTTCTTGTCTAGATCATCAAGAACAATGAGGACTTTCTTAGTATTACATACTCTCTTGATCCAATTCATCCCATTTCCAATGTCTTTAATTTGGTCAGCAACCATATAACCAACAAAACTTGAAATTAACTTTTTCTGCAAGTTTAAAAGGCCATGTTGTGATGATTCTCGAATGTTGTTGAGGAAACTAATTGCTGTCAAAGTGGGGAGATAATTTGTTGAATACAACCTTTGCAAGTATTGTTTTACCAATGCCACCCACTCCATGAATACCAAGGAAAACGTATGCCATCAAAATCAACATCCAACTTCTCTATTATGGCTTTTATTTGACAATGATCTTTGACCAAATATTCAGGCACATCCACCTTTTTGGCATTAAGCTTACACAATACCTCTTCAACAACCAAATCAATTAGTTCTCCATAACTGTAGCAAAATAGGAATTTTTGGTAAGGGTATAAATTTCTTCCGGATATGATGATCATTGGGTCCCTAGGGACCGTATAGTTAAATAAGTTGACCATTCAATTGCTATGGATGGAAATTAGGTGTTATAATCAGTTGATCACGTCGGTTGGAAATTCGAGAAATGACCCTTAATTTGGTGTATTGGAGATGCTTTAGATAATGCATGAGCCGATCTATGTGAAGGGGATATTCTCAATGGAATGGACGGAGTAGATTCACAAAACTAGAGAAGGTAATATTTATTTCATAATGCTTGGATCAGCTAGTGCTAACCAACATGCAGTGAGATAAAATCCAAAACGCATGTATTATTGACCTAAATTTTATAGGATTGTGTTGACATAGAGTTTGAATCGAGAGATAAAAACAAAAATAAAATTGGGGTCTCGAGCAAAATCGAAAGCAGCATAACTGATATTCTAATATTTTATACTGTTTAGTTTATTTTCTAAGTAAATGGTGAACAGATTATATTTGCTAAGTTCTTCCTAGACCTATCGGACAGGTAATCGGACCGGATTCAGGTACAGTCCACTCAAAGTAAAAGTCATCTGAATACGCTCATAAATTAGATCAAAGTGGACCCTTTTGCCCTGCTCTGTCAGGAATTGCTATCATGAACTTAAAATGTAAATTCAAATGAAAACACATCGCAATGCTTTGATTCTTAAAATCAGGAGACAAGAGTTTGTTCAAATGAGAAGTGCATCTATAGCGTTTTATTAAAGATAACCAAAAGGTTGAGGCAAATTACCCTTTCCCTTTGAGATCCCATCCCTTTAGACGTGCAACGTTGACAAGAGCAGCCTCCCACCGCTTCAACTCATCAGAGCCGAACTTCTTATTGTGCTTGGGTATGGCGTTTTTGTACAAATTGGTACTGAGCTTGACGTCAGTGGGGTCCACATCATAGAAGATAGCGAGTATCTCCTTCTTCCCGTCTGATTTTGAGGTGCCCTCTACCATGTGTGCGAGCTCACGGAGACACCATGAACTCGTAGCGAAGTTTTGGGAGAAGATGGGTACGTAGATTCGGGACCTGTCGAGCGCTTTCAAAGCTCTCCACCGATTTCCTTGCCGACTCGGAGTTCTTCGTTGTCTAGAAAGACGTGGACTCCAGCGAGCCGCAGCCTACGGTAAAGGCAATCAGTGAAACCGTTGCGCGTGTTTGGTCCCCTAAAACTCAAGAACACCTCGTACTCTATCGCGGGATCAGGATGGTGGGTTCTCCGGTATGAATCCGAGTCCCTCCTTAACGCCTCGTTCTCTCCTCCAGACGCATCGTCTGCTCCCGAGGTCGGCTCCCAGTCCCTCCTCCTCTTCGATTTCGCGAGTTGCCTCAGAGCCCTTGACAAAATTTACAGAGTTTCAACCAGAGCGAGACTTAAAAAACAGGATTGGAAATCTAACGAGAGCAGGCTGGAATTGCATCATACATGTCCGGGAGAAGGAGTTTCTTCGGTTGTGCGTTGTCTGTCAACGAGATCTCGAACGGAAGTCGAAGCACTTGCGCTGCTAAAAATCAGACCTTGAAGGTGCCACAGAGAAACAGAGAGAGAGAGAGAGAGAGAGAGGAGTCGACAATGCTGGATGGCAAGGGCAAGATCCTCCCGGTGGAAGAACAGCTACCGCATGATGCTTCGGGTGCCGTGCGTGAGAGCCCAATTTAGGAATCACGCCTCCGACGTGGCAAGACCGGTGGCCCGGCGCATGCCGACGAAACAAGAAGGAGGAGGAGGAGGAGGAGGACACGAAACAAGAAGCAGAAGAAGCTGCCTCTTTCCTTCCACAACCTTCTTCCTCTTCCCCTCCTCCCCGAACATCACCGAATCGCCACCCCGCTCTTCCTCCCTTCTCCACCTTTCAAAATTTCATCTTCTTCACTACCCAGTTCAGAACCTCCCGCGCTCTTTCCATGGCCACGAGGAGAACCACCTCCAAGCTCACCAAGACCGCCTTCGCCGCCATAGACGCGGCCTCGGCGCCTCCCAAACGGTCCTCCGCCGCCACCGGAGTGCCTGTAGCCTCTCCCGCACTCGCTCGCTCTTCGGCTCCGCTTCCGGTTTCGAGAACTCCGTTCACCCGTTGGCCGGCCCACCGCTTCGCGAGGCTAATGTTCTCGCCTCGGTATCCGCCGGGGGCGTCAAGCTCCGCGGCGTCGTCGGCTTCGGTTCGCGGGGCTTTGGCCCATCCCCTCCGGCTTATCAGGTTGGAATTCGATCGATATTCATTATGTGAATGCGGGTATCTTGTGATATTACGGAAAGGTGTGATTTTGAATTGTTTTGGTCGGTCGGTGTCGGCCTGATGCTAGGGGCTTATGTCATTTCCAGTTCATTTGAGGTTTCTATGTTAGAGTTGGGAATAGTGCTCGTTTGTGAAAATTGAGTTTAGAGCAATTTGTTTGCAGTCTTCTTCTGGTGTTGCTGAAGCTTTTGGGACTTAAGTTTGGCGCTTCTTGCGTTAAGTTTGTTACGAGTTAACACAGTTCCTTGAGTTAAAACTAAGCGTTTGATTTTCAACATCCAAAGTCTAAAGCTGGTTGTTTAACTTTTTCGTGTATTGGTGATGAATCTGTAACTTGGCATGTTTTGCTTTTGATTTCCTTCAAAGTTCATGATACGGTGGACTGGAGTTTAGTGCGATAAACGCTTACCAACCAAGTGAGCATCTCATATTGAAGAATTCTGTCCCAATTCCGTTAAATTTACTTTATCTTTGTGCTTAATATAGCAGGATTGACCTGGCAATTTTTGCCTCATCATACTTTTTTTGGAATTTCTGAAAGAGAAGTTGACTTGTTCATTTTTTTATGTTTTTTCTAATAGAAGTACTTGAAGTCTGGCTTGGGAGGGCATTGTTGGCGCTGTTGATGCAGCTCCAGTTTGCAAACAACAAGTGGTGGAAATTGAGCATCTCATGAAAGCTCTTTTGGAGCTAAAGGATGGTTTAGCCGGGAGAATTCTCACCAAAGCAGGTCTTGACAACATATAATTCTGCAGACTGTGGACAACTTCATATCCCAACAACCAAAGGCATGTATTCAGTTATATGTTTGTTTTTCAATTCAATTTTGTCCTTCTCCAAAGGTTATTTGGGGTTTAATAACAATCTGTGACTTTGCGCCAGGTTGTGGGTGATACCAGTGGCCCTATAATGGGCTCACATCTTGCCTCCCTTTTGGAAAATGCTCAGAAGTACAAGAAAGAAAGGGGGGATGATTTTGTTTCTGTGGAGCATCTTTAACTAGCATTGCATTCTGATAAGAGGTTTGGGCAGCAAATTTTTCAAAATCTCCAGCTTAGTGAGAAGGATTTGAGGGAGGCCATTTGAGCTGTTCATGGAAATCAAAGAGTAACAGATCAATGTATGTCCTATTTTTATTCAACTGCCACAATGATTTTATTTCCGAATCACATGACACTATGGAAGGCACCAGTCCTTATATAACATTGCTTCACATGTTTTCTCAGAGGTTCCTGTATGTTAGGACTTGAACAGGCTAACTATATCCATGACACAGGCTAGCCGTTGTTTTCATAAAACTTCATTAATCAATGAATTCTACATAGCCACCACTTGCTGTTGAACTAAATAGATGGCGGTTTTTGTTTGGATGGATTTCTGCTTTCCTGATGGACTTCGCTTGTTTACTCTGTCAATTAGAAGTCCATAGGGACAGTGAGAGTTTGCTTGTCGGTTGTAAGATGAGAGAGCAGTGCCACTGGCAGCTTCTATGGAACAATACTGCATCCTGCAAAGAACCATCTGATTTGAGGGAATAATCATATTGAAACTTTTGATAATATTCAACTATTAGAAAAAAATATGTTTTCAGAATCTCAAAGTGGTCAGAACATCTTCTCAGGGATATTGCCATACTTAACTGAAGCTTCCAAAACTTTATCTCAAATATTTCACTGTTTTTATCAGCTTTATCTCGAACCTTTCACGATGTTTCTCAGCTGGCTGAGTATTCCTTCTAATATGCATGTTGTAGCACATGATTTGTTATTGTCCTGCCAAAGCATGAAGACCTTCTTTTGTTGATTCCTGGTCTATTTCCTTTGCTTCTTTGACTACTAATGCATTAGTCATAACATTTTCTTTGGTCTCCTATAAACAGACCTGGAAGGAAAATATGAAACTCTTGAGAAATATGGCAATGACTTGATGGAAATGGCTCGGTGGGGCAAGCTTGATCCTGTTATCGGTCATGACAATGAGATCCGGCATTGCATTCGAATATTATGTAGGAGAACTAAGAATAATCCAGTAATTATTGGTGAGCCTGGTGTGAGGAAAACTGCAATTGCTGAAGGGTAGGTTTCTCAGTTCAATCTTATTTTCTTAAGCTTAGTATATTAGTCCCTGATGTTTTGTTAGACTTGTTCTTCTCTTTTGCTTTTGTTGTTTGTGTGTGCTGCCAGCATGTATAATGAAGGATCATTCATGGAGCTCCCAGTGTAACGTCACTGTTATTTAGTGTCATATAAATAGTTCAATGCTTTTAACCTTTTCTCAACTTTAGTACTGCCTGAGGTATAGTTATTAGGATCAAATTACTCATGCAAATCATTTTTCTGATGGACCAAAAACTGACTTCCTTTCTTTTATGATGATGTCATAATGTAGGAAACTTTGTTTATGAAGATTTAATTGACCTTCAAGCTGATAAGGTGCAGTGGTGTTACTCTCAAGCGAAATACTCTATTGGATTCTGCAAATCAGTAGTGCTAAGCTGGGCTTTATAGGTTCTTCTACGGATCTAAATCTAGAGCTAAACTAGTTCGAAAGAGTGCTGGTGGTACTCAGTCAGTGTGCTGGTTCCATTTTTTTAGCTATCATGTAACTTTTGCTTTGCAGTAGAGAGTATTCCAAGAGTAGCCATTGTTAAATTATGTCCACATTACTGTCATTTTGGGAGTGAGCATGTCTAGTGACATGGTTTCTAGTGTGAATGTTGCAACTTTATGGATTGTATGGTAATTTCTTTGGCGTAATTCTCACTCTTAACAGGTTGGCTCAACATATCGTCTGTGGGGATGTACTGGAGCCACTGTTGAACAGAAAGGTTGTAATTGTTGGCTGTCTGATCAAGATAAGTTGGTTAGATCATAATGTGATCTTTCAGAGAGCTTTCTGCTAACAGGATGTCTGCTTGATCTCGACCTAGGCAGTTGATTTCCTTGGATATGGGAGCACTAGTTGCGGGTGCTAAGTTCCGTGGAGATTTCGATGAAGGACTGAAAGCTGTCTTGAAGGAAGTAACAGCTTCAAATGGGCAGATTATATTGTTCGTTGATGAGATCCACACTGTAGTAGTGCAGGTGTGTATCCTTCTTGCTTTTTTTTTTCCTGGTTCCGTCTCTATCATTGTTATCAGGGGCATGGAAAAGTCATTTATCATATTATTAAACTTTGTAATCATGCAAATTCTAGTATATTCTATATCTTTTCATGTTTTCATTTAGCTTTTGTTTTCCATGTGATGGTTTTATTGAGATTCCTAAGTGCTACTTTTCTTCTCTTTACTCCAACATGCCAAATGCAAATTGTGTATTGAAAAGTACTGCTTGTGCTGTGCATGTAGGAGCGACTAGTGGCACAATGGATGCAGGGAACTTGTTGAAATCATGTTAGGTCGCGGTGAGCTATGTTGCATAGGTGCAACAACACTGAACAAGTATAGGAAGTACATTGAGAAGGATGCTGCACTACAGCGGAGGTTTCAACAAGTGTTGAGGACACAATTTCCATTCTTTGCGGGTTGTGTGAGCAGTATGAACTACACCATGGCATTAAAATATCAGACAATGCCCTTGTTTCAGCTGCTGTCCTTTCAGATCGTTACATCACTGAGCGCTTTCTGCCTGACAAAGGTAATCTATGAATTCTATCAGTGTTGGTTTTGCTATTTTCCATCGTAAGATCAACTAATTGACTTCTCTCAATTGATAATGACATATTCCAGTAAAAATTTTCAAATGATAATCAATGTTCCTGTCATTGAGAATGATGCATTAAATCCCAACGATAATGCACAAAGACCATGCAACTGCACAATATCTTTTTTCTTTTGCTGGGGCACCTAACTTTAAAAGAAAAAAAAATGGTATTGCAATTTCAAATATAAACTTTCTAGCAGTATGGTATTTTCTGTCAGCTATTATTTTATTTCTTTCCTATTTTGTTCTTTTTCTTTTGCTTGATATTTTTTCTCCATTTTTTTTTTCATTATCTAGATACTCTCTTAGGAGTAAAATGTTGTTATGCCACTGTTTTGGATAATTTCGTCTGATATACTTTGAGAAATATGACCATCGTGATAGAACAATCTAAATGCATTAAGAGAAGATGTTATAATTTCCAACTTCTTGTCTCGAATGCTTCTCCACTTTACCTCAATAAACACAAATCTTTCCTGCTCCTTCCATTGCTTAATTGTATATTGTTATGTTGTTCTTCCTTCAGCCATTGATCTTGTTGATGAAGCCGCGGCAAAGCTGAGAATGGAGATTGCATCCAGGCCTACTGAATTGGATGAGATAGACAGAGCTGTGCTAAAGTTGGAGATGGAGAAATTAACTCCGAAAAATGACACAGATAACGCATCTAAATAAAGTTTGCATTAGTTGGAAAATGACTTAAATTCGCTTAAACAGAAGCAAAAAGAACTGACAGAGGAGTGGAAAGTGAAAAAGCTCTTATGACTTGGATTCGATCAATTGAAGAGGAGGTAACTCTTCTACCTCTATATAATTCTCTTTTGTGATGCTTCCTTTTGCATATTTTACCTTGATTTGACCTTTCTCTCCGTCTAACAGATTAATAGAGTTAACCTGGAGATGGAAGCTGCCGAGCGTGAATACAACTTAAACTTTGCTGCTGAACTCAAATATGGAATGCTTATGTCCCTTCAGCGCCAGTTAGAAGAGGCTGAAAAATCTTGCAGAATTCAGGAAATCAGGAAAATCTTTGCTAAGAGAAGAGGTCACTGATCTTGATATTGCTGAAATTGTCAGCAAATGGACTGGAATTCCCTTGTCAAACCTTAAACCATCAGAGAAGGAAAGGCTAGTAATGCTGGAGGAGGTCCTTCACAAGTGGGTGGTTGGTCAAGATATAGCAGTTAAATCAGTAGCTGGTGCAATCTGTTGTTCGAGGGCTGGATTATCTGATCCGAACCGACCAATAGCAGGTTTTATGTTTATGGGCCCTACTGTTGTTGGCAAAACTGAGCTTGCTAAGGCTTTAGCTGGATTTCTCTTCAACACAGAAAACGCTCTTTTTAGAATAGATACGAGTTAGTACATTGAAAAACATGCAGTTTCACGTTTGGCTGGTGCATCTCCTGGTTATGTGGGATATGAAGAAGGTGGGCAGCTGACTGAAGTGGTTCGCCAAAGACCCTATTCTGTTGTGCTCTTTGACGAGATTGAGAAGGCATATCACGACGTGTCCAACATTGTTACAGCTGTTGGATGATGGAAGAATAACTGATTCCTAGGGAAGGACTGTCATTTTACAACTGTGTCGTGATAATGGCTTTTAATATTGGTTCTCACTTTATTCTTGAAACTCTCAGTAATACAACGGACAGCAAGGAAGTAATTTATGAAAAGATAAGCTGCTGAGTTGGCCAGACAAACATTCTGCCCATAGTTTATGAATCGAATTGATGAATATATTGTATTCCAGCCTCTGGACTCCAAGGAAATTGGCAAAATTGTCAAGCTTCAGGTAACTAATCTTGAGCTCAATTTATTTTCTTCTTGTAAGTGTTGCGCTGTGTAAGAAAGTTTAATCGGGAAAACGACTCCAGTGTCGATGTCCTTTTCTCAGTGGGGGTAAATTGAAAAGGCAGAACTGGCTTTTGTTTCCTACCTAACCTTTTATCATTACTACCTGGAGGAGGTGCTAACAAACAGGGTGCAATTGCATAGGTAACCACCGCTTGCCCTCGTAAAGCTTCTGTGCACTCTATCACTGTAGTCTAAGTAATTTGAATTTTTATGGGTTACACGTTGATGAGTATTGTTTTGTGATGCAAAAGTCCAGTAGTTGCATAATCATTATTTGTGGTAATTTTTATGATTTAGTAGTTTATGTTTTTGGGAGAAGGAGCTATATTGCAATGCTTATTTGAATCTCCATATGATTAATTGTGTTAAGCAGTATTGTTATTGTTTACAAGTCAGGATTCGAAGCTTAATTATCCGGAACTTCTAGAAGCACATCAAAATGTGTGATAAACCAATCCTTGTCATTGCTCTGTAGATATGGTTGGCCTTGTTTTGTACTTGTTCTGAGATTTGGTTATTGTTGGACTCAAATGGCATATAATTGCAGAAGTTCTAAGGGCGCGCATGATAACATTTCTATTTCTCTATTTCTCTATTTTTTTGTTCCCTGGAACAGGTTTGGAACAAAAATTCGTTTGGTAACACAATTTCATTTTTCTATTTTTGGAAGAAAATCTCTTCCAGAAATAGATTTGGAGTAGAAATCAGCAATTAAATTTTTTAGATTTTCTATTTTTAGAATAGAAATGAGAAATCAAAATTTTTCTCACCGTTCACTCTCGTCACCGCTCGTCGCCCCAGTTGCCGACCGCCCACCTCCAATTGCCAGCTGCTAGCCATTGACCGTCGGCCGTTAAACACCGGTCGCCCGTCACCAACCGCCGGTCGCCGGATGCTAGACACCCACAGGTCGTTGGCTGCTCATGGCCAATTGTTGGATGCCGAAGGCTTACCACCAACCACCGGATGTCGCCACTCGCGTCCGCCGCTCACCACTAGTTGCCGGATGTCGGCCACTTGCTTTGTTAGCCTGCGACCACTTGCTCGCCAAACTCCCCGAGACTCCTGATGTTGGGTGTTGGACGTCAAACTCCAGACGTTGGACGCCGGTTGTCAATCGCCAAACTCCGAACTTCGGTCGCCCATCACCGATCATTAGACCCCAGTGACTAACGCCGAACGTCGGACTCCAGACTTCGGCCGCCCGCCACCGGTCATTGGACGCTGAACGTCAGTCACTAGACGTCAAACTCTAGCCACCGGCCGCCGGTCATTGTTGCTCCTAGAAATATAAATTTTATTCTATTATCAAACGATTTTTATTTTAGAAATAGAAATTTTGAATCGTTATTAAAAATGTTTCTTTGCTCAGAAACTCGTCAATGGAATAAAAATTGATTTTTATTCCAAAAATTTTGCCATGCATGCCATAAACCTCCAAAAGCACTAGAAAGCTGGCAATAATCAAAGGTCTTATACACATGAACAAGTGGTTTTGCACTTCATGCTAAATTTTCAAAAAAATTTAAAAAAAAAAAATAAAAAAGAGTAGCACAATCATAAAGAACGCGATCGCACACAAAATTTATTACTTGGAGTGGAACCTCGTTTCTTTTGTTGCAGAGCACTTTTATATTCACCGATACCCTCGTCGTATGGATATGTTGACCTTGTAAATATTGCACCAAACGCGTTAGAATTGGAAACCATTTTCCTTGTAAAATGAAATATCTAGATCCTCGAAACAATCGGAAACAAATTGGAGTTATACAAAATTTTATTATCTAGAAAGCAAATCCTCTTTTCTTGCCTTTGACAACGAACCAAAAGTATCGCTTGACGAGTCGACGGCTTACGATTGACCTCTTAAAACCTCTTCAGTAACGTATTTAATTAGTTTCCGGTACCTGCAACAATGCACAGATGAAGGATAGTTCATTTTGGTCCGACAGGCAAGAAGTAAAAGGTTATCAAAATCGTAATCTAATTTTTTTTTTAATGTCCCTAACAACTAGAACCTGAAGATCTTTAACTTTATACACAAGAAAAATGAAAAAAAAAAAAAATTAGAATAGTAGGCGCCAAAGATTTCGGGCCGCATACAATTATGTTCTACCACGGAGTTTCTCCGGAAATAATAAACCATAGGTATCTACTTCTTTGAACATAACATGTAAATTAAAACCTAATAAACTTATGGCTCCAACAGTTAAGTATTAGCACCAGCTAATCTGCAGCTACACCAAATTCTCATTTGATGTTTCTTGTTTTAAGAAATTAAGATGCTCAAGAATTTAGGAACCATTCGAAGCTGCTATTCTTGATGGAATGGATGAAATTGGATGCCAATTTAATTCTAAACATTTTCAATTGGTGCCAATTTAGTCCTAAACAAGTAAAACTGGTGCCAATTTTAAAAAATTCTAAACCTTTTACATTTGTGCTAATTTAATCTTAAACATTTTCACTTAGTGCTAATTTGGTCATTTTTGGTTAATTTTGGCCGAATTTTGCTAACTAAGCATTGGCTGACTGACGTGATACGATATGCATTGATGTGTACAACTTTTAATAATATTTGATATTTTTGAATTTATTATTTTTCTTCCTTTTCTTTTTTCTTTTTTCCTTATCGTCCTTCTTCCTCCAGTCGGTCGCCGGACCTTAACAACCAACGAGAGGCGATGGTCGGCAAGATCGACGTCAACCTTGCTAGCCTCCTCACTAGTGGCTGTGAGGGCAGCCTCGCGTGGGGCAACAAGGCCTTGGCCATGAAAGCGGACTAGCATCGGCCTGGCGAGGTTGAACCTCGCCCAGCGTTTGGTGAGGCCTTGGCTACAAGGGCGGCCTCGTGCTGGGCTAGCAAGGGTCACCCTTGCGGCCACTGGTGAGGCTTCTTAGAGGCCAGCGACTGGCTGGAGGAAGGAGGAGGAGAAGGAAAAAAGAAAAAAAAGAAAGAGAAAGAGAAAATAAAAAAAAAAATCATAAATATCAAAATATTATTAAAAGTTGTATATGTCAGCACCAATCGTGCTACATTAGTCGGCTGGCACCTAGTCAACAAAATCTAGCCAAAATTAACCGAAAATGACCAAATTGGCATTAAGTAAAAATGTTTATGACTAAATTGGCACAAATACAAAAGGTTTAAGACTTTTTTTTAACACTTTTCCCTATAATAAACCATAGGTATCTACTTCTTTGAACATAACATGTAAATCAAAACCTAATAAACTTATGGCTCCAACAGTTAAGTATTAGCACCAGCTAATCTGCAGCTACACCAAATTCTCATTTGATGTTTCTCGTTTTAAGAAATTAAGATGCTCAAGAATTCAGGAACCATTCGAAGCTGCTATTCTTAATGGAATGGATGAAATTGGATGCACTTACCAAACTTAAGGAGATAAATTACGGTTTACAACATTTAAAATCTACGATTAATTTGAAATGACATGTTCATCGTTATGGAAAGAGTTAATACCTCGAAAAACCTCAAACTAGTACACATGTGATAAATTTACCCTAAACTATTTTTTTGACCATGAAAAACCCAAACTGATACACTTGTGACAAATTTACTCCGACTAACCATAAAAAACCCTAAACTTGTACATTTACGACAAATTTATCACAAACTAATTTATTCGACCACAAAAAACTTAGAACTAGTAAATTTGTGACAAATATACCCTCCACTAAATTGAATTAATACCACAAAAAAATCAAACTGTGACAAATGGAGCGTAAAATCCCAAATTGGTATACCAATCAACTATCATGTGTTATTTAACTTAATAATTTAACGGTAAAATTTAACAAAAACTAACAGATGGTGAATTTGTTACAAGTATACCAGTTTGGGGTAAATTTGTCAAAAGTATATCAGTTTTGAGTTTTTTTGTAGTGAAAAAAATAGTTTTTGGTAAATTTGTCACAATTGTATCAATTTTGGGTTTTTTAGAGTATTAACCCTTATGGAAAATAATTGGTAATACTAGATGTAGGTTTCAAGCAAAATCTTGAGAGACCAAGAATATTCTTACAAGCAATTTTATTGGAAAGAAATTAATTGATTGTATTAAAAAGAACATATGATGAAAAGAGGTACTCCTCATTTTCTGAGCATTTTCTTCATTTTTTAATGCATTTACTTCGCAAAATATGAATGGTTTGAAAATATTTTTCAATACACGATTGATTATATCTCTTATAAAAGTTGGTTAATGAAAAACGGTTTTACTATCGACAACAATTTATGCTTAAATAGTTTCATGGTTGATTAAAATATTTTTCAATCATTCATATCTTTAAGCTATAAAAACAATATTTTTTTAAAATTATTTTCAAGTCATGATTTTTTTTTCATGAAACAAACGCACAATTTACATGTAAATGAACAAATGAACTTGCATTTAGGATAAACCATCTCCACTTTTCTTTTCTTTTTTTCTAACTATCTCCACTTTCAAGTGACCCAAAATGTGCAGGAACTATTACTTAATAGACATATATGTCCACCATAAAAAAAAATTTAAAATTAAAAAAAAAAAAAAACTATCTTTGAAAGCTAATTAGGCGTTTTATGTAGTTAATAGTGTGGATGTGTACAATTGACATTGTTAGCAAGGCAAACTCGGGCGAGGAACGTGGTCTTGCTAATTAATAACATCTTCATTTACAGATTTCTTAATCGACGACTCCTTTATTATAACAAGAAAAGAGAGAGAAAAAATGAGCGGCTCTAAATTAAAATAGTTAGGGTTCTCAAATCGAGTTCTTTTTGTCCCAAACTTAAAATTAGTGTACTAAATCGACTATTTGGCGCGAATTCATCAACTTGAACGGAAGGAAAACTTAACAGTGCTTTTTTCATCCCTTGAGTAGAATTCCATCTTTCTTTTTTTTTTTGGATTGTTCAGAAAGTGGGGTTTGTTTGTGTCGTAGGTATAAATTCATGCCTTTTTGTGGGATTTGACCTTCAAACTAGTGGAACACCAGGGCTAATTTTTCAAAAAAGCAACTTGTTTTAACTTAAAGATCATTAAGTTATCCTAAACAGCGGGGAAAGTGTTAAAAAAGTCATAAACATTTTGCATTTGTATCAATTTAATCCTAAACCTTTTTTTGGTGTCAATTTAGTCATAAACATTTTTCTCAATGCCAGTTCAGTTTTTTCCAGCCAATTATGGTTGGATTTTGCTAATTGGGCATAGCCCGGCTAATGTGGTTCAATTGGCGTTGATGTGGACAACTTTTAATAATATATTTTTAATTTTTTTGAATTTTTTAATTCCTTTTTTTTTTTCTTTTTTTGTCTCCTCCTTCCTCTGGCCAAAGGCGATGGTCGGCAAGGTCGACCTTGACCTCACCGGCCACTAACAAGCCTCGCTAGCCACCTCATGAGTGGCGGTGAGGGCGACCCTCGCATTGGGCGGTCCGGCCATGGGTGAGGCTCGACCCTCGCTAGTGCCACCCAGGCTGCGAGGGCGGCCTCACGTTGGGTTGGTGAGGCTTGACCTCACTAGATCACGACTTGGGCGATGATAGTGAGGTCGAGAATCACCGGCCATGGGTGAGGCTCGACCCTTGCCAACTCGGTGCAAGGCTACCTTGAGGGTGGACTCATGTTGGGCTAGCAAGGCTTGCCCATGGCCGGCGAGGCTCAACCTAGCCAGATCTCGGCCTAGGTGACGCTAGCAGGGCGAGCCTCGCCAGTCGTCACCTCTAGCCAGTCGCCGAGGTATGACGACCGACTAGAGGAACGAGAAGGAGAAGGAAAAAAATAAAAAATATATATATATTAAAATATTACTAAAAGTTGTCCACATTAACGTCAATCAAGCCACGTCAGCCGGCTAGCGTCCAGTCCACAAAATCTGGCCCAAATTAGTCGAAAAGAACTAAATTGGCACAAAGTAAAAAATTTAGGACTAAATTGACACCCAAAAAAAAAAATTAGGATTAAATTGGCATAAATGCAAAAGATTTAGGACTTTTTTAACACTTCTACCTAAAGAGTAAGAATCTACTTCAGGGTACAGCTATTTGGTTGCCATAGGCTGCACTGTCCTGACTTCGAAATTCTATGTGATGTTTAAGTCGATTGAATTACTGTACTGTCATAATTAATCGACATTTAAGCAATTACCTGTTAGTTTTCAGGTCAAATCCCTTGATATGTGCGACCTCTTTTGGGGCCTCTTCCCATGCCATCACTTCGCACGAAGAAAATTCTTTCTGTTCTCATCTGCGCCCCTTCTGTATGAATTGCTTTCCAGATTAACATCATCAATCTAGATGTAGACAATTGGGAGGATTTTTCTTTCCCCCCCTTGACTTTGACATGCATCATACCACGTGGGCAAGTTCCCGAAGACACCAGCGATTGGAAGCGTAGTTCTTACTGAAGATGGGTGTGTGTATGGCACAGGCATGGATTACTTGCTGAACAGGTTCCCCACCGGACCTTAATTCATCTTCCTCTCTACGATCAGAAAGTCCATTATCAACCAGCCTATAGTAAAGGAAATCCGGAATGCTAAGACAAATGTCTGGTCCCTAAAACTTGGGAACACAACATGAAAGTAATCTGTGGCAAAGCCAGGTCATTGTTGAGGCATCCAACGATTTTTCGAGGACAGTGTGACCATGATCCAACTTCCAGCTTTCCGTGCCCTCGACTCCTTCAATTGCTCTTAAATTAGGACAAACTTGTAGCTCAAGATGTTGTGGCTTATCCAACTTAATGAGTTGGGTAATCCTCCTATTAAATGACTCTGGAAAGACAGCAGTACTGCAAACATTCCAATTCGACCAAACCTGATATCTCAGCTAGCCTACTCAAGCTGTTCAGACCCAAGCGTCGTAGCCTCTTCAAGAGTGACGGATCAGATGTTTCATCCAGGACTCCACATCTACTTATTTCCAGTTTAGGCCTTGAGAGAGAGACGCAGGACACTGGAATTTCAGTGACGCAGAATTGATGAACTTTCTCAGTTGGAAAAATTTGGCAGTAACTAATGCCCTTTACTTCCAATGCTGACAAATGAGTTGGAAGTGGATGGATCGGTTGCGCTTTCATCTAAACTTCATTTTTGGCGGATCATTCCTCCATGTAAAGTAAGGTTCCACTTTCAGAGCACCTAATCTATTTAATTCCAGGTAATCTAAATTGAGGAGGCTTGAGAGGTCGGGGATAAAATAGGGGTAGAAACTTGAACTTCAAGGCATGCCAAACTTTATGGAAGATCTGTCACTTGTAGCAGCTCAATCGAACCCAATTGAAGTTTCTGGAGATGATGGAGAGGACCTATCACCTCAGGCAATCTGCAAACATAAGTACATGATAAGTCCAATATCCTCAAATGTGATAGCTTCCCAATTTCCTCCAAGTTTTCATCTGTCAAATGCCAACATTCCTTCGCATGTAGCTCTTCAAGCATCTTCACTCCTCCAATGGTACAAGGAAGCTTTGTTATCGCTGTAGAATCTATTCTCATTACCCTTAGTTCCTTCAGCTTTCCAATTGAATCAGGTAGTATGACTATTCCCGACTTTGATAGATTCAACTCCACCAACATCTGTAACTCCCCAATGGAGCCTGGAAGCTCCTTTATTCCCACACACCCACGTAAAGATAAGTGTGCTAGTTTCACCAATCCTCCAATAGAGTTTGGAAGTTGGCTAATTCTAGGGTGCTCGTCTAATATTAAACTCCTCAAAGATTTTAGATTGCCAAATGTCTGTGGAAGCTCCAAGAGTTGAGAATTTTGTGGCATGACAATCTTCTTCAAAGATTGTAGAGAACCAATTTTTGCAGGCAACTCACCAAGAGAACTACATCCCTCCATATTCAATGTTTCTAGGCGTGTTAGCTTACTGATGGAGCTGTCAATTGTGGTTAAATTGACACAACGAGCAAGAATTAACATCTCCAAAGTTGAGAAGTTAGAGAAGTCGGGTGTCCTTTTTAACTCTCTACAACCCGTCAAATCAAGAACCTTCAATCTATTCATCTGCATGAAAAAGAAGAATCTGAAAATAATAAATTAATTGAGAAACATCACAACAAATGGGAGTACGAGTAATTTCCTCATTATAATCTAGTGTAATTTGAATTTCCCAAGTCTTTTGGGGATGTATCAAATAGTCCTCATACTTTAAATTCTTTTAAAATTATTCCCAACCTTTTCTTTTTACTTCACTTCACATCCTTTATTTCCAAAACCCGCGGTTTGCGTCTTAGGACAACAGTCCATAACCAAAAGACTGAGGGCGCGTTTGGTAATGTTTATGTTATAGGGAACAATTTTTGAACAGAAATAGTTTTTTTTTTGTTTCTGTTCTCGAGAATAATTTCTGAATATAAGAACACACTTGGGGGGTGCATGATAACCAAAATTTCTATTCCAGAAATAATTTTTCTATTCCAGACCTGTTTCTGGAATAGAAACCTGTTTGATGGGCGCGCATGACAACTATTTTGTTCCAGAAATAATTTTTGGAACAGAAATAGAATTTTCTATTTCTATTTCTAGAAGAGTTTATAAGCAAAAATAACCGTTTGAACGGCGGCGGCGACGACTGACGACCTTTAATATAAAAAATAAAAATAAAAATGATTTAGTAACAAAAAAAAAAGAATAAAATAAAATAAAATAAAATAAAAAAAATCAAATAAAAAATTTTAAAAAAAAAAATATCCTTAAAAATAAATGTATTTATTTTATTTATTCTATTTTATTTTATTTTACGAATAAATTTATTTTAAAATGAATAAACATAAAAAAATAAAAATAGATTTATTTGGCAAAACACTCAAGGCAATTTTTTTTATTAAATTCATTTTTAATAAAAATAAATTATTTTTAATAAATTTAATAAATTTATTTTTAATAAACTAAAAATAAAATGATAAATAAAAATAATTTATTTATTTTTAATAAATTTTTAATACATTTATTTTTATTTTTAAATGAATAAAATGAATATATTTATTTTTATTTATTTATTTTTAATAAAATGAGGAGAGGCGGATGAGGAGGAGGAGGCAGAGACGTAGAGGAGATAAGGGAGGACTCACCAAAATTAGGGTTTAGTGGGAGAAATTATTTATGATTTCTCTTCCAAATTGATTTTTGGAATAGAAATCTATTCCAAAAATAGAAAAACTAAGTAGGTTTATCAAACAGGTTTCTATTCTAAAACGGGTTTGGAATAGAAAAATTATTTACGGAACATAAATTTTGGTTATCATGCACATGGTGCGCATGACAATCATTCTATCCTAGAAATAATTTATGGAACGAAAATAGATTTTTCTATTTCTATTTTTAGAAGAGTTTAAGCAAAATAACCGTTTGATAACGACACAAAATTTATACTCTAAAAATAGAAATTCGTTTGATAACGATACAAAATTTCTTCATTTCGGATGACGGTGGCGACGACCGACGACCTTTAATATAAAAAATAAAAATAAAAACGATTTAGTAACAAAAAAATAAAGAATAAAATAAAATAAAATAAATCATAAAAAAATAAAATAAAAATATCCTTAAAAATAAATTTATTTTATTCATTCTATTTTATTTTATTTTACGAATAAATTTATTTAAAAATGAATAAAAATTAAAAAATAAATAAATTTATTTGGCAAAACACTCAAGGCAAATAAAAATAAATTTATTAAATTTATTTTTAATTTATTTTAATAAATTTATTTTAATAAATTTAAACTAAAAATAAAAAACGATAAATAAAAATAATTTATTCATTTTTAATAAATTTATTTTAATTTTTAAATGAATAAATTAATTTTTATTTTTTTTATTTTTATTTTTAATAAAATGAGGAGAGGCGGAGGAGGAGGAGGAGGCAGAGACGTAGAGGAGATGAGGGGAGGACTCACCGGGATTAGGGTTTAGTGGGAGAAATTGTTTGATTTCTCTTCCGTAAATCAAGTAGAAAATTTCTACTTCGATTTTTCTTCAAATCAATTTACGGAATAGAAATCTATTCCAAAATAGAAAAAGCTGAGTAGGTTTGTAACTACAAAAATTTCTATTCTAGGAATAGAAATATGTTTGGTAAGCTTGTATAAGTTTATTGGTTCTTTTAGTTTTTTCAATATTTTTCCTTTTTTTTTCTTTTTCTTTTTTTCTTCTTTTTTTTCATTTTCTTTTTCTTTTTCATTTTTTCCTTCTTTCTCTTTGTGGCCGGTCGCTGGCCATGGCGTGACCGGCGACCGATCGGCGAGCTCCGGCAAGCTCGCCGAAGCCTTGCCAAGCCACCGCGAGGGCCGATGAGCTTACAAAGCCTTGCCAGGCCAGCAAGAGGCTCGACCTCACAAGATCTAGGCAAGGCCGAGCCTCATCGGTGGCCTCAGTGGCCAAGCAAGCCTCGCGGGTGGCCTCGCCGCGAGGCCACCGGCGAGGCTCGACCTCGCTCACGACGTGAGGTTGGCCTCGCCTCACTGTGGCTCGGTGTCTTTGGGGCCAAACGAGGGCCAGCCATGGCCAAGGCCGGTGACCAGCAAAAGGAAGAAGAAGAAGAAGAAGAAGAAGAAGAAGAAGAAGAAGAAAGAAAGAAAGAGAAGAGAGAAAAATTGTTTCTCGGAATTGTTTCGGAAACAAGAAACAACTTTTTTCTACTCCTTCGGACGCACATGACAACCATTCTGTTCTAAAAATAGTTTCTGGAACAGAAATAGATTTTTCTATTTTTATTTCTAGAAGAGTTTCTAAGCAAAAATAACCGTTTGATAACGTCACCAAATTTCTACTCTAAAAATAGAAATTCGTTTGATAACGACATAAAATTTCTTCCTTTCTAGGTCGCCGGCTAGTGACCAGGCGGCGGCAACCGGCGACCGCGCGAGCTACCGGCGACCGGTGATCGGCGGCGGGTGACCGGTGGCGACAACCGGCGGCGGCGCGGCAACTGGCGGTCGGCGGCGGTGACCGTGGCCCGCACGGCGGCGATCGGCGACCAGCTGCAGGCAGTGGCGGCGGCCGACGGTGGGGGCCGATGGCAGGTGGCGGCGGGTGACGACCGGTGGAGGAGGAGGAGGAGGCAAGACGTCGTAGAGGAGATGAGAGTTACCGAAATTAGGGTTTGTGGGAGAAATTATTTTTTATTTCTGTTTCAGAAATGGAAAAGTAGATTTTTTCTACTTCTGATTTCTGTTTCAAACCTATTTCTGGAATAGAAATCTATTTTAGAAATAGAAAAACGGAATAGGTTTATCAAACGGATTTCTCTTCCAAAAACAGGTCTGGAACAGAAAAACTATTTCTGGAACAGAAATTTTGGTTGTCATGCAGCCCCAAAAGTTTTATCAAATGCGTTTCTGTTCTTTTTTTGTTCTCCAGAACAAAAGAACATAAATTTTTGTTCCGGGGAACAAAAGCAAAAATAAACAAACAGGGCCTAAGTATCCTTGCTATGAAGACACAAAAGACTATAATTCACAAATCACCCACAAGCCCCAAACTAGATTCAGCCACCAGCACACCACCTCCGACCCCACTCTTTAACATTATCGCATTCCACTCTCTCTTACTCTCTCTACGTCAAGTGTAAATGTAAAGCCTTTTAATAGTCAGGATTTGATTTAATAGCGTAGTTACAAACTAGATGCAATGCAAAACTCGAGCCTTTGCTCATCAACTAAAGTAAAATAGAAAAGTGAAAGTAGAGTCATTTTTAATTATTATACAGTTCGTTAATGCAATTACAACTATAATACAAACAAATGCTTAACTATTAAACCAGGCTAGTGGTTCGCTTGAATCAAGTATTATGAAGCTCAAGCTCATCTTCATTCCAATATTCAACTTACCTATTCCAAATAAACTTTTAAGCATTTACGCCATCCAAGCTGTGTGTTACCAATCTCAAGCTTGATCCCAAGTATTTTTGTATTACTAAACTTCGAGTCAAATTTTACATCATTCAAATCATATATGACGTATATTGAAGCAAAATATCACTTGCTTCTATTGGATTTACACCATTTCCAAATTCTAAGCAACTATCAGAATTGCAAAACGAAGGTTATAAACCACACGAAGCATTTTTTTTTTTTATGTGGTACATAATGTTGTTTTACTTTGATAGATAAAAAGATATCGAATGTTCCTCATGCAAAATATATTGTACACTTGATGAGATGGGGAATGCATGCAATCGTTATGTCAATTGTATAAGGTAATGATATAAGGAAGTAAAGTATATATTGATTCTATCATTGCCTCATTCGTCATGAATGAGGTAAGGATAGAAAGAAGTGTACAGAGTAAGGCATATCATACCTTCATTTGGCTCCATCCACCCCAGCCATCTTCAATATTGCTATCCGAAAGGTCGAGCACAACCAAATGTTTAAAATGAAAGTTATTTGCAAGGAAAGTTGCTTGCCTTGTTTGCCAAGAAAGCCATCTTAGTTTCAAAAGAAGATTCTCAAAGTTGCCTGAAAAATCAATGCCTTTCACTTGAAGAAACCTTAGATTTGGTAGGGTAGCTAATTCTTCGGGTCCAAAGTTGCAGCTACAGCCATCGGATGTCAGACTTAGTGCTTTTACATCTTCATTTCTCTACAAATAGAGACTCAAGATTAGTTGAGTGCATGACACTTAACACTCCTACATAGCTATATATAGAAGGAAGCATAAGAACACTCAACACACCATGAGCAAAAATTTTCAGCTTCCATTATTTGCAAATAGCTTGTGAATCATTTCTCCATTTCCCATTTTCTGCTTTTCAAGAAAAATAATTAGCTTACCAATTCCAATCTTCATAGTTTTTTGTTTTTCTCAGCAGTTGTGTTTGAAAGTAATTTAAAAATCCTTCATACAGATAGTTTTCTTCTGACTTTGCTTGGTTGGCACATGAAACGGCTCTTTGTTGCTTCAGAATTTCCAGATAGCTATCTTCTACCCTACATAATCTTGAAACAAAGCAAAATATAGGGCAATCTGTCTTGTCTCTCTCCACCAATTTACAGGACCTGTTGACCAAAATGTTTAAGAGAGAGCTACCTCACTCACAAGACAAAAAATTTAAACAAAGCTAACTGTATAATAAAAGCAAAAAATTAACGTGTTTCTCCTTCCAAATAAAAGCTACGTGACGGATTCTTCCATTTACCTCTTTTTTATCCAATAGCTCTACAGCATCCTCATAAATCCAGACCCTACTCAATTTGTGAGGATACTCTTCAAGGATGATGTGCCTTCCCAGATCTCGAACTTGGTCATGCATCCAAAACTTATTATCATCACCAATTTTTATCAAGGACCGTAAGCGGAGGACAACGATTGCATTGTGAGGATAGTAATTGCAGTCATCCCACATAATAATTGGATATGTGTTGTCCTTGTCGGCGAAAAAGCAAGCAATGTCCAGAAATACTTCTTTTTCATTTTTCTTCAATCCCTCATAACTTATCATTAATGCATCTTGGACATCCTTAAAAGGAGCATCATCTAACTGCCTCAATGTCTTTTCCCATAGCTTTCTTTCATCAAAGGGGTGCTGCAAGGCAATGCCGTTGTGAAAAAGATATGGACCTATCATCTCAACAGCCAAAAGAAAATTAGCACCTTCATGGACAATATCTTTCGAAAGAGTAACATAAACTTCTGCTGGAGTGTCACTTCTAAAAGCATGCTCATAAAACAAATGAAGTGCTCGAGCAAATTCTATTTCATGAACTTCATAAGCCAAAATTCCTTCAGGATGATTTAGGACCTCTTTACTTGATGACATTGAAGTCATCAGGATTGCTTTGTCCCTAGTTGTGATAAGAATCCTACTACCTGAACCAAACCAATTAGATCTTCCGGCTAGCTTTTCGAGTTGCTCTCTTTTGTCTAGATTATCAAGAACAATAAGTACTTTTTTACCACTAAATACTCTTTTGATCATCTTAATCCCAATATCAACATCCTTAATAGAGTCAGTAATCCCAGAACTAACAAAACCTGATAAGAGCTTTTTCTGCAAGTTCAAAAGACCATCATGAGATTTTGATGATGCTTCAATGTCCTTGAGGAAACTAAAGCCGTCAAAATGAGAAGATAAATTGTCGAACACAACCTTCGCAAGTATTGTTTTACCGCTACCACCCACCCCATGAATACCAAGGAAACGTACACCACCAGAGTCAACATCCAACAATTCCATTATGTTTTTTATCTGAGGATGATTTTCAACCAAAGGTTTACGGACATCCACATGTTTGCCTCTAAGCTCACGCAAAACCTCTTCAACAACCAATTCAATTAGTCCTCCATGGCTGCAGGAAAGTAGGAAATTTTGTTTTTGTCAATGACATGAAAGAAAAGGATATAAAGTTCTGGATATGACGATCGCTGGGTTTCTGGAGACATATGATTGAATAAATAGTCAACCATTTCAGTTACTATGGATGGAAAATAAGCGTTATAATCTGTTGCTCATACGTTGGCCTTAAAGGAAATGTTGCTCAATTTGATGTATTAGAGATGCTTTTGATAATGCATGAGCCAATCGATGTGAAGGAGACATTCTTGATGGATTGGACGGAGTATGATTAAGAAAACTTGATAAGGTAATTTTTCTTTTCATAATGTTTGGATGGACTAACAAACATGTAGCACATTAAATCCAAAGTGCGTGTACTATTGAGCTAAATTTATAGGATTGTGTCCAAATAGGAGTTTAATCCTGAGATTAAGAAGAAGAAGAAGAAGAAGAAGAAGAAGAAGAAGAAGAAGAAGAAGAAGAAGAAGAAGAAGAAGAAGAAGAAGAAGAAGATAAATTGGGAGTATTATTGATAAGTAAAATTGTTTTGTTATTTTTTACAGGAACAAGTTTCATTTTTGGCAAAAAGAAGTGAACAAGGTTTGTCTACTAAGTTCTCATTGGACTTATCAGAACATTTTATAGGAGAACCTGATTTTTCTTCTTTTCTTCATACCAAAAATGTAAAAATACTTCTAAAAAAATTAGCGGATATTAAGGCGCATAAGTACTCTCCCCTGAATTATGCATTGATTTAATTCGAATTCGGGAAAGAATTGAATGGAAATATTCCTTCTCATAATTGGTGTTGAAGGACCTAGGATAGGTTTGAAAAAATTTCGAAAGGTTGACTATTTTTCGGATGGATTTAAATGGTTAGAACCAAATTGAAGACTGTTAAGAAGGTTGAGATTTACTTTGTAATAAGTAATAATCAGATTATACGATTTTTCCTCAATATCCAGACCACTTTATCATTTTTTCCTATTAAAATTTTTAAATATATAATATTTTATCTTAATAAAATTAGACAAATCCAGAGTTTAGTGGTGAAAATTTTTCTTGGAGTGTATCACTTTTATTTTTCATTTGAACTGAGGAAACAAGGGGCATTTGATGCAAATTCAATAAATAAATAAATAAATAATTGCACTTTAAACTAACAACACCCCTCCGATCAACAAAAAAAATTAACCACAATCCCCCCCGGGGAAAAACCCAAAAGGGAAAGTGAGGGATAAAATATAAATTTCTATGGGTCCATCTCTTAAGTGAAATATTCACATTTCAAAAAATATTTTTCTAAGAATAATCATTTGTATATTTTATAAAAATGTACGAATGGTAAATATATTTGTCGTCCATGATAACTTTTAAGCATGAATTGTTATTGGAAATGAATATATGTTTTATTATCTACTTACTCCAAGCAATATAATCAATTATTTTTAGGAAAATTTCTTTTATGTTTTTTATTCTCCACAAAACAAATGAATTATAAGATAATAGTTCAATATGAATCATCTCCAAGTTCAACGAGTAAAATGAAAACTTCCCTATTTTTCATTTATCATTCAATGGCAGACTCTTGGACAGTGTTATGTAATTTTTCATAATGTATATATGCTTAAAATTACATAGTTCTTAGTCACTCCATCTAAATATAATATATTTATGTTTTGACAATTTCATTTCGACTCCAATTTCCATGAGTTATAACAAGAGAAAATGGCCGTTGTTATTCTGGACTAACACTTTTGCAGCATCTTTTTAGCACATGTTATGGAGACAGCTGAAACAGGAAATTTTACAGCTCCTTCTATTATGGCTCTATATTAGTGAGTGAATTCAAAATCGGTTTTGAATTTCAAACATTATTAAAAAATTTCACGAAAGCTATGTAGCATAAAATAGAAAATTAAAATGGCCCAAAGAGGTAAAACACTACCTCATTTATCTCATATGGGTTGTAAACTTGGATGAATTTTTACCAATCTTGAAACAAATTTAAAATATAAATTTCCTAGAATAATTTCACTCACACTTTTTCTCCCCCCGAAATGTTCTTCGTTCTTTTTGCAGGCCATCTTTTTCTATTCTTTAGTGGTATCCCAAAAAAATAACGCTTTGTTTGAAAAGAAAGATTCAGAGTCGATAGAATTATGGTGGAGAAATGATGGGGTTGTGAAAGCAACACCATCGTTTGGAATTGGTAGAGAAAATGAAGACGGTGATTTAGAAGTGAAAAGGATACTGCTGGGCCCACTGATTTGTTCCTTGCTTAGGTGTGAAAGAAACCGAGGAGAGTCAAACTTTCTCGTTTTTCCAAGTATACCCTCAAAAGTAATAGAAAATGACAAAATTGTGAACGATAATATAGCAATTAGCCAATGAAATACAATTACCGTTACAATATAGAAATGCCAAGTTTCAAATTTTCCCTTTTCATTTTTCAAATCTCTACATTGACCTCTGTATTCCACAACTCCTAACCAACACAATGGATTGCTTTTCGTCATCTCGGATTTCATCACCCACCTCAAAAGCTCTTTTAAACATAGCGTGAGAATCTACTTCAGTATCTTGAGAATTTTTGCACAAAAGTCTGTATTTAAGTGATTTTAAAATTCTATGGTGGTAAAGTTTAATAGAACGACTTATTATATTATAATTTAGAAGGTAAAATGCAAATAATCAAAACAGTAGCATCACCTGTTACTTTTTAGGTGGAATCCCGTCATATCCGCAACTTCTTTTAGAGCCCTTTCCCATTCCTCCACTTCATTGCCAAATTTACTCCTGTGCTTATCAAGGGCACTTTTGTACAAATTACTATAAAGCATAACATCGTCAAACCCCACGTCATAGAAAATGGGTAGGATTCTCTTTTTTCCATATGACTTTGACGCACGTTCTACCATGTGGGTTAGTTCACGTAAACACCACCCGTTAGAAGCATAGTTCTTTGATAAGATGGGTATGTAGACGTCAGAATCATTAAGTGCTAGTGGAAGCTCCCCACCAATTCCATCATCAAAGCTTAGTTCATCGTCCCTGAAAACCGAAATTTGGTTACGAACAAGGTCCTTGTAAAGGAAATCCACAATACTATAAGGAGTTTGCAGTCCACTAAAACTCAAGAACACTTGGCACTTAGGTACTCTATGAGAAAGCCATGTCGATCTTGAGACATCCAGCAATCTTTCCAGGATAGTGCAACAATTATTATCCAACTCTAAGCTTTCTAAGCCCTTGACACCCTCAATAACTCTTATATTTGGACAAGCTTCTACCTCAATGTGCTCTAACTTATCTAACTTTGATAAGTTGGGCAAGATTTTTATCCTACCACAATGGGAAATACGAAAGTGCAGCAAGGACTCCAATTCTGACAAACCATGAATCTCAACTAGACTTTCCAATCTATTCAAATCCAAGCGCTCAAGATTCTTCAAAAATGACAAACCAGGTATTTTCGCTAGGAATTCGCATTTACTTAGCTTCAATTCTGTCAAATTGATTAGCTCTTGAGAGATAGAGAAGTGTGGCATAGGATATTCAATGACACACAGAACTGACAAATTTCTTAAGTTGGAAAGAGGTGGCAGTAGCTTGATGCCCCTGAATTTCAAGGTTGACAAACCAGATGGAAGCGGATTGATCAATTGTTTTTCTGGCAAATAGTTCGTCCAAGGCGGGTTAGGTTCCTCCATTGGGTCAGTGATAGATGGGAAGTGACGTGCTTGCAAGTGAAGGTGTGTCAAACTTAAGGGAAGATCTGGTACTTCTTGAAGGCGAGTGGAACTCATTTCAAGTGTTTGGAGATAAGAGAGATAACATAGCACCTTAGGGAGTCTAGATACACCCGTATATGACAAGTCCAATATCCTCAAATGGGATAGCTTGCCAATTTCCTCCAAGTTTTCATTTGTCAAATCCCAACATTTCTTGGCATGTAACTCTTCAAGCATCTCCACCTGTCCAATTGTATGAGGAAACTTTTTTATCTCCGTACAACTTACTCTAATCACTTTTAGTTTCTTTAGATATTCAATGGAGTCAGGTAATTCAACTATTCCTGACATTGATAAATCCAACTCATCCAACATTTTCATTTTTCCGAGGGAGCATGGAAGCTTCTTTATCCCCACACACCAACGTAAAGATAAACGTGTAACTTTCACTAACCCTCCAATATAGCTTGGAAGTTGGTTGATTCCAAGGTGCCCGTCTAATATAAAACTTGACAAAGATTCCAGATTGCCAAATGTCTCTGGGAGCTTGAAAGGTTCAAAATTTTGGGGCATGATAATCTCAGTCAAAGATTGTAGAGAACCTACTTGTGCAGGCAATTCCCGAAGCAACTTGCATCCTTCGATATTCAAAATTTTTAGGAGTTTTAGCTTACTAATGGAGCTGTGAATTGTGGTTAATCTCACACACCGAGCAAGAATCAGCATCTCCAAAGACACAAAGTTAGAGAAGTCGGGTGTCCTTTTTAACAATAAGCATCCTGTCAAATCTAGAACCTTCAATTTATTCATCTGCAGAAAAAAGTAGGAAGTAACAAGATAAGTCATAAACATCAGTATATACGGTAGTGTTAGTGATAACTAATTATCCATAAGTCATAAATTTAAGATAATCTAGGGCAATCCCTCATACTTTATATTTTTTAAAAATAATCCCTAATTAGAGTTATGGAGTTAGGCCCTGTTAGCAGTCACATGTATACCCGCAGCTTCCGTCTGAGAACAAAACTTCATGACCGAAAGACCAAAGTATCCTTGCTATAAAAACACGAAAAACTCTAATTCCCAAATCACGCAGAAGCTACAACTGTCAACATCCCTCTGTGTCTCCAACTCAACTCTCTCTTACTCTCGATGTCAAATGTAATGTAAAGCCTAATAATATTCACGACATAAAGTGGTGATTTAAAAAGTAAATGATGCGAAGTGAAATCGATATAAAAGGTGAGAATGATATTTTTGTATTCTACACCATTAACAAAAGTTAATCGACAAGGAATAAGAGGAAATTGGTTATCTTTGTTATTATCAATGAAAGTGTTTTTACTCTCCCGCCGTTTTATTTCTTATGAGAGAGAGAGAGAGAGCCTTCGATTTTGTTCGAGGAATAGGAGGTCCAAGTAGAGATCCTGTGACATGGAACAAAAACGCAGAGGATTCAAATGTCACATGGAGCTAAGTTAATAAACTAAATTGAATATCGGTGAAAAATCCTCTCAGTAAGCCCTTCATCTCCAAACAAAAAAACCCCTTCCTCTCTTAAAAAAAAAAAAAAACCTTTCTAAAGAAACTTCCCACGCATGCTCTCAGCTTCTCAAGTTCAATTTATGAAGCTAAAAGCCTACTTTGCTCCGATTTTCTTTTCTAGGCATTGATTTCCCTTTTTTCTGTCTCGTTTGGCGTCATCTTTTACTAGATGTTATTTTTCTTCGTTCGTCATAGTGAATGAATATGCTTACAGCTACATATTTTGTGAGAACGTTGTCATCAATCCAGTCAGCAAGATGCTCGCAACATTGTTATATGATTTATACAAAAGTCAACGAAGCTCTCCTCTCTTGATTTAGCTATAAATTTAAATTTGAGTGCTTTTCTCTCGATTTAAATCTAAATCTGGGAGTTCTTAGAGGCGCTAGATCTATGATGGTTTAACATGCTATGGTTGTTGATGATGGTATTGAGGACATTGAACCTAAGTGCACATTGTAAGTCATAATATTTGGAGGAAATATCTCGATGTGTGCCCATCACTAACAGTTTCGGTGATCGGTTGCCGATTTTTTTTTGATGCTGTAACAAATCTAGTCTTTTAGAATGAGAATCTATTTGAGCTACAATCCAAACTCTTGTTTTTGGGGTTTTGTTTTATTTTGCTGCCTTTTTGGGATTTGCTTAACTTAGCAGTTTTCTATGTTCTTGCCATGTTTAATTATGACAAATGAATGAGATTTTTCTTTGATAAAAAAAAATAAAATAAACTCAATAATTGTGGCCCCACAAGATTTGTTGTCTACCTTCAACTGAACTGTAGATTTAAATGATTTGATTTGACACGGTAGTTAAAAACTAGATTTGATGTAAAGCTTGAGCCTTCTCTCATTAAAAAAGTAAAATAAAAAAGTAACAGTAATTCATTTTTATTTACTTTTCAGTTCGTTAATCCAATTATAAACATAACAAAAAAAAAAATACTTAAATATTTAACTAGCCTAGCGAACCGCTTGAATCAAGTACTCTGAAGGTCAAGCTCACTTTCATTAATAATCAACTTGGCTATTCCAATCCCAAACTTGATTCCAATCAACTATTGGATTACTAAGCTTAACTCAAATTTTACGTCATTCAGATAATACCAGATGCATGTTAAAGGAAAATCGCACTTACTTTTAATGGGACATGATTGTGGTTTACTTTGAAATACAAAAAATATTGATCGTCGTCCATGCAAAATATATTATACACTCAGAGGAGATAAGGAGTGCGTTGGACCATCATGTCATGTTAGCGTACGTGGTAATGATAAAAAGGAGTAAAATAAATAATTTACTTAATATATCATGAATGAGGTAAATGATAAATAGAAGTATATAGAGTTAGGCATATCATACCTTCATTTGGCTCCATCCACCCCAGTCATCTCTAATAAAGCTATTTGAAAGGTCGAGCACGACCAAATTACTAAAGTGAAAGTTTTTCGCACGGAAAGTTGTTTTCCATGTTTGCCAAGAAAGCCATCTTAGTTCTGAAAGAACATTTTGGAAGTCGCCAAAAAAGTTGGACTCTTTCACTCGAAGAAACCTTAACTTTGGTAGAGCAGCTAACTCTTCAGCTGCAAAGTTGTGGCTGCAGCCATCGGAAGTGAGGCTTAGTGCTTGTACATCTCGATTTGTCTGCCAACAGAGATTCAAGATTATTGAGTGCATATAACTTTAAACGCTAACAGAGCTAGGAAAGGAAGACTATGAACGCCGGTAAACAAATTCACACCATTAACGACATTTTCAGCTTCCATTTGAAAATATAAATCATTTCCCCATTTTCCATTTTCTACTTTTCAAGAATTATAATTAGTATATCAATTCCAATGTCCATGATATTTTTGTTTTCTCTGCAATTGTGCATAAAAATAATTTAAAAGAGAATTTTCAAACAACTAGTTTTATTTTTACTTTTCTCAGATAACATGCGAAACCACGCTTTGTTGCTTCGGAATTTCCAAAAAACTATTTTCTATTGATCTAGAAAACAAAGCTAACTTAATAGGCAAACTATCTGGTAAATCTCTCCACCAATTTGGCAGACCTTTTTGACCCAAATGTTGGAGAGAGAGCTATCTCAATCACAACACAAATGGGAAGTTAAACAGAGCTACATATAAAGTAAAATAAAAAATTCAATAAGTTTTTCTTTCAAATAAAAATTATGTGACATACATGTCCATTTTACCTCTCTCATCTCTAGTAGTTTTATGGCATCCTCGTGATTCCATACCCTACTAAATTTGTGAGGATTTTCTTTGCAAGGATATTCTTGAAGAATGATGTACCTTCCTAGATCTCGAACTTGGTCATGCATCCAAAACGTTTTATCATCTCTAATTTTCATCAAGGACCGTAGGAGGAGGGCACTAATTGCACGGGGAGGATAGTAATTACAATCACGCCACATGATAATTGGATATGTTAGGTCTGCATTGGTGAAAAAGCAAGCAATATCCAGAAATACTTCTTTGTGCTTAGGCTCCAATTGTTCATAACTTATTATTAATGCATCTCGGACATCCTTGTAAGGACCTTCATCTAATTGCTTCAACGTGTCTTCCCATAGCTCTATTTTATCAAGATGTTTTTCCAGAACCAAGCCCTCGCAGTAAAGAGATGAACCTATCACCTCGATAGCCAAAGGAAGCATACCCACTCTACAAACTATTTTCTCTGCGAGATGATCATATCCTTTTACAGGAGAGTCTCTTCGGAATGCATGCTTACAAAACAACTGAAGTGCTCGACCATATTCCATCTCATGAACTTCATAAGCCAAAATTCCTTTCGTTTGATTTTGGCCCTCTTCACTAGATGATTCCACTTGAGTCATCAAGATACTTTTGTCCCTAGTAGTGATAATGATCCTGCTACCAGAACCAAACCAATCGGATTCTCCGGCTAACTTTTCGAGTTGCTCTTTCTTGTCTAGATCATCAAGAACGATGAGGACCTTTTTAGTATTACATACTTTCTTGATCCAACGCACCCCATCTTCAATGTCTTCAATTTTGTTAGCAGTCTCAAAGCCAACAAAACTTGATAATAACTTTTTCTGCAAGTCTATAAGACCGTGCTTCGATGATTCTCGAACCTCTTTAAGGAAACTAACACCATCAAAATGATGAGATAATCTATTGAACACAACCCTCGCAAGTACTGTTTTACCAATGCCACCTCCTCCATGAATACCAAGGAAACGTACACCATTAAAATCAATTTCCAACTTTTCTGTTATGGCTTTTATCTGAGGATGATCTTCAATCAAATATTTAGGCACATCCACGTTTCTAGAATTAAGTTTCCACAATACCTCTTCAACAACCGAGTCAATTAGTTCTCCTTGGCTGCAGCAAAATGATTAAATTTTGTTTTAGTCAATGACATGAAAGAAAAGGGTAGAAAATCCCTGCGGATATGACGATCCCTGTTTATCTAGGGACCGTATGGTTAAATAAGGCATCCGTTTCACGTACTATGGATGGAAATTAAGCAGCACAATCAGTTAATACACATGTTGGAATTTTATGGAATATCAGTCAATTTGACGTAAGGAAAAAGTCACAAAAAAACCTTAATTTATACCTATCATGACATATGCCATAAACTTTTTTTTTTTTTTTGGTGACATCAAAAATCTCAAA
Organism: Eucalyptus decipiens; assembly: GCA_014182575.1. Lineage (NCBI taxonomy): Eukaryota > Viridiplantae > Streptophyta > Magnoliopsida > Myrtales > Myrtaceae > Eucalyptus > Eucalyptus decipiens. The sequence goes on along the minus strand of CM024611.1, from coordinate 41,644,199 downwards.
TTATGCATGTGGCACATGTATTCTAAACTTTTTTTTTTGTGTGACCTAAAAATCATAAATTAGTACATATGTGAAACACCTATCCTCCGTCAATGTTCTATTCGATAATTTTTCAGCCAAAACAACATTGTTATCATGTCGACACTATGTCAACACTAGTTGCTTTTTGGCATCTATGTAGACATATTTTTAACAGCTTTCATGGACAGAATTTCGACAGAGAGTAAATGAGTCACATAGATTTAAGTTTGAGATTTTTGGTGTCATAGAAACAAGTTTAAAGTAAATGTGTCATATTGAGCATAACTTAGTATTTTTTTTTAATGGCTTTTGGCCTTTTTATGTATGAGAGATGCTTTAGATAATGCATGGGCTGATAGATGGGAAGGAGATAATCTTGATGGAATGGACAGAGTAAGATTTGCAAAACTTGATAAGGTAATATTTTTTTCATAATGCTTGGATCGACAAACTAACATGCAGTAACATATAATCCAAAGTGCCTGTATTGTTGAGCTATACTGATAAGATTGTGCTGATGTAAGAATTAAATCCTGAGATTAACAAAGAAAGTTCGCGGACTCAAGCAAAATCCAAAGAAGCACAATAAGGGTGCGTTTGGGGAGTGCATAATAACCATTTTATTTTTACCAAAACTATTTTTCTGTTCCCATGAATAGGTTTGGAATATAAATATATTTAGTAACACAATTTCATTTTTCTATTTCTGGAACCAATTTTTAGTCCAAAAATAGATTTCAAATAGAAATGATAATTAAAATTTTCTACTTCTCTATTTTTGGAATATAAATGAGAAATAAAAATTCTTCTTATCACTTGCCCTCACTATTAGCCAGCTACCCACCTGCCAACGTTGCCAATCACCAGCCACCATCCTTTACCTCCACCCAAGAGGGAGAAATTTTGTGTCATTATCAAACGCACATTTTTGCTCAAAAACTCGTCCTAAAAATAGAAATAAAAAATTCTATTTTTGAAAGAGAATAGTTATCATTTGTGCCATTGGCAACCATTCTATTCTGAGAATAGTTTATGCTCAAAAATAATTTTTTGCAATTCTTTTCCCTAGACGAGTTTTTTAGTATTCGAATGTGTTTGGTAACCATACAAAATTTATATTCCTAGAATAAAAAAGAACATAAATATGTTTGGTACAACCCTCAAATTACTTTATGCCGTAGCATTTCTATTAATTTTCTAATAATTTTATCAAAAAAATATATATGTGTCCTTCTCTTCTTCTTCTTCCTATAGCCAATCGCCGGCCATGGCGATGGTCGACAACCTCACTAGTGTCGAAGGAGCCTCACTGACCCCCTACAAGGTCGAGCCTCATCCAGCCATCACAGTGGCTAGTAATCGGTTGAAGAAGAAGAGGAAGAGAAAAAGAAGGAATAAAAAAAGAAAATGGCTTTGGCTTTATTCTTAAGTTGTTCCCGTGAACAAAGAAGCAACTTTTTGTTGCTTACTGATTCTATTCCAAATCTAAGACTGAGAACAAAAACATTACCAAATGCATTTATGTTATTTTTTTGTTCCGGAAATAAAAGAATATAAATAATCACTATTTAGCCAATTACCAAACATTGTCTAAATATTCTTAATAGGTAAAATTGTTCTCTTGTTTTATTTTTTGCAAAAGGGGAACATATCTTATTTGATGTTCTCACCGAAAAAAGTACCAGACTAGTCGTAGACTTATGGCATTGATAAAAATTTAGTCATAAATCTTTCAATTAGACCAATTTAATCATGAACATTTTCACATTGGTACTAATTTAGTTTATCTGGCCAAATTTGGCAAGCTGATGCTGACGTCGATGCTAACCGGCTGATGACCGCTAACATGGCAACTTTTAATTATTTTTTATTATTTTTTCCATTTCTTTTTTTTTTCTTTTTTCTTTTTCTTTTCCTTTTCTTCTTCTTCCTCTTGGCCTTCTTCTCCGACAATGGCCAGCAAGCCTTTGGCGACTCACCAGCCACTAAGCGAGGGCCAAGACACTCAATAGCGGTCGGTGAGGGCTTGTCGGCCCTCGCCCAATGGCCAAGAGCCTCATAAGAGGCTCGTCAGCCACGGTAAGGAATCCAAGGAGAAAGAAGATAAAAAATAAGAAGAAAAAGAAAAAAAGAAAAAGAAAAGGAGAAAGAAAAAAATATTTAGAAAATTATTAAAAATTACCACATTAGCATTCACCGGCTGGCCAATGTCCATGTCAGTGCTGGTCCACTAAATTTAGCCGGGTGAATTGAATTGGTACCAATATGAAAAAGTTTAGGATTAAATTGATCTAATTGAAAGATAGAACTGAATTAGTACCAATGCTATAGGTTTGAGACTTTTTTGATACTTTTCTCAGTTCTCACTAGACCTATCGGACCGGATTCAAGAACAATTCATTCAAGTAAGGTCATCTAAATTCATTCATAAATTGGATCAAAGTGGACCCTTTTTGCCCCTATTCTTTTCTTCTCCTAGAATGAAAGAGATGTCGCATTGCTTTGATTCCTAAAAAATTGAGGGACAGAGTTTCTTCAAATGAGAAGTGTAACTATTGGGTTTATTAACGATAACAAAAAAACAAAAAAATTGAGGAAAATTACCTTTTCCGTTTCAGATCCCATCCCTTCAGACGTGCAACCTTTCGAAGAGAAGTCTCCCACCGCTTCAATTCATCGACGCCGAATTTCTCCTCGTGCTTGGGCATGGCATTTTTATACAATTCGGTGTTGAGCTTAACGTCATCAGGGTCCACATCGTAGAAGATGGGAAGTATCTCTTTTTTCCGATTTGATTTTGAGGTGCATTTTTCCATGTGCGCAACCTCACGGAGACACCACGAACTGGTAGCGTAGTTTTGAGAGAAGATGGGTATGTAGATTCGAGATTTGTTAAGGGCTCTCGAAAGCTCTCCATCGATCTCTGTACCAACTCGGAGTTCTTCGTTGTCTAGGAAGACATGGAGTCCAATGAGTCTCAATCTATGGTAAAGGCAATCAGTGAAGTTGTCGCGTGTGTCTCGTCCCCGGAAACTCAAGAACACGTCGTACTCTATTCCTGATGCGTTGAACGCCTCGTTCCCTTCTCCAGACACATCGTCCCTTCTTGAGGTTGCCTCCAAGTCTCTCCTAAATGCCTCGTTCTCCTCTCTAGACACATTGTCCATTCTTAAGGTTGACTCCGAGTCCCTCCTCAACGCCTCGTTCTCTACTCCAAGCGCATTGTCCGTTTTCGAAGTTGTCAGATGGTCCCTTCTAGAGGTTGACCCTGCGTCCCGCCTTAACGCCTCGTTCTCTTCTCCGGACTCATCGTCCGTCCTCGAGGTAGACGCCGAGTCCCACCTTAACGCCTTTATCTCTTCTTCAGAAGCATCCTCAGTTCTCGAGGTTCTCGGATGGTCGTTTATCGAGGTTAATTCCAAGTCCCTCCTTCTCTCTGATTTCGTGAGTTGTCTGAGAGCCCTGTCAAATTTTACAAACTTTTAACCCGGTGGAGACTTAAAAAATAGAATGAAAAACAAACGAGCAGGCTGAATTGCATCTAACATGTACAGGAGCGAAGTTCAGTTTTTTTTTTGGCATTGTTTGTCAGCAAGAGCCCGAACAGAGTCGAGTCAGAGAACTTACAGTAGTAGTACAACCGTAACGAGGATGACTAATAGATCAAGAGCTCCGTATTCCATCTGTGGGTCAATCCTCTCAGCCGTATTCCCTCAAAGAAGAGAACCACCACACTTCTGGGAAAAGAGCTAGATTGGGAGGGTTTAGTGGAGGAAGATCGACTGTAACTTCTCCGGGTGCAGACAAGAAGGGCAAAGTAAATGCAGGGACGTTGCAGGTGAGTTTCTCGGAAACGAAGTTGCCACCTTGGAGACGCATAGCGTAGAGGAGTCATTGGAGAGGAGTCAACAGTACAGGCCAAGGGCAAAGTCCTCCTGGTGGAAATTTTGTACAGGCCGATATCACCAAGTCACGTGGGACGCTTGTGGTCCAACACTCGGTGTAATTAAACAACAGGTAGTAGAAGACGTAAGAAGGACTCACAAAACAAAACAAAACAAAACAAAAAAAGGAAAGGGACCAAATTGAAATTTCAACAGATATTTTCCAAGTTTTAACCGTATTAGAAGGACATTGGCTTGATTAAGTAATGATAAATGGTTTGGTTTTTTTTCCCCTTCAACCCCGTTCATACTTTTCATTGTGACTAAACCTATTAAATGGATGGGTCGGGTCATAAATAGTTCAACTCAAATTAACACACTTAATTCGTTTATGACTCATTTATTTGCAATGCAAGCTAACCCATACCCGACTCAACCCATGTTGCTAAAATATTTTCATATTTAACTCAATGTAGGAAAACTCATACCAAACCGATGTAAGAACACAAAATAAGTGAGCGAGAGATCAAGTAAAAGTGAAAAAAGTGAGTTTGGTCTAAATAAGTCATAAACTCATTTATGACTCACTTAGCACTTATATTATGCTTGGCGTTCAAAGAAAACTTATATTATGTATAAACCCCAATTATAACTCATTACTCATAATTGACCCATAAAAAAACACGACCCATCATATAGGTTAATAAATGGATTTATGACTGATTTTGACATATCTAATTGTGACTTAGCCAAAAAAAAAAGTACAAGAACTAGAAGACATAGGATAGGTGTTTCTTTACAGCAAAAGACTAACATTAAGTAATGTGATTGGATATTGAATACTATTTTTTCAGTTAACTAATTGGGGATTGATTTTTTTATTTCTTTTTCTAAATTTCCAATGCACACTCTATATTTTCAATCTTAGGACTTTAAACTTTAACAATAGTCCAATATCGACAAGTATATCTAAATATAATTTTCACTATTTTTTAATATCTAAGGAAACATTTCAGTTTTTGGCGAAAAAGTAAAAACTTAATTTTTGCTTTTTTATGCCTAAATAAACGGTCTGAGTTGAGTCTGACTTTGCAGCCACAGAGACTGAAAAAGAAAACATAATAGCCACTCCGCTTCCTCTTTAATCAACTCAGAATCGTGAGAAGGACAATCAGAATCTTGGAAATGTCAGGATAAAATCGGTAACTTGACCTATAGTATAATAAATTAAAGAGGTCCTACTTTTTTTGGTCGGAAAAGAGGTCCTACTTGATCATAATTAATTATTTCTTATCTAAACCATTCTCCATTAATTATGTCACAAATATTCTATCAATCGACAAATGCCTAAGCTCGAACAGAGTCGAGTAAGAGAACTTACAGTAGTAGTACAGCCGAAACGAGGATGACGAATAGATCAAGAACTCCGTATTCCATCTGTGGGTAAATCCTCTCAGCCGTATTCCCTCAAAGAAGAGAACCACCATGCTTCTGCAAAAAGAGCTAGATTGGGAGGGTTTAGTGGAGGAAGATCGACTAATAACTTCTCCAGGTGCAGAGAAGAAGGGCAAAGCAAATGCAGGGACGTTGAAGGTGAGTTTTCGGAAACGAAGTTGTCACCTTGGAGACGCAGAGCGGAGAGGAGTCAACAGTACAGGCCAAGGGCAAAGTCCTCCTGGTGGAAAATTTGTAAAGCCCAGAATCATCAAGTCACGTGGGACGCTTGTGGTCCACACTTGGTTAATCAAAAACAGGTAGTTGAAGACTTAAGAAGGACTCACAAAACAATAAATAAATAAATAAATAAAAGTAAGGGACAAAATAAATTTCAACAGATTTTTCCATTTTAACTATTTTGGCTTAATTAATAAATGGTAAATGGTTTGGTTTTTTCCCCCTAAAATGCTTTTCATTGTGACTAAACCCATTATATGGATGGTTTTTCATAAATTTTTTCAACCTAAATTGATACATTAATTCGTTTATGACTCATTTATTTGCAATGCAAGTTAACCCATATCTAACCCAACCCGTGTTGCTAAAATATTTTCATATGTAACTTAATGTAGGAAAACTCATACCAAACCGAAGTCAAAACACATAATAAGTAATCGTGAGATCGAGTGAAAGTGAAAAAAGTGAGCTTGTCTAAATTAATCATAAACTCATTTATGACCCACTTAGCACTTATATTATGCTCAGCGTTCAAAAACACTTATATTATGTATAAATCCATTTATAACTCTTTTACTCATAATTGAACCATAAAACAACATGATCATATAGATTAATAAATGGATTTATGACTCATTTTGACATATCTAATTGTGACTTGACCAAAAAAAAAGTACAAGAACTAGAAGACAAAGAAAGGATTGGTTTTTCTTTACAGCAAAAGACTAACATTAAGTAATGTGATTGGATATTGAATACTATTTTTTCAGTCAATTAATTGGAGATTGATTTTTTATTTTATTTTTAAAATTTTCCAATGCACACTTTATATTTTCAATCTTAGGACCTCAAACTTTTACATTAGTCCAATATTGATAAGTATATCTAAATATAATTTTCACTATTTTTTAATATCTAAAGAAACATGTCAGTTATTGGCAAAAAGTAAAAACTTAATTTTTGCTTTTTTATGATGAGCAAAGCGTTGCTCATGGTGAAACTTAACTCTTATAAAAACAAACCAAGCATGATGGAACTTTCCAAATGAGGCAAAGAGGGAAATTTGGTGCCCAACTCACACATAGTTAAAACAAAAAATAAAATAAAAAAGACAAAAAAAAAAAAAAATAAAGTCCAAAAGAAAGAAAGGAAGGCTTTGTGTGGGGTGCCCAAAAGCAAGAAAAGAGAGAAACGGTTATCCGAGAGTGTGCATGGAGAAGGGGAAAAAGAGGGCTGCTATTTTGTCGTCATGAATCAAAGGCCAAACATTAATGGAATTAGCTCAAATTTGTGTATGTTGTTCATGAGACCAAAGGCTACGAGTTGATCATTTTGTTCATTAAGAACCTAGTCTAAATTTTCCAAGAGTTTTCTTGTTCCATTTATATTAATTCTCCACCTTTGTTGTGAGGAAATACGATTATATTGTTGGTGTTGAACCTCTAGTGTGTGACTAGAGAAAAGCACTTTGTATGTCCTACTATTCTTGGTAATTATTGGAAGTTTTGGTGTGGTCCATGATTTTTTCCTCATTGAGTTTCCACATTAAATCCCTGTATTGTTATTGGCTTTATCTCCTTGTCATTTCAGCATTATATATTGTTGATTATTACTGGTATTAAATTGATTTTGATTAATTTAGTTTTGGGAAGATATTGATTCTGGATTAAGTTTAGTTCTTAGTGAATTTTTCACTTTGATGCTTCCCAACAGTCTCTAACTCTCAAAGAAGCTGAATGAATATTTTAGAACTAACTCTGCCCATAAGAAGTTGCTTTTGAACCTACTTGGCAAGTTACCTTGATGTGAAGTTATATGTGGCCCCAAACTAGTAAAGATGAAGTTTGTATCTATTAGATTTCAACGAAGCTTGAAGAAGTGAGTTATCTTGAACTTGCAAAAGGAGAGAGTGCGTATGGTGCTTGTGTTGATGTGACCTGAGTGAGCAAGACAAAAGCTCTTGCGAGCATGCTACATTTGTAAGAAAATTAGTAAATTAGATGTGTGCGCATAGTGAATTTGATGGGTGAGAAATAAGAGAGTTGGTCTGTGAATACCTTGTTTTCTTGAGAAATAAAATTAAACTTCTTCGCTTTTGTGCTGATAAATGCTCGACTCAACAAGTAGTATCAGAGCTTTTCCAATTCAATAAGTGACACCAGAATCAGATGATTGAGACTATCCTCATATTTAGATGTGCATATAAAACTACCTACCACATTCAATATCCATTTAGGAAATCTCAGGGAACAATTGTTTTGTTTACTGAAATAGGCATAGTGCATACAAGGGAAAAAGGGCCAAGCGAAAGATACTGAAGTCAGTATATACAGAGTTGTAAGTCGTAACTTGTAAGCCATGCCACATAATATGATAACACCAATTCATTGATGTAAACATTTTGGATGACACATGATCAACTCAACTGTGAACATGTTTATGAGCGCGTGCATCATCGCATGCGTTACTATATTTATTTATCTATGCTTCGTGGATAATTCTTTGCCATATATGTTACCGATTATATCATATGTTGGCCGCCATTTTTTATTCTATCTTTTTCAACTTTCAAGCTATTCAAACTTACGTTCGTCGTCCGTGCACGTAGTCTACTTTCTAATGAAAAACTCGATCTAAAACTGGAGGAACATCTACGACAGAAAGAAAGCTTGCAGGAGATCAGCCAAAGACGATGAGAAAAATTTCCTTACAAAGGAAAATACTCATTGGTTTTTTCTATTGATTATTAGCTCAATATATGAACATCAGGAGCTTGTTGAACGAATAACAAATAATATATATGATTAATCAGTCGTGCGATCATTGACCAGGAAATGTAAACATGAGCAGGTCCGAGTCAAGTTGGAGTGTAGGAAAAAAAAAAAGATTCTGAACTTCCCTAAATCAGATCTAGAAGGCGAAACATTGACCGTTCGAGTAAAATAAGAGGAAAAAAACAAAAGTGGGTTTGGTAATTACTATGAATTATCTAGTGTGTTTGTTTGGAAATTTCCATGCTTTTAGCTTTGAGCGGGGACCATCGCTTATTGATGTTGTCAGGCAATAACATTCTTTTAATATATTAATTTCATGATAACTTCACCTTTGAAAAAGAACGAGATATTCTCTATTAAAATTGACATCATCATGTATGATGTAGACTTTTTTTTTTGGTAAAAATGTACGATGTAGACTTTGTCACCTACGATCTCAATAATAGGTTTTCAGCCTTTATTATCTTAACAAGTTGTTGTCGAACAAATTATGATTGCTACAGTGTTCCATAATGTATTACGGCTTAATTTACCAAGGGAATTGACTTTGATTTTCACTTTTGCATATGGAAGCTTTATGACTTGCTCACGCGGCACAAGATTAGGTTTTATCCAACCATTTGCTAGGATAGTATATTGTCTTGAGAGATAATCATAAATGATGTCACATTCAGATTATCATGGGCAGATATTTAAATAAAATAAAAAAATTGGTTTTTTTAACTTTCGAAAATACTATATATTAGATAGATGGTCGAGGCATGAGATGTTTCACCGCATAAGTTATTTGCGACCACCATTTTTCTTTTTTTTTTTCAATTTTCAAGTTATACAAATGAACTCTCATCATTGGTGCACGTTGCATGGCCTCTAAAAACTCAATCTAAAATTGAAAAAGTAGATAGAAGATCTCAATCTAAATTAGTAAACTGGAGGAACAAGTAGACAGGATAGATCATCCAAAGACCATCAAAAAAAAAGTAGAGAAATACTTCCTTATCGTGGAAAATACTCATTGGTTTTTCGATCGATTATCAGCTCAAGTATAAACATCAGTGGCTTGTTGAACGCCTAACAAATAAAAATATATTGTCGACCAGAAAATGTAAACATCAGTGGGTTCAAGTCAAGTTGGATTGCAAAAAGAGAGAGAATCTCGATTCTCCAAAATAACAGGAAAAATCAAAAATAGGTTTGGTTAATAACTTAATATGAATTACTAGTGTGTTTGTTCGAAATGTTCCAAGCTTTTAGCGGAAACATTTATGCGCTGCTCATCCTGCCTATAACGCGAGGAGATAATATTCTCTTAGGGCCCATTCCGTCAATAGTATATTAATTTGATGATATCTTCGTTTTTGAGAATGGATGAAAGGATCTTTCTTCAAATTAACATCATAGATGATGAATAGCGATTTCCCTTAACTTACTCATTTGCGGCCATCAAAATCAAAAATCGTGCATACACCTCATTGCCTTTCGATCTTGACAGATAGATTGTCACCCTTGATTATCTTAATGAGCTTGTTGTCAAATTAATTATAGTATTCTGAAAATAATTACTGCTGAAATAATTAAGGAAATTGAGTTTGATTTTCACCTGCTTTATGACTTTTTCCTACTGCGCGAGATTAATTGGTTTTTGTCCAAAAAAAGTAAAAACTTAATTTTTGCTTTTTTATGCCTAAATAAACGGGCTGAGTTGAGTTTTTGACTTTGCAGCCACAAAGATTGAAAAAAAAAAAAAAAAAAAACCCATCAATAGGTAGTTGTGTTAGTCGAGAGCTTCTCCCTTATCAATGAAGTCGAAAGTTCGAAACTTGCAGTTGCTAGTGTCTTAAGTGGAGGGCCATGGTGGTGGGGTCATGTGCTAATCTCCCCTAGATATTGACACTTGGTCCGAGGTGCTGTCCGAACACTGTACGGGCCGTGGGTTGCCAATTAGCATAAGTGAAAGGCGGGCCCGGTAGATCCTGGGTATCAAAAAAAAAAGATTGAAAAGGAAAACATAATAGCCACTCCTTTTTAATCAACTCAGAAATGTGAGAACAACATTCATAATCTTGGAAATGTTAAGGTAAAATCGGTAACTTGACCTATAGTATAATAAATTAAAGAGGTCCTACTTGATCATAATTAGTTATTTCTTATCTAAACCATTCTCCATTAATTATGTCATAAATATTCTATCAATTGACAAATGCCTAAATTAATAAAATTCCCTATTCTTTCATATATATCAATTTTAAAATTTGAATATGTTCTATCTTATAAACATATTTACTAAAAGAAGGCGCCACAATGAACAAATTAAAAGTTCATAGGCCGATTACATATTGAGTCAAAGTTAATGAACTATTTGTGTCATTATCCATTTCAATCATCATCATCACCATCCTTCCACTAATCATCTCCTCCAATTCATTAAGCCTCCATAAACATAGATGAAAGGACAGATCTTTGATCAAACAAAGAAAGTCCAGGCCCACAAGTACAGATAGAAACATTGACCGTTCGAGTAAAATAAGAGGAAAAAAACAAAAGTGGGTTTGGTAATTACTATGAATTATCTAGTGTGTTTGTTTGGAAATTTCCATGCTTTTAGCTTTGAGCGGGGACCATCGTTTATCGATGTTGTCAGGCAATAACATTCTTTTAATATATTTATTTCGTGATAACTTCACATTTGAAGAAAAACGGGATATTCTCTCTTAAAATTGACATCATCATGTACGATGTAGACTTTGTCACCTACGATCTGAATAATAGATTTTCAGCCTCTATTATCTTAATGAGTTGTTGTCAAACAAATTATCACTGCTACAGTGTTCCAAAAAGTATTACGGCTTAATTTACCAAGGCAATTGACTTTGATTTTCACTTTTGCATATGGAGGCTTCATGACTTGCTCACATGGCACAAGATTAGGTTTTGTCCAACCATTTGCTAGCATAGTATATTGTCTTGGGAGATGATCATAAAGGATGTTACATTCAGATTATCCTAGGCAGATAGTGAAAAAAAAAATGTTTTTTAACTTTCAAAATACTGTATATTAGATAGATGGTCAAGGCATGAGATGTTTCACCGCATAAGTTATTTGCAACCACCATTTTCCCTTTTTTCTTTTTTGATTTTCAAGTTATACAAATGAACTCTCATCATCGGTGCACATTGCAGGGCCTCTAATGAAAAAATCAATCTAAAATTCCTTGTTCTTTCATAATATCGATTTTAAAATTTGAATCTGTTTTATCTTATAAACATATTTACTTATTTGTGTCATTATCCATTTCAATCATCATCGTCACCATCCTTCCACTAATCATCTCCTCCAATTCATTAAGCCTCCATAAACATAGATGAAAGGACAGATCTTTGATCAAACAAAGAAAGTCGAGGCGAACAAGTACAGAGAGAAACATTGACCGTTCGAATAAAATAAGAAGAAAAAAACAAAAGTGGGTTTGGTAATTACAATGAATTATCTAGTGTGTTTGTTTGGAAATTTCCATGCTTTTAGCTTTGAGCGGGGACCATCGCTTATCGATGTTGTCAGGCAATAACATTCTTTTAATATATTAATTCCGTGATAACTTCATCTTTGAAAAAGAACGAGATATTATCTCTTAAAATTGACATCATCATGTACAATGTAGACTTTGTCACCTACAATCTCAATAATAGGATTTCAGCCTCTATTTTCTTAATGAGTTGTTGTCGAACAAATTATGATTGCTACAGTGTTCCAAAAAGTATTATGGCTTGATTTACCAAGGCAATTGACTTTGATTTTCACTTTTGCATATGGAGGCTTCATGACTTGCTCACATGGCACAAGATTAGGTTTTGTCCAACCATTTGCTAGCATGGTATATTGTCTTGGGAGATAATCATAACGGATGTTACATTCAGATTATCATGGGCAGATAGTGAAAAAAAAATGTTTTTTAACTTTCAAAATACTATATATTAGATAGATGGTCGAGGCATGAGATGTTTCACCGCATAAGTTATTCGCGACCACCATTTTTCCTTTTTCTTTTTCAATTTTCAAGTTATACAAATGAACTCTCATCATCGGTGCACGTTGCATGGCCTCTAATGAAAAACTCAATCTAAAATTGGAGGAACAAGTAGACAGAAGATCATCCAAAGACCATGAGAAATACTTCCTTACCGTGGAAAATACTCATTGGTTTTTCGATCGATTATCAGCTCAAATATAAACATCAGTGGCTTGTTGAACGCCTAGCAAATAAAAATATATATTGTCGACCAGAAAATGTAAACATCAGTGGGTTCAAGTCAAGTTGGATTGCAAAAAGAGAGAGAATCTCGATTCTCCAAAATAACAGGAAAAATCAAAAATAGGTTTGGTTAATAACTTAATATGAATTACCAGTGTGTTTGTTTGGAAATGTTCCAAGCTTTTAGCGGAAACATTTATGCGCTGCTCATCCTGCCTATAACGCGAGGAGATAATATTCTCTTAGGGCCCATTCGGTCAATAGTATATTAATTTGATAATATCTTCGTTTTTGAAAATGGATGAAAGGATCTTTCTTCAAATTAACATCATAGATGACGAATAGCGATTTCCCTTAACTTACTCATTTGCATATGATTGTTTGGTCAATTCTATGATGTATTGTGGCCATCAAAGTTAAAAATCATTCATACACCTCATTGCCTTTCGGTCTTGACATATAGATTGTCACCCTTGGTTATCTTAACGAGCTTGTTGTCAAATTAATTATAGTATTCTGAAAATAATTACTGCTGAAATAATTAAGGAAATTGAGTTTGATTTTCACCTGCTTTATGGCTTTTTCCTACTGCGCGAGATTAATTGGTTTTTGTCCAAATATTCGCTAGCATAGTTTACTGTTTTGAGTGATAATTCGTAAGATGTTTTCCGCCAAGGATCGAATGTTGAATATCTGTGTACTTTGCCATGCTGTTAAAAAAATCTAGGGACTACTTTTTTTTTCAGTTTCAGCTTTTCGAAGGAAGTCCAATGGACAAATTCATTGCTCGAAAAAGGAGTTAATATCCTCTTCTTCTTTTTTTTGAGCTGGCTTGAAATTAATACTTAGTTGTATCATGTTTGGATAGCTAGGAATAAGAAATCTTGATAACTCTATCAAAATTACTTACTGTTAGTCAATTATAAGAAATGTCAGATTCAAATTGTTATGTGTAGATATTAAAATACTACACATGAGTATTGTTGGTTGAGACATGATATGTTTCGTGGTGCTTACGGCTTGGTCCACCTATAATTTTTTTTGGTATATAAATTCTTAATTTTATCAACAAAAATAAGATTTCGCAGTTCACGCTATGTCTTATGCATGAAACTGTCAGTGATTAGATGTCGCCAAGTTGTTGTTAGCATGTCATTGTCCTAGCAATTTCACCGGAAGCGAATGCTTGGCCGAGAGACGACCAAAAACCAATGTTTATGGACAAGTATAACACATGAATCTCCTTTCCTCGGCTTGTCTTAATCAAAAGTTGACTTGGCTTTTTCAAGGTCCTCGGTTGGTGAAGTGCGCGTGTGGGACTTTTGCTGAGTCGAGGTCGAAAACACGAAGCAAGTTCCTCTTCTTTTCCCCATTTAACCATTCTTGGGATCTGCTAATAGAGCTCTACCCATGTTGTCTTTTTCTCTCTTTTTTAATTGGAAATTAAGTTTTATTTTTCAGGAAATCGAAGGGTCATGGTCAATTAAAAGTAAACCGTTTTCAGTTTATTTGAGAATTCCCCAAGAGCTAAGCAGGCCTTAATAAATCGCCAATCGTGCATGCAATCGAGCTACAACATTATTTATAGGGAAAAAAAATCTGTTTTGAATCCCTAACAAACGTGTGAGAGGATTAAATGCACTTGCTAGATTACATGTCTTGCATCATCAATTCTAAGTTGTGATGTCCTAACAACCGCGGCCTAAAAAAATTTAATAAAATTTAGAGGAGCCTCCTAAATCATGTATTACCAAGTTTGAGCTTAGTTCATTTCATACTTAAGAAACCTAAACTTGGGCCTCTCAAAATACATTGTTGACACCAAAATGTTAGCCAACAAACCGAACGTCCATTTTCGTCAAACAATAAGAAAAATAAAAATAATATATTAGTAAGAAGAAAAAAATGGGATATATACATTAAAAGTCTTAAAAATTGTCGTAAAAGTGCAATTGAGTATTAAAACATACAAAAAATGCAATCAAGTATTAAAACTTGTCAAATTTGTGCAATCAAATTCTTTTATTAACTCTGTCCAATTTAGCTAGTAGAAAATATTAACATGTATTTTTTTACTACTTTATCTCTCATACATGTCATTGAAGTGACTAAAACATGGAAAATAAGGCTAAAACAATATCATTTTAATCTAAATGTAATTTTTAAATATAAAAACTATTTAAATTAGATTGAAAATGAAATTGAATAAAGAGGAACGTTGGGAAAATGGCAAGTGCCTGCAAATCAGACGTTCATTTCTGTAAAATAGTAAGAAAAATAAAAAGTAATATAATGGTAAGAAGGCAAAAAAAAAAAAAAAATTTGAAATGTCATCATTTTGGTTTTTCTAAAGCCACGTTGGATCCACATCAATTCCATTTGCCTATCATTATCCATATAAGCCACCACATATGTTTTTTAACGGCCATCTTGGACGAAACTATGGTAGAGGGTGTTTATTTTGAGAAAATGGCAAATGTTTGGGATTTTTGTGACATAAGAAAATAAGAATATATTACCATGGTGGGTATAGTTAAGATTTTCGGTGGTACTTTCTGTTTTTATCTTCAATGTCCATGTAATGAATTTTTTATACATTCATCATTGAATATGTGACATATCTATTTAGATTTAGTTGCGTTACCAAATTCATTCATCTACTACCTATTCAAATATGCAAATGAAAAGAATATGTTTTATGTTGATGATGGACTTGACAATTATTCATTTAAATGGGCAATTGGCAACTTTTTAGCCCGCCCTTATGCGTGAATCGCACATATTTTATTCCCAATTCGTCTTCTTCTTCCGCAAAAGCAACGATGGCTGCGAATCTTACCATAATCACTGTCCCATTTGACACGTCCAATTCTTTTTTTTTTCTTTTTGGCTTGATAAGATATGCGCAACCTCAAACGTTGGGGGTTGAATTTCCGGGAAATGAACCGAGGTCCCACCTTCTTAGATTCTAACACACAAAGTCACAAACTCAACCCCTTTTTCTTGGTAAATTTACTTTTTAAGATAGCGGGAAAATCCCCTTGGTACATGATCAAACCCCCATTCATAGGTCCGAGATCCACGTCTATGAATTGAAAGATTCAACTGCGCAATCAATTGTTAGAATTTGGCGGGCTCACATTAAAATCAAACATAACTGTCTATTTCCCACCTAATGTTCTGCATTCACAAGTGGACACTGTTAAAGGTGCCAAGACTTTTTAACAAGTTTTGAAAGGACTCCTCGGATGACCATAATGGCCAATCAAAACTCTTTTCTTTTGTCTTCTTGGGACAAAAGGGAGTCGAGTCCCTAAATTATTGCAAAACGTTCAGATCCCTTAATTTTGTTTTTTGTGCAACTGGGTTCTTAACATGTATATCTTTTTAGCGCAGCATCTCAGGCCCATCACTTAATCCTGGCCCTTGCAATCCGGCCCATCACGTAAGTCCTTGCCCTTGCAATCCGGTGTAATTCAATTGAGCCCAGCAGATCAGGCCCATAAGACTTCACTCTTTCGTGCAGCTCATAAAAGTGAAGCCCAAATTTGGAAACAGTAAGAAAATAAAAACAAAATAATAGTAAGAAGACCAAAGGAAATGTATGATACAATAAATAAAGAAATAGACAAGTACATAAAAAAAAATAAAAAATAGAGTCCCGATTTGGACTAGTTGCGCCCATCACCGAAGTCCTTGCTGCTTGCAATCCGGTTTAATTCAATCTAGCCCAGCAGACCAGGCCCATCGGATTTCGCTCCTTTCGCTCTCTGAACGCACCCATACACCAATTATCCTCCTTCGCGTCCCGCTCTTTTTTGGATCAAGTTCATTTTCATTGTAGCCTCCTTCATCCTCTCTGTTCATCAGATTCTGGCTCATCGACGCTCATTGAATTGTTACAGTTTACTGATATGAAATAAAACCTGGAATTGTCACATTATTGAAAACAAATTGAAATCGAATTATCAGTATTTCAGAATCGCTTGCATTGGTTGTGAGATTCGTGATTTTTGTCCAAAAAGCCTCTCCGATGAATCTGCAAAACTTGCAAGTGTGATTGGTCAAGAGAAAGAGTTCAGCGACTATAATGTTTGGTGAAATTCCTCAGTCAGTAGCTTGCTTGGCTATTGATTGTTTATTCTTAGCATGTATGCTTGGTTGTTGTTAATCATTGATATGTATTCGTAATCCATGCGGTATCACTGCTTTATTCTAGTTTGGATTATTTTTCATTCAACCATGAGATTTCCATAGATCAAGCTTGCTTTGTTTTAGTCTCATTTCATCTATGCATCTTGTGTTCAACTCTGGTTCACTTTGTTATTTTCTCTATATGGATCAATATAAATGGCAAGTAAATCTGCTATGAGTTGGCGTTGTATAAATGAGCGAACCATTGAAACATGTTAATGGAATCGAGGGTTCTTGTCTACTAGGAATGAATGAATGAATGGGGATAGAGAGTTGAGATTAAGCAAGAGTTTGTTTTCTGGAAATGAATGTCATAAGTTTCTCTCCCTGGAGGTGTTCAATATAAAAGAGAGAAGGAAGCACGATTGAGCGCGTAAAAGAAAGAGAAATATGCGGGAACACTTGTTCTGGTGACAATGGACCAAAGAACAAAAGAAAAGATATACAGAAAGCCAAGATGAAAATCTGATTGTGCATCATGTGTTTGGGCGCTGGAGAGAAATAAAATAATACTAGTAATAATTAAATAAATTGAAAAAGAAAAAGAAAATAATAAGGATTAGAAAATAGAGGTCTCAATTAGATAGTTAGGATTTAGGATTATCATTGGTTGAGTTTCATTTAGATCATATTCAAATAGTCTTCTTCTTTTTTTGTCAAAGTTTAGGATGTTGCCTTTTTCTTGATTTTTATTTCTCCTTAAAAAAAAAGTATTAAAAATATTTAAAAATCGTATAAAAATAAAAAAGATTTAAAAACTGTAGAGTTTATATTAGGTTTACCTTTAAGAAGATTTTTTTGAGCCTTTAATATCACTAGAGAATTTTCTAATAAGCGTCTCTTCTTCGGTAGCAAACTAGAATTTGGATTATATGGCTCCTAGGGATTGCTATCTTGAGGCTCAATAACAAGGCCGAGTACATTTTTTGTTCAATATTGAATTTTTCGTGTTTATTTTCTTGCAAGACTGCATTGGTCACTTTGTTGATAAACAATCAAGTTACAATACTGAAATGGCATTAGTAAGATAATTAGTGTAATCAAGTCAATCTCTACAATTTCATGAGTTGCTCCCGCTTATCTATGTCATCAAGATGAGGAATTTCTTGTAATGGAATCTCCTTCAAATTTGATTAATCCCTGCATGCAATCAGAAATCTCCACTCATTTAATGTTGAGAATTTCTGACAATAATCATTTTTCCAATCGAACGACTTCCACCCTGTGAAGCTTCTCAAATGTCAGAAAGGAAACTACACCCATGAAACCGACTAGCAATTTGATTAAAGACAACCATTGCAAGAATTGTTTTCCCGATATCTCCCATACCGTGGATTATTAGATAACGTACATAACGGAACCCTCATCTAATGGGCACATGACTTCTTCAAAATCATGCCGAATTCCTACTAAATGATTGGGTAGATGTATGTCTCTTTCATTTAGCTAGATCAAAACATCATCGATGATTGATCTAATGATTTCACCTTGGCTATCATATTTGATACAAAATGTCTAGTCAGAAAGATTAAAGATGGAATACAAACATACCAAGTCCAAGAATATTGTAAATTAAACACAAACCAGCCACGAAGGAGGAGAGGCAAGCCGGAGTGATCGCCCCCAACCCAAAGAATTTGTACATATACCTTGCAGATCTATAGGGAAAAAATCATTTACAAATAGAGATATATATTTTAATTCATGTATAGTTTCAAGCTCTAACTCCAAAAAAACAAAATCAATCAAATTCCATGTCAATTTACTTAATATAAATTGCAATGTTATCTGGTATTCGATGGTCAAAGATGTAATTTGCCATGATAAGAATGAAATCTTAAACTTTATAAAAGATGCTTCCTCATCTGTAAATTGTAAAATTCAAAACCTTTTATCTTCCTTCAAATGTGTGCACAGGATTTGTTTTTTTTTTTTTTTTTTTTTTTTTTGCCCACATATACCGTGTCCTCTATTTTCTACATGTGAAATGGACTAAAATAGGAAAAAGCTCAAATGAGTGTCAAAACCCCAGGTACCAAAATCTGGCATAGCTAAACACACAAGTACCAAAACTTCTAAAAAGCACACTTAAATGCCAAAATCAAAGAAAAGAATAAACACTTAAATGCCAATGATGAAAATTTCCGGCCGAACTCCTAACATGATATTTTCCAGCAAGTATTTTCACTGACATGGCAATTATTTTAGATAAAAATAATCCACGTGGCACTAACATGGTTAGATAAACAAAAAACAACGTTATTTTGGTCCAAATTTTATTTTTAAAATAAATATTAATTAAATTAAATTTTAAAAATTATTTTTTTTTCAAAAATGTGGGAATTGGAGCCAATGACGGTGGGGGCGGTGGTGGTGAGGGCCTCCACGACCCCAGATCTGATTTCCACTTTTTTATTTAGTTTTTAAATTTTAATTAAATTAATATTTATATTAAAAATAAAATTTAGGGCAAAATAACGTCGTTTTAGAACAAAGACACTGAGTGGACATTCCAACAAGCCACATAGGCCAATTTTATTAAATAAATAACGCTACATCAAATTTCCAGTAAGTCTTGCCAAAATTGATGTTTAAATGTCCAATTTTCAAAAAAAGTTATAGCTAACTGTACCTTTTGGAAATTCAACACTTATATGTCCATCCATGTCAACTTTTACCCCTTGAGGTGTACTTTTTTCTCTAACAAGAACTACTGTTTTCTATATCAAACCCATAAAGAATCGATCTAGAAGTTCAAAAACTGTTTAAAAAAACATTTATTTTATTGTATCTAAAAGATGCAAATCGGACAATGGAATTATTGGGTTTGTTATGTCTTAGTAGAGAATTCGCTTAGTGTTATGTTATTTTATATCTTGCCTTATTTTTAGCAATAAATTTTTAGTATTCTTTATTTCTCTGTATTATTTTTTTAGTAAAAGAATGTGCTTTCCCATTGACATCATTCATATGCGTCGCATGGCAATCTATGTTGTTTAGGTAAAATTTTCCATTCCTACAGAATATTACTTAAATTACACGGAAGACAACATTAGTTGAATATTTTGGTACAAAAGTCTAGGCTTTCATATATCAATATCAAAAACCTTTGATCAAAATTTTGAGGGCAATATTGTTAGAAAACTTGCTAACGAGGTGTCAAAAGCTGTTTCAGCTACTGTAGAAAGATTCTGGTAATCATCTAGACCTATACATGACCAAGTTGCAGCTGATATTATTATCGTGTGGTGAATAGCTTATGTAGTAGTATTAAAAGAGAATCGTTCAATTATTTGAGAAGTATTCAATAGGAGCATAATATACAAACTAACAGTTGGATTCTTCTTGGTAAAATAAAAAATAAAATAAAAAAAGACTGTTGAGACCTGCCCTTTTCGTTTGGAGGGGAAAAAAATAGGTTTAGGGGTATTGCCTAATTTAGACAAATAGCCCTTGATTAGGCATGGGTTCTCCCAAACTTATGCCTCACGTGACATTGGATTCTTTTTTTAGTTCTTAACAACCTAAATATTTATAAGAGTTGACACAAGCTTATTTGAATCGACTAGAAACCAATCGAGATACGAGAGTGTCGTCTCGATTCCGACACAACTAAATATTCTAGAGTCAGGCACTTAGTTACGTTAATGTCTATTAGTGCCCTTTCAGTATCTCTAATTTGGAATGTCTTTACGTAAGTGGTCACATGGTCTTGATTGCCAATTATAGTCCTAAAGGCATCAAATTGCTCCATGATCATACAAATGTTTTTGTAAGGTTCATTTTCATCAAAGTCTAAACTAGTCCTAACCTATTTTAAGAAACCGATAAACAATCAATTTATGGAAAGACAGTACAGTAAATAAACATCCCAATATTAAAATGACTTTTAAAGTAAATGCGAAAAAGAAAACTCTATACAAATCAAGCAAAGAACATACATGGTCACGTTATAAGGCCCAAGACATGATTTCCATGAGCTAGGTTCAAATCAAGTTTAATTTCTTTTAAAATGATACTCCACTAGGACTAATCTACTTGTATACTAATTAAATGAAACTAAACTAAATCTAATGCTAAAAAAAAAAAATTATGAAGACCTATTTCCAAGCATTTTTTTTATTTTTTTTTACATTTTGGAATTTTTAATTTTTTTTACTAATTTTTGAATTTTTAGTTCTGGAATATGGGACTTGGGTCGGGGCGGGTCGGGTCAGGTCAGAGAGCCCGGTCTGATTGTTGGTCTGACTTGGACTCTGTTGATCTAGGTTTGGTTTGAAATCGGACCAGTCCTAAGGCCCAATCCGAGTATGGCCAAACCTAAATTTAATGGGTTAGCCTCTACAACATTTCAAGCCGAATCTATTCAAACTAAATAAAGCTCAACTCGACTGGAACTGTAACAAGCCCATATCCCTCACAAGAAACTATCTCAAGATCAAAAATCATCTAACACTATTCGTCCCCTTTTCTTTCTTCAAAAGATTGATGATGGCATCAATGTGTTTCAACTATGGTTGACTTTGATAAAGGCTAAGGTAGAATACTCCCTAGACTGCTCGTCCACAAGGGAAAATGAATCGGATAATAAATAGCAGTCTCCACCAGAGAAATTGGTTTGATTACGAAATAGTGCCATCTTGCTAATATCATCTTGAAAACACCGTGCTGCGATTTTCACCATCTTGACAACTTCTTGTCACCGGTGGACTTATCAACCATGTCCAATAGTTGTTCTTGTTCTGCTTTGCACTTGAAAAGGGTCAGCATATGCACTTAATCACTCGGCAAAGAGTGGTCCACATTTTTCCTCTCACATAGGATTTCTAACATCACAATGCCAAAACTGTACACATCTACCCTTTTCGTGATAACAGAACTCAGCCATTCTGGAGCAAGGTAACTAGGTGTTCCTCGCATGGTCGTCATGACATGGCTTTGGTCCTTATCAATTAGCTTCGACAACCCAAAATCAACAAGCTTTGCATCGAAATGTTCATCAACAAGTATATGTTGCGGTTTGATGTCCAAGTGAATTATTTTTTGATGGCATTCCTCATGGAGTTAGGCTAGTGCTTTGGCAATGTCAACGATAATCTTTCTCTTCACTTGCCAACAGAGGTCAAACTCTTGATCATTATGGAAGATCCACTTATCAAGAGAACCATTGCACATGTACTCATAAACTAAAAGCCTATGTGATTTTTCAGCACAAAATACAAGTAGTCCCACTAGATTAACATGATGGATAGTGCCAATGGTTTCGGCCTTCACCAAGAAAGACTTCTTTAGGGCCTGCATGGTAACGTTTTTATTTCTTGCAATTTATGTTCTTTTGTTCTTCAGAACAAAAAAAGAAGATAAATCTGTTTACTAACGCCAACTTATTTTTCTATTCCTCGGACTAGAAAAGTGGTTGAGAAATAAATTTGGAACAGAAACAAGAAAAAAAAAAAGAAATAGATTTCTAGAAATAAGTTTTTTTTTTCAATTTTTCTTTTGTTCGTCTTCCTTGTTGCGGCCACCGCCGGCCACCTGCCAACCATCGGCCACCTCATGCTGCCCACGGCCACCGTCGGGCACCCGACCACTGGCGACAGTTGCCGCCGCCTATAGCCCACCAGCCGCCGCCCACAACCCATCGGCCAACGACTGCCACTGTCCACCCGCAGCTTGCTGTCGCCAACCGTCGCACGATTGCCACCTACCGCTGCACAACCACCAATTGTTGCTGCTGACCACCACCATAAGACCACCGCCCACAGCTCACTGACCACCGCCCCCTCCGGCGAGTGGGCTATGGGCGGCAATCCTATGACGGCAATTGGCGGCAACGATCGATGGTCGTGCGGCGATCGTGCGATGGTCGTGCAACAGTCGTGCGGCGATCGCACGACGAGCGGCAATCAGTGGTCCGTGAGTAATTAGAAAAAACAAATAAATACGAAAATTTATAAATTTTTACTAAACGCATTATATTCTTTTTCTATTCCAAGAATATAAATTTTGTATAATTACCAAATACCTTATTTTACATAGAAATTGTTCCCGAAGTAAAAATAGTTCCTCGTAATAGCAACGTTGCTATGCACACCCTTATTTGACCAAAACCATCAAGGCACTTCACTGCAATCCTTATGCCGCTGGGTAAAGTTCCTAGAAACACAGAGCCAAATCCTCCTTCCCCAAGCTTGATGTTGAAATCTCCTGTCATGGCCTTCAAGTCATCATAAGGGAATCTAGTTATCTGAAGCATTGGTAAGTCCGGATTATCATCCTCTACATCATTACTTCTCACCATACTTGAAATAAAAATCCTAAATGTGCTTATTAAGAACATCGAAACTGCTCCAACGGTAGTCCCTAGGATTAACACTATTCGTCCCCTTTTGCTTTCTTCAAAAGATTGATGATGGCATTAGCGTGTTTCAACTATGGTTGACTTTGATAAAGGCTAAGGTGGAATACTCCCTGGAATGCTCGTCTACAAGGAAAAATGAATCTAATAATAAATAGCAGTCTCCATCAGAGAAATTGGTTTGATTACGAAATAGTGCCATCTTGCTACTATCATCTTGAAAACACTGTGCTATGATTTTCATCATCTTGACAACTTCTTGTCACCAGTGGACTTATCAATCATGTCCAATGGTTGTTCTTGTTCTCCTTTGCACTTGAAAAGGGTCAGCTTATGCACTTCATCACTCGGCAAAGAGTGGTCCACATTTTTCCTCCCACATAGGATTTCTAACATCACAATGCCAAAACTGTACACATCTACCTTTTCCTTGATAACATAACTCAGCCATTCTGGAGCAAGGTAACCAGGTGTTCCTCGCATGGTCGTCATGACATGGCTTTGGTCCTTATCAATTAGCTTCGACAACCCAAAATCAACAAGCTTTGCATCGAAATGTTCATCCACAAGTATATGTTGGGGTTTGATGTCCAAGTGAATTATTTTTTGATGGCATTCCTCATGGAGTTAGGCTAGTCCTTTGGCAATGTCGACGATAATCTTTCTCCTCACTTGCCAATAGAGGTCAAACTCTTGATCATTATGGAAGATCCACTTATCAAGAGAACCAGTGCACATGTACTCATAAACTAAAAGCCTATGTGATTTTTTAGCACAAAATCCAAGTAGTCCCACTAGATTGACATGATGGATAAAGCCAATGGTTCCGGCCTTGACCAAGAAAGACTTCTATAGGGCTTGCACGGTAACATTTTTATGTTTTGCGATTTCTATTCTTTTGTTCTATGGAACAAAAAAAGAATGTAAATCTATTTGGTAACGCCAACTTATTTTTCTATTCCCCGGAATAGAAAAGTGGTTGAGGAATAAATTTGGAACAAAACAAAAACAAAAATAAGCAGATTTCTAAAAATAAGTCTTTTTTTTTTCTAATTTTCTTTTGTTCTTCTTCCTTATTGCAGCCACCGCCGACTGCCTGCCAACCATCAGCCACCTCCTGCCGCCCACAGCCACCATTGGCAGCCAACCGCTGGTGATGGTTGTCGCCAGCTATAGCCCACCAGCCAACGCCCACAGCCTGCTATCACCGACCACTGCACAATTGCCGCTTGCCGCCGCACAACCGCCGACCATCGCTGCCAACCACCACGGCAAGACCACCGCCCACAGCTCACCGACCACCGCCCCCTCCGGCGGCAAGTGGGCCGTGGGCGGCAATCCTGCGACGGAAATTGGCGATAACGAACGGTGGTCATGTGGCGATCGTGCGACGGCCGTGCGAAAGTCATGTGGTGATCGTGCGACGGACATGCGATAGTCGTGCGGTGATCGTGCAACGATCATGCGACAATCATCTGGTGATCGCGCGGCGGGCGGCAATCAGTGGTCCATGAGTAATTAGAAGAAACAAATAAATACAAAAAAATTATAAATTTTTACCAAACACATTATATTCTTTGCCTATTCCAAGAATATAACTTTTGTATAATTACCAAATACCTTATTTTACTTAGAAATTGTTCCCGGAGTAGAAATAGTTCCCCGGAATAGAAACGTTGCCATGCACACCCTTATTTGACCAAAACCATCAAGGCACTTCACTGCAATCCTTATCCCACTAGGTAAAGTTCCTAGAAACATCGAGCCAAATCCTCTTTCCCCAAGCTTGATGTTGAAATCTCCTGTCATGGCCTTCAAGTCCTCATAAGGGAATCTAGTTATCTGAAGCCTTGGTAAGTCCGGATCATCATCCTCGACATCACTTCTTCTCACCTTACTTGAAATAAAAATCCCAAATGTGCTTATTAAGAACATCGAAACTGCTCTAACGGTAGTTCCTAGGATTAACACTATCCGTCCCCTTTTGCTTTCTTCAAAAGATTAATGATGGCATTAGCGTGTTTCAACTATGGTTGACTTTGATAAAGGCTAAGGTGGAATACTCCCTGGACTGCTCATCTACAAGGGAAAATGAATTTGATAATAAATAGCAGTCTCCACCAGAGAAATTGGTTTGATTACGAAATATGCCATCTTGCTACTATCATATCGAAAACACCGTGTTGCGATTTTCATCATCTTGACAACTTCTTGTCACCAGTGGACTTATCAATCATGTCCAATAGTTGGCATTGTTCTGCTTTGCACTTGAAAAGGGTCAGCATATGCACTTCATCACTCGGCAAAGAGTGGTCCACATTTTTCCTCCCACATAGGATTTCTAACATCACAATGCCAAAACTGTACACATCTACCTTTTCCTTGATAACAGAATTCAGCCATTCTGGAGCAAGGTAACCAAGTGTTCCTCGCATGGTCGTCATGACATGGCTTTAGTCCTTATCAATTAGCTTCGACAACCCAAAATCAGCAAGCTTTGCATCGAAATGTTCATCCACATGTATATGTTGGGGTTTGATGTCCAAGTGAATTATTTTTTGATGGCATTCCTCATGGAGTTAGGCTAGTCCTTTGGCAATGTCGACGATAATCTTTCTCCTCACTTGCCAACAAAGGTCAAACTCTTGATCATTATGGAAGATCCACTTATCAAGAGAACCATCACACATGTACTCATAAACTAAAAGCCTATGTGATTTTTCAGCAAAAAAATTCAAGTAGTCTCACTAGATTGACATGATGGATAGTGCCAATGGTTCCGGCCTTGACCAAGAAAGACTTCTTTAGGGCCTGCACGGTAACGTTTTTATTTCTCACGATTTCTGTTCTTTTGTTCTCCGGAACAAAAAAAGAACATAAATCTATTTGGTAACGCCAACTTATTTTTCTATTCCCCGGAATAGAAAAGTAGCTGAGGAATAAATTTCGAACAAAAACAAGAAACAAAAAAGAAAAGTAGATTTCTAGAAATAAGGTTTTTTTTCAATTTTTCTTTTGTTCTTCTTCCTTGTTGCGGCCACCGCTAGCCGTCTGCCAACAATCGACCACCTCCTGCCGCCCACGGCCACCGTCGGCAGCCGATCGCTAGCAACGATTGCTGCCGCCTATTTAGGTAACTAGAAACCAACTGAAATATAGAAGAATATCTCATCTTTTCGTGCAACCAAAGATCTTGAGAATGGGGACTTAATTACATTAGTGCTAGAACTAATTGTCCTTTTAGTACCTATACTTGATTAATAATAAGTAAAACGCTAGGACAACCTATTGAAAACTTTTAGGGTTCATCCTGACCATTAAAAAAATGAAAATAACACTCAAGATGTTAATGTGCGCAACCAAGTATAATCAAAGTTAAAACACACAAGCAACGTAATATTGTCTTTAAAAGAAAATGGCATCCAAAAATCTCTATTGTAAAGCCCTAAAGGCTTATTTAATTTTGGGTTTCAATTTTTTAAGGATTTTCCACTTTTTAGGACAAAAATTCGAAGAGGTTATTTTTTTAAAACTTTTTTACAAAGATTTCTAATTTTCTGGATTTTCATGTATTTTCAGATTTTTTTAAAGAATTTTTTAAATTTTCTAATTCTTTATTTTTTTATTATCTTTATTTTTTTAAAAAAATTATGTATTTTATGATTTTTTTCAAAATTTTATTAATTTTTAGAATTTTCTGAATTTTTAATGATTTTTAAATTTTGTCCTTTGTCCACTCCAACTCACTGACCAAACCTTATCAGTCCAAGTTGGGTTTACATTCGAACTAACCCTAAAGCCCATTCCCAATTAACCAAATCAATCCACGAAATTTTTAGCTCGCTCGCAACCATTTCTATTCATATTCTCAGCCCAACCCATGGCCTAGCCTCCAGCCCATCTCATAATCTGACGCAACCTAGCTTGATTACCCAAATTTGACCCAGTCAAGAGGATAGCTGACCACCTTTTCATTTCTCTTTTCATTTTCTATTTTCTAATTTATTTTCTCTTTGTTATTTCTGTTTAATTCTTTTCCCTACACCACTTTCTTCTTCCTCCCGGTAATGCCCTTCACCGAACCAACACCATTCTCCAATGAGTCATCGCCAATGCTCAAGCCATGACGGCCCACCACTAGAGGTGACAAAATGGATTTTAGACCCATATATGACCCATTTAAATTATAAATAGGTCATATATGGGTCACTTATTTTTTTATAAAAAATAGTTAAATGGATTTAACAATTAAAGACTTTGATAGGTGGGTCTTAAATGGGTTGGATTTAGAAACCATTTTCAATCAAAACCTCACAATTTCTCTCTTCCCTCTTTAACTTTACAAAAATATTTTTTATAAAAATCAAAATTATAATTTTCTTTTTAATTTTCTTTTCTTTTTCTTTCCTTTTTTTCTTTCTTCTTTTTTCTTTTTCCTTTCTTCTTCCTCCGATGGCCGGCACGGCGATGGCCAGCGTCGGGCAAGCTCAAGCTCACCCCTAATCAGCATTGAGCAAGGTTCAAGCCTCGCTCGACGCCGCCGAGCCTCGAGTTCGCCGAATGCGGCAAGGCAAAGGCCTTGCCGGTGTCCACCGAGGCTCGAGCCTCGCCAAATCTGGCGAGGGATGAACTCGAGCTCGCCGGATCGTCGGCAATCCGAGTGAGCTCAAGGCTCACTTATGGCCGACCGCTGGCCAAAGAAGAAGAAGAACAAAAAAGAAAAAGAAAATTAAAAAGTATATTTAAAAAATATTTTTAAATTTTAATTTTTGTAAAATAAAAAAAATAATTAAAATTCAATTTTTTAAAATAATTATTTTACAAATTATAAAAATTTTCCATTAAATTTTTGTTGTATAAAAATATTTTAGTAATACCATTTTTTAAAAAATAATATTATATATATAAAATAAGCCTTCTTAAGTTGAGTTAAATGGGTCGAGTATGAATCGAGTATGGGTCAAGTCGGATATGGGTACAAAAATTTGCATTGCAATAAATGGATCGTAAATGGGTTAAATGGATCGATTTGGGTCAAACTATTTATAACCTGACCCAACCCACCCGTTTAATGGGTCTAGCCACCACTATCATTTGGCCATCTACTCCGACTAACACTGGACAACCATATTAGCCACCGCTAGTTTATTACTGGTGACAAACGAGACAAACTCATTCTAGAGCGACCGCCTTTTTCTAGCCAAAACATCATTAACAATTATGTCTCTCAAGTGATGAGATGAATACACACACAAAACGGAGAAAAGGACATAGAGAGCTAATAGTGACGGCCTTTCACAGTGGAATCGTGGGTGAGGAGGAGACATTCCAACGTAGTTATTATCCTAAGAAGCACCAACATTCTCTGAGAAATTTTTTGTTGTGTCGGATACTTCGACATGTGTTCAACACTCTCCGATACTCTCAGACACTCTTTAACACTTGATTAACACGTGTTAAAATATCTGACACATGGTCAACTTTTTTCATACTCTCCGACATTCAAGTTGGACTTCCAATATACGAGTTTCCGATTCTGATGCGCAAGATCAATTTTAAAAATTTTCAATAAATGAGGATTAAAAATGCATATATATGAAAAAATAATAAAAATAATAAATAGAAAAGGAAGAAAAACTATCTTCTATTCTCTTTTGACTCTCATTCCCATGATACAAAATTCATACCCCAAGTTTTTTTCTCTTTTTTTTCCGATACGTATGACACATGAATTCAGAATATGAATTGCTCGTTTTCCTTCTCCACATTTGATGGATTATTGGAATGGAGTTGAACTTGTTAAATTAAAATAAAAAATTATATTAATAAATGGTAGATTAATATTTTTAGTGTAAATTCATTTTAGACTTTTTTATTATTTATTTATTTATGAATTTGAATCAAATTAATTTGATTGAAATAATCATAAAAATAATAATTTATTATGTATATATAAAAATATACATTTAATATATAATGTGTTCCAACGTGTTAAAATTATCAGTTTTTTTAGAAACGATGTGTTACGTTGCGTGTCACGTTAGGTGTTGTCTACGGCCAACACGGGATGCAAATGCCATAAAAACACAAGAAAGACATTGATTCAGTCGTGATTCAACTATATCGGCATAAATTAATGATGAGACGTTTCGAAGACTAAGGGTGCGTTTGTTTGCGTTTAATTTAAAAATTGTTCCAAGGAACAGAAATAGAAAAAAGTGTTTCTGTTAAAACAATTTTTGAACAAAAAAAAAACACGTTTGGTAAAATTTGTATAATTTTTTTATTTCTTTTATTTTTTCTATTTTTTTCTTATTTTTCCTTTTTTTCTTTTTCCTTTTTCTTCTTTTGGCCGGTCACCGGCCTCGGCCATGGCCATGGCCGGCGACGGCCGACGACCGCGGCGGCCTCGCCCGGCCACGGCGAGGCTCGCCGGCCCCGGCGAGGCCGAGCCTCGCCGTGGCCGGGCGAGGCTCGGCCCCGCCGGATCTAGGCGAGATCGAGCTCGCGCCGGGCTGGGCGAGCTCGATCTCGCCCAGATCCGGCGAGGCCGAGCTCGCCCAGCGGCCGGCGAGGCTCGGCCTCGCCGGGCCACCGCCAGGTCGGCGTCGCCTGGCGGTGGCCCGGCGAGGCCGAGCTCGCCCAACGGCCGGTGAGGCTCGGCCTCGCCGGGCCACCGCCGCGACGCCGACTGAGGTGGCTCGGCGAGGCCGCCGGGCCTCGCCGGCCGGTCGCCGGCCATGGCCAAGGCCGGCGACCGGCCAAAAGAAGAAAAAAAAAAATAAGAAGTGTTTCTAATTTGTTTCGAAATAAGAAACACAAAATTTGTGTTTCTTATTTCTGTTTCTTTTTTTATTCCTGGGAACAAAAGAACAAAAAGGAACAGAAACGCACCCAAACGCGTTTCTGTTCCTTTTTGTTCCCAGAACAAAAACAGAAAAAGTGTTTAAAAACACAAAAAAGAAACACGAACAAACGGGGCCTAAATTTACAAAGTTCGAATCAATTTTTCATTCAGGCACTCTATCAAACAGTTCGCGTGCAATATAGAAAACATGTTCTAATGTTGACTTTAACGCAATGCTTGATCTGGACACGGTACATACGACTCTCGATGAGTAACATCCATAAAAAAATCAGCTTTGTTTTGTAACAGAAAGACTACGATCTCCTCATTTAAACAATGCACACTTAACTTCCAAAAAACAGGGGAAAATAAAGTGCCATGGATGAGACTTACACTGCCGGACGTCAACAGTGATGGAGAGGACAAAAGCTACAATGGATGGTGATGTGTTCCCACCCCGGCCTTATCTTCCTCATGACACGATCGATCCTCACCCTAAAAGCAAGATATAACCTATGTAGCACGGACACTCTCCGGAAGCTTTCGTGTCGTGTCTGACACGCTCCGACATGTCCCGACGCGCGGTCAACGAGTATTGAAAAATTCCGACACGTGGTCAACTCTCTCCGACACGCTCCGACATGCGAGTCCAGAATTCCGACACGCGATTCCGACACGCACGGGGTCAATTTTAAAAATTTATAATACTTGATAGGTCAAAATATAAATATACACAAAAGAAGTAATAAAATTACTATAAATATACACGCATGGGTCAATTTTTTTTTTCAGTTTTGTTTTTTAGAATTGTTTTATTTTTTAAATAGTCTTTTACTATGAAAGAAGTAATAAAAAATGCTATATATGATAAATAAATAAATTTAAAAATATCATTTCAGCATTTTTCTTTAAACAATGTTTTTTTCCTCTAAGTTTTGTGTATTATTGTAAAAAATTAAAATAATGAATGATATTATTTAATATTTTTCATGTAAATTAATTCTAGGCTATTTTTATTATTATTTATTTATGTATTTATATATAAAAATATATTTAATATATAACGTATCAACCACTAGGATTCGCCCTAGTGGCCACCCTTCCAACATGGAAGGGGGAGGTGAGGGGTTCAAATCCCTACATTCTCGGGGATGGGGTGGGGACGCGTAAGTTTCGGGAGTGGGTTTCGACTCCCACGCCCGCAAGAGGCAAGGCAAAAGTCCGAGAGTGAGTGTAGAGTAGGAATAGAGTAGGACACAAAAAAAAAAAATATATATATATATATATATATATATATATATATATATATATATATATATATATATATATATATAACATATCCGAATGTGTCGAAATTCTCTATTTTTAAGAAATGATGTGTCAGCGTGTCGTGTCGTGTTGTGTCGCGTGTCGCGTGTCGCCTGTCCATGTCGGTGCTACATAGGATATAACCCTCGGCCCCTCTCTCTCCGGCGAAGTATATCTCTCCATTTTCTCTCTTTTCCACTGAGATCTCGACCGATTTTTTTTGGAGAACCGTTCCTCCCCTCACTTCAAAGGAACAGCTCACGAACCTTCCAAAAGCCCTGGATTTGCTCTTCTCACTCAACCGTGCTTTCCTTGCCTCACAGATGCTGCTTTGCTATTTTTTGATTACCTTGGCTGCATCACGGTCGCAAACGTGGATGGAAAGCGAGTAGCGTGCGCGAAGGAGGAAAAAATAGCTGGGCTAGGCCCCTTTCTTTCTCTATTCTTTTTGGGCTTAAGAAGGAAATGAAGGTGAGCCTAGTGGGCTTCTTGATAGGTCGAAGATTGTGTTAAAGGAAACGCGGGCTATGTGACATGGGCCCACTCAATGTATTTTATTTGTTTATTTATTTATTATTTTTTATGTCTATTTCCTTTTTTTTCTGTTTTTACCTCTCCTTTTTTTATTTTTTGGCAAAATGGACAGAGGCCTAAATGGTCAACAAAAATTCGAGAGTCAACCGCCGTTACGTTAGAAGAAGGCATCTCAATGAGTTAATTCTTATTTTCACATAAATATTCAAGAATTGCTCTCCCTATGGTCAATGCACAATCGATTCATTCCAACTCCATTCATCATTCTAGAAGCTTGTTAGGAGTCACTCCTTGTCTAGACCTTCTTTGGCCCCAACGACCACTCCTTGCTCTCATTGAATCGGGTCATTATAGGCCCACCAACTTCCGCATAGTTTGTCCCAAACCATACACATATTGGAGGAGGTCCCACTTTGATATTAAAAGATGTCACATCACAGATCCTGCAGAAAAGGGAAATGACATGCTTGTTCTTCCAATCAAAGGATGCAGCCTTTAACCACTAGAATCCACCTCCCAAAAGTCTTTGCCAATATCGCTATCGCTCTATTAGTCACTAATTGAATGACCTAAAAAGATTGGGAAAAAAAAAAGAATAACCACAACTTAGTGAATAATGCATATCAAATCATATATGAGTTGTTTCATTTCAATAAGTTTTATACAATTCAAATATCAATGGTCAAGTCCATTGGTTAATTTATATCAAAAACCATGTCAATGGTCTATTCTATTGTCTAAACTCATACCACATCACATCTCAAGACCCTCGAGGTGGTTCCCATGACATGGCATCATCATGTAGCACTTAGTCCAGCACATATCAATAGTACAAGGCTTTAGAGGCATTCTTCAAAAATTACGTTATCATGTAACATTTAGTCCTCAACTGTAAGACCCCAGAGATGGCTCTCACACGGTTTTGTTATCTAGTAGCACTTACTATTTGACTAATCTATATCACAATTGGTTTCAAAATCAATTTTTTCCACAAAACCAATCCAAAATCCCTCATAAATATGTTTCACATATCGAATCAAATCACCTTTTATAAACCATACTCAAAGTCAACATAACTCTTTCACAAAAAGGTTTCGCAAATTCAAAATATGCTATCTTTCCCAATTATGTTCATCAGATAGAATATATACATACATATATTTGTCACAATACATTTCTCACATTTTTGGAATACATTTCATAGACTAGTAAAATTTTGAAACATCTTTCATTAAACGCTTCCCAAATCATCAAAGAATCCATTTCAAAAATCAGTTCTCGGCGTAATACACACATTTGAACTTTCACAACACTTTCCGTAAAACGTTTCTCAAACCATTCTCAAATGAAGAAAAAGTAATAAATGCCCGATCCTAAGTAATGCATCAAATATGCTATAAACATTACTTTTGCCTTTTAGCCAATTCACAATGTGCATATAATATTCCTCATTGTTTTCATTTTCAAAATATAAGTTTACAAATTCATAAAAGAGAATGTACTACTCACTTGGCAACACCCATGATCAAATAACAAAAGTTACTTGAATCGTTGAACTCACAATTCTATCAAATAAGCAATAAACAACGTCAAAATCGAATAAAATGCTACCTCAATAACCAATTAGCTAAACTAAACTTAAACGTTAGCAAAACAACTTCTATGCACCAACAAATCGCACACCCAAAACGATTATCAAATCGAAATGCAATGCGGAACTCGAACGCAAATTTCTAAAATTTTGCTTCAACCAAACCATTGCTAAAAAACAACTCTTGACAAACCCTTTGGCTCTATATGCCATAAATCACCATTTTTTATGAAAGGCTAGATCTCCACAACTCAAGAAGTGGACTTTGCAGCTCGATTTTCATTGAACTTTGAATTTGAGGTCTAAACCCAAAAACTACCCCGATTGGATGAATGAAAGGCACGAGTACTTAGTGGCGTTGCAATATGAAGTCAAATTGGCTTGATAAGGTCCATGTGACGCAAACACACAAAGCCCTCTTTCCTTTTTGCCGTCTTCTTTATCTTTCTGCTCAAGCTTTCAATTAGAGAGGACGCCGACCGTCCCCATTTTCCCCACTTGTCAACCTTTCTTTTGTTTTTCTTTTTTCTTTTCTTGGGTCAACCTTTGACATTTGACTTTTAAAAAATTCTCATATTTTACGAGTACTTTTCCCGATCAGTAAATTCGTTCAATTTGTACCATTCATTCTTGGTGAGCTAATAGAACATACTAAAAAAAGGAAAAAAATTTGAAAAAACATCTATCTATCTTAGATTGATAGATTAACTTATAATTTATTTATTTTTATACGTAGAAGGCGGGGAAGAGAATGGTATATCAACTACATCATCTCACTTTCAATACTTTGTATCAACCGAGTTTTCAATCCAGATTCGGGAGACCTATATAATCTAAAGTACCTCAGCGAAGCCTCAAAATGTAGTAGGAAAAAGCGAGGAACAGAGAACACGGGATTGTATAGACATCGGTCCATATTTACTGCCACGGGCTTTGTTTCTGGAGTTCAGAGAAATAAAACGTTGCATTTCTAGACCCAAAAAAAAAAACTCTAGGATTTTCCCGAGTAGATAAGAAAAAGTGCAAGTGCTTTTCTCTATTTCTTTTCGCTCAAAAGCATGCTACTGCTGGTACGATGTGCTTGAATTGACCATTGATAAGGGCTTTTTCAGACCGTAAGCCCCACACGCGATCAAATCTAGAGACCCCGCCCTCATATGGATTTTCGTTCAAAAGGCAATCGGAATATTAAAGGGGCACAATCGTTTGGAATGTTGGAGAATTCCGCAAGAGATTCAACTTTAAAGTTGCCAAAATTATCTAGTCCCAGTGGCGATATTTTCAGATCTATTCGCGGGAATGGTGACTGCCAACATCATTGAAAATTTTCCAGTTCCAGCTTTATTATTCTGAAGCTGACGAGGCTTCTTCTTCCTCGGTAGTTCGGCCAGAGTTTCTCTCCATTATTTTCCATAGTCAAGGCACGATCCCTGTTCTACTTTCTTTCTTCTCTCCTTTTTCTACGATTGGGATACATGCATGGAACGAAAATGTCGACGGGATCAGATAAGGGTATAGGAGCATAAAGCAAACGCCTTAACGCTTGACACAGTAAATTTTGAGAGAACATTTGCGTAAATGGGTGAGCAAATGAAATAGTACAATCCATCACGTCTCTTTAAGGGGCCAAAAAAAGAAAAAAAGAAGAATTTTGTTCGGTAATAATTAGATAAAAAAAGTCCTTCACAGCCAGGGATGATCCTAACGCTTTTTTCCAAAGATCATATTGCATTTTTGGAAGTTCTTGGGGAGATTTCTGTGGACCCAAAAATCAAATCAATCATATATGGGACAGAAAATTTACATTCGGTCAAAGTTTGGTCCATAAAAGAAATGCAATATGATCATTGGAAAAAACAAAAGAAGAATATCGTTTGTCAATAAGACATCCATTCCCGGATTGGTAGCTTTTGCAGTTGTGAAGCCCTCTTGGTCCTTAGTTGTTCTCATTCCCACATGCATCTTTGGATGGTTCTTCGGTTCCCTTTTTCAAACAATTCTACATTTTTCTTCCGGAGATCTAGATTTCAAGCGCTCTCTGTCTGGTTGGCTACACATGCAAAGGACATGGATCTTCTTGGTGCCTCAATAAATCTCACTCATTAATTTTTTTTACTGCAGTTTTTATCAACCATTGAGATTTATCAAGACATCAGAAAGACATCCATACCTGTCGGGGACCTTTACCCATGTGCAGGTTCATAACATCCCCGCTAGTTATAACTTTTACTTTTAATTAAGGGTATTCAGAAAGACCTAATATCTTAAATCGCCCAGATGAATCCAAATGGATTTTTCACTCCAAATCTGAATTTTCAAGCCGGTCTCACCATTAGGTTTGGGCTTGATCGGTTCCCAAGCGTGGGATTGAGGAGTTCAAGAGCTCGGACTCACCTAAAAATATATCCAAAAGTTGAAATATTAAATAAAAAAACCCTAAGAATTAGAATTATAAGTAATTTATATCTTAAATATAATGAAGCCGTAAATTAGTAACTTAACATGAAAATGGGCTATGGACATGTGTGGCTGGGGAGTCGAATTTGAAAAACGAAAAAAGCAAGAATTTTTTTAGAATTTAAACTGGTTATCGGCCTCTTCCGGCTAAAAAAAAATGTGGCTTTCTACCTCTTGAAGATGGAACCACCGTGTTGAGTTGTGAATGAACATTTCATAGCATGCTTACAAGCTCCATAACTCTTCCCAAATCATTTCTTTGAATGGAATTGGTAGGGTATTAGAAATTATTACATCAATTGATTGATAATCACATTTTGAGTCTTGATATTGGATAGAATGATATATCATCCTAAATCTTATGCTCTATTTGTTTAGCAAAAAAATAAATAATTTAGAAAATATTTTTCTAAAAACGATCGTTTGTATCATTTGAAATGATTAGTTAATGAAAAATATTTCCATTATCAACAATAGCATATTTCTAAGCCAGAAATTAAAAGATTAAAAATTTTAGCTTCCGATTTTTTGTTCAAATCTATTTCGAATAAAAATAAGTTCCAGAATTAGAAAAATCAAATCGTGTTACCAAACGGATTTGTGTTCCAAACCTGTTCCAAGGATAAGAGAAACAGAGAAATAAGAAGAAAAATTTTATCACGCGCACCCTAAATATTTTTGTGTATGATGAAAAATTTTCATTTATCTATTTATGCAAATGATACAAGTGATTAATTTTTCAAAAATGATTTCCAAATGATTTATTTTCCAGTTGAAGGAATCAAATTCTTTCTTTTTCTTCTATTTAGACATTTCCAAACTGGGTATGGGTTGGGTTCTAGAAAACTGGCGGCAGAAACTAAGTGTTGATCAGTTGAAAAGCATCCTAGTTTCTAAGGTCAACAAGTTTGAACACCACCACTGTCCGATCCCCATCCCTTCCGAGCCTTAACCATTAGGCCACATGGCTTCGTCATTGACCACTGATAATCGTTTTTCTTGATAATTGGGAACATATAGGATCAAACACAATCCTTCGAAAGCTGATTTAGGAAGAGGAGTTAATGGACTTTCTGGCCAGATTTATCGTGCGAATTGATCGCTCCTAATGGTCAAAGTGACTTGCTTGCATGCTAAGTTTGGGGCTTCCTTGATCAAAACCCTGAATCGTCCCGCCCTTCTCCTAAAGAGACAAAGGGAATCGATATGCTGGAAAGTGGGGATCGGACGAGAACATTCTCATCTCCGAAACGCCATTTTCAATGCTCTAAAAGCAGGTAAACTTTTTCCGACCAAAAAACAAAAAAAAAAGCAGGTAAACTTTGTAGGTGGGCTTTCTCCCACTTTAATATTCTTACGTTACTTGTCTTCGCGTCCTTCATTGGACTAGGACTGCGAAAACTTTTGAAGCTCTGACATCTTTCAGCGCCCCCTCCATAAAAGCATCACCCCGCTCGTGCAACAAGAGAAGTAACAAGAGCAAGTTACATATACTATTCATACCGTTCCATCTAATCGCCATCCATTTAAATACTCGTCAATTTTTCAAACTTTAATCACCTAATCGATAACGACGGAGGTGGGTTGTGTTTTATAATCACGCACAAGCTTGCCAAATTTAGGCAAAAAGCATAAAGTCTCTTCCAAATAAACACCACCCCCCTAAGCCTCAAATGCACTGAACACACAAAGTGCTAGGAAAATATGACGAACAAATAGAGTTGAACAATGAAATTCAAATTTTGATGAGTAATGTCACTTTTCTTTTAACGAATTATTTGCCGCACAACGTTGCTAATGGTTATTAGCAAATTTCCTCTAGGATATAACAAAGTCTCGATTGAGACTACTAAATAGCAATTATAGTATTTCTACATAGTCTCTTAAGAGAAACAATTGGAAAAGATGACTATAGTTTTGGAAAAGAAAACTCAAAAAGACTTTATTCACATTTTTTTCCACAACTAACGTACTTATCTCAGTTTTAATGAATAAAGGCAACCTTTTGCAAAATATTGCAAAGTGACATCTTCAAAGGTTACATTGAAAAAATGGGAAAAATTCAAAATTAAATAATTAATAAATAAAAATAATCGTAACTTTTATGTGAACAATCACAATATTTCAACAAGACGCTATATTTAATTTTTATAAAATTATGAATCCGAATTTTAACAAACAAAAAATAATAATTGTTGATTAGTACTAAATCTCGTCCACGTGCATACTCATTACTCACGTCTTTTGGATGTGGGATAAGGCATTTCTTAATTTATTTTACAAACAAACTACCAACACAAGGTACAAAGGGACAACTATCGCATCCACTCATGTCTTTTTCCCTTAGTAAAAGAAGAAGAAGAAGGAAAGAGCGCTTAATCTCCTAATTAATTAGGGCTTAATCACCTTCTCGATCAATTAAATTAAGGTGCATATAAAACAAAGGCAGGAACGGCCGGGTTGACGCATCCTTGACGAACTAGTTTTCCGATTAATTACCAGATTAAAGTCGGTCTTTCGAGATTACACAAAAATCTTTCCCATAAAACTCAGTGTTAACATGCGGACAATCTCAATGTTCTTTTCTCGCGTATGATTAAGCTGTCTAATCATGCGATAAAGCAACGGCAAGTGGCCACTAATTCCATGCTTAATCTGTGTTCGGAGACATACCGCAATATAATTAGGAATTGATTAAGAGAGGGAACATCAGAGCTAAATAGAATCTTCAATCTTGTATCTCGCTCGACATTTGACTGAAGAGTATTTTACCGACAGATTACACACAAAGCTAATTTTTTTTCTTTTTTATTTCAAAAGCAAAGGCAAATATGCTGCATATAAGCTCTACTTTTGTTGCGTTTGACAAGATATTCAATTGAGTATTATGTTGGTAGGTGAAATATCCCGCATTGAAAATGGAAGATAAATTTATGGTGATTCTCAATTTTGTGCATGTGTTGATATACTAAATAAATCCGGATTTGCCCGTTCCCTAAAGTAATTTATTATGTTCACCAACTCTTTTCCACCTCGCGTTAGCGGCATATTCAAAAGATATAACCAATGACGAATGAGTACCAAATCAAAGAAAGGGGCAAACCAAAATATGAGGTACAAAAGAACTATGTGATGCAAATAGACCCCAATGGAAAAGTGACAACATCGATAGTAAAATGGACGATTCCGCTCCTATAAACTTTCCCATGAAACCCTTATTAGTCTATTTAAATGAGGAATGGAATAAGCACAAATTTAATTGCATTGTCGTCCACTCCATTTAAAATAAAACTGAAAAACCCATTAATTGATGTTGAAGTTATTTCTAATTGAGCAACAAGTCGAAGTTTGAGTCTGAACTCGTATAAATTCCTCTTTCCCTTTGCGAAAGATGCGCATAATTAAAAAATCCATCTGTAAAAGCCCGAAAAATAAATCTATTTTACAAATCAACTCTAAAGCCTAGCATTACTCTTCTTTTAGTATATGTATGTGTGTGTGTGTGTAGTTTTTTGTTTTTCCTCTCTCTTTTCTTTTGTCCTAAAAACCATTCAAGCCTCAAGGGACTTGCTCTCCTTATTGTTATTATTATAATTCAAAAGTTAAAAAGGGAATTTTAATAAAAGAGGAATTTTT
Organism: Eucalyptus decipiens; assembly: GCA_014182575.1. Classification (NCBI taxonomy): domain Eukaryota; kingdom Viridiplantae; phylum Streptophyta; class Magnoliopsida; order Myrtales; family Myrtaceae; genus Eucalyptus; species Eucalyptus decipiens. The sequence goes on along the minus strand of CM024611.1, from coordinate 41,604,671 downwards.
TTTTGGGGGTCGAAAGGGGGAGGTTGATTAAGAATAAATTAATAATAATCGAGAGCAGGGTGGAACATCAAGGAGGAAATGCCTGAGGACATGCGTATGCACCCCTCGCTTGTACACTCTCCCTAAACCCATCACAACCCGGTGTTCCCCAATGGGCTCCTCGTCCGCAGCCGCCCACCGCCGTGGCAAGGTGGTCATCATCATGGGCCGCCACCGGGTGTGGGGAGGAGGGCGCATACAAGGAGGCGAAAATGTATTCTTCTTTTTAATATAACCCCACCATGCCCCCAAAACCTAGGCGAAACAACTTTCGCTGTTTATCACCAAAAAAAGAAAACTTTCGTAGTTATCCTCCCAAGTAAAGAAACGAACCCCAGTGTTTTTTTTTTTTTTTTTTTTTTTTTGAGGGGGAGGGATTAAGGAAAAAGTCAAAAACCCAGCACGAATATTACTTTAAACATATACTGGCATACATGGAAGGAAAGGAAAATGAAAAGGAAGCCACAAATTCCATGGGAGCATCGGGATTTGGGCAAATCCCTCTCTCTCTCTCTCTCTCTCTCGTTTCAGCGCCTCTCCATTGGACCAGGTGCGTCATCTGACTTCCACACCGATGGTGATTATTATTAAGACTTAGGTTTTCCTTCGGTTCCTTCTTTCCCTCCCTCCCTCTCTCTCCTTTTTTTCCTTTTCGGCCTTTTGCCCTTTCCACTAATAAAAATAATAAAGAGGGTAGTCGAAAACCTGGATTAGTAGGTTTGACTTCGAGGGTTTGATTTCACTTCGTTCTTGATTTTGCTCTCTCCTGTTTGTTACGAATTTCTAAAGCGGTCAAAAACACGGGTCTCTCTCTCTCCCCAGAGGGGACTGGCTCGATCGATCTGGGTTCGACACGGGTTGCGTCGGCGAATTTCGGGTGGGCGATTTGGTTTCTGGCAGTAGCACTCGGGGTGTGCAACTTGGATGTGAAGTCGGGCAGTGGCCTCTTCTTCTTCTTCTTCTTCTTTCTACTTTTGGGTGTCGGCACTGTCATGTCCTAATAATATTAAAAAAAATTCTTTTTAAAAACGATTCAGGTTTCTTTATTCTTCGTCGTCGTCGTCTTCCTCTTCTTCTTCGCATGCATGAGCGAAGCACGAACGCATGCAAGGGCGCTCGAACCTGAAGAGGGGTTTTGAGGTGAGGGGCAATAGCTACAGCTAGCACCAAGTCCCATCAAAGGGTCTATAGGCACGACGGTAACAGGTGACGCCCACCCCCCTGCTCGGTTTTTAAATTTCCTTCCCTTTGCCAGCCGAGATATAAAAAAAGAAAAAAAGAAAAATTTACATTCTCTGTTTGCAGTCCAGGGATGTCAAAGCATTATTTAAGTACGATGCCTTAAAAAGGAAAAGGGCAAAAATAAATAAATAAAAGGATAAGAGTAGGCCGCAACCGGGCACTACGGTGCTATCGACAAGCCAAATCCCTCACCCAAATTCGCCGACGAGACACGTGTCCCCCCACCACCTAATGCTCTCGCAAGAACTGATTCACAAAGTCCACGCTCCGCCCCACGACCTCACTCTCCCAAACCTCCCGCGACCTGTCGTCGCCGCCGCCCTCCTCCTTGGGCGTCATCGCCAGCCGGACCGCCTGCGTCGCGTCCAGCCTATCCAGCACCCACCCGCTTTTGCTCAGCTTCCAGATCTTCTCAACCTGCCCTTCTATCAGATCCTCCGCGTTCTTCTTTATCTCGCGTAGCGCCTCCTGGTATGCACCCTCCCGCACCGGATCGTTCTGCCGCTCCCTCGCATCCTCCCGCCCCCACGCGTCCCCCAGGCCGACCCCCCTCGGCGGCGGGTACTTCTCGAAATATCGGTCGAACTCGGGCACGCCTATGGCCTTCCTCAGCCCCGCCTGAACCCTCAGGTCGGTCCGGCGCAGGATGTAGTATCCGGCGAGCTCATCGAAAGCGCCCATACGGAGCATTCCGTCCACGCGCTTCGGCAGGCCCTCCTTCAGGACGGGCGGCGACACGTGGACCCACAGAATGCAACAGTCGTACCTCAGCTCGGGTCTCGCCGGCGGGCCGAGCCCGTCAAACACGTCTGCCTCCGGGTCGAACCGATCCGCCAGGAGAGCGTGGATGAAGGAGTTGGAACCGCCGACGAGGATGGTGAGATTCCCACGGGAGGCGATGCCGGTGATGACGTCGTGGCCGATGGAGCGGAACTGCAACGGGGTCATCTCGCCGTCGTCCGGGTTGAGGGAGCCGAGGAGGTGATGGCGGACGCCGCGGCGGTCGGCCCAGGGGATCTTGTTGGTGGTGATGTCGAGGCCCCGGTAGAGTTGCATCTTGTCAGAGTTGATGACCTCGGAAGGGAAGTGGGAGGCGAGGTCGATGGAGAGGCGGGACTTGCCGCACCCGGTGGCGCCCATGATGACGACCACCTTGGGGCGGCCGTGGGCGGCTACGGCGGAGGAGGAGGAGGAGGCCATCGGGGAACGACGGGCGGGCTCGTGGTGGTGGTATTTGGTGGGGAGTGAAGAGAGGATGGAAAAGGAAAGAGGTGAGGATTTTGAAGCTTTTGAGCGAAGGGAGGAGGAGGGTGGTGGGTTTTAGGGCTAAGGCGTTTCGCAAGTAGAAGAACGGAGGGCGATCCTCTTCTTCTTTTGTAGTAAAAGAAAAAAGAAAAAAAAAAGCTGAGCTGTTTCCTTCTCCTACAAGGGAAAAGATACAGAGAGAGACTTCGAGCGGGCTTTCGAGTATTGTATCACGCAACGTCTAATTTCTTCCTTCTGATTTAAAAAAATAATTGCCTTAACTAAGGGAAAAATAAATATTAAACTGCGAATTTCAGTAAAACAATAATTCCCAAATTTGCGCTTCACACCTTGTAACTTTATTTTGGACCTTATGTTGCTTAAATTGTCGATTATTTCTTACAATAATAAATGACTCATGTAAAAAAGTATTATCCAATGTGAAGTTTAAAAACTAACCAACCTAGAGAATAAAAGATTTTATGCTTACAAGTTACATCCTCCAAATTTCCTTACTTCCTAATATAAATATCTTCTCTTCGAAATCTTCTATAATTTTCAACGGGAAAATTTTGAATCATTATATGTTATGGAGGTAGATGATGTTAGATAAGAATAATAATGGAAAAACAAAGTTATTTTTTTAAAGAAATTACGTATTATTGATTTTTTTTAATTGCTATTTTATTTCTTTCCCTTTTTTCTCCTCTATCGATAAAACTTTGTTTAAGTAGAATCCAACTTCCAAATTGTCTTGTTTTGACTACAAAGACTCTTTCACCTTCATAAAATTATTTTTAAAATTCTTTGCAGCCGGTCTTTATCCATTTTATCCAATACCACTAACTTATAAGTGGTAATCATACGAGTGCATAATCAGAAAAATAACATCCAATAATCAAAGTAGTAAATAGACTACAGAAAATTTAAGGAACTTGGATTCACTAAGCCAAAAAAAAAGCATGTCACTATCCATCACCACTAGATTTTCTTCAAACTATTAGTCAGGAAGATATGTAGACAAAATGAATGAATGTTGTGCATGATCGTGCATGATGAATTTCAAATGATATGTTATGGAATGTTAACTATGCAATCTACATGAGACTTTCTAATGTATTTTTGTTCTTTTCCTTAACAAAAAGACAAATGCCCTCTATAGCCTATTAAATGTGCATGCATTTTCTATTTTAGGCGCATTTTCTATTCTAAGACTAACCATGAACTAATCCTATGAGACTGATCAATATGAAGTGCTATTTTTATTTTTATTTTTATTCTATGAAAATAGCAAATTAAATCCTACGACTATAATGTGATTTTATGAACTATGTATTAATTTTGAACTATGTGTATTAGGATCCGACCTTAGTGTCTAAGGGTTCAGAGGCCCAATACGCCTCAGTTAATGCAGGGAAATAATCGAATCATGAAAACCTAAGTCATTCGACTAAATAACATGCATCAAAACAAACTATATTGTCAAAACTAAACTACAAGATTACACTTACCTCGACTTACCGAGTGCCGGTGTTTAGCGGGATGTAGAGAGGGCTGGTGATTGGTCAGTGCGACGAGGGTGATGATCGGCAATGATCAACGAAACTATTGGGCGCACAAGGTGAGGTGCCAAAGCTTCGTCGAGAGAATTGGTGGGCATCACGACTAGATGATGGGCACAAGAACTTGCCGTGGTGCTACGGAAGGAGTCGACAGGCGTCTTTCAATCTTCGAAGGTGAATCCCCGAGTGCAGCCTAGGCACGAAGGTTAGAGTGTGATGACGGCACCGCAACGCGTAGAGCAAGAATTAGCAATGATGCTTTGGCGATCCTACACCAGGGGATGTCGCTGCTGCAACTCCGGCAAGGAGAGATATTATGAATTTTAAATATATGGTAGGGAATGTTAACTAGAGACAATGTTCATAAGCGGAGTGGTGCTATCACAATGCCCTCCCAATCTCATTTGTCGTGCAAGAAAGGAAACCACAAGTTTATGGTTTCACATCAGGGATTTATCAATCCAAATAACAGCATTAGAGTTCAACATTTTTTCACTATATATGTATATTATATATAATATATATATATATATATATATATATATATATATTAACCTTCTATTTTGTCATCTTTGTCGCTTTCACTTTTCTTCGCATTTTTTTCACTCCTTTCAATCTTTTTCTCTCTTTTCATTACTGCTACATGCTCTAAAACTTTATATAATATCCATATATGGCACGTAAATTATCAAAGAAAATGGCTATTTTCAAGTTCTCTCTTTCATATCTTATATTGTCTTTAACGTCTTATGCAATATGCATGCTGTCAAAATAAAAAGCTGAAAAAGAAGGAGAGACCTGCTGCCCGACTCCCCGGTCCAAATTCGCCCATGCGGATTCATGTGCCACGCGTCGGCGATATATACGCTTGGTCGACGTAACCTGGGGGAAAGCGAAAACGGCTGGCGGTGTTATTGTCCGAGCCGGAAACATCTCCCCCGAATGTGGCTTGCATCAGGAGAAGGAGAAGGTGGCGATTTTCCTACAGCTGTATACTTACCTTCGACAGCACATCCGGAAGCCACGAAGGCCGAAGGAGGAAATACTATCGGATAGGAGAGAGAGAGAGGTCCGCGTGTCGAAATCTCATCCCATTCACCGTTCGACACGTGTCTCTCGGGACCCACCGCGCGTCCGAAGCCTTCTGTCACCTCCTGGGCTTCACCTCTCCCTCCGCTCTCTCTCTCCCAATCATGTCTTTCTCCCCTCTCTATCCTCTCGCACCGTTTCTCTTCTTCTGCAAGTTTTCTTCCTTTCCCCCCCTTTTTTTTTTTTTTAATTTTATCTTTCTTCCTTTGATTGACATTGTCAACCAATTAGTAAATAAAATAAAATAAAAAATGTGAGAAACCTTTAAACTCAAATACTTTTGAAGACTTCTTGACAACAAAAAGTATAAGTTAATAATTAACATTAAAATGATATTTGTTTATATGGGTAATTTTTTTTTTTTTTTTGTATTGCATGACACAATACCAAAAAAAAAATGGTAACGCTAAAACTCTTTCATGCAAGACAAATTTAATGGATAATTTTTGTAATTTTTTTTAAATACAATTTTTAATTCTTTTTCTTTTTCTTCTTTTTTCACTAGGCCGCCGCCATGACAACGGCCGACGACGGCCACAAGCGAGCTCAAGCTCGCTCGACGCCAATGAGCTCAAGGCTCACTAGATTAGCAAGATCGTGCTCACCTAATGTTGGGAAGACAACACTGGCGAGCTCGAGTCTTGCTGGATGTCGATGAGGCCTCTGCCTCACCAAATCAACGAGCTCGAGTCTTGCCAGATTTGGTGAGCTCCAGCCTCGCCAGTCATCATCGACCTCTAGCTTGCCTGAGGCCGATAAGCTCAAGCCTCACCTAGTAAGTCACCAACCGTTGTTGTGTTGGGCACCGCTTAAGGAAGGAGGAAGAAGAAAAGAAAAAAAGAAAAAAAGGAAATAAAAAGAAAAAGAAATATAAAAAATAATTATAATTTTGATTTTTATAAAGTTAAAGAGGGAAAGAGAGAGTGTGAGACTTGGGTTGGAAATGCATTTTAAGTCCAACCCATTCAAGACCCGTTTATCTTAATCTTTCAATTTTTAAACCCATTTAATTGATATCTTCAAAATATAAGTGACCCATAAATGGGTCATATATGAGTTTAAGACCCATTTTGACACCAGTGATTGATAGACAACGAAGAGAGAGAGAGAGAGAGAGTGAGAGATATCTTGAGTGGGCTTTTGAGGGGATATAATAAAAAAAAAACGTCTAATTGCTTCATTCTAGTTCAAGAACAAATTGTCTTAATTAAGAAAAAAAAATATCAAACTGTGGATATCAGTAAAATAATCCCCAAGATTTGAGCTTCACACTGTCTAATTTTATTTCAGGCCTTGAGTTGCGTAAATTGTCGATTATTTCTCACGACAATGAATAACTTGTGTACAAAAGAATTATCTAACATGAATTTTAAAAACTAACCGAACAAAACTCAGAAAAGATTTTATGCTAGCAAGACCTGTGGAGAACGAACAACTTCCTAGACGCTTCGCGTGAGAGAACGGGATTCTCTTCTTTGCTAGTAAAAATAAGGCAAAAAAAAAAAAAGCCTGACCTGTACACTTCTTCTGTACAGCACATTTGGAAGCCACGAAGGTAGAAATTATTAGGAGAGTTCAATCTCTCTCCTCTCTCTTTCTCTCTGGGTGGACAGACAGCGAAGAGAGCGAGAGAGAGATTTTGAGCGAGCTTTTGAGGGATTATAACAGGAAACGTGTAATTTCTTCCTTCTAATTTAAAAAAACTATTGTCTTAATTAAGAAGAGTAAATATTGAACTGCGAATATCAGTAAAATTATTCCCATTATTTGCGCTTCTGCACAATTTTATTTTATTTCAAACCTTATGTTGCGTAAATTGTGAATCATTTTTTATGGTAATGAATAACTTGTGTAAAAAAGAATTATCTAACATGAATTTTAAAAACTAATCCACCTGTTGAACAAAACTCAAAAAAGATTTTATGTTTACAAGTTATACTCTATGAATTTCCGTTCTTCATAATATAAATATCACCTCTTCAAATCTTTTATTTTCAATAGGAAAATTTTGAATCATTATTTGTTATGTAGGTAGATGACGATAAAGATGGAAGCATGCTAACCAGCGTACAAAAAGAAAGTCGTGTATTAATTTTTTTCGAGAAATTATGTATTATTAATATTGATTTGAATGACTATTTTATTTCTTTCCCTTTTTTTTTCCTTTATTGATAATACTTCATTCAAGTGGAATCCAACTTCCAACCTGTCTTGTTTAGACTAAGGAGACTCTTTCACCTACATAAAACTATTTCGAAAATGCTTTGCTTGTAATCTTTATCCATTTTATCCTATACCACTTACATATGAGCAGTGATCATATGAGTGTACAATTAGAAAAATAACGCCCAATAATCAAAGTAGTAAATAGATTGCAGAAAATTTAAGGAATTTGGATTCGCTAAGCCAAAGCGAAGCATGTCACTGTCCATCACCACTGGGTTTTCTTCAAACTATTATTTAGGAAGATATGCAAACAAAATGAATGAATATTATGAATTTTAAATGATATATTATGGAATGTTAACTATGCAATCTACATGAGACTTTCTATTGTATTTTTGTTCTTGTTCTTTCCCCTTCTTTTCTTTTCTTATAATAGGAGATATATAAAATGACATTCATAAGCGGAGTGGTGCGCGATGCCCTCCCAATCTCATTTGTCATGCGAGAAAGGAAACCACAAGTTTAAGATTTCACATCAAAGATTCATCAATCTAAATGATAGCATTAGGGTTCGACATTTTTTCACTGTATATGTGTATATGTTATATATATTAACCTTCTATTTCGTCATCTTTGTGGCTTTCACTTTTCTTTGCAATTTTTTTCCACTCCTTTCAATCTTTTTCTCTCTTTCCACTACTGCTACATGCCCTAAAACTTTACATAATATCCATATATGCCACGTACATTGTCAAGAATAATGCACCTAGGAAGAAGGGAACGATGTGCAAATCACAAAAGATTAGATGAGGAAGAAAAAGAAAAGAAAGTGGCTATTTTCGAGTTTTCATGTCTTATATTGTCTTCAACGTCCTATGCATGTTGTCAAAAGAGGAAAAAAAAAAACAAGAAGACGAGACCCGCTGCCCGACTCCCCGGCCCAAATTTGCCCATACGGATTCATGTGCCACGCGTCGGCGATCTATACGTTGGTCGACGTAACCCGGGGGAAAGCGAAAACCGCTGGTGGTGGTATTGTTCGAACCGGAATCACCTCCCCCAAATGTGACTTTTCCTCATATAGCATCAAGAGAAGGTGGCGATTCTCCTGTGGCTTTCCTCATATATTTAAGAGCAGATTGAACAACCAGATGGATGCAGCTTTGAGCCCCATGGATAAAACCACACCATCACCATATGTTGGCTCATCAGTCCTTTTGGCAAAGAATACGATGCAATTATGCAAACTCTTTTGGCTCATTATATTTTTGCTACTATGCAAATTCTACCTATTTTTCACATGCCGCTTAGAAATCCGAGATAGTTTAGAAAGTGCACAAAACAAAATGAATTCAGAAGTTATGCTGACAACAGCATACGATTTTCGGCTGGATGGACGACAAGATGATCATCTTACCTTATGCTAATGCAATGCTGGGTAAAGGCTTACGGCCCGCTGTCAGAAAATAAAACCTGATGTTTAAACATGCATCCGTAGTAGAGACGCGTAAATAATATTTTCCGGGAATTCTTTTCGAGAACCTTATCACATGCTAATTCCATCAAGCCCCACACACTACCACCACGAGATCTTATCTAAACATGTGCACCAAAACCAGAAGCCATTAAAAAACTCATTTCTTCTTCTTTCCAACCTTTGCCATAACAGAACAGCGAGCCGAACCTGAGAAAGCCTGCCGTCTTGATCGTGATGTGGGGCTGAAAATTTAATACGGGGTTGACACCCTCACGCCAAGCCCATATCCTTTCTTGGTCGTTGTCGGGGGCTTCTGCGAATGTAATATATGGGCCATAAATCCAGCCCAATATATTATTGGTTAAACCCAAAGCCAACCGAGCCCATCTTCATTTTCTTTGTCTATATGACTCACGTTGCAGCAGGAGGGGTGGACAAAACAAAGAAAGCCTCTTCGATAACCCCAACTTAGCCGTCCCAAAACCTCATCAAAAACGGTAAAAGTTCAGCTCAAATGTTATTGTTCGGAACTTGAACAGCATGCATGATGACTTGAAAATTTCATTCTAGGCAAACCGTAAGTTCAAATTCATATCCGTAAAATGTTATAAATTCACAACATCCTAAACTATCATTTTTACACATATGCCGCCTGAAAACTCCCCAATCAAACGTAGCGAGTTAGAATTTATCTAAACTTGAATTTCAAGCCCTCATTTCAACAATTCCTTCAAACAGATGTTTGGAGGCTTCATTCACTTGCCAACGTTGCAAAACAGTGTTAATTCGGCTTGATAAGTCGTCCAAATCGTGAGCATGCCAAAATATTCCCCTTTTTCCTTTCTCTTCCATGAGCTTTACTCTCTCTCTTTTGTCTGTGTTCTGTCTTCCCCTCCTGTTGCAACGTGAGTCATATAGAGAAAGAAAATGAATATGGACTGGGCTAAGCTTTGGATTTAACCAATAACTTGTATCCACCGAGTTTTCAATCGAGATTTGAGAGACCTATATAACCTAAATTACCTCAGCAAAACCTCAAAATGTAGTAGGAAAAGGTGAGGAACAAAGAACATAGGATAGTATAGACATTGGTCCATATTTACTGCTCGGGCTTTGTTTCTTGAGTTTAAAGATATAAAACTTTGTATTTCTAGACCCAATATATATAAGGTTTATACCATAAAAAACCTCAAATTGGTACACTCTCCAAACTAATTTTTTGACAACGAAACCCCAAACTTGTATATTTATAACAAATTTACTTCAAATTAATTTTTTGACTACGAAAAGCCCCAAACTAGTTCACTCATAACAAATTTACTCCAAATAACCACACACACACACACACAAAAAAAAAAACAAATTAGTACATTTGTGACAAATTTATCCCTAAATTAATTTTTTGATTATCAAAAACTCCAAATTTGTACATTTTTGGTAAATATACACTTCGTTAAATTTGATTAATACTACGTAAAATCACAAAACCAATACAAATGTGACAAACAAAAAGTAAATTCATAAACCGGTATCCTAGTCAACTATCATATATTCATCCAACTCAACAATTTGACGGTAAAATTTAACGGAAACTAATAAAAGGTAAATTTATCACAAGTATATTAGTTTATAATATTTGTCAAAAATGTATCAATTTTGGATTTTTTGTGGTAAAAAAAATAATTTGAGATAAATTTGTTGCAAATGTATCAATTTAGGGTTTTTTATGGTATTAACCAAAAAAAAAAAAACCCGTTGTCATCCCAAGCAGATATGAAAAAGTGCAACTTCTTTTCATTGGAGAAGCATGTTATTGTTGGTACGGTGTACTTAAGACTCCGTTCGTTTCGCAAAAAATAATTTTCAAGAAAACGTTTTTTGGATTTTCCGATGTTCGTTTCACGAAAAAATGAATTCCTTAAGGAAAATGTTTTCCATAAAAGGAAAAAGTCTTCTAATTAGGGAAAATGTTTTTCACTTTTAAAAAGTGGAAAACATTTTCCTCACTTAATTTCTCTTATCTCACACCTCTACAAATCATCACTTCCTCATCCTCTTTCTTCTTCTTCTTTTCTTTTTTATTCGAATTATTTTTTAATTTTCTATTTATTTTTTATTCAAATTATTTTTAATTTCCTTTTCCTTTATTCTTTTCTTTTTTTCTTTTTCTTTTATTTGTTTCCCATCTTTTCTTTCTTGGCTAGTCATCGGCCATCGCCAGGCGGACCTCGAACTTGTTGATCGGGCAAGCCTTGAGCTCTATGCTCGCGCTCGCCAATTTGGTGAGCGGCAAGCCTCGTGCTCATCGACCAACTCAAGGCTCGTCGATGGCCAGTGGCAGGTCATCGCCATGGTTGCCAACCAACCAAGAAAGAAGGAGATGGAAAACAAAGAAAAAAAATAAAAATAAAAATGAAAAAAATTAATAATATATTTTAAAAATTAAAATTTTAAAAATATGAAAAATCCATTTTAAAAAATAAAATAAATGAAAAAGAGTATAAGAAGGAAAATATTTTCCATGCCAAATAGCAAAAAATATTTTTCACTTTATTTTCAAGTTTCATCCGAACATTGGAAAATAATTACATTTTCCTAGAAAATAACTTCCTAAAAAATATTTTTCAAAAACGCCACATTTTCCGCGAAACATAGGAGCCTAAATTGACACTTTTTTTTTAGTCATTATTCTATTCATATTCTAAGAACTCGACTTTGTCTACCAACTTTATATCGTGAATCGTAGGAATCGAAAATTCTACCTTTAAATTTAAATTATCCACACATCAACTCTCAAAAAGGTAGGAATCCTCCCACTTCAAATCGCCACTGGAACAAACTCCGCCATTAGGGCAAACTACATTAATAAGGGCTTTTTAGACTGGAAGCCCAAATCTAGAGACCCCGCCCTTACATTGATTTTCGTCAAACGGGCATTCGGAATATTAAAGGGACTATCATTTGGAAGGTTCGAGGACTCGGCAAGAAATTCAACGTTAAAGTTGCCAAAATTGTCATGGTCCCAGTCGCGATCTTTTCAGCTCTATCCGTGGGGATGGTGACTGTCAACATCATTGAAAATTTTCCTGCTTTATTACCCTCAAGCTGACAAGCCTTTTTCTTCCTCCGTTCTCCTTCCTTTCTTCTCTCCTCTTTCTACGATCGAGATACATGTATGGAAACAAAAAGTCGACAGGATACGATAAGGGGATAGAGGTGAGAATGGCGTTTGATCAAGCAAAGGCCTTAACGCTTGACACAGTAAATTTTGAGAGAACATTTGCGTAAATGGGTAGTACAATCCTTCACGTCTCTTTAAAGGGCCAAAAAGAAAAAAAAAAAAATTGTTCTGTAATAAGTAGATAAACAAGTCTTTCACAGCCAGGGCAGACAGGCTCGTTTAAAAAAATCCATGATCCTAACATTTTCTTGCAAAGATCATACTGCATTTTTGGAAAGATCTTGGCAATATTTTAATATTTTTATGGACATAAAAATCAATCAATCATATATGGGACAAAAACTTATGTTCGGTCAAAGTTTGGTTCGTAAAAGAAACGCAATATGATCTTTGGGAAAAAAAAAAATGAGAATTTTGTTTTGTAATAAAACATCCATTCCCCGATTTGTAGCTTTTATAAATGTGAAGCCCTATTTTTTTTAGTTGTTCTCATTCCCACATGCATCATTGGATGGTTCTTTGGTTCTACCCTCTTCAACCAATTCTTCATTTTTCTTCCGGAGATCTAGATTTCGAGCACTCTCGGTTTGGTCAGCTATACACGCAAGGGACGTGGATCTTCTTGGTGCCTAAATAAATCTCACCCATTCATTTTTTTAGTGCAGTTTTTATCAGCCATTAAGATTTGTCAAGACATCAAAAGTACATCCATACATGCCAGGGACTGTCACCCATGTGCAATATCCTTGCTAGTTCTAACTTTTATTTTTAATTAGGAGTACGTAGAAAGACCTAGGATCCTGAATCGGTCCAAATGAATCCAGTCGGATTTTTTACTCTAGATTTGAACTTTCGAGCTTGTCTGACCATTAGGTTTGGGCTTGATCGGTTCCTAGGCTCGGGATTGAGGAGTTCAAAAGGCTCGGACTTGCCTAAAAATATATTCAAAAGTTGAAATATTAAAAAAAATAAATTAAAAATATAATTTATTTATATCTTGAATATAATGAAGCCGTAAATTAGTAACTTAACATGAAAATGGGCTATGGACTTGTGGCTGGGGAGTCGAATTCGAAAAACCAAAGAAAGTGAGAATTTTTTTTTAAGAATTTAAACTGGCTATCGGCCTCTTCCGACTAAAAAAACAAAAACGTGGCTTTCTGCCTCTTCAAGAAGGAACCAACGTGTTGAGCTGTGAATGAACATTTTAAAGTATGCGTACGAGCTCCCTAACCCTTCCCAAATCAAAAGTCATAACCCGTTGAAATCAAGGTGCTCGACCTTAATTTCTTTGAATGAACTTGGTAGAGTATTAGAAATTATTAAGTCAATTGATTGATAATCACATTTTGAGTCTTGATATTGGACAAAATCGTATATCATCATAAATTTTAGGCTCTATTTGTTTTGCTAGAAAATGGACGATGAGAAAAATATTTTCCTAAAAATGATCATTTATACTACCTAAAATAATTAATCAATAAAAAAATTTCATTATCTTAAATATTTTCATGTATAATGAAATTTTTATCATTCATCTATTTTTATAAGTGATATAAGTGATTAATTTTTCAAAAAATGATTTTCAAATTATTTAATTTTCCAATTGAAGAAATGAGATTCTTTCTTTTTCTTCTCTATAGGCATTTAGGGCACACATGACAAAATTTATGTTTCCCTATTTCTCTGTTTTTTGTTCCCTTAAACTGGTTTGGAATAAAAATTAATTTGGTAATACAATTTCATTTTTCTATTTCTAAAATATTTCTATTCCATAAATAAATTTGGAGCATAAATTAGAAACTAAAATTTTTAACTTTTTTATTTTTGGAACAAAAATAAGAAATTAAAACTCTTCTTATCATTTACTCTCATCATCGCCCATCGCCCACCCATGGCCCATGAGATGCCGATCACCCATCGCCGACCACCCACTGCCACTCATTGGACACCGAATGCCGGCCGCCCACCCGCCGATGGACGCCAAACGCCGGACACAAGCCACCCGCCATCGGACGTCGACTACGGCCACCTACTAGTAGTCAATCGCTTGCCACCGAATGCTAAGCTATTGGACTCCATCTACCTGTCGCCGATCGTCAGCCGTTGGACACCAATTATCACCACCCCTAGAAATAGAAATTTTATTCTGTTATTAAATGAATTTCTAATTTAAAAATAAAAATTTTAAATTTATCAAATGCATTTCTTTTCTTAAAAACTCATCTAAGAATATAAATTGATTTCTCTTCTAAAAATTTTATTATGTACGCCCCCACAAACTGGGTATGGGTTGGGTTCTGGAAACTGGCGACCGAAACTAAGTGATGATTAGTAAAAAGGCATCCTACTTTCTTAGGTCAACAAGTTTGAACACCCCCACTGTCCCATCTCCATCCCTTCCGAGCCTCACCATTTACGCCACATGGCTTAGTCGGTAGCCACTGATGATCGTTTTTCTTGATATTTGGGAACGTATGGGATCAAACACTATCCTTCGAAAGCTGATTTCGGAAGAGGAGTAAGTAGACTTTTTGGCCAGATTTATCGCGTGAATTGATGGCTCCTAATGGTCAAAGTGACTTGCTTGCATGCTACGTTTGGAGCTCCCTCGATCAAAACTCTAAATCGTCCCGCCCTTCTCCTAAATAGAAAAAGGGAATCGATATGATGGGCAGTGGGGGATCGGACGAGAACATTCTCATCTCCAGAACACCATTTTCAATGCTCTAAAAGCAGGTAAACTTGGTAGATGGGCTCTCTCCCATTTTAATATTCTTATGTTACTTGTCTTCGCGTCCTTCGTCGGACTAGGACTCTGAATACTTTGGAAGCTTTGACTTTCTTTTTGCACCACCTCCAGAAAAGCATCATCCCGCTCGTGCAACCAGAGAAGTAAAGAGCAAGTTACATATACTATTCATAGTTTTCCATCTATCGCCATCGATTTAAATACTCGTGATTTTTCAAACCTTAATCACCTAATCGATAACGGCGGAGGTGGGTTGTGTATGATAACCACGCAAAATCTTGTCAAATATAGGCATAAAGCTTAAAGTCTCTTCCAAATAAACACCACCCCCATGAGCCTCAAATGCACTAAACACACAAAGTGCTTGGGAAATATGACGAACGAATAAGGTTGAACAATAAAATCAGATTTTGAGACGTGATATCACTTTCTTTAAAAAATTATTTGCCCCACAACATTACTAATTGTCACCGGCAAATTTGCTCTAAAATACAACAAAGTCTCAATTGAAAATACTAAATAACAATTCTAGTATTTCTACGAAATCTCTTAAGGAAAGCAATTGAAATAGATGGCTATAGTTTTAAAAGAAATTTCAAAAGACTTGATTTACATTTATTCCAAAACTAACGTACTTATCTCAATCTTAATGAACAAAGGCAACCTTTCGAAAAATGTTGCAAAGTGACGTCTTCAAAGGTTACGTTGAAAAGATAGGAAAATTTCCAAATTAAATAATTAATAAATAAAAATAATCGTAACTTTTTTGTGAGTAGTCACATTGTTTCAACAAAACGTTATAGTTAATTTTATAAAAGTATAAATCCGAATTTTAATAAATAAAAAATAATGATCGTTGATTAGTGTCAAATCCCATCCACGTACAACTCACCTTTTTTTGACGTGGAACAATACATTTTTTAATTTGTTTTATAAACAAATTACCAACACAAAATACAAAGGGACAAGCATCGCATCCACTCATGTCTTGTTCCCCCATAAAAGAAGAAGAAAAGAGCGCTTATTAATCAAAAAGGCTTAATCATTTCCATTAAGATAGAACGCAGTCGCTAGACGTGACTACTTACAAATGTCCAATCCGTGGAGGATGGCCTGCGGGAGAGTACGACAACTTGCACATTTTCAGAAAGGTGGCGCAACCGGGATTCTCTCTTTCACACCTCCTCGATCACTTAAATTAAGGTGCATATAAAACAAAGGCAGGAATGGCGGGGTTGACTTGACGCATCCTCGGCCAACTAATTTTTCGATTAATGACCAGATTAAAATTGCGTCTTTCGAGATTACACAAAACCCTTCCCCATAAAACTCAGTGTTAACATGCAGACAATCTCAAATGTTCTTTTCTGGCGTATGATTAAGCTGTCTAATCACGTGATAAAGCCACGGCAAGTGGCCACTAATTCTGTGCTTAATTTGTGTTTGGAGACATACCGCAATATAATTAGGAATTGATTAAGAGAGGGGACATTGGAACTATAATAGAATCTTGTATCTTGTATCTCGCTCGGCATTTGACTGAAGAGTATTTTAGCGACAGACTATATATAAAGCTAATTTTTTTTTTTCTATTTCCAAAACAAAGGAAAATATGCTGCATTTGAGCTCTACTTTTGATAGCGTTTGACAAGATATTCAATTGAGTATCAAGTTGGAAGGTGAAATATCCTGCGTTGAAAATCGGAGATAAATTTGTGGTGATTCTCGATTTTGTGGTGCTCATTCCCAAAAGTAATTTATTATGTTCACCATCTCTTTTCCACCTCGTGTTAGTGGTGCATTCAAAAGACAACCATGGACGAATGAGTACCAAATCAATGAAAGGGGCGAACAAAAATATGAGGTACGGAAAAAAATATGTGATGCAAATAGACCCAATGGATAAGTGATAACATTGATAGTAAAATGGACGATTCCACTCCTATAAACTTTCACTTGAAACCCTTATTAGTCTATTTAAATGAGGATATGGAATAAGCACAAATTTAATTGCATTCTCATCCACTCCATTGAAAATAAAAACAAAAAAAAAAATTAATTGATGTTGAAGTTATTTCTAATTGAGCAACAAGTCGAACTTGAGTTTGAACTCGTGTAATTATCCCTTTCCCTTGGCGAAAGATGTGTATAATTAAAAAAAACCCATCTGTCAAACCCCACCACGCCCCGCAAGAACTTGTCAAACATAGGCGGAAACCAACTTTCGATGTTATCCTCGCAGGTAACGAGACGAACCAAGTGGGGGAACAAAACGGAAAATGTCAAAAACCCAACCATGAATCTTATCACTAATCCCTCCCCTCTGCCCCGCCACCCCCCTATTTCCATACTGTAAAATAAGGGCTAATCCCACCCACGTCTATTCCCTCTCTTCCACCTAAAGAGGGTAGTCGCACCTAGATTAGTAGGTTTGACTTCGTTTGCCCCGTTCTTGATTTTTCCTCCTGTTTGTTGCGTATTTCCATACTGTAAAATAAGGGCAAATCCCTCTCTCACACCCACGTCTTTCTCTCCCCCTATCTCTGTCTCTCTCTCGCTCTCCCTCTTAAGTTTCAACTTTCAGCGCCTCTCCTTTGGACCAGGTACGTCATCCATACCGATGGTGATTAAACTTGGAAAACATTAAAACTTGGGTTTTCCTTCGGTTCTCTCTCTCTCTCTCTCTTTCTTCTTTTTTTTTTTTTTTGTTTTTGGCCTTTTTCCGTTCTTCCACTAATAAAAATACTAAAGAGGGTAGTCGAACACCAAGATTAGTAGGTTTGACTTGAAAGTTTGATTTCACTTCGTTCTTGATTTTTTTCTCTCTCCTGTTTGTTGCGTATTTCTAAAGCGGTCAAAAACACCGGTTTCTCTCTCTCTCTCAGAGGGGACTGGCTTGATCGATTTGGGTTCGACACGGGTCGCGTCGGCCAATTTTGGGTGTGGTTTCTGGCATGTGGAGTCGGGCAGCGGGTCTCTTCTTCTCCTTCTTTTCTCCTTTTGGGGCATTGCCGAGAAGGCCGGAAATGGTATAAAATTCAAGGAGAGTTATTTCGCCTTCTTCTTGTTCGGATCGCATGTAATGAATTTTGAAAATTTCCACGTACGAGACAAGATTCGTGGGTTCGTTTCGGACACTCGCCTCTCGGTTGCTCAAATCCCATGGGGCCCATAATAAAGTCTTGATCGGGAGGTGGGTCATGAACAAGTGGAGGCGGCGAGCAGGTGTCGGCACTGTCATGTCCGAATAATATTAACAAAAACAAAACCCGCCCTTCCTCCTCCGCACCAAAATTTCTTTTTAAAAACGATTCATGTTTCTTTATTCTTCATCATCGTCAACTTTCTCTTCTTCTTCGCATGCATGAGCGAAGCTCTCGACAAGAGCGCTCGAACCTGAAGAGAGAGTTGAGGTGCGGGGCAATAGCTACAGCTAGCACCATAGGCACGACGGTAACAGGGAGAAAATAGGTGACGGTGGTGGCCCCCACCCCCCGCTCGGTTTTAAAATTTCCTTCCCTTTGCCAGCCGAAATATACAAAAACAGAAAAATTTACGTACTTCGTTCGCAGTCTAGGCATATCAAAACATTATTTGAGTACAATGCCCCAAAAAAAAAAAAAAAGAAGAAGGAGAAGAGCCCGCTGGCGGGCTCGACGTCAATATTACGCACCCCCAGTGCTACTGACAGAAATTCAGTGTTTTTTTGACCTCTTCCCAGACACTTAAACATACGATAGAGAGAAAAATCAAGACCGAGAACACGCCACCTAGTTCCCTTGCAAGAACTGATTCACAATCTTCACGCTCGGCCCCACGACGTCAATCCCCCAAACGTCGCGCGACCTGCCGCCGCCGCTGCCCTCCTCCTCGGGCGCCATCGCCAGCTGGACGGCCTTCGTCGCGTCCAGCCTATGCAGCTTCCACCCGCTCCTGCTCAGCTCACTGATCTTCTCAATCTGCTGCCTTATCAGCTGGCTCGCGTTCTCCTTTATCTCGCTTAGCGCCTCCTGGTATGCACCCTCCCGCTCCGGATCGTCGTCCCTCTCCATTGCATCTTCCTGCCCCCACGCGTCCCCCCTCAGCGGCGGGTACTTCTCGAAATATCGGTCGAACTCGCGCACGCCTATGGCCTTCCTCAGCCCGGCCCAAGCCCCCGGGTCGGTCCGGCGCAGGTCGTAGTATCCGGCGAGCTCATCGAAAGCGCCCATGCGGAGCATTCCATCCACGCGCTTCGGCAGGCCCTTCTGCAGGACGGGCGGCGACACGTGGACCCACAGAATGCAACAGTCATACCTCAGCTCGGGTCTCGCTTCTGCCTCCGGGTCGAACTGATCCGCCAGGAGAGCGTGGATGAAGGAGTTGGAACCACCGACGAGGATGGTGAGATTCCCGCGGGAGGCGATGCCGGAGATGGCGTTGTGGCCGATGAAGCAGAACTGCGACGGGGTCATCTCGCCGTCGTTCGGGTCGAGGGAGCCGAGGAGGTGATGGCGGACGCCGCGGCGGTCGGCCCAGGGGATCTTGTTGGTGGTGATGTCGAGGCCCCAGTAGACTTGCATCTTGTCAGAGTTGATGACCTCGGCGGAACGGAAGTGGGAGGCGAGGTCGATGGAGAGGCGGGACTTGCCGCACCCGGTGGCGCCCATGATGACGACCACCTTGGGGCGGCCGTGGCCGGCTAAGGAGGAGGAGGAGACCATCGGGGAACGACGGGCGGGCTCGTGGTAGTGGTAGTGGTAGTTGGTGGGGACAGAAGAGACGATGGAAAAGGAAGGAGGTGAGGGTTTTGAAGCTTTTGGGCGAAGGGAGAGGGTGATGGGTTTTAGGGCTAAGGCGTTTCATAAATAGAAGAACGAGGGCGATCCTCTTCTTCCTTTGTAGTAAAAAAAAAAAAAAAAAAAAAACAAGTTGAGCTGTTTCCTTCTCCTACAAGGGAAGAGATAGAGAGAGAGACTTGAAGCGGGCTTTCGAGGATTGTATCACGCAACGTCTAATTTCTTCCTTCTGATTTTAAAAAACAATTGTCTTAACTAAGGGGAAAATAAATATTATACTGCGAATTTCAGTAAAACAATAATTCCGAAGATTTGCGCTTCCCACCTTGTAACTTTATTTTGGACCTTATGTTGCTTAAATTGTCGATTATTTCTTACGATAATAAACAACTCATGTAAAAAAGTATTATCAAATGTGAAGTTTAAAAACTAACCCATCTAGAGAATAAAATATTTTATGCTTACAAGTTACATCCTATAAATTTCCGTACTTCCTAATATAAATATCTATCTCTTTGAAATCTTCTATAATTTTCAATGGGAAAATTTTGAATCATTATATGTTATGAAGGTAGATGACGTTAGATAAGAATAAAAATGGAAACATGCTAACCGGCGTATAAAAAGAAAGTTATTTTTTTTTTTTTAAGAAATTATGTATTATTGATTTTTTTAATTGCTATTTTATTTCTTTCCTTTTTTTTTTTCTCTATCGATAATACTTTGTTCAAGTAGAATCCAACTTCCAAACTATCTTGTTTTGACTACAAAGACTCTTTCACCTTCATAAATTATTTTGAAAATTCTTTGCAGGTGGTCTTTATCCATTTTATCCAGTACCACTAACTTATGAGTGGTAATTATATGAGCGCACAATCAGAAAAATAACATCCAATAATCAAAGTAGTGAATAGACTGCAGAAAATTTAAGGAACTTGGATTCACTAAGCCAAAACAAAGCATGTCACTATCCATCACCACTAGATTATCTTCAAACTATTAGTAAGGAAGATATGCAGACAAAATGAATGAATGTTGTGCATGATTTTGCATGAGGAATTTTAAATGATATGTTATGGAACGTTAACTATGCAATCTACATGAGACTTTCTAATGTATTTTTGTTCTTTTCCTTAATAGAAAGACAAATGCCCTCTATAGCCTATTAAATGTGCATGCATTTTCTATTTTAGGTGCATTTTCTATTATAAGACTAACCATGAACTAATCCTATGAGACTGATGTGGAGTGCTATTTTTATTTTTATTTTTATTCTATGAAAATAGCAAATTAAATCCTAGGACTATTTTTTATTTTTATTTTTATGTCTAAGGGTTCAAAGGCCCAAAAAGAAGATGAAGAATACGAAAAGGAAAGCGAGAGGGGAAATTTTCTCTTGTAAATGTTCTAGGACTATATAGTACATGTTGTGTAAATAAAAGGAAACAATATTTTATACAAAATCAACTTGATTGTATGATATCCGAATTTTCTCATGTGAAGTGACAATCCACTTCTATGTGCTTGGTTCTCTCATGCACAATAGGGTTCAACGCAAGTTTGATGGCTGCATCATTGTCACAAAATAGTCTGGTCGGTCCCCTAACTTGTACTCCAAGATCTCGAAGCAATCCCCTTAACCATACTATTTCACAAGTTGTCTTGGCCATAGCACGATATTCTGCCTCTGCCGAAGATAGTGAAACTGTCGGTTGTTTTTTTGTCTTCCATGAGAGCAAAGAGTCTCCCAATTTGATGCAGAAACCAGTAATGGATCTTCTACTCATTGGACAGGTCGCATAATCCGCATCACAGTAAGCAGTCATCCTCATGTCGCATTTCCTGGAAAGAAGAATCCCGAGTCCTGGACAACTCTTCAAGTACTTCACCACTTTAAGTGCTGCATTCATATGAGATTCCTTCGGTTGATGCATAAACTGACTGAGTGTCTGGACTGCATAACTTATATCTGGTCTGGTCATGATCAAATATATGAGCTTCCCAACAAGCTTCTGATATCTCAATTGATCCTTGAGTATAGGATCAGTCTGTTGAGATATACCAGCATCATAATCTGCTGTAGTCAGTTTAATGTTCTGCTCAATTGGAATTACAGCTGGCTTACATCCTGATAAACCTACTTCCGATATAATCTCCAGTGCAAATTTCCTCTGACTGAGGGAAATCCCTTGGTCTGAGCGTGCGATTTCGATTCCAAGGAAGTACTTTGGTGATCCTAAATCCTTAATATGGAACGTTGAATGCAAATAGTCTTTGAATTCTTTGATAGCTACTTCATCATTGCCCATAATAAGTATATCATCTACATATATCATTAAGTAGATAGATGACATACCTCTAGTCCATGTGAAAACAGCATAATTAAACTTGGACTATTGAAAACCAGCAACTATCAATGACTCAACAAACTTCGCATACCACCGTCTTGTTTGATTCCATACAAGGATTTGTGGAGACGACATACTTTATCCTCCCCCTGTCTCCGTAAACCTGGTGGCACTTCCATATAAATTTCCTCATCTAAATCGCCATGCGAATGCATTGTGCACATCCATCTGATGCAATGACCAGTCCCGAAAGGCCGCTACGGAAAGGAATGAGCGGACAATCAACATCTTTGGCCACCGAAGAAAATGTTTCATGGTAATCAAAACCTTCCCGTTGTGTGAAACCCTTTGCCACTAATCGAGCTTTGTATCTCTCAACGGAGCTTTGATCTTGTAAACCCATTTACATCCACCGCCTCTCAAGATCCCATGTCTGATTATCCATCAAGGCCATTAATTCTACTTCCATGGCCTTGAAAACTCTTGCCCATAAACCCATCTATGTTCTAGAGAAAGTCATCAAATGAGGCAACCGGAAATAGAATACTTGCGGATTGCGGGTAGTCTTTGGTCTAACAAGATCCACATTGTGCCTTGATGGTGAATTATTATCATCATCAAGGCCATTAATTCTACTTCCATGGGAGAAAGGAGAACCTTCCATAGTCTCCTCCGTCTGAATAGTATGAAAATGATCATCTTGTTCTGTATCTGATGCAGAGGCGACAAAAGGAAAAGAATTCTCTTGAAACGAAACATCCCGACTAACTATGAATTCTCTTGTGGAAGGATCTCGCCCCTTCGTAGACATCGGAATCCCATAAAGATGCATCTATGTTCTCCCATTTTATCTCTAGGACCTACTATGGTGGCGTAAAAGACATCCAAAATCTTCAAATGTGCCAAATAAAGCAACTCAAAAGAAAAGAAGCAATACGGTTTATCAAATAAGGTGCAGTTAAAACATAATCGCCCCAAAAGGTGTCTGGAACAAAAGCTTGGAATTTAAAAACCAGCGTCACTTCTAACAGATGACGATGTTTCCGCTCTACCACCCTCATTTTATTGTGGTGTATAGACACGTGCTCTCATGTAGTATCCCATGTGACGAAAAAAAGAGTAGTACATTCATGATTGAAGAATTCACTTCCATTGTCTGTTCGTATTTTTTCTTGAGTTTTTGGTCTTAAGATGAGACAGAACTTGGTGTGACCCTAGAGTGATGCTGAGAAAGAATGTCATGATGTAATGTATGGTATGGCCCCCAGACATCGACATGCAACAAAGAAAGAATATCACTTGAACGATGTTGACTTAGTGGAAAAGGTTTTCATGATTGTTTCGCAAGTGGGCAAATAGGACATTGAGGATAAGGAAGAGAAGAGCTGTGACCCAATCTAGAATGCAAAAGAAAATTCTTATCATTGGTAGTCAGATTACACAATGATTTATTACAAGAGAGTAAATCAAGATTTTTGGGTGAATTTCTCCAATAAAACAATCCTTCAGAGATGTTACCCCAGCCCATCAGTTTCCTAGTCGAAAGGGCCTGAAATAGACAGATATCACCATTGAAAAATACTTGGCACGAATTTTCTTGATAGGCTTTGGACATGGAGATAAGATTAAATTGGAAATCCTAATTTTGAACTATGTGATTTAAAAATTAAAAAATTAAAAATTAAAAATTAAAAATTAAAAAAAGGAACATTACCGCCACTCCCGCCGCCACTCTAGGCCCGCCTAGGAACTCGCCATAAAAAATGCAGGGCTGAGGCCATCGCCCGGCTAACCGGTAACCGTGAGCCCGCAATGAGATGACGAGCCCGCCGCGGACGAATTAATTACATATCCTCACCCACCTCCCCCTGTTCCCTTTTTTTTTTCTTTTTAATAATTTTGTTTAAATTTTTTAAAGTTTTTTAGAGTTTTTTTAATTTTTTAATATTTTAACTAAATTTAATTTTAAAATTATTATTTTTAATATTTTAGCTAAAATTAATTTTAAAATTAATTTAAATTTTTTTTTTTTTACACGTCAAAAACGACAAGTTTTTGCATTACTCGATATTAGGATCCGACCTTAGTGTCTAAGGGTTCAGAGGCCCAATACGCCTCAGTTAATGCAGGGAAATAATTGAATCATGAAAACCTAAGTCATTCGACTAAATAACACGCATCGAAACAAACCATATTGTCAAAACTAAACTACAAGATTACACTTACCTCGACTTACCGAGTGCCGGTGTTTAGCGTGAAGTAGAGAGGGCTGGCCCCATTGCGATTGGTCAGTGCGACGAGGGTGATGATCGGCAATGATCAACGAAACTATTGGGCACACTTCAACAAATACGCCTCAGGTGAGGCGTCATTCGAAAAACTAAACTACAAGATTTCGTCGAGAGAAGAGAGAGCTGGTGATTGGTGGGCATCACGACTAGATGATGGGCACACGACTAGATTATGGGCACAAGAACTTGCCGTGGTGCTACGGAAGGAGTCGGCAGGCGTCTTTCAATATTCGAAGGAGAAACCCCGAGTGCAGCCTAGGCACGAAGGTTAAAGTGTGATGACGGCACCGCGACGCGTAGAGCAAGAATTAGCAATGATGCTTTGGCGATCCTACACCAGGGGATGTCGCTGCTGCAACTCCGGCAAGGAGAGAAAGGCAAGGATGTCGTCCCGTCGATTAAGCCTAGGGATGACGGGCGCCGAGAGAAGGCAAAGAGGACCAAGTTGGCACTCAAAGTTGCAATCAGCAGCAGAAAGCAGGTAACTTTCCATCATAAGAGTATAATGTTTATTAATCTTTCCTTCAATAGCTGATTGGATGTAAAATGGATTATAATGCTTATTCTTTTTGTTATTTTTCTGTACTTTTTTTCCTAATTACCCTATCCATTCATGCCTTCTCCGTAATTAGATAAAGCAATCTTATGTTTCTCTTCATTGTGTGGAACACCAATTAATTGCATGAAGTCCATGCAAAAATTAGTTTGTGATAGGTTGTAAGTTGTTCTCAACTTGCTGTGGGTGTAACTATATGAATAGGTTTCATAAAGCAAGATCAAAGTGAATTTTGGCAATAAAATAATTCCATAGTAAAGTAATTTTATAATCCCGTGAAATTATTTCAGTGAATTTTATTATCTAAGTTTGTTATTATCTATAAACAATATAATACGAAGAAGAGGTTAGAGGACGGGGTTTTTAAATAAAAGCAACTATACTAATCTAATTGATGTGCACCTTCCGTGTATGATGTTTTTAGATTTGCACTAGTCGTTGAATAGGACTTTAACTATGAAAGTACATAAAATATACAACATATGTTTAATATCTTGTGGTTGTAGGAATTAGGGAGCGGTTTTGATAAAAAAAAAAAATTACATTAATTTCACATGAAAATTTAGAGCGGTACACATGTACTCCCAAAATTTCACCCTTTATGCAAAACTCCCTAAGTCGTTAACCCTTCCTCCTTTTTTTCTATTTGCGAGTGCCAAGCACATGATTTTGTCAATGGTAATATTGTAATTCTCCTCTATCTTTCCAAATTACTCTTTTGCCCCTAATGATTGTTCTCTATTGCGGCATCTCTCATCTTTCTTTTTCTTTCTTTTTTTTTTTTTTGATATATATTTTGGAACATTGTAATTTATTTAACGCGTGCAGAGGCCGAAGGATCATTTGACCAAAACAAATACAGAAGAATTGTAATATTACGATTAAAGGAAGCCGGACCACTGGTGGAGCTCTCGACTCTCTTCTAATCGAGAAATCAATATCCCACAATCTTTTTCTTTCGAAGGCAATCCTTATAACCAAGGGTACCGTCGTGCCATCCGGTTACAAGGATTGCTACAAGGCAGGCAAGACAATAGGTGCTTTGCAGCACCAGCCCTAACTGATGGATGCTGGGTAGGGTTACGGTTAATTAGACAGCCTCACCAAGCTAGTTGACATAGCAGTCTTTCATTAAGGCCCCGTGGGTTTTACTTTTTCCTCGTAAGACCCCCAATTCTCATCCAAACTTTTCTTCCGAGGTGAGTCTAATTAGGGAGATGTGCCATAGGCAAGTCTTTCACTTCAGGGCGGATCTCCCACCTATTTTCTCTTATTGAATATATTAAAGACCTGCTCATATCTATTCCCATACACTGTTCCTTCCACTACAGAATGAATATCACCACTTTCCAATTTCTCGAAGCTTCAGCCACCCACCACCTGCACTTTCTTCGTTTGACCAAAGGTCTGTCCTTTCGTCTATGTTAATAAAGGCGTAATGGATTGGAGGAGATGATTGGTGGAATGATGTGATGATGATGGTTGGATAGATGCCGGGAGGTCCCACGGACGTGAGACGGCCTTTTTGCATGAATCCGCTTGATGCTGGCAAGCCCTGTAGAGAACGAACAACTAGCTGGACGTTTCGTGTGAGAGAACGGGATTTCTCTTCTTTGGCAGTTAAAAAAAGGGGAAAAAAAGAAAGAAAAAAGAAAGCCTGAGCTGTACTCGACTAAGGTAGAAGGAGAATGTAGAGATTATTAGGAGAGTTCAATCTCTCTCCTCTCTTTCTCTCTGGGTGGACAGACAGCGAAGAGAGAGAGAGATTTTGAGCGAGCTTTTGAGGGATTATAAGAGGAAACATGTAATTTCTTCCTTCTAATCTTAAAAATAATTGTCTTGATTAAGAAAAATAAATATTGAACTGCGAAGATCAGTAAAATAATTCTCAAGAATTGCACTTCACACCTTGTAATTTTATTTCAGACCTTATGTTGCGTAAATTGTGAATTACTTCTTACGATAATGAATAACTCGTGTAAAAAAGAATTATCTAACATGAATTTAAAAAAACTAATCCACCTGTGGAACAAAGCACAAAAAAGATTTTATGCTTATGAGTTATACGCTATGAATTTCCATACTTCATAATATAAATATCACCTCTTCAAAAAATTTTGTTTTCAATAGGAAAATTTCAATCATTATTCATTATGAAGGTAGATAACGTCGGGTAAGGATAAAGATGGAAACATGCTAACCAGCTTATAAAAAGAAAGTTGTGTATTAATTTTTTTCAAGAAATTATGTATCATTGATATTTATTTGAATGGCTATTTTATTTCTTTCCCTTATTCCTTTATTGGTAATACTTCGTTCAATTAGAATCCAACTTCCAACTGCCTTGTTTAGACCACGGAGACTCTTTCACCTTCATAAAATTATTTCGAAAATGCTTTACACGCAGTATTTATCCCTTTTATCTTATACTGCTTACATATGAGTGGTGATCATACAAGTGCACAACCAATAATCAAAATAATAAATAAATTACAAAAAATTTAAGGAACATAGTTCACTAAGCCAAAGCGAAGCATGTCAGCATCCATCACCACTGGGTTTTCTTCAAACTATTATTTAGGAAGATATGTAGACAAAATGAATGAATATTATGAATTTTAAATGATATGGTAGGGAATGTTAACTATGCGATCTATTAACTTTTGTTCTCTTATAATACAAATTCAAAATGACATTCATAAGCGGAGTGGTGCTATCACGATGCCCTCCCAATCTCATTTGTCATGCAAGAAAGGAAACTGCAAGTTTAGGTTTCACATCAGGGATTTATCAATCCGAATAATAGCGTGTTGACTATATATGTATATTATATATATAATCTATATTAACCTTCTATTTTGTCATCTTTGTTGCTTTCACTTTTCTTCGCTTTTTTTTTTCACTCCTTTCAATCTTTTTCTCTCTTTTCATTACTGCTACATGCCCTAAAACTTTACATAATATCCATATATGGCATGTAAATTGTCAAAGAATAATGCACCTAGGAAGAAGGGAACAATGTGCAAATCAAAAAAGATTAGACAAGGAACAAAAAGAAAGAAAATGGCTATTTTCAAGTTCTCTCTTTCATATCTTATATTGTCTTTAACGTCCTATGCATGTTGTCAAAATTTGAAAAAAAAAAAAAAAAAACAAAACAAAAAAAAAAAAAAAAAGAAGAGACCCGCTGCCCGACTCCCCCACCCAAAATTGCCTATACGGATTCGTATGCCACGCGTCGGCGATCTATAGGCTTGGTTCACGTAACATGGGGGAAAGCGAAAACCGCTGGTGGCGGTATTGTCCGAGCCGGAAACATCTCCCCCAAATGCGGCTTTCCTCATATAGCATCAGGAGAAGGTGGCGATTTTCCTACAGCTGTATACTTACCTTCGACAGCACATCCCCCCGCAAAGCCCCGAAGGCCGAAGGAGGAAATACTACTGGACAGGAGAGAGAGGCCGGCGTGTCCAAATCTCATCCCATTCACCGGGCGACACGTGTCGCCCGGTCCCCACCGCGCGTCGGAAGCCTTCCGTCGCCTCCTGGGCCCCACCTCTCCCTCCGCTCTCTCTCCGCAATCATGCTTTCTCCCTTCCTCTCTATCCTCTCGCACCGTTTCCCTTGTTCTGCAAGTTTTCTCCCCTTTTCCCTTTTTTTATTTTAATATTTATTTTATCTTTCTTTCCTTTGGTTGACATAATGACATTGTCAACCAATTAGTAAATAAAATAAAATAAATAATGTGAGAAACCTTTAAATTCGAATACTTTTGAAGAATTATTGATAAGAAAAAGTTTGACAAATTAATAAGTAACATTAAAATAATTTGTTTATATGTGGAAAATCATTTTTTTCTTTTTATTTTCTTTTTTCTTGTATTGCATGATGCAATACAAAACAAATGGTATTGCTAAAACACTTTCATGCAATACAAATTTAATGAATAATTTTTAATTCTTTTAAATCTAAATTTTAGTTTTTTTAATATAATTTTTAATTATTTGTATTTTTAAAAATATAATTTTTTATTGTTTTTCTTTTTTTCTTTTTTTCTTTTTCTTCTTCTTCACTCGGCTATCAACCACGATGACAGCGACGATCACATAGGTGAGTTCGAGCTCACTCGATGTTGACGAGCTCGAGGCTCACTAGATTGGTGAGATCAAGCTCACCGAATGTCAAGAAGACAATATTGAATGTTAAATAATGATAAATTTTGATAATTATAAAAGATCGTAGATTTATTTAAATAAAGTTGATTATATATATATTTTATACTCAAGGAACCCATATGGCCGTGCTTTTCTCTACTCCCCTTTATCCGGCGGGGAGAGAGACAAATTCTAGGAGCGGGAAGGCGATAGCGAAGGACCCACCACCCCGACATCGCACTTAAGATCTCGTGCGACCGGTGGGATTCGAACTCCTCGGAAAAAAAGAAGGAAAAAAGGTAGGCATCACTTCCTTCCACAGCTCTTATCCACCGAATTGCCACCCCCTCTTCCTCCCTTCTTCTCCTGATTCAAAATTTCATCTTCTTCCACCCTGTTCAGAACCCATGGGCGGTGATATATATATATTTTTTGTTAGTCATTAGTTTTATTCATAATTTTTGTTAAAGTTAAAAATATGTGCTCAAATATGGTTAAGCATTAATTATGAATATGTCTTTCAAATTTTCTAAGAATATATTTATTAATATTATTAGTGTAAATTCATTATAAGCTCTTGTTATTTATTTATTTATTTGCGAATTTGAATCAATTAATTAAAAATAAAATATTTGATTTTCAACATACAAAGTTATTCAAACACATCAGGATGTGGATTTGGCATGGTTTGGTAATTCAATTTTGTCTTTCTTCAGAGGATGATTTGGTAACTAATAATGTGTCCCAACGTGTCGGAATTTTTATTTTTGAGAAATGATATATCGGCGTGTCATGTCGTGTCGTGTCGCGTGTCCGTGCTACTTAGCCTCTAACTTATAAGGTCATTACTTAAGTGGTTACACGGTCTTAATTGCCAATTATAGTCCTAAAGGCATCAAAGTTGCTAAATGATCATGCAAATGTTTTTGTAGGGTTCATTTTCCTCAAAGTCTAAATTAATCCTAACCTACTCTGAGAAAGCGATAAACAACCAATTTATTGAAAAACAGTGCGTTAAACAAGCACTCAAGTATTGAAATGACTTTTAAAGTAAATGCCAAAAAGAAAACCTAATACAAGCCAAGCAAAGAATATACATGGCCACGTTATAAGCCCTAGGACATAATCCCCATGAGCTATATTCAAATCAAGTTTAATTTCTTTCAAAATGATACTCCACTAGGACTATGCTACATGTATACTAATTA
This sequence comes from Eucalyptus decipiens, assembly GCA_014182575.1. NCBI lineage: Eukaryota > Viridiplantae > Streptophyta > Magnoliopsida > Myrtales > Myrtaceae > Eucalyptus > Eucalyptus decipiens. Next base: position 41,574,583 of record CM024611.1, on the reverse strand, counting down.
AATGAAACTAAACTAAATCTAATGCTAAAACTTAAAAATTTCATGAATACCTATTTTAAGCATTTTCTAATTTTTTATATTTGCTTTTTTTACATTTTCGAATTTTTAATTATTCTAATGATTTATATATTTTTTATTAATTTTTTGAATTTTTAATTCTGGAATATGGGACTCGGCTCGGGTCAGAGAAACCGGTCCGATTGTTGTCTGACTCGGACCTTACCGGTCCAGGTTGGGTCCGAAATCGGACCGGCCCTAGGGCCCAGTCCGAGTATGGCCCGACCTGAATTTGATGGGTTAGCCTCTACAACAATTCAAGCCCCAATGAATTCAAACTAAATAAAGCCCAGCTCGACTAGAACTGTAACAAGCCCATATCCCTCACAAGAAAAACTATCTCAAGCCCATCTTCTATACAAAAAAATCATCTAGCCCATGCACTCCCAAAAGGCCCATTCTATTCTTCACCCACAACTCCCTGACGTGGCCACTTGATCCGAATTTTTGGTTCTCTTCTGATTTTTTTAATCTCTTTTTTTTTTTTTAATATTATTTTTGCCCTTTTCTTTTGTTCTGCGTCGTCTTCTTCTTTGAGAGCTATCCCACGACGAGATCTTCTTCACCAATGCTTTTTCTCCATCGAATTCAATACTGAAACTTCATTGAAGTAACTCACCCCAGAACTCTAATCGACTCGATGTTAACACCTAACATTGCCGATTGCAAAACGAAAGCCCTCCCAACAAACCAAACATGTATATGGACACCGAGACAAAAGTAAGACCGACTATGGCGGCCTCTAACCGCGGACTTCTCCGACGAGGGCTGTGGATTTTCCGGCGTGAAGACGTTATTCACGACCGACTCGTGCATCAAATGACATGTCGCAAAATCAAAGAGAAACCCAGATTCAGTAATAATGCAATAATATTATAACAAGCCGAGCGAAACACAAAGATTTTAAGCATCGATTTTATGAACTCCAATTCGGGGCTTCATTCAAGCATTTTGTCAAAAAGTTGATGTGCAATTCGACATACCACTTTCAGATTCAGATTTAACGTCGTTCGTGGCTTAAACCCAGTATATTGAGCTCTAAATCGACATTAGTGGCAACAAATCAGTTTGGCTTTTGTACGGTTTGCCCAAAATCTCGTCGGTTCGGTTTGACGTTCTCAAACTCAGTAAGCAAGGAAGAGGCAGGACCTTTCCGGGGTTACCTGGTTCGGGAGTTTGCAGTGACGAACGGCGACGCGCTAGTTCGCTTCCCACGAAGGTCGAGGGTGGTTCAAGCGAGCGGTCAAAAAATTTCTTACTCTCGGAGTCTTCTCCGCTCTCTCTCTGTCTCCAGTGAGTGAGCCTCCTCTTTTACTTTTAAGGGAAACTGGCAAGCACGCATGGCGTCTGCCATTGCCAGGTTACAGGTCGGCCTGACCCCCGCGGATCACGCCGCCACCTGCTTTCCTCCTGCTCTGCTCCTGTCGCTGTTCCTTTTGCAGAAGGCGCGAGCGGCGTGAAGGAGAAGCACACCAACACGTGGGCCGAGCCTGGGAAAAAGTATGATGGGCCGGCCTAAGCGGAGGAAAAGAAAAGAGAGAAAAGAGTTGGGCCAGACCCAGCCGGAAAAGAGATAGGGGTTTGGGTTGACCCGACCCAGTCTGGCTCCTTCTCCTCTTTTCTTCTGAAAAATAAAATAATAATAATTTTAATGAATTCTATCACTACTCAATGCAGATACTCCTAAAGCTTATATGCTATCCAATTTAAATGATTTTTTAGGAGTTAAAAATTAATTCCCAATTTTCTATATAATTAAACCCTAAATAGATAGCCAAAATTTTGTTATCAACAAAAACGAGATGAGCATATTTCATGGATAAGAGTATATGTGCGCACATGCCCCACGGACTGTTAAGTGAATACCTTTCTGGGAAGTAAATCAATAACATCCTTGAGGTAACATACTCTGGAAGAGGTTCTCGGATTTGCCCGAAGCCACAACCATCAGCTAATTTTCAGTACTCGGCACCATTTTCTAGTATTTACATTTCAAATAATATTAAGCCCGTTTTCCAATAGTGTATTATGAAATACCCACCAAACCTAGAGAAATTATTAAAAAGCAATATAGTACCACCTGGTCAATGCAAGTTGTTTCCTATCAATTAATTGTAAGTTCAAAATGAAACCCAGCAAATTTGGTCGCTGTTCATATCCATCCTAATTCCCAACACTTCAATTTATCAAAATGCATGCTTGTTCTCCGATAAATTGTAGCCTCCATGAATCTGCCTTGCCAATTCTGTGGAAAAGCTTAATGTATAATGATGCTTATGCTTTTCACCAACGGAATGGCTACCGGATGTATGAGGCGGTCATGTTGACATAGACTTTGTTCCTCATTCCTGAGATTAGGTCGGCCAAGTCTTATTTAATATATAGTTGAGCTGACCAAATCTAATAAAGATCCAACTTTAGCTGACTAAGATAAGAAATTCAATCAAAACTTGGAATAAGATTTATTAAATCAGCCACAAAACCTAATTCAGTTATAGTTAGTTGCATTCTAATCATCCTAAAGCTTTAAGACCTCAACTAAATTTAAATTAATCACATTCAATCTTATGATTGTATATTAAAATGAATATCAATATGAAAATTAGAAAACATAAACAAATTGCGTACTTAAGATTCGATGAGCTCACTTGTTAAGTCTCTAATTGTGATCGATAGAGATGATATACGAGATTTGATAGAGTACTTTATCTACACCATGATATCTGGCAAATGAAGAAATGTAGACAAAACAATATATTGAGACAACATATAAGCTATCAATACTCATTTAGCTTTTTGAAAATTCATCCTATTAATCCATTTATGTACATGATTTTCATATTCGCTGCTAAACTTTTCTACCGCATATATATATACTTTTTAGTCTTAATGCTGTCAATTTGTATATACATATAAAGCCTCATCAACAAACTGTTACTAAACAATTCTGAGTGGAGCACAAAAGTAATAAAGTTGTAATGGGAAAGACCAATGGTTACATATGCTTAGAAAATATTATACTTTTCAAAATTATCTTCATCAGTGCAATGTTTAAAAAAAAAGTGTTAGGCATGTTAGGGATTTCCAAGATGGCCATAAAAAGCCATTGCCAAAGAGGGAGTTTTGCGATAGGAGAGTGGCCATCACTACTGTGTTTAAATCTTCCGTCATAAAATTCGACGGGGGTTTGAAACTAATTACAAGAGTTAAAAGTGGCACTTTAAGCAGCTGTAAGATTACAATCAGTACAAGGGTGGTCAATTGAGCAATTAGATACACAGTTTGACTAGTTTTAAAACCTTGTTCTTCCTCTACCTCGTGATCATGATTGAGATTGTGAGAACATGAAGCAAGAACATAATTGCAGTCGAAAAACCAAAAGACACATCAATAGCATTCGAGACATCGTAGCGTGAATGTTCTGAGAACAATGCTTGGGATCATTGCAATATTTGTTGAAATGAACTTCGAACATACAGATTTGGCATTACATATTACCAGTCATTAGGAGCATGATGGACATAGCTTTGAGCATGAGGGATAAAACCACACCGTCACCATGTGTTTGCTCATCACTCCTTTTGGCTAAGTACTCCTTTGCTTTCTCTGCATCCCCTGAACCTTTAAAAAAAAAAAACATTTCACACAAAAAAACTCACAAGAGTACGATGCAAATATGCAAATTCCTTTGGCTCATTATATTTTTGCCACTATTATGCAAATTCTATCTATTTTATAAAAAAAGTCCCCAAAACAAGATGAATTTTTTAGAATGCTGACAACAGCATACGACTTTCGGCTGGATAGAAAACAAGATGATTATATCTTACCTGATGCTAATGCAACGCTGGTCAGAGGCTTATAGGCCCACTATTAGAAAACAAAACCTGATCTTTAAACATGCATTCAGTACATTATATTTTCCTGGAATTCTTTTCGAGAACCTTATCCCATGCTAATTCCATCAGGTCCCCCATATCTACCACCACAAAATCTATCTAGACATGTGCACCAAAACCAGAAGCATTCAAAAAGCTCATTTCTTCTTCTTCTTCTTTTTCTCTCTGTGCTAATGCAAATTAACAAAGCAGAATAATCAGGATGGCTCATTTCTTCTTCTTTCTGACGTTGCCATTACAGAACAGCGAGCCCAGCCCGAACAAGCTCACCCTCTCGATTGTTTGATGTGGCGCTGAAAATTCAATATGGGATCGACCCTCACGCTGGGTCTGTATCGTTTGTTCGTCGTACGAAGATGGCATGTCGAAGGAGGATTGATATGACTCCGACGACCATCTTTGACTTGATGTAGAGGGTTGTTTCTGCAAATTCTGCCTCGGGTTGTCCTTGGAGGCGAATTTGTCCTTTGGATTTGGAGCTGAACCGGTCGAGTTGCTCCGCGAGAGGAACTGCAGCGACCGAATCAGTCCTCTGCTCTTGGCAACGTCACAATTAAGTGCACTTGAACTGCCAGGATGGCTTGGGCAGCGGCTTCTCATCCCCTTCGTCGTCGTCATCGAAGCTGTCCGAAGAGGAGCTCCTTCAGACTCCTTCTCCGTGAACGCAGCACTAGAAATCGGAGTACCAGATGGAGGAGGAGGATGAGACAAAGGTATTCGACAGACACTAACTGTGGTCGGCAGTTACCACTCCGTCCCTCCTGATCTCGTCAAGGAGGATCTTGCCGTCGGAGAAGAGCTCGTCGGCTGAGGAGAGCTGGAGGACGAAACTCGACCCACCGACGCAGAAGTCGGAGTCGGAGTCCATCAGCAATCGGTCGAGCCTCTAGCCTCGAATGCGGTCACCTTCTTCGACGGGCACGGCGTCGCCGCATTCCTTGAGATCGTGGGAGAAGGAGATTCGAGAGAGAAGTCAGCAACTTGCAGCTTTCGAAGCTTTTGGGATTTTGTCTGAGCGGCGCGGGCAAGCAGAGAGCAGAGAATCTGGATTGTGGGTTTGGTGGAGAAGATGAGATGAATCGATGAAGGGAGGCAAAACCAACGCACGGATGATCGATTTTTGGCCCGTGATGAGGGAAAAATGGAAAGGAAGCGATCGACCTAGGATTTTTGTTTTGCTGCGACATGGAACTTCAATGTTTATGAATCCATCTAATTTTGTGAATCGAGATGCCCGGAGAAAAATCAGGTGAATATTCCAAATTGGTAGTTTCCCCTGTCAGTAAATTTGTTCAATTTGTACCATTCATTCTTGATGAGCTAAGAAGGGCTATCCCTAGCGGCCCGATCTCTCTCGTTATGTGGAGATTCCCCTACCGCTCTGGTAGTCATCTTCTTCTTCCTGAACCCAACTTCATCATCTCCCTTTAGCTTCGGCTTCTTCACATCTACTTGAACAACTCATCCCGTCAATTCCTAAATCACTTCGATGGAGCTCTCCATTTCCTACATTTCCCACCCTTCCTTCTCCTCTTGTACGATTTCGCTCTGTTTCCCACTCAATTCCCTCCGTATACTCACTTCACCACCTCCTTCGCTGGTTCTATCTAAGTCGTGCATGTCTACCTAGCAAAATCCCTTCTACCATCCCATCGTTCTGCATGCAATCTCCGAAGCGACCATCCCCACTAAATCGACCTTTGAAGCTATTTCCCCCATCGCGAAGATGGACCCGGTTGAAGATGCTCAGTTAGCTGCTTTATGTAGCCAATTAGGCAAACTTTGGTCATCCAACACAATTGAAGACTGGGACGTTGCATCTCCTGCGGCAACAATAGCAGAATGTAAGTTAACCCTTGTCGGCAAACTTCTAGCCAACTCAACTGTCAATTTTCCAGCTTTCCAGCAAACTATGAAAAAAGCCTGGTGGATAGATACTGTGAATATCACTCCAAGAGAGGCAGGTTTATATGTTTTCAAATTTATATCTGAAGCAAACAAACAGAAGGTTCTTAATAATGGACCCTGGTTATTCACTAACAATTTGCTTCTCCTTAAGCCTTAGGTTCCTAATACGCCCCTGCACTGCTATAATTTTACCACTTGTGCCCTTTGGTTACAAGTTTTAGGCTTACCCCTCGAGCGATGCACTGAGCAGTTCCTGAGAAGAATAGCACAGGATGTCGGTCAGCCTCTGGAGGTCAGAATCGATGCGAAAGAAGGACCTAAATCCAGAGCAGTAAGAGTTAAAGTAGAACTTCCCCTCAAAGAACCTCTCAAACCAGGCAAACTCATACGTGTTGAAGGGAAAAATATTTGGCTCGATTTTCGTTATGAACGGCTGCCACATTTCTGCTATTCATGTGGTGGGCCACTACGCCTCATATTGTAAAGAAATTTCTTATGATGAGACTCAGTTTGAGGGGCGAGACAAAATGTTTCATGGACAATGGTTACGCGCTGAAGTTAATGAACACAGCCCCTATTGGCAGACATTTTATGATTTTAACATTAATCTAGATGACACTGAAGAAAGTGTACCTGAAACACCTCAGCCAGGGCTCCTTTTACTTCCTCCTGCTCCTGTGGAGATACAAACTCAGCCAGTTTCTACTGAGACTCAGACTATTCAGCATATTCATAGCTCACCTGTTGCAAGTTCTCATGATGTTATGCTATCTAAGATGGATTTGACGACCTCCCCTACTGCATCAGAGGTCAATGTATTTCAAACTGCTGCATCTCCATCAAAAAAACCTAAACATCCTCGCCTGCAGGCAAAAACAACTCAGTTAAAAAAGGCAAAGAAACGTCCTATACTTCTCGACACTCTGGATGAGAGCACTCTGTTGGAAACCCCTGTTCTCCAGGCTGGCAGGGCCTATGAAGGGCCTGTGGTGGCTTGCCCCAATAAGCCACCAATTGACAAATGAAGATCTTAAGCTGGAACTGTCAGGGATTGGGCAATTCCCTGACAGTTCAAGCTCTTAGAGCCATGGTGGCTTAGGATAAGCCCGATATTATTTTTTTGATGGAAACTCGGAACTAGCTTCCAGTTATTGATCAGCTCCAACGCAAGCTAAATTACAATAATTCTTTTGTGGTGAACCCTCAGGGCTTGGCTGGAGGGATGGTCCTATTCTGGCAGGACCACATTTCCCTTCATGTCACGGTCCACAACTCTCACTTTTTTGACACTGTTTGTTCTGAAAACAGGGGTATTTCTACAATGTACCTTACTGTCTTGCATGCTCCTCCTGTTTATCATCAGAGACAACTATTTTGGGCTGAATTGAGGCAACTTTCTTACTCCCACACTCAACCTTGGGTGTGTTTAGGAGACTTTAATGAAATTTGTATAACTGGGAAAAGGTGAGCAAAAAACCTGCTTAGCCTTATCGACTACAATCATTTCGGGATTTGCTACAGGATTGTTCCTTGATGGACCTAGAGTCTAAGGGTTGCGCCTATACTTGGAGCAATAATCGAAGTGGACAGGAGTTGGTTAAAGAGAGACTTGACCGAGCCCTATGTACAATTGAATGGCATTTAACATATCCACAAGCGGAGGTTGTGGCTTTCCCTGCCATAGGGTCGGACCACAGTCCTCTTATTTTATCTACTCATATAAAATCAGGGAGGGGCGCAAGAGGTTTTACCTTTGAATCATTCTGGCTTGAACATGATGAATGCAAGCGGGTGGTAGGGGAAGCATGGTCTGCTCCATCTCTCAGTAGATCTTCCATATCCCAAAAGATTCGGGCGACAACAAGGGCTCTGACAAAGTGGAGTAAATCAACTTTTTCTACGAATCATACTCAAATTGCTCTTCTCCGGCCAAGAACTTCAGCAATATACTAATCAACCTGCAGGTAATTATGATGAACATCAGGTTCGAGCATTGAAAAATCAGATTCAGAAAAGCTGGTCAAGGCGTAACGATCTGGGCACTATCTCGGAGAGAAACTCGGTGAAATAGACATGTCTGTGAAGATGCGGACTACCTGCACCTGGACAGAAAGACCCTATGGAGCTTTACTGTTCCCTGGGATTGGCTTTGGGCCTTTCCTGCGCAGCTTAGGTGGAAGGCGAAGAAGGCCTCCTTCCGGGGGGGCTCCAATTTATTCTTCGGTAAATGGGTTGTGAAATGCTTTTTCTATTTCTAGACTGTCCAATATCTGTTTTACAACAGGAAGAACAATATTGGGGGATGTGTTCTCGCATTAAATGGATGCAATGGGGAGATAGAAATACTCGCTTCTTCCATGCAACCACAGTTCAACGAAGGAAAAGAAATCGCATCAGCATCATGAAGAATGATAGTGATGAATGGATCAGAGACATAGATCAGTTAAAGCATCCAACTCATTCGTTTTTTAACAGGCTTTACACCTCGTGTGGTCATCGAGATTTTCAACCTATTCTAGCACAATGTCCTCAAATTGTCACAGCCAAAATGAACACATCTCTAACAGCAGACATTACTCGAGAAGAAGTCAAGCATGCTACCTTCCAATTAGGAGCTACATCTGCCCCAGGCCCTGATGGTTTAAATGGCTTGTTCTATCATAACTATTGGGATATTATTCAGGAAGATGTTTTTACAACAGTTCAGAATTTCTTCTCCACAGGACGACTGCCAGCAGACATTAACTGAACAGCCATCTCTCTAATCCCAGAAATTCCCAATCCTGAGCAGTTAGACCAATTCCGCCCTATCAGCTTGTGTAATTTCATTTATAAGATCATCTCCAAAGTGTTAGTAAATAGATTGAAGCCCTAGTTGCCACATTTGATTTCTAAAGAACAAAGTTCTTTCATCTCGGGTAGACAAATACAAGACAATGTCCTCCTTGTTCAAGAGGTAATCCATCAGCTGAAGATCAGAAAAAGAAAGAAACACTTTCAGGCAATTCTCAAGCTGGACATGCAGAAAGCTTTTAATAGGGTAGAGTGGGACTTTTTACAAGCTTATCTTTGCCGATTGGGATTTCATAACCGTTGGGTCACGTGGCTGATGCAATGTGTAACCACTACCTCTCTTAGTGTCAAGTTCAATGGCGAATTCCTATCCTATTTCCAACCATCAAGGGGACTTCGGCAAGGTGATCCCCTCTCTCCATACTTATTTATTCTCTTGGCCAATTTACTCTCCACCCTCATCACACAAGCAATCGACATGGGTAATCTACGAGGTATTACACTTAATAGAAGCTGTCCTACTTTATCCCACTTGTTCTTTGCCGATGATGCTATCTTTTTTCTTGATGGTACAATCAAAGAATGTCAGAATTTATCAAGTCTTTTAAATCAGTATTGCCTACTAAATACTGCCCTCACCCCCTTAAGACTAACTTAGCAAGTGAATTACACGTACCTCTGTTGGCTAAAACTGGTAAGTATCTCGGCATTCCATCTGATTGGGGATCCTCTAAGAGGGATATGTTTGCCTAGATATTAAGCAGAGTCACTTCTAAGTTGGAGGGATGGACGGAAAAACTGATTTCTAAAGGGGGGAAAGAAATTCTGTTGAAATCTGTGGTTCAGGCTTTACCTCAGTATGCTATGATGACATTCAAAGTTCCTGTTTCTATTTGTAAATCTATCAAGAAGAAAATAGCTTGATTTTGGTGGCAAAGCAACAGTAACAGACCTGCCATTCACTGGAAAAGTTGGGATCTCCTCAAAGAAAGTAAAGAGAAAGGAGGAATGGGCTTCAGAGATCTCATATCTTTTAATAAAGCCCTATTAGGCAAGCAAGCCTAGCGACTCTTTCATAATCCTTCCTCATTATTAGCCAGTGTATTTAAAGCATTATATTTCCAATCTACATCTTTATGGAAAGCTGCAAAGGGGTGTCGACCTTCTTGGGGTTGGCAGAGTATTCTTCTAGGCCGAGATTCTATTATTGAGGGACTTAAATGGTCAGTTGGAAATGGATCTTCTATCAGTGCTAGAGAGGATAAATGGTTGAACATTGGCATCCTAGGTGGGCCAGCAAACAGAGAGGAGCCTAAACTGGTAGCAGACTATATCTTTCCTGAACAGAACACATGAAATGTAGCACTTCTTCATCGGACTTTTCTGCCACAAGTTGTTGAAGAGATTCTAACCATTAAGCTATGGACAATCACCACTGAGGACAAACTATGCTAGACAGCCACACACGATGGAAACTATACGGTTAAAAGCGGATATCATTACATCGCTCAATCAGTAGCTCGCAAGGTACATTCACAAGCTTCCTCTTCTTATAACCCACCAACAAAAATTTGGAAGCAGATATGGAAGACAAAAACGGCCCCCAAAACTCACACTTTCCTATGGTCTTTATGCCATAATGCATTACCTACCAAAGCCAATCTGTTTCATCGCCGAATTATCCCTGACCCTTTTTGCAAATTATGTTCAGCTACCACTCCTGAAACCACCGAACATCTATTTCTACTTTGTCCATCGACAAGAACAATTTGGAGCAATCCCAAAGTAAACATCACCTTTCCCAGTTCATCAACAACCCGTATCGATCAATGGCTTGCATATATTATTGAGCAAAAGGGGAACATACCTGTCTTTGAGATCACTGCAGCTCTTTTATGGCACATCTGGAAGGCTCGGAACCAGCTCCTCTTTCGCAATCAATGCACACATCCAGACTTTCTTGTTGATACAGCCCTGCACATGACCAAATTTTGTCTCAGATCACAGCAGCTCGCAACACCAACCGCTCCTCAACGACAACACCTTCACAATACATGGCAACCCCCAAGACGAGGCACTATTAAGGTTAATATGGATGTTGCTTTCCTTAGCCCTAATCATACAGGTGCGATTGCAAGCATATTTCGAGATCACACAGGAAGGATGATAGATGGATTTACACGCACTGTTCCAGCTTCAACAGCACTCGAGACAAAAACCCAAGCACTTCTGCACACGCTTCAGCATCTTATATTCCAACGGAAAACTGATTCTCACCTGCAGCTTGAAACCGATAATCTAATCCTCGTCGAGACCATGAATCGGAGCCGTTTGCCACCATGGAACTGCCAAGCTCTATTCGCCGAATGCAAATCCCTAATGCTCTGTTTTCATCATCTCTCTCTGCAGCATTGTCGACGGGAACACAATGCCCTAGCTAACTGGGCTGCAAAGGCCCACGGGCGAGGCCTGCTTCCTTTCAACTGGGTTTTCAATCCACCTCAAGCTATGTTTGACTTAATATGTATTGAAGCCCTGGTTTCAGGTTGTACTTCCTATCCTACTTAAATATATTTGCCTTTCCGACCCAAAAAAAAAAAAAAATTCTTGATGAGCTAATATAACGTACTTATAAAAAGAGGAAAAATTCAAAAAAACACGTTTCTATCTCTTAGATTGATAAACTAAATTGTACTTTTTTTTTTGTATGCAGAAGGCGGGGAAGAGAATGGTATATCAACTACATCGTCTCTCTTTCAATACCTTGTATCAACCAAGTTTTCAATCGAGAATGAGAGACCTATATAATCTAAGGTACTGCAGCAAAACCTCAAAATGTAGGAGGAAAAAGTGAGGAACAAAGAACATAGGATTGCATAGACATCGGTTCATATTTACTGATCTCGAGGGTTATCCCGGGCAGATAAAAAAAGTGCACTTGTTTTTCTCTTCTTTCTTTTGGCCCGAGAAGCATGCTATTGCTGGTATGGCATGCTTGAATTGACGCATGGATAAAGGGTTTTTCAGATTGACCCCGCTCTCACATGGATTTTCGTCAAAAGGGCATTCGGAATATTACAGGGGGCAATCATTTGAAAGGTCCGAGAATTCAGCAAGAGGTTCAATGTTAAAATTGCCTAAATTGTCATAGTCCTCGGTCGTGATCTTCTCTGATCTTGTTGACACTCAAAGTTAACCGTATTATTACATATCAATCACCAGAATGGAAGATATAATAAAGTCAAGCAAGATCACATGAATATCATAAGAGTATTATTATATGATCAATTATCGATAATTCGAAGGACAAAGACTCAATAATCGACAGCAAGGCAAGAAGCCATCCCGTGTTTAGCTATTGAAATACGATGACGGATCTTTGATGGCTATTCAAGTGATGCCACAGTAAGTTTTAGATGAAAACATTTGAAATACTCAGGAAAGCGCCAAAGGTATTCATGGTTAAGGAGCAGTTGACATACAAAGACCCGGCCATGAAATCATTGTTGATAAATCAGAGAGCATCGAAACACAATCCAGACAGTTGTAAAGCAAATAGGCAAGTTCATTGCAGAGGAAAAGGCAATGTGCATAAGGCTTGAAGCGGTTATTAGAAGAGGAATGACTGTTTCAGGAATTACCAAGCTTCTCTATAAATACCATCAGTCATCTAGCATGAAGTCTCCCCCCGCGAAAGAATCAATTAATATGTTATCCCTTTATCTTCACGTTTCTTGTACTACACTTTAGTTTTCATAGCTGTAGCTCTTAGATCCTCGTCGCTGTCTAGATTCTAGCGTGTATCTACACCATGATGTTGCGTCGTCGATTAAATTTCGACGTTGTATTCTCTATCCTAGTCCAACGTTGTTAATTAGATTCCGGTGTTATGTCCTATATCCCGATGCATTGTTATCGATTAAATTCCAGCATTATGTCTAGTTATCCCCAAATTATGTTGTCGATTACATTCTAGCACAGTTTGAACTTGTTCTCAATGTTAGCAAGTTTGTTGTCAAGGTTGTAAAATTCTATTTGAAATTGGAAATTCAACATTTATATTGCATTTGATATCTTCTGTCCGGAATTAGTACAGAAATTTTATTATCGGGTTATTCTTGATGAAAGATATTTCGTTACAGTAACAAATCTATTTGCGGGGATGGTTATTGTCAACTTCATAGAAAATTCCGTTGCTTTATTATCCTCAAATTGACGAGGCTTCTTCTTCCTCGGTTGTTCCCCACGCGAGAGTTTTTCCCCGTATTTTTGCAAAGTCAAAGGCACGATCCCCGTTCGCCTTTCTTTCTTCTCTGCTGTTTACTATGGCTGAGATCCATGTGTGTAACGAAAATGTCGACGGAATAAGATGAGGGGATAGGAGGTGAGAATGTGATTCATAAAGCAAACGCGTTAATGCTTGACATAGTAAATTTTGAGAGAATATTCGCATAAACGAGGGTGCAGATGATACGGTACAATTCTTCACGTCCTTTCAAGGGGGCCAAAAGAAAAAGCAAAAGATATCAGTTTTGGACTATCTAAGAAGCCCCTTTTTTCAAAAAGCTTTAATAACTAGACACAGTGCTTTTGGTTGACGGTCCCTGTACAACTCAAAAGTTTAAATTTAACCAATTTATAAAGCTTGTTGTATGTTCAATGAATCTCTAAATAGCTGAGTTTCAACGCTCGTGCCTTTAGATTATTTTTAAAAAATTATAATTAAAATGTACTTTCGTAGATATCCAATTTTGCATCTTAAAAATCTCCCTTTCTTAATTAATGGATCAAGTAGTATCTAATTCCAATCACGTCTTTCCGGAGATAAAGACTTTTGAACGATTTACATTCACGTATGTATGCATGCTTTTCAGTTAAATTGAGCAATAAGTCTTCAATAATGCTTTGACTTGTTGGAACTATTTTTTGATGAGCAAAGTGAATTATAAATACCAAATCTATTGTTCGGGAAATTCTAAACGCAAGTGTAGGTATCAAACAAGTAATATAATGATGAAATAAAGTATCATCCCACGGAGATCGATGATTAATAAACTAATTAAATACTAAAATAGATTAATTCTAAAATTTATCTAACAAATCAAAATATAATTTAGAATAAATTAAAAACAAAACTTGAAGACTAAATGCAGTAAAATCAATCAAATAAATATGTTAGAGCATCTGATTTCACCATAACCATTAGATATGAATTTCATATTGTTGTGAATACAAGAACGATATCAAACATGTGATAGCGAATTTCCTAATCTATTTACTATCCTATCTTTAGGTATAGCAAACCTACTTAGCTTATTAATCAACTATATCTCTATATGAATTAAAATAAACATGAGTGCATTAAAAACTATGAATATTCCCGGTTTACAATGAGTCTTTTAGATCACCTTATCACCGAAAGCTACACAAATAACGCGGTATATCTCTATCAACGTTTAATTCATGGTTATATATTATAATGAGCAATTGCATATTATCACCTCTCGGTCTCAAACATGCACATCAGATCATTCAAGTGGTGGCCAGTCACTCAAAAGCATTAAACGCAATAATATATAACTCAAATGAATAAAATCAATTGTAAAACATAAAAATCATGAAATTAATATCATCATGGTTAGGCTACATCGTAGCCCTAACAAAAGAAAATTAGAACTTAGTAGAATAAGAAATAAAAATATAAATCAAACCCAACATCTTGAATCAAAGAACAAGAATTCTGCCACTACTTTTATTTTCTCTTCAAAATACTTGAAAAACTCTCAGAATAATGAAAAAAAAATCTAATTCTAACCCTAGCTGCTCTCTCTGTCTCTATTTATAGGATAAATCCAATATCTATCTCTCAACGCTTGCAGATAACATTAGGGAACAAAATCAAGAATTTCCTGATTTGATATCCATCTTCCACTGTTACTTTTATTTGAATTCCTGATAGTTGCCATTTTTTTCCTTATCCTCTCCATATCTCATTATTCTGCATAAACAAGGAAAATTCAAATAATTAGAAGGAAATCCAAATATTTTCTCATAGATAATGCATTAATTACTGCCTAAAATAGGTAAAATAACATTATTTTTATAGAGTTATCATCTATATGCAAGCAAATGAGACATCATCAAGCATCCATTTATAAGTTATAATATCAATTTGTCAACACATTTCAAAAAACAACCTTATTTGCCCCGCATTTCTTTCAATTAATTTTTTGAAAAATGATCTTTAAATGATTCATTTTCCAAATTGAAGTAGTCAGATTCTTTCTTTTTTTTTCTTCTCTATAGGCATTTACAAACTGGGCATGAATGGGTTTGGTTCTAGACACAGGAGACCGAAACTGAGTGATGTTTAATTAAATAGCATCCTAGTTTCGTGGATCACCAAGTTTGAACGCCCCCACCGTCCCATCTCCATCCCTTTCGAGCTTTCAACATTTAGGCCACGCAGCTTAGTCGGTAGCCCTCATTATCGTTTTTCTTGGTAATTGGGAACGCATAGGATAAGGCACCATCTTTCGAACGCTGATTTAGGAAGAGGACGTAATGGACTTTTTAGCCAGATTTACCGTGTGAATTCATGGCTCCTAATGGTCAAAGAGACTTGCTTGCATGCTACGTTCGTAGCTCCGGCGGCGTTATTCGACTCGAATGGCGGGCACAAGGATCGCCCCTGCCCCCACCGACTTTACTCTTACTCGGATTAGGAAATGAGGCAACGACTGACTCCCTTCAAGAGTAAACGATAGCTGTAGCACAAATTGAGTATCTCAATGGTAGGTCTCGAGCTCTTTTACTGATATTGTCGATGTGGGTCCAGCCCTTTTTCCTAATCGGTACGATGGAAAGTGGGATCGGACGAGAACGTTCTCGTCTCCAAGACACCATTTTCAATGGTCTGCAAGCAGGTAATCTTGGGGCGGGCTCTCCTCCCACTTTATTATTCTCATGTTACTTGTCTTTGCGTCTTTCGTCGGACTAGGACCGTGAATACTTTTGAAGCTTTGACATTCTTTTTACACCACCTCCGTAGAAGCATCATCCCGCTAGTTGCGACAAGAGAAGTAGCAAGAGAAAGTTACATGTACTATCCCTATTACTGCATGTTCCATCTATCGCCAGTAACTTAAATACTTGATGATTTTTCAAACCTCAATCACCTCATCGATAACGATGTAGCTGGGTTGTGTATGATAACCATGTAAAATTTTGTCAAATTTAGGCAAAAAGCATAAAATCTCTTCCAAATAAAGACCACCTCTGTGAGCCTTAAATGCACGGAACGCACAAAGGACGGGGGACAACCATTCCTTCCACTCATGTCGTTTCCTCCCATAAAGGAAGAAGAAAAGAGTGCTTGATCTCCTAATTAATTAGGGCTTAATCAAAAAGGCTTAATCATCCCCCATTAAGATGGAACGCAGTAACTAGATGTGACAACTTATAAGTGTCCAATCCCCGGAGGATGGCCTGCTGGAGAGTACGGCGACTTGCATTTTTTCAAAAAGGTAGCACAACCGTGATTCTCTCTTTAGTACCTTTTCGATCACTTCTCCACCTCTTTTCCGCCTCGCGTTTAGTGGCGCATTCAAAAGACATAACCATGGACATAACCATGGATGAATGAGGCCAAATCAATGAAAGTGGCGAACGAAGATATGAAGTACAAAAGAAAATATGTGATGCAAATAGACCCCAATGGAAGTGATAACATCAATAGTAAAATGACGATTCCACTCCTATAAACTTTCCCATGAAACCATTTGTCTATTTAAATAAGGATATGGAATAAGCACAAATTTTATTACATTCTCGACCACTCCATTGAAAATAAAAATAAGAAAAAAATTAATTGATGTTGAAGTAATTTCTAATTGAGCAAAAAGTTGAAATTTGAGTTTGAACTCGTGTAATTACCTCTTTCCCTTTGTGATAGATGCACATAACTTAAAAAATCCATTTGTAAAAGCCCGAAAAGAAAAATGGTAGATATTTCTTGACAGAAATAGTATCAAAATTAAGATACATATCAATAAAAGCAATTAGTTGACATAATGAGACATGTCTTCATTTAAACAGACTCTTAAAAAGTGGAGAAGGAATCCCTGGTGTTCTTATACGAAAAAATCGAGAAGAGTCGTGGTTAGATCCTTCATTAGATCCTTCTTACATGAAAATTGCTTGACTCATCCGTCTGGCTTACAAAATTGCCATACACGGGTTGTTCTTAATTCATGATTAGAACCCGCTTGTCAAAAAAACGACACACACACATAATGTATTGTACACATCTGACATCACTTAGTAAATTTATTTTATAAATCAACTCTGAAGCCTAGCATTTCTCTTCTTTTAATATATATTGGTTTTTCTTCTCTCTTTTCTTTTGTACTAAAAAACTGTTCAAGCCTCAACGGACTTGCTCTCATTATTGTTATTATTGTAATCCAAGTTAAAAGTGGATATTTAAAAAAGCGGGGAGTTTGATTAAGAATAAATTAATTACGGTCAAAAAAGGAGGAAAAATTAAAAGGGGAAAAAGGAAAAACGTCACGTCGAAAGGCGTTTTCATTTTATCTCGAGAGGAGATAAAAAAAAAAAAAATCTGGGAAAGAGAGACTGTGGGCCCCAGCTGACCGACCTCAAAACTTTAGGCAAGGGGAAAGTAGCAGAGAAGGAAAATTTTCGATCTGTTGCTCCGCGCCACAGGATAGTGGTCCGGTGATGGCGATCCACGTTTGCTCGGACTCTCGGAGATATCCAGCTCTGGTCTGCACAGCCCTCGACTCTCCTTCTCCCGCGATCTCGAGGAATGCGGCGACGCCTTACCCGTCAAAAAAGGCCCGAGCTTTAGGCAATTGTCAATGATTTATGAGGGAAGACATGCAATTTATTTATTACTTTATTTAGTATTAAATTGGTAATTTACACATCTATATAATTATCTATATAATTATCTCACATGTTAGAAAGTAATAAAATGAATTTGAGTTGCCTGTCAAATATATTCTTCATAAAAAGAATGAATCAAAATGGTATAAGAGAAATCTAGTATGTGATCAAATTCATGTACCTAGAATCTTTAGTTCGTAGAAGTAAAATAATTTTCATATTATTTTACTAACAACCTACCAGTACTGATTGATGACGACTCCATATTGAAAGTGATTTGCCTATTAAAGTTACGTTTGGTTCAACTTTGGAAATGATTATTGGAGAAATGAAAATATCTTTGGCTTAAAGGACTGTGGGAAAATGCAAATTACGTTTGGTAAAAAATTATTTGCAAAGCTATTTTGGCATAAAGAGTGTTTGGTAGGTCTTTTTTTATAAAGGGCTTTTCGATTTCACTTTTCTTTTTTATTAAAAAATCTTAAACTCTTTTCCGACTCTAGTGAAGGTAAGGGTAGTTTTAGAACAATAAGAGGTAAAACAGAAAAACTAAAAAAGTTGTGATAGTAGTTTTGAAAAAAAAAAAAAAGTAATTTTAGCATTTGGTCAAATACTGAAAGCCAAAAATTAATCCTCATTAGTATTAGATTTTTAGCTTTTCCAATGCCAATATTTGACTGAAAGCCCTTAATACCCCAACATTTCTCCAAGGGACTTTAGAGGCTGAAAGTCTCTTGGAAAAGTTAAACTAAATGCATCTTAAGAACATGAACCCTAAGTTGCAAATTGATATGGGTTTAGAAAAGTCCGAGTTAGGATTAGGCTTAATTGAATTCATAGGTGGTGCATCACAAGGGTAAGGTCACCACACGGTAATCCGAAATGAGCTTCTTCCATTATTAATAAAGGTCTATTCGTGACCCACGTCCGTTATTAAAGTCCAACTTCGTTGGTTATAATGCCTCCGAGTCTACCCCAAAAGCAAAAATCCAACTTCGCTTTTTTCTTTGGAAGAAGGTCATTTTGGCAAAGCATCAGCATTACGAAAATGATGAAATGTAATCCTGATGCTTGATTTCTTTTGGAAGAAGATGACAAAAGGTGGTAATCATCACGGTCGGGTCGGGTCGTAAACCTAGATGATAACAGGTACCTCTAGGATTGCAACGTCTTCTTCTTATGATTACGGCTCGATCCGACCATGCTGATTACCACCTTTGATCATCTTCTTGATCACTTTTCAAGCATCATCTTTGGAAGAAGCATGCCAATCAAGGTCCGAAACACTTGTTAAGCGATTGAATAGGATAATCAGCAAATGCATGGATATGCAAACACTTTTCTACCGATATCATCGCGAAAAATCGCCTAATCTGTTGTGTTTCATCTAGATAGCGTCCAAAAGCACATCTGGAAATGATAGACTCTAGGTTATCAAAACTCTAGCTAGTGTTCAGTGCTGCAATTTTCTTGCAATTTATGATGCACGTAATAAGAAGAAGCATTATCGTTACCGAAACGAGCTAGAAGAAGCATGTTACCGTAATGTGCTTCTTCCATTATTAATAAGGGTCTATTCATGACCCACGTCCTAATCAAGACGTTAATAAGGGTCTTAGTTCAGTGATTTGTGAGCGACATGGGTTTTGAGCAACCGAGTGGCCAGTGTCCGAAACGAAACCACGAGTCCTGTCTCGTACGTGGAAATTTTCAGATTCATTACATGCGATCCGGAGTCCCAGGACAAGAAGGCGAAATAACTCTCCTTGAATTTTATAACATTTTCGACCTTTTCGGCAATGCCCCAAAAAGAAAAAGGCAAGAAGAAGAAGAGCCCACTGCCTGACTCCACGTCCAAATTGCACTTCCCGAGTACTATTGACAGAACCACGAAGAAGAAGAAGAAGAAGAAGAAGAAGAAGAAGAGCCCGCGGCCTGACTCTACGTCCAAATTGCACTTCCCGAGTACTATTGACAGAACCAAATCCCCAATCACGGACGAGAAAACGACACCTATTTGTGCAAGAACCGCCTGAAGAAGAAGAAGAAGAAGAAGAAGAAGACGCTGCTTGACTCCACGTCCAAATTGCACTTCCCGATTACTATTGACAGAACCAAGAAGAAGAAGAAGAAGAGCCCGCTGCCTGACTCCACCTCCAAATTGCACTTCCCGAGTACTATTGACAGAACCAAATCCCCAATCAAGGACGAGAAAACGATACCTATTTGTGCAAGAACCGCCTGAAGAAGAAGAAGAAGAAGAAGAAGACGCTGCCTGACTCCACGTCCAAATTGCACTTCCCGAGTACTATTGACAGAACCAAGAAGAAGAAGAAAAGCCCGCTGCCTGACTCTACGTCCAAATTGCACTTCCCGAGCACTATTGACAGAACCAAATCCCCAATCACGGACGAGAAAACTAGACCTACTTGTGCAAGAACCGCCTGAAGAAGAAGAAGAAGAAGAGCCCGCTGCCTGACTCCACGTCCAAATTGCACTTCCCGAGTACTATTGACAGAACCAAGAAGAAGAAGAAGAAGAAGAGCCCACTGCCTGACTCCACGTCCAAATTGCACTTCCCGAGTACTATTGACAGAACCAAATCCCCAATCACGGACTAGAAAACGAGACCTACTTGTGCAAGAACCGCCTGAAGAAGAAGAAGAAGAGCCCACTGCCTCACTCCACGTCCAAATTGCACTTCCCGAGTACTATTGACAGAACCAAATCCCCAATCACGGACGAGAAAACGAGACCTACTTGTGCAAGAACCGCCTGAAGAAGAAGAAGAAGAAGAGCCCGCTGCCTGACTCCACGTCCAAATTGCACTTCCCCAGTACTATTGACAGAACCAAGAAGAAGAAGAAGAAGAAGAGCCCGCGGCCTGACTCCACGTCCAAATTGCACTTCCCGAGTACTATTGACAGAACCAAATCCCCAATCAAGGACGAGAAAACGACACCTACTTGTGCAAGAACCGCCTGAAGAAGAAGCAGAAGAAGAAGAAGAAGAGCCCGCTACCTGACTCCACGTCCAAATTGCACTTCCCGAGTACTATTGACAGAACCAAATCCCTAATCAAGGACGAGAAAACGACACCTACTCGTGCAAGAACCGCCTGACAATGTTCACGCTCCGCCCAACGACCTGCCTCTTCCAAACACCCTGCCACCTGACGCCGCTGCCTCCCTCCTCCTCGGCCGCCATCGCCAGCCGGACCACCTCCGTCGCGTCCAGCTTACGGAGCTCCCACCCACACCCTCTCAGCCGCTGGATCTTCTCAATCTGCCGCTTCGCCAGCTGGCATGCGTTCTTCTTTATCTCCCACACCGCCTCCTTGTAGGCACCCTGCCGCACCGGATCGTCGTCCCGCTTCCTCGCATCCTCCCACCGCCACGGGCTGGCCGGGCACACCCCCCCCGGCGGCGGGTACTTCTTGAAATAACGGTCGAACTCGGGCACGCCTATGGCCTTCCTCAGCCCGGTCCAACCCTCCGGATCAGTCCGGCGCAGGTTGTAGTATCCGGCGAGTTCATCAAACGCGCCCTTGTCGAGCATTTCGTCCACGCGCTTCGACTGGTGCTCCTCCAGGACGGGCAGCGACACGTCGACCCACAGAAAGCAACAGTCGTACCTCAGCTTGGGTCTCGCCGGCGGGCCGAGCATGCCGAGCACGTCTTCCTCCTGGTCGAACCGCTCCGCCAGGAGAGAGAGGATGGAGGAGGTGGAACCGCCGACGAGGAGGGGGAGACTCCCGCGGGAGGTGATGTCGGAAATGGCGGCGCCGCCAAGGGAACGGAACTGCGACGGGGTCATCTCGCCGTCGTCCGGGTCGAGGGAGCCGAGGAGGTGGTGGGGGACGCCGCGGCGGTCGGCCGGGGCAATCTTGTTGGTGGAGATGTCGAGGCCCTGGTAGACTTGCATCTTGTCGGAGTTGATGACCTCGGCGGAACGGAAGTGGGAGGCGAGGTCGATAGAGAGGCGGGACTTCCCGCACCCGGTGGCGCCCATGATGACGACCACCTTGGGGCGGCAGTGGGCGGCTGCAGAGGAGGGTGCCATCGGGGAGCAGCGGGTGGGCTTGTGGTGGCCGTAGCTCTTGGGGGTGGTGGTGGTGGTGGTGGTGGTGGTGGTGGTTGGGGGAATTGAAAAGAGGGAGGAAAGGGAATTGAAGCTTATGGGGGAGGGACAGCGATGGGTTTAGGGCTTTAACATTGGAGAAGATGAGGCCTTTTCTCTCTCCCTCTTTTTCCAGTTTCTCACGGGTGGCGAATAGAGAGAGAGATCTCGAGTGAGCTTCTGATGAATATGACAGGAAAGGCCTAACTTCTTCATTCTAATTTTTAAAAAATTATATTAATTAAGAAAAATAAATATTAAACCGTGAATAGCAATAAAATAACTCCCAAGATTTGCGCTCCGTACCTTCTAATTTTATTTCAGACCTTATCTTGCGTAAATTGTCAATTATTTCTTACGACAACGACTGATTTATGCAAACAAGCGTTGTCTAATGCGAATTTTAAAAACTAATCCACCTGGAGAACAAAACTAAAATAAGATTTTATACTTATGAGTTATACCCTACGAATTTTCGTACTTCATAATATAAATATCACCTCGTCGAAATGTTATATAATTTTCAACAGGAAAATTTTGAATCGTTATCTATTATAAAGGTAGATGGTGTCAAATAAGAATAAAGATGAAAGCATGTTAACTAGCATATAAAAAAAAAGTTGAGTATTAATTTTTTTTATTCGAGAAATTATGTATTATTAATATTGTTTTGAATGGCTATTTATTTCTTTCCTTTTTTTCCTCTATTGATAATGCTTCGTTTGAGTAGAATCCAACTTCCAAACTATCTTTTTTAGACTACAAAGACTCTTTCACCTTCATAAAATTATTTTGAAAATGCTTTGAAGGCCATCTTACCATTTTATCCTATATCGCTAACATATGAGTGGTAATCATACAAGTGCACAATCAAGAAAATAACTCCCAATAATCAAAATGGTAAATAGATTACAGAAATTTAAGGCACCTAGATTCACTACGCCAAAGCAAAACATGTCACTATCCATCACCATTGGGTCTTCTTCAAACTATTAGTTAGGAAGATATGCACACAAAATGATCATGCATGATGAATTTTAAATGATATATTATTGTATGTTAACTATGCGATCTAAATGAGACTTTTAAATGTATTTTTTTCTTTTTCTTAACAAAAAGACAAATGCCCCTAGGAGTCTATTAGTAGTGCATGCATTTCCTATTTTACGCTCATTTTCTGTTCTAGGACAAATCATGAACTAATCCTATGAGACAAATCAATATGAAGTGCTATTTTCATTTTTATTTTATTTTATGAAAACAGCAAATTTAAATCCTGGGACTAGAATGTGATCTTATGAACTATGTATTAATATTTAACTACGTGCAACGCGGATGATGCATGTAATGCAATTAATAGTTAATATTTTCTATAAGATATCATTATTAAAAAACCTAAGAATATGTCATTTTCTAAATGACATACATTATGTGAACATTTCCTAAACTCTAAATATGCATGAAATGGTAATGTGCAATGACAATATATGAATTAATCACGTACTCAATCATAACAAGTCAAGTGAGACGATATTGGGATCCAACCTTAGTGTCTAAAGGTTCGGAGGCCCAATACGCCTTAGTTAATGCAAGGAAATAATCAAATCATGAAACCCTAAGTCTTGACTAAATAGCATGCATCAAAACAAACAATATTGTCAAAATTAAACTACAAGATTACACTTGCCTCGACTTAACGAGTGCCACCGTTTAGCGTGACAGAGAGAGGGCCGGCGATTGGCTAGTGCTGATAGGGCGATGATCGGCAATGATCGGCAATGATCGGCAAAATTATTGGGCGCGTGGAGTGAGGTGCCAAAGCTTCGTCGAGAGAACTGGTGGGCGTCACGGCTAGATGATGGGCACGGGAACTTGCCATGGTGCTGTGGAAGGAGTCGACGGTCGTCTTTCAAACTTCGAAGGAGAATCCCCGAGTGCACCCTAGGCGCGAAGGCCAAAGTGCGATGACGGCACCGCGACACGTAGAGCAAGAATTAGCAACCATGCTTAGGCGATCCTACACCAGGGGATGTCAAAGCCAAAACTCTAAAACATGAGAGAGAGAGAGAGAGAGAGAGAGAGAGAGAGTGTGTATGCCACCAATCCCAAGTTAATCTTACATGCAGCACACCACCGGGAATCTTCAAGCGTGAGTCCCTATATATCCTTGTTACAAAATTATAGATATTTGACCGGCCTAATTATCGAAAGGCAAACTCCCACCAAAAAACCTGAACTTTTTTCCTGTGAGATGCCGATACATCAAATTTTCTTTTTTCGTTTTCCAATACCCCAAATTTGATGTAATCTTCAGCAGACAGTAGGTAACCTTCTATCAAAAGAGTATAATATTTATTAATCTTTTCTTCCATAGCTAATTAGATGTAACGGGGATCATAATGCTTATTCTTTTTTCTTTTTTTTTTGTAGAAAAAAAAGTGTACTCATTATTCAAAAGGATGCATAAATACATAATCTTCATGACAAAGCAAATCGAAATAGAACATGAATACCAAAAAACAACTCCAAATCCAGAAAAATCAATGGCCGATCAGTAGATTTCATATTTTTGTCAATGATGAGTTATGTAGCACCAATACGGAAATGCAACACGACACGACATCACACGCCGACACATCATTTCTTAAAAACAGATAATTCCGACACGTTCGACACTTTATATAATAAAAATATAAATAAATAATAGTAATAAAGAACTTAGAATTAATTTATACTAAAAATATTAATTCAACATTTGTTAATATCATTCATTATTTTAATTTGACAAATTCAACTGCATTTCAAAGTACAATAATACATAAAACTTAGAAGGAAAAAAACATTGTTTAAAGGAAAATGCTGAAATTGTATTTTTAAATTTATTTATTTATCATATTTATTACTTCTTTCATAGTAAAAGAATTTTAAAAAGCTAAAATAATTCTTAAAAAAAAAAGACCCACAATCTTGGCTGGGCATGTCGCTACCGCCGCCACCACCGTTGGAGGGGGCCGGCGAGGCGGTGAAGGGAAGGTGACCCTCGCCGGCCCAAGTGAGGCATGAGCGAGGCTCACCTAGATCTCGGCGACGCCGACCCTCGCCGTGGCCAGCGAGCCTTCGCAGCCCTAGGCGAGGCCTCACTGGCCCGAGCAAGGGCGCGGCGTCGCCCAAATCTAGGCAAGCCTCACCCGAGCCTCAGCCGAGGCATCACCCAAATTTGGGTGAGCCTCGCCGACCCTTGCCTAGCCGGTGATGGCCTCGCCCGAACCGGCGAGGGCCACCCCCACTCTGCAGCCTATGGCTAGCAAGATCACCGACCCCCTCCGATGGTGACAGCAGCGGCAACGCCCAGCCACCAGCCCTACCTCTTCTTTTTTTTTTTTTTTTTATATTTACATTTTAACCCCTCAAGTATTGAAAATTTTTAAAATTGACCTGTGTTGGAATTCCAGACTTGCATGTTGAAGAGAGTTGGTTGACCACATGTCGGATTTTTCGACCCTCGTTGACCACGTGTCGAAACGTGTCGAAGCATGTCGGACATTTGTCGAAGTGTCATATATGACATGAAAGTTTTTGGAGAGTGTCAGTGCTACATAGATGATGAGCATACGCCAAAAATTCCTTATTCAATAATTAAGACTTTGCCAATTGGTGTTGCACGCCTATCTTGTTTAGACTATAAAGACTTTTTCACCTTCATAAAATTATTTTGAAAATGCTTTGCATGCAGTATTAATCCATTTTATCCCATACCGCTTACAAATGAGTGGTGATCATATGAGTGCACAATTAGAAAAATAACATCCAATAATCAGAGTAGTAAATAGATTGTAGAAAATTTAAGGAACCTAGATTCACTAAGCCAAAGTGAAGCATGTCACTATCCATCACAATTGGGTTTTCTTCAAACTATTATTTAGGAAGATATGCAGACAAAATGAATGAATATTATGAATTTTAAATGATATGTTATGGAATGTTAAAGCCTCATTTGATTCGGCATTTGGAAGGGGCCTTGGGACTCTAAAGTCCCTTGGCCAAATGCAAATGCATTTGGTTCGATTTTTTGGACGACTTTGGCAAGAGGCAATTGCATTTCCAAATGGCTCTAAGGGCCTTTAGCCCAATGTAGTTTTGGAGGTTGAAGTTGCATATTTGGATTGCAAGTCCCAATAATGTTCATCTTCTTCAGAGAAACGAACGAAGGCTAACGATCGCTGGCCAAGGAGTGGCCTGCGCTAGTGACCGCCGCCTGACCCTGGTGACCGCTGCTTAGGGGTTGCCCGTTGCCTGGGTTCGCGCGACCTAGGTAACGAAGGCTTGAGGTCGCCGGACCTTAGGCAACGGCGGCCTGGGTTGTGAACCCCAATCGTCGCCCGAGGTCCGATGGCAACAAGCGACTGTCGCCTAGATCGCGCGAACCCAGGCGACCCCCGCCTAAGGTCCAACGACCTCAAGCAAGGCTATCCGGCGGCCAGATCTGGCCACCGATGGCTAAATTAAAAATAAATTATATATAAAATTTAACAAAAGTCCTTTACAAAATGTAGTTTTTACCAAACGGTGTTTAAGCTAAAGTCCTTTCACAATACACATTAAAATTACAATAGACCAAATGTTATTTGCATTTTTACAAACCCATTTAGCTCAAAGGTATTTGCATTTTCCCAATGACATTTGTTCAAAGCCGAACCAAACAAGCCCTAACTATGCAATCTACAGGAGACATTCTGATGTATTTTTGTTCTTGTTCCTTTCCCCTTCTTTTCTTATAATAGGAAATATATAAAATGACATCATAATCGAAGTGGTGCGATGCCCTCCCAATCTCATTTGTCTTGCGGGAAAGGAAACCGCAAGTTTAGGATTTAACATGAGGGATTCATCAGTCCAAATGATAACGTTAGGGTTCAACATTGTTTTCACTCTATATATATATATGTATAATCTATATTAACCTTCTATTTTATCATCTTTGTCGCCCTCACTTTTTCTTCACGTTTTTTTTTTCAATTCATTCAATCTTTTTCTCTCTTTCCATTACTGCTACATGCCCTAAAACTTTACATAAGATCCATATATGCCACGTAAATTGTCAAAGAATAATGCACCTAGGAAGAAGGCAACAATGTGCAAATCACAAAAGATTAGATAGGCAACAAAAAGAAAGTGGCTATTTTCAAGTTCTCTCTTTCATATCTTATATTGTCATTAGAGGTGTCAAAATGAGTCATTGACCCATTTCTAGTTAAATGAATCGTTAATGGGTCAAGCCTTATTTCCCAAAGCACCCATGATGGGTTTTAAAAATAAAGAGGCTGAGATATATATGTCTTAAATAAGTCTAAGAGCAGACCCATTTATCAACCCATTTACATAGAGAGACTATCTCTTCTCTATTTAACTTTACAAAAATATTTTTTTTATAAAAATTGAAATTATAATTATTTTTTATTTTAATTTTCTTTTCTTTTTCTTTTTCTTTCCTTTTTTTTTCTTTCTTCTTCCTTTGGTCGCCAGCACGGTGATGGCCGACGACGGCGCAGGCGAGCCTCAAGCTCGCCGGCGAGCTTGAGGCTCGCGGACATCGGGCAAGGCTCAAGCCTCGCCAAATTCGGCAAAGGGCGAGCTCGAGCTCGCCGGATCTAGCGAGCTCGAGGCTCGCCCGTGGCCGGCCGCCAGCTATCGTCATTGCAGGTGGCCGGCCAAAGAAGAAGAAAGAACAAAAAATAAAAATAAAAAATAAAAATAATTAAAAGTTAATTTTAAAAAATTCGATTTTTTAAAATAATTATTTTAAAAATTATAAAAATTTTCCATTAAATTTGAATTGTATAAAACTATTTTAGCAACACCATTTTTTTAAAACATATATATATATATATATATATATATATATATATGAAATAAGCTTTTTTAAGTTAAGTTAAATGGGTCGGGTATAGGTCAGGTATGGGTTGGGTCGGGTATGAGTCAGAAAATTTACATTAGGCATAAAAAGCAATATATTACCACTTGGTCAACAACTATCAGCTAATTTTCGGTACTTGGCACCATTTTCTGGTATTCACATTTCAAATAATATTAAGCTGTCTTCCAATAGTGTATTATGAAATACCCACCAAACCCAGAGAAATTATTAAAAAGCAATATATTACCACTTGGCCAACACAAGTTGTTTCCTATCAATTTAATTGTAAGTTCAAAATGAAACCCAGCAAATTTGGCCGCCGTTCATATCCATCTCAATTCCCAACACTTCAATTTATCAAAATACATGTTTGTTCTCGGATAGATTGTAGCCTCCATGAATCTGCCTATGCTTTTTACCAAGCGATTGGCTACCAAATGTATAAGCTGGTCATGTTGACATAGACTTTGTTACTCATTCCTGAGATTAGGTCGACTGGGTCTTTTTTAATATATAGTTGAGGTGGCCAATTCTAATTAATATCCAATTTTAGCTAACTGATAGTGTTGGGGACAAAACGTACTTGTAATAAGATTTATTAAATCAGCCACAAAACCTAATTCAGTTATAGTTAGTTGCATTATAATCATCCTAAAGCTTTAACACCGCAACTAAATTTAAATTAATCACATTCAATCTTATGATTGTATATTAAAATAAATATCACTATGAAAATTAGAAAACATAAACATAATGCGTACTTAATGTTCCATAAGCTCACTTGTTAAGTCTCTAATTGTGATCGATAGAGATGATATACGAGATCTGATAGAGTACTTTGTCTACACTGTGATATCTAGCAAATGAAGAAATAAGGACAAAACAATATATGGAGACAACATATAAACTATCAATACTCATTTAGCTTTTGAAAATTCATCGTGTTAATTCATTTATGTACATGACTTTCATATTCACCGCAAAACTTTTATACCGTACTTAAAAATTATGTATACTTTTTAGCCTTAATGCTTGTCAATCTGTATATAAGTATAAAGCCTCATCAACAAATTGTTACTAAACAATTTTGAGTGGAGCACGAAAGTAATAAAGTTGTAATGGGAAAGATCAGTGGTTACATATGCTTAGAAAAGATTATACTTTTCAAAATTATCTTCATCGGTGTAACGTTTAAACGAAAAGTGTTAGGCATGTTAGGGATTTCTAGGATGGCCATAAAAAGCCATTGCTAAACAAAGATGGCGTCTAGCAACAGGAGAGTGGCCATCACTATTGTGCTTAAATCTTCCATCATAAAATTCGACGGATGGTTTGAAACTAATTAGAAGAGTTAAAGTGGCGCTTTAAGCAACTGTAAGATTACAGTTAGTACAAGGGTGGTCAGTTGAGCAATTAGATACACAAGTTTGACTAGTGTTGAACCCCAATTCTTCCTATGCCTCATGAGCGTGATCGTGATTGTGAGGACAAGAAGCAAGAACATAACTGCAGTCGGAAAACGAAAAGACACATCCATAGCATTTGAGACAACATAGCGCAAATGTTCTGAGAACAATGCTCTGTTATTTAATGTTATTTATTTTTGTGATCCCACATTTTAGACCCACATTTTTCTCTTAAAGTTGGTAGTATTCGACATGTAGTTTTCCACACTTCGTATCCTTTTTATGACAACCGTCCATTTAGTGAACCGTCTTGATGGAAGACGGGATATAAAAGGAACGTACGTTCATTTATAAGGGTGATGACAAGGTCTAACTCAAACTCTCTCATTCGGAATACACCATCAAGATGCGAGTGAATTGGGGTAGTAGAGTGTCCCCAATTTATTTGATTTCAGGTTTTGTCAAACGTGACGAACGGCTGAACAAGAACAATGGCTGGAGGTTTGTCTTTTATCGATCCTGGCTTCCGTATATGAATTATATTGTCTTACATTTGGTATCAGAGCGTGTCTAGTGCCTCTGCCTTGTTTTTCTCGAATTTTTGGTGTGTTTTTCGGGCATATTGAACATGAACAGTAACTTTGAAGTTTTGAGGCCAAGAGAGATTCGACGATTCCGGGCAAAATCCGCACGACCCACCCTTTGATTTCGAACCCATACGGTCGCACCGCCATGAGGAACGTTAGCCATGAGTTTCTCCGGCATATTGGTGTTCGCCGGAGGCTAATCGGGCGGCGGAAGTCTCGGTGGTTGAGGATTTGTGTTTTTGGGAATTTTCTTATGATTTAGGGCTTAATTTCTTCGTCATTTTCGCCGAAAATTAAACCCATGTAGTCGTGCCGGCATGCTCTTCAAAACCCATAATTTATTTTGGTCTTAGATGGGCTGCCGGAGAAGAAACGGGGTGAAATCGCGGCTGAAAATGGCGAAAAACCGACGGAGAGGCTTCTATTCGCGCGAGGAAGAAGGCGCGTGGAGCCCACGCGCGCGCTGCGGTTGCAGGCGCGTGGATTCCACGCACCACGCGCTCTCACGCACGTTCAACCGCTGCGCGCGTGGGATCCACGCGCGCGGCAGTTGCTGGCGCGTGCAACGCACGCGCCTGCCCGTTGAACCGCGCGTGCGAGGCACGCGCCTGCGCGCTGAACCGCGCGCGTGCGGGTCACGCGCCCGCGCGGAATTTTGGCGCGTGCTCGGCACGCGCCCGCACCTCTCACCCGCGGCTCTTATTACGCTTTTGCCTTAAAATTTTTAAAATTTTTGCAATCATGCCCTGGTCGATTTATTTACTGTTCTGCCCTTCGATGTTTTTATTTACTATTTTGTCATTTCATGTATTTTATGAATATTTTGTGCATGAAATTAAATGTCCAATGGTCCATATAATTAATTAATTAGAGAGTGGCCACAGCATCTTTAATTAATTAAATTATATATTTAAAGCCTCCGGATCATATTTAGAAATGGACATTGATTGTAATTAATTATATTAATATGATGAATTTCATCCCACAGGAATTTTCATTATATTAATATGATTAATTAGGATGAAATATCATATTATTTTTCTTAATTTACCCACATGGATTAAGAAAAATGCATATAATATGGTAATTTCTTCATGAAGTGATTATCAATCTATTTAAATTAAAAACTTAGCCCACAGGTAGTTTTTATGTTATGTGATTCATATTGTGACATGTTTACATTGGTAAAACATGATTTATTTATATATATTTGCCTCAAATTTTGTGACATAAGCATAATTATTTGATATGCAGTTTCGCAACTTGTGAATTTCTCTGAATTTAAGTTTGATGTTCCCATATTGAATGGTGATAACTATAAAGTTTGGAAGGAGTCAGTTCTTCTTCAATTGGGGTGGATGGACATGGACTATGCTATAAGGAACGAACCACTTGCTCATACTGATTCGAGCACCGCAATTGAGATAGCACTTTGTAATCAATTCGAGCGGTCCAACTGCATTAGTGCGATGTTTATAAGGGCTAAAATATTTCCTAATATTCGTGGTTCGGTTGCTCAACATAGCAATGTTAAAGCTTTATTGGAGGCCATTGATGCGTAGTTTGAGACTTCAAAGAAAGCGCATGCCATGACCCTAATATGAAGTTTTCATCGTTGAAGCTCACTAGTGTTAGAGGTGTGCGTGAGCACATCATGCAAATGAGGAACATTGCAGCTCAGCTTAAGAACCTTGAGGTTGAGATATCTGAATCCTTTCTTGTGTATTATATTCTGAACACTCTCCCACAACAGTATACACCTTTCAAGATCTCTTATAACACACATAAGAATAAATGGTCAATTAATGAACTCATGACCATGTGTGTTCAAGAGAAAGAAAGATTGATTATGGAGTTGGGAGAAAGTGCTCATTTGGCAACACAAGGAAAGAATAAGGGCTATGGCAAGTATAAAGGAAAATGTAAAATACCTCCCCAAGCTGACATTAAGAAAGAATCAAGTGTTTCTTCTAAAAAAAGGGGCATATAAGGAAGGATTGTGTCAAATATAAGGCCTTGGCTCGAGAAGAAAGGTAATCCAATCTCTTGTGTTTGTTATGAATCTAATATGACTGATGTAAGTCACAACACTTGGTGGATTGATTCTGGATCTACAATCCATATTTCGAATTCCATACAGGGTTTTCAAAACCACAAGAAGCCATTGGGAAGTGAACAAAGTATCTATTCAAGAAACAAGATACGTTCGCATGTGGAAGCTATTGGGACATATAGACTAGTTCTCAATAGTGGTTTTGTTTTAAATTTGGAAAATACCTTTTATGTTCCTAGTTTTTCTAGAAACTTAATTTCAGTTTCAAGACTTGTACATTTGGGATACTCTTTTAACTTTTCAGATTCAAACTTCTGTTTATCATTTAAATCTGAAATTGTTGGGAGTGGTACTTTGTCTGATGGTCTTTTTCGAATTAATTTGCAAGACAATGCCTATTATGATGCGATGCTTGTTCATGATAAAGCTGGTATGAAACGATGTGTTGTGAAAGAACATTCTTCTATGTTGTGGCACCGGAGATTGGGACATATCTCCATAGAAAGAATTAAGCGATTAGTAAATGATGGAGTACTTGGTACTTTAGATTTTACTGATTGTAATACTTGTGTGGACTGCATAAAGGGAAAGCAGACTAACAAGACAAAGAAAGGTGCCAAGAGGAGTACGGAAATTTTAGAAATCATACATACGGATATTTGTAGTCCGGATATGGACTCATGTGGTCAGAAATACTTTATCTCTTTCATAGATGATTACTCACGTTACATGTATCTCTATTTGATTCATAATAAGTATGAAGCATTAGATGCCTTTAAGGTATTTAAGGCGGAAGTAGAGAAACAATGCAATAAGCAAATTAAGATTGTGAGATCAGATAGAGGTGGAGAATTCTATGGTAGATACACTGAAGATGGACAAGCACCTGGTCCATTTGCAAAGTTTCTTCAAGAGCATGGGATAGTTGCCCAATATACTATGCCTGGTTCTCCGGACCAAAATGGCGTAGCGGAAAGAAGAAACCGGACCTTATTGGACATGGTGCGTAGTATGCTTAGCAGCTCCAAACTTCCTAAATCCTTGTGGACTGAAGCACTTAAGACGGCAGTGTACATATTAAACCGAGTTCCGACCAAGGTTGTCCCAAAGACACCTTTTGAGTTATTTAAAGGTTGGAAACCGAGTTTGCATCATGTGCGCGTTTGGGGATGCCCGTCTGAAGTGAGAGTTTACAATCCACAAGAAAAGAAGTTTGACCCAAGGACCATAAGTGGGTATTTCATTGGATATGCCGAAAGGTCTAAGGGATACAGGTTTTATTGTCCATCACATACCACTAGGATTGTGGAATCAAGAAACGCTAAATTTCTTGAAAATGACTTAATTAGTGGGAGCGATCGATCGAAGGACCTTGATCCTACGAAAGATCATACGGATACTCAACCTTCCACCTCAAGTTTAAGATTGGTTGTTGCTCATAATGCCCCTTCAGTTCAACCGGCTATTGAACAACCAATCGTTGAAGTTCCACAACTGCTGATATTGATCTAGTAAATCCGGTTGTTCAACAATTACCAAAACTTGTTGAACAACCGGTTGAGCAACATGTTCCTCAAGAGAATGTTGATGCCAACATTGAGAAGATCTGCTAGAATAAGGAAATCGGCTATTCCTAGTGATTATATTGTGTATTTACAAGAGTCGACTATAATATTGAGCTGAGAATGATCCTAAAACGTTTTCACAAGCCATGGATAGTGATAAATCCAATTTGTGGTACAATGCCATGAAGGAAGAGATGAGTTCAATGGCATCTAACAAAGTCTGGGATTTGGTTGAGTTACCTGATGGTGCGAAGGCCATTGGTTGTAAATGAGTCTTCAAAACTAAGAAGGATTCATTGGGTAATATTGAAAGATATAAAGCTAGACTTGTTGCCAAAGGATTCACTCAAAAGGAAGGAATCGATTACACGGAAGACTTTTTCATGTATCTAAGAAAGATTCTCTTCGTATTGTTTTGGCTTTGGTTGCCCATTTTGATATGGAATTACATCATATGGATGTAAAAACGGCGTTCCTCAATGGAGAACTAGAGGAGGAGGTTTACATGAAACAACCTTTGAAGGATTCTCCTCTAGTAAAGGTGAGCATTTGGTGTGCAAGCTTAAGAAATCTATATATGGTTTGAAACAAGCATCCCGCCAATGGTACTTAAGGTTTCATGATGTCATCTCTTCATTTGGCTTTGTAGAGAATGTCATGGATCAATGTATATACCAAAAGGTCAGTGAGAGCAAAATTTGTTTTCTTGTGCTGTATGTGGATGATATATTACTTGCAACCAATAATAAGAGGTTGCTACACGAGGTGAAACAATTTCTCTCTAAGAGTTTTGATATGAAGGATATTAAGATCCATAGAGATGGACCTCAAGGAATTTTAGGTCTATCTCAAGAAACCTATATCAATAAGGTCTTGAAGAGATTTCAGATAAAAGATTGTTCACCAAGTATAGCACCCATTATGAAGGGTGATAAGTTTAATTTGAACCAATTTCCGAAGAACGATCTAGAAAGGGAACAAATGCACAACATTCCATATGTTTCTGCTGTCGGAAGCTTGATGTATGTTCAGGTTTACACTCGACCTGACATCGCTTTTGCTGTGGAACTGTTGGGAAGATATCAGAGTAATCTAGGTATGGATCACTGAAGAGCTGCAAAGAAAGTAATGAGATACATTCAAGGTACCAAATGGTACATGCTTATGTATAGACGGATTGACAACCTAGAAGTAGTTGGTTATTCAGATGCGGACTTCGCGAGCTGCGTTGATTCGCAAAAATTAATATCTAGATACATTTTTTATGTTAGCTGGTAGAGTCGTATCATGGAGAAGTGCGAAACAGGCTTTGACTGCTACTTCCACTATGAAGGCTGAGTTCGTTTCTTGTTTTGAGGCTACCTCACATGGTGTATGGTTGAAGAGTTTCATTACTTGGCTTAGAATTGTTGATTCTATTTCTAGGCCATTAAGAATATATTGTGACAATTAAACTACGGTTTTTATGGCTAAAAATGCCAAAAGTGATAGTTGAAGTAAGCATATCGACATTAAGTATTTAGCCATAAGGGAACGTGTTAAGGAGAATAAAGTGGTCATTGAACACATTAGCACTAAATTGATGATAGCTGATCTTTTAACTAAAGGCATGCCACCAATGAAGTATAAGGATCATGTAACTAGTATGGGAATAGGTCCCATTATGTAATTTGTCGTCATATGAACGATTTTTGTTGTATGAAACTCTTATTCAGTTGTAATGTTGATTCTCAATTTTTGTGTACACATTTTGTTGTTTATGAGAATAACATTTATCCTTGGTTTTGGAATAAACATAGGGTTTATTCATTAAGATATGTTGTCACATATAGGCTGACATTAAAGGAATAAGATGCATTGTGATACATGGAAGATATTACTCACTCTTAGAGGACATGTCGCCATGATTCATGTGTTTTGTTTCTTTTCTTTAAGCATAAAGTTTTTGTGGAATAAGTTGGATAATTCGTATGATGAAAATGATGGGATCAAGTGGGAGAATGTTATTTAATGTTATTTATTTTTGTGATCCCACATTTTAGACCCACATTTTCTCCTAAAAGTTGCGACTATTCGACATGGAGTTTTCCACACTTCGTATCCTTTCGTGACAACCGCCCATTTGGTGACCGTCTTGATGGAAGACGGGATATAAAAGGAACGTACGTTCATTTCTGACGGGTGATGACAAGGTCTAACTCAAACTCTCTCATTCAGAATACACCATCAGTACGAGAGTGAATTGGGGTAGTAGAGTGTCCCCAATTTATTTGATTTCAGGTTTTGTCTGACGAACGCGAACAAGAACAATGGCTAGAGGTTTGTCTTTTATCGATCCTGGCTTCCGCATATGAATTATATTGTCTTACATGCTCGAGATCATTGCAATATTTGTCGATATGAACTTCGAACATACAGATTTGGCATTACATATCACCAGTCATTAGGAGCATATTGAACAGCCTGACGGATATAGCTTTGAGCACGAGGGATAAAACCACACCGTCACCCTCTGTTTGCTCATCACTCCTTTTGGTTAAGTACTCCTTTGCTTTCTTTGCATCCCCTGAACCTTTAAAAAAAAACATTTGACACACAAAAACTCACAAAGAATACGATGCAATTATGCAAATTATATTGCCTCATTATATGTTTGCCACTATTATGCAAATTCTATCTATTTTTCACGTCGCTTAGAAGTCCGAGATATTATAGAAAGTCCCCAAAACAAGATGAATTTAGAATACTGACAACAGCTGGATAGACAACAAGATGATTATTTTACCTGATGCTAATGCAACGCTGGTCAGAGGCTTATAGGGCCCACTATTAGAAAACGAAACCTGATCTTTAAACATGCATTCCGTACATTATATTTTCCTGGAATTCTTTTCGAGAACCTTATCCCATGCTAATTCCATCAGGTCCCCCATATCTACCACCACGAAATCTATAGAGACATGTGCACCAAAACCAGAAGCATTCAAAAAGCTCATTTGTTCTTTTTTTTTTCTCTCTGTACTAATGCAAATTAACAAAGCAGATTAATCAGGATGACTCGTTTCTTCTTCTTTCTGACCTTGCCATTACAAAAAAGCGAAACGAGCCCGAACGAGTTCACCGTCCTGATCGTTTGATGTGGGGCTGAAAATTCAATTCAGGATTGACCCTCACGCTGGGTCTGTCTCGTTGTTGGTCGTCGGGGGCTTCTGATGGCATGCCGAAGGAGGATTGATATGACTCCGACGACCATCTTTGACTTGATGTAGAGGGCTGTTTCTGCAAATTCTGCCTCGGGTTGTCCTTGGAGGCGAATTTGTCCTTTGGATTTGGAGCTGAACCGGTCGAGTTGCTCCGCGAGAGGAACTGTAGCAACCGAATCAGTCCTCTGCTCTTGGCAACGTCACAATTAAGTGCACTTGAATTGCCAGAATGGCTTGGGCAGCGGCTTCTCATCCCCTTCGTCGTCGTCGTAGCTGTCCGAAGAGGAGCTCCTTCAGACTCCTCTTCTCCGTGAACGCAGCACTAGAAATCGGAGTCCCAGATGGAGGAGGAGGATGAGACCAATGTATTCGGCAGACAATTACTGTGGTCGGCAGTTAACACTCTGGCCCTCCTGATCTCGTCGGGAAGGATCTTGCGGTCGGAGAAGAGCTCGTCGGCTGAGGAGAGCTGGAGGACGAAACTCGACCCGCCGACGCAGAAGTCGGAGTCGGAGTCCATCAGCGACCGGTCGAGCCTCTCGCGTCGACTGCGGTCATCTTCTTCGACGGGGACGGCGTCGCCGCATTCCTTGAGATCGTGGGAGAAGGAGATTCGAGAGAGAAGTCAGCAACTTGCAGCTTTCGAAGCTTTTGGGATTTTGTCAGAGCGGTGCGTGCAAGCAGAGAGGAGAATCTGGATTGTGGGTTTGACGGAGAAAATGAGATGAATGGATGAATGGAGGAAGGGAGGAAGGAAAGGAGGCAAAACCGACGCACAAATGATAGAATTTTGGCCCGTGATGAGGGAAAAACGGAAGGGAAGCGATCGACCTAGGGTTTTTGTTTTGCTACGACACGGAACTTCCATTTTCATGAATCAACCTAATTTTGTGAATCGAAATACCTGGTGAAAAATCGGGTGAATATTCCAAATTGGTGCTTTTCCCGATCAGTGAATTTGTTCAATTTGTACCATTCATTCTTGGTAAGCTAATATAAGCTAATATAGCTTACTTATAAAAAGGGAAAATCTTTTTTAGAAAGAACATCTTTCTATCTCTTTGATTGATAAACGAAATCATACTTCATTTATTGAAAGCAGTGTGCGTCATCGTCTTCAAATGTCTACCGTACTTGTTCTATTAGTAAAGCGCTAACGTTTTCAATAAGGACGTTTAAGCTTTACTAAGAACATAGAAAGCACTTTTTTTTTTTTTCAGGGTGCGTGGGTTTGGAACCCTATACAAGGGGCCTTTCCTTTCAAATGAGAACTGCCTCTTCTTCTTATACTGAGATTGAAAGACCCATATAACCTAAAGTACCCTCAGCGAAACCTTAAAAGGTAGTAGGAAAAAGTGAGGAACGACCAAAACCTCAAAACAACGAACCTAGGATTGTATAGACACCGGTCCACATGTACTGCTCCCAAACCCGAGGGTTACCCCGAGCAGATAAGAAAAAAGTGCACTTGTTTTTCTGTGTCTTTTCGCCCTGAGAAGCATGCCACTGCTGGTAAGGTGTGCTTGAATTGACGCGCTGGTAAGGGTTAAGTCCCACACACGATCAAATCTAGAGACCCCGCTGTCCCAAGGATTTTCGTGAGAAGGGCATTCGGAATATTACGGGGGGGCAATCTCGTTAAAGGTCCGATAATTTGGCAAGATTCAACATTGAAGTTGCCAAAATATATTCGCGGAGTTGGTGGCTGTCAACATCATTGAAAATTTTCCTGCTTCATACGCTCAAAGCTCAAGAAGCCTCTTCTCCCCACGGTAGTTCCCTTCGCGAGAGTTGCTGCCCATTATTTTGCATAGTCAAGGCACGAGGGCACGATCCCCGTTCTCCCTCCTTTCTTCTCTCCTCTTTCTACGATTGAGATACATGTACGGAACGAAAATGTCGAGGGGACAAGATAAGGGTATAGGAGGTGAGAATGATGATTCACAAAGCAAACCCGTTAACACTTGACACAGTCAACTTTGAGAGAACATTTGCATAAATGGGCGTGCATATGAGATAGTACAATCCTTTACGCCTTTTTAAGGGGGGCAAAAAAAAATTAAAAAATATCAGTTTTGGACCATCTGACAAGCCCCTTCATCAAAGCTTTAATAACCATACATACCGCTTTTGGTTAAAGGTCGCTTGCACAACTCAAAAGTTTAAATTTAACCAATTTATAAAACTTGTTATATGTTCAGTGAATCTCTAAATAGCTGAGTTTCCATGCTCGTGCATTTAGATTATATAAAAAAAATTAATTAGGATGTACTTTTGTAAATATTGAATTTTGCATATTAAGAATCTCTCTTTTTCTTAATTAAGGAATCAAGCAGTATCTAATTCCAACCACATCTTTTCAGAGATAAAGACACTTGGATGATTTACGTTCATGTATGTATGTATGCTTTTCAGCTGGATTGAGCAATGAGTCTTCAATAATGCTTTGACTTATTGGAACTATTTTTTGATGAGCAAAGTGAATTATAAATACCAAATCTATGTGCAGGCAAATGAGACGTCATCAAGCATCCATTTATCAGTTACTATATCAATTTGTCAACAAATTTCAAAAAAACAATACTATTTGCCCGGCATTTCTTTCAATTAATTTTTCGAAAAATGATTTTTAAATGATTCATTTTCCAATTGAAGGAGTCAGATTCTTTCTTTTTTCTTCTCTATAGGCATTTACAAACTGGGTATGTATGGGTTGGGTTCTAGACACTGGAGACCGAAACCGAGTGGCGATTAATTAAAAGCATCCTAGTTTCATAGGCCTACAAATTTGAAGTTTGAAACGCCCCCACCGTCCCATCTCCATTCCTTCCGATCCTTCACCATTTAGGCCACGTAGCTTAGTCGGTAGCCACTGATTATTGGTTTTTCTTGATAAGAGGAAACGCAAAGGATCAAACACGAATTAATGGACCTTTTAGCCAGATTCATCGCGTGAATTGATGGCTCTTAGTGGTCGAAGAGACTTGCTTGCATGTTACGTTTGGAGCTCCCTTGATCAAACCTCCGAATCCTCCGATCGCTTTCCCCGACCGGCGGCGTTATTCTACTCAAATGCTGGGCACAAGGATCGCTCCTCCGATTTTACTCTTGCTCGCATTAGGCAACAAGGCGACAACAGGCTCGCTTCAAGAGTAAACGATAGCTGTAGCACAAATCGAGTATTCCAACAGTCGGTCTCAAGCTCTTTCACTGACATTATCAAATGTGGATCCCTCGCCCCGTCCTTTTTCCTAAAGAGGACAAGGGAATCAGCATGATGGAAAAGTGGGGATCGGACGAGAACGTTGTCGTCTCCAAAACACCATTTTCAATGCTCTAAATGCAGATAAACTTGGCGGTGGGCCCCATTCCCACTATTCTTAGCTTTGACATTGCAAGAGCAAGTTACATATACAATTCATATTACTGGGTGTTCCATCTATCGCCAGTAATTTAAGTACTCGTCGATTTTTCAAACCTTAGTCACCTAGTCAATAATGATGAAGGTGGGTCGTGTATAATAGCCACACAAAATCTTGTCAAATTTAGGCAAAAAGGATAAAGTCTCTTCCAAATAAACACCATTCCTGTGATCCTCAAATGCACGGAACAGCCAAGGGACAGGGGAACAACCATTGCATCCACTCGTCTTTTCCTCACATAAAAGAAGAAGAAAAGAGCGCTTGATCTCCTAATAATTAGGGCTTAATCAAAAAGGCTTGATCATCCCCCATTAAGATTCCAGATAGGCGGCACAACCGTGACTCTCTTTAATATATATATATATTTTGGTAAGGTAAGAATATATAGAGCAAAGCAAAAGCCAATTATACAAAAATCGGCGCCAAAAACTTTCACTCGTGATGCATGAGCAAAGAGAGTGAAAGGGAGCCGATGTAAAAGAAAACAAAAACAACGGAAAACAAGGAAGCCGAAATAGACTGGCAAACAAAAGCAAACCGCCACCAAGCAAAACAAAAAAAACAACTGTCAGCAAGGCAGCACAACACAATAACAGGGCCGCAAACCCAGAAGGAACAGCACCAACTGACCAATCCTAGCAGAAGAAGCACCTCTAAGGAGAATGGGCAGGCCTGCCAACAAAAACAAAAGAGTCAAAGCCCACCCTCGTTGAAGACACTTGTTACAAAAGTTGTCCGACACGTTTTGCTGAAGGTCAGCACTTTATCTTTAACAACTTTAACAAGTTGATTTTTCAAAGCTGAAATCTCAAGCGTTTTACTCTGGAAAATGATGCTATTTCTTTTCTTTCAAATTAAATAGCACATGACTCTCTTTAATAGTTAATACCTTATTGATCACTTAAATTAAGGTGCACACAAAACAGAGGCAGGACGGCGGAGTGGACGCATCCTCGGCCAACTAATTTTTCGATTAACGGCCAGATTAAAGTTGCGCCTTTTGAGAGTTCAAAAAACTCAGCGCCAACACGCGGACAATCTCAAATGTTCTTTTCCGGCGTATCTTGGGAATTATTTTACTAATATTCGCGGTTTAACATTTACTTTTCTTAATTAAGAGAATTGTTTTAAAATTAAAAGGAGAAAATTAGACATTTCCGTTATATCCCTCAAAGCTTGCTCGAAATCTCTAATGTTTGGCGTTAACATCAAGTTGATAGGACACGGATGATAATCATCCTCACTAGAAATTAATTTATGGAATAAAAAAAAAAAGAAATTATTTATATTCTTATATGAGTTTCTGAATAAAAATATGTATTCAATAATGATATAAAATTTTCATTTTGAAAATAAAAATTTATTTGATAACCACATGTAGCTCGTTGAATTGAAAGTTGGGATCGATGAGGGCAAACACGTCCGTTCCGAGGCCGGCAAGATCTCCATAAAGCACTGAGTTCGAGATAGGGGCAGTGCATTTTCTCGTGCATTTACCGCGAAACGCGCTAAATCTAACACCACGCACCACGTCCAAGAGGCCTAACTTGTAATGAGTGTTGGAATTGCACTAGTCTTGTGGTATCAACATTGAAACATCGATTAACAAGTGCCCTCAAAATGCTTATATCAAATGTGATAAAAGAATAATTCAGTCCTCCAAATATTGATCGGGCACACCACGAGAGACGTATCGAACATCACAGGTATTTTTTATTAGATTATTTGACAAATACCTCAAAAACAATTTACCGACAAATCTTGGGATGGAGACGGAAGTCAACGGGGATTTTGTCAACGAATCATTTAATTTCGATAGTTTTGAGTCTGTACATCTTTTAAGGCTGCAACTTTCTTCTCATGACATATATAATCGTCGCTTAAATATGCTTAAATGTAATTAATGAAATACGTAACATACGGCAGTGAAAAAAATCAAGAACGATAGCACGCCACCTGCTTCTACCACAAGAAACGCTCCACAAATTTCACGCTGGGCTCCACGACCTCACTCTCCCAAACGTCCCGGGACCGGCCGCCACCCTCCTCCTTGGCCGCCATCGCCAGCCGGACCGCCTCCGTCGCGTCCAGCCTATGCAGCACCCACCCGCACCCTCTCAGCCGCTCGATCTTCATAATCTGCCACTTCGCCAGCTCCACCGCGTTCTTCTTTATCTTTCGCACCGCCTCCTTGTATGCACCCTCCCGCCCCGGATCGTCTTCCCGCATCCCAGCATCCTCCCGCCGCCACCCGTCCCCCGGGCCAACCCCCCACGGCGGCGGGTAGGTCATGAAATAACAGTCGAACTCGGGCACGCCTATGGCCTTCCTCAGGCAGGTCCAACCCCCTGGGTTGGCCCGGCGCAGGTCGTAGTGTCCTGGCGAGCTCATCGAACGCGCCCATGTCGAGCATTTTGTCCACGCGCTTCGACTGGTACTCCTCCAGGACGGGCGGCGACACGTCGACCCACAGAAAGCAACAGTCGTACCTCAGCTCGGGGCTCGCCGCAGAGCCGAGCCCGCTGAAAACCTCAGCCTCCGGATCGAACCGCTCCACCAGGAGAGCGTGGATGAAGGAGTTGGAACCGCCGACGAGGAGGGGGAGCTTCCCGCGGGAGGCGATGCCGGAGATGGCTGCGTGGCCGATGGAGCGGAACTGCGACGGGGTCATCTCGCCACCGTTCGGGTCGAAGGAGCTGAGGAGGTGGTGGGGGACGCCGTGGCGCTCGGCCAGGGGGATCTTGTTGGTGGTGATGTCGAGGCCCCGGTAGAGTTGCATTTTGTCGGCGTTGATGATCTCGCAAGGGAAGCGGGAGGCGAGGTACATGGAGAGGCTGGACTTGCCGCACCCGGTGGCGCCCATGATGACGACCACCTTGGCGCGGGGGCGGAGGGTGCGGTGGGCGGTTGCAGAGGAGGAGGACATTGGGGAACAACGGGCGGAGTTGCTCTCGGGGTGGTGGTGGTGGTGGTAGCTATGGGGGAGGGGAGGAAGGAAGGTGAACCAGGGAAGCGGGGGATAAGGAAGGTCGTTTTTATATAATAGGGCTCCTCATCCTCATGCACGTGAAATGCGAAAGATTGTCCAGAGAAATGAACGGGAAGTGTTTTAAAAAAAAAAGAAGGAAAAAAAACATAGGGCTCCTCATCCTCATGCAAATGCGAAACAGTGTCCAGAGAAATGAACGGAAAGTGTTTAAAAAAAAGAAGGGAAAAGCATAGGAAAGCTTCCATGTACTTCCAGACAACCTTCCTCCTCCCCCGCCCACTTCTCCCCAAGCGTCACCGAATGTTCAGAGAAATGAACGGGAAGTGATTAAAAAAAAATATTAAACAGCGGATATCAGTAAAATTATTTAAGTTTACAAAAAAAAAAAAAAGGTCTAATTGTTAACTTAAGCAGGCTTTTGAGGGGATATAACAAAAAAAAAAGGGTCTAATTTCTTCCTTCTAATTTAAAACCAAATTGTCTTAATTAAGAAAAAAATATTAAACAGCGGATATCAGTAAAATTATTATCTCGGACCTTATGTTGCATGAGTTGTCAATTATTTCTTGCGATAATGAATAACTTGTGTACAAGAAAATTATCTAACATGAATTTTAAAAACCAATCAAACAAAGCTCAAAAAAGATTTTATGCTAAGGAGTTGTACCCTACAAATTTCCGTACTCGATAATAGATTTTCTCGGTGCCCATGAGCCCAATCCAGCAATCCAGCAATCACGCCTCTGACGTGGCAAGACCAATGGGCCCGGCGCATGCCGACATGGAAATTCGTGAAACTCGAAATTGCGTTTGGAAAAATTAAGGAAGGAAAAAAAAAGAGGAAAAGATCATAAAAAAACCCCAAACTTTGCTTAAAATTACAAATTTATCTCAAACTTTTTTTGACAAAAAATTTCAAGACTTTACAATGGGCCCGGCGCATGCCGAGGGTTGCCCTCGCCGCCGGCGTCCGGGGCTGCCCCTTGCCTAGGCTAACTAGGGCCAGCAAGGGGTGCCCTCGCTCGACGCAGGCAAGGGAGGCTCTCACCCGACGCCGATGAGAGTTGCCCTCGTCGAACGCTACTTGCGTTCCGATAGAAAAAGAAGAAAAAAAAAAGTTTTTAAAAGCCTTGCCTCTATAATTTAAGGTAAAAAAATGAAAGTATTTTTGTAAAAAAATAAAATGTTTTGGAAATATGTCACAGTTAGTAAACTTTGAAGGCTTTTGATGCCATAAAAAAAAAATTGAGATAAATTGATCATTTTAGGTAAAGTTTGGAATTTTTTTGTGATTTTTTCAGAGAAAAAAAGGCCGGAAGCAGAAGAAGCTGCCACTTCCTTCCACAACCTTCCTCCTCTTGCCCCCTCCCCAAGCATCACCGAATCGCCACCCCACTCTTCCTCCCTTCTCCTCCTTCAAAATTTCATCTTCTTCAT
The DNA here is from genome assembly GCA_014182575.1 of Eucalyptus decipiens. Classification (NCBI taxonomy): domain Eukaryota; kingdom Viridiplantae; phylum Streptophyta; class Magnoliopsida; order Myrtales; family Myrtaceae; genus Eucalyptus; species Eucalyptus decipiens. The sequence continues at coordinate 41,530,321 of CM024611.1, read as the reverse complement.
CTTCACTAGCCAGTTCAGAACCCTTCCCGCGCTCCTTCCATGGCCACGAGGAGAACCACCTCCAAGCTCACCAAGACCGCCTTCGCCGCCATAAACGCGGCCTCGGCCCCTCCCAAACGCTCCTCCTCCGCCGCCGCCGCCGCGGAACGGCCCGTGCCCTCTCCCGCTCGCTCGCCCGCTCTCCGGTTTCGGGAACTCCGTCCACCCACCGACCGGCCCACCGCTTCGCGGGGCTAATGTCCTCGCTTCCTCGGTATCCACCGGGGCCGTCGAGCTCCGCGGCGTCGTCGCCTTCGGTTCGCGGGGCTCTGGCCTTCCCTCTCGGGCTTACTCGACCGCCGCGAGCGCGTCTCAGGTTGGAATTCGATCGAATTTCATTATGTGAATGCGGGTTTTTGTGATATCATCGAAAGGTGTGATCTTGAAGTGTTTTTGTCGCTCAGTGTCGGCTTGATGCTAGGAGCCTATGACATTTCCATTTTATTTGAGGTTTTGCTGTTAGAGTTTAATGCAATTTGTCCGTTGTCTTCTTCTGGTGTTGCTAAAGCTTTTGGGACTTAAGTTTGGTGTTTTTTGTGCTATGCTGTGACTACTGTCGCCTCTAGGAATGATCTTTCGAGGTTCTGCAGTTATAGGATAGAGATGTATGGGGCGTTCGATGCAGACATCATAAGCTTAACGAAATAAACTTTTCTCCGGAATCACTAAAGTGCGTTACTTTTGGCTGTATTCGCAATGAATGTTAAATTAAAAATATTGTTTGATGGTTTTTTATGGTATAATTTGGAGAACTATAAGCTGCAAATTTACCAAAATTCTGCATTCAACTTCCCCATCTTCCGTGAGCTTTTGCCTATGAAGGTCCGCCCAACACTTGAGTAGGTATTACATTTTTTTAGCAGGGGAGGCGACGGTTCCTTGATTTTACAAGTTAACACAGTTCCTTGAGTTAAAACTAAGTGTTTGATTTTCAAAATACAAAGTATAAAGCTGGCTGTCTAATTTTTTCGTGTTTTGATGATGAATCTGTACTTAGCATGTTTTGCTTTTGATTTCCTTCAAAGTTCAAGATATGGTGGACTGGAGTTTAATGTGACAAAAATTCAAAGGTTACTTCCCAACCGAGTAAGCATCTCATATTGAAGAATTCTCTCTTAATCCTGTTGAATTTACTGGACCTTTGTGTTTAATATAGCAGGATTGACCTGACAATTTTTTACTCATCATCCTTTAGTCGGAATTTCTGGAAGAGAAGTCTGCCTGTTTCATTTGTTATGTTTTTTCTAATGGATGTACTTGAAGTCTGACTTTGTTTGACTCAGACAAATCCATCAGATTTCACTGAGATGGCCTGGGAGGGCATTGTTGGCGCTGTTGATGCAGCTAGAGTTTGCAAACAACAAGTGGTGGAAACTGAGCATCTAATGAAAGCTCTTTTGGAGCAAAAGGATGGTTTAGGCAGGAGAATTCTCACTAAAGCTGGTCTTGACAACACATCAGTTTTGCAGGCTGTGGACAATTTCATATCCCAACAACCAAAGGCATGTACTCAGTTATATGTTTGTTTTTCAATTCAATTTTGTCTTTCTCCAGAGGTTATTTGGGGTTTGGTAACAATCTGTGATCTTGCACCAGGTTGTGGGCGATACTAGTGGCCCTATAATGGGCTCAAATCTTGCCTCCCTTTTGGACAATGCTCGGAGGTACAAGAAAGAAATGGGAGATGATTTTGTTTCTGTGGAGCATCTTTTACTGGCCTTTTATTCTGATAAGAGGTTTGGGCAGCAATTATTTCGAAATCTCCAGGTCAGTGAGAAGGATTTGAGGGAGGCCATTCAAGCTGTTCGTGGAAATCAAAGAGTAACAGATCAAAGTAAATCCTATTGTTATACAACTTCAACGATTTTTTTTGTGAATCACATGATACTTTTGGAAGACATCAGTCCATATAAAACATCGCTTCCCATGTTTTCTCAGAGGTTCCTGCAATTGTTAGGATTTGAACAGGCTAACAATATTTGTGACATTGATTCCCCATAGACAGGCTAGCCATGTCTTCATGAAATTTCATTAATCAATGAACTCTGCATAGCCTCCACTTGCTGTTGAACTAAGTACATCTGGGTTGTTGTTGGGATGGGCTTCTGCTTTCCTGATGGACTTTGCTTGTTACTCTGTCTATTAGAAGTCCATAGGGACAGTGAGAGTTTGCTTGTCAGTTGTGAGATTAGAAGCAGTGCTGCTGGAAGCTGCCATGGAACAATTCTTCATCCTGCCAAGAACCATCTGTTTTGATATGCTTTCAGAATCTCAAGTGTTCAGGATATTTGCTCAAGGAAGATGAAGATATTTTCATGCTTAACTGAAGCTTCTAAAAATTTATGTCAAATGTTGCACTGTACTTCTCAGCTTTATCTCGAACTTTTCACGATGTTTCTCAGCTCGCTAAGTATTCCCTCTAATGTGCATGTTGTAGCACATAATCTGTTATTGTCCTCCCAAAGCATGAAGACCTTCTATTGTTGATTCCTGGTCTATTTCCTTTGCTTCTTTGACTACTATTGCATCAGTCATAACATTACTTTGGTCTCCTACAAACAGACCCGGAAGGAAAATACCAAGCACTTGAGAAATATGGCAATGACTTGACAGAAATGGCTCGGCGGGGCAAGCTTGATCCTGTTATTGGTCGTGACGATGAGATCCGGCGTTGCATTCAAATATTATGTAGGAGAACCAAGAATAATCCAGTAATTATTGGTGAGCCAGGTGTGGGGAAAACCGCAATTGCTGAAGGGTAGGTTTCTCAGTTCAGTCTTTTTTTCTTAAGCTTAGTATATTAGTCCCTGATGCGTTGTTAGACTTGTTCTTCTCTTTTGCCTATATTTTTGGTGTGTGCAGCCAGCATGCATCATGAAGAATCATTCATGGAGCTCCCAGTGTAACATTGCTGTTTTTTAGTGTCATATGAATAGCTCAATGTTTTTAACCTTTTTTAGTTCTGTCTTAGTTATTAGGATCAAATTACTCATGCAAATCATTTTTCTGATGGACAAAAAACTTGCTTCCTTTCTTTTATGATGTCATAATGTAGGAGATTTTGTTTGTGAAGATATAATTGACCTTCCTGATAAGGTGCAGTGGTGTTGCAGTTATTCTCAAGAGTAACACTCTAGGGCTCTATAGGTTTTTCTATAGATCTAAATCTAGAGCTAAACTAGTTCAAAAGAGTGTTGGCGGCACTCATTCAGTGTGATGGTTCCATCCTTTTAGCTATCAGCAACTTTTGCTTTGTAGTGGAGAGTATTCTGAGAGTAGCCATTGTTAAACTATGTACGTGTTACCGTCATTTTGGGAGTGAGGATGTCTAGTGACATGGTTCCTAGTGTTAATGTTGCAACTTTATGGATTGTATGGTAATTTCTTTGGCCTAATTCTCACTCTTAACAGGTTGGCTCAACGTATAGTCCGTGGGGATGTACTGAGCCACTGTTGAACAGAAAGGTTGTAATTCTTGGCTGTTTGACCAAGATAAGTTGGTTAGATCATAATGTGATTTTCCGGAGAGCTTTCTGCTAAAAGGATGTCTGCTTGATCTCAACCTATGCAGTTGATTTCCTTGGATATGGGAGCACTAGTTGCAGGCGCTAAGTTCCGTGGAGATTTTGAGGAACGACTGAAAGCTGTCTTGAAGGAAGTAACAGCCTCAAATGGACAGATTATATTGTTCATTGATGAGATCCACACTGTTGTAGGTGCAGGTGTGTATCCTTCTTGCTATTTTTTCCTGGTTCTGTCTCTATCATTGTTATTGGGGACTATGTAAAACAATTTTTCAACATGCATGAAAAAGTCATTTATTTCTATGTCATGTTGTTGAACTTTGTAATCATGCAAATTCTAGTATAATCTAATTTTTTCATGTTTTCATTTTGCTTTTGTTTTTCATGTGATGGTTTTATTCAGATTCCTATGTGCTGCTTTTTTCTGTTTATTCCCACATGCCAAATGCAAGCTGTTTATTAAAACTACTGCTTGTGTTTTGTATGTAGGAGCGGCAAGTGGTGCAATGGATGCAGGGAACTTGTTGAAACCAATGTTAGGTCGCGGTGAGCTACGTTGCATAGGTGCAACAACACTGAACGAGTACAGGAAGTACCTTGAGAAGGATGCTGCTCTAGAGCGTAGGTTTCAACAAGTGTTTTGTGGGCAGCCATCTGTTGAGGACACAATTTCCATTCTTCGTGGATTGCGTGAGCGGTATGAACTACACCATGGCGTTAAAATATCAGACAGTGCCCTTGTTTCAGCTGCTGTCCTTTCAGATCGTTATATTACTGAACGCTTTCTGCCTGACAAAGGTAATCTATGAATTTTATCAGTGTTGGATTGTATTTCTGTGCTTATGACTCTTGCTATTTCCCATGCACATGAGCAACTGATTGACTCCCCTCAATTGATAATGACATATACCTGTAAAATTTTTCAAATGATAATTAATGTTCCTGTTGTTGAGAATGACGAATTAAATCCCAGCAATAATGCGCAAAGACTCTAACTGCACAGTATCTTTTTTCTTTTGCTGGGGCACCTAACTATAAAAGAAAATTTTGCATTGCAATTTCAAATATACAGTTGTTAGCAGTATAGTATTTTCTGTCAGCTATTACTTTGATTTATCTCCTATTTTCTTCTTCCCCTTCGTTTGCTTATATTTTTCTCTATTATTTTCTTCATTATCTATGTACTCTCTTAGGAGTACAATGTCGTTATGCCACTGTTTTGGATAATTCCATCACATACTTTGAGAAATACAACCATTGTGATAGAACAATCTTAAGTGTATAAAGAGAAGATGTAATTTTTCCAACGTCTTGTCTTGAATGCTCCTCTACTTTACCTCAATAGACACACATCTTTCCTGCTCTTTCTGTTTCTAATTGTATATGGTTATGTTGTTTCTTCTTCAGCCATTGATCTAGTTGATGAAGCTGCGGCAAAGCTGAAAATGGAGATTACATCTAAGCCTACTGAATTGGATGAGATAGACAGAGCTGTGCTTAAGTTAGAGATGGAGAAGTTATCTCTGAAAAATGACACAGATAAAGCATCTAAAGAAAGGTTGCAAAGTTGGAAAATGACTTAAATTCACTTAAACAGAAGCAAAAAGAACTGACGGAGCAGTGGGAAAGTGAAAAGGCTCTTATGACTCGGATTCGATCAATTAAAGAGGAGGTCACTCTTCTACCCCTATATAATTCTCTTTGATGATTCTTCCTTTTGCATATTTTACCTTGATTTGAACTTTCTCTCCATCTGTTATCTAACAGATTGATAGAGTTAACCTGGAGATGGAAGCTGCCGAGCGTGAATACAACTTAAACCGTGCTGCTGAGCTCAAATATGGAACACTCATTTCCCTTCAGCGCCAGTTAGAAGAGGCTGAAAAGAATCTTGCAGAATTCAGGAAATCAGGAAAATCTTTGTTACGAGAAGAGGTCACTGATCTTGACATTGCTGAAATTGTCAGCAAATGGACTGGCATTCCCTTGTCGAACCTTCAACAATCTGAGAAGGAAAAACTAGTAATGCTGGAGGAGGTTCTCCACAAGAGGGTGGTTGGTCAAGATATGGCAGTCAAATCAGTAGCTGATGCAATCCGTCGTTCGAGGGCTGGATTATCTGATCCAAACCGACCGATAGCAAGTTTTATGTTTATGGGCCCTACTGGTGTTGGCAAAACTGAGCTTGCTAAGGCTTTAGCTGGATTTCTCTTCAACACAGAAAACGCTCTTGTTAGAATAGATATGAGCGAGTATATGGAGAAACATGCAGTTTCACGTTTGGTGGGTGCGCCTCCTGGTTATGTGGGATATGAAGAAGGTGGGCAGCTGACTGAAGTGGTTCGCCGAAGACCTTATTCAGTTGTGCTCTTTGATGAGATTGAGAAGGCACATCACGACGTGTTCAACATTTTGTTGCAGCTGTTGGATGATGGAAGAATAACTGATTCCCAGGGAAGGACTGTCAGTTTTACAAACTGTGTCGTGATAATGACTTCTAATATTGGTTCTCACTTTATACTTGAAACTCTCCGCAATACAACGGACACTAAGGAAGTAATTTATGACATTATGAAAAGACAAGTTGTTGAGTTGGCCAGACAAACATTCCGCCCAGAGTTTATGAATCGAATTGATGAGTACATTGTATTCCAGCCACTGGACTCCAAGGAAATTGGCAAAATTGTGAAACTCCAGGTAACTAATCTTGAGCTCACTTTTATTTTCTCCTTGGAGGTGTTGCATTGTGTAAGCTTAATCACAAAAAAGACTACCAATTGATGCATATGCAAGCTGCAATATTGCGTCAAATCTTTTCTCAGTGGGGTAAATTGAAAAGGCAGAACTAGCTTTTGCTTTTCAACCTTTTATCATGACATTACACTTTCTCGCATAAAAGTTTTTATCATAACCTTTTATCATTGACTGGTGCTAACAAAGGGCCAAATAAAGAATGAAATGCCAAAATAGGGAAGCAATGGTGCAACCGCATAGGTTACCAACCCGTGCTCGCGTAAAGCTTCTGTGCAGTCTCTTACTGCAGTTTAAATAACTTGATTTCTATGGGTTACACGTTGATAACTATTGTTTTGTGATGCAAAAGTCCAATATATTACAAAAGACGAATATTTATTTGTGGTAATTTTTATGATTTAGCAGTTTTTGTTTGTGGAAAAGGAATTATATCACAATGCTTATTTAAAATCTCCAAATGATCAATTTTGTTAAGCAGAATTGTTATTGTTTACATGTCAGGATACCTAGAGCCTTTTAGTTCCTGTATGTTTGCTAAGAATGCACCTTTCTGAGTAACACATCCGACACAATTCTTATGTTCTGTGTTGAAACGCACCTAGCACATCCATATGAGTTTTGTAGCAAACATAAAGATGGTCCGATTTCCACCTGATGCAGATGGACCGGTTGAAAGAACGGCTAAAACAGAGGAAAATTGACCTTCACTACACGGAGGAAGCCATTGAGCTTCTTGGGACATTGGGCTTCGATCCAAATTTTGGCGCCAGGCCTGTGAAGAGGGTGATCCAACAGTTGGTTGAGAACAAAATCGCTATGGGTATTCTGAGAGGAGATTTCAAGGAGGATGACTCAGTGATTGTCGATGCTGTTACGTTGCCTTCAGCCAAGGACCTTCCCCCACAGAAAAGGTTGTGCATCAAGAGGTTGGAGAGCAGCCCAATGGATGCGATGGTTGCCAATGATTAACATTGAATAACTTGTGTCTCGTGCTGCTTGTACATATGCTGCCCCGCATCGTTCTGGTAAGTAATAAGTTTTGGTCTTGATGGTCAAGTGTTCAAGTTAGCTTTGAGTGTACAACGAGTCGGAGATAGTTACAACCAACCGCCGACCTTGAGCCGGTTTGTCTGGAGATAAGGTACCGGTACATAATGTCCCATGCTGCGCGAGTTCCACCCTATTGATCGGCTGGTTTCGATGTCGAAGTTAAATGTTTCTTTGAACTTTCAGTGAACTTTTTGCTAAACTGGCATGAGCTTTGCTGATTCCAGAGCAAAAGGTTAGAGGGTGACTCTTATGATTGTCGTTCCTTGCCCACACGGCTTTACTACACTAGCTAGAGAATCTGAGGAAAGCTTTTCCAACAACCGTGGGAGACTGTTACTTAGCGGGATTTGCGTCGAACCCAGATCCATCGTTTGCACAGAACGGTATTTCCGTCACTGTTTCAAGGACCGGCTATTTTGCTATATTTGCGGGAGCAATTGCAGTATGATGACCGGGGTCCATTCCCGTGTTGTCATTCTCTGCACTTCATATGACGCGACGTCGCCAGAATCATTGCATTTCTCTTTAAGGATTCGATCTCGCCGTCGGTTAGCCTGTCGCAATCCAGGAACAGAAACTGCTTCAATACATCACGCTCTTAGCCGAGCGGATGCGAGGAACTCTCTCTCATGGGTCGTATTACGAATCCGCCCTTAATGCCAGTGGAACCATCGAGGTCAGAAAATGACTGAGGATTCTCTCCAAGACTATGATTTCAAACATAGAGAATAAATTGCTCATATAATTGGCTTTTGGGATTAGTCAAGCTAGAATAAGCGTTAGGAGCCGAACACCATCAATTGAGGAATTGGCATTTTGTGTAGGGTTAATGTCATGAAAATTTCAAATCGATATACTTGTAACAAATGTACTTCAAATTAATTTTCTAACCATAAAAAATTATCGTAAACATGTGATAAATTTATCTCAAATTAATTTTTTACCACTAAAAATATCAAGTTGATATATTTATAACAAATTTACTCTTCCTAATAACGAAAAATCATAAATTAATACATCTATAATAAATTGAGGGTAGACTAAAATACTCGTTAACTATCATATGATATTTAATTCAAAGAATTTGATAATAAAATTTAATAAAACTTAATTAGAGTAAATTTGTCATGGATATATCAATTTTTGACTTTTTATAATATTAACTCTTATTTATAATATCAACCCATGTGGATCCCGTCAGCATTGTCCCTGTGTATTTCAACACAGTTTCTATTGGTGAAGATGGTGTGTCCCAACAAGCCAACGACATCAATGTTTACCGTGCTCCTAGTACAGTTGTACTCTAATACTTCCCCATGTTGCTTGGGACGTGCCTTCACATATCGGTGGTCCAAGGCTCTTTTGGCTGATTACAATGAGTATGTCTAGCTTCTTTTTCCGTTCGCTTCGATACCATGGATCATAGCAGAATTTGGAGGCACTCCAAAACTCCCGTCCTTTCACGCATTGCATGTGGGAAGGAATACGAATTCGCGTCAATCGCATCAAAAACCCTAAATCGATAAGCTTACGACACATATTTTGTACAAATTTTTCTCTTACATAATGAGTTATCCATTTACAAATTTATCCCAACCCGATTTTCATCTCACAAGAAAATTTCATACTGGTACCATTAACCCAAATTTACCCCTCTGTTGAAATTCCATCTAAATGTATGTGTCAAGATGATTGCAAGACAAATCCAACCTAGAAAATCCATGCGTGTCAATACATGTGTGTTATAACGAAGAGTGAATTCAAGTCGGCAATATTGATTTTCGGGTTTTTTGCAAGACGAGAATTGATTTTGGGGTGAGTATTAATTTGAGATCTTCTATAACATGAAAATGATTGAGTATATATGTTAAGAGGGTACCGAGATTCGCACATACATAAATGCCCTACGAATTTTTTATTCTTTTTCCCTTTTGGCATTCTTCTACCAAATTAAAAGGCGGGATAAATGTCAGATTGGGGTGAGTATTAATTTGAGATCTTCTATAACATGAAAATGATTTTGAGTATATATGTTAAAGAGGGTACCGAGATTCGCACATACATAAATACCCTATGAATTTTTATTCTTTTTCCCTTTTGGCATTCTTCTACCAAATTAAAAGGCGGGATAAATGTCAGATTGGGGTGAGTATTAATTTGAGATCTTCTATAACATGAAAATGATTTTGAGCATATATGTTAAAGAGGGTATCGAGATTCGCACATACATAAATACCCTATGAATTTTTATTCTTTTTCCCTTTTGGCATTCTTCTACCAAATTAAAAGGCAGGATAAATGTCAGATCCCACCAGAAGGGCCACTTTTTTCATTTGGCCGTGAACGTCATTGACTCAAATCATGTCATAATTTCTTTCTCAAACCATTCGAGCTTGATCAAAACAGAAACAACAAAAACAATCAAAGTCCTTTCCTTCCTTCCTTCCTTCCAACGGGAAGAGAGTGTCCTCAGTTCAGCTGCAGATCCCAAGCACCAGCTGCTGACACTCCACGAACGCATGGACAAAACCGACAGGATCGAAGCCAGTGATCAGATCAGACACCAGTGGCTCGACCGTGATTCCACCAAGAACCGAAGCCCAAACCAGTAAACAAGCCAGAGCAGCAAATGCACCTGCGCCTGCACCGTACGCACATGCCCGTCGCTGCTGCTGCTCCTCCTCCCTTCTCTCCCCACCTCCATTTACTCCATCCCTCGGCGCCCCATCTTCCCCTGCTCCCTCCTGCACCGTAATTAACGTGCGCCGGCTAATCAGGAGCCGGCCGTCGGCCCACGCGCGGGTCCCGCCGGGCAGTTTCTCACTCGGGCCCGCATATATCTCACCACTCTTCCAGCTGGCCTTCACCGGATGATTAAAAAAGAAGGAGGGTGCGAGGAGGAAAAGTGACGCGTTCCCACGCCTTGTCGTGCGCCGTACCCCGCACCAGAAAATAGCTCCCGCACGAATTTCCATGCACGGGTAAATGTAGCAGGACTCCACTGCCACCGCCGAGAGAAGCTGAGGCTCTTTTCGTAAGCATGTGGCTTCTGGTTCTTTCTTATTATATGAACCATACCGATAATCCCACAAAGATATTGATAGAGATTTATTTAATCTAAGGTGTGATTGTTTCACGAATAATAAATGGGGTGATAAATAAACATCTTTATCCTACGCGAGAGTAAATTATTATCAATAGTGAATAAAAAAATTTAAATTATCGTTATGAATTATGCAAATGATCATTCTTTTAGCAAATAAAAAATACCTTAAAATAACTCAATTTTAAATATGAATATGGTAGGATAAATGGTGTAAAAATAGACATTGAGTTTTAGCATAAGTTTTGTTTATTCTTTAACTCTATAATACCGTTTGTATTTATAGAGTTTATCTACTAGTTGTTACAACAATTACATGGATTAATTGAAAATATTTTGAATTTTGAATCATTTTGTTTCAATAATAACTACGGTAATAATTACATGAGGTAAAAATGGACTAATTTAAATATTTTGAATTAGTCTATTACAATAATAACTTCAGTAATAACTAGAAGATCAAAACATTAATTAATCCAAAATATTTTGAATTTGAATGAGTCATGCATTGTTATCCTTAACAAGCTCCTACAAGTTGAAGGTGGTCTTTGGATGGTCTTCAACTTGGATTTGAGCATATCATGTCTACACCATCTGAGAGAGCTTGGTGAAGATATTTGCAATTTGGTCATGTGTAAATATGAAGCAAATCTCGAGTTTGCATTGTGATACTAAATGACTGACAAAATGAAAGTCTACATCAATATGCTTTGGTCTAGCATGAAAAAATGGATTCACCATAAGATACTTTTATCCCTAGATTGCTGCACCAATGGATGGGGGGTTTTAATTGAGAGATGTCCAATTCCTATAACAGTGATTATAGCCATACCACTTCTGCTGTGACGTTTGTCAGTGCTCTGATAACATGTAAAAATAAACTCTAAATTTGAGTATGAGTTTTGCTTATCCTTTAACTCTAAGACAACGTTGTATTTATAGAGTTTATCTACTAGTTGTTACAATAATTACATGGAATTTCAAAATATTTTGAATTTTAAATCAGTCCATTATAGTAATAACTATGGTAACAATTACATGAGATAAGAATGGACTAATTCAAATATTTTGAATTAGTCTATTACAATAATAACTAAATAATAAAAGTATTAACTAATTTAAAATATTTTGAATTTGAAGGAGCCATGTGTCGTTATCCTTAACAAATGATGCGCTCCATGTCAGGTCAAATTGGATGTGTTATCCAACTAAAGAAAAAAATCAGATGTATTTTGGCAAATAACTTTCTTGCTTGGTTTTGTCCGCTAAGAAAGATCCAAAATTTCCTTATAATGGCAGGTTATTTCACTTAAATTGAAGACTATTAGTGTGCCATCTCCCTTGACCGAAAACAAAATTAGCATGAATAATTTAGAAGAATAATTCATGGATATATATCCTTTTTTATAGCATGAATAGATTGATGGATATACATAAAAACTGCATGAATCCCACATTACTAATAAAGAGACTATAGATCTCAAATCTCTCTACTTATTCATATAAAAATTATGGGTTATGAAAGCATGCATATGCCAAGTATATTAAAAAGTTCCATATTTGTGCAAAAGAGAAAGGTCGGTTCACTACTCTTCCCAAATATATAGATATATATATATATATATATATATATATATATATATATATATATATATATATATATATATACTGAGATCATTTCAAGCAATTAAGAATGATAAAAAGGAAGGACCATTTAAAAGTTTGTTATAAACATGTCGACTTCTATGCACCTTTTTACACATGTTCTCCGTTTAAATAGCTATCCCTAACTTAAAGACATGGGAAAAATTAAACGAAAAAGAAAAAAGTGAAAAATGAAAATTTCGGCCAATTATATACATACACGTATAGAATATGCCCTTATTCAAGATGAAATGAGAAATCTTCTAGCAAAGAGGAAAGAAGAGGACCGAAATCAGAATTTTCCTCCTCTGCGCGAGACACAAGAGAGCGAGAGAAGGGCTCGTTTGAAACGTTCTCAAAATGTGAGATAAATGCCAAAAATCACCCCCAAAAAATCAAATTTATCATTAGAAAAAAAAAATCACCACAAAAAAAAAACCCAAAACAAAAATCGATTTCATCATTAGAAAAACAATAATAATTTTTCCCCAGATAATATGTACAAATCTCTAAAAAAGTCACTCCCAAGTGCCCCTCTCTCTCTCTCTCTCTACTTTCTCTGCACGTTTTGACACCTGTATAAAACCCACGCACAAAAACGAAGACGAAGCAGCAGCAGCAGAAGAAGAAGAAGAAGCAGAAAAGCCTCTCTCTCTCTCTCTCTCTCTCTTCCTCGAGCACTGAGCAGAGCGCAGCGAGCGAGGCGCTCCCCCTTCCCCTTCCCCTCTCCTCCCTCCAAAGTTCCCAACTTTGATACAGAATCGACGAACCCATCTCCCCACATGTCGAGCACGACGCGCATTCCTCCCCGCCGCCGTGAACTGTAAGCTTCCCCCTCTGATCTGGGTCGCTGCCACCCCGCAGCAAGATGGCCGGAGCCTGCCCCCAGGGCAACGACATCGGCTCCCTCCTCCTCAACCGCTCCTCCGCCGCCGCCACCGGCACCGGCCGCCTCTGGCCCTCGTTCTCCGGCTCCGCCGTCCGCCGCCGCATCCTCGACGCCTTCCGCTGCGGCGGCGGCGGCGGCGGCGGCGGCGGCGGCTCCTTCTCCTCCCACCGCCGCCGTCACCGCAAGCCCCCGAGGCCCCCGAAGCCGGACCCCGACCCGGGTCCGCCGCCCCCGCCGCCGGCGCCGCCGCGGGGCCCAAGACGCTGGCGACGTTCGTGTCGAAGTCGGAGAAGCTCAGCGACCTGCTCCAGCTGGCGGAGATCCACGAGCAGCAGGAGACCCACGTGGAGACGCGGAAGAAGGTGGAGGCCCTGGAGAAGCTGAAGCGGGTGGTGAGGGATTTGCAGGACGCGGAGGGGGAGGAAGGGGAGGCAGGGGAGGCGGCGGACCGGGAGGAGAAGAGGAGGGAGGGCGCGCGCAACGTGAGGCTGCTCGCGAAGGAGGACTCCGAGGCGAGGACGACGCTCGCGATGCTCGGGGCGATCCCGCCGTTGGTGGGAATGCTCGATTCTTCGGATCTCGATTCGCAGATTGCGTCGCTCTACGCTCTTCTCAACCTCGGCATTGGCAATGACATGTGAGTTCTTGGGATTTTCGTAGTGGGTTCGGATCGTTCTTCTCTGATTTCTGCACTTGATCGGTTTCGGCATCTTGTTCTGCCATTAACGGGGTTAAAAAAATGTCGTCTTTTTCGCCTCTTGCATGTGTCTTGTTGTGTCCATCTTGTTCCTTTCTTCTGAAAAATTTCTCTGCTTCATTTTTCGTGCTTCCAGTTCAGCCTCTGCTTTTTGGCAAAGTTCTCACCTAGAAGATCTAGATGTGTTTTGGTTTCACATTTCGATCTTTCTTTGCGCTCTGTTTCTAGCGTCGCCATCGAATATTTCTTCTTACCTCGACTACCCATGATGTTGTCTGTCATGTGCTTTTGAATTTGATCTATTTCCGCATGCAGGTTCTGGCTCTCTGTTTAGTTTCTGTCTTCTATGGTGTCATCAATTATTCATCTGCGAAATGTGCATTTTTTTTAATGATTTTGATATGCCATGTTTTAAAAGGTGTTTTGACAAGTCATTTTCCCTGTTCTCATGTGTCATCTTCATGTAGTTTCATTATGCCGCATTTGAGAGAATGCGCTATCTTTTTTTTTTTTTTTTTTTTTTAAATTATCTCTCATGCTATAGTTTTGTCACTTTTCGAGCAATTATGTGTGTTTTTCAGTGCGTTTTGGATTTGTCCAGTAGCTACTGGTTTGTGACTGTGAGCTCACCTATCTCATGTCTTTTGGACTCACTTGTAGGAATAAGGCGGCCATTGTCAAAGCAGGGGCTGTTCATAAGATGTTGAAGCTTATTGAGTCTCCTGAGGAGACCATAGACCCGTTGATCTCAGAAGCTATAGTGGCGAATTTCCTTGGCTTGAGTGCTTTAGATTCGAACAAGCCCATCATCGGATTGTCAGGTGCAATCCCCTTTTTGGTGAATACCCTTAGAGATGTTGACCGCAAGAGTAGCCCCCAAGCAAAGCAAGATGCTCTCAGAGCTCTCTACAACCTTTCCATCCTCCCCTCCAATGTCTGCATAATAATCGAAACTGATTTGGTCCCTTTTCTTATGAATGCCTTGGGAGACATGGAAATCAGTGAACGGATATTATCTATTCTCAGCAACATCGTATCTACCCCTGAAGGCAGAAAGGCGATCAGCAGAGTTAAAGATGCATTCCCTATACTGGTTGACATTATAAACTGGACGGACTCGCCGGATTGCCAAGAGAAAGCGTCGTACATTTTGATGGTGATGGCTCACAAAGCTTATAATGATAGGCAGGCAATGATCGAGGCTGGAATTGTATCGGCATTGCTCGAATTGACGCTTCTTGGCAGTACATTGGCGCAGAAGAGAGCTTCGAGGATACTGGAGTGTTTGAGAGTGGATAAAGGGAAGCAGATATCAGAGAGCTATGGCGGCAGTAGCATGAGTGCAGCAGTATCTGCTCCTATATGCGGGGCTTCATCGACTGCACTGAGTGTTAATGGAGGTACGAAGGAGTCTATGGAGGACGAGGACATGATGAGCGAGGAGAAGAAAGCGGTGAAGCAATTGGTCCAGCAGAGTTTGCAGAGCAACATGAGGAGGATCGTTAAGAGAGCTAATTTGCCTCAAGATTTCGTTCCTTCGGATCATCTCAAGACCCTCACTGCAAGCTCTACTTCAAAGAGCTTGCCATTTTGAGAACTGATGCCTCACAAGGTTATTTAGAAGTTAGTCCAATTTACTTTGTCTTTATCGGTGCCTAAATTTCCTATACTGCGAAAAAAGCTGGGCTCACAACGTGTCTTTGCTTTGCCTACTTTAACTTTAGTCCAATATTCTTCTGAATCGATTCAATTTGAATGAAGGGAAGAAGTGCCCAAAGTTACAACCTTTTTCTTTCAGATCTACCCGGGTTAGAAATTTTTTTGGCAAATCTGGCTCATACAGCCATCAGCTAGTTAAAGATCTGTTGTTCCTAGGGTTGGTTCTTGGTCAGTGGTACGAATGTAAATATAGGAAGTCCAGTGGTGCTTTTTTGTCCATAAGGAATTAGGATCGCCACATCCAACAATCAAGGGGGGTCATTGTCAACAGTCTCATGGGGCTCTGTTTCTATATAATATTTTATTGGCTTCACTCGTGTTGGAAGGGGTGTCGGTCATTTTTTTCTGTCTGGAATGGAGACTATTCACTGCTTTAATCTTACATGGGAATCTATTCCTTTGTTGTTGCTTTTTTCAAATGTGGGTCTGAACTCTGCAAAAGATTTCATATGGAATCTAATTAGCGCTTAACAGGGTGGACTTTAATTTTCTTTTTGTGGTCATCTAAGGGGTCGTGGACCAACCTAGCCCTCTTTTCTTGATTAATTTAACGCGCCTCTTTAATTAACTGACCTGTGCCTAGCCAATGCATTGATTGACCTTGTCTTCTGATGAATTTTCTATTTACGGACTGCAGATCTGTAGAAAATGAATCACCATTCTCGCGTCGGTTGCGGGAGGAGATGAATCTGAGAGTTTGTTGATATTAAAATAACACCCTCAAGGTATATATATATGGTTTTTAGGTCATAGCCACCATCATGTTATTGTTTTTTAAATTTAGGGGTTACCGGCATCATTACTTGATGTGATCTCAGTTTTCTGTATATATTTTGTTCTGCTGCTGCAACTTTCAGTGGTGTTGTTTGTTTCCTCCAGTGGATGCCCCTGAGGGCTTCACCAACAATTCCACTTTCACGCACCAGCTAACATTATCATTTATATATACATAAGCTGGCTCAAAACCCTCATCCATGTCGGGGGCAGTGTAATCGTTAGCGATTGGAAAATGCTGGGAAAAATTTATGACTGATACAAGAGTTCGTTAGCGCTTTGCAATTCATGGGGCCGGACTCTCACATAGAGCCAGCATACTAGGATGCGTACGCGAGCTGGTTGATAACTCTCATTCTTTGATATTTAAAGTTGGTAGGTTCTTCTTTATGGCATTTGCTGGTCCTCTTCAGGTTATTCTGGGATACTCCCCCGTCTCTTTCAGTCCTCATGAGTTGGTAGATTTAGCTCTCTATTAAATGTTGGCAGCCCCTCCATAATTTTCTTTCTGGACCATATCGAGACCACATTCAAATGTGAGGTTGAGAGAAGACTCTAAGGACCCGTTGAGATCTGTAGCAAGGACGATGAATTCTTCTGGAGTGTCGCCGTGTGTGGTATCTGATGCATGCACCGAGGAAGCTACCGGGCCAGAGGTTGGTGGTGTCTTAAAAAAATCTGTAATTTAGGTGCTCTTTGGAAAGAAGACATCTTTAAGAATGGCTAAGTTGTCTAGATGCCCGACGAAAAGTTATCTGCAAACTCCAATCTTTAAGCATGTGGATGCAAAAGCATAAGCATATATTCGCCCCGCTCACGTCAATCGGAGAAAGCTGCCATGCGGATTAAAATCCCATTTCTGTTCAGTAAAACATGGTTTCCCACGCTGTAAGATCTCGGGGCCCGCAATTATGCGTTTGTACACGGAAAGATCAAGCACAGAAAGTCGTAAGAGAAGAGGGCCATGCAGCTAAGCTAAGAAAAAAGAGGCAAGGCATGTAATAAAAATCCCATCGATCTGTAATGAACTTGCAAGAGAAAATCAAATGGTCGTCGTCCTTGCATCAATCATGCCGCGAGGGGCCCTACGCTGCAATTCCATCGCACGGTGGTGGTGCATGTGATTTGTCAACCTCACCGACGGAGACCCTCCGTTCCTCAGGCGGGGCCCCCTGCTTTCTTCCTTAAGATTGAACGAGATTGTAGGGGGGCGCTATGGTCTCGTCAACTGCCGACAGGACTTGTCGAGGGAAATCTCTTAGGAACGAAAATGAGCCTCAGCACGAGTTGAGCCGGAAACCCTTTTCCCATCATGGTTTACCTTTTCAGCGTAGAGATCTAGCGCCTGAACCCACCTTAGGATTCCATTATGAATCCTAAATGATGGACGAAGACTACCCATTGTCCGATGCATGCAGTCACCCCGTCTTTCCTGCTGCAGAAGATGCTACGAAGAGAGAAAGGCATTAAATGGTGGCTTCTGAGACGTCTGGACTCTAGCAAGACTCGTCTCTGCGGTAGACAAGGCCAATTTAATGTTCCTCAGAAGCAGCGCAGAGAGACAGCTTTAGCCCTGATGCTGTAAACTTCCCGTTAATCATGGACATTTGAAAAAGTAATTGTATCTATTATTTGGTCAAAGTTGATTCAAATAATGAGGGCCTGCTCTGGCCTATTCGTGCTATGCACAAGCTCTCTTTCTGCTTCGCAAATCCGTTTTGATCTTGATTGTTGTTTCGGAACGGGGTCAATTAGTTTAGGGCGCGTTTGGTATTGCTTTTATTTTCAGAATAATTTTTTATCAGAAATGATTCTTTTTTATTCTGTTTTCGAAAATAATTTCTAAGCAAAAGAACATGTTTGGTAATGGTACACAATTTCTAATCCTGGAATATAATTGCGTTTGGTACGTGCTCAAAATTTATACTCCAAATCATTTTCTTTTTTTTTTCCTTTCTTTATCTTCTTCTTCTTTAAATCACCTGTCGCCGGCCTTGGGATGATTGGCGACCGGCAATCGGCTAGACAAGGGCCGCGACCACTAGCACCAAAGCGTCACGGGCCTCGTCGGCCAAGCCTCGCTAGCAGCTAGCCAAGCCTCACCGGGGCTGGCCGAGCCTCGTTGGTGGCCGGAGCGAGACTCGCTTGGCCATTGGCGAGGCTCGGCCTCACCGGTGGTTGGGCTTGCCTCCGTGGAGCTCGCCGAACCTCGCTCTAACCTAGTGAGCTTGCCAAACCGGTTGCCGATGACCGACAACAGTGGGCAGCAAATGGTGGATGATGGCGAATTGCAACGACGGCGGTGGCAACAGATGAAGAAGAAGAAAGACGGAAGAAGAACAAGAAAAAAGAAAAGAAAAAGAGAAAATAGGTGCTTGATTCTAGAATTGTTCTCGGGAACAAGAATCGATTTTTTTTTTTTTTATTCTCGATTCTACTCAAAATATGTCCCAAGAAAAATTTTATCAAACGCATTTTTGTTCCAAATTTATTCTTGAAAATAAAAGAACAGAAACAAGCACTGTTTGCAAACAGGCCCTCAGCGTCATGCCAAATCTTCTTCCAATTTCTTAGTAGGTCATGCTTCACATGATATCTCACCAACACTCTGTTGAACGACAAGTATGATGCTTGACCTTCTGTTGCTGGCCTTTCTTGGGTCCTCGTTGTTTCTTTCAACTGATGTCTCATTGCGCTGGTGAAGTCATCTGATGCACCAATTGAAAATCCAAGAGCAACTCGCTTTTCAAAGAGAAGTATATTTTATATATACATTCCGCAAACCTCTGTTAGTAATCAATGTCGCCCGTTTGCATCAAATCTATTCGCGAGCATCATAATCTCGAATGAGTATGTCAACCCCGATCGAGACAAGACCTAGGTGGCAACCTAACCTAGTACTCATAATTTAGAAAGGGAACACCTCCCAAAGCCAAAGCACAACGCCGAACTTCGCCTATCGTTTTCCTTTGGTTATTTTGCGGGATAGCCCTTCTTAGGGGCAATTATATAGACACGACTCTTTACGCGCTTCCCCAGATCTTGCCAGAATTTGTTGGTAGTCATCCTCGGCAAGACTTCCCAATTGACCGTACCGAGGAATTCTATTATACTCCATGCAGCTATTTTTGCCGATCCTGTAGAGCCAACTCCAAGGTTCGGGCCAGATGATAGGAAGCGGACAATATGTTTTTGCACTTTCATCTCCATCTGTTTACTCTTTTTTTCACCTTACTGTTTTGGAGCCGTGCCAATTATGCAGTTATCATTGGCTTCGCAATAGTCACTTTTACTCAACTGGAAACAAACAAGAGAGAGTTACAAGGGAAGATCGTTGATGCGGACTCATGAGTCATGACCATAGAGGTGTGTATGAAAGGGACCTAAATTTAAGTGTCGACAGATGTGGTCCTGTTTTCGAGAGTTGAAGGCTGAGGAGAAGTCCCATGGCGGATGTGTCCAATTGTATTTCACGAATCCTGTTTCTGTTTGTGAGTTTGCAACAATAACTTCCTCTTAAGTACGAAAGAGACCGGTGTTTCTTTTGGAGAGTGCCAAGTCATGTACCAAAAAGGAATCTTCTAGCATACATCACCTCCATCACCACAAGGCTTTCAAGAAAGGACGGAATTCCCTCGTGCTGCATTTGGTCATATCCGAACTCTTTTGTTGAGATGAAATAAGGTCGGATGAGATAATAATGGGAATCGTACATATCGTTTGGTAAATGTCTAAATATACCATGGCTCCAAAGGTAATTCTCCTCTCTCCTCCCTCCACCGTTCTGCTGCTGTCATCAACCCCGCATTGCCATTGCCGTTGCTGTTGCCTTCCGCCACCACTGTGAAGGCGTTGATGACATCACCTCACCTTGCCGTGCCACCATGCCTTTTGTCGCTATCTTCTCGCCTCTAAAGCTCACGAACACATCGTATTTCCATTGGTGAATCGAAGTAGAAGACAGAGTGGGTGTCTCGATTTTTTTGATTTCCATGAGGCCAATTCATGAGTGAGAGATTGCGAAAAAGGTGGAAATTTTTCATTGCAAGTGAAGTGCATGGGTAACATAGAGAACACTCAAATTATGGTTGAGAAGGGATGATGAAAATTAGTTGGACGGTGATAACAACTGGCTATGGCCAAAGGCGATGACAATTCGACTGCTGTGGTGATGGTCCTCGCATGGTGGCAAATATATACCATGGACATAAGAAATCTTACTCACTTTCATCCCACCTCACATAGGATTTTTTTGATCCGATATATATCTTTCATTTATCCAGCCTTATCTTGTCTTGGAGAGCAACCAAACACCAAATAAAATTAAATTTATTTTATCCTAACCATCAAATATAGTATTAAAGACTGTTTCCGCAATTTTTTCCCGTAAAGGAAGTAGGCGGAGATCAAGCTTAGACTGAGCTATAGAATCATCTAAAATTTGATTAATTAGGACGCAGGTGCTATGATATCGAAGACCCAAGAAAGAGTTCCCGAGAAAATTGGCATCCTCGTACCGCGGAAAGTGTCAAAACCCAAACGATGACAAGCTTGTCTCGGCCTTATTTAGAGCGTTTCCAAACAGCGATTTACACTTCTACGTTCCTGTTTTTTTTTTTTTGGTCAGACTTCTACGTTCCTTAATGAACAACAAATGTACAGTTGAGTGAATAATGAAGGCCCAAAATGGCCCATGGCCGGCTGCCATTACTTATTGCCTGTCGCCAAACACAAGCACATTGCACCATATCTTCCCTCCTATTTGCCTACAGGGCGAAAATATGAGCCATGATAATTTGAACGGGAAAATTCCAAACGGATGGCTGGCGATTTTGACCAGGGGTAATTTAGTCAAAATTTGCAATTTTTTAATCCAATTGCATGTAATCCTTGTTGCTCAATTAGGTAAAATTCCAATTAAATGTATGGAGTATGTCAATTCTCTCAAATGAGGGCTTAAAGTGGATTGTGTTTTAAAGAAAAAGCCCAAAGTAACTAAATGAGTCTCAAATAAGGGCCTAGGCTCACTAGATGGCCAAATATTCACCGGTGAACAATTCTAGCGACTTGAATGGGATAATTTGGTTAAAATTTGCAATTGGATAAAAAAATGAAGGAAATCCCAAATGATTTCAATTTTTCATGTTTTCTTCCTTCCTCTCTCCTTTGCTCTCACTTGATCCTCGGCCAGCCACTCCCAATCCTTGCCGCTCCCCTGATCCTCAGCCACACCGCTTTGGTCTTTGCCGCTCAGCTGATCCTTGTGAGCTTCAGTCTGCTGTTCGCCGTTTACTATCAGCTCTTCTTTCCCAGATTCATTGTCCACAATGTTTAAGTCGTCCATGAGCTTCAAGTCCGTCGTTTGCGAGCTTCACTCACTTTCCAGTGTTGCTCATATTGGTGCAATCCATTTAAGGGAAAGCTATATTAGTTTGTTGAAACAACACACTAGCCTGGGCATGTTCACCAATGGCCCTGAGGCTCTCCTCCCAAATCCGAATGTTTGTTCCAATTAAAGTCACAAAGCCTGCTCCTCTCAGAGAATTATCTTCTTGCAATGTTGTTTTCGCTGGTGGAGTAATTTTCCAGCTTTGGAGGAATGCTGGTAGATCAGCAACTTGCCATGATTGTAGTTGGGCAAATCATTAGAAAGTTGGCTATTAGAACTGCTGGGCGGGCGTTCACGCATTTGATCAAAATTTATCATGAGGATCATCACAAACTAATGTGCCTCAGAAGCAGCACAGAGAGACAGCCTTAGGCCTGACGCTGTAAACTTTCCTTTAATCATAGACATTTGAAAAAAAATAAAATTGTTTGTATCTATTATTTGGTCAAAGTTGATTCGAATTATGAGGACCTGTTCTGGCCTACTATTCATGCTATACGCAAGCTCTCTTTCCGTTTTGTTCTATGTTGTTGTTTCGGACCGGGGTCGATTAGATTAGCGTCGTGTCAAATCCTTCCAATTTCTAAGTTGGTCAGGTCTTGCTTCGCATGATGTCTCCACCAACACTCAGGTTGAAAGACAAGTACAATGCTTGACCTTCTGTTGTTGGGCTTTCTTTGGTCCTCGATGTTTCTTTCAGCTGATGTCTCACTGAGATCGTGCAGTCATCTGATGCACCAATTGAAAATCCAGAACCAACTTGCTTTTGAAATTAGAGATTTATATTTATACATGCATTCCACAAACCTCAGTTAGTAATCATTGTTTGCACGTTTTTGTACTTTTATGAGAAGCTCTGCCGCACCACGATTCCATTAGCGAGTCATCATGCCATTACCATATATCTCGATTTGTTCACTCTTTTTTTTCACCTTACTGTTTTGGAGCCGTGCCAATTATGCAGTTATCACTGGCTTCGCAACAATCACTTTTACTCAACTGGAAACAAAAAGGAGAGAATTACAAAGGAAGATCGTTGATGCGGACTCATGATCATAGAGGTTTATGAAAGGGACCTAAATTTTAAGTGTCGATAGATAGTTCTGTGACATTGTGGTCCTGTTCTCGAGAGTGGAAGGCTGACGAGAAGTCCCATGGCAGATGTGTCCAATTGTGTTTCATGAATCCTGTTTCTCTTTGTGAGCTTGCAACGAAACTTCCTCTTGAATATGAAAGAGACCAGTGTTTGTTTTTGGAGAGTGCCAAGTCACGGATCAAAAGCAATCTTCAAGCATATATCACCTCCGTCGCGGAAGGACGAATTTCCCGCGGGAAAAGTACCAAAAAAGTCCTAAACCTATTACATTAGTACCAATTCAATTCTAAACATCTTAATATTTGTACCAATTCAGTCCATCCAGCCAATTTTGGCCGGCTGATGCTGACGTCGACGTCGGCCGGTGACCAAACGCTGACGTGAAAATTTTTATGATTTTTAATTATTTTTTCGATTTTTTTTTTCTGTCTTCTTCCTAGTGGTGGCCGGCGAGGGTTGTAGCCCTTGCCCGGCCTCTCCTAGGGCCACTTGTGACATCCCAAATTTCATCGACCTTCATTAGTGTAATTAGATCATTAGGAACTTAGATTAATTAGTTTGGGCCGGAAAGTGAACCCGATGGATTGTGAGGAACGTGTGGGCTTGAGAAGTGAATGGGCCACACGAATTGGACTTGAGAAACCTAATGAGTGATTATGGGCTTGGACTTGGCTTGAAGCGGGCCAAGGTTCGAAATCATTAGATTTGTAGGTTTAGTTTAGTGGGCCCGGATTGTTATAGATTGAGCCCGTTGGGCCGGGAATGAATATTTAGGCCCGGATGATTTATTTTATATATTATAGTTATGATAACTTGATTAATGTTTATAATGCTAATATAAATTTCTAACTTTAGCATTTTGTGATGAATTCTTTATAGACTAACATTGACCATTTAATATGTTATGTTATTCGATATGTTATGCCGTCACTTTGTATAATCACAAAAGGATTGAAATCAAGTTGAAACAAAAGGGAATAAATGGAAAAATATTACAAATCAATGAACCGACTAATGACTCGGATTAAAGACTAATTAATTTTGAGTGACAAATTAAACTTGAGAAAACAAGCTTGAAGGCCACGACACAAACTCTCTTCTCTCTTTGTTTTTCTTCACCCACGGTTTTGATTCCCATGAACCGAGACATGCAAGCTTCAAGGAAAATAATCATTACAAGATCTCATCATTACACTAGCCTAGGGATTAGTTTGTAGACTTATTTCCCCTTAAGCTTCGTACACTTCCTCTCTCTATAAAACCGAGAAACCCCCATCTTCATCTTCTTCTTTCTTTTTCTCTCGGCTGAGCAGCGAAAAAAACCAGAAGCAAACCAGCAGCCTTCTTCTTCTTGCATGCTGATTTTGAGTGTTGATCTTGAAGCATCTTAGAGTTGTGTTGTAGCTGAAGCAAGGTAAGGAAAGATCTAACTCTAAATTGAAAGTTATCCATTGTTTCACCAAGGGAGCTTGAGGATCTAACCAAACAGTGATGGATATAGCTTGTAGTTGCTGTTTTGTGATTGATCTAAGCTGAGTAAGTGTTAGATTAAAGTTAGAAGCCATTGCATGTTGTTTTTGAGGACTGCATGTTTCGAAATCCTTGTGTGAGTATGCTGTTTTGTTGAGCGAAGTGATGAAATGGATGCCGAGTGGATGGATATGGTGTATGCTGTGATGAGTGAACTCACGGATGCGTTTACACTTCGAGCCGAGCTGTGGAATTGATCATTTGTTAGAGAATGATATGCTGAAGTTGCTTTAAGTTGCTGAGATTAGGCATTGAAGTATTGTAGAAGAAGTTTGTGAAAAGATAAGTGGTTTAGTTGGGTTAGAAGTAAAGGAAAACGTGAACCTATTCTGTTCCAAGTGAAAACAGTTATAGAGTCTTCTGTTTGTGTTTAGTTTTCTTCATGTATGTTAATAGGAATAAGAAAGAAACTATTTTACATGATAGAATATCTATGAGATTGAATTATACACGTAGCTATAACCATATGACTATAAAAACGTAGAGATAGAAGTGAACTTAGTAAAACCAGTAAACTGTTCTTGTGAGAAACGGTATGACCTTTACTGATTATATGAATTTTCTGTATTTACCTAGTTAGATTTGGACTTTGAATCCTTAATGAAAATTGTATAAAACATCTTAAGGAATGACGTGTCAAAATTTGAGATTAAATCGATAATA
Organism: Eucalyptus decipiens; assembly: GCA_014182575.1. Lineage (NCBI taxonomy): Eukaryota > Viridiplantae > Streptophyta > Magnoliopsida > Myrtales > Myrtaceae > Eucalyptus > Eucalyptus decipiens. The sequence goes on along the minus strand of CM024611.1, from coordinate 41,505,450 downwards.
TTTGGTTAGTGAAACAATTTTCTTTGTAAATACGAAATCTGGACGTCGGTACAGGGTACTAGTAAAAATTATGGCAATTGTTACTCTTAATACAGTGAGAATCAGACTTAAGTTTCTTCACGAGAATTGTTATTCTATGTCTTAAGTATAACATATTAAAATTTGGTAATATTTCGACAAGAATTAATATACCTTCTGTGTTTGAAACCGAAACTGTTCATTTAGCTAGTATACAGTTTTTGTACCCGAGAACACATATTAGATGTAGTGTCTTGTATCTTAGACTTGTATGAGGAACATAGAGTCTAATAAACCTTATACTAGATGTTAGTTGTGTATGAGTAAGTCTCATATATCATTTGAGATATAAGTGCATATAGAATCATGTGTGTGCAATGAGTGCGGTGCATAGTGCTTGATTATGGGATGAATATCTGTTCGCCATGGAATGGGACATGACGTAATGGGTTTTATCTTATAATCCGGACACGCACGTGTGCTAGGTTCATGAGAGTTAGATAGATACTTTAGAGTCTTTTTCTTTTGCATACGATAAATGCATTAATCAAAGGTGTGGTGGTGTGAACGTGTGCTTAAGATGAATGAACCCATCGGTACCGAGATACCGGTGATGCCCCGGAAGTTTGGGATGCCCTTGCTGCGTGGTCTTGGATGCCTCGGTAGAGAAATACTGAGATGCCTCGGAGTGAGATGCCCTTGCGTGTGATCAAGGATGCCTCGGTTGTGTGATACTGAGATGCCTCGGAGTGAGATGCCCCTTGCTGTGTGGTCTTGGGAGGACCTCGGTTGTGTGATGCCGGGATGCCTCGGAGTGAGATGCCCACAATTAGAGGTATTGTGGAAGTCCGGATAACGTACTTTCTGGAAGTGACTCGATCGGCTGGTTGAATTCCGGTTAATGATTGATCGAGGGTGGATTTTATGCACACTAAATATAATTATTTGGCGAGTGAGTTCATCTATTATTGTTGTATATTATCTTGATGTGAGATTGAGTTTGTGAAGGGTAAGTATAGGAGTGGATGCATATAAGGTGATTTCTTACATGAAGTAATAGTATTGTTTATGCTTGTGATATATTCTCTTAGCATCCTAAATTGTTTGATGATTCACTTGTAACTTTGATGGCTATGGATTGTTTAAGTTAGAGTTTTATCATTCTTTACTGGGCAAGGTTGTTTGCTCATACCTTACATTTTCAGATTGATAGCATGGATGTACCGCCGGTAGCTCGATACGGGGCGGTAGTGCGTCTTGATGTTTCTTTTCATGACGAGTATGATCCCGACATTGACATGGTTTTGTCCAAGTACGAGGCGACTTTATGGCTGGATGACGGTAGAGCTGACTTGACTTCGATGACGTTCGTTGCATGGTTTGTCAACCATGAAGGAGAGATGTTCGGACCTTTACCCTTTGGAGCGGGGAGGACCTGGAGCGGGGATGGACGGCGCCTAGACGTCTTGGATCGTGTAGAGGCTGACTGACTTTTGTTTTTTGTTAGATGTGGGCTAGTGTGGGAACTCGTGGAGTAGATACCCTCACCCTTATCCCTGGCTTGTGTTACGCCTTACTTTTGTTTTGTATATGATGTAAATATATAGGCGAAGAACATGGAATGAGTCCAGGTTGATAATTTTGTATGCCCCGATGATGATAAAATGAAAGGAAGCCTTTTATGATCTTGTCTATGTGCATTGCAAGATAACCTTGTAATATAAACTTGAGATTTTAAAATAATCCATGTTATACATGCTAACCTTTAATGGTAAACGCTATGGGTTATCTAAAGGAGATTACAAGCTAGACAAGAAGATAATAATAATTATAATTCCGCTTGCGCTTAGTACGTGACGCTCTGGGACGTCACAACTCGTTACACCACTAGCGAGGCTGGCCTCGCTCAGATCGGCCGCCGGCGAGGCGGCTTCACCCGGATCTAGGCGACGTCAGCCTCGACCGCGGCCCTGGGCGAGGTCGAGCGGCCCTCGCCAACCGCCGACGAGGGTCATGGCCCTCGCTCGGCCTTGCCCGGGGCTACAGGTGAGGTGGCTTAGCCTAGCGCCAGCGGCTAGCGAGGGCCGCTCGGCCTCGCCCAGATTCGAGCAAAGCTGCCTCACCGGCGGCCTTGAGAGAGGCCGGGCGAGGACCACGACCCTCGCCGGCGGGCAGCGAGGGCTTTGCGGCCCTCGCCTAGTGGCCGGCGAGCCTCACCAAAGCCTCGCCGGCCACCGCTAGGAAGAAGACAGAAAAAAATTAATAAAAATAAAATAAAAATTGAAAAAATCATTAAAAATCATAAAAATTTCCACGTCGCATCTCGGTCACTGGCCGATGTCCATGTCGGTGTTGGCCGGCCAAAATTAGCTGGATGGATTGAATTGGTTCTAATATTAAAATGTTTAGGACCGAATTGGTCCAATTAAAAGTTTAGAACTGAATTGGTACCAATGCAATACGTTTAAGACTTTTTTGGTACTTTTCCCGATTTCACGCATTTGGCCATCCGAAATTTTTTTTGTTGGTTAGAATAAGATTGGATAAGCTAATAATGGAACTTCTAATCTTACATAGGATTTTATAAATGTCCGAATATAACATGAATACAATGGGATTTCTTCTCTCTCAACCCTCCACCTTTCCGCTATTGTCAACAACCCCACGTTGCCTTCCGCCACTACTGGCAAGCCGCCGAATGACATTACCTCACCTTGCTGTGCCATTGCCTCACCATGCCTTCCGTTGCTATCTCCTTGCCTCTGAAGCTCACAAATGCATCATACTTTCGTTGATGATCAAAGCAGAAGATAGAGTGCGTGTCTCAATTTTTTTCTATTTCCACGAGGACAATTCGCAAGTGAGTGAGAGACTGCGAAAATGGTGGAATTTTTCCATTGCAAGTGAATTGCATATGTAATAGAGAGAATGCTCAAGTTATTAATGAGAAGAGGCGATGAATTGAAGCTTCACCATCGCACCAAATATGAGCGAAGGTGGAGATGTTAATCAAGAAGCTTCGGTTGAGAAACATAATCGATTGGCCAGTAATGACAATAAGTTGGTGGCGATGACAAACGAAGGTGGTGGAGGCAACGACAGTTTACTGTTGCAGCAATGATCCTCGCATGGTAGCCAAAGGGTGCGTTTGGAAAGACTTTTGGGGAAAGTCTTTAGGAAAATGCAAAGACCTTTGAGTTAAAGGTGTTTTCCAAAATGCAAACTGTGTTTGGTAAATTGTACTTTGAAAGTCCTTTGTGAAGTACTTTGAGCAAAATGGTGTTTGGGAAATCACATTTACAAAGGAGTTTTGTGGTAAAAAAAAATTATCAAAAGAGAAATTAAAAAAAAATTGACCGGCAAGGGCAGTGGCCACTGACGACCTCCGGTGAACTCCAGCGACCTCCAACGACCCCGGATTTGGGGCGGCAAGGTCGCGTGTGTCACGTGACGCCGCCTCGACCTCCGGCGACCTCGGATGTAGGGCGGCGAGGTCGCGAGCGTTGCGCAACATTGCCTTGACCTTCGGCGACCTAGATCTGAGGCGTTGAGGTCGCGGGAGGACCTCGCCGCCCCGGATTTGGGTTGCGGCGGGGTCGCGCAACCCAGATCTGGTCGTCGCTCGAGCCTCCGGCACGGATCTGGTCGCGACCGCACTGCGACCAAATGGGTCGTGCGCCCCGACGAGCTTCGTGCAGGTTGCGAGGTGCGGCAGGCGACGATTGCCAGCAATGCTACGACTCGCGAGGTCGCCCGACTCTCCGATGACGATCGGCTAGGTTGTCGCGACCACGCCAGCCACCCTCGACGGAAAAGATGGAGAAGATGAACAATGTCTCCTAACAAGGGCAAAAAAAAAAAAACAAAAAGTTTGTAAGGACAATTTCGGGAAAAAAAAAATATATGAACAGTACCCGCGTGGCATGCCAAAAAAGCCGAAAGCTTCACAAAGTTGGCATTCTCCAAATGGGAGTTAAAAATTTTTTGCTAAACACCCCTATATTTGGCCCTATCCAAAGTAGTTTCCAAATGCACCTAAAATATACCATAAATATTAGAAATCTTACTCACTTTTATCCTAACAACCTCACATTTAGAGAAAATTCCAAATAAGGATCCGAAGTTGACCAATTTTCTCAAATAAAGACCCAAAATGAATTTTGTGTCAAATAAAAACATAAAATGGACCCATTGTCTCAAATAAGGACCCAAAGTGGTTGAATCAATTCCAAAGAAAAACCTGAGCTTGTTGGTTAGCCATGATGTGACATTTCCGACGACCGGAGTTTGGGCAATTTTGTCTAAAAAAATATAAGGAAATTTAACAAATCCTAAAACATAAAAAACCCTAAGTTTTCTACGGTCTCCCCATTCCTTGTACCCATCCTCTACAAAGTCAAAGACCAAAGTTCTCCCCATTCCTTGTATCCATCATTCGCAAATTCGAAGACCCAAATTATCTGCCGGTTGAGGCACAAATTCAAAAACAAGAAGAAAACCAGATACTTCTTTCTTTGTTTGCGGAGATCCATATTCTCCGTCGGTCGAGCAAGGTGAGGAGCAACAAGAATCGAGTTGCGACAATGACCGAGCAACGATTTGGTTAAGAAGCAGCGGGGGAGAAGAAAGAAGAAAACGTAAACACTTAAATGAATAACCTAAACTTAATTAATTCCAACAATTATTTGAAATAAGTTCAATTAATTGGAAAGATTATAGGGCAAAAATAGAAAATGCAAGAACAAATGTATGCTAAAATGTCCTACCACCAACAAAAGTATTATTACATTCCAAAGAATGACAATCATATGTAAGTAACTTGAGTGGTCAAGAAGGTTAGACTTATGCTAGGTGCTCCGTCCATAGCCGTGTCTCAGTTTTAAGCCTAGGCACAGCAATGGAGGCAGCTTCTGAGGTTAAAACAACTAAAGCTTTTGACATGTCATGCTCTTGAAGGTCCATGTTGTGCTACATTTGCTTCTCCTGAGTGAACTCTTTCATGTTAAGTTTGATTGTAGGAATTTCATTGGAATCATCTGAAAACATATCCTCCATGTCAATTTCTGGTATTAGAGTGTAGTCTGGTTCTGGTTGTGGGGTCGCAGGTTCCTCCACAATAGGTTGACAGTTACTTGCTCCTAGTTTTGCTTCTTGTTGCTGCTCTTCTAAGTTCTGCTTTGCCAGTGATAAAGACAGTTATAAAGACAGAGGCCATGTCTCGCCTATGTTTTGGCTGGCTATGTTTCTTCTCATTGCATTTGCTCTGCTCTTCTCCTCTGGCCTAGATAGGGCAAGCCTTGCACTACACAAAATATGAGTGTTGAATTCATGGAAAAACATGTGTTCTTGTCTAGTGATATTGCAATAATGATATTCACACTACCTATTGCTATTGAAGTATCACTATCACAATGAAAAGAAAACAATAATTGATCATCAACTAATTAGAATTGATGTAGAATGTCCAAGTTGCATTTTCGAAATTTACTATCTTCCTTACGGACCAACTAAGCAGGTGCATCTATTACTGGTACTGTTTTCCTAGGCCATACTTTTCAGCTTTTATTGTTATGCATCTAAAATTCTTGTTTTGGAAGTAGTGGTCTTGTTTGGGTGGAACTTCAATGTGGTTGTGTTCACGGTACACCAACATAAATTGTAGGAGACCACGATATCTTGCACAAGCACTTGCAAAGTGTCTGCATTCTCCTCTCATAGGACAAACATTGCAATTTGGTCTCTTTTTCGTACAGAAAACTTGCATTCATCTCACAATGTTGATCACTCTCAACAACCATGAGTACTGTACCAAGGGGGAGGTGGGGAGAACATCTGGAACTGAATAATATCACACATTTCCAAATGTTATCATCCGGTAATGCAGCTCATACCTGCATGCAAAGATTTTTGTTACTTAATTGATTGTCATAAATTCAATTTAGAGGTACTCGGCACCAAAGTAGAGGATAGCATCCTTACAATGTTCTCTAATCGAGCTTGCACAATTTTGGCCATAGATATTGTTGTATAGAATCTATGTCAGGATAGTTGTACAAACTCAAAGATTAGTTTGACGAATCAGTGGCTGGATAATACTTCCAGTTCCAAAGTTCCAACTTGCACAATCATGGCCATAAATATTGTTGAATAAGATCTAAGACAGAACTAGCTGCACAAACCCAAAGATTAGTTTGCTGAATTAGTCAATAAGTGCCTCGATGATACTTATAGTTCCAACAAATGAAACTGAAGTGACTCCGGCAGTGGTTGTAGTGGTACCCATCCAAGCCTCATAGCTACCCTGGCGACATTTGTGTCCACTTGTTCACAATGGCAACTAGCTGACAATATCTATCAAAATAATGAGGATGTATATGGTTATGCCTTCGACTTATAGGGAAAGCTCGGTGGTGGAGTGTCAAAAGTTGCACACACTCCATGCTCTTCTGTCCCCAAGCCTCTAATGCTTAGTAGATACTCTCTATAAAACCCAAGTCAGGCGTGAGAACTTGAGAATCAAGGACAGTTCCATCTATATACTATCTATAAACTAATTGGCGAACTAACATTACCTTACCTCAGAATACTCTATAATAGCAATTATTGGGCATAACGCATGAAACTTACTTTTGAGTGAAAAAAAAAGATATAAGTATTTGACTTCTATAGAACCACACTTGTAAATTACGCATTTTGCCATAACTTGCAAATGAAATCACAAGTGTTTTAGACCATACTTTGCTTTGTCAGGTGGGACATCCCTGAGCCATTCTAGATCAACACTTCCATGTTCACCCAAAAGCCGATTGAGGAAATCCTACACTTGTAACTCGTGATATATATGAAGCCTCTTCATGGAACTAATGGTAATTTCACCGGTGGGTTGTGTTTTACCTTGATTCTTTCTGCAAATACCTTATTCATTCCTCATTCCTTGATGGCATCAGCAATTTCCTTGACATATGCATGTCTGACAACTTCCTAATCGGTAGAGTCTATTGTGTTTGATGTCCGTACTCTTTTCTGTCCATTGGATTATGCATGTCTTCTAAAGCTATCCCAGTCAAAATCTTCTTTTTTCTCCTTACCAGCACCCTTACTAGCACCCTTACCAGCACCTCTACTCTTCCCTTTCGAATTTGTTATATTCATCTTGTTTGAGTTATTAGTCAGTGGAATACCATTCTTAGTAGGGTGTGTATATGAGGATTCTTGATCAAAGCCTTTTGAAATGTCCCTTGTGCCCGTGCTTTCTTTTTCCCCTGAAAGTTCTAAGAAGTACACACCTGTTTGTATTTTTCTGGTTTCCCTTTGACACGTTACTTGAGGTACAATCTCACTCGTCCCCAGGCCTGTCTTCAGAGTTTTCACCTCCTCTACAACTGTTGCATGGTTGATTATTCTTGATTGAATGATCGCCCAATTCTTCACAAATCTCTGTCATTCTACTGTCTGTTATAGAAATTCTTACTATTACTTCATTTTGATAATGCAACAAGCTTTACTTCCCACAGAATTATTGCTGTTGACAACCTCATTGGTTTCATTCTTCTCATATTCATTGTTGGTGATCCAGCTCTTTCCACACACAATATCATTTGGACTATCTTCACTCAGGGGGTACCCTAGCTCCAAGATGTGTGTGTCTAGTTCATTGATAATTATTACAGTTCCTTCATCAAAGCACATTTCAAGGATTGGATTTTGGGGAAATCGTGATGCCAATGACATGAATGCCGAACTGCAAAAGTAAGAAAACGGAAAGAGAAGATCCTTTTCAATGAAAGATAGGAAGATCTCTAGAATACTGTATCAGAAATGCCAATTTACCTAAATTGATGGTCTGCTACATTTTGAGTTAGAAAAACTCCTATAACCGAATCAACCATTGATCCTTTCCATGGAGAAAAGTGTCTGTCACTTGCAGAAATTCATGGGGTTATCTTCTTAAGCAATTGGTAAAGTGGATAAGTAATGTTGAGACTTGTCACATAAGTGCAGTGAAGTTCTTGAATGCATGTTTTATAATATTAGCACTTTGAATTTTGTATGGATTTAGTGAATTATTTTTACAATTGCCTTTAAGGAACCTTTTTACCATGGATACAGTCTGTATTTCTACCTGTGATTTCTACAATCAGCACTCCTACTTTAACAGCTTTATAAAAGTTTTACAATTTCCCTGATATCCTCTCAATTCTCCCACTTAGTGTCACTTAGCAAATGATGGGAAATGTATTGTCGTCAGTTAAAGGTCATTAAAGCTATCTCTTGGCGCTTTTGTAGTTTAGCAAGTCATAGTCCTTGTCTATGTTGATGGCATTACCTAGGTCAGCATGCAATGAGAGGAGCCAATAGGGATTACAAGCTTGCTTTGACGTGAATAGTATAGTGTTCTCTCTGTCTCTCTCTCAAGAGGTAGTTGGGGAAATAGATTAGTTGGTCGTGATTAGGAAAAACTTAATTAGCTTCTCTTAATTTGGTAGTAGGTGGACTAGAGTGGATTGTGGATTGGTTTTGGTTTTGGGAGTGGCACGGAACCTTTGAATATAAATGACATACATTGTACAAGATGCATAGCGGCAACAAATAAGTCTACATGCCCTTGGAAGACTCTCCCTTCTTCCTCCCAACATCTTGTTTTTTCTTCATCTGTTCCATCAATACTTTCACTGGAAAGAAGCCAGCACATTCGGCTGGTTTCTTCATCAAAGTCAACTTTTGGCCATGGGCTTGGCTTCTTCATTGGACCAAATGAATTGTCGACAAGCAATGGCTTCTTCATTAGACCAAATGAATTATCGACAGGCACAATACTTCCATCCTTCTTATAGAGAACAAGTGCATTGTGTGCATTTTGACATATATCAATCTCTCTGTTGATATCTAAGTACTCCCATTGTTTGATCACATCTACAGAGGCCATCTATCTCCACAATAACTTTATTTGAGTCCCTGTGAGAAAAGAAGAATTTGATTAATTTATACATTCGGGTCTCTCAACAAGGGTCTCTCAACACAGTTGGACCAGCAAAACCGAAAGGCTTGGTCACTTTTCGCTTAATTACCTGAATCTAACAATATGTTGAAAGGGCTTTGGTTATTGTGCATGATAGGTAGTCCAGGCAATTGCAATACATTGGTGTATTGGCCAAAGTAACGAGAGAAAGAGAGAGTATGGGCTGTTTTTCTTCGATATCTTGGATGTCTAAGTTCAAACCCTTCCTGCAGGACTTTTTGGGCATCACTAGACTTTTAGATCCACCGAGGAGTCCTCAGCCCCTTCTTTGGATAAAGCTGGGGGTATCTCAACTTTTTTTCTCCTCACATATTTTCTCTTAACTGGAGGCTTCCCTCCATTAGAAGGCTGTGAAGTTGTAAACCTAGAAGTCCTTTTCAAGTTTCCCTCTTTCACCACCTTTAGCCGGTGTTTTTTGTTCAAGCTCCTGATCTGGAGGTCTCCCTTCTGAGAGTCGTGATTCTCCATCAATGTGGAAACAGCTGAAGATGACAACCCCATCACAGGCTCTTGAAACTCTTTATCTTGTGCACCCATCTCAGGTCTAAGCCTCTCGGTGGCGTATTTGTCCACCTCGGCTAGGTCATGCTCAATCCTTTCATAAGCACATGTGTTGCCCATTTGAGAAGCAACTTTCTTTTCTACTCTGAGAATTTTTTTTTGGCTAATTGGGGCGAAATCAAGAGGACCTTTCAACATTGACGTCGCATTTGCATCTTCAGTTACATTTTCAGTTGCATCTTCAAGGGAGGAGGGTAGCAAGTTCAGATCATATACGCAACTTCCAGCATTGACAAACCCATCTGCATGACATGCCTTGCATAAGTTTCATATTGAGCAGCCAAGATGCAATCTCACTAAGTTTTTGGAAAGTTTGACACTACTCCTCTTTGACAATATATCCCTAATTTGCACATTCAAATATTCTTATCAGAGTCAAGATGCTTAGCTCAGGCTTGAGCTTGGGCCGCTCTTTTCTTCCTATTCCTCAGCCTCTTCTCTTTTGCCTTTTCCTTTTGGCGCTGGAGCGAGTAGTATCTCTTTTCAGCTTTGGCCTCTCGTCTATTCCTTTTGGTCTCCTTATTGTTCCTTTTCGTCTCAATTTTCCACTTCTTTCTCATTGCAAGTGGAGAATATTGGACAGAAGAACTAGGCTACTGCCTAGGGTGTGAATTGACCCTGTGAGCTTGAAAAAATTTTGTCCCTTAGATGGACCTGGACCAATAAGGGGAAGTGAGGGAGTTGGAAACTCAAGACCACTCAACCTTGACCTGTGCTATGACTGCGACTAGTTTCCATGGCCTCCATGGCTTGGAGCCTCAAAAGGTACATGGGAGTTGTGATAAATTATTAGAGGAATAGGAGGAGGGTGAAAAGGAAGAATATAAGGTGGTGGTGGTGGTAATGAGAGGTTCGGCTGAGCAAAAGTTTGAGGAGGGAAGGCAGTGGGAAGAGGAGATGGTTGAGATGGTATTGCGACTAAGGAAGACCTTGAGGAAGACATTGAGAAAGACCTTGATGGGTGTGTTTACAATAATTCCTTTGACCATCCATATCCATATCGTATATCCATCTCAAGTTTAAGCCTCTCGCTGAAATATCTGTCCATCTCGGCCAGGTCATGCTCAATCCTTTCATAAGCACATGTGTTGCCCATTTGAGAAGCAACTTTCTTTTCTGCCTTGAGAACCTTTTATGGGGTAATTGGGGCGAAATCAAGAGGATCTTTCAACATTAACGTCACATCTGCATCTTCAGGGGAGGAGGGTAGCAAGTTCAGGTCACATACGCGGCTTCCAACATTGGCAAACCCATATGCATGACATGCCTTACATAAGTTTCATATTAAGTAGCCAAGATGCAATTTCACTAAATTTTGGGAAGGTTTGACACTACTTCTCTTTGATAATATGTCCCTAATTTGCACATTCAAATATTCTTATCAGAGTCAAGATGCTTACCTCGGGCTTGAGCTTGGGCTGCTCTTTTCTTCCTATTCCTCAGCCTCCTCTTCTCTTTTGCCTTTTTCTTTTGGCGCTGGAGCGAGTAGTATCTTTTCTCAGCTTTAGCCTCTCGTCTATTCCTTGTGGTCTCCTTATTATTCATTTTCGTCTCCATTTTCCACTCTTTCTCATTGCAAGTGAAGGACATTGGACAGAAGAACTAGGCTGCTGCCTAGGGCGTGGGGTGTGAATTGACCCTGTGAGCTTGAAAAAATTGTCCCTTAGATGGACCTGGACCAATAAGGGGAAGTGAGGGAGTTGGAAACTCGAGACCACTCGACCTCGACCTATGCTATTACCGCGACCAATTTCCATGGCCTCCATGGCCTAGAGCCTCAAAAGGTACATGGGAGTTGTGATAAATAATTAGAGGAGTAGGAGGAGGGTAAAAAGGTAGAAATATAAGGTGGTAGAATATGAGGTGGTGGTGAGAGGTTTGGCTAAGCAAAAGTTGGAGGAGGGAAGGCAGTGGGGAGGGGGAGATGGTTGAGATGGTATTGTGGCTAAGGAAGACCTTAAGGAAAACATTGAGGAAGACCTTGACAGTTGTGTTTACGATAATTCATTTGACCATCCATATCCATATCCATATCGTATATCTATCTCAGGCTTAAGCCTCTCGGTGACATATCTGTCCACCTTGGCCAGGTCATGCTCAATCTTTTCATAAGCACATGTGTTGCCCATTTGAGAAGTAACTTTCTTTTTTGCCCTGAGAACCTTTTATGGGGTATTTGGGGCGAAATCAAGAGGACCTTTCAACATTGACATCGCATTTGCATCTTCAATTGCATTTTCAGTTGCATCTTCAGGGGAGGAGGGTAGCAAGTTCAGGTCACATACGCGATTTCCAACATTGGCAAATCCATCTGCATGACATGCCTTGCATAAGTTTCGTATTGAGCAGTTAAGATGCAATCTCACTAAGTTTTAGGAAGGTTTGACACTACTCTTTTTTTGACAATATGTCCTTAATTTGCACATTCAAATATTCTTATTAGAGTCAGGATGCTTACCTCGAGCTTGAGCTTGGGCCGCTCTTTTCTTCCTATTCCTCAGTCTCCTCTTCTCTTTCGCCTTTTCCTTTTGGCGCTAGAGCAGATAGTATCTCTTCTTAGCTTTGGCCTCTCGTCTGTTCCTTTTGGTCTCCTTATTATTTCTTTTCGTCTCCATTTTCCACTCATTTCTCATTGTAAGTGGAGGACATTGGACAGAAAAACTGGGTTGTTGCCTAGGGTGTGAATTAACCCTGTGAGCTTGAAAAAATTGTCCCTTGGATGGACCTGAACCAATAAGGGGAAGTGAGGGAGTTGGAAACTTGAGATCACTCGACCTCAACCTGTGCTGTGGCCGCGACCAATTTCCATGGCCTCCATGGCCTGGAGCCTCAAAAGGTACATGAGAGTTGTGATAAATTATTAGAAGAATAATAGGAGGGTGAAAAGGAAGAATATAAGGTGGTAGAATATAAGGTGGTGGTGGTGAGAGGTTCGATTGAGCAAAAGTTGGAGGAGGGAAGGCAGCGGGGAGGGCGAGATGGGGGAGATGGTATTGCGGCTAAGGAAGACCTTGACGGGTGTGTTTACAATAATTTCTTTGACCATCCATATCCATATCCATATCCATATCGTATATCATATCCTATCCTGTGAAGTAGAAATGTTAAATCATAAAGTTAAAATCAAGGCCTAACTGTGTTAATACTGTGTTAATAGAGAAAGCAAAAGCAAAAAGGAACTCATGTAATAAACATTGCTCAGCTCAAAATCTAAAGATCTAAAGCTAACTTAGGCTTGAGGAGTTTACCTCCTGCCCACATTTAGTTTCTTTCAAAGTGAACTATAATAGTGAATTGTTTTCGTCATTTTCAAATTCCCAGATCTAGACATACTAGTCATGTTCAAGAAGTTGCTGCTCACACAAAGACCGGACCAGAATCCTTAAAAGAAGTCGATGCTAGGAACACTTTCAACTTATGTTCTATGAAGGGGGATCTAGCGACAAAAACAGAGATTAACCCTCTGCGTACATAATGAAAAAAGAAAGTTCCTTCATTGGAGCAACTAGTTAGTAGTTCCCATTTAATTATGTTTAATATAATTAATAAAAAGAAAATCTAATAAAAATATCTAAAGTGATGCTAGGCTGCTTCACACAGGTGCGCTTCGCTCGGCCACATGATGAACATGTTTTGAGCTGACGCTGAGACAGGCGATAAAGGTAAGGTAAGGGACGTAAGAAGATCATTGCTTACTCTTCAGTGGCCCAGTCTCAGTGCAGCCCAAAAGAGTTTTTGACCACCATGTTGCTTCCAAAATCACAAGCTCCAAGATCTCTTGTCAATCTGTATTAGAGAATTCATTCAATCTTAGCTAAGGGGTAAAAAAAAATTAACCGGAATAATCCTAACCCTTCGAGGTTGACACTTCTTCCCCTTAATAGCTTAATATTAAGTTTTTAGTGAGTGGATCTTGCTATCAAGAGCAAACAAGAGGTGATGTAATGTTGCTTTTTTTTTTTCAGCTTATGAGTTACTTTTCTCAACAAATTAATTATAGGTAAAGGACAAAAAATGAATATGCAATATTGACATGATAAATTAAAACTTTAAATCTGGTAATAAAATTCATCTAAGGTCGTAATAAATTCATAAATTCATGAAAATGTGACATAAATAAGCAATTTCTTCGGGAGCTCATTCATTTAACGACCTTATGGATGTAGGCCAATTGTACAAGTAGTTAAATCTAAACCCACAAGAACCCGAGTTGTCCAACACCAATCAAACCAGAAATGCACATCATGGACATTATAAATCCGTAGCCAGGGTTGCAAGACATATGGACCAAGACGGGTCTGCAAGAACAACCCCAGAAAGTGGAGAGTAGGGAGGGAGCGCTATTTGGGAAGCATGAGCTTATCGAGAAGAGTGCAGAGAGAGAGAGAGAGAGAAGGGAGAGCGTCGGAGGAGAGAGAGAGAGAGGCGAGTTGAAGAGGAGAAGGAGACCGAGAGGCGAGAGAATGGAGGAGACAATGAGGCGAGAGGAGACACAGTCGGAGGGAAGGGAACTCTGCTGACAGAGAAGAGTGCAGAGAGAGAGAGAGAGGGGAGAGCGTTGAAGGAGGGAGAGAGGCAGAGAGGCTCCGTGCGAGTTGAAGAGGAGAGAGGAGACCGAGAGGCGAGAGAAGGGAGGAGACCGAGCTCGACGGAGGGAACTCTACTGCTGACGTGTGGCCGCGCGGATGGCTTCTTCTTAAGATCTCCGGGCCGGCCAGCGGGTTTGGGGCACCACCACGTGGATCCTTGCCTTCCACTTCCGTACTTCCGTATCTCATTTTCTCTCTCCACACGCTGTGGCAAGTGGCAAGTGGCAAGGACAACTTGCTCATTTCCGACCAAGTCGTCCGATGGTTGCTCTTTCTTCCACCCTTCTTCAGGCCAGCCATAGATGGGAGACGAGAATTTCTAGCTAATTTCATTACGACTTAAGTGTCAGCAATTTAGTTTTATTTTTATTTCTTTTTATTTTGGCAAATAATAAAATCACCACTTCAAAAGTATCCTAGGATTGCCCATAAAAAAATAAAATAGGCATCTTAATTCATTTCGTATAGAATTTGGTATAGAAATAATGCCCATTCTCTTACACAAATAACTAGACTTAGCTCCAATTTTGCCCAATTCATACCAATTTACCAATTGGCACTTTAATTTTGAATTATTCACGAGAATACACTACATTTGTCCCCCAACCCTTTCTTCAATAGGTTTTTCTCTTTTATCTCAAATATATATATATATGATTAGACTGGGATTTAGCTATGTCTCTTTTTATCTAAAAAAAAATGTTTTAAAGCCACCTTGCATTCATTTTGAATGATTTTAAACCATTCCTTGCTGTAAATGTGGTACCTTTTCTCTTTTATCTAAAATAATTTTTTTGATGCATGTGGCCAACCATTACCTATACTTTAAATAAATTGTTAACAAATACTTATCTTAAAGCAATCAATCTCTACTTAGCTAGAAAATCATTGTGTACATGATTTCGCAATCTTTCATTTGTTGGATTTTCACTTATTGGAAGCTAATTTGCATGCACTATGAGAATTTAATACGATAGCCATACCAAATTAATTATATAATCTAATCTACTAACGAGAAAGTGTTAAATTCTCATATGCCACTTTTAAATCCTCAGATCATATCCTAAATGACTAAATGACGTGGGAGGACCTATGGGAGGACCTAGATGGCATGGCATTTTTTATGTTTACTTTTTCCTTTTTATAAAATTCGAAATAAAAATTGCCCAAATCTTTTCTAAGAAATGCAACCTAATTCATCTTAAAACAATTTTTTTTTGATTAATTCGGAGTAAATAAAATACGTAATTTGACATGTAATACAAGAGCCCAAAATGGGTTTTCTTTGAGCAAAATCAAGCAAAGAAATCATATCAAAAGAAATATTATCCATATTCATTAAAATTCGGAAACTAATCGGAAACTAATCGAGAATTTCATTGATAGAAGATTATGACTCCAAAGTCAACTTAAAAATTATTAACTAATTTGTGATATGGCTACAGCGTTCTCCAACTCCCATAAAGAACTCCCCGAAAATCGAGCTCCCAGAAAATCGAGGTGATGCTTCGTGGTGGGGCCTCTCAGTGACAGGTTACGTCGTCTCTCTTCTTGTCGATTTGACCATCGAAACTGATATTTGCAGGCGGTCGTGTCCACCGGGACTAGGTGAAGAAAAGGGAGACTTTTTAGTCTCTTCGTGGCCACCTCCCAAGCCCTAAGCGGTCCCGGTTCCTTACAAACCTGGAACCTATGGAACTTTGGAACCCGAACCTACCGTCAGAACCTTCAACTAGACCCCGAACCTACCCTTCGACAGGTTCCAACAGGTTCTCTTTTTCTTTTCTTTTCTTTTTTGTTTCATTTTCGGAAGAAGGACACCTTCAATAAGTTGCAGGATACTAGATTACCTTTCATAGAAGATTTCATACCTGTCCATCGCCTAAATCTCTAGAAAGGAAAAAATGGCCAAAGAAGAATATATTCAAGCACATCCTATAACGACCTAGACCCGGGGCAGTACGAAGGGACGGACTAAGATCGCCTCGGCAGTATGTGAATGAGGCTAAGGGCATTTCTCCTGTCCCACATCGCTTAGCGGGGGAGTCCTGGGAGCCTTTATAAGGCTTGGATCCCTTAATATGTGTGACGCGTTTTAAAACCGTGAGGGAAAAGACCATGGCTAGGATGGCGGTTAATCCGCACCAGGGCGGGTGACTCAAAGCGAACAATATCACACAGTGGGGCCCGAATCCTTACAAATGGTATCAGAACCGACTCTCGCAGTGTGTGGGGCCATAGCGAGGGCGATGTGCCTTAAGGGGGGGAGAATGTAACGACCCAAACCCCGGGCAGTATCGAGGGACAGAATGCAGTATCGAGGGACAGACTAAGATCGCCTCAGCAGTATCAGACTAAGATCGTCTCAGCAGTATGCGGGCGAGGCTAAGGGCATTTCTCTTGTCTCACATCGCTTATGGGGGGAGTCCTTGGAGCCTTTATAAGGCTTGGGTCCCTTAATATGTGTGACACGTTTTAAAACTGTGAGGGAAAAGACCGTGGCTAGGATGGCGGTTCGTCCGCTCCAGGGTGGGTGACCCAAAGCAAACAATATCACACAGTGAGGCCCGGGTCCTTACACATCCCATCTTTTGTAGTAAGTGGTGGGACCTAAAAACTACTTGTGGGAAGAAATGGCAATCAAAAATTGAGAATGAGAGCAGCAAAGGGAGACAGTGTTTCTCACCTACTTTTGCAGCAAACTCCATCTAGAGGTCAAATGCAGCTTTACGCAATTTCACGCCACCTTGACAAATCTCTTCCAATACCTTGTGAGCAACCCCCAATGGTCTGTATTGTTACAAATGTTACAAAAATTTCCATGAAAAAAAGATATCAAATAACATGAGTAAACTATTAGATTGAGTAGCAATGCAGACAATGATTAATATATAAACAAGTTGATTAAATCATATATAAAAGACACTAATAAATTGGATAAATTGCTCGATAACCATGCATTACATTTCACACAATTAAGTGCAATAATGGCTTACCACATGATAACTCCTTCTCAGGATAAACAACATGAAAACAGGTGAACTTGAAGTGAACCTGAAGACAATATCGATCGTGTTGGGTTGTGATGGCAAGTTATTCTTCTTCAAAAGCTTCCCTAACTTCCTGCATGAGGGCAGCATCTTTGTGCTCTTTAGCATATTGCTGCAATTTTTCCTTTTTTTCCAATCACAAATTTCTGACAAAATTGCCCCTATTGTAATCGCTGGAAAATGTCTGCCAATGAGCTAAAGTCTTCAATAGAGATTAACTTGATCAATCCGAATCCTTATTTGACACAAAATTCACTTCGAGGATTTGATTTAAAACAATTGATCCACTTCAGGTCCTTAAATAACACAAATTTCACTTTGGGTTTTTATTTAAAAAAATAGTTTCCCTTTGGATCTTTATTTGGAATTTTCCCTCACTTTCCCTCACTTTTATACTAACAACCACATGGATTTTTTTTCAGTCTGAGGCATAGCCTTCGTTTATCCCGCTTGATCCAATTTTGCACAGAAACTAAACACCAAATAAGGTTAAATTTACTTTATCATGACCATCAAATATAGCCATAAAAATTCTGCTTCCGTAATTTTTTTCTGGCAAAGGAAGCAGGCCGAGATCAAGCTAAGGCTGAGTTATAGAATCATTTAAGATTTTGGTTAATTAGGACGGAGTCGGTATGGATTTCAAAGACCCAAGAAAAAGTCACTGAGAAAATTGGCATCCTCGTACAGCGGAAAGTGTCAAAACCCAAACGATGACAAGCTCGTCCTCGCCTTATAAGAGTGTTTCCGAACAGCGTTTTAGACTTCTACGTCCCCTCATGAACAACAGAGGTCCAGTTGAGTGAAATAATGAAGGCCCAAAATGGCCCATGGCCTGCCATTACTTTGTTGCCTGTCGCCGAACACGAACACAAACACAAACACAAACACCAGGCACCATATCTTCTCTCCTATTTGCTTATAGAGCGAAAATATGAGCCATGACAAACAAGGATTACATGCATTGACCAAAATCGATGATAGTGGTAATTCAAGTATACATCGAGAAGTTCTTCATGTAAGGAGCTCAAGTCTCTACAATTACTATTATAGAAGGAAGGCACCGGCCAGGGTACCGGCACAAGTCTAAGCCGTTCCGCCTATTCCTAAGATGTCAACGCATGACTAAAGTGAGTGTCCTACCATATGCGTTGACTTGAAGGCAGTGATCTATTTGCTTTCTGCAATCGGAAGATAAACACCTTCTGCTGCCAACCAAATGTTGTCAGGCCGCTTTTCTCGGACACCGCATACCTGCAGAAACGAACCGATGATGCTCATGATCGTTTTATAGAAAGAGAGTATCCCATATGAAAGTAAACTTCCAAACAGTCAATATGTCCATCTCAAGCAAGCATGCAGCAGGGGTGAATACATTTGTGAATAGGTTAAACTTTTGAAAGACAGGTGACTATACAATACTTCTATTGAGACAAGTAATATCAACCTACAAGCCAGGAAAGCAGCACACTTGAATCATTCTTTTATATTAAGTATTTCTGTATCCCATTCCATATGTTGTGAGATGTCTCGGTTTCCATCATGTAACATGGAAGAATATGAAATAAGGAAAAAATGCAGTTCTGCTCTTACCTCCTGCTGGCCCCCAGCGATCCGCTGGTATTTCTTGTCATGACTGTGTAAAAAGCCACCAGTATCCACATGTTGGAGTCGAATCCTCTGTTCTTGCCTCCAGGTTTTCCCAGAACCTTCAATCATAAGCCTGCAGAACATGTCCGTCATTCAAAAATCCTAAGCACATGATGAAGTAAGGCCATAGAAAAACCAAGTATTCCTACTTGGTCCTACCTCCAAAAATCTCCAGTATCAGATTCAGTATCTCCTCCAAAGCAACTGACCTACACCAACCAGAAAACTTCTCATTAAAAGAAACCCCATGACCACCAGTTTCACCATGTCAGGGTACATGAATTAACTCCACATGGTCAGTTATAATTGGCAAAATAAAAGCACAAACAGTGTGATCTATTTTTCATCAAAAAAAGTTCTCCAAAATATAAAAACTAGTAAAAGGTGAGCACGAAGAAATGAAATGTAGCCTTATTTATTTAAACTGCTGTTCGTCCAAATTATGGCCAAGGTTCAGACAGATCATGAATAACTTTGAGCAAAACTCTCGCTAACAATACTACTTTCTTAATGAACATTCCTAGAGATAAATTGTAATTAAGTCCCTTAGACAACTTGAATAAGACCTTCAAAGAATTGAACAGCACTTATCATCAAACTAGAAGGACCACCAGAAGGTTGTTGAAAGAAAATAACAAAGTATCCTCATTCTCTATATACCTAAGCAAAAAAGCCCCTTCAAGCTAGTTCCCTTAGCTACCATGCAAGGCTCAGCACATTCTAAAGCGTGAATAAGATTTGCAGGAGAAAACTTCACTTGAATAAGAACACAAGATAGAACGATGCCATAAACAGCAAGCTGCTCCTTTTTATTTTATTTTATTTTATTTTATTTTTTAACAGGAATCTAGAGAGCTTCTTCAAGGGCAAAAATAAGCACTGACCTCTAGGTTCCCCGTTATTGGAGATGCATGCAAGTGGCTGTGCAACCACTTTCTAGTCCTCATGTGTTGCAACTTAATGATGGTCCCACTTTTGATTCGATTTCCTTGTTTAGCTGAGGTACCTGGCTGAGGCCTAACAATCTGCACAAAGGATGGATCATGACATCACTCAAATTATGCGTGCGAAAGAACGTAATCAACTGTCAAACAAACAGAAAGATTGGTCTACCCAGTAGCTGTTGGCATCATCAGCACCAGAAAACCCAGTGACAGACTGTTGCCCACTGCCGGAACCATAAGGTACATCATGGGAGTGAAGCCGGAATTTCGTCTTCTCGTGCATTAGCTTGAGAACCGTCCCATATGTTATCTGCCAAACACTTAGGATCAGCAAACCAAATCCAAAACAAAGTTGATTCCACAAAAATTGGATCCCCAGTCAGCCTCTCCCTATAGCCTAACCCACCCATTTGAAAACCAACAATATAAGCATCAGAGTAACACTTTACTTGCTGATTTCTCTCCTCTCCGTTCATGGAATGGAAAAAAGAAAATAGAAAACTTCCCGTGGTTAAGATCCAAAACAAGAAAAAAATTTCAACCACCACAGAAAGCTAGAACTACCCCCATCAGAAATTAACTAGATAAAATTCAATGCATCCCCTTTAATCTATGCCTGCTCCTCTACATTTCCAGAGCAATTTCGATCCTGTTGCACCTTCCACAGGACGCAAATAATATAGGAGTTAATACGAATCGTCATTCAAGTATAGCAGCCAAAATCCCGACAGCACAAACTATTTCACATTTCTCGAACATATCAAGATCTAAACTCTCACTTCGGTCGAATCCCCCAAAAACGAGAAAAAACGGCCGGTCGCGCAGCGCCTCCCACCGATCGACGATCCGGGGGGGGGGGGAATCATTACCTCGACGCCGTCCGACGTAGCGGCGTAGGTAGGGAGGGCGAGGCCTCGTCGAAGTCGAGCCCGAGGAAGAGGAACAGGGCGAGGCCGAAGAACCCGATCGCCATCACGAACAGCAGGACGATGAACCAGTTCTGCTGCCAAAACGGGAAGCCCGCCTTCTGCCTGGACTCCCGGTAGATGATCCTGGTCGGAGTCGCGGCGGACGACGACGACGACGGCGGCGGCGGCGGCGGGGCGGCGGGAGAAGACTGGGGGTTGGGTCTTCTGCGGGAGGCTGTCGGAGCACCCGGAGGAGCCACGGTTCGATCCCAGAGCGAAACGGCCGGCGGCGGGGGGAGGCTCCGGCGGCGATTTCGAGGGCTGGAGATCGTTAGGGTTTGGAGCGGCGATCGGGAATGGCGTGGGGGATTTTCTGGCGGTGCGGAGAATGCAGAGCGGGGAGGATTGAAGAGGACGACGGGGGAGGGGAGAGAGAGGAGGTGGTGACGTTGAGAGAGCCAATGGGAGGCGTACGCGTGGGGGTGAATGGATGACGTGGAGGGCTGCCAGAGGAGGGAGTTATGTTGCTCCCTGGGATTCGAGTCTTTTTGGTCAAAATGACGGGTCGTCTGCTCTTTGCTATGATTTTCCAGGAAAATTGGGCCCAATGGAAGGGGAATTATCTCATATATATTTTTTTATTTTGTGCAGATTTTGTTAGTAATAAAAATAATATGAAAATATTTTCTAAATCATTTATTATTTGTGAAATGAGCGGAGCTTGGATGATGGGTTAACACAATAAATAATTCTAAGTTAAGATACTCATGTTGTATTTATTTCACATTAACTTCCGTGTTAAACTAGCTCATTGTGCCACGTTTATACCAAATAAACTTTTGTATCCCAAAAAATCTATATATTAATGATAGATCTACCATCTATTAGCCTCTCGATATTTTGCACACCCCTAGCTTGGATGATGGGTTAACACAATAAATAATTCTAAGTTAAGATACTCATGTTGTATTTATTTCACATTAACTTCCGTGTTAAGCTAGTTCATTGTGCCACGTTTATACCAAATAAACTTTTGTATTCCAAAAAATCTCAAATTGGTATATTAATGATAGATCTACTATCTATTAGCCTCCATTCAATATCTCCATGTGGCAAGCAATTATGATGATTAGCTGATCACGTGAAGATATCCTATAGAATTTTGATTGGGTACATTAGTGACAAATCTATTATTAATTAGCTTGTGTATTACATACAAGGAAATACATGCAACAAATAACGTGTGTGATTGGCTAGTGATGTAAAATTAATTTTCATATCTCAAAAAAGTTTTAAATCGGTACATCGTTGACAAATTTACCATCAATTAAGTTTTGTATGAGGAAACACATATGGCAACCAACCCAAGTGATTGACCAGTGATGTGAAATAAATTTTTGTATCCTACAAACTTTAAACCGGTACATTAATGACAAATCTATCCTCCATTAAGCTTTGGTCCAATATCCCTATAATATCACTCACATGAAAACACACATATGAAAACAACTTGCATGATTGTTTGGCGATGTGAATCTAGCACGGAAGTCCAAAATAAATGAGTCTCCTAAATGACATATACTAGTGAAGCTAAATATGAAGAAAATGGACTAGTATTTTCAACGGAATATTAGATGAAAATTAATGGAGAGTTAATTTACTAGTTGGCAATTTTTTAAGGTACAAAAATTTGCTTTGCATAAATGCATCATGAGTATACCAATTTGGAATTTTTTATGATATGAAAATTAGTTTGGTGTGAATGCAATACATATGTATTGATTTGAAGGTTTTTATTATGATATGAAAAATGGTTTTGGATAAGCATGACAGGACTATACAAATTTGAGAATTTTGGTGGATAGCCATATCTAGCACAACCTCTTATGTATACACATTTAAATAGGGTTGTTGGGTGAGCAAACATTAGTAAAGATATCCACAAATCTGTGCTTTGTTGAATGCATTAATCTCCGTGACCTTTCAAAAAGGCAATGCCAGCACTTTACAAAATCAACATATTAAATGACTCGAACACATAAATGGACCTTTTAAAACAAGCGAGTCATATTCAATAACCGATGACACCATAACGCATCATTCATTGAATCAATACATTTTATAGACCGATCTTGGCAAGTCTTGACTTTTTTTCCATTTTCTATCGAATAACATATGTAATGAGAGGACGTGAATGCTACAGCACCACATTTCATTTCTCCTAATTTTTTCCCTCCTTTAGCAAGCTCCACACAATGTTCCTTCCTCACACAATCCACATTATCATCAATGGCTATTCTCTGTCATAGCACGTGAAAACTTTGGAAAACTTCCACATAATGGTCGAGAACTATTCATTTGTAATTCGACAGTTACGAATGAAGAAAAAGGAAATTCTTTTATATTTCGATGTATCATAATAAAGGAGGTCAAGATGGCGACATGGGTGGGCATTAACAAGGGCCAAAGCCTTTGCCACATAGCCCCCCCTCGCATTACGAGAGAGCGTTGGAGGAGGAGAGAGGTCTTTCGTTCCCTCACGTTAAATTTTGAAATGGGGCGGGTGTGAGCCTCCAGATTCAACTCCATTCCATAAATCCCCGCCAAGTCCGTCCCCCTTCGCTCCCCCACCGGATTCTCGCTTCTCCCTTTCAAAAGGCGAAATCGAAAGCAAGAAAAAACCAAAAAACCTCCGAGAAAATCGAAAGGGGGCCGTGCTGGTGGTCGTGGAGCAGACACCCGACATCCTCATCACTCCTCCTCCCCTGCTTCGCTTCCCATGTCCCCTTTATAGCTGCTTCGTCCGGCTCAGTTGATTCTGTCGTGTGCCCGTTTTCCCAGTCCGAGGAAATCCACCCTTTTTCTCTCGAGGAAGAACAAGAACCCTAGTCCCTCCTGCCTGCTCTCCACTCTTCCCGGCGAAATTTGCTGCCTTTTTGCCTCGTGCTGCTCCCCCTTCCCATGCTGAGTGGTGGGTTCGAGGCGGGTGAGTGAGGCTTTTGCGAGATCTGGGGGATACGGAGCCGCGGGGCGAGATGTCGGATAAGGAGCTGGAGGAGCAGCTCGCGAGTGCGGGGACTAAGCTCCTGGAGCCGCCGTCTTCGGTTGATGAACTCATGCCGCTTCTCGAGGCTAGTGAATTCTTGGTTTGGTTTGGTTTCGTCTTTTTTTCCTTTTTCAGGGGAAAAGTTCCGTTTTTTCGGTTGTCTGGGGCGAGGGGTCTGTCACAAATTCGTGGGGTGTCTGTTTTCCTATCTGGGTTTTGAGATTGGGTTGAGTTCTTTGCATGCCTTTTTCGTACGTTTAAATTTAATGGGTTCGGTACTCTGTTTCGGTCATGCTAAGTGGAAGTGGCATCCGGTTGTGTCGATGGTAAATTGCTTCCTTGAAGAGAGAGCTTCGCAGTTCTCTAGTTGATCGAGTAGAGAGGGTTTTCATTTTTTATGCAATTGGTCGCTCGTCGCTTGAGAATTCCAGCGTAAAACCTGTGTATCTGCGTGCATTAGGAAAAAAAGATCAGAGCTTGTGCATCGGAGGACGTATGTTGGGAGTGGAAGGTGGTAACTTGTGGAAGAATTGGTTTAATGGGATTCGAATTTGTTTTAAGCGCATTGGTTCTGCTGAATGGATATTGGTGCTTCCGAGGATATAATCAGCATCAGAGTCATGTGTTCAGAGAGGATTTCCTCTTAATACTGATGGTTGAAGGTGCAAAGATATGGAGGTCGATTCTGTATGAGATGACTTTGTACGGAAGAGGGAACTGGGACATCCTCAGCTTGTCGATTGCATTTATTTGCTTTTCAAGATTTGAGTTGCTGATGCTTGCTCATTTAAAATTTGTCATTTGCGTCATATCTGAAATTGAAGTTTGTGAACTTCTTCCTTGGACCATCAGTCATTGCTTTTCATTCATTATAGATAGAAACTGGGGATGGTCAATCTTTAGTTCAGATCTGGAATGCAAAAATTCACTTTGTTATGTTGTTTAGTTATAACTGGAAATGATTGAGAACGCTGATTTTCTCTTAAACCAATATATTGTTGTGTGTGGCTAAGGTTTAGGGATCATGATTTTTGCTTAAAGCAATATCCAATTGATACTTTGAGATTCAAAAGTGAGGGTACAAAAATTCTTCAGGCATTGGTTAAATCTGCATTGATGTTGAAACTCTTATGAAGCGTTGAGTGTCCAAAATTATGAGTATAACATAAAATGAGCTGTCTTTATGGCTCACAGTCTGTGTTCATTACATTATTGTCGGGTAGCTATTGTTACGAATTTCTTTGTTGGGATCAGCATATTTTTCTTTGATCAGGTGATTTGTGCAATATGAGAATGCACACGTGTCTGTTCTGCTCTAATCAATGTCCAAAATACGCATACATTTTCCTCTAGACTGTATAACAGAATAGTTTGAATCAGTCAAGAAGTAATGGGTGTTGTGAGACACTATAACATGTATGACTTGTTGTGTCGAATTTAGTGGCGTGTAGTCCTTAGAAATGCTTACTGCTTTGATAATGTTGAAAGGAGTTCGCGTTGTCAGTGACGTGTGGATGTTGGAATCTAGAGTGGAGAGATGTTTCTACTTGAAATAAGAAGCATTCTCCTATAAGGCTTAATGAATGCTTGCTTCTTAGCATCAATGCTTGATCTAGAAATGGTGGTGCATAACTACTTTGTTATTGGATGAACCAGAAAGTAACATGTCAAAAATGGAAGCCCATACTGCTTATTGTCACAATATGGGAGTTTACTGCGTTATGGCTGTATGTGAAGAAAATTGGGAAAAATCAAAGATTGGTTTCAAAGCATGACATTTCCCCTCAATAAGCAGTTTCTGTGACCATTGTTCACAGCCATCTATAGTCAAATTGAGTTTGAATGTTTGGATCTCCTGTAAACCAAGATCACAAATGTTCCAAAAATGCTACTAATCGGCGCAGGGCAACAATTATTGCTTAAGCAGAAATTCTCTAGTATAAGTATGGATATATTGGAGAGAGTTTAGGTCCATTAAAATGTCCATGATAATTCCCTGTGAATTTAGTTAATTCATTTAGCATGTCGAGAACTAGCATTTTCATTGAAATTGATGACTGCATGATCAATGCTTTGGGATCTTGAACTTCCCAAGTATTTTCTCTATGAATATCTCTAAAATTGTTGTTAACTTTGTTTGTCTCCTTAATGAATTTAGGAGCTTGAAAATTATTTATCAAGAGTGGAACAATCGCCAACCACATCTATGCAAGATGCTCTTTCTCCATCCCTGAAGGCATTAGTAGCTGATCAGCTTTTTAGGCATTCTGATGCTGATGTTAGAGTTGCAATTGCCTCATGCATCAGTGAAATTACCAGAATTACTGCTCCTGAAGCCCCCTATGATGATGATCTAATGAAGGTGGTAGCTTGAACCTGTTGAATTTATGTTATGGGCTTCTTCAATCGTGAATTCTAGTACAATCTATTATACTTCCTCTGTGTTTATGATGGTTTTGCCTTTTGCACAATGCTCTTATGCAGGAAGTTTTTCAGTTGATTGTATCCTCTTTTGAGAATTTGTATGACAAGTCTAGCAGATCTTACACAAGGAGAGCCTCGATCCTTGAAACCGTTGCCAAAGTCAGATCGTGTGTTGTGATGTTGGATCTCGAATGTGATGCTATGGTTGTTGAAATGTTCCAGCATCTTCTTAACTCAATAAGGTATAATCAATACTCAATTGATTGATTTTCTTGACAAGGAATACTCATTTATTTTTCTTATTCATTGAAATGTTACTTTTAAAGCTGGTTGTTGTTCTTCCTATCAGTTTTTGAACTTTTCATTATCAGATAAGTTAGTTGCAGAGTGATATTGTTGTTGATATTGTGGACGTCCTTCTTCGGTGCAAGATGTAGTTGCAGAATGATATTGTTTTTTTTTTTTTTTTTTTTGGGTGGGTTTTTGGGGGGGAGCCTTATTTTAAGAAAATGACACTTCTAGACGTGCCATTTTGTGAATGACATCTAAAGACTTGGATTGATTCTGATGCTCCCTATTAGATCATTATGCATGTGATTTTTTTTTTTTTTGGGGGAATTATAGTGTTCTTTTGTTGTTTTGGATAGTTTGAGAAAGGGGTTTTGTCCAACAAAAGCTTAGGAACAATAGTGGCTGCTCTTCCTATCTTTAAGCTTCCTTCTCCGTTCTCGATGAAGTCATTCTTTTCATTTCTGTCTTATCAAGAAAGTAAGAACGACAATGGGAATACCCCTTCTTGTTCACTGCTAATTTTAAAATACCTTTTAGTTGAAAATAATGGTGGAGATTTGCATTTACATTTTATGATTTGACCTTTTAAACTGACGGTCACAATGTTTCTGACCTACCTAGAGATGTGCAGTGTTTTTGCTTTTTCTAGTTTGAATTGGTCATTATTTAGGGTCTCTCTTTGTGACTTCACGCATCAATGTGAGCACGTTTCTATAGATAATGAGAATTCTGAATGACTTGTTACCTATGTGAAAGTACTTGCAACTATAGAGTTCATTTATTTTTGAATTTGCAGACATTGTGAAGCTAAATGCAGTTTTCTTCAGCGTATGATGCTATGCATGTGTTTTTATGTAGTTTGCGTTAATGGTTTCTGATGGACAATTGTCAGGGACCACCACCCGGAACATATCTTCCAATCAATGGAAACAATCATGACCCTCATCATCGATGAAAGTGAAGATGTTTCTCCAGAACTGCTCTCGCCTGTCTTAGATAGCGTAAAGAGTGATAACAAGGTTAATTGTCCCTAATTTAGAGAACGGTATGCATATTGTTTTTCCTCTTCATCTGATTCTGTATTTGTTTTTTTTTTCCCTTGCTTTCAGGAAGTTCTACCTATTGCTAGGAAATTGGGAGAGACGGTACTAAAGAACTGTGCATCCAAGCTGCAGCCTTACTTTTGCCAGGCATTGAAAGCCCTTGGAACTTCTATAGATGAATACACTAATGTAATTACTTCAATATATCAAGAGGCAAGTGCTGCAGTTGAAGAGAATAACAACCACGCTGCAAGTGAACATAAGGTTTGCCCCAGGTCACTCGCCCTCTTATCTCTATTATATATCAACTCCGAATCTAATTCTTTGTATTTATGACTATTGCTAATAGTACTTGAACGTAAAGTATAAACAAAGCATATTCTCTGTACATTATGTCCTGGGATAGGAGTTCCTGATTGATTGGACTTATTGTATCTAAGTATGTACCATCTAGAAGCTGTTTGCAGAGGAGCATTAGTGCAATTATTATCCCATGGTTTTTCATTATCTTATGATAGCAGGTTGAAAAAGCCTATCCTAAGGTTGAGTTTGGTGGGTGAAATTTGTCTAATCTGGTGTTTAATGGTGTCTGTGGAGGGAGGGAGGGAAAGATTGATGAATGCCAACTTTGTTATGTTATTGAGTGTCATTTTCTGCTGTTTCAGTATATCCAGCTAAACTGCGAAAGAAAATAAATTATGAGCATTTTTTGAACCTATACATGATTAGGTGAATAAAGAAAAAGCTTCTCATCAAGACAGTCCTGCTGCTGCAAGATCTCCAAAATCAGTGATCGGTAATGGTGCCACGCAAAAGGCAGAATTGGACTCTGTCTCCAATAGAAAGCCGGAGGATGCTCGTCATGGTAGTCCGCCTAAAGTCACTAAAGCATTAAGCAATGACAACATAGTCAAGTTGAATAGTGCAAATGTAGCTAAGAAGGAAAGCAAGCTGGGAAAAAAGAAGAAGGGAAGAGGAAGGAAACCTGTTTCAAGTACAAGATCAAATGCAACTCCTGACGGTTCCCAAACAATTCCTGACTCATCCCACGACAATTCACTGGTGGAATATTCGCCTTCAGAAAGTGAAAAGGAAACTGCTGCTAACCCTTCTTCACCAAAACCTGCTGGAGACGAATCCATGAGTGTTGCTTCCCTATCCCAAAATGAAGGTCAACCTGATGAGAGTCGTCCCAGAAAAGGTGGACGGCGGAAGAAACAAGAATTAGCTAAGGAGGTCACTGGTCCTGCTGCTGACATATCTAAAAATGAAGCAACTAGTGATAAGGAAGTAAAACCACATACGAGCACAGGAAGAAATACATCCCTGGGATCATCTGAGGATGTTAAAACTGGAATTACCCTAAAAATATCGCGGAAGGAAAATGCTGCTACGAGTGATGTAGAGGCAAAATCACTAAAGAATTCTTCTAGGAAGGTTTCTGTGGGCACCAACATTGAGGATGGATCTTCCACAAAGCATTCAGGGGATAAGAAAGGGGTTGCAAGAGTAAAAGTGGCCTCTGAAAAGGATTTAAGAAAATCCACTGTAAGTGATGACAACAAACTCTTTTTTCAACTAGAATATTCTCTCTGTTTCTTGTTGTG
Organism: Eucalyptus decipiens; assembly: GCA_014182575.1. Taxonomy (NCBI): domain Eukaryota; kingdom Viridiplantae; phylum Streptophyta; class Magnoliopsida; order Myrtales; family Myrtaceae; genus Eucalyptus; species Eucalyptus decipiens. The sequence continues at coordinate 41,476,300 of CM024611.1, read as the reverse complement.
CTCGGTATTCTCTATTTAAAAAATGGTGAAGTTGGTTTGACATTGTGTAGGAAGCTGCTGCTTCACCAAAGTCCGCCATGAAAGCTGGCGGAGGTGATGAAAAATCCCATGAGACTCCCAAGGAAAGTTCAAAGAGGAAGCGTACTCCAGGAAAAGAGGTGCGGGGGTTCTCGTGTGTATTTTATCTTGATTTTCTTTGCATCTTATTGAAAGTTCTCATCCTAAGTTTTTGATTTGGATGTTTGGAGATGCATTAATTGCTTTTGGAGAATGTAATTCCTCACCCTAGCCTATTTTCACCTCTTGGTATTGATTGTCAATTGTTTTTCTATTAGTTCTATGTGGTACATTCAGAAACAAATACAGAGATGGAGATGACAATGCATGCATCTTCTGTTTTTATGATTAAACTGTAGGACTGTGACTTAAAATTTTGGTCATAATCCTATCATTTGCTGTAGTGCCTTCAGCCTAATCCTTGGAACTAGTTTCTTACCTTTTAAAATTAGATGTCTACTGGTTGATCATCAGGCATCTGATGCTAAAGAATATGGCGAGGACCTGGTTGGTTCAAAAATCAAAGTGTGGTGGCCTCAAGATCGAGCGTAAGACCAGATCTCTTAATTTATTCTTTCTTGAGACAGACAGAAATATATGAAAGTTTTCTGCATAGCTATGATATGAGTTACGCTTTTTTCTTATTTTTATTTGGTGGAAATGTTTCAGATTCTACAAAGGTGTTGTGGATTCTTTTGACCCTATTAGAAAGAGACATAAGGTGAGACATGTGAAGGATGTTGAGTTCTATTTCCTCTGTTTGTTTCAATATGCCTTTTGCCTGTTCACTTCTTTCACATATGGAGAGTCTTTGTCTGCTTGAAATGTTACGGATTTCTCTGTATGACAGGTTTTGTATACTGATGGTGATCAAGAGATATTGAATCTCAAAAAGCAAAAGTGGGAGCTTGTTGAAGGCAACTCTGTATCGTATCGGGTCTGCAATTTGCCTGTGTGGTTATATCTCATTGTGAATATCTTCATCTGGATTTGACATGATGGTTTTTTTTTTTTTTTTTTGGTCAACAGGGGCAAGAAGGTGATAGCAGAAGTCCTGATGCTTCTCCAGAATTGTATGTGTTTTTTTAGGACTTTATTGTGTTGAATCATTGGTTTACAAGCAAAGCAAATTTAGATATTCTATAACATGCTCCATTTGCAATCTAAAAAGTTCACAAATGTGTATTTTGTCACATCTATTCGTCTTACTGCCGATTTCTTGAGATATCTAGTGAGGTCGTCTCTAATTTCTCTTGTTTGTTTTGACAATTATGACTAGGCCTCTTAAGAAGAGGGCAAAAATGAAGGAAGGGAAGACAGAAACTTCAGCGAAAAAGTGAGTATATCTTTGTCTGAGCTCTTTCTGTCGTAATACTACTTCTAATGAATTTTGATTTTTAATTGCCAGGGGCAATGCTTCCTCTAGCAAATCCAATGCTGGTTCTGCAAAATCTGGCAAAAAATTTAGGGGAGGGAATAAATCTGATGGCAAGTTCGAGAAAGATGGTATTGGTAAATCTAAGGATCGCACCAGTGAAAATGGTTCTAAATCTGGCAGTGTTGCTTTGAATAAGATGACTAAGACTGGCAAACCCAAGGATGAAGACCCTAGCACGCCTCATGTTGCGTCAAAGTCTGGGGAAGAATCCTCTGTGACCGCAAAATCTAAGAAAGGCTCAAAGATTGCTTCTAAAGGCAGTGACCTCAAAAGTAGCGGAAAGCCTGAGAAGTTGAAGTCTAATGGATCTGACAAGCTAAAGTCTGGTTTACTGAAGGCAAAAGAGAGAATTATGGACAATGACTCAGTGGATTCTGCAGAAACCGAAACCAATGAAGAGAGGTTGGTCCCATCCAAAGTACCGGGAAGTGGGTCAAAGTCAGGGAAAAAGCGACAAAGAGGTGCTTAATCCTTAGCAGCTACCAAAGAATGTTTTATTTTTTTAAGCTGTCCGTGCTCTTTTCTATCTTTTCATCCTTCACTTAGTGTGTAGTGGAGATGCAACATCTGCCTCCGCAGCCCAAAAGAAGAAAAATGCATTTGGTAGAGATTGGCCTCAATGCTGAATACATGGTCTGCACCATGGCATGGTTATATTTACTGATAGCGTAGTCCATAGTGGTTGTCAGCCTTATTTAGTCTTCTGTATTCTTGGTGTTTCATTGTAAAGATGTAGAAGATCAACATTAACTTGTGCTAGGTTGGTTTGTCCAAACATTAGCGGAATGTTGGCGATAGTTGTAAAGATTCAGAATGTTAATGTTAGAATATCTTCATGTTCAATCTGCTTGTCTTTCATGAAGTTCTTTTCCACCCACCTCCACACATCACTGTACATTGGCCGACTTAGGCGAACATGTTCTTAAGATGGAAAGTGGTTGTGTGGTGACCAATTATTTTGATGACCGAGTTGAGTGATTTGATGTCACCTGTTTTGCTTCTGGTCATAAGAAAAGACCATTAGATATAGCGTTATCAAGTCGGCATACTTTTGCCATTACCTTTGGTAGCCAAATAGGTGGCAAAATTATTCATGTCAGTTTTTTTGACATTGGCTTGAAATGCAAACGTTGCCACATTGTTGCTTGAATTGTGCTTTGAAGCTGTAGTGGCGAAAACCACTTGTCCATTTGTGTTTTGAACTGTGTACCTGGCAATAATCTCCAGGTTTAAACCTACCCATTCCGATCTCGTTTCTTTTTGCGCCCTTTTTTTCAGCATAGCCAAGTCGTGGTTGGATTCTTGTCTCTGGACATTGGTCAATTCAGTTCGGCGGCGCGTAGGCATTCATACCATGACTAGCGGGTGACTCGCACAAGTTTGTACTTTTTCCAAATCTATTGAAGATACGTTCAAACAAGAAAAAGCGAAAAAGAATTCTATCAGACAATGAACATTCGAGAGTCGAGTTAGTCGTTCAACTTGGCACGGATCGTCCTGTGGGAGTGGCGTGTTGAATCTTTCGGCTTTCTTTTCAGACTCTTGAACTCAGAAAAGCCCATAATCAAAGTCACTTTTCAGTGAGATACGGGATAAGGAGGCTGGTGGAGTAGAACGCCCAAGTCAAATCTTGCTTTCATAAAGGGAAAGGAAGAATGGGAAATGTTGAACTATGAGACTAAGACCAGACCATTCTAAAGCTCAAAGCTTTCAAGTCGACGCCGTAAGCATGAAAAATCTTAATAGCAAAGCAATGGAAGTCTAGAAATTCAACAACAGGGCCATTAGTTGATACTTAAAAGTTAAGCAGGGAGATTAGATACTTGAACTTTTGGCAAGTAGTCAGTCGAAAGTCAGGCGAAATCAAGAAGCGGGCCTGAATCCGCCTCTCAAACCCACCTCCCGTCTCTTTATCCAGCGTTACCGTTCGATGCACGTCATGTGAAAGTTAACATCGTATTAAAAAGAAATGACGCCGGCTGCTGTGAACTGGAAACATCGAGGCGGGTGGAATTAGAAATGGTAGCGGGACAGATTTGAGATGACACTTCCCGAACCTCTTTTCGATCCGGAAACTTCTCTATAAATCCTCTGGATTTGGTTTGCCCAGGAACTTGGTAACACGAGCTCATTCCTTCGTGAAAAAAGAATTATGCAGCGGGAATGTTATGACTAATCAGTGTACATGACAGAGAATGCCCATACAAAGCTGCGCGGGACGGTCCAAAGAGATGGGGAAAGGACCACGGGTTACATCCTGGTGTGGCGATTCGTATATGCAGATTGTGTTCATGTTGTATTGTCATGAGATTATACTACTACAGATTAGTTAATCGTGTCGATCTATGTGACACAAATGCCGTTAAAAAACTAACGGGTCGACATCACATAACATAATTGAATAACAAGTTAGTGGGTCAACACGGTTGCATGACTCGCTATGACACGAAATCAATTGCTTGACATGAACTTGGCATGAAATATCTTCGTTTTTTCATTAAGTATCAGTCAATGAAATCTGATGAAATTAGTTTGAACAACATGCTCATAATCAATGGAAAATTATCAATTTAAATTTCATTAGTGAATAACATGAAAAGTAGTCTTTGACTAATTGTGTCGAAACAGGTCACATACATATCATGTCAACATTAACTCATTAATTTAAATGGGTTATACAAGTGAATTCCGTGTTCAGTAGATTGGAACAAATATGACATGATTACTAATTGTGCCTCACGGATTGACATGAAATTCACCCGAATATGATTAACCTAATCTAAACAGTGCAAATGTCGTGTCTTGTTTGAGTCATGTTATCCTATCGCGTTAGAAATTTTCACACCCTAATGAGGTCCCATCTCCCCATAGCTGTCATATTTGTGTTGTATATATGGCCAAAACTAAATCATGAATTAGCTCCATAATTGGAGTTGTCTTCTCGTTTGTTCGGTTCTCCTGCCCGCCTTTTGGCCCATTCATGGAGCAACCATCGAAAAGTCAAACTGACAACACACAAGTTGCACTGGCCGCATCTACCCAAGTACCTTCCCTTGACTCCTCATCACACTATCTGCCATAAATGAATGGTCCAGTGAATGCCATTGCTAGAAGCATCACGAACCCATCCAAATAAATGTCGTGCCTTTTCTTTTCTCTTTCGGGTATTCATGATTGTGTCCATGAGATAAGCCACTTTGGACCGTAATAAAACAGACCTAGTCTTTTCCTTTCCAGAGCGCAACATCAATGGTGGTGCTCCAATTCTATAAACCCCAGGTTTAATGCACGAAAAAAGATAAAATTTCAAACCCTACTTTGTGTTTTTTTCACTTCCATTGATTGATGAGTGTCTAGTGGCTTTGGCATATTATTTTACTCCAGCAACATCCACTTTGCTTCCCACTAGGGTGGTTTTCTGAGGACAGTGGTTGAGCTTTTGTCTGCTGTTATTCGTTTTAAATAAGGAGCTCTACAAACTGATTGGACACACCGCCTTTTAAATAATTTAAGAATTTTCCTCCCCCTTTTGTTTTATGGTTTTGTTTTCTGTAGATTTTACATCATTTTCAGGGTCATTATCCGTGTACTTAGCCCAGGTCAAATGTTACTGCAAAAGTGCAGAGCCCCGCGTAGCCTAAAAGAGAGGTGAGCATTAGACTTCAGAGATTTGATAGATAAAACCGACGGCGACGCTGCTTTTGTCTTCTAGCAAAATTTGCACTTGGCGGTATCATTCCAGGATATCTTCTTGGAATTTTGCACACTGTACGCTTTCCGTCCATGAGATATGAATCCTTGAAAATTAAGCCGCGCCCACCAAACATGTGATCTTACCGCTCTTATCCGATTAATGCGTTGTCGGGCCTATCTTGAAAAATGATACTGTCTTGTAGGTATCTTGTCATCGCTGGTGAGGGTAACCTTGCCTAGTAAATGTACGGGAAATTATTCAGTCTTAAATTCATTGTACAATCGCCATTTTAATAATTTTTTTTTTTTTTTATTTTGATTAATTTAATTCTAAAATTTTTGACGATTTTTTAATATAATTCTCTTAACTATTTTTTTTTTTGTTAGAAATTACTGATGAGGACGATATTTGTAGTTTTTTTTATAAATATTTTGAAAATTCTTTCTTTTTTTTTTTTTTTTCTTTACTGACTCTCCAGTACCACTAGCTGCTGGGGCCTCTTCTATGGATAGCGATTGGCAGAGGGAAATAGGAAATACAAGAAAAGAAAGAAAATAGAGAAAAGGAAAAAAATTTCAGAAATTCTTGCCTAGTAAATGTACGGGAAATTATTCAGTCTTAAATTCATTGTACGATCGCCATTTTAATAATAAATTTTTCATTTTGATTAATTTAATTATAAAGATTTTGACGATTTTTTAATATAATTCTCTTAACATTTTTTTTTTGGAAATTGCTGATGAGGACGATATTTGTAGTTTTTTTAAAATATTTTGAAAATTCTTTCTTTTTTCTTTTTTCTTTACTGACTCTCCAGTACCACTGGCTGCTGGGGCCTCTTCTATGGATAGCGGCGATTGGCAGAGGGAAATAGGAAATACAAGAAAAGAAAGAAAATAGAGAAAAGGAAAAAAATTTCAGAAATTCTTGCCTAGTAAATGTACGGGAAATTATTCAGTCTTAAATTTTTTCATTTTGATTAATTTAATTATAAAGATTTTGACGATTTTTTAATATAATTCTTAACTTTTTTTTGGAAATTGCTGATGAGGACGATATTTGTAGTTTTTTTAAAATATTTTGAAAATTCTTTCTTTTTTTTTTTCTTTACTGACTCTCCAGTACCACTGGCTGCTGGGGCCTCTTCTATGGACAGCGATTGGCGGAGGGAAATAGGAAATACAAGAAAAGAAAGAAAATAGAGAAAAGGAAAAAAATTTCAGAAATTCTTCAAGAAATTTTGCAATAATCATCCATATAAGTAACTTTTGGCCAAAATCGACCGGAATGACTATATTTGAAAATCATCAAAAGGTTTAGGATTGAAATGATCGTCCTACAATAAATTTAGGACATTTGGGACAATTCTCCCATATTTCTAATGACACACAATACGCTAAGATTTTCATAGATTGTCCATTATCATGGTGATATATGGAAAGCTTTGTCACCATCATGTAGAGAGTTCTTGTGTTTAACCACCTCGTGCAATCACATTGAAAAGTAAACTTTCCAGTTTCCACAATGTTATGTTAGTACGTGCCTCGTTGTGCAAGGAAAATCGCATGATTTACTCACCAGAAAGAACTATCTAAACTCTCTGCACTCACGGAGAACAAAACCTAGAGAGAGAGAGAGAGAACCCTAAAGCAGTCTAAATGCTCGAAGAAGGAACGCATCTTGCACCGTATCTTGAAGACGAATCGAGCCTATTCCAGCAACGCTCGATGAGTGGATATGTCCAATATGCTGCAATGATGCGTATCGAGAACAAAATCCGGGCGGCCATCAAGGGAGACTTCGCCAAGAAGCATCTGGGCGGGCGTAAGCCAAATGGAGAGATTTATCCAAAAGTTTCAAAGGATGTCCATCATCTCATGGGAATTTTCGTGCCAGCAATCAAGTGACGTGTGCTCTGAGTTTGCTTTCTTATCTCAAATGAAAGGATGTATCGATACTTAGGATGCGCTTGTTTAGTGGTAAAAATGAATAATTCGAAAATCATTTCCCTTCACTTCATTTATTTCGCTGAAAATTAATAAGTATATAAATATTTTCCAAAAAGTAGCTGCTTGCTTTGCTTACAAAAACGAATGAATAATTTTTTTTTATCATACACGAAAATACTCAGACGTAAATTGTTGTCGGTAATAAAAATAATTTTCATCGATTAATTATTTCAAGCAATCATTTTTAATAAATGTTTTCTAAATATTTTATTTTCCGCAAAATAAATGAAATTTTGAATAACTGCTTGTGTGTGGCTTACAAAGTAAATGAATGAAAAATATTTTATTTATCCACGAAAATTTTTAAGCATAAATCATTATCGACAATATTTCTTTTTTCCAATGACTACTAACTATTTCAAGCGAAGAATCGGAGCCTTAGTGCTTGATCTGAATGCATTACTTGGAATGATGACATGGTTGTCGTCCACTAATCAACACAGAGAAAGATTTTGTCGCCTGAGGTACGATTACAAATCGAAATTTTTTGTTGCCTTGTGGTCGGCCAGTCCCCATTGGTTATATCTTAAGGCAACAAAATAAGTGTTTCGTTTTTTTTTCGGTAAAGAACAAAATAAGTGTTTCGTTGTCTTAAAGCTAAACGAAGAAATTCGTATTCTTTTTTGCCATCGATTCGATTGAAGTCCGGGAACACTTTTGAGTCTACGGCTACAAAATCACGTTTTTGTTGCCCTAGATCAAATCTAAAGCAACAAAATCTAAATCATGATTTTGTATCCTTAAATTTAGGTCCTAAGCAATTAAATTAAAATTTTGTCACCATGGAGAAAGGGAAATATCGAATCTAAAGCGACAAAAACAACTTCTTTGTTTGCCTTAGGGTATGACCCAAGGTGACAAAATCAGTATTTGGTTGCCTTTAGGTATGATCTAAGGTGAAAAATATAGTATTTGATAGCCTTTGGCTGACCCTAAAGCGAAAAACTTACGAATCTGATGCCTGTGGTTGGCCCTAACGTGACAAACATGATAATTTCTCACCTTTAGTGTACCTTAATACGACAAGGAAAAGTTCCGTTACTATGGATTGCAATTATGGCGACAGATTATTCATTTTGTCGTCATTGATTTATAACTAAGGCGAGATAATTGAATTTTTCTTGTTGCCTTTGGTTGTATTAGAATATTTTTGCCTAATAGTATTAAGCTTTTTGAACTGCGGACGGTGATATCATAAAATCTCACATGGTATTAGAGTTGGATATTCTGAGTTTGAATTTTTCTAGGTTCCATTTGCCCCCCAATTAAACATTTTCATACTTAGTACTAGACAAAAAGACCATACTAAGTGTGAGAGGAAATGTTAGAACATTTAAATAATAAATTATACATTCATCTAGCAGCATAAGCTTTTGAAATAGTTGGCGGTGGCCTTATAAATTCTCACAGGTTCGATTAACAATAAAAACTTTTTAGACAGGACAATAACCAGCGTCAAATTTGTAATATCTAAGAAATATAAATAGTAAGGAATTGTGCACTTGTCATCACAAACTATTGTTAGGAAAAACACTTATGTCGCAAATAGAAATTGAATATTTGTTTTTACTACGATACATGTGATATCATCAGTGAAATGTAAAGATTCTATATGATTGAATATATTGCTAATGTAGTATTAGATACAGTTTAATTGATTGTAGAATATAGCTTCGTCGACTCTCTCTCTTTCGTACACACATATGTTCCTTACCCCTTCCCCCCACCTATGGTCGCCACCATTAACATCCTCACGCTCGTCGTAGCCACTACCCCTTGACAGTCGCCCCTCTTCAGCCACAAAATCCTTTTTTCCTTATTTCTCATGACCGCAATAGTCGCTATGATCAATTTTGAATTGGGGGTCACGACAGTAACAATGACCATGACGAGACCTGAGGGTCAGCCTTAACCTAATTTGAGGGTGGCGGCCACAACCCTGACCAAATTTGATTGGGGGTCGCCACCTCAGCCATCTAGAGCCATGGCTAGCTATGACTACAAGTTGATCTAAGGTGGTGACTCGACCTAAGGCTGTCGCGGTCACGATTGAATCTAGGGTCACGATTGTGGCCACCCTAGCCATTGCCGCTGCACCGTTGAGCATCAGTTTTCAAATTTTAATTAGTGATATGTACATTTGATTCAATATTATTCAGTGCTAAATAATTAATGATAAAAAATCTAATAATTTGAATCTACATCTTTTGTTGCAAGAGAGTGTCTACACTTGTCACATTTTTATAAGACAACCTCATTTGGTCACTTTTAATTATTCGAGTTAACAAAATATATTAACTGTCATATCACTTTATGTATCGAAAATGACGGAGCGAATCATATAATAAATAGTCCGTGACAAAACCTACATCTATTCCGTTGCCTTAGCTCTTTCTTTTTCCTTATTTTTATGCCAATGAATAAGTACATGATAACAAAATTCGATCAGCTTAAAGCGCGAGAATTTAGCTCACGCGTCGAAAGTCGGAAAGGGGTTCCTCAAATTCGATTTCATTCAATTGCAAAGGAGGAAGGAGGGTCAAAAAAGCGAAGTGGGGGGGTCTTCGTTGACGTCAAATATATTCTTGAGTTGCGGCCAGTGGTTGGCCGTTATGAAAAAGCCAGCGCTCCGCCTGAGAATCGATTCTTGTTAAACGACGAAACCTTTTGTGGTATTTGGGAGCACGAAGTCAGACTAGCCCTAGCTAGCTAGGCCTCTATGACAATGAGAGATGGAGGAGGAGGAGACGACGACATTAAAGTGTAGAACTCTCTCTCTCTCTCTCGCGCGCCTTCGACATTCCACTTACCATATTCTCGGCTTTTTGATGAAGAACAAAAGTAGTGGCTTTTGCTTGTTCGAAAAGATGACATATTTTAGACCCTAATACGGCGCAAATGGCGGGGTTATGCTCTGAATAAGCAGTTGATCTCAAGGGTTTTTAAGAGAGAATATTTTTATTTTATTGACAAGTGTCCGCCCGAGACCTTTATTCAATAAACATGGAAAGCATTAATTAGCATTTTTGATATGTAGTTCTTTTGTTTGGTGTGTTTGGTGTGTGATCAATGCTCTGAAAAATTACATATTTTCATTTTGAATATGCTGATAAAGTTTTCATAAACTTAGCAAGGAAAAGGGTACTATCGGTTTTGGTACACCTGATCACGTTACCCGTATGATTCATCCTAGTACATGAAGGTTAATTTTTAGAATTGCTGCTTATGATGGTTTGCCCACATGGATAAAAGTCGTGTGAAACAACTTCTCATTATAAAAAGTAATTAAATAAAATACGGGTCCTCCTATGAAGGAGTGCCCCGTGGGCATTTTTTTAAGTATTCCTAATTTGGAATAATTCGATTTTCAAAGGACTAATTATGCAAACCAAGAATAGGCGGTGCATTAAAAATCGAGTCGTTTTCTTAATCGGCTACTTAGCCAATATCTCGGGACACTCATTAATAAAATTTAATAAAATAATTTTAAGTGGGATGATGGACCAAGCGATTCTCCCATAGGGCACACATAGGTGAGATCCATAGGTACACAACCCCGATGTTCTCGCGTGCAACTTCATTATAGAATAATAATTGGCCTTCTGTCCTCTTTTGTTTTGCTCTTTATCTTTTTGTTTTTTCGCATGAAACACTATCGATTCCTCCTTGGAGCATCGAAGTTTGCCCTAATAATCATATTGGATTTCGCATGAGGATGCCCAAAAGTAGCCAAGGAACCTTTGCATGCGTATAACGAAGTCTTGGTTAAACTAAATATTTTTTAACAAGAGCCACACAAGAAAAACATAAACTAATTCTTAAGATAGGGTGCAAATGACTTTTGGGGAGTATAAATCTTTACAAAAATAAGATAAATCTCTCTCTCTCTCTCCTCTCTCTCACTCTCATTCTTGTTCATTTCCCAAGGGGATTGCCAACCTTTGCCTTTCACTGCAATGCATGCCCAAATCTATGGAGTACAAGTTATCTAATCGGACATATAAATAAATAATTAAATAAGTGGTCCATGGCTTTTGTTGATTTTGGGGTCCAAAAATGGATGGATGAGGATTTTGAGGTCTTTTAAGGGCGTGGTCTCTACTCCCCAGGAGTCCAAACCTTCCCAGTCTGCTCATTCTCATTTATCAATTCGCACAGCGATTAAAAATATATTCATCTCTTTACCAAATATATATATTCATCTTATATGTATTTACCCATCTTCTAAAATTGAACGATGGAATAAACCTAATAATCATAATGAAAATTAGTATTTGAGAATCTCACTTGACGGTCAAATGATTCGAATATACAGAATAGTTCCATGTAGAACCTGCTGAAATTACATCAATGGTCCTAGTACGGGATGTTTGTTCAATTCAACCAAAGAAGCAAGGGACAGATGTTTTTAAACAGATTAATTGTAATGATAATTGTTGCATGAAACCTAATCTTTTGTTCTTATGATAATATTATTGAATGAAACCTCACCTTCTCTAGCAAGTCCATTTAATTCGTATAGATCCAGACAATTCGATGTCCATCTTATCTAACGATCTTTGGTGCAATCTTACATGCTATATATATGGGGAGGGGGAAGGGAGGGGTGTTTGACACTTACTTAGCTAGATCTTATTCAATCGCGAGCACACTAGCTATCAGTTTGAGTTTGAGCCTAAGGTATATAGGCTAGAAGTTAAATTGATTTTGAGTACTCATCATACAAGTAGGGTTTAGATGTTGACACATATACAGTTTTAAATTTGGTAAATGAATTCATCATTAGTAGATGACAGTTTTTCATTTGAATGAAAAAGTATTTATGCTTATGGTATACCTTATGGAAATTCGTCGATTATTCAGAATTTTCTCCTCGAGTACCTATGAATGTCATTACAAAAGCATGGACTCAATTATAAAAAAGAAGACGAGAAATTTTTTTCAGTCTATTTCTGTCTTTACAAATTCCTTCTTTGTTTGGAAGAAAAAGTTGAAATTTCGAGTTGATATTCACATCACATGAAAACTACTTTCGCGAAGCATCACCCATGATGGAAAAGCTACCAATTGTGATTTGACGGAAGATACCCCTTGAGTCCTTTGTTGGAAAGTTTCTCTCGTGGAAGAGTCCATGCTAGTGCTCTCTCTTCTCTCCATATTCTAAAGTTGCTACTTTTGTATAGAATTCAAATGGAATTTGGCTCAACTTGATGAGTTGGTCAAAATAGAGGCTGGCCCTTTGTGACCCTCGAGGCCTAATTCGTTCACTCTTGGCATCTTTGATCCTTTTGACTTAAAAGGCGGCATTTCCATTGAGGAAGTGCTTGGAATGTCACTGAAGTTCCTTACAGTAGAATTGTTGATTAAAAGTGTTATTTACAAGTTCAACCCTTCGTTGTATTGTAGCTAAATCTCCTTAATGTCAAAATCATCTATAAGGCAAACTAAAATTGACCTTTGAGTGCTTCATACGATTTCACTAATGCAAGCAAAAACCATCGTACAATAGTAGACTAATACACCTAACCAAATTTGAATTCTATTGTTATCATATCTATTGTCTAAATAATAATAAACCGAACTGAATTATAAATATATAATAAGCATATCTATTGCCTACTATATAGAAATTCTATTGGGAATGGTAAGAATCTTCCCCTTCTGCAAAATAGTATTTTGCAAATCTTCTCACGTTTTATTCGCTGTGTAGATTAATTGCAAAACAGAATCCTTTGGGAGGAATCTCGAGATTCCTGTATTATTCCATTTTAATGAACTTAAAAGAAAAGATAACTAATAAATGCATTAACCCAATTTACATAATAAAGTAGGTTGTTATAGGAATATTAAAGAAATACTATACGATAAGGTATTTTCTTTTATGATGTATCTTTTTCAGTATATATGCACACAAAAAAAAAGGATATAGTTCTTTACCAAAAAAAAAAAAAGGATATAGTTTTTTTTGGATTTTTTTTTTTGGTCGAATTTTTTTTTGATGGTTTAGATAGTGAGAAAATGGAGAAAGTACGGGATTGTATCGGTAGCTGATGAAGACAAAAGGAAAGTAATGGAGAAAGTCGAAGACCCGAGAAAGACAGAAAATGAAATCAACTGAATATCCTTCAATTCATAAAAGTGATTTCTTTTTTGTTATTTTAAAAAAGAGCATGGCGAGGATTTTTATGGCCAAAATTCCCAAACATAGTAAGATAATTTAATTGGTGTATTAAAGAAGAGGTCAGATTGATAATTTATTTTAAGTGTAATTTTAATATTGATGTTGTCTTGTAACCTATTTTTAATTTGGTCATTATGTACAGAAACAATTGAAACAATGAATTATAACTTATTTGATTTAGTTTTTTTTTTTTTTAAGATAAGTCATTTACAATTGTCTCGATTTATTTCTTGTTTTCAATATGCTTGATGTAAATAGTGAAAAAGATATGAAATATCAAATAAATAAAGATCAAGTTCCTTAAAATGATGTCTTTATTCTTGAGGATAATAATTTTCTGTATCAATATTCAATATTTATAGTTTAATTATAAAAATAATAGAGATATAATATTATGTTGAATGTAATCCACAATCACAATCATTCAATTAATAATTTTATATACGAGAACATGTTTTAAGTTCTTTTTCAATATATCATTTCAGTATAGACGTTTCCAAAGAAATGGGTAATTTAGACAGAGTGGGGAAAGTGGAGTAATACATCATTAGTTGATGGAGAGAACATCAAAGTCATGGAGATAGCAAGAGAATGGAGAAACTGAGAGAATAGAAAGATTACTACAATATCCTTTAATATATTTAACTGATTTTTTTTTTTCAATATAGGGCATAACACAAAACATTATGGCTAAATTTTTGAAGCAAAATCACAAAATATTTCTTGAAAAATAGCAGAGATAACTTTGTGAATTTATTACCAAGGAGATTAAATTGACATAACTTATTTCAAATGCACTTTCCAATATTTACGCCGTCGTCCTAACAATTATTTTAATATTATATGTATTAAAGCCATGTCTATTTTAATATGATTCATTTACAGTGCTTTATTTCTCATTCTTCAATATGCTTGATGTGAATACCAAACGGAACTGTAAAAATTAAATGCGAATGAAACATTTCAAGATATAAATTATACTCTATTCATTATTGGGTATTGCAAGTTTCATTTTTATTAAAATTATATGTTAAAAAGTCAAAATATATGTTCTCTCAAGCATTATGAGTTCTTTTTTTTTTAACAAAAGATTAAAATATCGAGTTATCCGAATCTAACATAATTTATTTATTTTTATTTTAAATAAAGGTACATGCTAAAGTTGGTTGTTGAGGACAACAATACTCAGGCATACATCACATTATTTAACGACACTAGAAGAAAGTATGGGAAAAATTGCAAATAAGGACTTAAATGAGGTTGTTTCTCATAAGAAAGTTCAGAGTGAATATTGTCTCAAATAAGATTTTTGAATTGAATAATTTAGTCTTAAATAAGAGGCTAAGTAGCTATTTAGTCTCAAATTACGATCTGAGCTCACCAGTCGGCTAACTCTTCACCAGCGGGACAGCATGTACATCTTACACACCATTTTTTAAGCCATGATCAGGGGCATTTTTTTCGCGGCCACTTTTACCTTTTTCATCTTCTTTCCTTTTCTTTTTCTTTTCAAAATATCGATTGTTTTGCACATGAGTTTGCAACACGGAACTATATGTAAAAAAACACTTTTTAATTTTATTTCCAATACTTTTTAATTTAATAAGCGGATTTTCATTGGAATACGGACGAATCACGTGGAACGCACGTGCTTCATCAACTAGTATATTTGAAATGGGAACAGGACAGGAATGGTGTCGCCTTTGGTCCCCGCACACTCCCGCCGCTGCTTTTGTTATGATACATGCATGCACCGAAGAGTAAAAGAAGATCCACTCTCCAAAGATTTTACCTAAATAGTTTATTAATCTTCCTTTGGGGGTCCAGATCCCATGTTCAAGATGACCTCGAAATCAACGCAAAAGTAAAAAATTAAAAAAAAAAATCAATAACATTGCAATTAATCAAGATTTGTCGATTGAAATCATTAATTGTCACCAAGTGCGGCGCTCTCACGCATTGTGCACTTTAATTGGGCATTCACCAAAGTAGCATACTTCACGTGACTCCGAAATATATGCAAGAATCATTTTGTAATTAAAACTCTCATCTCGAGCGAGAAGATAAGTATATCTTCTCGTGGGACGACCCCTTAATCGTTTGTATGTTCCATCTAATATTGATGAATTATGTTGATCTCTTCTCACATGCAATAGACGTTTGAGACCGTGTCTATCAGGGAAGTCGATTAATTTTCACTGAGTATGACAGTCTCACTTTTCATGTGCATATTTATTAGATATTTACCAAAAACCATATTCCATATGGCTCCAAAAATATGCACAAATTATTTAGTAGGTAAAATTCTCACCCCAAGTGAGAATTCTCTATATAGTCGAATAATCCCTTGGAATTTCTCTCTCCATGGTCGAACGATCCCTTCGAGTCCCTTTCTTTTCCCTCCTAATAGTCTAGAGTCAATGAAAATGTTTACCTCTTACGAATTGAACACTATTTTAAAGAGTTATGCTGGAGATAATAAAAACAAAAAAAGGATTTTCTTATGACTGGAGCATAAGAGAAAGAAAATAGTTTCTCGACTATCACATGTACTTAGATATGTATTATGCATCCTCCTGCAAAGAAAGGGGAATGGTTTAAACTTTTAAAATAAATTGATTCTCGATTCCCATTGTATTAGAGCAAAAGTTACACAAGGTGAACACTTGTTTTGGCCATAGATCCCTTTGCCTATATTGACTGAAGGAGTGATTATGTAAGCCAGCACCATAGGAAAATGTTTGAATGGAACATCTTTCTAAATTTCTTCCCCTTCGAAGCTCATCAAGATACGATCTACTACTAATCTCCAGCTATCCCGCGGATATGGTTTTCACGCGTGAGGGCCAACTTACAGAGGAAATTGTGTTATGAAATATTGCTAGATAGAGGCTATATTTGTTTCGGGAAATGAATAATTTGAAAAATATTTCTTTGAAAATGATTTTTTATATCTCTTGAAATAATTAGTTAATGAAAAAATATCTTCATTATTGACAATGATGTATGTCTAAATATTTTTGTAAATGATGTAATTATTTTTCGTTCTCTAAGTAATATAGGTGATCATTTTTAGGGACATATCTTTCAAATAATTTATTTTTTACAAAACAAATGGAGCTATGGTGAGGACTCATTTTTAACATTTCAATCAATTGTTTTGGAGAGAATATATATATATAGATATATATGAATTTTGCGTTACTACTTGTTTGAAATGGAATGTTTATTGTGTTTTCTGCCCAATCTAAAAATTGATTCTTCATATCATATTTACAAATGCCCCAACGCCGCCACCAACATCCATCACTTCCGTGGTCACTGCCCTACCCTTATTAACATTACGCCCACTAAAAAGCAAAAGGGACACTTTCTTTTTGGAGGCTTTCATCAGATAAAGAAAAATGCATTCTCTAGATTTATAATAATTACATTCCATTTATTTCGTCACAAATATAAATAAAAATACAATGTCAAAAGAATATTTGTAGTGACCTTCCTTGCATAAAGTACAATTAGCTCTTGAATATAATGGGTCCTATTCCACTCTTCCTTATGTTTATTGGAGTTCATTAGGAGATTCACCATATTTCCCTTATTTTAACATATCTCCACTTATTGTGATATCTTTTTAATTGATTATATTTGATTATAATTGATATTGCAATATCTTTTTCACTTAACATACTAGAGAGCGTCTTAATACCTCATATAATCTTCATTATGAAACACACAAAAATCGCAAGACTTTCTTTTGCATATTCTTATCTATCTTAGTAGTGGGGACTTCATTAAGAAATTTATCGAACTAATTTCTTATGCAAAGCAACTGATCTATGGAATGTGATTGCCAAGATCTATTAAGGTGTTTTTATTGGGAGCAATTAGTGTATTGACTGCTACACTCAAATATGTGTAAAACTTACAAATCTACATAATTTCAAATACAATCAATGCCGTGTCAACATAATGATTTTTACAAAATCTACTACTCGACAAATTTGGGACAATGGAGCCGTAACTTAAGGGAAACCTATACTTTTCAGTAATTTACATAATCAAGAGTTCTTTGGTGACAACAACAATACTATTCCTAGTGGAATAATGACTTGTCGTTCTTCTTCTTATTTTAATAGGAGGAAATATTATAATCCCATGAACATATCGTCGACTTACAAGAAAAAGGTTAGGGTGTTAATGAGGATGGTATTGATTGTGTCCGGCCCCACCAATCCATAACAAAGGGTCCCACTGAACATAACATCACACATTCAAGTATAAAAACCCTAAACGCTCATCTGAAATTTCTCACGAGCTAAGGCTAGGGCTTCTAAGCCGAGCATATGACGAAGAGTTAGAATCTCAATGTCCCCGTCTTTTCTCCTATAGATGTTCCATCTTTATGTATAGAATTCTTGTCATGGATCGACGATCGACGATGTGGGGAGGGAGATATTTGATTGACAAGAGGAGGGGGAGAGGAGAGGAGGAGGAGGAGGAGGAGGAGGAGGAGCGCAGACAAAGAACAATGTAGCCACACCTTGCAGAGACCAGAAGAGCCCACAAGAGCTGTCTCCCCAAGTGGCGCACCTCCAATCAAATTCGCCCAATTCCCAACACGACACACAAACCCCATCCGGACGCACTCACTCACGGCCCCACCCGACAGCCCCCCAACCCCCCGATCCCATCCTACGGCTCGGAGCCCGTCTTGCCCGTCCCCCAACCGACGGCCAAGATCAGGCCCCCCGCCAGACATGGCCCAAGAAAGCCACACGTACTTCCCCCTCGCCCCCCCCCCCGGGTTCAATCTCCTCCACCAGTAAATCGCCGACGCGCATACTCTCTCTCTCTCTCTCTGTGTGTGTGTGTGTGGAACAGATGGAACCCTTTGGCCTTTCAATGCTGGCTTTCTCGAGAAAGAAAAAGAGGGTTGTTGTCTTTGGAGTTGCGCCCCCCCTTAGACTGCGTCATTCATCATCTCCCCAACCCACAAAGCCGCACTTTAAATATGATCAGTCCACGATCAGGACCTCCTCACCACACCATCATATCTAATCTAATCCCTCTCTCTCTCTTCTCTCTCTGTGCTCTAGCCAGACATTTCTCTTTTTTTTTTCTTTTGTATTTTGCAGCTTCTCTCCCTGCTCTCTTTTTTCTCTTTTCTTTTTTTTTTTTCTGAATCTGGTTCGCTCAGATCGCTCGCCGACGGCACTGTTGGATTTTATCATTGACGAGTCAGGGACACCCGTCACGTGTCACCGACACATGTACCGCTTTGCATGGAGGGTAGATTCTACCGTGTTTCTCTCGTCGGAGAAGAAGAGAGGGCTTCTCTTTTCTTTTTCGGTTTCTCTTTTTTTCGCTCATTTTCTCTTCATTTTTCCCTTGTTCTTTGCATTTGGGTTGGTGGGTTTCGCTTTTCTGGGGTGTTTGACCCCTACAAATTCGTCAAGTTTTCGATTTTTTTGGCTAAGGCAAAAGAGCGGTACTGGATCTTGATATGGTAACTTTCCTAAAATGGTGGGTTTACAGTGTCCTTGGATCTGAATAGATGGTTTGGTACTTCCTCATTTCATGTCTGTTTCCTTTTTTGGCAAGGCAGCGTTTTTCTGTCTTCTTTTTTTCTTCCGATGGAAATTTGTGATGGTCAGGGACAGAAATTGACAGAAGAGAGTGAGCACACAGAGGGGATTGTATATATGCTTATACCTTTGCTTTTGCGTGCTCACTTCTCTTCTTGTCAGCTTCCATCCCCGAAAATTTGGCATTCCCTCCCGCCCTCCCTCCCTCTCTCTCTCTCTCTCTCTCTCTCTCTCTCTCTCGGATGTTTTTTTCCTTCTTGAATTTTCGGTTTTCTGTTGCTTCGAGTTATGTTTGGAATAGTAATTGTTATACACACATTCAGCAACTAGCAGCAGCAGCTTACTTCCCAAGGGAGAGAGAGAGCGTGACTTTTTACGACGACTGCAAGAAGGTAAGCCTGATAAATGTGCAGATTTAGCGGCAAACTTTGCTTGCTATCTCACGCTCTCTCTAGCTTTGCTTAGCCTCTTAATATGGTCCTCACTAAAAAACCTGTCTCTTCTTCTCTTCTCAAGTTCTCTTTTTGCAATTTATGCGCATGCGATCTTGTGTTGCAGAAACGGTTCTGATTGGAGCTTGTTTCACCTGGATCTGACCAGATTTGTCTGTATGCGTTTGCTTCTGCTTGTCAAGGTTATGGTTATATTTTATGGGATGATCTTTGGTTCTGATTAATCTTGTTATGTTAGGGTTGCCTGCTCTACTGTTATATGGACGATCTTCTTCTTATTGTGCTCTTGTGACCCAAAAGAAAAAAGACAAAAGAAAGAACGTTGGGAGATCTTCTAGTATGATGATGCTGAGAGTGTATTGCTACTGTGTTTATCTTCTCCTTCAAGTTGCTTACAGATAGTTGCAGTTGATGATCATGGAGGTTAAAGCTTCTTAGTTCCTCTGGCAATACCTCGAACTACTCTAAACACTCTTGAATTGCCAAGTATGCTTTCGATAATGAACAGTCATGAAGCCAATGGCTTGAAGTGAGAGTTCCTGGGAAGTGGATGACAAGTTTCAGATGGATCTTACCCGATTGATTTCTCTAAGTCGGTCATCTTCTATTCCAGGTGAATTCTTCAGTAACTTGTCATAGATATTCGTTCAGCTCAAGCTCTTCAACTTTTAATATTTCAGAAATTGAAGACTGAAATTATATGTTTCGCACTACTTAACACTGAGAATGCTTTCTTCCTTTTCTTCCAATCAACTCTCATGTTCTGCATTTGGCTAGACTAGTCAGCTGCTTATTTATCCATGAATTTTGCATGTCAATGCTTTCACAATTTGAGTTGGACAAAGAGAGAATGGCAATTTAACATGCGATAGTATTCGGCAACAATTTATTTGAAAAGGAAAGATGGAAAACCTCTTCCTTATTGTAGAAATTGTTTCAATGCTCTCTAAGGTTGAGTTTTTTCTCGCACTCTTCTTTTAAGCAAGCAATCTTATAAAATCTCCTCATGAATTTATATATGATTCTGTGTGAATATCTCATGATTTGAATAATTTGTTGGAGGAGATCAATTATAAGGAGGAACTTGTCTCCCTTAAAATGAATTGAAATCCAAATTCTGTGCATTGCTATCCATTTCAAAATCTGCAGTCATTTTCCTCTCTCAAAAGGTGGTATATACTTAGGCCAATAAAGAATAAGGTGGCATATACCTTTGGATATGTCAAATTCGTCAATTTTTTCCTTAATAATCAATTTTTAAAATATTTTTCTTTTGCTCAATTTTGTGGATATGATTGATTTAAATTACCTGCTACTTGTCAGAGTTAAAGTCATACTTCTATAAAGGCCTTCCAGTCTTAAATTGTTCTGTCATTCACTAAAAAGGAATTCTGCACCTTCGAGTTGGTTGCAACTTGGCCTATATAATGCTGTAAAGGGAAAAAATGGAGTAGAGCTATTTGTTGGATCGTTATGTGCTCGAAAGTATGGCAAAATGTGGTCTGGAAGTTAAGAGTGTTGTGGTCCCGTGGTATTCAAATATGATTAGTTTTTATGCTCGGATATGCCTTATATAGTTTGTCTCGAAAATTGTAGGTATGGACAACCTAGGGGGATTGGAACTGTCTTGGGTGATACAGTATTAGGCCCTTGCTATTATTTATGGCTGAAAACATTAAGACGATCTTTTTTTTTTTTTTAGGCTAAAGTATGTGCATAAGTGTCAATAACGAGCAAATAAAGGTCATTACTGTGCCTTTTTATTTTTTATTTTTTTTAGTTTTGGGATAAAATTCTGGTCAACATTGTTCGCATTAATTCAGTTCCCATGGAAAATGATTCCACGATTACCAGTGATGACTGTCTAGAATGCAGCAACCTTCAGAGAGTTTGCTGAGAAATAATACAATACAACATTAATTTTTGAACTCTTTTATATGTGAATGTCATCTTGAAACTATTATGTATTAATGCGTGTCATTCTTAGACTAACCTTTTTCCAATAAGGCGACAAATCTTGTCACTTTGAAACATATCTAATCAAAGAAGGATTACACACGTCACTAGAGATAATAACCAGTCCTCTTTAGTAATTAAACCAATGCTATTGGTTTTGCAAGGAAATTGCTCCTTTAATATGCTAGCTTCTCTCAGTAGGAGATGTACATGATCCTGAAATGCCTATCTAGAGATTGTGATAGCTGAGGTAATGGCGAATTGATCTGGTTCAAGGGTTATTTCTTTGGATAGTTGTCAGAGTGTTACTTGACAGCATAGTTAGTAGTAGGGGCTAATAAAAATGTCTGAAAGCGTTCTAGATATTCTGGGAGCTCAGCCTTTCTTAGCTGATAGAGAGATGGGCTACGAGAATGTGCGGATTGGTAATTTTTCCCCCTATGATTTTGAATTTCAATCATCCATTCTTGGTGTCTGACAAAGAAAACTGTTGCAATTGATGTTCTTTGTCATGCTACTTTATGGGTAATAAGCAAATGTTTTGCTGCAAGCAATGTTTAGTATAGTAGACAGTCTCTTGCATCTAAAAATTGTCTCATCCCTTGTTATGCCCATGCCAATACTATCTGATGCTATAGACTATTTCAAATCTATACCAATTGCACTTTGAGGTCCTATCCTTGAAGGATGACATAGCAATTGATGCATCGGATTTGTTTTGGAATTGGAATTTGCTATTGAGCTTTCTTGTTGCAATGCACCAAGCCATTTAAACTATTATTGAGTGATAATCAAATTAAGAATAAAGGTATTAGGATGTGGAAATATAATAATTGATAACTGAACTGATGATTCAAAGTTTCAAGGTGAAATCTGATACATATTACTGTCTCCACTGAGTTAAATGTGTATTTGATCTTCTCACCATTATAAGGCAGTGCCAGTTTAAGAATCAGCAATGTATCTGATGTTTTAGAAGTTAGGATTTTCTGTCTTTGAAGTAGGTTTTAGGGATAGGATCATGTTTTTGTACTTACTATTGATGCAAACTCGTGATTCTACTGCATGTCTCCTGAACTTTAACCAGGGACGCAGCCATACAACTTTTATCACAGAATGTGTTTGATTTAAGAAATTCATGGCTTATGCCTTTGAGGAATGTGTGATTTCTAGGTGCAGTATTACAGGTTTTTTTTGTTTATCTGGATCTGATTAATGCCTCCGTTTGTTCTCTGGGTATTGACTAGTTTTTGTGTTGACTGAATTGCTGTCGTGGTAGCAGTAGACCAGTCAATTGCACTTTTAAGGAAATATTGAGGAGCAACCTTATAATGACAAATTCCTTTATCTTGGTTAATTGCAGTATGAATAACAAGGATACTCGGGTAGCATTCTCATCTAGACACATACAAGGAATGATATTATTTAGTTTACCTTGATTGAGTTAACATGCCGATGGCATTTTCATTGATGTTGTGTAGGTGCATGTTGGCAATTTAACTTGTGATAGTATTCGGCAACAATTTATTTGAAAAGAAAAGATGGAAAACCTCTTCCTTCTTGTAGAAATTGTTTCAATGCTCTCTAAGATTGAGTTTTTCCTTGCACTCTTCTTTTAAACAAGCAATCTTATAAAATCTCCTCATGAAATTATATGTGAATATCTCTTGATTTGAATAATTTGTTGGAGGATATCAATCATAAGGAGGAACTTGTCTCCATTAAAATGAATTGAAATCCAAATTCTGTGCATTGGTATCCATTTCAAAATCTGCAGTCATTTTCCTCTCTCAAAAGGTGGTATATACTATAGCAAATAAAGAAAAAGGTGGCATATACCCTTGGATATGTCAAATTCGTCAAATTTTTCCTTAAAGCAATAATTAATATTTAAAATATTTTTCTTTTGCTCAATTTTGTGGATATGATTGATTCTAATTCCCTGCTACTTGTCTAAGTTCAAGTCATGCTTCTATAAAGGCCTTCCAATCTTAAATTGTTCTGTCATTCACTAGGAAGGTATTCTGCACCTTCAATTTGGTTGCAACTTGGCCTATACAATGCTACAAAGGGAAAAAATGAGGAGAGCTATTTGTTGGATAGTTACGTGCTCAGAAGTATGGCCAAACAAGGTCCGGAAACTAGAGTGTTGTGGTGCCATGGTATTCAAATATGATTAGTTTTTAAGTTTGGTTATGTCTTATATAGTTTGTCTTCAAAATTGTAGGTATGGATCATTACGTGCTTGAGAGCTATTTGTTGTTGGATCGTTATGTGCTCAAGAGCTATTTGTTGGATCATTACATGCTCGAAAGTATGGCCAAATGTGGTCCGGAAGTTAGTGTTGTGGTGCCTTGGCATTCAAATATGATTAGTTTTTAAGCTCGGTTATGTCTCATGTAGTTTGTCTTGAAAATTGTAGGTATGGACAATCTAAGGGGATTGAAACCGTCTTAGGTAATACAGTATTAGGCCCTTGCTATTATTTATGGCTGAAAACATTAAGACGATCTTCCATTTCTTTTAGGTTAAAGTATGTGCATAAGTGTTGATAACGAGCAGATAAAATTCATTGTTGTGCCTTTTTCATTTTTAGTTTTGGGATAAAATTCTGGTCAACATTGTTCTCATTGATTCATTCCCTACGGAAAATGATTCCACAATCACCAGTGATGACTGTCTAGAGTGCAGCAACATTCAGAGAGTTTGCTGAGAAATAATACAATACAACATTACTTTTTGATTTTTTTTATATGTGAATGTCATCTTGAAACTATTATGTAGTAATGTGTGTCGTTCTTAGACTAACCTTTTTTCAATAAGGTGACAAATCTCGTCACTTTGAAACATATGTAATCAAAGAAGGATTACCCATGTCACTATAAATAATAACCTGTCCTCTTTAGTAATTAAACCAATGCTATTGACTGGTACATATACGTCTTTTATTGGTTTTGCAAGGAAATTGCTCCTTTAATATGCTAGCTTCTCTCAGTAGGAGATGTACATGATCCTGAAATGCCTATCTAGAGATTGTGATTGTTGAGGTAATGGCAAATCAATCTAGTTTAAGGGTTATATCTTCGGGTAGTCATCAGAGTGTTACTTGACAGGACAGTTAGTAGTAGGGGCTATTAGAAATGTCTGAGGGCGTTCTAGACATTCTGGGAGCTCAGCCTTTCTTAGCTAATAGAGAGATGGGCTACCAGAATGTGCGAGTTGATTAATTTTTTTTCCCTATGATTTTGAAGTTCAATCATCCATTCTTGGTGTCTGACAAAGAAATTGTTGCAATCGATGTTCTTTGTCATGCTACTTTAGGGGTAATAAGCAAATGCTTTGCTGCAAGCAAGTTTTAGTAAAGTAGACAGTCTCTTGCATCTAAAAATTGTCTTACCCCTTGTTATGATCATGCTAATACTATTTGATGCTCTACACTATATCAAATCTATACCAATTGCACTTTGAGATACTACTTTGAAGGATAACATAGCAATTGATGCATCGGATTTGTATCAAAATAGGAATTTGCTACTGAGCTTTCTTATTGCAATGCACCAAGTCATCTAAACTATTGTTGAGTGATAAGCAAACTAAGAATAGAGGTATCAGGATGTGGAAATATAATAATTGATAACTGAACTGGTGATGCAAAGTTTCAAGGTCAAATCTGGTACATATTAGCGGCTCCACTGAGATTAATGTGCATTTGGTCTTCTCACCATTATAAGGCAGTGTCAATTTGAGAATCAGCAATTTATCTGATGTTTTAGAAGATAGGATCTTTTGTCTTCGAAGTAGGTTTTAGGGACAGGATCATGTTTTTTTACTTGCTATTGATGCAAACCTGTGATTCTGCTGCATGTCTCCTGAACTTTAACCAGGGACGTGGCCATACAACTTTTGTCACGGATTATGTTTGATTCAAGAATTCATGGCTTATGCCTTTGAGAAATGTGTGATTTCTAGGTGCAGTATCACACATTTTGTCTGTTTGTCCAGGCCTGATTAATGCCTCCATTTCCTCTTTGGGTATTGACTATTTTTTATGTTGACTGAATTGCTGTCTGGTTGGTGGTAGCAATAGATCAGTCAATTGCATTTTCGAGGAAATATTGAGGAGCAAGGTTATAATGACAAATTCCTTTATTTTGGTTAGTTGCAGTATGAATAACAAGGAGATTGAGGTGGCGTTCACTTTTAGTCTCTACATATACAAGTAATGATATTATTTACTTTACCTTGATCAAGTTAACATGCTGATGGCATTTTCATTGATGTTGTGTAGGTGCATGTTGTCTATGTTGATCATGAAGATCTCATGATGCTAGGTCCTCCTATATGCTCCCGAATTAGGATAACGACTTCGTCAAGCTAGGATTTCCTCTCAATGGGGTAAGTACATTAGAAGTGCCAAAAGTTGTGTACGGCGCTCACTTTGGTGTTAAAAGTTTATTTTGGATCATTTAAGTTCTAATAAATTTGAAAAATGATCATTTCAGTGCCAACGCCAATCTAATTGGTCGGAAATCCGACGTGACACTTTTTTATTAATTTTTGAAGATGACATGGCTCTTTGGAGAGTATAGTCAGCATCCAAATAACAAAACGACACCATTTGGTGCCCCTAGGTAGGAACCCTAAATCCCTAAATTGAGAGAGAGAGAGAAGGCATGGGCTTCCTCCTCGTCTTCTTCCCCAAAAAACAACACCAGCAGCGATACCACTATCAACACCAGCAGTGGCACCTTCGACCTCCCTTTTTCCTCCTCCTCCTTCGTCCTCCCTCCTATTCTTCCCGCCACTTCTTGCCTGAGCAACAACCTTATCCTCTCCTCGCTCACCTGGTTGAGCAACTATGATCGTGGCCAAGCGACAGTGGCCGAGTGACGGCGGGTGAACAACAAAGAAACCCTAATTTCAGTCCTCATATGAGCTGTATAGTGTCATTTTTGTGAGGCTGTCCACGTATGACGGCAGAACGACGTTTCTTAAGGAGGATGGAAAACAACATCGTTTAAAAGCCACAACTTTTTTTTTTAAAATATAAAAGCCACGTAATTAATTTGGCTGGAATATTTCGCCAGTGACACCAAAGTGATCATTTTTTCTCCGATTTGGCACTTAAGTGATTTGACGGAAACTTTTGGTACCAAAGTGAGCGTTGTACACAACTTTTGGCACTTCGAATATACTTTCCCCCTCTCAATTCATTAGAGTTGTGATGAGTATCATTATGATTCAAAACGTCTTCATTTTTAGTATCATCACGAGTAACAATTTTCAGGCAAACATCTGAAGTTTTCCCTCTAGGTATGAAGCTTTTTCTTCAAGGATTTTTTTTTCATTGTTACCATAACGGGTGTATGTGATTTCACAACATAGACCCTTGGTTTATGCAAATTGCACCCATAAATTGCACCCATGGATTGTGCTTTCTAAACCATGGAATGTTGTTTTGATTTATCTGCTATTGAACTTTTTCCTACAAACCCTGTCTCTGTACTTAGTCCTTTAATCTCTATCATTTTGGTGCTGCAGTTTCCACTTGCTTAGCAGTCTACATGTACATTGGTCTATAAAACTATCTCTGTACTTAGTCCTTTAATCTCTATGATATTGGTGCTGCAGTTTCCACTTGCTTAGCAGTTTTGCTCTAAGACAACCCTTTGATATATTAAGAACTTTTTAATCTCTCCGACAGATCAACTAATGAGTGCTTTGTGGAGATATTGCGATCTGTTGAGATTGCAAATTTTCTCTTTTTGGGTGGTTGAGATTAGAAAAAACTTGAAACTCCTATGCATACATGGTGTTTTATTGTCACAAGGAACCTAAAACATCATATCCTCTTCGTGTCTTTTCCTTGTGCGGGCCACAGTGTTGTGTGCTCTTCCCCCTCGTCTCCTTTGTTGGCCGCTGTTTTGGCCTTCTTATGCTGCTGTTTTTATTTGCATTGTATCTCTCTCGCAGCTCTTCCCTCCTCTTTTCTACCCCCCGGCCCCCTTCCACTCATTTGGACTTCCTGTCTTTCTGAGTGTAAGCTGGTGCCGGGGCCCCCTTGCTGTACAGCTGTATAGCTTTTTGTGTAAAACTCTATATACTTCTTACCTTTTACCAAAAAAAAAAAAAAATCATATAAAAGGAAGAGTATAAACATATTTATATTTTGCTTGCCCAATCATAAAAATTGGGGTTCCCTTCTAACGTGGAGATGATATTAAGATGTTATCAGAGGTTCCTGATGAATATAAAAACTGCTGTTTATGAACAGATTGACAGAAAGTACTACTTTCTGGAGAACAAATCCTATCTCGTTTCTCTGCTCTGGAATCTAGGCATGCTAAGTTTCTTTAAATGTATCTTTCAAGAAGAGCTCTTTCTTTTACTGATTTCTAGCTTGATCAATTGGGTATTTGGATAATGTCCTGGTAGAGACAGGTAATGGCCATAGATTTTTTCACTTCAGCTATTGACTTAACATGCTTTACAGGGTGCATATATTTTGTTGGTGTGGAGTATAGAGCTTATATATTTTTTTTCTATTGAGAATCATCACTTTTTGGGGTTATGGATTCCTTGGGTAGCATTACATTTGTTGGGTAAGGTGATTTTCTCACTAATCCAGGGGCACAAAGCATGCATATAATAATTCATTTCACTCAAGATGGTGACAGACGTGACAACCATACCTTGTTGGAAAAGAACAAAAATGTCCCAATGGTACTACTATTTCTCACGTACACAAGAAGAGAATAGGGAGAACCAGATAGTTCAAGAATTGATTCGTGAGTACAGCCAAAAATGAAGATGTTTTGGCTCATTGAAACCTCATAGCTCTCGTATCTCTTTTCTCAGCCAAGAGCATTTGCATGTCTCGTTTGTCATGGATATATCCCTATATTTATTGGTTACAGCACAATATTGTCATATTTTGGCTTGGTTCTCTAATTGAGATTTACAAGATGTCAACAACTTATGTTGCTTGGCAAATACTCCCACTAATCTGAGTAGCTCTGGCAATCGCTCTCACTCTGATTTTAGTTTGGAGCTCTTCTGTGAGCCACATGTGAAATACATTTATGTTTCTCATGCTTCTAGGGCAAGTGTGTTTTTTCCAACCCTCTTGATAACAAAACTTTTCAATGTCTTATCCTACCATTATAAAGTGTCTGTGCACATCCACTCACAATCATGACATCCGTCTTTTTGAATTCGCTCTTCTACCAATCTATACCTTTGGTGATTACTTATTTTCACATTGCTCTCTTAAATCAAGTATGAGAGAAATCTCATGCTTAGCTGAAACTGTATTTTTTTATGGTCACATTTAGGGTCGTATCTAATAGATTTAGGTCTTCTTTGCTCACGTACTTCCTCATCTCCGGAGGTAGGAGGACTGAGATCTTCATCTGCTTCCATTTCCTTATCTTTTTCATCCTCATTCATGTCAATTTCTCCTGCATTAGTAGCTAATGCAGCATCCCTTGGTATCCTGAGCTCTTTTCTCATTTCCCTTGCTTGAAAGAAGTCTTCATCATCGGATAGAATGTGTTCATCATTGCTCCTGGTTTATGCATTTTGAAGTTCATAGTTTGGATCATCATTTTCACTACCACTATAGTCAAGTCTCTCACCATCCTCCATCGCATTCCTCTCATCAATCTCACCATCATCCACCTCACTATCTTCTGGCTGGGCTTGAATGGCTGGCTGTATTCAAGCCCAGCCCCATCTCCAGTCCCACTTTAGCCCTAACTTCATCTTCTAACTTAATTCAAGTACATATTTATCTCCTACTTAAGCCCCCGCCTCAACTTCAACTTCATGCTAGCTAGCACCTCCATATTCAAGCTGAAGCCCAGCCCCTCCACCAATTTCAGTCCTACTTTCATCTCCTTAGTCAATCCCAAGTATACATTCATATCCCACTTCAGCCCAGATCCCGACCTCTAATTCAACCCCAACTTCATCTAGTGATTCAGCTTCATCCTCAAATTCATCTATTAATTCAACATCAGTAGTAACTATCAATTCCCCTTCTGCATAAAATTCTAATGTACCCATGCCCACTAATTGCAACACTCAATCATTGGCTGGAAATTGGTATATCCCCGTTCTTCAAGGTATAACCAGGAATTTCATATGATAAGTCTTGAAATTTACAGCCTAGGTTAAGGATATAGAACACAAGTGTAATAGAATTCACTAACCGAGGCTTCAATCCCCCAAGAAAGTCTTCAACAAGACCAGTATATATATGACATTTTCTCCAAACCCCATAAAGCCACCCAAGTGGACTATAATTTGGAAATGGCATTTGATTTGGAACAAATAGCAAAATCACCTGTTTATACTCCGCCCTTTGTTCACAGCAATACAAAATCGTCAATCAAATTAAATAAAATCACAAAACCCTTCTGCAAGTACTAAGATAAGATGCAAGGAGGCTTACCAGTTTATTAGATATTGCATAGGTTATCAATGTCATGCTGCCAATGAAAACCCCAAAATGTTGGTTCACTTTGAAGCTTCGATCTGTTCAGACTTGAGAGATGTGCATAATCTCGTCATATACATCATAACCACGTCATATTCGTTTGCCTGACGTTGTTCATGCATATTACCATGTCGGATTTTAAATAGGATGTGTTATCATGTCGGATTCTAAATGGCCATTATGGACGAGATTGCGATGTAAGGTACTTTTGGATCACTGATACAAATTTGAGGTATTGGAAAAAAAAAAAAATTGATGTATTGGTATCTCACAGGAAAAGTTTAGGTTTTGTGGTGGGATTTTACCTCTCGGTAATTAGGCCTGTTTAATATCTATAATTCTCTAACAAGGATATATAGGGACTCATGCTTGAAGATTCTCAGTGGTGTGCTGCATGTAAGATTAACTTGGGATTGGTGGCACACATTCTCTCTCTCTCTCTCTCTCTCTCTCTCTCTCTCTCATGTTTTAGAGTTTTGGCTTTATATGCTCAATTTGAAGCTCGTTATGGATGATTGGAGATTATAATCAGCACAATGCTAGTACAAATATCAATCTGATATGGGACATTAGTATCAACTGGAGCAGAATTTTGGGTGGAAATTGACTGACTAGCATCACTTTCCCTTTCAGGATGTTGAGTGCTCAAATATATAGGCTGGCTATTTATTCATCCTATATGGTTGTGCTAAGTGCTGGTTGATGCATATCTGTCTAGTGGTTCAAGATGGTAAGCAATGCTAGTTGTGTACGGTGACGCAAAAGTGCATAAGAATTTGACTGATGAGGCAAATAGAGGGACTAATACTTATCTTCTTCTGTTACTAAGGATGGAAATCTTAATTTCCTCGAGCCATTTTATCCAAATTAGAGACATTTGCAGGAGTTTATAAAGATCATCTTATATCCAGTGGAATAGATATGTGAGGGTATGCATGTTGCACTATAAGCTCTGCTAATGGTAATCAAATATTAATAATGGGCATATGATGAACTCATTCTCATGGACTTTTTGCGTTGTACCATCTGTGAAGGCCAGTGATCACAACCATGACTTGTTCTCTCCTTAAACTTTTTGGCAATAACCGTGAATGATTGATTGGTTAGTACTCCGTATGCATTGATGGTTGTTGGGGGTTTCAAAGGCATCAGCAAGTAAAATTTAATATGTTAAATTATGATAAGCAGGTGCTGGCATTCTTGTATCTTGTCCAATGACACTTGACTATGTAAAGGTCCTCACAGTCAAAATAACTTTTACTTTGTCAGGATTCAACCTCCTAATTTCGTCAGGTAAGCCACTGAAGGGGACTAGAGAGAGCCTGCTGCTTAACAAAAGTTTGAAATCGTGGTCCGAATTGGTTCTTATTTATTATTCAGCTTGACGGAAGGTCTTGCTAGGTTTTAGAAATAGTTCACCTGTATCTCTGCCGGATCATTGAGCATCCTGTGATGATAATTTAAGGAGCTCTTTTATTTCGCATATTTCTTTTGATGCATGTCCACTTCACCTATATTCCAGTATGTATAGGAGGCAACACTAATTAGACTGGTTTCAACACCACAAAAAGACAGCCTAGATGACACTTAATTGTGGGATAGGTTGTAAAGAGAGTACAATAGGCTTCTGAACTGTGATTCATCCTGCATTTCAAGCAAGCAATGAGTCCATGAACATTGGAGGCTATCTCTTTCTCAGGAATAATGAAGATTTATTTGAGAACTTTGCTAGTGAGAAGGGGAAAGAGGACTTATCATCTGGAGAACAAATGGTAGTGTTTTGAGTCCAGTGACCGCAGTAAGTTTAGCTTTTAATTTCGCTTGGGTGGAGCTGACATATATATATCAGCTATTGGATAATACTGCCTACAGGAGATTCAATCTTTTGATAGTGATCTCCATGAAATGGATGAAAACCTCGTGCTAATGGTACTTGGGAAACAAAGAGAACATGTTTATCAAAGGATATATGAAGCAATGCAACTATTGTATGTAAAAGTTAGTGATTCCATAATTTGATAATAGCACAGAACGCGACGAACGTTACTACTCTGGAGTCTCTTGCTCCTGTTGTTCTATGTTGGGACCATGTTTTTTTCTTAATGCTGCTTATTGCTGGAGCACAAGAGGATTCCTTTTAGCTGGAGAGGCCCACCAAACCAATGGCAAGTTGATCAAAGGCAGTGGTGTATGCATATTCTTGGAGTCTTCTTCGCACTCACTTGCAAACGTGGAGTTCTGGCAAAGCGGATGACGATGGAAGACGGGAACGGCAATTTTTCAGCGTTGCACAAATTTCCAATGATCTTGCTGTAATCTGATAATCGTCTGGTATCAGATGCTCTTCTTCTTAGAGTGGAGTCCAAGTCCTCACTCGATGGTAAGGAAGATTGAAGTCTACAACAGGTGCTCAGCCGCTCGCAAAAGAAAAAAGAGGCCTGGACAGCGAACTGAAACCATACTGCAAAAGCAACCGTCAAAGACTGATGTAAGATGTGAGGAATGTTTGGTCTTATCAAGGCTACTAAGGTATTGAAGATGAAGTTGGAGATTCAATAACGTTCGGTCATTCTATAAGTAAATTAATCACCATAGCTAACTTTACCTCAATTCACCCGCAAAAGGCCTCGCTCGCATCTTTCGAGTTCTTGATAAGTAGGGGCCAAGCTACATATGGTAAATTGGTAATTAATGTTGTGCTGAGAACAAATTCCAATGATCTTGCTGTAGTTAATAAGGTTTTCAATCTGTCATCATCCAGTCAGTTCATGTGATCTTCTCCAATACTTTTGGGGATTGTATTAAGAGAAGAAAAATAGTAGTCTTCAACACTTCTTAGTTGAACGCGAGTTTATGCCTCCATTTTGCCTATACGACCTTCTTCATGCTAATAGGAGATGAGGAATTGAGTAAGTTTGATGATATCCGAGAAAGGTAGATTCAGTGGGCCTCAAAATATGGAAATGTGGAACAACTTCGGGAGAATCAAATGGCACTTCAGGACTAGGGGTGAGCATCGGTTTGATCAACCCTGGCCAATCCAACCCGGTTGGTCCTAATTTGGTTCTTGATCCTGGGACGCCTAAATCCTGCAATGTACGGATTGGTCATCAGTCTTGAAACTTTAGGATTAGTCCAACCCGAATCATATAATATATACTGTACATGTCATATATTATATATTATATTATTTTTGTCTATTTTAAACTCTAGCGCCATCCGGTCAGTCTTGGTTTGGTTCTTGATATGGGAACGCCTAAATCCTGTAATGTACAGATTGGTCATCAGTCTTGAAACTTTAGGATTAGTCCAACCTAGACCATATAATATATATTGTAAATGTCATATATTGTATATATATTATATTATTTTTGGCTATTTTAAACTCTAGCACCTCCATGTTCTATTGTGTAAATTAAAAAGTAGAAACCCAACCAAATTCGATTTATATATATACACCCACACACATATATAGATATATAAAATCCTCTTCACTCACGTCATTCTATTTGCTTGCCTTTCTTTGCCAACCTCACTCGCTTGGGAGTGTAATTTAGCTGGTGAAATTGCTCACCTCTAACTCAACAATCGCAAATGGAGATTTTTGTTGTTACTTAGATTTATGGTTGATATGTATCGTAACTCATAGTTTGGTTGTATAATGTTGTTTTGTTGATGGACATGTAATTTTAAATAATACGTCCTTTTAAGGAATACAAAAACGAAACAAAAACATTATCGACTGGTCCCAAATTGACCATGGAACAACATTGGGAATTGGTCTGGTCCTTAGTTCCGACAAGCTTAATAGGACTGATCCATGATCCCAAAAATTAAGGACCAATATCGTGCAGGTTTGTCCAGACCATGCACAGCCAATTTAGCAATTGGGTCATCATGCCTCAGAACAAGACATGGTAGTTAGTTAGCGAAGGCAGTACCAGCGTTTATTTTCCAGAGCATTTACACTTGCATCATCACAGATATGGCGCTTCAAAATATGTTCAGGGTGCCTTAAACTTCTGAATCTGCAATTCCTAACTTTTGACTACAGCGGTATCTTCCAGTCAATATATTGCTTTAAAGCTGTGAATCCCATGAGATGCGCAAGAAGTAATTAGAGATCAAGGGAACATGGGAATTTACTAATCAATCAAGACAAGATTCCCCCTTCCATATCCTTTTCTCTACATTTCGTCACCACATTCTCGCTCATCTGAACATTGACAACATTCACATTCTTCGGCCGCACTGACTATGGAGGAGTTTGTGTGGCGTCAAAACAGCAGTTTTCCTTCCAGCGTTAAGGGCAGAAAGACAATCGTAGGGCCACTGGATTATAAAATCAGCCGCTTGGTTTTTCTCAGTAATCATTGGGTGGACACAAATTAACAAAAAATTTGCATTCTCAACATCACGATTTGTCTATCTACACATTATTTTTTTTGCCTTAGTCCATCTGTAAATCTGTTAAAAGATTAGCCTGCCACACACGTTAAACATACAGTTGATGGTCCACAGAAGGACAGCATTGAAGTCCTTGGATAATGGCAAAGAAAGTCCTTGGATGTCAACTCCCAAGCTCTGCAAGCAGAAGTCAGTCGAGCGTTGGAAGCTCATGGGCGATGAAGATCTGCTGAGGCTTTCTGCTTGATCACAACTCACACCTTTGACAAAGCCCCGGCCGCGAAGAGTAAATTTCTACGAGAAAACTGGTCCAAGGATGTGGAACGTCAGCAGGTTTGAGTAAGGCTCAAATGTTTCAAGTTCTGAAACAGGAAAATAGCTGATTGAGCAAATGCAAGCAAATTTACCTGCAATGCGTACACCGGAGTAGACTTGGTGGGCAAAGTTTTCAGCAATCTTAGTCTGCTTGTGCTTCCGCTTCTGTTGATGCAGGTTAATCGACTTCATTAATCAAATCCACACAAAAAATGAATTGTGCATGTGTGCATGAGTCTTCCATATTTTCAAAGTTAAGCTGCAATTAAACTCATGTGATAGCCCAATTTCAGAAGGCCTTTACTTAGCATCTAGTTTCTCTTATAGACAACCAGCCATTTACTTTGGACCACAAGTCTCATCCAGACTGTGTAGTGTCGATTCATGATATGTGGGGCTATCACGAAAGTTGGCCAAAATGCTTTAGACTGAAAACTGATCCTCAGTAAAATATATTAGGGCTTCTAGTTGCTCTAATTACCCTTTCAAACAAAAGTTGCTACAAAATTTTCTCCAATATTTTTAATATGTACTTCAAATCATAATAGACCATCTCCCACGAAACAGAAACAACATTTAAAGTCAATAAACTGAACTTACTTTTCTTCAGTTCTGGGAACTTTTGCACTTGTAGCGACGTCCCATAGTTTTAATGTGCAATCAGCAGAACCAGACGCAAGAAGAGTACCTTCACAGCTACATTTCATAACCCCGATGTTAAGCAGCTGCCACCTAATAAGAGGATTGCAAGACGGTAAATTTTCAAGATGTAAATAAGCACCTGTAGGCCAGGGTCCAGACACAAGATGTGTGACCCATTAAAGGCATAATGCATCGCCCACTGGAAAGGTCCCACATCATGATTGTGCCATCTTCATCTCCAGAAGCCATGTAACGACCATCTGGCGACATAGCTAAAGACAGAATCATACTCCTGTGGCCGATAAAAATGCGTACGCATTCTCCACTTGCTACATCCCACAGTCGAACTGTTTTATCAGAAGAACCAGTGGCAATGTAGTTGCAGTTGGGATGCCATTGAACACACTGAAACAATAATTTGCATTATATAATATTTTTAAAAGCACCAATTACTCTGAGCATGTAAATGTTCCCATAATTAGAAACATAATTATGTCTCAGCACCATTAAACTTCACACAAGTCTTCAATCTTAATAATGTACTTCACTTAACATTATCAAAATACCTTTTAGAGAGCATTCCTCAGGTCTCCTATCTTAAGGACAGAAAGACTGCACCTAGTCTGACACTGGGTGAAGATAAAAAGGCTATTTCTGTTTTTCATTTGTTACAGAAGCATGGAACAAGGATGAGGACCTACATAAAATATTGGATAGGTGGACTTTTTATGGGGAATGACACCGACTACTCCTAGACAATGCTAATCCACCGACTACTCCTAGACAATGCTAATCCATCAATTTACTATGCATCTATCACTTAAAAAATCTAATAGTTTAATAAGCTTACTAGCAAAATGTAGGAGAGCGGGACCTGACTCTAAATAGCAGCTATTTTCATCCATGCTTTGAACGCAGCTAAACAGAATCAATGGATTCGAAGAAATTCTTGTTTTTATGTTGATTTGTCTGATTTGTCGGTCAACAGAATTGTGCTTTATATGTGGCTAAAAAAATGCCCAAATTTATGGTCACACACCAGTCTGTACCAAAAACGCTGAACGACCACAGTGACTACATTCAAATAGGTGAAATGAGACTACCATAAAAGCCTACTCACATCAACATCAGACAAGTGTCCTGCCATTATCCTCAAGGGCTGAATTCTGTCCACAGACCATAGTCTTGCTGTTCTGTCATGTGAAGAGCTGGCAAAGTAATGCCCTGCTGGACTAAACTGAAACAGAAGAGGACAGAAAAGAATCAGATCTATTTTGCTTTTTGACATGAAATAGAGCATAAACGGTACACAGTAGCGTAACCTCTATCAGCATGAGATGGAACAAATTTCAGGAGTTAGCTTAAGGAATATGTGGAACCAAGATGCCTTGCCTGAACATCCCATACAGGGTAGTTGTGGCCCTTGTAACACACAAGATTAGCATTTAGTTTTGTGCTCCATAACCGGACTGCGATACCAAAAAATCCACCAATTAGAAGTCTCCAAAAATCATTAACCAGGAAAGGGCTGAATAATAGAAAGCTGGATGCGTATATGAGGACAGCATACTTGTGGAGTCAGCTGATGAGGTGAGAATAAAATCACCCAAAGGACTAAAAGTGGCAGAATGGATAGGGCCTGAATGACCCTGGAACAGGGTGTAAGATCTCCTCCCACCATTTGTCCCACTACCTGATCACCATTAGCAGTATCATTTTCACCCTGCAAAATAGCTGATACTGGCACTCTTTAGTACCCTCACCACGTCGCCAGAGAACCAGAAAACTGAAAATGTTTACACCAACTCACAAGTACCAGACTGCTGCCCAAGCTTTGCCATGTCCCAAACCTATGAAAGCACAATTATATGCTAGCAAAATTAGGATGAGAAGTAACAGCTTGCTATCTTTGGCATTAAGGAATTAGGAACAACCTTCAATGATGAGTCTGAAAATCCACCAGCGACCAAAGACCCATCTTGGGATATTGATGAACAATTTAAGCTGAAACATTCAGCATGGTCGAACATGTGAGAGCACATGAAGACAGTACACTCTCAATTTGGAGGGACTAAGCTAGCATAGCCATGCACATACCTATTATGTGTATTGATAAATGTGTAAAAACTGACAGACGGCAGTGCTGAACTACCTAACTGCACCCGGTTTCTCAAGTCTTCGAGTATAGATTGTTCAACCTCTGCTGAACTGAAGAAGTAAAAAGAATAATCAATGGCAAACAGAAGAAAGGAGTATCAGCATAAGTATAGATTGTTCGACCTCTGTTGACCTGAAGAAGTAAAAAGAATAATCAATGGCAAACAGAAGGAAGGAGTATCAGCATCAGGCAGACGAATTTGGTTTTAATCTCCAAGTTCCACTCTTTAGCTCATGTCCTCAAAAAAAGGCATCATGTGAAGTCCATTATGAATAAGTGCAAAAACCATCACATGCTGCTATTTACAGTTTCTCCTCCATCATAGGGCACATACTTAAACAGTACTTGTTGGCAGGTACTATTTCCTCCCACAATTCGTGGAAATGCTTGGTGTCTTGATGGAAACAGAAAACTTGACCAGCTCTCCAGTCCAAGATTTTAATACATAAGCAATCCTTGCATTTCTTTCTCAAGCTCTCTTCTTCTTTCTATTTCTTGGTTTGCTTTTCTTCTTTGATTGATCAAGACCAGACTTACTTGTATCATCTATTTAACAGGACCACTATGTAGCAGAATATATCTCTAAAATTAGACACCCCAGGAATTCAGTGACTTGATGATAGACAAATCAATCCAGCTAGATAATGAGAAATAAGGGGATTTGGAAAGTACATTACTGGCAAAGCAAGCTCTGGTTTGACTCGTGGCGCCACAGATACAACATTAGGCTCTGGGCGTGTATTTTTCCCAACTGCACCTGTACCCTTGTCCTTTTTTGACTTTTTGACCGACGTACTTTGCTTTCCCCCTTCTCCTGCCCTTTTCTGAATTGTAAAAGCACATTAGTACCATGTACAAGAATAGTTCAAAATTTGGCTGCTAACACCTAAATGTGTGTTCTTATGGTTTAAAGCATGAAATCAGATGAAATGTTCCACATATCCACACAAACATGAAGTAAAAATAACAGAAGATGGATACCTTAACGTCCTCTGAGTCTCCCTCTTTGGTTTCTCCATCAGCCTTCTCAGATTCTAAAAGTGGATTTCCAGCCTTGTCCAGGCGATCTTCCAAGGAATCTTCGAGCAACTACATTCAAGACACAATAACCTTAGGGGCTTTCTTAAGACCAATAAAAGGACTTGCTCTGATCAACGATTAAAATTACTTTTCTTGTTGATTATATTTGTGATAATTTTCTTGTTAAGAGTTGAAGACAGTTGACCGGAGGTGGTATCTGATGGATGACAAACAAAATGATAAATTGCAGCCAATGCCAACTTCTGTTGATAATCAGAACAGATAAAGTTGAGTAATATTGCACAAAGACAGCACAAAAACAAAGTATAGCGATGGGCAAACAACTCAAATGCATTATTAACTGACCCCCCACTGTATCTCTTTGTGACTTGATTGATTAGCATCATCCTCGATGGAAAAGATTGTTTCTACTCCAACATCCTCGGAAATAGACATGGGCTGTCCAGGGGTAACTGCAAACGTTTGGAACATATGTACAAAAGAGTCGTTACATTACATCTCAGAGAAAATATGAATGCTCGATGTGTTCAACAGTTTGGAGTTTACCTTGAAAGTTTATACGCTCATTAATAATTCCAAGCATTGTCATGGAATGCGTCTTGTGAAGATATTGAAGTAGAAGGTCATAGGAGTACTGAGAAATCAGACATAAATGTATCAGCTTCACCGATGAAACAAGCACTCAGGGTTCAGCAAACCAG
Source organism: Eucalyptus decipiens (assembly GCA_014182575.1). NCBI lineage: Eukaryota > Viridiplantae > Streptophyta > Magnoliopsida > Myrtales > Myrtaceae > Eucalyptus > Eucalyptus decipiens. The sequence continues at coordinate 41,437,164 of CM024611.1, read as the reverse complement.
GTCCGGTCATATCCTTCTCTTTGCAAATAATTTGTACTTATAATGCATCAGTTGAGCAAAGGACCAAATAAATGTTTCACTTCAAGAAGCATTTCAACTTGTCTTTACAGAACAGTACATACGACAAATATATACAAGACATTGCCAACCTAGGCCACTCTCAAATAAATAAAGCATTTAATTTTCCATTGTAGAGGCCTTCAGGAAATACTCAGCCTATGACTTCCGCTTAGATGAATAAAATTATTGAGCAACCAATCTCAAGCACAAATGTACCAGCAACCATAATCTTCTCAACTATATCCAACAAATATATTTATGAACATCCATAAAAATCTAAAGTAGGCTCCAAAATCAACTAATTAGTGTAATATCCACCATTTCTATGCTACAATTCATCTTTAAGATTCATAATAAATCAACAGATTGAGCAATTTCTTCCATTTTGCGCCTTTCAACTTTCACAATAAATTATGGGGAGTATGGACAATGAATTACCTGACATATCTTGATGTTAGCTTTTGTGTGCCTAAGATAATGGGCAAATTCCATCTCCTATGAGAGATAAAGAGTATCTCTTAGTGACTAATATCATATAAAGACTGATATGAGATGAGTTTTCTAAATCTGTAACAACCTCCAAATGAGATGGGGAAAGGACTCCTTCCAATTTTAGAAGGTCTGCAGAGTGCATCATCGTATGGTCCTCACGGAAGCTATTGAAAAAGGTTCGAGCTGGAGACATCAACAGTGGAATGTAAAATGCAGTTGGATGATGAGACTAAAGAGGCAGACACGAAACCTAAGAACCCCATTGCACAGTAGAAAGAAGAAGAAGTACCAATTTATAGATATATGATGAGTGAGGAGGAGGAGGAGGAGGAGGAGGAGGAGGAGGGAAATCATGCAACTTTCCGTATAAGAGCCAACAATGAGGAACAATAGGAGAGAACCTACCTTCTTGAATATGTCCTTGTGCAACCAAATCCATAAAGCAATGAATAAATACTGGATAAAGCACACGCAGCAACTCGTGCTGCACAATATGACAATATATATTAACAAAAAGAAAGATAAGAGAAGCTTAAATAAAAGATACTCAGAAAAGATATGACCTTGTACGAATCAAGCGAGCTGTGCACCCATGTCCTTAGTTTGCTATATCCATCATGGTATCGCACTGGACTACTTTCAGACCTACTAAGAAAAGAACATCTATAATTAGTGGAAACTTGGAGAGTGTGGACTTATGAGATAGAATGCCTCACCTCCTATGATTCTACAAATTCTTGCTTCAACTATACATATATTCCATTTCACAGTCGTCAACTTGTAAGCAGTAAGAATAAGCAAAAGAAGCAGCTAACTACGAATCCTGATGAACCCTTCATCATGTCATGGTGAAAAATTAAGCATCCTCAGAAAAGGCAAACGGTCAAGTCAGTATCTATCTAAAAACACACACTGCTAGGTGTGTATCTTGAATTCGATTTTCTTTTTTGGTTGGGAACTACTATGAGAAAGAGAGAAGTATAAATGAGCTTCACCAAGACGGGCATCCATGGTTGTTACCCTGATTCGACTTAGCCACTTATTCAATCTTTTTCAATCTGCACAAAGTTTAAAAGTTTCTTCTTTTTTGGTTAGGTACTACAATGAGAGAGAGAGAGAGAGAGAAGTATAGATGAGCTTCACCAAGACGGGCATCCTAGTTGCTATCCTAATTCGACTTAGCCGCTTATTCAATCCTTTTCAATCTGCACAGAGTTTTGAAATTTCTTCCTCTTGTCCTTAGGTCTTGCGTCTTTCGCATGTTCATGCATTGTCAAGACCCATCACAGGATTATCTGCACGAATTGGCTCGTACCACTAATGGCAACTTCCCGGGAAAGCTAAATACATTTTCCCCCATTTCAACAGAACACCAAAAAACGCAGCTCAAATGGAATGGAAAAGACAAAAAAGAAGTAAACATCAGCAACCGATCCTATAATTACATCGAACAAGCCCCAGAACCGGACGCAATCCTCACGGGTCGCGACAAATTCGGGAGCAGAAACGCGGCAAAGGTGCTACCTTTCTTGCCTCCAACGCGCATACACACAAACCCACAAACGGCACGAAAGAAAGAGGCTACCGCGACAGCAGAAAGGGGCATTACTCGACGAAGGAGAGGACGAGCTTGGCAATCTCGGGGTCGGCGAGCGAACTGCCGCCGCGGTCGCCGGCCTTCCTCGACGCGGGCGGCTGCGGCTGATGCGGCTGCTGGTGCTGCTGCCGCTGCTGGAGCTCTTCCTGGAAAGCTTGCTCGGCCTGCGCGAAACCCTTCTTCTTCAGGTACTCCGTCACGAGCTTCGCTATCTCCTCGTCGTCCATTGCTTCCCCCACTTCCGCCGATAAAGAAGGACGGCCCACGAACAGCGAGAGGGCTTTGGATCTCCGGCGGCCGTCCGGCGGCGCGGGAGCTCGTGCGGCTGCCGAGCGTTGTCGGATGCGAAAAATCGAAACTTTGCCAGCAATGGAGTCGAGGAGGAGGAGGACGACGACGACGACCTGCGTTTCGCTCTGCTGAATGAAGAAGGCGGATGTGGAACGGCGGCGTTTCGCCAGGGCAGCCCATCGGCCCAATTTGGCACGAGGCAGGGCCCAATACGAACTTCTCAAAGTACGAAGGAGGATTTGTTTGGGCCCGGATGAGTTTTCCTTCTTGAAATTTCGATGTTTTCAAGCCCAAGAATGGATAATATGGTTAATACCGTTCATAATCACAGGACGAAACCCGTGACCCACTTGCTTCGGACTAATTTTCGTCTCGCAAAATATCACAAATTAGTACTCCGACCCATTAGCATTCCGTCTAATATCCAGTTAATATGCATATTTGTCAACCACCATAGATTTTCCACATTGGATCTGTCTTTCGTCCCGTCAAATCCATCTAACAATTCTCTGTTACATGTGATGACATGAATGCGTTATAAGGGGAAATTAGATGAAATGCTAATGGAGGGGAAGATATTTAGATCGAGGGAATTGATTTAGGACTTTTATGAGATGAAAATTAATTTGGGGTAGATGTGTCGTGAGTATATCGGTTTGAGATCTTTAGTATTACTAATCATGAATATTTCTTAATCCCCGCTACATTTCTCTATAATATATGCTTCTTTACTTAACCTAGTAAAGATTAGAAAATATATTGTTGTGCATAACATATTTGGAGGGTGCGTAAATGTTCATGTTCCTTGTTCGACCAAAGACTCCCGGAAAGAACGGCACAAGCTATCCTAGAAACGAACGTAAATCGTCCTCCATCGGCAGATCAGCCACATATGACATGCATCTCCGGCGCATTCATCTACTTTTTGAGAGCAACGTCTCGTGATTTTCGGGACCTAAAACTGATTTTTTCCCTTTCTCAAACCTCAACGTCTACGCAGTTCTCGATCCTTTCTTGACGTTTTGAATAAAAGAACAAGGAACGATGGCCTCGCTGGCTTGTTCTGCGGGTTGGGAAAGGATTCCGTGTGGCCATAATTTCTGCAAGAAAAAAGGGGAGGGAAAAGGGAGAGCGCTTGACTTCAAGGGATATTTTTGATATGTTTTAAATGAACTTTACAGGCATGATGGGTCGAGTGGGGCAGAAAAGAGGAGAAAAAAATAGAGTCCGTCCTTTGCCCAAATAATGTAAAATCTTGACTCGATCGAGACTTGGCGACGGCTCTTTTCTTGCCACACATAATGGTTTATTTCTTGACTCCATCTAGACTTTGGCGATGGCGCTTTTGCTTGGGGCTGAGCCCCCCCACACAAGCAAACGCGATGTGAATTATGATGCCCGAAAGTCAAGAAGATGCGCACACGATGGAAAGAGGAAAAGGGCAAAAATCATGTTAGGTTAGGATGGTGATGTGTTCGACAAAAAAATTAAAAATAAAAATCGGTGATGTGACATCTTCGAGTGTCACCAATCGTGATGCATGTGATTCAGCTCAGGACAAAATTATTCAAAATGTCCTAAATTTATTGCATTTTTCTAAATATTTTTCTAAGATTAAAAAAACTAATGAAAATTTCGAGAAAATTTTAAAAAGTCTAAAAAAATGTGTACACATCAACGATTTTCCAAATAAACTGACCAGAATTGGGCTCAATTGGCAAATTATGAAAAAGTTTAGAATATTTAAATGTTTAAGTTTGAATTGGCAAAAATATAATAAGTTTAGTACTTTTTAGAACATTTTCTTTCCGGCTCATTGTTTTCACACGGCGAACCGGGAACTTTTCCAACTTTTCGGCACGTGGGGACTCCTCAAACGGGACCGCGGGAAGAGCCCGGGAAATTCTTGGATTGACTTTGGAGGAATTCATAAAGTCCTTCACAAATCAGATCACCTTTAATTCTGTCTAACTACGGATCATCTGGCGGTATCCCAACGGTAAGTCATCCGTAAGTCATTTTCATAAAATGGTGATCCTGCCTTGCTCCTGTTTTTCTTTGCCGGTCCCAACAATCCCGCAGCCAAAGTTGAAAAAAAATATAGAGAAAAAAGTTCGAGGACTGAAGAAAAATCACGGCATTTTGAGGACTGCATGCAATGTATTCTCTCATTTGCATGCGCAGATGAGGGGCAGCTTTAGTCTAAAGATTTCAGGAGAATTGATGATGGGCGGCGGAATGAATCCCTAGTTTTTTATGACCACTAATGGAATAGTCAGTAGCCACCTTTCAACTTACAATACAATGTGGTCACTTTTTTTTTTTTTTTTTTTGGTCGGATACAATTTTGCCATTGAAAGGACATTCTGTTAGCTAAAAATAGCTATACGGGTCCCCAATAGGTATCGATATCTTGGACTTAGCGCAAAATCTCATGGATTTTTGTAATTGTCGAGTTTGGTTTACCATCAGGGTTCGACCCAAGAGAAGATGATGAGTGAAAGGTGTGTTTTGCATTGGTCGGAGATGAATGGAGATTCGGGTTGAGACATTTTGATGTCAACAAAAAGATAGCTAAATTAAGGGGATCGGATCTAATACTGAGCTCATGCATGATGGAATAGATTGTTAAGATGCACGTATGGGTTATATCAGAAAAGTCTAACACCTAAAAATTTATATGATAAGAAGTAATTAATATATCATTATTGACAATAACACACGTCACCGGTAAGTCGCCGAAAATAATTTAACCTCTCTTTCGGGACTTTTAAATAAGAAGTAGTTAATATATCATTATTGACTAATAACTCATTGATTTAAACTTTTAAATGAAGTTAGGTCTAACTAGATGTATTTTTTGGTCAGTCTAACTAGATATATTAACAGGCTCGAATTGAGTTCAAACTTAGAACTCTCTTGACGATTTTTTTTTTTGATGACCTAGAGAACCCCGTACACCGACAAGCCAGACCTCCATCCCTGCAGTAAACTTCATTGACGATTTTTTTCCTATATGAAAATATCGAGTTTCTGTTTCACATTCTCAACACTAGAAATGGGTTTATTGCCTACTACTTCACAAGTTCTTTATTATCGAGGAACCTAGATCGTTGACAGTAAGAGTTAGCTACCTCCCCCTGAAAGAGGTTGGTCGATAGTAGTTGGCGTTACCTCCCCTGAAAGAGGTTGGTCTATAGTAGTTGGCGTTAAAAAAAAAAAAAAAAATTTGAGTGGTCCTAGGAGTGGTGGCACTTGTCCTGATTGCGGCGGTCGGTGAGAACAGGGGTACCGGAGGTGGCAGACAATGACAACCGACAACTGATGGTGGTGAGTAGCTGTGGATGAGGACTGATGGGGCATAATGTTGTCACATTGAAACCAAAAGTTCAGTGAATTCCAAAATTGAAATCCTTGAGCTCAAGATCTTTGGTCGAAAGCCAAGTATGCCTCTTTCCCCCCGCCGAAAAAGCAAGTATTTAGCCAATCATGATTGAATTCAAGAGCCGTTACGTGTGGAAACGCAAGATCGTGCTTCACGAAATAGCACGACATCGACAACCACGAGCAATCGCGATCCAATGTGAGGACAGATTCCCTCGTAGTCAAGAAGGCGAAAAGACACATGGTGTCAGGATGACGTCATCCGTGCTGACGTATGATCACAGGCGTCTCATGACGTCAAACGACGACGTGGACCCCTCGATCCCCATGAGAGCTTGATCTACGGTCGCTTTTGAACGTGGATGATAAGTTGGAATTCAGGTGGAATAGTCACATTCTTAGCAAACCTGTTACCCAAGGGAAAAGAAAGGGCAAATTACATAAAAGCCTTCTTATTTTTTTTTTTCCAATTTTACCACTTCTTTTGAGATCATGTCGGCCTACCTCGACCTCGACCTCGGCGAGAGAGAGAGAGAGAGATAGAGAGAGAGAGAGATAGATGACTATGAGCAAAGATATAGTTATGTTTAAGCTAGGATTTCGGAGAGTCGATATTGAATTTCATGGTGATTAGGCATATAAAAAGGTAATTTTATGAAGAAAGTGACAATTCAATAGATAAACTCTCATGGCAACTCATTTTTTAAATTCAATTTGAACTAAAAAAAAAGAAAAAATGAAGGTGCAAACTTTTGGTTTTGAAAATAGAGGAATGCTAAGTGATATTGGCTGAAAATTCTATATGTTTTTAAAATTTTCCATTTTGGGTAAAACCAGATAACTATCGGGGGTGATCTGGTAATTAAGTATTTGGCGTGAACATATCAAATTTTATCGTTGTTACGCCAGCCATTTTTCTTACTTGGGATACGTGGACGTGACGGTTTGCGCACATCCCTATGAGGTAGTCGAGGCGAATGATTCGGAGACTTCATAAATTGGGAAAAATATACAAGCAATAACAAAAAAGTCTCGGGCCACTTAATTTACCCTCGATATAAAAGACGGACTTTCTTGGTCAAGTCCACACTGATCCTTATCCTTTAGTTCTTTAAATTCCCAAATTTAGTAATTTAAAATTCGACCGTGAGAAACTTTTACAATGTGAAAGTGCCGTGAACTTTTCTAACCCCTTCTTCTATAATTCCAACTCCTCGATAACATTGACACGTGCACTCGCTTTGCACACGAAGTGATCAAATAAGACAAACATGCACGACTCTACTATATGGAAAAGTCAAGATGAAATTATTATTACTTCATGTGATGTCTACATGTCTTCTTTTGAAGATATTTTTTTCTTCAGTTGATTTCTAGATGTTCATGATTATTCAAGAAACTATGTTTGAATTGTATGGCAAACGAAAGGTGGCATCATTTTTCGAGGAGACTAACTTATTTCCACTACGGAATTTTCTTGTTACTCTTAACTTCCAAACGGTTCTTCATCTTTTCTGGAAATTAACATATGTATCTTTACTCGGATCAAGAGGAACCGATGGTCGTGGTTGGCCCCACAAGCAGCCGCGAGATGAGCCGTGCTCAAAAGTCAAGGAAGATGCCAGTACGACAACGAGAAGAAAATTGCAAAAGTAGAGTAGGTTAAGATGTTTGATGCGACAGCTGATGCGTCACCGCGTGATGCACGCGGTTCAAGCTAATTGCTGTCATGCCCTAATTTTCCACTGAAGATGAGTACGTGTGGACTCCACATGGCTCCAGAAAAATGGCTGAGGAATTCTTGGATTGACTTGGTGGAATTCATCAATTCCTTCAAGATCAAACCGCCTTTATGCCTGTCGAATTACAGATCATTAGGCAGCATCATCACAGTCAGTCATTGGTCAATTAGTTTTATAATATTGATCCTAAGTTGCTTCTGTTTCTCTTTGCCCATTGTAATAATCCGCCGCAAAGGTTGAAACTGAAAAAAAAGCTCGAGGGATGTTCTAATTGAAAAGACATCAATGAGAAGTAGATAAACGGGAATTAATTCTAACTCCCGCATGATGAAAAAAAGTAAAAGGTCTGGAGAAAAAAATGATCATATTTGACTGTTGTACATTGCAAACATCAGAAATGGAAGTAATCGAGAATCTCGAGTAACTAGCCGAGCCGCTAAAGTAGCTAAAGTGGTGATAAATCCCGTCAGTAAAATAGGTCCTATAGAAAGTCCATATATTCCCAATCTCCAATAAAAATCAAAAAAATTAATCCATAAGCACTGGTTCTCACGCATGCACCATGTACGTGCATACAACTTATTTTGATATAATGTTGTAAATTCTATTTACTAAAATTTATATAGTACTAAATTGATAAAATCGAAAAGTTTAAAACTAAATCGATATTCATGTAATAGGTTTATGGACCAATTGGATTCCCCATCTATAGTAGCTAGCTTTAAAGTAATTAGTAATCTGTCGAATGGTGGCACTTGTCCTTGATTATTGTAAGAAACGGTGGTCAACAGTGGCTAGGGTACCACAGGTTGAAATAATGACGGGCTACAACTAATAGTGGTTGGTCACAATAGTAGCTATTGACAGGGATGGTGGAGATTAACAGAGTATCTAAATATTAAACAATGTTTTTATTTAATAGATTAAGCTTTTAAAATAGTTGTCAATGGTTCTCCAGAAAATTTCACATGGAATAAGGACAAGAGATCATGAGTCCAAATCTTTGCAAACCCCATTTACCTTTCCAATTAAATACGTTCACGCATAATAATAATGAAAAAGACTAGACTAAGCATAAAAGAGATTGATATAATATTTAAATTATATCATGCATTTATCTAAAAGTTTAAGTTTTTAGAACAATTGATAATGATTCTATAAAATCTCACAAAGATAATGATCAATCAACGCCGGTGTTAGGGTGTGAAACCACAAGTTAAGTGAAAATCAAAATTGAAATTTTGGAAAGAAAAAATCATTAAGTTGAAAGTTAAGTATGCTTGTATTACTCCCCCAAAAAGCATATATGGCCAAATAGCCAATCATTTTCAAAGTTAAAATGTAACATCCTCGATTTCGGTCATGAGAATAGGGTATGCAAGTCGGTAAGTCCTAACTTGGCTTCTATCGTGATGTCTTATTAACTTATATGTGGACGCTGAATTTATGCATTGGACATGAATCGGCCCTTTGATCATGAGGTTTAGTTGTGGACTAATCCCACACTATCATGAACACAAAGGATGATCATGGATCGGTTTTGGGTGAATGGTGCACTGGTCGCGGGGTGATTCCACATGGAATCTATCCCAACTATGAACGATCCATGAGTCGATCCTATTTGGTAGCGAATCGATTGTGGATAGATCAAATCCACATGACCAAGTGACAACCGATGGTCGATCAGGGGGACCCATGGCATAAACCTTAGATAGACCAAGGCATGCATGTTCAGCTTTGGACCCGATTTGCCCGATGGAGACTCGGTTATCAAGACGAATGACCAAGCCCAACCACGAATGTCATTTTTAAGACATTCAATGGACCAATCAAAATCAAAAATGGTCACAAACAAGTTCAAGAAGGCTACCAATTTAGTCATACTCATTTGGGAAAAGTTAGTGAATTTTTAGCACGAACCTCAATTCTCATAGAATCGTCAATTGTGTATAAATACGAATGACTTCTCCAATTAGGCGACACCTTATGTTAGTCTCATGATTGTCTTGGAAATAAGATTTAGACACAAATCAATTAATGTGGAGATGAATCATTGGACAAATGTCAAGAGGCAATTGGGGTTTTAGAATCTTTCATGACCTTTGACCATGTCTATCCTTATCCATTATATGCCACATGTCAATTGCAAGGGGTAGAGAAAACTTGCTTCCCAACTAGCTTGGCAAAAATATCTAGGCACTCATTTAAGGGCTTTAGACATTAGTTCATTAATGACTTTGATGAATCATCAACTTAGGTGTTCTCTAGAATCTTAGGTGAATCTTAGGGCATGATGGCCTAGATTATAGTCTTGATGAACAAGACAAGAGCCAACCAATTGAAAGAGGACATTTGGTATAAAAAAGGGCTTAGGTGTCCCCTAGGCACATTAGGCAATAATGAACCTAAATAAGCCTTGGAGAACAAGCCAAGAGGTGGACCAATCACAAGTGAACATCAAGATATATAGGCACCAACTAAGGAGGCTAGATAGGCTAACTTGGCCCTTAGGTTTGATTATGAGTTTGCACCAATAAATGAGGAGGAGGAGGCCTATAAATAGGAGAAGGCATCCTCACATTTTAAGGGTTAGCCATTCTCTCCTTTCCTCTCCCTTTCTCTCCTCTCTTTCACACCTCCCTTACCAAGCCGCCTTAGGAGCCGACCAGTCACTAAAGGAGCATCTTGGAGCTAGGTCCAAAAAGTAGTAAGTGGACTTTCCTAACTCTTTGATAGGGCGATGTATTACGTGTATCGATTTAGGATCTTGTTATCCTTTGCTTGTGTTTGCTTGTATGTTGTGCTTGTTGCGTGCTTTCAATTACTTATCTTTGCATCAAGTGAATCATGGTTTTGCATGGGTGTCGAGCATACTTGGATGTCAAGGAAAGGTCTCAGCGACTATGGATGTGTGCCAAGGTGGAAGCATGACCCACACTTAATCTTGAGATAACATTGAGGCGTGTTGTTACTCGGGACAAGTCACAGTCGATGCCAAATTTGGAGCAAATGGTTCCAAGTCAAGACCACGAGCCTGAATCGTATTCGGCATGAATTTAGTTAGTAAGGCACAAGAGTCATTCATTGATTCACCTTAGTTGGCACGCCTTCGAGCCTTTCATCCAGCTAATGAATCAAGATAAAAATGGATTGATTGATGTTTAAATGAATGAACACACGATGGACTTTTACTACGCCGACTCTGGGGTATGCTGGTCGTTGCCTAGGGTAAAGCCTCGGATGCCATCTCGATATAAAGATCATGGATGATGCCAGCCTGAGTGAGGCTGATGCCTGGGGATCACCCTAGATGCCATCCCGATAACGAGATCGGGACAATGCCTGATTGATACCGGAAGAGTTGATGGATTTCGACTAACTGTCTTAACTGAAATAAACTGGAAATCCACGTAAGGTCCATGACTAATGCATGTATGATGCTTGAATTGATGATTGCAAAAGTTGAGTTTGTTTTGATATGGGTTGTTGAGTCTTTGCATTAATTTGAGCATATATTGCATTGGGTCACTTAGTGCTTGAGTGAGTCTTATGTGATGCACGCATTTCTCTTAGTGACTGAAATGATCGTAAGACACAATCTTTAGAAAGCTTGTTCTTATGCATTAACTCATTGTCTTTGATACTTGAAAGCACATAAATGATTGAGTGCCTTTCATATATATAAGCAAAGCAAGGCACGAACCTTGCTATTGATTTGCCATTGACAAGTGGATGGTGATTGTGTATTCGGATTGAAGGCGAGACGTCCTCCTATGGGAGAATTAGAGAATTTTACTTACTGAGTCATCAACTCACTTTGGTTGTTTTCACCATTTTAAATGTGTGATAGCTAAATCGGCCCCACCATCCATCCGTCCTGGGCTTCCAATCGATATGGCTACCATCGTGATGGACATAGTAGATTTAGAAGGAGACGTTACCTACTAGAAATATACTACAATTGTATGGGTTCAAGAAGAGGTAGACACCTTGGTTCTCACGTGTACAAGGCTTGGTGCCTCATTTTTTACGGGGACATCATCGGTCCCATTCATGGCTTCATCCCTCTTGTGGATCCCATGGGAACATCATAAGGGAATGAGCTTAGAATAGGGGCCATTTTTGGAGGATGCTTGATAGAGGAGCTAGGCTATTCCAGCCTTTTTGATCGTCGATGTTTGGTAATGAAGATAAGTAGCCCAGGACTAAGATGGACATGTAATCATAACAACTTTTAATATGTATATATATGAGTAAATGTTGCTTTCATTTGCTTGGCTTGTATACATATTGCCTGACTTTCATGTGTGTTTGTGTACAATGATTGTTTTTAATTCACCTCCGTATGTGCTTAATCAAGATAAAATATTTTTGGGACGATTGACGTGCCTGGGACGTCGATGCTGACCCGCAGGGTCATGTTCTCGTGCCAGAGGTGGGGTGGGGCGTGACATAAAAAGTGATTGAGTGTGGTAAGGGTGAGCAATTAGGACTGGTTGAATCTAGTTACCGAACTGAGCAGGACCTTGATCGTTTTGGTTCACTGTTTTATATCGTGAATTGTTGGTTCTACTTGAGAACTAGGCGTGGAACTAGTTTTTAGTTTTCTTTTATTTGTTTTAAAAAATGACAGATATGTAGGAGATGGGTTTCGAGTCAAGAAGGTTAGAAAAATACATCAATATCTTAATCATTTTATCAAACCTTCATTTAAAAGGTTAGATTTTTAGAATAGTTGACAATGATTCTACGAAGTCTTGCAAAGATAATGGTTAATCAATGGTGGTCTCAAGGCTATGAAACCACAAATTAAGTGAAGATCGAAATTGAAATTTCGGAAAGAAAAATCATTGATCGAAAGTTAGATATGCTTGTAATACTCCCTCCAAAAAACATATATGGTCGAATAGCGAATCGTTTTCAAAGTTAAATAGTGATTGACGTGTTGTAAGGGTGAGCAATTAGGGATTGGTTGAATCTAGTTATCGAATTGAGCCAGCCTTACTATTTCAGTTTACAGTTTTATGTGGTGAATCATTGGTTCTATGTGAGAATTACTCGAGAATTGGCCTAAAACTAGTTTTAGCTCTTTTTTATATTATTCTTTTAATTTGTTTTGAAAAATAATGGATATGTTGGAGATGGGTTTCGAGTCAAGAAGGTTAGAAAAATCCATCAATTTCATAACCATTATATTGGAAAATTGTTCCCATTATATTTTTTTTTTCGAAAATAATAGTTATATTACTTAAAGGTAGGTCCTATCTTTGATTGACCAAGCCCATTAAGTTTCAGGTCAATTCCTAAGGGAATCAGCTTGATTCTTAATTTCAAAAACTTGTAATCCACTTTGGTAGGTAGGTTCAAATTTCTTGATCACGGGTTTGAAACTAGCATTCACTAATGTGTGCAGCTGCACAATCGTGTTTCACATAATACGACTACTTTAAGTACAAGCAATCATATTTGACCATATAAAATGTACAAGCAATCATGGACATAATTGGCCAACGAGTCATAAACCTAATAGTATAACGGCCAATTCAATCTTAAACCATTTGATAATTTGTCAATTTTATCCTTCACTTTTAATTATATCAATTTAGTTCTAAACTTTTTGAAGATCTAATAATATACCAGAAGGACTACGTTAGCAAACCATGAAAATGTTTAGAATTAAATTGGCAAATCATCAAAAGATTTAAAATTAAATTGATAAATTGTCAAAAAATTTAAAATTAAATTAGCAAGAGTTTTAAGATTAAATTATTAACTCTATAATAAATTCATGACTTTTGGGTGATTGTGCAGCAATTATGTGCAAAGTGAGAACAGATTGTCATGGCTAAGAAGACCAAAAGATGTTAAAAGTAATGATTACGTCATCCTTGCACAGAATGATGATGGACGTCCCAGAATGTGGCATGACGTGGACTCCCCAGTCCCACGAGAGATTGATCTGCACTGGTCTTCGAACGTGGATCATGAGTTGGAGATGTCATGGGATTGTCATGCCTCATCAATAATGACGTTACCTAAGGAAAAAACTGGAAATTAAATCAAAACCTTTTCATAACTTTTTTTATTTTTTATTTTTATATTGATACTTGTAAAAAATCCCAACAAAAACTTGAGTTGATTAGTGGATGTAAATCACATGTGTGTAAAGAGCATAAAAACCTCATAAACAAAGAAGTTAATACCTCATCAAAAATGTTAGCAGAGGGAAAAAATGGAAAATATATCAAAACATTTTCATATTTTCAAATTTCACCATTTGTCAATCTTTATTTTTGATATTTTAGGTTTATATTATTTGAAAGTCCGGTCAAATCTTGAGCGGTGGAGATAGACCATACATATATAAAGAGCATATATTTTCCAATTTTACCATTTTACAATCTTTATCTAAGATACTACCTAAGGAAAAAAAAATTGACGATAATACATCAAAGCCTTTTCATATTTTCCAATTTTACCATTTTACAATCTTTATCTATGACATTTTGGATTAATACTGAAAATCTGACTCAAAAGCTTAAGCTGGTTGGTGAAGGTAAACCATATGTGTGTAAAAGCTTGAGTTGATCATGGAGGTAAACCACATGCATGTAAAGAGCATATGAAGCTTCTAGAAAAGCAACACCCCATTTTACATGAAAGCCAAATAGAGCGCAAATATGAGGTTGTCAAGGGTGTGGACAAATTCATATCGAAGTTGCCATAGTTGTGACCTCAATTTGAAGTCAATGGCCACAATAGATGACCTATTGAGTTGGGGTTGTCCGTGGCTTCCATGACTTGAATTTGAGGTCATGAGAGCTCGACCGCCTTAGATATAGCTTGCAAACGTCATGACGACCTCGATTCGAGATCATTGTGGCCTTCCTTGGCCTTCCACGGAAGGTGGGGGGAGCGAGAGAGAGAGAGACCCAAGATTTTGGAGAGTTGATTTTGGATTTCATGGTGGTTAGGCATAGAAAAGTGATAAGAGTAATTTGGGGAAGAAAGTGTGGTAATTTAGTAAATAAACTCAAAGGTTATTCAATTTCAAACACAATCGGGCGCCTAAATAAAATTTTAAAAAAAAAGGAGTGAAGGTACAAGCTTTTGGCTTTGAAAATAAAGAATGTAAAGTGATATTGACTGACAGCTCAATATGTTTTTTAAAATTTTCCAAAGAATAATGAATTTGGAGTACCAGTTGGGCAAAACTAGGTAATTATTAGTGAATTCATCAAGTGATTAAGTACATCATGTGGATGTATCAAATTATGTTGTTGCCCATACTTTAAGTAATCTCAGGGACCACACCAACCATTTTACAAGGGAAACCTTACCTTATGTATGTGAACTTGACAATTTGTACACGTTGCTAAAAGTTAGCCAAGCCAAATGTTTCAGAGACTTCGTATATTAAAAGTTGGCCCAATTAATTGAAAGCATAAATCTTATACTCAATGCAAAAAGTAGACTTTCTTGGTCTTTAGTTTCCCAAATTTAGTAATTCATACTTGGTCTAAACACGTGGAGAAACTTTTAGGATGTTGAGTGTAATGAAGCTTTCTAACTCACCCTTCTTCCACAATTCTAACTTCTCTATAACATTGACAAATGCACACGTTAATGCCATGATCTACATTCCGAAAAAGTCTAGGTGAAATGACTATTCTTTCGTGTTATTTATGAATATTTTCTTCCAAATATATTTCTTTTTTGCTGATAAATTCTCATAATTATTTAAGAAACGACGTTTGAATTGTATTGCCAACGAAGGTTGGCACATCATTTCGAGGAGACTAGCTATTTCGTAGAGGAGACGACCTTAAATCCACTCTGAAATCTTCTCGTTACCCTTTAACTTCCACATGGTTCTTGATCCTTTCTTGAAATTAACATATGACTCGGATCAAGACTTACCAAATGGCCCTATCGTTCGTGGTTGGCCCCCACAAGGAGACACGAGATGGGGTGTGCACGAAAGTCAAGGAAGATGCCTGTACGACAGGGAAAAGAAAATTTGCAAAAGTAGAGTAGGTTAAGATGTTGATGCAATGGCTAATGCGTCACCGCCGTGATGCATGCGGTTCAGGCAATTGCTGTCATAACCCTAATTTCCACAGAAGACGAGTGCGTGTGTACTCCACGTGACCACGGGGACAAATGGCCGGCAAATTCTTGGATTGACTTTGGTGCAATTCATCAATTTCACAGATCAAATCACCGTCAATTCTGTCTAGGCACAGATCATTTGGCAGTATCCCGACAGTCGGTCATTGGTCAATCTTTTGATAAATGGTGAGTCCTAACTTGCCTCTGTTTTTATTTGCCCGTTGTAATAATCCGCAGCAAAAGTTGAGAAAACACGAGAAGTTCGAGGACTGATGAAAAATCAGGGCATTTTGAGGATCGCATGCAATGTATTCTCATTTGCACGATTAGCTTTAATGTGAACAATTTTTTAATATTTTAATTTTTATTTATTATTATTTTTATTATTATTTTATTGGCCAACAAGGGTCACCACGACCCTTGCCAGCTGTGAGTGAGGGGTCACCTAGTTATGAGGGTTGAGCCCTTTCTAGATTTGACAGCTGCAAGTGGTGGCCTGGACAAGGGCCACAATCCTCCCCCATTGTCTAGGGACGATGAAAAAAAAAATGAAAAGCAAAAATAATAAAAAAATCAGAAAATAATAAAAATTGTAAATTTTATTCACATCAACTTTAGTCATGCTATAAAGACAGTCAACATTTATATTAGTGATTTTCGGCTAAAATTAGTTGGATAGATTTGAATTTTTATGACTAAATCAATTCAATTGAAAATTTTAGAACTAAATTGATATTGGTACAATAGATTTAGAATTTTTTTGGTGCTTTCCATTTTTAATGACCAATTACCAAATAATGACAAGCTCTTGTCACCTACGAGTGTTCTTTTTGAAAAAGGCATTTTTTTAGCAGAAAAAGTAAAGAAAGCAATCGAGCATGCGTTTTGCATGTACACACAGCATATTTTGAGATAACATTACAAGTTTTATTTGTTAAATTTTGTTTAGTGATGTCATTTTCCGGATCTTATGATAACCATCGAATGTAAAATTATAAGTTAGCAATTAGTGTCCCTAATTTTAATTGTGCTGAGGAATTGTTATGACAATCTTGGCAATAGGCGCTTATGAAAAGCAAGACCAAATGATCATTATGCATAGAAGAAAAGTGGGTGATTACCCAAAGAAGAATGAGTTTATACATTACCCAACTTAAATCGCACAAGTGAGGCCTTCAAAAAGAAGAATGCCAAGCGACATTCTCTAGAAATGAGTCTATTAACTATTACTTTACATGTCCTTCATCATCGAGGACTTAGAACTCCAATAACAACTTTAATTTGACAATTGGTCCAATGCCAGCTAGAGTTAGCTGCCTATTGCGATAGAAAGGCTAATCTATAGTAGCTAGTTGGTGCGCACTAATCTCTAATTATTGTCAGAAATGACAGTCGTTTGAGTGATATCGTTAAACTTGTTACAATGAAATGATCTAATGGCTCTTATGAATCGAACTGTGACAGAAAGCATTTTTGAATCATTTAGAACTCCAACGACAATTTTAATTTGACAATCCATCCAATGACAGCTAGAGTTAGCTGCCTATCGAGATAGAGAGGCTAATTTATAGTAGCTAGTTGGCGCGCACTAATCTCTAATCATTGTCAGAAATGACGGCTCTTTGAGTGATATCGTCAATCTTGTTATAGTGAAACGATCTAACGGCTCTTATGAATAGAACTGTGGCCGAAAGCATTTTTGGATCATTTGTATGAATTTAAAATGTTAATGCAACCAAAAAAAAAAAGAAGTTTAGTGGACTCGTGAAACACAAGAAAAAATTAAGGATTTTTTTTTTTTTTTTTTTTTTTTTGGGGTTAGCCCACTTAATTGAAATAGCTATTGACGTGTGCTAATGCGCAATCAATCGTGTTCCACGCTATGACGGAGCACTTTGAGAAGTGCGGGCAGTCATGATACAAGGTGAGGACAGATCCTCATAGCTGAAGGAGACGTAGAGATGCGTCACGCGATGACGTCATCCATGCTGACGAATGATGATGACGGAACGTGCCGGTCCCATGACGTCGCATAACATGGACCCCCTGATCCCACGGGAGGTTGATCTGCACCTAGTTTTTGAACGTGGATGATGAGTTGGAAGTGACGTAGGTTGGTCATTCATCATCAAAGATGTTTTTAGAGGAAATTGAAAGGAAAAATACATACAAGCCGCACTTATTCTTTACTTTCAAAATTACAAATTTTGCACTCTTGAGCAAAATCTCGTGACTTTTAAGATTAAATTACCCACCGCTAGAAAATTCTGATCCCTCCGTGCCATTCCTATCACATGCACCTCCTTCACCGCTGCCAATCTCTCAACTCTGTGTGTGTTCAAGTGTTTGCTACATGCGAGCTCAAACAAACATGATGAGGTTGTTGTCGTTGTCGACAAGCTTAGATCAAAGTCACCAGAGTTGTGACCTCAATTTGAGGTCATAGACCACCATGGGCAACCTCTTGAGTTGAGGTTGTCCATGGCTTCCATGACTTGATCTGAGATCGTGAGAGCTTGGCCGCCTCAATCTAGGTTGTAGATGCCACGATGACCTTGATCTAAGATCGTTGTGGCCTTCCTCGGCCTCGGTTGGGGCAAGGGAGGGGGAAGCAGAGCTAGGATTTGGAGAGCCAATTTTGGATTCCATGGTGGTTAGGCATAGAAAAGTGTATGGCAAGGGTAATTTTGTGAAGAAAGTGATAATTTTGTAGATAAACTCACATGGTTACTTATTTCGAAATACAATCTAGCGCCTAAATTGAGGGGGAAAAAAAGTGAACGTGCAAACATTGGGTTTTGAAAAGTGTATGGCAAGGGTAATTTGGGGAAGAAAGTGGCGGTTTTGTAGATAAAGTCACGTGGTTATTCATTTTGAAATACAATTCCACGCCTAAATTAAAAGAAGAGATGATTGCGCACACATTGGGTTTTGAAAATAGAGGATGTAAAGTGATCTTGGTGAAAACTCAAGATGTTTTTAAGTCAAGGTATGTATTGGGCAAAATCAAATAATATCAATGGGTCCATTGAACAATTCAACATTCGACGAGGAAACAGTAGACTCCGTTGCTCCCAGCCAGTCAGTCTACGAGCGAAACATTATCCAATGCACGCAAACGTGACAATTTGTATGCATCCCTAAGAATTGACCAAGCTAGATGATTTGGAGACTTGGTAATATAAACAAGAAGGCAAATTAATTAAGCAATAACAAGAAGTTGGGCCACTTGGTTGAAGGCATAATCTCATCTTCAATATAAAAGGGGGACTTTCTTGGTCAATTCCATCGATCCTTATCCTTTAGGTCTTTGATTCCCCAAATTCAGTCATTGAAAATTCGAACGAACTTGCAGAGAAACTTTTCTGACGTTGAGTGCTGATAAAGTTGTCCCAACTGCTCCTACAATTCTAGACTTCTCGATGACATCGACATGTGCACACGGTCCGCCCACGCCGTGGCCGGATGATACAAATAATTTGTACGACTCTATAGTACGGGAAAGTTGAGATGAAACTACACTTCCTTTGTCTCATTTCTGGGTACTTTCTTTCCTTTCTTTCGTTGACCACGTCTTCCGATTGCTTAAGGAAAGGGCGTTTGTATTGTTTGGTGCATGAACGATGGCGCCCTGATTTTTCAACATTGCATTAATTACTTAGCTATTTCAAGGATCTGGCAAAAAGAATCCACGTGCCTTTTAAAAGTGCTAACCTTAGCTCGGGTTATACAGACTTTTCTTTTGTCTGTTGAAAGCACCGGTTTTAGCTCGCATTTCAATTCTAGCTCCAATTTTTCTTTTCTTTTTTTTGTCTCATAGATAGTACTGAATTTAAGTCGATTCTCAAATCTGACCCATCACGTGGTGCTGTTAAACATACGATATGTCTTTTCACACGTGATCGTTATCAAAGTCGTCGTTGAAATGTGAAGAGTATCGTACCAAGTTCAGAAATTGAGAAAAAAAAACGGATCCTTGAACTCACGATCGGCAGCATCCGAAAACAAAGGAATCTCTTGAATTGTGTACGATCCTTCCATGTCCACACAAACGTGAGTCGTTGAGTATATGTGGAATGACACGTCCAACCTTAACGGCATCATTGAACAAAAATTTGACATGTGTTAATTTTGGGTCTCGCCTGAAAGTGGTTTTTTTTTCTCTTTTTCCTTTTTTAAATAAAAGACAGAAGTTTGAGATAAAATTAGGATTTGAGCTAAAATTTAATCCTCCTTCATAAAAAAAAAAAAAAAAAGCTCATAATTGGGACCCGTGTTAAAGTTAATGCTTATTTATGAGAAGAAAAATGTTTTTGCCAAAATAAAATCGAGCTATTTATACGTTTTAAAGGAATTAGGAAGAAAATAAGACAGCTATTTATTTCGAGGAAGACTAACTTATTTTCTTTATAAAATTGGTTTGGATGAGTGCTCAGATGAGGATGGACAAAACCGTGTATAAAATGCATGTATGAGCAAAGGATATACCTACTATAATTTCTTAAAGTCAAGGTTGAAGTCAGTCAACTTCAGAAATTTGTAAGAAATTCTGGCCTTGTCGGCAGATTTGTTCTCATCCACACGGACGTCTCCTTGTCTCAATCCACGATCACAAATCTCGACTTAACTCGATTTATTGTTGCAACCCCAAACTAGCCGCTTCCACACGGTTCCCTTATGTCCGGAATTTTTAAATATGTACATATTATCCCCATATGTTATGATAACTCGGGCACAACCGTAATTAACCGGTTATCTTCTGGGAAAATAGCATAGTAATCCCACAATCTCTCACTTAAATTTGAGTGCCCGGATCATAGGAATCGAACCCATGACCATTAATTTCTAAGCCAAAAGTGTGAGGATCCCCTTACCAGGGTCAATTCCATAGTAGGTGTTTAGATATACTTTCTGTTCTTAAAGTGTGTTTGTTTGAGTGAAAGAATTTTTTGAGAATTATTATTTTGAACATTCACACATCTGGCTTACTAAAAATGATCAGTCAACGGAAAAACTAATTATGGTCAAAGAAAATATACATGTTTAAAGTTGGGAAAGTGAATTTACTAACCTAGATTGGAAAACATTTTTCTTTATCATGAAATTTTCTGCAAAACAAAAACACCCTTAATTTCATAAATTTCAGTGGTATAATTATTGCAGTTGTGGCTTCTCAAATTAACTGCTTGAACAACTAGTATAAAGGAACACTTTATGATGCTTTCAGTGAAAAAGGTGGGAAATTCAAAATGCAAGTTCCAATTCGAGCATCTTTCGCCATATTGTGAATAAAAGGATGGATAGGCATACCAAGAGTTTAAGCTGTTGTGTTATATGGAGGATATGATATGTACATCAGTTTCCAAGGAAATTTCTTGTATATGCAATGAGTATAAGAGTCTTGAAATCTCCGTTTCACGTGCAAATTGGATAATTGATGACCGATATGAGAGTATTGAAGGGGAATAAGATTGGATAAGGATCCACACACACGATGTGACATTAGTGTTAACTTGAACGGCAAAATATAAAATTGAACGAAGGTCCTATGAAGTTGGGAGATTTCCGTCATAACACTTAACTTGTTACATAGGAATTATAGGGTTTGATATGCAAAAGTTAACTGAAAATATTACTCATCTGATGTGCATCAAGGGAGAAGAAGAAATCATATCCAGAATTCAAAAAGAGACATTGTCGTCAAGATTGACCAGTATATTTCAACAAATAATCTCAATTCTCAAGTATTTGAAAGGAATATGGTGAAGATCTTGAGATAATTTAGGAAGCAACAAAATTATCTTAAGAAACACTTGCGTATCCCCTATTAGTTGATGAATGTAGAGGTCATGTTCTTTCTGTAAATCTCTCTTCCTCTCTCTCTCTTTGAGTCACACGACAAGACGATCAGAACCATCAAGCCAACCTCCTCATACTCTATTTGAGCACAAGTTGTAATCTATTAAAAGATTTACAACTACATTCGTTCACTCAAAATGTCAAAAATATTCGATTGAATTCTGTTCAATTTATTGTGCAATTATCCTCTGAACCTTATGTATAGAACAAGAAATATTATAATTTAATAAAGAAATTAGTTATTCTAAAAAATAATAAAATATCAAATAATATCTCTAACAATATTTTTTAATGGGAGGTCTTTATATTCATAAGCACAGTTCAACCCCCTCCCTTCTCTATCGAAGATTTTTTTTTTTAGTCACTTGTAGAAGGCACAACATAAAGAATTTTATTTTCATCGCATGGTCCGCGCGACCTAGAAAAAGAAATTACCCTAGAAATAAGAATTTTTTTTATGTCTATTTCGCATTGACTGGTCCATGAAATTATCCAGACTTTCAGCACACGTTTCGGTTTCCTGCCGCCCCCCCCCTTCGGGCTGGTCCCCTTCTGTCTTCTTTCTCTTTCCCCCCACGACATGCAACTTGGCGTTGGGAAAAGCGCCGACAGCTTCACTCGTTTTAATTACCTTTGTAAAATCAAAAGCTGAATGAATCAAGACACAGACAATTCTCAGGAATTCTTATGAAATCACTTCACATGGGGACCTAAAAAGTCTAAGCAAGTCCCCAAAATTGCAAAATGGATTAATTGTGTTGAACCTGGACTAGCCAATTGTCCCAAGTCATGGATTTCTTGTTCCTTTAAGAAAGAAGACCATTAGGATAAGCATGATTTGGTACGGTGGTGTGTAATTAATCATTTTGCGCCGACGTCTAGAATACCAAGATGGTCCTACATCAATTAAAGCGGCAGGCCTTACGCGTCTGAAGTGTCAATCACAATCTGAACATGGTAAATATAGTCTTTGTGAAACATGGTAAAATTCATCTTTATTTACATCGATTTATAGATGTAACAACTCGTATCGGTTTTATCTATTTGAAAATAATAATAAAATAAAAAGGAGAAGAAGATACCAACATAAAAGCTGATCATATTTCAACACCCATTTCACGGACATGATGACCATGAGGTT
The DNA here is from genome assembly GCA_014182575.1 of Eucalyptus decipiens. Taxonomy (NCBI): domain Eukaryota; kingdom Viridiplantae; phylum Streptophyta; class Magnoliopsida; order Myrtales; family Myrtaceae; genus Eucalyptus; species Eucalyptus decipiens. The sequence continues at coordinate 41,414,486 of CM024611.1, read as the reverse complement.
GTTAACTATAGTCAATTTCATTTGGTCAAAAATTAGAATAAAACCCTGCTGCCTAACAAGCACCCAAGAGCTGCTTTCTAGCGTTAGACGCATTGCACATCAGTTAAACATTCGTCCATGTTCATCAAATTTATAAAAAAAACTATATAAATAAGTGGTATTATGGTCTTGGGAAAACCTACCTAAGTTGTAATCCTTATCGTTTCGTGTATTATAGTCTTGGGAAAACCTACCTAAGTTGTAATCCTTATCGTTTCGCATTTATTAATGAAGTTTAATGGCTTGTTCCCCAGCAGAAGAAGCAAGGAAGGTTACAGAGACTTGGGTAGCTTGAATTCAATGAAGTCAACGAAAATAAACAAAAGAAGTTTTAGCGGTCTGGGCTCTAATTTCTTATAGGTTGCCAGAAATTGACGTGGCAAATGGAAATTCTGATCTCGTCCATTTTTCTGTTCTTTTTCTCGTATGTCGTATAAAATATGCAGTCGCCGTAGTGGAGCCTCATGCGGCATGACGAAAGAGTCATGACGTCATATGTCATGAGATGGCTTATTTTAATCATCTGATGCTTCGCAGCAACTTACGTATGTCAAATCAAATTTGGACAGTCCTTGATTTTTCTCCAGCCGCTTGGTGCGAGTTTCCTTATTTATATGAGCCATTCGTAGGCCCTTTTCCCATTCATTTAGCCACTTGATCGTTCAAACCTCTCGGTCTGGTTTTCCTCTTTTCCCCCTTCTCAGAAAGACCATTCTAATCCACATTCTCATTATCAAATCCCTCCCATGGACACAAGGGTTGACACTTCTCTTGACCTTAGGATAAATTCCTTCCAGAATTGCAACAGCAATGCCATGGTGAGTGCAGCACCCTGCAAGGACTAGATTGTATGCTTCACCTTTTTTCTGTTTCCCGGATTCGGAGTTGCTAAGTTTACAATGGTTTTATATGATGCGTATATCTAGGATCTGAGAAGAGATAGAGGCGGATTTGCTGAAAAATCGCAAGAAGTAGGAACACTCCAACAAGATGTAAGTTCCTTTTATGTGAATATTTTCTTTTTATGCCGTCGGCACATTGAATATTTCCACTTGAACTAGAATTTTCATTGGTCTACCTTTAAAATAAGCTTCTGTTAGTTAGTGCTCATGATGGATTATATCGAATTTATGGGACAGGTTGGTGTATCTATGGAAGAGTTCAGAAGGATGAGCTCGGAGAACAAGAAATTGACAGAAACACTAAATGTCGTTTTGCTTGGTTACAACGCCTTGCATAGCCAGATGATCAATTTGGCGCAGGGAATTTCATCCAATGAAGCCATGGAATCAAGGAAGAGAAAGTTTGAGGACTATATTGACCTAGATTTCTGGAAGAGGCCAACTGAGAGCGTGAAATCTAGAACCTCTGTAGCTTATTTCCAAGTCGACCCATCTGATAATAGCCTCGTGAGTTTCGAAGATCACAAACTTAAGCGAAGATTATGCAGTACCCTTTAATGAATTAAGCACTAATTATGAGCATCTCTTTCTGGGTTTGGAATTGCAGGTAGTGAAGGATGGATATCAATGGAGAAAGTATGGTCAGAAAGTGACCAGAGACAATCCCTCTCCAAGGGCTTACTTCAAGTGCTCTTTCGCTCCAAGTTGCCCTGTTAAAAAGAAGGTAGTTACATGGAACTTAAAGGGTTGACTTATTAACAGTGATGACCGTGCGAGCTCCGCAGAGACATACAGATTAGCTGTCCATATGAAAATGAATGATATATTACCTAAAGCAAGAGGCGTTTACCCTACGTTTCACCCTAAAAAGGGCCCATCAACTTAAGTTATGCGCCTAATAGGAGATTCCACGTTTCTCCTCAGTTTCTTGGTCTTTAATGCAGTGAAACCTCTGAATAATTCCGGTCATGAGATAAATGATCTTTAATAAACGCGAAAATTTGATTGAGAGATATTATAGAAAGAGCACATAAAACCCAGTCAAGTTTTTTTGACTGAAAGCGCATATAGTCGAGGACCCAAAACTCATCTTTAGGATACTCAGGGTGCCACTGCAAACTAATTGACAGATTTCGTGCTTAATAGTTTGAGTTTCAACTATCCATTTCATGGTCATATAGATTAGGGAGTAATACCGCATGGCATGGCCGAAAAAAATGAATCCAGTTGCTTGATCTCATGTTCATGTTACTGCTCACAGGTGCAAAGGAGCGTCGACGATCCAACTCTCTTGGTTGCTACCTATGAAGGCGAGCACAACCATCGATGCCCTCCTCAAGGTGCAAAACCCCCCTCTGTTTCGCCTCCGATTTCACCATCGTCCATGAAGCCTTCCAATCAAAACCCCGTTCTCGATTTCGTCCGATGCGGGTTTTCCAACCTGGCAATGAAATCTAAGCAAGAAACCGAAGTAGGGACGCCCCCGCAATTCCTGGTCCAGGAAATGGTTTCTTCCTTGACGAGAGATCCCAATTTCACAGCTTCTCTCGCCGAAGCCATTTCAGGGGCGATGTTGGACCGGTCTCGCACGCATAGTTGGTGAACGCCGGAGCACTATAGAATTAGGTCGAGTATCTCAAGTTGTGTTTATTTGGGTTGCTTGTTAGATCAATAGAGTGGAGAATTCAATTGCGAATTGCATAACAGAGCATAGTCAAAAGCGATGCAGAGAACAAGATTTTCAGGCTCTTTTCCCCCCCACTGCGACTAGATTGTATGTATGTTTGGACTTCAAGATTATGCTTTTAATGCATAAACCACAACAAGGTTTAGTACGTTTGGAACTCTTAAATAAAGATATGTACGCCGCGCATTTGTATGTAATATATAAGACATTATGAATGCGATGTCCAGTGTGAAAAAGCAACAGCAATCGGTCACATGTATAACCACGCTGTGTGGTATAAGGGTTTAATATTCCCAAGGCAACTGCAAATCGCGCATGCTTGTCTTTCAATTTCGGCCCACGCATGCTCATTGCTTACAGCAAGCAGCCCAACTTAGTTGACCAAAAGAAAGACAAACGGGCCGTCGACAAAGTCAATTCTTCTACACCATTATGGTTTTTGTTTTTCACCAGAATCCAATGGTAGGGCACTTTACATGGGAAAAAAAAGGTTTCTTGAGGGTTTATTACTTCCAAGTTTGATGAAAGCCTCCTAATGATAATATAAAGTGGATTTATTTTGTAAAAAGAACCGGCCCTTTTACTTTTGGGTTACCCTCTTGTCAAGTCAAAAATAACTCATAAGTTTCAAGAAAGAGGAGAACAAACCATTTTGTGCATTTTTATAAGGAACCGGTCTTGATTCGATGTGATCGATTTAGCTTGGTTGCCCAATTCAAATTAAGATCAATTTGGTTAGATTCTTTACTGTTGAGAAACGGTCCAAATCAAATTTGATCATCATAAAGTATACGTCCTAATTTATTAATCAGCCGACTGAGTTCAATTCTTAAAATTAGTAAAAGATCATATAGAGAGAACTGATCATTTCCAATTTCCTTCTTGATGATTCCAAGCCCATTTGGTGAGATTCCGTGCTTTGATTGATCAACTCACTTTTAATCAAATGTTGCTTTCAACCAAAATTGACTCCGAGCAAACTTTAAACAAAGACTTTCTTCTCTCCGTGACGTACGGCCGCCATTACTTTAGACCAACCACATTCCAAAACAAACAAGAAACGTTCGCGCCATCTCATGTTGTCCCCTCTTGTTGGTGGGGCTATTCTTGTTTTGTTGTCGCCTAGGAAGGTTCTCCCCACCCACCCCCTGACCGGAGTATACTTTGGTTTTGTTAGGGGATATTATTTTATGCTCTTTCGAGTCTTGAACTGTCTCGTCTCCATTCTTTCTCTCATACTTGTCAGTCTTAGCTTCAAACTCTTCTTGATATTTGCATCCTCGTGTTTTGGCACGGATCAGCCAAATTAAGAAAGAGTTATGGTATGATTCGGAGTCCTTGACCCCGGTGTATATAAATTGACTTCTACTAGAACATTTGGAGGATATATAATCAAAATGGGCAGATAATGCAATCTACAATTGAATTTAATTGACCAAAGTGATTGTTCTAGTGGTAAAGAGATCACTTGCTTTCCACTTCATGAAGTCACAAGTTTAATGCATATTATAAGCAAATCTTTAAATGACTCATGTTGCATGCATATGTTGGGTTTTCTAAAACTTGCCATATTAACTAATGGGTAGATGATATTTATGGTTTGCTCTTGGAGCTTTTTTTTTTTTCATGTCCGTCCTATTCTAACTCTCGACTTATTCTCAGATTTTTGTCACATCTCTTTGCAGAGTGTGGAAATCGGATCCCACACTTAAAACTAAACATCCTCACTTCCAACTCCCCTGAGAAGGTAGGAAATCATCTCCCTCTTGCCATGTGAAAAGGGTGGTCACTAGAGCAATTCTTAGTGGTTGTTATTGGAGCTTCATTTAAGGAAAATTGTCCAATAAATCCTAAACTTATTATTCGATGATCAATTCAATTATAAAATTTTCAATTTAACTAATTTAGTGATAAATCTTTTGATGAGTTTCCAATGTAGTCCTCTTGATCAATTTTGGTTGGAGTAGACAAAGATGATTTTTTTCAAATTTAAAAAAAAAAAATTATTTTTTTCTTTTTTTTCTTTTCGCCTATGGCCATCCATGACCAGCCATCGTCAAGATTGGCTATAGGTAATAAGGAAAAGAGGGGGGAGGGGTGGAGACAATTAGAAGTTGCAAAAATCATCTACTTCACAGTGAATTGTGCAATTTAGGACACTCTATGTCTACATTAGTGATTTCAAACCAATTTTCGTCGGATGGACTACATTGTGATATCAAAAAATTTAGGATTCAATTGTTCAAATTCAAGATTTTAAGACTAAATTGGCCGTCGTATAATAGGTTTACGATTTTTGGGATAATTATCCCCTCGATATAAGTCGAGACATTAATTTCACAATATTTAAGGTGTGTTTGTTTCATGGAGAATCAATTATATTAAAATATTATGTCAAAAATGATTAGTTGCACCGCTTAAAAATTAGTCAATGCAAAAAAAAAAAATTATTTTAATTATTTATAATAATCCTTATCTAAACATTTTCGTGAATCATGTTTCAAATCATAATTTTCCACTAACCAAACCCCCGGCATGCACTTCGTATTTCATTTGGTAACATCATAAGAAAGTGCTGCTAATCATGCTCCGCACTCAGAATGTACTCGATCTTCTTTATTTTGTACATCATAAGGAAATTATAATTCTAAAGATGGGGTGAAATCACTTGAGGAAATCTCGGTCTAGTCCATCTTTCACTCGTCTTATTGGATCAATAAACGACAATGAAAATGAGTTTGTGCTTCCCTTGGAAAGATAACGATAATGCTATGCAACATTCCCAAATTCCACATTAAATGGAAGATACCTATTAAGTGATATATAAGCTATCGCCCATCCTAAAATGATCGTCACCTTCTATGGTTACACTCAAAGTATTCCTTCCAAGGATTTGGTTTACATGGAATAGTCCAAGTCATAAAATATAGCATTGGAGTAGGACCCACTCCACTATATGTGTGGTTCATGGTTGGAAAAAGCCAATTCTCGATCTAACGAGGGCAAAGAGTGATCCTTGGGGCAAAAGGGCTAGGCCAAAGACGCAGCTCATAGTAAGCTTCAACGATGACAGAGAGGGTAGAAGTGGACGAAACCATCTGTTGAATCGAGGGGTACTCACCAAGCGATACATGCCAACGCTTATGGGAACATCAATTCTTTAAATGAGAAATGCCTTACCGAGTGATATAATAAGGTAACATCTACCCTCACATAGTCACCATGTTGTGTGATTATTCAGAGTATTCTTTTTAATGGCTTGGCCCACATTAAACGGGACAGTCCATTACATACTTGATATTCACTTGCCGTCAAGAGTTAACTCTAAGTTTCAACAACGTAAAAGAAACGTTAGAAAACAAGTGGAGCGTGATGAATTAATTCAATACTTTATTTCTAAAGTGGCTGCTGGCGGACAAGAGTGATTATAGACCAATTATGATCCCAAACTTAAGTAAACGCGAGTCAACTCGAGATGGAATCTTCAACATGACTCACGTTTGTTGGCATCCGAATCGTTCAAAGAATAGGATCATCCTTTTTGGTGGACCACGTTTCCCCGAGTCAACAGTCACCGCCAATTCTAGAAGACCATCGTTAGTCATAAAGACTCTCTCTCTCTCTCTCTCTCTCTCTCTCTATCTCATGGGGCTATTACTGGTCGCCTAATGCATGCGCAATCAGTTTTCAGAATTCACGTGTTGGACTACCGTAACGAGGAGTTGACTGTCGTCGCGTTGCAGGACCCCACGTCAACCTTGGAAAGATATCCAATTCAGACAAATAAAAAAAAAAAAAAAAAAAAGATGGTGATGAGCTTTGTTGCTTAGTGCGGAAAATATGGACTCTTTCCTTTTCCTCTTCTAAATGTATGACTAAAGCTGGACTATTCCACTATTTCCTTTCCACTAAGAACCCATATCTTTTTCCCGAGTGCTGTGCTGGGACATTTCTAGAAGCATTAGTCAATCTAAAAATGGCTGGTCAAAAAATGTTACCTATCATCTATTAGGGTAACTTATTGATAACTTAATGAAATTTTCATGAAACCACTGACTCTTTTTACGGCCTACAAGTTATCAGCTTTTCTTTTTTCGTTTTCACTAGCTTTTATTCATCCTTCTTATCAACTTCTTAAACTTACCAACTTTTATGTGAATTTTCCAATATTTACTGTTAGTTTTGGATTATTTTGGATTATCACGCCTCATTTAACCAAGAGATAATTGTAGCTATAAGATCGGGTGTAGTAAGAGTCAATCATGAAGTAGCGTAGAAATCAAGAAGCAATTAGAGATTCTTGCAGAGGATGATCAAGATGCACAAGGGGTCCATTAAAGATAGAGGAAGTATCACCTAGATCTCTCCCTAAACATCTACATAGACACATATCTATAAAAGATTTTTTTCAACACTTCAAACAAGAATCATCCAACATTAATCAAGGAGTCCATAAGGCTTTAGAGGCGATCTGTTGGATTAGATCTTTGTTAAGCTTTGAACTTTGAATTTGAATGAGATTAGATTTTCCTAAGTTTAGTATAAAACTTAGAGAATATAAGCTTTTCCAGTCAAACCTGTAAGCTTTTTACTTTCTTTATGCACTTGTTGATTTCCATTGAGAAGGTTATTGTTGAATTTCAATCAGGAAAATCGTCCAAAAAGTCCCAAGCATTATACAAAAGCCAATTCAATCTTAAACCTTTCAATTTTGTTAACTTAGTCTAAAGTGTTTTAACGATTTGTTAATTTAGTACTAAAACATTCATTAGCATCAATTTAGTGATAATTTGTCAGTTTAGTCCTAAATATCTTGATGATTTACCTACAGAGTCATTCTAGCTAAATATCTAAATAATAGGTTTATGACTAAATTGATAAATTTTCAAAAGGTTTAGGACTTAAATGGTACAATTGAAATGTTTAAGATCAAACTGGCCTCCATAGAATAGATTTAGGACTTTTTGGATAATTGTCTCAATTCCGGTCATCAAGTAAGAAAGACATCCAAGAATGAAAGTGGCCTATTATTTAAATCCCTTGAAATTTCCTTACTTGCTCCTAATTATTTGTCTACACATTATTCTATTATTTTGAATCTTACAAAGTCCTTGAGGCTTCAAGATATAATAGAATCCATTTGATTTTGATATGAAGTCAAATTCAATACTTTAGCTCCCAATCTTTTGATATTCAAAGTTACAAACTCCTCTTATCTTTGACAAAAAAAAAAAATTATCTTTTCTTTTACATAATTTTATTTGCCTTAATTACCAACGCCTTAAATTTATCAACTATTTTATAAAATTATCAACCTTTATTTGGGTGGCTTATCACTTTTCTTCTATTAAGTTACTAATAAATAATGAGTTACCAACTCTCATTTGAGTTGCTTATCAATGTTTTTTTTTTAATTATTATTATTAACTAGTTCTTTTCTATTGAATTATTCCTTTATTTTACCTTAGTTGCCAACTTTTCAAATGTACCAATTTTTTTTTTTTTATAGAAATTGCCAACCTAAATTAGAGAGAACAATTACCAAGTTTTCTCCAATTAACTCACCGAATAAATTACGTATACAAACTCCTTTTGAGTAAGTGACCAATGCTTATTTGGCTTTTATAAATCGCCATTTGTCTTTTCTCTGTCAAAAAACCTTCCTTTATCATTTACTAACTTATTAACCTTTCTTACCAATGGCTTAAATTTACCAACTATTATATGAAATTATCAACCTTTATTGTTGTGACGTGCAAACTTCTCCAATAAAATTACCAACTAGATTTGGGTTACAAACTCTCATTTGAGTTGCTTACCAATAAATTTGTAAGAGATTAATAAAAAGTTGGCAAATTGAAAAATCAAATAAATTTCGGTATGTGAGTTTAATGAGAGTTTGTAACCCAATATTTATGAAATCTAATGGGAGAAAGGGGTGGTCTTTAAAAATAGTTAGTAAATATAACTGATTGCTAACCAAGGTAAATAAAAATCGGCAACTCAATAGAATAGTTGTTAAAATGAAATATTGAATGTCAGTAAGTAACTCAAATGAAAGTCGATAAATAAAACTAACAGATAATTTAATATGACAAAAACTGGCAAATTTTTCAGAGTTGGTGTTAGTAATTTCATATCATATTTATTAAGTTGGTAAGTTTTGCAAATTAAAGTTGGTAAGGACAAACTATTAAATATTTACCTGAAAAAGGTCACCTTACATTTCTTTTTCTGGTCACATCATCTATCATTTACCATGACATTCAACACTAATTGAAATCTGTTGACACTACAAAAAGATTTGCATCTTTGGTCTCGGAACAAAAAATTTTGCATCATTATAATATAAAAATAAATATAAAATACGGAGTACCTTCAAATTAAGCATGGTAACTAATCTAGCCATCCAACTCCACAGTGGATTAATTATCTAATTAGACAGTTCTAATTTGATTCAAAAGCACAAACCACATAATCTCCTGAATAGATCCAATAATCACTTGATTCACTCTTTAATTGTAGGCCTCGCGCAGAATGCAAGTATCTCATCCTTTTGCAAACTATATAATTAAATCGGTTAATCAAAATGATTCTGGATTAGGCAATCTAAGTACCTACCCACTTGGTATCTCGTACAATGAGCTACACTTCGCACTCGAACAGTCCAATCGACTGATAGATACGGTCAAATCTCGATGGCAAACCGCTCAAACACGTCAGACCCAAAGCAGAAGAAAGTGGACTGAAACTTCTTCTCGTAAAACATGACGGCGGACCGAGGAAGGGGGGAGGAAATTGGAACGCCAATTACGTGATTGATGTGACGTAATTCATTGTACGTGCGCTCGTCCCGATCCTAGAATATTCTCCAATGCTGTAAATAATCTCTTCCAACCCAAAACCATGGGTTTGACTTTCAACGTCTTGCTCCCCAACAAGGCAAGGCCAGACAAAGCAGCCGCCTCCAAGGGTTATCTCCTTTCTTGCATACGGTCTCATAACTAATCACTTAGACGAGTCTGAGTCCATCGTACGCATTAAAGAAATATCGACTCTCACCCATATCTGAATCTGAATATATCACAGCAAAACCTTATCCATTCTCTTATAGCTTCATCGTTTTCTCCCGTCAATATATAGGCGTCGTGGTCTCTCTCTTACTCATTGCCAACAGAGTTGAAGTGTTTCGTTCTCTTATCTCTGCTCATGTTTTCGTTCATGGATGTTCCTGGTTCTCATGAGAAGGAAACGGTTAGTATGGCTTTGTTTCTGCGGATCTTCATTACACATGCCGGTCGAAGAAATCTTTATCGACAAACGAGATACAACGCCAGGTCCATTACGTCTGGATGGTCATCGGATTTGAACAAAATACGCGTTTCTTGATCTTCTTAAAACCCTTCTGCTGAAAATTTCTTCTTCTGCGTAACCAAAGTTGTCAAAAGGTTTAATTCGTCAAATGTTTATTCTTTTGCAAATTTGGACATTTGATTTTAGAAACAACATGAGTTCAAAGACCAATTGAGTGAATTTTCTGAGGCCATGAAAATAAATTATATATTATTTGAACCGTCTCGTCAAATTTAGAATGCTGCAATTCATGTTGAAATTCTTATCTTAAATAGGAAATGTCTTCAAATACGTCTGGTCAGGAGAAAATATTTCGAGATGAATTAGAACGATTGAGGAAGGAGAATGAAACTCTCAAAGTCATGGTTGAAGTCATTGGGAGCAAATGCAGCGTCCTCGAAACCCATCTCCGGGAAAGCCATTGTCCTCCATATCATCACGACTCCAACAAGAGAGCAAGGATTGAAGAATTCCCTTTCACTAAATCGTCTAAGATCAGTGTCAAAGTGGACGAGAAGGACAACAGCTTGGTACGTCTCTTGCAGTGAAACCGTTTGGCTATTTCTTTGATTTCACAGTTTAGCAAACCTGCGTCAGCGGGTTGCTTAAGTTTGAATAGTGAGGGTCGTTGTTCTTCTCATTGCTTAGGTAGTGAGAGATGGATACCAATGGAGAAAATATGGACAGAAGGTCACGAAGGATAATCCGTCCCCTCGAGCTTATTACCGGTGCTCCATGGCTCCGGGGTGCCCCGTCAAGAAGAAGGTATAAATCATGTTCGCTCGAACACTTCTTCTCTTCTGTAATACAACGGCGCTTGTGGAGTAGTATCTCGTCACAGATCCAACGCTGGATCTAGGAAATAAAAGTCTCAAAAATGTTAATTAACCAGATCTCTTCCAGTTAAGGCGCTGCATTTCTTAGCATGGTACAAAAATAGATAGGACTCACACTCTTTTCTGATGATACCTAATTGCTTGTTATTTTTTAGATCTTCTGTAATACAACGGCGCTTGTGGAGTAGTATCTCGTCATAGATGCAACGCTGGATCTAGGAAATAAAAGTCTCAAAAATGTTAATTAACCAGATCTCTTCCAGTTAAGACACTGCATTTCTTAGCATGGTACAAAAATAGATAGGACTCACACTCTTTTCTGATGATACCTAACTACTTGTTATTTTTTAGATTAACATTGCGAGCAACACAGATTATCAAACCCTTACCAAAACAAAACACAGATTATCAAAGGACTTAACTCCCTCATATTTCATGGGGATGTCATAAAGAAAACTCATTCTCAAACTCATGCATCCCTGAGAAAGTAATTCCTGCACATTGGATTCCTACCAGAACAAGGATATTATTTGCGCTGACCATAATTTCGGGCGATTCTCAATGGATATTATTATAGGTCCAAAGGAGCGCAGAAGACCGGACTCTTCTTGTTGCGACCTATGAAGGACTACACAACCACGGGACTGTCGATGTCCCCAATGGCGATCACCTTCCTTTACGCTCGGACCATTCACCAAGAGGTCACCTAGTGAATCGCGATCTTACACTAATGCCAACGATGTCGCCAAGCTCCATACAACCGCCTGTCACTCTCGATCTCAGTCTCTCCAGAAGCAGTTTTCCTCAGGACCCCAAGCCCTCTTATCTAAGCAAGAATCTCAGCTTTGGCAATAGAAGCAGCGATTGCGCCAAGATCGAAGAATATGCGGCTTCTTTAGTTAGAGACCCCAAGTTCACTGAAGCTTTAGCTCTTACAGTTGCCCGTACACTAAACAACTGAATTGGATGATGTGGTGATTCCAACAAATACATTAGAAGCATCATTTTCTTCTAGTTTGTAGAACTTACTAGATAAAGTTCGAGTACATTCGGTTGTCTAGTAGCTTTGATTACTATTCAAGTTATGATGGATCAAATAGTTTAGGCATCGCTGTTCTGCAGGTACTCCTTATGGTATGTACTGTTCTTCTGGATCTAGCTTCCAAATGATACAATAGATTCTACTTTTCCTTTTGCATAGCTGACAGCACAAGGATTTATCAATGACTCCTCTGTCCGTTTCCTTTTTGTCATGAGTAACGTTGGGTAATCTTTTATGGCCAAGAGCTTGAAAATATCAGTCATGTTAGATTCATCAGCTGTGTGACGGTGCTCTATTGGAAATGTAATCCCAGAGGGCGTGCCTCTCTATATATGATTTTCAGTTATTTCCATTCCTAGCAAGTGAAGAAACCAGTCTCTCTGTATATTATAGGGCGGATCTGACCCTCCTCAAACTTCAAACTTTGGCTTAAATTTTTATTTATGTCCAATGGATGATAACCGAATATCTTTAAATACCAAATATAAGTATAAGTGCACAAGAAATTTTAAAACTTATTGCGAAAGTGTAATTGAATCATGAAACTTTCAAAAAATATAATCAAGTTTTAAAATTTATCCAATTAATGCGATGGAGTCTTTCCTTAACTTCATCCAACTTGGCTGCAGGAAAGTACAAAAATTACTTCTTTTTTTTTTAAAAAAATTAAGAGTTGTGGTGCTCAAGAGCCGCGTTTAAGAAAAAAATTGAAATCTACTAATTTGAATTTTTTTCAAATGATTAAAAAAATAAGAAAAAGTTACTGTTGATCTTCTTCTTAGACGGATCTTCTTCTTGGACGGTTCATCTTCTTCAAGCTCAAACTGCTTCTCTTTGCATATTATAAGGCCAATCTCACCCTACCTTCAACCTAAAACTTTGGCCTAAACTTTTATGCAAAGAATAATAATCAAATATCCTTAAACAATAGATAATGATATTCAATAGTATGATATAATAACACATAAATTTCAAATAGATTTCAAATTTAAGATAAAATTTTCGAACCTTCAAAGCTTTAAATTCATTTCTCTTAAAAAGTGAAATCTCATTTTCTTTTTTTTTTTTATTCCCTATTTATGCGCTCACACACGTATAAGCATGAGGCATTTGGTTTCTAATTACATAGATTGCCAAAATATAGCTAAGCGTGCATCTCTAATCAATTCATTGAATTATTAACTAAGTTATTAAACTGTAGAACCACCCGTGACCCTACCAAGTCGTACATAATTTATAGTCATGAGTAGACAAATCAACAACTTATAAACTGTATTTTTTCAAGGGATGCTTGAAAACGTCATGTCTACAAAAGATTTATGGTCCATATACCCTAATAACTACAAGACTTTTAACGAATTAATCTCTACTATCCTATCAAAACAGGCAAATAGGAATAGACAAAATACTTCAATTCATGTCCTTCCATATAAATCTTGAATATGGCCTCTTAAACTATGCTTGAAAGACTACAAGCATCATTAGAGGATGAATTGGGCATTGCCATATAGTATTCAAAAAATGGCATTTCAATTTCAAAATTCAATCTTTCTCTCTCTCTCTCTCTCTCTCTCTCTCTCTCTCTCTCTCTCTCTCTCTCTATTATATTGTCTCCATCATATGATGTCGCGACGATAAAATAACACATTGCATACCCCCACGATCACGAGAATAATAATAACCATTCAAAGCACAAAAGAAATATTCCCCACCATAGTTTATTATTAGCTATTATTGTTCATAAATGTTCCTATCCGAAGCTTCCCTTCTTGTCTTTTTGTCCGGCTTTTACGGCCTTCTTTTCATTTTATTTTATTTGTTTGGCGACCATGAATCCCAGCAACAATCCCGAAGACAGGATTCGAGGATTCCGATGATGATAGTTCTTGGGGGAGCGTTAAAAACCTCACCTTTATTTTTCAAAATAAGGAAAAAGAAATCGAGAGAAAACGTTCCCTCCCTTTTTCGCTCTTTTTGCCATTTGAAAGAGCGGCTGCGCAACTTCTTCTCTCTCGCTCTTACCATTTATGGCGCTGCATTAACTTTCTTGCTCTGCATTCCCTGCATTCTGTGATTCTTTATGACCCACATGGAGCAAATTCTTGAAGGATTTGCCTCCTCCAGGGGGCATATATACTGTGGTCGCCGAATGCGAGTCGCGGATGTTTTACTACTCGAGGAGGAGGGTGAAGAAGAAGAAGAAGAGGACGAGAAAGAGGGTGGGGTTGACGCCGAGTTCGAGATGAGCAGTCTTCGGCGGCAAGTTGAAGTGGGGTCTTGTGGGTTCGAGCGTTCGTCGCCGGGTCGGGCGATTTCGAGGTGGTTCAGACGGCTCAAGGAGAAGAAGGGTGTGGTGGGGCGGATTCGGGAGAAAGAAGGGAGGGAGCATGGCGATGGGTTGAGGAGTTTGAGCGTTTCGAGGATAAGGACGAAGGTTGAGGTTGGTTCGTCGGAAGCGGTCCATGGGAAGGATGAGTCAGGTGATTATCGATTACTATTTCAAATTCTGAGCTTTTCCGTTGTGAAAAGCGTTGTTTCTCGACGCTAAGTTTCCTGAGTGTGGACGATCTGTCAGATGGTTGATTGTTTGCAAGTGTATTATGCTATGTACGGTTTGAGGGAATTGGTACGGTATTAGAATTGGAGTTGTTTTTCATGACATGCTTGTGTGATCACAACGCTATGGCCAAATTATACCTGTTTCATTTGGAAAAATTTTGACTTGTCTGGGTTGATTCCCCCCTTAATCCTTTTGATATGTTGTGGAATTTAGGCCAAATCTGAAAAAAGTTATTTTTATGAACATTTAACTGGTGGGAAGCCAAAGCCCTGTTTCTGCATGTAGTTGTGATGTAGATGGTTCAGGAAAAGCGAAAATTAATGGTATTAATGTGATAACAGTTTGAGGTCATTAACGATATTGCAGTGTTCCCTGCCTATTTTGTAACACTGGTTAAGTGATAATTCAAAACCTCTTGATATACAATGGAAGCTTCATATTGGAGGTTGCCTCGTGATTCTGATCATAAATCTTTTTTCGCGGAAAGGGTTCTGTAATTGGCGCGTACTTCAGTCCTTTCATGCAGCTGGTTGAACCAATATAAGTTTAAACAAAATGAGGATTGGTGGTGTGGACAATTGAGCCAACTGAATTTGTTTTGCTGGTGATATCTGAAGATTATATCCGCCGTGTATTGTTTATCCTACTAACCCCAAGCAGGGAAGCTAGGACGTGAAGGTTAAGAGGTTTCAGGGCTAGAAGCTATATGCTGAAGCTGGAATGGGTGTATCCAACATTAATTTCTCCTTTTACTCTTTATAAAGGGCACCGGCCATGCCCGTGTGGACAAAAACTGGTTACCATGTAGGAATATATACTCTTTCGGCAATTTGATTCACCATTCGAGCCAGGGATGTGCATTTTAGTGTAACTGGAATAACATGCCAATTCACATCAAACGCCCCAGTTGATACATAATAAGTGATATGTAACATCTTTCATACGCTCCCCTGAAAATATTCTCTGCTTCCGTCGCTATTAAATGAAGGATTCTTTAAATGAGTGATTGTTGCTTGCATGTTCCTCTATCCAGGACAATATAGGAAAGAGGATACATTCAACCTGGGAGTTGCAGGGAGTCTTTTAGATCTGATTGCTGCGAATAAGAATGAACTCAGCAAAATGGAGGATTTGCGGAAAGAAATGGAGCTTTTTCTTCAGAATGTCAAAGAAAAAGTACAGAGGAAATTTTCTTCTCGTGAACCATTTGAGCTGACGGAGAGTGTTGCCTCTTGTTTGACTGACATAAAGGAAGTCTTCAGCTGCGGCAGCCACCTTTCGGAGCAATCCCATAGAAGGCCATCTCTTTTGCTAGAACAACGTAGACAGATGCAGTTGAATCAGTCCAGTGGATATGAGTCTAGACAAGAACATGTGGAGGGGATTGAAGAACTGGAGGCAGAATTAGAAGCGGAGTTAGAGCGCTTGCAGCTTCAGTTGGATGCTGGAACCTCTTCCAAGCAATCATATCAGGAAATGATAAAGGTAAGGTTCTATATCTTCTGATTTTCTGCGTGATTCCAGGATGTAGGGGGCTCTCCGTGGAACACTAGGCTTCCTTGATGCTTGCCTGTGCATGGAATTGGTTGCAGAATTTAGTGTATTCTACTGTCAAAACCATGATAGTTTTTCGGTTGTTTTGGATGTCTTGGGATGTAAACCTCCCTCAATTGAAGTTTCCTTCACTTGTTCCGTGAAAGGCTGGCATAAGAGCAATCATTTAGATCGATTGCGTGTTAACATATGCTGCAGCAGACTCTCCACATCTGAAGGTTTCAGGTGCAGAAAAGTTTCCGAGCTTTAGTTTATTCTGATTCTGCATGTTCAACAGTTTGTCCCCTAATTTGGTCAGATTGAACTCCATATGGCAGTCAGATTTTTACTTCATTTGCATTCCTGATTTTTTACTTCCGCGCCATTGCTACCTACTCATCTGTTCAAGCCTTTTAGTACTTAGCACAGAAGGCATGGAGAACTTTCTTCATCACAAGTTCTCTTTTATTTGTATTTGTTCTCTAGTCAAATGCAGAACGGTTTTGCTCTCTATCAGAGTAAAGAGAACCAGTTATAGGCACCAGCTTTTCTGTCACATTTTGGTTTGCTTTGTTTCTGCAAATTATATATATGTGACTGAACTCCTGTCCTGTTTCCAACCTCCTTGTCAATTTACACACTCAGTGTCTCTCGGTGCTATTGCGAAAGGGAAAAATGGGAGGAAAAATAGATGTATCTTCCTGGCTATTATGTGCAGGGTTTAGTGTTTTCTACAAAGATTGTTGGTCAATTTTATGGTCATTCTTTGTGGTCACACTCAATTTTTGTGAGCGAAAATGTTCTTCTGTGTTATTGTAGAAGGGTGGCAATGCAAACTGCTGAAGGATTTTGAAACAAACGTAAATTTATGCATTGTTTGTTCTCTGATTTTCCACTTTCTTGCTGTCTTCTCATTTCTGTAAAATATGATTGCTCTCTGTCCCTGGACATGAAGGAGGAACTCCAGAATCCACAGAGTTCAGTGCTCTGCTCGCTTAAGCCTTTTCATAAGTCCGAAAAAAGTACTCTTCAATGCATATGTTGCTGTTATAGCTGAACCTTCAGTTCAAGGCCATTGATGGGGAACATGTCTCCAGTTCTCTCTAGTTTCATTCATTATGTTTGTGCCTTTGAAGGAGTACTTTCTTTTTTTATTTGGTTGTTGAAACAAAAGTAATGCCAGGCTCTGCTCAAAAGTCAGACCCCACTTTGGGATAAATTTTAGCGACAGTTGTTTGAGTTTGGTCGATGATTATCTCTTCATCTGAATGTTAGAGCTTATGATCTATAAAGCAGGTTGCACCCAAGGAATCTGCTTCAGCAAGTGGCTGTAGCACTAGTTTTGGGGAAGTAATGGACCCCGAAGACGAAGTGACTGAATTTCAGGGTGGAGTTCCCCCTATTGAACTCGAGAGGAGGTTGCATGAGCTGTTGGCAACAAGACTGCAAGAACGAATCAAAGAGCTTGAAGTATCTTTAGGGCGCATGGAGCAGAAGCTCTCTGAGAAAGAGAGAGAGATCTCATGGTGGAAAGACACTGCTCGTCTTCTGTCACAGCGTGTTTCTGAGCCTCATGGTGGCCTAACCACCAATGGACTCTGATACGTTGAACTCAAAACTGTGAAATTGATTTGAATGGTGTGCAGCTTTTCTTTTCCTTTTCTTATCCTTTCTGAGACGGATAAAAGGACAGATTAAGGAATGCTATGATCAGATATACAGCTTGAATTTACTCGCTCAGATACTTTCATATTCATCTAAAGCTTTCTTTTTTTTATTTGAAAAAGAGACTCCCATGTGCATAAGCCTAATATACCAAATGGTAGTTTTGGTAATTTCTGCCAAATAATTTTTTTTTTATCTAAAATATTTGGGATTTTTCTCCATTTGGACATGCAAAATGCGGCTGGAA
Source organism: Eucalyptus decipiens (assembly GCA_014182575.1). NCBI lineage: Eukaryota > Viridiplantae > Streptophyta > Magnoliopsida > Myrtales > Myrtaceae > Eucalyptus > Eucalyptus decipiens. Next base: position 41,396,622 of record CM024611.1, on the reverse strand, counting down.
AGTTTAAATTTAAAATTTACTAAAATACACATATAATAGAAACAAGAGTTTGAATATTAAGCTTTTAGACAGATTTGATTCAATTTTCATTTTAGAGTGTATAGATTTCAATGTCATATTCTCTAAACTCGAGATATCTCTGTCCTCAGCCATTATTTCTATTCTATTTGACACGTGAGATTGAAAGCACGATCTGTCGAACAATAAAGCCCATGGATTTTTCTCTTATCTCATCTTTTTAGCTCAACTTCAAGTTCAAGTTATGTGAAAAACTATAAAATGCCCCTGCCATGGAGAAATCACCTGCACTTTTTGGCAAAAGGGATTTGCTTTACATGACAGAAGCTATACTTAGAATATGCTGATTTCAAAAGAGGTAAGTAAAACTAAATGAAATATACATGTGTACGAAATTCGGCTGAATTGAATAACATACCATTTTCTTCAATCTTCGTAAAACATTTTTAGTTGAATTAATAAACTGTAACATAGTTCAAAAATAGATTCGGTAGAATTACCCATATAATATCTTAAAAAAAGTAAAGAGATATTTTATCTAGACCTCTTTTTTTTAAATACTTAAATTTAACAAGAAATGGAGTTTAACAATTAGAAATAAAAAACCAATACCAATTAATAAATGTGAGACATGTGGCTACGCAACCCTCGCAAATTTTCCACCAAGGTTGGAAAAGGAGAAAAAGTTTAGAGGTAGAGGTGAGCATGGTCCGGGTTGGTGCAGCCACCCCCTAACTCTAGGATCAACCGTACATAAATCGGTCCTCAATTTTTAGGACCGAAGACCGATCATATTGAGCCTAGGACCAAGAACCGGGTCGGTCCGGTTCCGTGGTCAACCCGAGATTGATCAATAATTTTTTTCGTCTTGTATTTTACACTCCCTAAAAAAGCAAACCTACAAATTCAAATTACACATCCATCGACAATGTGGCATTATGCAACTAAACTATAAATACCAATACATATTCACCAAAATTTCCTTTCTTTTCCCAGCAAAACTTTGGCATTTTTTACCTAATTTCAGCTCATAAATTACAAGCTCGTGTCTTTATCGAGCTTGTTGTTCCAACATGCAATGATCTAGATTTTAAAAACATGACATCAATACGGTTCGATTGCTACTTCATTTAAAATCACGATGGATGATGAGCACGATTTGGTTCTCCAATCAAAGCTAAAACCCATCTCCAAAAAAGGAAAGAAAAGCCCAGAAAGAACACATCGGAAAAATAAAAATTCAACCCAAATCAAGAGCATTGAAGATCTCAAATGAAGCACAAAGTAGAACTCACTAGCCAAGTTGTGTTCAGAAAGCAAGGGTGAGCCGAGCGTTAGGGTTTCTAGTTAGGGCTTTTTTTTTTTTTTTTCCTTTTGATTTACTTGGCGATAAGCGAGGCGACCGACGTAAGTGGCGAGCAACAAGCGTCGAGTGTCGAGTGGGGCGAGCGTCAACTGGTGAGTGGCAAGCATTAAGCGAGGCCGGCAGCAAGCGGCGAGCATTGAGCGAGGCCAGCGACGACAGCAAAGGGCGAGTGGTGAGTGGCGAGCGGCGAGCGGCGCAAGTGACAGGCACGGTCAGAGGTGAGTGGCGTGGGCAACCAGAGGCAAGCGGGATGTTGCTACTTTTGATTTTGGCAAATTGAAGAACAATGAAGACAAAATGGAAGAGAACGTACTTTGGGGAAGGAATCCGTGAGGAGATTTACGACGTAAACTTCGCGCAGTTTTGGACGTCGCGAGTCCGTGATGATGTGGACTCCTTGGTTCTCGCAATGAAGATTGAATGTGACATCCTAGAATTTCAACTCCGTTTTCCACTGAATAAATCGGGCATTTCATTGACGCGCCTATAGGGCTATTCTCAGAGCTGATCACTCTCGAGATAATTAGACTATTTGGGGAAACCATTAAGGATTTTAAGGCAAATAAACTTGAGAATTCGACCAGGAATCGGCTTCTCGACCGTGCTTATCTTTAGAGGTCAATACGGCACAATATAAAATCGATTCGAAATCAGAGATAGACTGGTTCGAATGAGATGTGTGGCTAATCGTGGTTGACATTGCTAAATTAGAAAATTCTCATTGACCGGCACTAGACTAATTTTCCTATTGTTTTGGGACACTGTGTCCGTATTTGGATCCTCGGGATTTTCACGACAATCGAGAGTCGCCAATGAGTCGAGTGGGTTCATAATGGCTCGAAGAAAATCGATCACGAGTCAGTTGCATTAAAAATGCCTGAAAGTTACCTGGTAGCCTAGGTTACGCTAAAAACGCGCCAAGTGAAATTAATTATGAATTCAAGTCCGATTTCAGAAATTGAAATTTTTGTCATGTCACAATAAATTCTAGGAGTGTCGACTCAGTCTCAGAAGATTTTTCTGACACTCGACGCTTTTTGGGAAAAAGTTGTTGTGTGGCCATTTTCGTTCAATTGAAGCCGGGGATTATTTCTGATTATGAAATTGAGAAGCATGAGGGATTCTTGGATAAGGAAAATAATTAATTTGATAATGGAAATATCAATTGATTTTTGTGAGAGTTGTTTGAGAGAAGTTTAAGAGGGATTTTGGTTGTAAATTGCAAGTGGGGATCAAAAACTCTAAGTTGAAATTTCTCTTGGGAATCTATGAGCCAATTCAAAAGAAAATGGAATGAGAATTTTCTATTATTAGAAATTCATTTTGTTTTGTTTCCTTCCCATTTTATTTTCCTTTTTGGGCCAAACACCTTTCTTTTTCCCTTTTCTCTCTCTCTCTCTCTCTCTCTCTCTCTCTCTCTCTGTCTCTCTCTCTCTCTCTCTCCTTCTTTCTATTTCCCTCGTGCGAGAATCCCCCCACCGAATGCTTGTTGTCTTCAACTTTGCTCCCCCTTCACTTTTTACCTTTTTGACATTTCAAACACTTAGGGTGCGCATGACAAAATTTCTGAAACAGAAATTAATTTCTGGCCATAAATTGATTTCTCAATTTCTATTTCAGAAACTGAGAAGCTAAAAATTTTAGCTTCTGATTTCTTCTTCAAATCTATTTTTGGAATAGAAATCTGTTTCAAAAATAGAGAAATCAAATTGCGTTACCAAACGGATTTCTGTTCCAAACCTGTTCCGAGGAACAGAGAAACAGAGAAATCAAGAAACAGAAATTTTATCATGCGCAACCTTATCTTCTCCCTCTTCTATCTCTTCTTCCCTCACTCTCTCTCTTGACACCTTCCTTCTTCCTCTCTTGTTCGTGCGAGACCGGCGAAGACAGCAAAACAGAAGTAGCTCACCTAAAGACCGGAGCTGCTGTCGCCGTCGAAGCCATGCCGGGCCGCCGTTCGCTCCACCCGCACGTCGCCGCCCATCGCCGTTCATCTCTAGCTCGCCCGCTCGTGCGCCGTCCGCCCCGTCCAGCTAAGCTGCCGCCTCTGCCCAACCTTGTTCGGCTACCACAGGCCGCGGCCCGATCCCCTCCGGCCACCGTCCGGCCTCACCGGAGCTCCCCTCACCTCCGCCGGCCTCGCCTCGCCAGCTCAGCCACTGGACGAGCTTCGTCCAGCCAAGAATAGTGGCTGGAAAAGTGGGTTTCCAGCCCTGTTCAAGGCCAGCTTTGGGTTGTTTCCAGGCCTCGAACCCGAGAGTCGCTTTGGGAAGTATCGTTCCTCGCGTCGTCCCCGTCGGATTGATCCGACTTGCGTTTAATTCCGGTGAGTAATCTCACTAATCCTTGCTTAGTAGACTAATGATGCTTAAGGGTTGATTAGTTTTAATTAATTAGGTTTATGTGGTTAGATTAGTATGAATTAGTGTTTATTAGTCAATTGTGATGTGAACTAGACAAATTAAATGCGCATTTAGCAAGTAGACGTGGTCTACTATTTATTGAAGGTAGCTCGAGATTTTTCTATTTCTTATTGGGCTTCAATTTGGCAATTCGGGCATAATTGAAATTTTTAGTAATTAAATATTGTTTTTCGAAATTAATTCAATTAATTAATTATTTTCCAGAAATTCAACTGGATGGCCGGTGGTTAAAATTTTATGCTGATGATCGTGGTGAAGTTCGTTTATTTAATTGAGCTCCAATTTGAGCTAAATTGGATTTAATGTAATTAATTATTAATTTTTGAAATTAATTAATTAATTAATTAATTAATTAAATTTCGGAAATTAAGGTTGAGATGGCCGACGATCGGAATTTTATGCTGATTGTTGTGGCACAGTCCGTTTATTTAATTGAGCCTTATTTTGTGCTAAATTGAATTATATGTAAATTTGGGATTTATTCCTAAATTGAATAAGGTTGGTTATTAATTGAAAAATAACCGGGCATCGGTTAATAATGCCAAAAATATTTTTGTAGACTATAGAAAAGGTGGGAGTTATGAAAAGGAAAATATTATATTTTGGCTAAAGCCAGCCGTGTGCCACGCACGATAATTTATCGAATTTAATAAAAAATAAAAAGAAATGTTGTTTGACGTGGCTTGGCGACTATTACATCGCTTTGGCATATAGGATGCCTTAGAGAATGCACGTAAATTGTTGAATATTGATCAAGCATATGTGGCAATAATTGATCAAGCCTATGTGGCGTAGATCGTGCCTACGTGGCCGTACTTCTGTGTGTTAAGTATCGTGCCCGTGTGGCTGAAAGTAACTGGAATGACTAAGAGCATGCACATAAAGTGTTTATTGTACATCACATTGACGAAAGCGGTGCCCGAGAGCATTAATGTAGCTCTGTGACTAAGTATACCATTGGAGATTATATAGTGTGGAGTGAGATGACCTAGAAATGGTCCGATTAACATGTAATCGACTAGGTCGATTGATCATTGCTTTGATCTGATGTCGTAATCTGATTGATTGAATTGAAATGACCGGTGAATGGTTCAATTGACATATAATCGACTAGGTTGATTGATGGAGATATCGATCTGTGATGTAATTGCTTAGGTGTCTATTGAACTGTGCTAATATGCAGGTGGAATCTGAGACCAAGGTAAGTTCTCTGACCCGTGTATGCTTAGGCAGCCCGGTTAGCGTATCGGTTTCCTAATCGAGTCTTAGTGGGATAGAACTTGTTGAGACGTAGTCTCATCCCGATTGTGGAACAACATTTCAAGCTCGTAGATGAGCCTGTGGAGGAGAAATCAGAAGAGGACGATGAGCCGGAAAATGATAAAGAACTTGAAGGATGTGAGCTCAGTGAAGAATAATGAAGTCAGAAGAGGATCAGGATGATCATGAGTATGAATCGGATGATGATTGAAATATCTCTTGGTGAACCCTTTTGTATATGTGTAGATAGAGTGAGACTTTGAAGTTGTGAATAGTTTGTGAAGTGCTCTGTCTAATGCCATGTATAAAAGTTTGGTTATAAATTTCAATATGAAAATATGGCTTGCTTTTCTATGCCATTGTTTTATTGTCTGGGGATTTATAACTGCTTCCGCATGTGCTTAATAAATGAAAGGGTCGGCGATACATAGTCCTGGAATATCGCATTTTAAAATTGACCAAGTAGAAGGATGTGTACGTGCCCGAGGATCGGGGCGTGACATTGAAGAACATACCCTGAACTGTTGAGGACGCCGTGAAGACCTTTATGGCATAAACTTCACGCCTTTTGGAATTGGATGCCGTATGTCCGTGACTCTAAGCCTGAGGAATCAACAGCTTTAACATCATTTTACTTAGGTTTTTTTTTTTTTTTTGAATAGACATTTTACTTAGGTTTGAATATATAAAAGAATTATAAATAATATAATATAATATGCAGGATTGGTCCATGGTTGGACCGACCCAAAACTCTTAGGACCGAGGACTAATCCGCACAGTGTTGGTTCTGAAATTTCAAGACCAAGGACCAACCTAGTCCCCTTGGGAAACGGACCAAGACCGGCAGAGTTGAGCCGGTCCAGGGTTGGTCCAGGGTTAACCCTAGACCGCTGCTCACCCTATTTAGAGGTGATACCCAAAAGCTAGGCAGACGGCTCTCAAGTAGGCCAAAATCCTTGGATTTCTTTTTAAGTTTGAATTAATCTTAAATGATTCTTCATGATATGAGAGTTGACACTAGCTTTTTGGGGTCTTGTTTCCTATGTAATGAGAGATTAACTAGGCTTAGGGATTTCATTATGCTAATAGTTTAATTAGTGCCCTTACAGTACCTCTAACTTGGGGTGTTCATCTAATTGATCAAAACAACTTTTTTTTTTTTTAATTTAAAGTCCTAAAGGTTTTTCAAGTCACTACGTGTCCATGCAATGTTTTTTAAGGGTTTACTATGATCCTAACCATTTTAGAGAAGAAAAGAATAAACAATGTATTGAATTTGCGATAATCAAACACCCAACTTATTGAAAGTGCCTAAAGTAAAAACATGAGATATAAAACCTTATATTTGTCCGGTAAAGAATATACATGTCCTTGTTATAGAGTCCAAAGACTGGATTCCTATGAGGTAAATGAGAACTTAAATGTGCACGAAGTTACTTTAAATTTATGAAATTACATTAATCAAATCTATGCAAAATGAATTGTTTACAAAAATGATTATTCTAATCCATAAAACACCAAAAAGAACGAAATTAGAAAAAAGACTTTAGAAAACTAGGAAAGTTCCAAAATTTTCATTTCTCGCCTAATTTAACACTATCCTACATTTTTGGTTAATTTTAAGATTTTTCATTTTTTATTATTCTTTTCATTTCTTATATATTTTTATAAAAAAAAAAATAATTCATGGAGCTGAACTATGCTCGATTTAATTGAACAGGGAGCAACTCAGAACATGAATACAACATTAATCAAGTTCGTATCAACTTTTCAAAATTGAAACTTGGTTAAAAAAAGATTTGAAACTTGTATTTGGCATTTCGTCGAACATTTAGTATGCATTAGAATACTTAGAACTGTTTCCCCAAGCCATGTTTATGCCCTTAAATCTTGACCTGGAGATGATCTTAAGAAGAAATAAAGAGACAGTGCTATACAAATACATACCAAGAGAATAAAATACTCAATAAAAGACTACAAAATCACCAAATCGCGCTAAAAATCCCCTTCAAAATCACGTGTCTGACTGTTCCTGCAAGTGGGTTTAAACCAAGAACGGCCAGACCCGTGTGTATGCCCAGATTGACGTCCTTATATATAATATATTAAAGAGTCTAAGAAAAGTCCGCTCAACCCAAATGAAATCATGTAACGTATGATTTCAAATACAACAAACTTCTCGTAGAATGATCAACTACACACTTCAAACCAACCTCTCCAAGTGGCCCACCCACACGATCCACACTGGCCAGGCGTGGACCAGTCATGGCCCAGTGTGGATCAGTCCGGGGCGTATGAACAGCGAGACTGTTGCAGGCATTTCAACAAACATCTAGAACGCACATCTAAAACCAACAAGCTCAGAGAGTTACGCGGGTGACAAGTTATAGGCCTCTCTTCATGAATGAAAAATACCTAAGGATCAACTTGCAAGACCAAATCACACATTTAAATTTGCAACAAAGAGGGATTCAAACTGTCTTGCATGTACCCATCAAGCACCACTGGCTCTCGGCCCTTTTTCATTCCTTTAACACAAATTATTCCCTTCGATTTCTCCTAAAATCTAAGTTAATACCCTAAATTTGATCCCTAGTGTTTGTATCACGCGGTTCTTGGCCAAAGGAACCAAGAAATTGCCTCCCAAGTTGCACAAATTTGGCCTCATCAGCTCTGGAAAAGTAGACCTGCAAGGAAGAAAGCTTACCACGAAGGCGTATTGTTAGCATAGGAAAGCCTACACTCGGACATCTTTTATCTGCTCCTTTGATACCTACTCCAACTATATGTATCCTAGTTTAACAATAAAGCTTTTTTTTACATCGATATTCCTCCATGTTTCTCAAAATGTCACTCTTTATTCGGCTCACGACCATACTCCCAACACTAACGAAAAATTTCAGGAAAAGGTCGTTTTATTCAAAACCCCAATTCTGAAATCCATTCTCTCCCACTTCACACTACCCGGAAGGGTAGGAAATATTCCCACTTCCCTAGAGTTCTTTCTTCTAAGAGGGTTGGCCTTACTGCCCTGACCCGCAGAATAAGGTGTCTTCTCAGGGGCTCTAGGAGGCATTACTGATCTCCACTTGGTACGTGGGATCTATGGTTCGAAAGATATCTAATTCTACTTCAACTCTCTAGTTGAAGGTTTTGGCAATTTTTTGACTCAAAGGTTGTGGACTTTCCATTTTTTTTTGACATGTCACTCTGGGACTCCCCGAGACAAAATTGGTTTTTTGGTCTGGTTTGTCCTCCCTTTGTTCTCTACATTGGCAACGGTTTGCCCTCACCCTGCTCTCTAACTTTCACCTTCATGCTCTGGAGGATCTTTTTGGAGAAGAGCGAAATGGCCCAGAGAACTGCCTCTCTCTTCTTCTTTTCGTTCTTTCATTCCCTGTGAAAGCCCCCGGCCAAAATCCAAGAGCTCCCTTCTACCTGGTATCTCACTCGATTACCCCTTCATTTTCCTCTGCATTTTTTTACCTTTTTCCCCTGCTGCAGCTCTGATCTTTTCAACAAAGAACTGCCTTTTCTAGCAAATTTTCAACAAAGTCTGGTCGTTTCTCTTCGCTAAAACTATCTATGGAAGCCCCTTGATTAGCCACTGACAGCCACAAGCAACTCATCCGATTTGACCCCTGCAAGAGATGGCTGCGCTACACCGAGGGAGAGAGTTCCAGTTGCACACCACTTGGTTTGGTCTCTCCCTCTCTAGTTCATTTTCAGTTCTTTTCAGCTCAATTTCTAGCCTAATTTGGACTAAAAGATGGCCGGTTCTACGTTGCTTATGGTGTGCAAAATGTGGGATTAATTGGATGATTAGAGGGTTGAAAGTTGAAGATGTACAACTTCTGACAGACTGCGCGGTTGCACGGAAACGGCAAGTACTCGCTCGTGGTTCATTTGATTGGGCTGGATTTTTTATGGGAGATATTCAACACATCAACAAAGCTCGCATAAAAATTTCACTCCCAATGGACATTTAAACTTTTTTTTTTTGGGGGGTCATATGATAAACCTACTTTTGGAGGCCATACATTCCCGGTTTTGGTCCAGAGGCCTGGTGTTGGATCAGCCGCTGTCAGCTCAGAAAACGGCAAACCCGAGAAGCTACACTTGGAGCTAGCGCACATGCCATATATCATTGGAAAACACACTCGAAGATGCTCGTAGTAATAACTGATTTGCAATTTTCCAGTTTCTTTTAAGCCTTCAATTTATCAATGAAAGACAGGCCAGAATGGCGGGAGAGGAGTTTGAGAGCAAGTGTGAACTAGGGTGGTCGAGACTCTTTGGAGTTGCCATTGACCGAAATTTTAGCGGTCGGGCCCAAGATTCTAATACTACGATGTCCCGAGCTTAAAATGTTGAAGAAACACAGTGGAAAAAATGGGCCTAAAACGACGTAACGTAGGCGTTTTTTATTAGGGGCCAAGTTGGGCCTATATTGGCGCAATTTGATCGCTAATCTTCATGAGATGCATGGGTGGCCTATACAAAATGAACCATAGCTATTAATAAACTATCACATTTATACAATACACTTACAGTTTGAACATGGCAAGAACAAGGAATGCAGGGTCATATAAATCAACTGTTTTTCACAAGGATCACCTCTTGCCTTTACCTTGATTCCTAAAATGATTTTCTTTGGAAGATGCATGATGAACTTGTTGGTGAAATTCAAATGTCAAAAGTGACAAAATTGTGTCAAGTATAGGTGTGGAGGTAAAGTGAATTCTCATGTGGCGAGCATTATATAAACTATCTCCCAATTGTTAATATATGTATTTTGTCAATATGTATTGACAATTTTTTAATGTTATTTTTATCCATGTTAGCATAATTGTTGTCATTTATGATATCGATAATGTTGCAACTTATGTTATTTCTACGAGTGTGTTGGACCTATGTATGTGGATAAAATACTTCTTTTTTGTAAAGTCCCATATTATGGCGTATGTGGAAACTATAACGAAATTGAAATTGAGAAGAATAAAAGAACACTAGATTATATATGAATATCCCTTGCGGGAAAAATTAGGGGAGAGGAGAAGCAAAATCCACCATAGAAATCAAGGATTACAAAAGGCGGCTCTTAAAAGCTTAGATTCTTTCTAGCTTAACTTCTTATAGATAGGCAAGAATAAATATAAAGTAGAAGAACCTCTTTTTGGAAACCTTCTCCACCTAGGAAAACCATTCAATTAGGAAACCTATTCAAAATAGGAAACCTACTTGAATTAGGAAACTTTCCTTTTCGGGCTCAAACTTGAGACGTATCTAACAATTTCCATCTTGGCTTGACGTTTAAGTCAAGTTACAATCGCTTGACTTGAATTCTACGTAAGCAATAAACAATCTTCTCCTTCCATTGGAGTAAAACTCAGTTGTGGCAAATATTAACCAAATTGGTGATAAACAAAGGCTTTGTTAACATATTAGCTTGATTTAGAGGTGTTAAATGGGTCATTGACCCATTTATGGACCCTGTCACGCCTCGAATCTCGAGCGCGCCCACTCCCACCATGGTCATGCAAATGCGACTTTCCCAGGTAGTGTCGCCAACCCCATTCATTTATTATTGCGCAAGCGGAACGTGTTATAAAACCCTTGACAATGAAATACGGATAGAAAAACAGAAAGCAAAACCACAACATAACACTTTCATAATTCAACAGAATTACAAAAAGAGGTCTACGGCCAAAAGTCTACAAAAGACCGGCTCTTAAAAAGGAACTGCCCTACGACCTACAAGTCGAACACGTTCTCCAATCTTTATAATTTCACTTCTGCAACTCCTCAAGGCCAACCAAAGTTATCTGCCCATTCCGTCCACCAGGGACCTGAAATTTTAATCCCACAACCGGGATGAGACATTGTCTCAGCAAGTTCAACCCCCTAAACCCTTATTAGAAAGAAAATATACCCGGGTGGCCTAGCCACATCACACAGAAGACTTACCTCGTCTTAATTCATTCATGTAGATTAGCACAATTTGTATCACACAATCTCAGGTAGTAATAATAATTCAAACAATTGGAACGCCATCACTTTTATATAAATCACAATCACACTTAGCGCGCATTCCAATTATTATTCACTGCCATACAAGGGTATAGCCCACTCGCAATTCGGTTATCTACTGACATTAATGCCAGGCATCACCTCCCCCCTTGGAGCACGGCTTCGTCATTACGTCGACGGCATTCCCGAAGGAACATGGGTTCAGTTGGCCTAGCCTCTACTGTGACCCGAGCCACGTCACTCTGTTGGCGGCATTTCTAAAGGAATAAAGGTCCAGTTGGTGTAGCCACTATTGCGACCGAATCTTTCAACCAGCACACGACAATTCAATAATCAATTGTACAAATCATCACTCAATTTGCAATATCTAATCATCAAATTCATAATCTGAATACACAGTAGCGATCAGCACGAAATTATGAGAATTTAAGGTCCCGAAATAATTTTCGAAATTAATTAAATAATTAAATTTATTCCGAAAATTAATTAAATAATAATATCCATATTTTTCACAATCCACAATCAATTTATAATATCCAATCATCAATTTTAAAATCTGACTACACAGCAGCGACCAGCACGAAATTCTGAGAATTTAGGGTCATGACAAAATTTTCGGAATTTAATAAATAATTAAGTTTATTCCGAAAATAATTAAATAATAATATTTTAATAATTTCGAATAATAATATATTATTAAATTATTTAATAATTTCGAGATATTTACATAAATCAAAAGTAAATTCCTTTATATCACATCAATGTTTATATTAATATAAACATTCACTTAACCTTAAATTAAACACACTTTAAGTTAATTAAACACCTTAATATAATCTACAGTTAAATAAATTAAACTAACCACCTAATAACACTTAACATAAACTAAGCACACCTAAAGAATCATTAACCCTCTAATCAAGGTTTAGTGAGCTAAACTCACCGGATTAGCGAGCCGAGCGGACCAAAACGACGAGGACATTAGGGGGAACAACTTTCCTCAAAGCGGGCCAATCATTCGGGGTTTGGAAGTCAGCCAAAACGGGCCAAAACCGAGCTAAGAAACCCATTTTTGCTTGCTGCTGGTTGAGGCCGACAGAGGAGGGCTGCTTCGGTGCTGCTTCGGGTGGAGGAACAGCGGAGGAGGACCAGTGGGCGGCAGCAACAGCTTGCACAAGCTCCTGGCGAGCTGGACGGTGGCTCACGGCTGCAGCTTGGCCAAGGGTAGCGACGGACAAATGACGAGGGCTCCGACTGGCGTGCGTGCATGTGGGCAAAGGGGGAGCGGAGTTGGCCGGTTGCGCGGGCAAGCGAGTGTAGACGGGTGGCGCTGGCGACGGCGACGGGAGGTGGCGTCGAGCGACCAAGCAAGCGGCGAAGGGGCGTGCGGGTTGCTGGTTCAGTTCGGAGCTTTCCCTCTCCTCTTTCTCTCTTGAAGATGATATTGATAGCCCACCTTTCCAAGAGCCAATCCCCACTATCCACTTGTCAAGATCTCCTTCAATATGGCCCAACTACCATGACATCACCTGATGTCATCTTCCACTAACTCAACTCTCCACAACATCTTCCAATAGTTGCAATTTCCTTTTCTACCGTGGCATGAAATCTTGTACATTAAATTCTTCAATTCTATTCGATTCTCTTCCAATTGAACCAAATTGAAGTCCATAAAATTAATCCAACATCATCACACTTCAATTCACATTTTCGTTTGTTCATAGAACCAACTTAAGTCCCAAAAGCACGACCAAGGGCGGGCCTACTAATTTCTCGAGTCAAATTAGCCATACTCTGATTAACTTGCTGAAAAACTCTGATTACATGAAAAATCTTCTAAAGATAAGCTAATGTTCCTAAAATGATTTGTGACACAACAGGACTTCCAATTTCTGAATTCGATCTCAATTCACGGTTAATTTCACTCTGGCACGATATTAGCACGTCTTGATCTACCGGGTAGCTTTTAGAAATTTTCATGCATTCGACCAGTGATTGATTAAGCCACAATGTACATCTTTGACACTTGACGACTCTCGGTTGTCGAGATAATCTCAAGGTTTCAAATACGGACACAGGGTACCCAATGAACGAAAAAGTCGGTCTAGTGCCGATCAACAAGGATTGTGCAATCTAGTGGAATCACCCACCCTTGATCATATGCCTCTGTTGAGTCGATTTATCTCCGGTCTCTAATCGATTTTTAATTGTGTCGTAATGACCATTGCAGATTAGTTCGGTCGAAAGGCCGCTTCCTGATCAAATTCTCGAGTTCGATGCATTAGAATCTCTTAACGGCTTCACTCGATAGACTAATTTTCACATGAATGGCCGACTCAAGGAAAAGAACTATATGCGTGCCAACGAAATGTCCGTCTCAATTTATTGAAAATAGAATTGGAAAATCGGGATGTCACAGACCCATTTATATTTAAATGGGAAACTCTCATCTTAAACTTTTTCCAGGAAATTTGCGGTCTCGATGGTTTGGTCCTTTTACAGTTACACAAATATTCTCATATGGAACAGTTGAAGTTGCACATGACACTGAGGGTACATTCAAAGTGAACGGTCAACGCTTGAAGCCCTACTTCGAAGGTGGTTACAACAAGCAGAAGACCATCATTGAACTTCATCCTCCAGAATAGCGACATCTGAGATAGTTTGGCTGAAAACTATAAAGCAAGCGCTTCTTGAGAGGCAACCCAAGCATTTTAATCATGTTTTTATTTATTTTTAAGTTTATGTTTTGAAAAAAAAATATTAACTTTTCTCTGTTTTATCCAGGTTAATTTTTAGGGAGCACCTTTCAAGAGTTTAATCATCACGGTCATCTATGAGCTTATTCTACAACCAGGGGAGTTTTCTTCTTCCTATTCTATTTTTCGCATTGAGGACACTGCTTCATTCATGTTTGGGGGGAGATAAAAATTTTGGGCTAAATCTATTTTCTATCATGATTGCTTTATTGGTTGTGAATTTTTGCAATTCTTAGGAAAATTTTGCAATTGATGTGTGAGTTAATTTTAATTCTGATTATGTTGATCCATTTACCGAGCACTAAAAGTCCTTAATTTTTTAATTGTGTGTAAATTTAGAGAACATTCATGTGAAGTATGTAATTTTCTTAAATTTCACCCAAATCTTAGAATTTGTTTGATTTTCTTTTGAGGTGAAATCTTAAGCTAAATCTAACTGAGAAAATGATTTAAGCAATTTTTGGATTGATTGAGCCTTTCAAGCTAATCCCGTTTATTTATCTCTAGTCACCCTGTGGAACCTTAATTATTACCTAATTTTTCATTGGCACCTATATATGTTTAGCCTAGCCGTGATCAAATTATATCATTGTCCCATGCCCTATGAACACGTTGATTTTCTTTTGAGATAAAAAATTATTTTAGCTTGATAGAAATTTAGGAGGAATGATGGAGTATGAAAAAAAAAAGCAAAAAAAAAAAAAAAAAAAAAAAGGAAATGATTGCTATGGTTGTTTGTGGTGTATTGTCAAAAAAAAAATTTGCTTTTATGGTTCCCTATCCAACTTTCAATTGAGTAAGCCTTTTGGATACTCAATGGGTTGGAAATTTTCATGTTATATTAGGAGGGACTTTAAGAGAAACTCCACCATAAAGCAATTCAAAAAAGAGAGAGAGAGAGAGAAAAGAAAAAGGAGAAGAAAAAAAAAAGGAATAATAATATATGGTGGCAGAAAAATTATCTTGAATAAGTGAAATTGGATAATGACATTGGCTCTAATTGGGTCCTAGAAATCAACTTGTTGATGGGTGATTTGAGTTTAAAATTACTATTATCTCACCTTTAGCCCAGTCTTACATTACAACCAGAGAAAAGTCCTATTGATTTTTGGTTGGATGATTAGCTTACATTAATGGAGAGAGGAATGAAAAGCAAACCTATGAGATTTGGTCATACTTATTGAGAATTTTTGAGAGGTTACATGTCAATGTGAATTTATTTTATTTTATTTTATTTTATTTTATTTTTTGATGACCCAGGGAACCCCCGCACGGCCGGCAGCCGGAGAGTAAACCCTGGGGGTACACGTGCTAGCCACCACACACGTGCACCAGGTAAGTCGCCGAAAATGCCTCTGCCAGCATTCCCCCGCTTCGCGGGGGATTCGAACCCTCGACCTCTCTTTCGGGAGAGGGAGTGCCGAACCAGCAGAGCCACCCTAGCGGGTGGTCAATGTGAATTTATTTGGATTGCATATAATTCGAAAATGATTAGGACTCTCACACATACACTTGGATCATATAGTTAGAATTGGTCTTAACTTATAAATCGATTTTAATGTTTGGATGAAATTTGTGTTTTTCTTTGAATTGTGAATTTGAGCAATTATGAAAATATGTCATGGAGGAGGTTGCTAGCTTGATTATGTGTTATGTCTTGATTTTGCTCGAGGACTAGCAAAATGTTAAGTTTGGGGGTTTGATAATTTCATAAAAATAGAGTTATTTTACCTATTTTAGCAGTAATTAATGCATTATCTATGAGAAAATATTTGGATTTCCTTCTGATTATTTGAATTTTCCTTATTTATGCAGAATAATAAGATATGGAGAGAATAAGGAAAAGAATGGCAACTATCAGGAATTCAAATAAAAGCAGCAGTGGAAAATAGATATCAAATTAGGAAATTCTTGATTTTGTTCCCTAATGTTATCTGCAAGTATTGGGAGATAGATATTTTGGATATATCCTATAAATAGGAGAACATGAGAGAGAAGCTAGGTTTTTTGTTAGATTGTTTTTTAATCTTCCGAAAGTTTTTCAAGTATTTTAAAGAGAAGACAAAAGTAGTGACATAATTCTTGTCCTTTGATTTAAGATTTGGGTTTGATCTATATTTTTATTTTTTTTCTTCTATTATGTTCTAATTTTCTTTTGTTAGAGCTACGATGTAGCCTAACCATGATGATGTGAATTTCATGATTTTTATGTTTTATAATTGATTTCATTCATGTGAGTTATATATTACTGTGCTTAATGATTTTGAGTGACTGGCCACCACTTGAATTATCTGATGTGCATGTTTGAGACTGATAAGTGATAATATGCAATTGTTCATTACAATGTATAACCATGAATTAAACGTGGATAGAGATATACCGCGTTATTTGTGTAGCTTTCGATGATAAGGTGATCCAAAAGACTCATTGTAAGCTGGGAATATTCATAGTTTTTAATGCACTTATGTTTATTTTAATTCATATAGAGATATAGTGGATTAATAAACTGAGTAGATTTACTATACCTAGAGATAGGATAGTAAATAAGTTAGGAAATTCCACTATCATATGTTTGATATTGTTTTTTTTTTTTTTTTTTTTTTTTTTGTGACCCGGGGAACCCCGCGCGCGCTTCGCGGGCCGAGGTAAACCCCGGGAGGCACGTGAGGACCCACCACCCACGTGCCCCGGGTAAGACGCGGCTTGCACTTAAGACTCGACGACGCCGTGGATCGAACTCGGGCCCTTTCGTGGGAGGTCCCTTGCTCAACCACCTACGCCACCACCGCCAGTGGTATATGTTTGATATTGTTCTTGTATTCACAACAATATAAAATTCATATCTAGTGGTTATGGTAAAATCGGATGCTCTAACATATTTATCTTATCGATTTACTACATTTAGTCTACAAATTTTGTTTTTAATTTATTCTTAATTATATTTTGATCTGTTAGATAAACTTTAGAATTAGTCTATTTTAGTATTTAATTGGTTTATTAATCATCGATCTCCGTGGGATGATACATTTTCTCATCATTATATTACTTGTTCAACACGTGCACTTGTGTTTAGAATTTCACGAACAATCGTTAATGAGTCAATCCTTATTTTCTAAAGTACCCATAATGGGTTTTAAAATTAAAGAGAGTGAGATATATGAGTCTTAAATGGGTTAGCTTTGCACCCATTTAAGACTCATTTATCAATCCATTTATTTTCACCCAAAGTCAAAACCTCACAATCTCTTTTTTTCTCTTTTTAACTTTACAAATTTTTTAAACCGAAATTATAATTATTTTTTTTCTTTCTTCTTCCTCCGGTCGCCGGCACGACGATGGTTGGCGACCGGCTAAGCGAGCCTCAAGCTTGCCGGCGTCGGGTGAGCTCGAGCTCGCCGAATCCGGCAATGTTGCCGATGCCCGGTGAGCTTGAGGCTCGCCCGATGGTGGCGAGCCTCGAGCTCACCAACGTCGGCGAGCCGGGCGAGCTCGAGGCTCGCCCGTGGCTGGGCTGCTGGCGGCCATCATGGCCGGCGGCCAACCATAGAAGAAGAGGAAGAAAAAAAAAAAAGAAAAATATGTTTAAAAATAAAAATAAAAATAATTAAAAATTTATTGTTTAAAAAATAAAAGATAATTAAAATTCGATTTTTAAAAATAATTATTTTAAAAATTATAAAAATTGTCCATTAAATTTGTGTTGTATAAAATTATTTTAGCAATACCATTTTTTAAAATATATATAATAATAGATTAAGTTTAATTAAATAAGTCGAGTATGGGTATGGGTCGGGTCGAGTATGGGTCAAAATTTTTGCATTGCAATAAATGGGTCATAAACGGGTTAAATGGGTCGATTTGGGTTGGACCATTTATGACCCGACCCAAATCCGACCCAACCCATCCGTTTAACAGGTCTAGCTAGATTGTTTTCTGTACCAATCTTTAAGACATTAATATAGCCATTAACAAGAATGTCTCAAATAAAATGATATTGCACTATGTGCTTTGTCCTCTCATGATACATCTGATTTTTAGTAAGCTCTTTAGTAACATATTAGCTGGATTGTTTTTGTACCAATCTTCAAGACATTAATATAGCCATAAACAAGAATATCTCGAATAAAATGATATCTCACTATCTACTTTATCTCTCATGATACATATGATCTTTAATAAGATGTATAACACTCTAACTATCATAATAGACAACAGTCACACCTGATCCACACAAACCTCTCTAAATAAGCCTCTTATCCATATGACCTCTTTTCATTGCTTTTGCAATAGTCATATACTCTGCTTCTGTAGTAGACTGCACAACCTCCAGTAGTAAATATGTACCTAGTCAAAAACCTACTCTTATCAAAATCAGTAGCATAATTAAAATTAACATATTCAGTCAGAATGTCACCAGTTTTCCCAAACTCTAAATCAAAATCAGAAGTACCTTTCAAATATCTCAAAATCCACTTCACAGCTTGTCGATGAACTTTTTATTGGCATATTAAATATCTACTTACCACACTAATAGCATGTAAAATATTGGGTCGAGTATAAATTATGGCATACATAAGGCTACTAACTGTACTAGAGTATGGAATATGTGAAATATATTTTATGTCATCATTTGTTTGTAGACATAAGTTAGCTAATATTCTAAAATGAGCAATAAAATGAGTACTTACTATTTTGGCATTTTTCGTGCTGAAACAATCTAACACCTTCAGCTTTTCTAGGAGGATATAATTTTCCTCTTTTATGATCTCACCGAATTTTTATGTCTAATATTTTCTTTGCTATACCTAAATCTTTCAATTTCAAATTCAATACTCAACCGTGCCTTCAAATTTTGTATATCAAATGTATATTTTACCACAATCGACATATCATTAACATATAATAAAAGAGAAATGAAAGAGCTATTAGGAAGTTTGCACAAATATATGCAACTATCATAGTTGCTCCTCCAATAGCTAAGATGCACCATAGACAAATCAAACCTTTTATACCACTATCTAGGCGATTGCTTTAAGCCATATATAGATTTTTTCAATAGACAAACAAGATCTTCCTTACCTTCAAATTGAAAACCTTCTGGTTATAAATTTTTTCTTCAAGTTCACTATGCAAAAAGCTTTTTTCACAACTAGTTGCTCCAATTCTCTAAATTATGCATGGCAACTAATGCAAGAAAAACCAAAATAGAGCTGTGTTTAATGACAGGTGAAAACACATCATTAAAAATCAACTCCCTCAGTCGACTATAGTCTTTAGCAATTAAACGAGCTTTGAACCTAATGTCTTCAACATTAGAAATACCTTCCTTTTTTTTGCAAACTCATTTACAACCCACGATTTTCTTTCCTATTGGTGGTTTGATAAGCTCCGAAGTTTAATTCTTTTCAAGAGATTCCATCTTTTCATTCATAACAACTAACAACTTTATCAATCTTTTGAAGAAATAGCTTCTTTATAGGTTTTAGGCTCATTATATTCTACTGACTTTGCAACTGAAAAAGCATAAGCAACAAAATCTGAGAACCCATATTTTTGCAAAGGCTTCACTATTCTTCTCGGTCTATCTATGGCAATAGAATATCGTTTTCTCTTCAGATTCTTTAAACTCGATATCATTAGTAGACGATTGAATTGGCTGTGAAGAAATTACTTCAAGCTCCACTTTCTTTGCAACACTTTTCAGATTTTCATCACAAGAAGTAAATGATTCTTTTTTAGGATGAAACATAGCAGATTCATCAAAAGTAACATATCCGCTAATAATAATCTTAGATGAATTAGCATACCAAAATCTATAACATTTTACACCATAAGCATAATTAAGAAAGATGCATTTTTTTTTTTTTTTTTGCTCTAGGCTTTAATTTGCCTTCACTAGCATGTGCATATGCTAAACATCCAAATACTTGAAGAGAAGAATAATCAGCAGGTTTACCTTACCATACCTGCTCAAGTGTATTGCACTTAATAGATATGTAAGGAGAACGATTTATCAACCAAGATATTGTATTAACTGCTTTAGTCCAAAACTCCTTGTCTAAACCAGCGTTAGACAATAGGCACCTAGTCCTTTCTAATAAGGTTTTGTTCACGCGTTCTACAATACCATTCTACTGTGGTGTATTCACTGTAGTATGATGCCTCATTACTTCTTCAACTTTGTAAAACTCATTAAACTCGCATCCACAAAATTTCAGCCTATAATATGTTCTCAATCGCTCAATCTTTTTACCACTTTGCTTCTCAATTAATATTTTTCATTGTTTAAATGTAACAAAACATCACTTTTCCATTTTAGAAAATAAACCCAAACCTTTCTTGAAAAATCATCAATGAAAGTGAGTAAATATCTCGAACCAATGCCTTTTGAAGGAACTTTCGTAGGCCACCAAAGATCAGAATGAATATAGTCCAAAGTGTTCTTCGTTGTGTGAATTCCTATCATGAAACTAATCCATTTTTGTTTTCTAAAGGCACAATACTTACAAAAATCCAGTTTTCCAATTCTTTGACCACACAAAAGACCTCTCTTACTTAGCTCCTCCATCCCCCTAAAACTCATATGGCCTAATCTCATATGCCATAATTTAGTGTTGTCTAATTTTTTCATAGCAGATAAGATTGTAACTAAATCGGTAACTCTAGTGCCTTACAACTAATACAAGTTCTCAATTTTCAGTCCTTTCATCAACAGAAGTGAACATCTCATAATCTTCATAACTCCATATTCAGCTGTAAACTTACAACCATTAGCATCAAGTGTATCCAAAGAGATGAGATTTTTCTTCAAATCAGGAACTTGTCTGACATTATCTAAAGTCCTAATAATGCTTTCGTCTATCTTAATGTTGACAGCCTCAATCTTAACTGCTATGCATTTAGTGTTGTTCCTATTAGAATAACTCCACCGTTAAATTCTTTGTACGTGAAGAACCAATCACGATTAGGACACATGTGGTACAAGCAACCTGAATCAATAATTCAGCTATCACTAAATTTATCTTCATCATCTGCAACCAATAACTAATCTTCATTTTCCTTTTTAGCAACACCAACTTTAGCAAGGTTTTCATTTCCCTGATTCTGCCTAATCTGGTAGTTCTAACTGTTTTGCCAATTTGCATTCCCTTAATTTTACCAATTCATGTTATTTTTTCTTTGCTATTTTGCCTTCAATTTCAGACAATTTATTTTGATATGCCCCTTAGACTTACAATAGTTGCAAGTTAGATCCTTATGCTTTGATTTTGACTTGGACTTGTCACCATTACTTTTTTCAATAGACCTTCCTCTAGTAACTTAACTAGCCACATGATCATTACTGCATTCAAAAGTCAATTATGTTTCTAGTTTCTGCTTATTTAGGAGATTAGTCTTGACATCTTTAACATAAATAATTTCTCTACTAACAATCATGGTTTCTCTAAAATTCTTATAAGAGAAAGATAGTGAAACTAACAATAAGAGAGCATGATCCTCTTCTTCAACCTTAATATCAATACTTCTTAATTCAAAGATAATAGCAATGAATTCAAAAAAATGAGATGTAAGAGAAGCACTTTCAGCCATACAAAGAGGGAAGAGTCGTTGCTTGAGCCTCAACCTATTGGAGTGGGATTTTGTCAAAAGACTACTCAAATTTATTCCTTAAACTTGCAGCTATTTTTTGATCTAGTACCCTCCTACAGAACTTCATTCATGAAACACAACTAAATAGCAGACATAGCTCGTTCATCCAACTCTTCCCACGTTTCATTTGACTTGCGTTCCGGTTTCTCCCTTTCCCAAGTAGAGTTTTCTTCAAACTCTACTGCATAAGAACACCCAATGTACGAACTTATCATAGGTTGAAATTGCCACTCCCATCAAACTTCTCAATATCAAATCTCATTGTTAAACTTGAAGCCATAACTAGAAGATTGAGGGGAAAAAAAAAAAAAAAAAAAAAAATCTAATGCTCTAACTCCAAATTGTTATGGCAGATGCGGAAACTATAATAAATTTGAAATTGGGAAGAACTTAAAAAACATGAGCTTTTATGTGGAAACCTTTGCTGGAAAAATCATGGGGAGAGGAAAAGCAATATCCACTATAGAAATCAAGAATTACAAAAGATGACTCTTAAAAGCTTTTTCTATCTCAATTTCTTATATATAAGCAAGAATGAAATACAAAGTAAAAAACCTCTTTTTAGTAAACCTTCTCCAACTAAGAAAACCATTCAATTAGAAAACCTATTCAAAATAGAAAACTTACTTAAATTAGGAAAAATTTCTTCTTGGGTTCAAACGTGAGACATATCTAACATCCCACAATTTAAAAATTGAAAATGCTCAAAGTTAAATGTAGCAATATGAAAGATTTTACAATTAAAATTTAGAAAGAACGCATACATGATAGAAACATTAGAAAAGTTGAGTTTAAAACATATCAGCATCTTGTTCAGTTTGTTTTTTATTTAGAATACGGATATCTTTGTTAGTGCTATATTCTTTAGCTCAAAATTTTTAATGACTAAGTTAAAACTCATAACTATTTTGGGCCAATTCCATAAAAAAGCACGAACTTTAGGTGTTGTCCCAAATCTGGCCTAAACTTTATTTTGTCTCAAAAAAAAGCACGAACTTTAGGTGTTATCCCAAATCTGGCCCGAACTTTATTTTGTCTCAAAAAAAAGCACGAACTTTAAGTATTGTCCCAAATCTGGCCCGAAATTTATTTTGTCTAAAAAAAGGCACAAATTTTCACTTATGTCCCAAATCTGGCCGTCCGTTAACCTTCATTCCACAGTCATCCAACGTGGCATTTCCACGTCAGCAATAATATCCAACATAGCAAAACGATGCTACATTCAAGTGTTTGGAGGAAGTGTTAAATTTAAATTTGCCTTTCAATGAGGTGAACTTTACAGATTATTCTCATGGGAAAAATAATTAAGCAGCTTCAATTCCAGGGGAAGAGGCACATAGCTAGGGCCATTAGATCAATTAACAATTGGCAAACTGTTTGCAATGTCGAAGCTAGGTTGAAAGCAGAAGATTACATTGCCTTAAAGCGAGATATTTCAAGTGTATGCATCTTGTAGTTAAATAGAGATGTGAAGCATATTTGTAATAGAATTACTTTATTTTGTCTCAAATAAGTTTGGGCCAGATTTGGGACAATACCTAAAGTTCGTGCTTTTTTTAGACAAAATAAAGTTCGGGCCATTTGGGACAACCCCTAAAGTTCGTGCTTTTTTTGAGACAAAATAAAGTTCGGGCCAGATTTGGGACAACACCTAAAGTTTGTGCTTTTTTTTGGAATTGGCCCTAACTATTTTATTATTCTTATTTGATTATAAATGGATGTCAAAAAACAAAAAAGAGCAAACACATGAATAATAACCCAATAAATCACTTATTTCCAAAACCATTTGAAATTGTATATAATATTAAATTAATGGGAATTAAAATAACCGATATTTAAGATACCTAAAACTGACTAATTTTGCTATTGTTTAAATTGAGTGATTTCTTTATTTATTTCAATAATCTAATGTACCAGACTATTAAACTAAATTCAATTTAAAGTTAGCAATTGATTTTTTCTTATACCACATGCCTTTTTAATGGAAATATGACGCCAATGGTCCCCAAATTAGGGTCTAATGTATAATGTCATTTCTAAACCTTTAATATGTTCAATATAGTTCTTGAATTTTGACCCAATGTGCAATTTCATCCCTAAATTTTTAATTAGTTAAATGTGATAAATGAAATATTGACAAATGTTCAATTTAGTACCTCAACTATGTAAAAATGAAGGACTACACTTGAACCTTAACAATAGTCTAGGGATATTATTGAACAAGTTAAAAGCTCAAGAATGTTATTACACATTGAGCCAAAGTTAAGGGATTACATTGACAAATTAAAAGTCCATACATTAACCAAAATTCAATAACTATTTATGCCATTATCTTTTTCTCGATTCTACTTTGTCTGCTGCAATTGAACGAAGATCTTTTTGTGAGGGCTCTTTCAAAACCCTTATCTCTTGTCGGCAAACTCTCTTTCCAAAAGAAACCCTCCCTCAAAAAAACTTCATCCGCAACCTCCCAACTTTAATTTATGAAGCTGAGATCCTGCTTTGCTCTGCTTTTCTTTTTTAGGCTTTGATTTCCTGATTTTTTTTTCTCTTTTGATCTAATATAGGAGATTTTCTTCCATCTCATTTGGCATCTTTTTTCGCTTGTTTTTGTTGATTTTCCTCGCTCATCGTGATAAATAAATCTACTTGTAGCTAAAAATTTCATAAGAATGTCGTCACTAGTCTAGCTAGCTAGATGCCTTGGACATGGTTCTATGACTTCTCTGAGATTCAGCGAAAGCTTTTCTCTTCTAATTTAGCTGTAGATCTAAATCTAAGAGTTTTTTTCTCTCGATTTATATCTAGAGCTAAGAGTTTCTTATATGCATATGGCGATAGTGTTGAGGACACTAAATTTAGGCGCATATTGCAAGACGTAGTTCTGATGAGAAAAATCTCAATTTATGCCCTTCACTGATGGTTTCAGTGATCGATCGCCGATTGATTTTTGATGTTACGATAAATATGGTATTTTGGGATGAAAGTGTGTTTATAGCCGTCAAGCTATACTCTTTTGTTTTTCTTGATTTTGGTTTGTTTTGCAGCTTTTTTGGAATTTGTTTTGCTTGAAATTTTTCTATATTCCCCTCATGTTTGATTATGGCAAATGAATGAAATTTTCTTTTGATGAAAAAAAGATGTACTTTGTATTTATATGAATTTCTATGAATTATAATGTGACATGTTAAATTATTTTTAGTTCTTAAGTCTTTTGACTCCATGATTTTATTGTAAACTTCATGTAAATGGATTTCAGAACTACTTAACTATTAAACAACAAAAAATTCATGCTTAAATATACAGATTTTATTCATTGATTATTTACTTTTATTGTAACCTCAAAGTGACAAAAACACAATTGTTATATTTTAAATAGTTTATGATATTTTGAATTTCTGCAATTCTTTGCTAAATTAAATGAATTCTTTATTCGGTATAATGTTCCTATATTACATTAAATGAAATTGCTTGAACAAATTAAGCTACTAAACTATCGATAGTTTACCTACTAAACAACATATATCTTTAGCTTTTGTAAATTGAATTCATGATAAGAAATTCCTTTATACACTAAGTTAAATCACTTGCATCAAATTAGTTAAAATTCAAGAATTTCTCAAATCTTTAATCTCTATTGATATGTTGTAAACAAATTTATTTTAATTTTATCTTACTCAAATAAACTTCCTTGTAGGAAATATTCTTTATTTAGATTATGAGAAATTTAATAGCAAATATATATATAGGCGTGCACGCACAAACACACTATTTCCAAATTATGTGTTTTGGTTTTTCAGCTATTCAATTCATTGTGAGTTTATGTTAAGCAAATTTGACATTAACAAGAAAGGCTACATAAACGAGAAATGATTACGTGGCAGTCTTTAATGTACTATGAGAATAACAGTTTATTATGGACCATAAAAAATCAATTCACAAATAATTATAAATTATTGTGAAACCCACTTCTTCAAAAATTTATGACTCATAATAGACTGTTATTCTCACAATACCCCAAAGATTATTATGCTAGCAAAGCGCCCTCATAAATTATATATATATTTATTTTATTTATGATGCATATCTTATTTTTATATTTTCATTATTCAATTTACTCAGTTTTTTTTTTATATAAAGTAAAATGTTTTGTATAGTGTAACTTATTCACTTAAACTCAATAAGCTATAACTCAATTTTTCTCAATGTAAAATAACATTCCTTAAAAGTCATTGCATATAATGCTGACTTGTTTTCATAACTTTACATTGTCGTAGGAAATCTTTTTAAAAATTATTGTAAGACTTTCAGTAATTTTTTATTTTTTTTTAAATACTAGTACTTTCATTCTTTTTGGTCTAACTCCTCTCCTCTATGTACATATAGTACTTTCATTAACTAGAGCAAAGTTTGTGTAACATCTGAACATAAAAATATCCGGCAGAACTTTGGAAGACGATATGCTGGCATGGATTAGTAACAAGTCTGGGATCAACTCAGCTAAAAGTGCAAGTAAGGGTGTGTTTGGTAACGGTTTTGTTCCCGGGAATAAATTCTGATTACAAATAATTATTTTTTATTATGTTCCCGGAAACTGATTCTGAATAAAAGAACGTGTTTGGTAACTGTACAAAATTTCTGATTCTGAAATAGAATTACGTTTGGTATTGTGTTCATTGATTATGTTCCAAATCAATTTCTTTTAATTTTTAAATAATTTTTATAATTTTTCCTTTTTTTTTTTTTT
The DNA here is from genome assembly GCA_014182575.1 of Eucalyptus decipiens. Taxonomy (NCBI): domain Eukaryota; kingdom Viridiplantae; phylum Streptophyta; class Magnoliopsida; order Myrtales; family Myrtaceae; genus Eucalyptus; species Eucalyptus decipiens. The sequence continues at coordinate 41,370,366 of CM024611.1, read as the reverse complement.
TTTTTCTCCTATTTTTCTTCTTCTTCAAGTCGGCCGCTTTGGACCGGGCGACCGGCTAGACAAGGGCCGACAACCTCACCGAGTATCGCCGGCCCTCGTCGCCGAGCCTCACCAAAGGCCAAGCCGACCTCGTCGAGGTTGGGCGAGCCTCACTTGGTGGCCAAGCGAGTCTCATCGATCTTTGGGCAAGGCCCGCCTGGCCACCGATGAGGCTGGGCGTCGCGAGGCTCACCTGGCCATCGGCAAGGCTTGGCCTCACCGATGGCCAGGCGGGCCTCGTCGGTGGCCAAGCGAGCCTCATCGGGCCGGGCGAGCCTCACCAAGGCTAGGCGGGCCTCGCCCAGCCCTAGCAAGGCCGGCCCGGCCACCGACGAGCTCTGGGACCGGTTGCCGACCGGTGGTGGCGGACGGCAAATGACCCGGCGGAATGGGCGGCGGTAGACAACGGCCACAGGATGGCGATCGATGAAGAAGAAGAAAAGAGAAGAAGAAGAAGAGTTTTGATTCTCAATTATGATTCTGGAACAAAAATCACATTTTTTTTATTATTGATTCTACTCTCAATCTGTTCTCGGAGACAAAAATTTTGCCAAACACAATTCTGGGCCCGAATTGATTCTAAAAACAAAAAATTAGAATTTGGCCATGAAAAAAATTAGAATTTAGCCATGTTTGGATGATTACTAAACAGGGCCTAACAGGCCATACTCAAATGAATCGGCTGCAACAAACAGACCAAGCCTCATCATCCTATCAGACACCCAAAACACAGTGGACGAAAGTCTGGACCCTCCCCAAAATTTATTTATTTGTGTGGAGTGTATACCTAAACACCATACCCACAAGGGAGTATCTTTTCAGGAGGAAAATCTTAGCTGACCCTATGTACCCTTTATGTCACAAAGCTCCAGAAACAACATAGCACATCTTCCTCATTTGTCATTGGACAGCAGTCATATGGTCTAATTCGAGACAACACAGTCAAATTTCAAATCAGAACATTACTAGAATGGATCAATGGATCAGGGAATGCATTGAATATCAAGCGTAGACCTACATTCAAATGAGGAACTCGCGGGGGTATTGTAGTTTATTCGGAAAGCACAAAATGCCCACATCTTCCGGTCCCGCTGATCAGAATCAAGCCTAGTTATTGACAATGCACTCGCGATGAACATTGAGATGGAACCCCAAAAAGAACGTGAGAAGAGGGAAGCAAGCTGACCAAAGCCCTTGGGATGTGAGGGCCTGGATTGAAGATTGCAAGAGGAAGCTGGCCCATCTCAAATTCGTTCTCCAAGAGAGGCAAATCAGTATGGGTGGCTAAGGTCCATCAAAACAAAAGGATTTCTTTCTACTTGGCCCACTTTGAATAGTAGAAGATTAACCAACACATCTGGGTGGCAAGTTAGAAAATCCACAAAAATCGTTGGTGGCGAGTAGTAATTGTTCCCAAAAGCTAGTTCCTAGCTCACTCTGTACGCAAAGGTAATAATTTAATCAAATGAAAGGTTCCATCCGTAAGCATGTGGGATTCAAATTTTTAGATACCTCGACAAGGAATAAAACTCATTGCGTTAATTATATGCAACAGACATATTCGATTATTTACATCATGAATTTTGAATTCTACATTATATAATTTATGAGGTTAGCTAGGCTACGTAATAAAATTTTAATTTGACAAAAACGTGATTTTAATGTGATTTGTGATAACAATTCATTAGGATTCAATATTGAAACAATTGTATCGGCCGAGAAGGTTAAAAAAAAAGTAATCGATGGCCTCTTGTTGAGGGAACTTCTGTACTTCTAGTGAACATTTTAATTTTCCTTTTATTTTCCAACTTTATCAAAATGTGGGTCCATTTTAGATTCGGTGCGTTCTGTCTCGATATCAGCATTTCACTTTATCGAAACGTGAGTTTCACTGTAAAAAAAAATATATATATATATATATATATATATATTTTTTTTAATTTAATTTAATTCTGGTGGAGCCAGTCCTTTTCGGCCATTTACCACCGCTCACTGCCACTGTCTTTTCTTGTCGACATGACCCAACGTCTGTTTCTATCTCTCTCTCTCTCTCTTCGCTCACTACTCACGCGCCATACGCGCGCGCGCGGGGTGCGGAGACATTAATCCGCACCGCACGCGCGCGACTTAGCTAAATATTGTACTCGCTTGCAGATTGGGCTCAAGAAAAGTCGATGGAAAGGATCCATGGCGACTGGTAGATCAACCCGCTTTTACGTACGTTCTCTTTTGCTTTACCTTTCAGTCAAAATTTAAAAGTTCCTTCACGTGGATCACCTAACGGCTAACGCCTTTATTAAAAAAAAACGTGTTGAATACCTAACGCCTTGTTGCCTCTTTTGATTTTTTGACCTAATTTTATTTTTAAAAAATCCTTTTTTAGATCAAATTCCAATTTCACATCAAATCTTTATTTCCTAAAATAAAATAAATTAATATCCTGAAAAACCTCAAACTGGTACACATATGATAAATTTATCCCAAACTAATTTTTAATCATCAAAACCCAAAACCGATACATTTTTGACAAATTTACCCCAAACTGGTATATTTATGATAAATTTACCTTATGTTAGTTTCATTTAAATTTCACTGTCAAATTATTAAGTTGGATGACACGTGACAGTTGACTGGAATATCGGTTTGGGATTTTACTCTTTGTTATCGCAGTTTACAATTTTTATGATTTTTTTTTGTAGTATTAATTAAATTTAACGAATGATATATTTGTCACAAATATATTAGTTTTAGGTTTTTGATAATTGAAAAAATTAGTTTTGAGCAAATCTATTATAAATGCACCAGTTTATGATATTTTATGGTCGATCGGGATAAATTTATCACAAATGTACCAATTTGGAGTTTTTATGATAAAAAAATAGTTTAAGATAAATTTGTCACACGTATACCAATTTGAGATTTTTCAGGATATTTTTTTTTTTTAATGACCTAGGGAATTACGTATAGCCAGCAGCTGGCAGGCAAACCCTGAGGCCGCACGAGGAAACCACCACTCCGTGCAAGCAGTTAAGACACCAAGCTCCTCTCCTAGGTCTTGAACCCCTCACCTTGAGGGCGAGATCAACGCGCTTATCCAAATGGAACCACGATGGGTGGTGATTTTTTAAGGTATTAATCCAAATAAAATCACAAATTTTAACTATAATCTCAAATCTATCTCTCGTCCAAAAATCAACGTTGGTTTCTTTAAAATTATCAACATTAGGAGATTGTTAGTTCAAACATACATGAGAAGACATTGGCGAGCGCTCCTCTCTTTAGTGGTAGTGGCAGCCGGGAAGGTCTGGTTTGGCTATAATATTTTTCCATCCTTGCGATATATTCTATTCCCTTTTTCCCCGGTAATGTTGCTTACATCAGATTATGGCCCTACTTAATTGCCCCCGGCCTGTTCTCGCGCCTCTATTGAAAATTTCATGTTCTCCGCTCGTACCCTTTTTTTCAATTTCGATCTTTATTAGTTTACAAGATTAAATGGTCAATTCTTCTCTGAACCCTTGATTCGATTATTTTGCAAGAATGTTGGGCCGACTATGTAAAGCATCCATCTGGGAGGAACTTAAAATAAGGGATTTCTTTTGATGTTTTGCACCTTGTTTTGGTCTTGATTAGAATACATTGATTAAAAAAAGAGTACATAATCATTATGCATTTATAGATCAACCTTTGTATTTTTTTATTTTTTTATTTAATCATATTGTCTTCTTATGATGATAATGTTGAGGATGCTGAATTTAGGCATATATTTCAAGCCGTAGTTTCTAGAGAAGAAAATCTCGACGTATGCCCATCATTGATGATTTCAATGATTGGCCGGCAATTTTTTTTAATATTGTGACAAATCTGGTCTTTTAGGATGAGGGCGTGTTTATAGCCGCAGGTTGTACTCTTTTGTTTTTTAAGTTTTGTTTTTTGTTACAGTTCTTTTGGGATTTGCTTTCTCGGAAGTTTTCTAAATTCTTATCACGTTTGATTATGGCAAATGAATGAAATTTTGTATTTATATGAATTTCCATGAATCATAATGCAACCTGTTAGATTATTTTTAGTTCTTAAGTCTTTTGACTCTATGATTTCATTGTAAATTTCATGTGAATGGATTTTAGAACTACTTAACCATGAAACAACAAAAAACTCATGTTATAACTATACAGCTTTTATTCATTGATTATTTACTTTTATTGTAACCTCAAAGCGACAAAAACACAATTTGATATATTTTAAAAAGTCTATGATTTTTAAATTTCTGCGATTCTTTTCTAAATTAAGTGAATTCTTTATTCAGATAAATGTTTCTATATTACATTGAATGAAATTGCTCGAACAAATTAAGCTATTAAATATTGATAGTTTAGCGGCTAAACAACCTTTATCTTCAGCTTTTGTTAATTGAAGAAATTCCTATATACACTGACTTAAATTACTTGCATCAAATCAGTAAAAATTCAAGAGTTTCTCAAATATCTAATCTTTGCTGATTTGTTGTAAAATAATTTTATCTTATTTAAAAAAAATTCTTGTAGGAAATATTCTTTATTTAGATTAAGGGAAATTCAATAGAAAAAATATATATAGACGCGCACAAGCGCTTACGTTCACACTATCTTCTAAATTATGTTTTTCGGTTTTCAGCTATTCAATTCATTGTGCGTTTAAGCGAATCTGGCATTAGCAAGAAAGGCTACATAAACTGTAAATATGCATTTTTTATATGACGCACATCTTATTTTATTTTTTTATTACTCAATTTACTCAGCTTTTTTTTTTTTTTTTTTTATAGAGTAAAATGTTTTGTACGGTGTAGCTTATACACTTAAACGTCGTTGCATATAATGCTGACTTGTTTTCGTAATTTTACATTGTGATAGAAAAATCACTGTAAGACTTTCAATAAGTTTTTTTGGTCGATATTAGTACTATCATTTTTTTTTTTTTTGGGGTCTAACTCCTCTCTTCTTGTACATCTAGTAGTTTCATTAACTAGAGGAAAGTTTGTGAACATCTAAGCATAAAATATCCGCCAGAACTTAAGAAGACGATAGGCTGGTATGGGCTAGGAATAAGTCTAGGATCAACTCAATTAAAAGTACAAGTAACAGCCTTCACTCAAACGTACCGGCAGCAACAAACAAACCAAGTCTCATTATCCTATCAGACACCCAGAACACTATGAACGAAAATCTGGAAATTGAACACCCTCCCCAAAATTTGTATCTTTTTGTGGAAAGTATGTCAAAATGCTGTTCCCACGAGAGAGAATCTCTTCGAGAGGAAAATTGTAGTGGACCCCATGTGCCCTCTATGTCACCATTCACCGAGCTCCAAAAACAACAGAGCACATCTTCTTCCCTTGTTACAGGACAGCAGCCATATGGTCGGATTCACGACTACAGAGTCATATTTGAAATCGAAACAAATCCAGAATGGATAAGTGGATTGTGCAACATATTGAATCAAGCATGGACATACCTTCAAATGAGGAACTCGCAGGGGTACTGTGGTTTATTTTTAAAGCACGAAATGCCCTCCAGTCCCCCCGACTGGAATCAAGCTTAGTTATTGACAATGCACTAGCAATGAACACAAATTTCTTGAGATGGAAGGAGGCAAGCTGACCAAAGCCCCAGGGCCGTGAGGGCCTGGATTGAAGATTGCAAGAGGAAGCTGGTCCATCTCAAATTTGTTCACTTAGCCCAATGTCCGAGGGAGGCAAATCAGTTTGGCAGATTGAATAGCTAAAGCTCATTGAAAAAAAAAGAGGACTTCTTTCTACTTGGCTGTCTACTTTGAATAAGTTCATTAGAAGATTAACCAACACGTTTGGATGGCAAGTTAGCAAAATCCACAAAAATATTGTTGGGGACGAGGAGTAATTCTCTCGAAAAGCTAGTTCCTAACTTACCTTATACGCAAAGGAAATAATTTAATCAATAAGAAAATTGTTGCTTGAAGATTTACCGAGTGGTAGGAAACCATGTATTGATAGTCAAGGAACGAAGCTCTCGGTGTGAATTACACACAAGTTACATATTCGATTATTTATACCGTCAAATTTAACAAAGAATTAGATCATTTAATTGGATTTTAAATTCTATATGACAAAATTCATGAGGTTAGTTGGGCTATGCAATAAAAATTTGATTGAAGAAAAACCTGATTTCAACGTGATTTATAAAAACAATTCATTAGGATCCAATATTGAAACAATAGTATCGGGCCACGCAATTAAAAAAGAGCCATTGATTACCTCTTACAGAGGGGAACTTTTGTACTCATAGTGAAAATTTGAGTTTTCTTTTATTTTCTAACTTTATTAGAATGTGGGTCATTTTATAGATCCAGTACACTGTTTCGGTATAAGTATTTCTCTTTATTGAAATGTAAGTTCCACTATAAAAATCAAGTATATTTTAATTTAATTTAATTCTGTGTAGCCACTCGTTTTCGGCCTTTTTCTTTCGTCCTTATCCCCTTTTGCTGTCCACCACCCACTGCCATTGTCATTTCTTGTCCTCATGAGTCATGACCCGACGTCTCTCTCTCTCTCTCTCTGTCTCGCTTCGCTTACTACTCGCGCCACACGCGCGCGCGTGCGGAGATGATACCCACGCGCGCGCGACTTAGACAAATATTGTACTCGCTTGCAGGTTGGGTCCAAGAAATGTCGATGAAAGGGATCCAATGATCCGTGGCAACTAGCAGATCAACCCGTTTTTAATGTACCGTTCACTTTTTCTTCACCTTTAGTCAAGTTTAACAGTCCCTTCACGTGGATCACCTAACGCATTCATAAAAAGTAAACGTGACTGACTACCCACCGCGTTTAAATAATGTCTCATTTATTTATTTTTATCTAATTTCTTTTTTAAAAAAACTCGACTTGAGATTAATCTCAATTTCACATTGAACTTTTTTTTATCTAAAAATAAGATCACCAACTTTTATTATAGTTTCAAATCCATCCCATGTCCAAAAATCAATACTGATTTTTTATTGTACCGTCATTTTGTACGAGGATAAGAATATTGATAAAGATGTGGAGTCTAATAATGAATTTCTAACTAATCTCAATGTTGATAATTTTAAAGAAATAAGCAGTGACTTTTGGATGTAGATAGATTTGAGATTATAGCGAAAATTTACAACTTTCCTCTCGAGATAAAGAAGACTCAAAATATAATTGAGAATGAACTTAAATTTGAGTTTTTTTTTTTTTTTCAGTAAAATTCAGTGTTTTCTTTTACCTACTACGTCCATTGAGGATCAAGTGAGGTCTACGAACTCGAATCATGAAATTAGAGCAGACCAAAGGTTCGCTAGTGCTCCTCTCTTCAATGGTAGTTGGAGCTGGGAAGATCTAGTTACTTTTTAATATTTTTCCATCCTAGCACTATATTTTATTCCTTTTTTTTTTTTTTTTTTGTGTTTCCAGTAATGTTGCTTATCTCAGATAATGGGCAAAGGTTGAAAGTGAGTTTGCTTTATCATATGGATCGACCAATGACATCAACGGTGGTTGGAATAGCTTGCAAAATCTAACCACTTCACCTGCTTAATTGCCCCCAGCTTGTTCTCGTATCTATTGAAGTAGAGTGGTTTCAAATTCTCCGCTCGTAACCCTTTTTCCAATTTTGATCTTGATTAGTTTACAAGATTAAATGGTCAATTTTTCTCTAGATCCTCAATTCGATTGTTTTGCAAAAATGTTACGCCGGATATGTAAACTATTCATCTGGGAGGAACTTAAAATAAGGGATTCCTTTCGATGTCTTGCACATTGTTTTGGTCTTGATTAGAATATATTGATTAAAAAAAGAGTACATAAGCATTATACATATATAGATCAACCCTTGTATTTCTTATTTAACCACATTGTTATTATTGTCTTCGTATGACGATGGTATCGAAGATTTTGAATTAAGGCACATACTGCAAATCGTAGTTTCTACTTTCTAGAGGGAAAAATCTCCGAATGTGCTCATCATTGACGGTTTTAGCAAAGTCACTGATTTTATTTTTTTAATGCCATGACAAACCTAGTTTCTTGGGATGAGAGCGTGCTTATAACTGCAAGTTGTACTATTTTGTTTTTTGGGTTTTGTTTTGTTTTGCAGTTTTTTGTTTTTTTATGATTTACTTTGCTTGAAAATTTTATATGTTTATCTCATGTTTGATTATAGCAAATGAATGAAATTTTCTTTCCATGAAAAAAAATCTACTTTATATTTATATGAATTTCTGTGGACCATAATGCGATATGTTAAATTATTTTTTAGTCCTTCAGTCTTTTGAGTTTGTGATTTCATTGTAAATTTCATGTCAATGGATTTCAGAACTACTTAACCAAAAAATTCATGTTATAAATACACAGCTTTTATTCATTGATTATTTACTTTTATTGTAACCTTAAAGCGACAAAAACACAATTTGTTATATTTTAAATAGCCTGTGATTTTTTAAAATTTCTGCAATTCTTTTCTAAATTAAGTGAATTCTTTATTCAGTATAATGTTTCTCTATTAGATTGAATGAAGTCACTTGAACAAATTAAGCTATTAAATTATCGGTAGTTTACCAACTAAACAACATATATCTTTAGCTTTTGTTAATTGAATTCATGATAAGAAATTCCTTTGTACACTGAGTTAAATTACTTGCATCAAATAAGTTAAAATTCAAGAGTTTCTCAAACATTGAATCTCTGCCGATCTCTTGTAAACTATTTTATTTTAATTTTATCTTACTTAAATAAATTTTCTTGTACGAAACATTCGCTATTTAGATTAAGAGAAATTAAACGGCAAAAAATTATATATAGACAGGCGCACACACAAATAAACACTATTCTCTAAATTTTGTTTTATGGTTTTTTAATTATTCAATTCATTGTGAGTTTATGTTAAGCAAATTTGACATTAGCAAGAGCGGCTACATAAACCATAAATATGTACTTTTTATATGATGCATATCTTATTTTATCTTTTCATTATTTAGTTTGATAAATTTTTTTATGGGTTAATATCCTAAAAATCTATAAACCAAGATACTTATAACAAATTTACCTTAAAATAATTCTTTTGATTATAAAAAAACCTCAAATTGGTACACCTTTAACCAATTTACCATAATCGATACACTTGTGACAAATTCACTTTATGTTCATTTTTGATAAATTGTATAGTCAAATTGCTGAGTTGGATAACATGTAACCATTGATTAATATACTAGTTTGAAATTTTACTCTCTATTCGTTACGGTTGTACCATTTTTGTGACTATTTATGGTATTAATCCAATTTGAATGTATTATTATGGGGTATTTGGCAATCGAACAAATTAATTTGGGATAAATTTATCATTAGTATATAAATTTGGGCTTTTTATGATCATTTAGAATAAATTTGTTACATGTGTACTAGTTTGGGATTTTTTGTGGTCAAAATATTAATTTAGAGTAAATTTATCATATATCTATTAAGTTGGAGTTTTTAGAGTATTAACCATTTTTTTTATTAAGTGAAATGTTTTGGACGGTGTCCCTTATTATCCACATACACGTGATAAGCTATAATGCAAATTTTACTCAATTTAAAGCAACAATACATTAATAATAATTGCATGTAATGCTTGCTTGTTTTCACAAATTTTTCCATTGCAATGGCAAATCTTTTCCAAAATCACCGCAAGACTTTGAATAAGTTTATGTAGAAAATTAACCAACATGTTTGGATGGCAAGTTAGGAAATCCACAAAAATCGTTGAGGGCAAGTAGTAATTCTTCCGAAAAGCTAGTTCCTAGAATCCTAACTTTGTACGCAAAGGACCGGAATTGTGGTCCGGCTCTCGGGTGGATCCATGCAACTAATGGGTGGTTCCTGATTCCAATTTTTTGGAACCGGTCCTTAGTGGGCGGTTCCCAGTTCTTTCGGACCATGCACACCCTTAGTTGGTATGACCCATTGGTGACACCAGATATTAATTTAATCAATAAAAGATCATTGCTTGAAAATTTCTCCTAGATTAATGCGTTTTCATGTAATGTCCCGGAAAGGAATTAATTTAATCGATTGATTTCATCATTTAAACTAGGTCCCAACTTGCAAAGGAATTAATTTAATTCGTGGCGACTAGATCCACTCGTTATCAAATGCCGTTTGTCCCTTTTTATCTGCGTTCTCCCTCTGTCATCGATGCAGCAAGGTCTACGAACTCTGACTGTAGAAATGGAGAAGACCAAAGGCCCGCCGGGAAGTATTTTTTAATTTGAGGAGTGATGGTGGAATTTAAAGCCGAATATCATGCCAAAAACTTGAATTACAAGTGAGGATTAAAATTTCTCAACCCGTGAAAGTTCGTCTTTTACTTTGTGAAACATGGATATCAATGACTCAAATGCATTTATCGTGTGGAATGACTCAGGAAGCAATTCTGACCATAATGATCTACATGAGCGCCAGTGATTTCGCTGACGAAATTGGTTCGGAGGTGGAAGTAAAAATTTAATTGATACTTACATATGCTCTTTCTCATTAGGATTTGACATACAATGACAAAAAGAAAAAGAAAAATAGAGAGTAGAAGTGAAAAGGAAAATCGAGATTTTATTTAGGCATATTTCAAGTATTGTTCCATTCGTTTTTTCTTTGCCTTCTCCTTCCATCGGCAATCAAGCAAGCTCAAAAACTCGAAGTGTAGAGTTGGAGAAGACCATAGGTTCGCGAGTGCTCTCATTTCTGGTTTGGTTTTAATATATAAATAAGAATATATATATATATATATTTTTTTTTTTCTCTTTTATCTTTTCTCCTGGTGATCTTGCCTAAATCAGACTTTGGGCCAAACTTAAGGTTGAAAATGAGTTTATGGACCTACTAATCACATCCTATATATCTCATCATTTCCATGACATATCAAAGAAATCTCATTTCACTTTCTTATGGCACGTATGCTGTTTTGAACAGAGCTTTAGTTTAGTCGTCAATTTCCATTTGGATATGCTTTTACAATATTGTCATTTATGAATTTTTCTTTCATGTTATTTCCTAATAATTGTTCAAATTTTTTTTAATTAACTTTAATTAAATCAAAGGGTCTGCAAGGAAATTTTTTATTCGAGGAGCCGAAACGAATAACGTAGTGGTTGGGAAGAAAGACAAAACAGCTCTAAAACTGCGATTTCTATAATTTTTCTTTCCTCTTTGACATTAAGGATTCTTATTTGGCACTTCATATGTGTACCCTACTATATTCTCTTGCACTTAGCTTTGTCCATCACAGTAACATTTGAATAGATTTGTATCATTATGTTTTTCAATTCTAATAGCAAGTTCCTTATTGTCCTTGTCCCTGAGTCCTTGGTCTTGACTATTGAGGAATTGATCGGTTGATTGTGTTTGTCCAAGAAGGTCGAGTGAAGAAGTAGAAGCATGGTGCAGTGACTCCTGTTGTGCGAGCAAAGCTTTTTAAGGGAGTGTAAATAATGAAGCCTGACATCTTCAAAGAGCTCAAGGACTACGTTGTGATCATGGTCTCGATCTTAGCCTTCCATTATGTTCAATTATTGTCATAATAAGAAAGAACCAACATTAAAACGAAAGCATGATGATTGAGGAACAAAACGCTAGCATAATGCTTACAAAAGACAAACAATATTATTTCAACGTACACAACTTGTGTGTCAGTTGTTGTGTGTTGGAAACACAAACATAAAGATTGCTTGAAACTTAGGATAAGGTTTTTGATCAATAAAAGCTGGACATTGTCTGATTTGAAATAGTGATAAGATATATGTAAGATATATGTGTTCTAGCAACCTTTAGAATTGAAAAATCTACTCGGACCGTGCAAATTCAAATTTGGGTTCCAACTGGAGGACACTGACCGAGCTTAGCTCTAGAAATCCAGAACTTGTCCTTCCGGACTTGCATGGAATCAATCCTCGTTTTCCATGGGGAGAAATAAAAGTTAAAACATAAAACGATAACTCCGTTATAACTTCGGTAAATTTGTCTTCATTGCTGTTCGTCCTAGAGAAAGTAATTCTGTATCAAACCCAAAATCAGCTATAGGTGGTGTTGACGCCAAAACCTGTCCCGATGGGCTATCCAGCAACGGTCATAGTCACCGACAACTCTGTATCAACCATCATTTGGAGCAAAGAGGATGGGAAGGAGACCCGTCACCGACGCACCAGGAGACCAGTTACCGAAGCACTTGGTATTAGCTTCTCCGTGGATGAGACGGTACAGTTCTTGGAAGCACACCGAGAATTCCGGAATTATCTGAAATTGAAACAATAACCATCAGGACTGGAAGTTATTCGCCTCTATCAGGCTACAAATAGCCAAAGAGAAGTTTTTGATAAGGACCGGAAAAATTTGACAAAGAATGCAATACACTCGTTATTTCTTGCTTTAAACATTTACTTTAGTTATCATTTATCCTGCATTTATCTATAAATCCCGTTAGATTTATCTTTATTCGTTGTTATTGCCATTAGCGTAGAACCAGTGAAAGATCTTTTGCTCGATAACATTCTAAGCGAAACAGTTGGCACGAAATCTAGCTACTTATCGTGACATGGCTCCCACGTGTCCTCTCATTATAAACATCTCTTTTTTGTCGCGCGTTCATGTGTCCGCGGGAAAACTTTGTCCCCTGGTTGTTGTGTTCACACTTAAATGGAGAAATGGCTTCATGCCATTTTGCCAGCGAGAAGGGGAAACAGAATCATGAGAGAGAGCGAAGGAAGACATGACGATTTAGAAGAGATGTGGAATTTAAGTGTTGAGTATATTAATGCCCCGAGTATGATAAATTCCTGGAGAGTGTCGTGCATTTATTGGTGGCGACGACAGAAAGAGTTGCGTGGAGAACAGAAGAAGACGGAATTTACTTTGTTGCTTGTACTCAGAAAAGGAAATTCATTTGTGGCGCTTAGAAGAAGAAGCAAGCAATTGACATTTGATTATGCAAGCCAATTCACGAAGCTCGATGAGAAGGCAATTACCTTTGATGATTCTTCCAAAATACAAATTAGATGGAAATGGATCATTTTGTTTTGCTTTAAATTATGATGGATATAGACTTACTTCTAGAGTTCATTATGCACGTTATTATTTAGCTTATAATAACTTGAACTTGATAAGCACTCTCAGGGAAGTTCATGGAATCTGCCATGATCCATGATTGGCGATCTTTTTTTTTTTTTTAATATATTTTTTTAATGGAACTTGGTCCTATTTCCATCCTGCAAAACTAGAAAAAACGGAACTTGATTTGCATAGATAAAAAGTCACCAAAAACCATAAATTATATTTACTATGACACATCCACCATAATTTTAATTTATATTCATATGACAAATTTACCATAAACTTATATTGATAGCCCAAATGTTTTCTTGTGATACATAAAACACTAAACTTGTATTCATGCGCCAAATTTATCTTAAAATACATGAATATAAGTTTGGGATATTTGTTAATCATAATAAAAGAAGTTTATGATAAATGTGTCAAACAAAGTAATGTTTTATACGGATATAAATTTGGGATTTTGATGTCATAAAAAATTTAAAGATAAATATATCATAATAAATATAATTTAAAATTTTTGGTGGGTTTTTCCCGTTTACAGTATAGTCGATCTTTTCCCTTGTCTTCTAGGGCTTTTTTTACTTTTTATTTTGACTCTTTATTTTTCACCTATTAAAGGAGATTCTCCTCTCCCTTTTTAGTTTACTTTAAAAATTGTGAATGGAACAACTCGGGATGACTACCTGGTAGTTCATTGCATCAACTTTATCAACTCCAACCGCTTTAAAATCTTTTGTAATGACTTCCTATAATGTTAAATCACGTGGGACCGGGAGAACACGACAACTTCCCCACGCGTTGCCCAAGCGCGGAGACCGTGCGTGGAAGTCAACGCTCTTGGTCATGTGCAAAAGAGTAATAAATATTGTCTATTCACCTCCTGTGCCCTCTGCGAGAGAGAGAGAGAGAGAGAGAGGGGGAGCGAATTGGTCCTTGGCGTTTCTCATATTTCTCTCCGAGCTATGGCTTCAGCAGTTGTGGCTGCTGGAATGAAGAGAAAAAAAGCGGTTTGTTTCCTCTGCATCTTTGGATATGTATTATTATTTCTTGGACATGAATATGGTAGAATCGATCCTCTGCCTGTAGTTCAACCCCCAAATTGCTAAACGTCGTCTGGAATGTTACAAATCTCCTTTGACGTGAATGATCAAACCAATCTATGTTCAAAATCACGAGATCGTATCAATACTCCAAGCGCTATCGATGTCGTAAGTTGGATCTACTAAGTACTGTTTTGCTTTCCCCTAAAATTTGAGAAAATTATGAAAACATTGCGTGTGAATTCACTATTCAATATTTGAGTATTACGAAAGTTCTTGAAAGTATGGATTTAAAAACAGTCAAAGCCCATGCAAGATTTATATGCAGCTAGGTTTGGTTCCATCGGAACCATAAAACTTTTTTTTTCCCTTTCTTTTTCCTTCGTTTGTTTGTTTGACTAGAAGCATAAGACTTGGGTCTGAAACACTATATGTATTATTATTTCTTTGACATGAATATGGTGGAATCGATCCTCTGCCTGTAGTTCAACCCCCAAATTGCTAAACGTCGTCTGGAATGTTACAAATCTCCTTTGATGTGAATGATCGAACCAATCTATATTCAAAATCACGAGATCGTATCAATACTCCAAGCGCTATCGATGTCGTAAGCTGGATCTGCTAAGTACTGTTTTGCTTTCCCCTAAAATTTGAGAAAATTATGAAAACATTGCGTGTGAATTCACTAATCAATGTTTGAGTATTACGAAAGTTCTTGAAAGTATGGATTTAAAAACAGTCAAAGCCCATGCAAGATTTAGATGCAGCTAGGTTTGGTTCCATCGGAACCATAAAACTTTTTTTTCCCTTTCTTTTTCCTTCGTTCGTTTGTTTGACTAGAAGCATAAGACTTGGGTCTGAAACACTATATTTACTTTAGTTTCCTTGATTTGACAGGAATCATCTTCAACCTCATGGCCATCATCGTTTGGAATTAATTATGAGGTATTCTTGAATTTTAGAGGTGCAGATACTAGTAACGAATTCACAGATTTCCTACATAGAGATCTGAGAAATGCGGGGATCAAGGTCTTTAAAGACAACAAAAAGCTCCATGCTGGAGAAGAGATCAATCAGGGGCTACAAGATGTGATCAAGCAGTCGAGGATCTCAATTGCCATCTTCTCCAAATATTACGCTTCCAGTAAAAGTTGCCTCATGGAGCTGGTACAAATGTGGGAGTGCAGACAATCATATGGACAGATTATTATCCCTATTTTCTATGATGTTAGTCTCGACGCTGTAAAATACCAGAGGGGGGATTTCGCAACGTCCTTTGAGAAACATGAGAAGGATGACGAAGTCGACTCAGATACCATCCATAGATGGAAGGAGGTTCTTCAACTGGTCGGGGGATTAAGCGGATATTATGGGGCGCTCATAAATTCGTGGTAATTCTTTTACTTCTGGTCTCTTTTTTCTTTTCTAGATTAATGAATAAAAAGTTTAGGATGATGTGAGAATGAACCCGAACCTTTTCTAATAAATGTTATAGATAATCACGTCGATGATGATGCATGCTAGAGAAATCTATAAGGTTATTCTTGTGAAATGGATTGATAATTTAATAGGTGGAAGTTCTCGATGCCTAGGTAACCAGTGACTCGATTAAAATGGCCAGTTGAAAATTGACTTGAGTCATCGCATGCGAGTTAGGCCAGCCGAACCGGTCCACCACGCTCTGTGCATTGCCCCTTGGCTAGAACTCTTGTTATGCATATGGCATGGTATCTTTGTCGAAATTGCTATGTTCATGAAAGTGAAATAGAGCGTTTATTAAAACTTGCTCTCCATTTTAATTGAAGATTCCCCCTCCCCCGTTGGTTGATTTAATTTTTGTCGGTTCAATCCCCCCTTGATTTTTCTTCACTTTTTAATATTTTTGGTAACTCTGTTGTACTTCTTGTGCTTCATCACTCATGTTTTGCAGGCGTGTGACCGATCTCCTAGAAAAAGTTGTTACACGAGTCATGATGGAGTTGAAGAGGGATGACCAAGATTTAACCGACAAACTAGTGGGAATCGATCTTCATGTTCAAGAGATGATGAGAAAGCTTGGTGTTGTCTACAGCCATGGAGAAGCGAAGAAAGTATGTGGAGAAGACATACGTGCTGTTGGAATATGCGGCATGCCTGGTGTCGGAAAGACTACACTTGCAAAGGTTGTCTTCAACAAGATACATGCTTTGTTTGATGCATGTAGCATCCTCGAAGGTATAAATTCGAATGGAATCAAGGCTGCCCAAGAAATGTTGATTGCTGACCTTCAAAAAGAAAAACGTGAATCACTGAGATCTTCTGGTGATGGTATTAAAATAATATCTAGTCGATTTAGGAAAATGAAGGTTCTCATTGTGCTTGACAGTGTGTGTGAGGATAAACAAATTGAAGCATTAGCTGGGAAGTTTACTTGGTTTGGTCCAGGAAGTAGAATTATCATGACCACAAACAGAAAAAAATTTATCAAGGGTTTCAACTTTGGAGAAGAGGACGGACATAGAGCAGCTGAAGAATACGAGGTTGAACCAATGGGAGATCAGGATGCTCTTCAACTCTTTTGTAAGCATGCTTTTCGAGGGGATGCTCCCCCAGATGTCCCCGAGTATGTTTTCTTGTCCAGAGACATCGTCCAAGCTCTGGGAGGGCTTCCTATGGCTATTGTGCTTTGGGCAAACTATTTAAAGAAAAAGAAGAATATAGAAATATGGAGAAGTACCCGGGATTCCTTAAGAGATCATCCAATTGAGAAAAAAGTTGAAGCTACCTTTAAGGCCAATTACAATTCTTTAGATGTTGTTACACGGGAGATATTTCTGGACATAGCGTGCTTTTTTATTGGAAAGGATCAGAGGATTCCCTCTTACATGTGGAAGGCTTGTGGTTACGCTCCTGCTAGAGGAATAGAACGCCTTTGTGAGATGTATATGTTGGAAATTGGAAAAAATAATGAATTAAGAATGCACAATCTGATAAGAGACTTTGGCAGGAAACTTGTCATGGACAAAGTTCCTCATAAGCGCAGCAGGTTTTGGAATCACGGTGATGCAATTTCCATTCCAAAGGATCGTAAGGTAAGTTTTCAAAGCCTCTAGTAATTTTTTTTTAGTGGTTTACGAAAGTGTTCAGATAAACCTTCCATTCCCATTAACATAAACTTACTATTCTTTGTCCAATCTCGAAGGGAAAAGAAAGGAATTTGTTCTTAACACTGTTTAGAACATGTAATGGATAACCACTGATTTTGTAAAATTGATTTGTCTCATTTCATTGAAGGAGTGAGAGAAATTAAAGTTTTTCAACTTACTCATACGTTCTTCCCTAACCGAGGCTTGACAGGATACTGTAAGCGTCCAGGGCATTGGTCTCACAGTTGAAGATGATTGCACCGTCTCTTTTACATGTGAAGAATTTTGCAAAATGTCGAATTTGAGGTACCTCAGACTGGACCGGGCTAACATCCAGGAAATACTGAGAATCTTCCTCTCGACATCCCGAAATTCGACCGTTTCGATAAAGTGAAATGGGCATTTCGTCGACGTGTTTACTGATTTTTTCTTTGGTGATCACTCACGAGTTAACTAACCTATTGAGTGAAGCCGTTAAGGGATGTATCTGCAAAGAAAAATCCCTGAAAGCTACTCAATTGGTTGGATTGGACTAAAATCACGTCTAATCGATTTTTAACCACGAAATTGAACTTGATTTCTGAATCGAATTTTAAGCGCGTCATAATTCTTTTTTAGGACATTGTCTCATCGTTCGTCAATTTATTAACGAGTCTGAAATTTCAAGAAAGAAATTATCGGAAGAAAAATTGGAGCCCGAAAGGAAATAAAAAGGAAAGAGAAAAGAAAATAAAGTAAGAATAATTGTATTAGTTTTACCTTATTTTTTCCCTCTCTCCCTCTCTCTTCTTTTCTTTCTTTTTCTCTCTCTTCTCTCCCCTCTCCTTTTTTCCCTCGTGCGATTCCCCCACCGCCTACCTTCTCTCTCTCTATTTTCCCTCTTTGACCGGTCAATACCTATCTCTCTCTCTCTCTCTCTTTCTTCTTCTTCTTCTTCTTCCTCCCCGTGCGTCCGAACAAGCGAAGAGAAAGCAGAAGCTTGAACCAGAAGCTGCAGGCGCACGAAGACAGCAGCCAGCCGCCTGTCGCCGCCGCACCGGAGCCGGACCGCCCGCGCCGTGCGTCCGCCGCTCGCCGCGAGCTTCGCCAGTCGTCGCCTCTCGCGCCCTGGCGTTCTCCCAGCCGCGCGACCCAGCCGCCGTTCTACCCTGTCCGGCCACCTCCGGCCGCCGTTCAACCCCGCCGGACTTCCCCGGCGTCCCCCTCGTCCTCCGCCGGCCTCCGCTCGCTGTTTTGGCCGCCGGAGCAGCCCCGGCCAGCCCCGTCCAGCAAACCCACGAAATGGGTTTCCAGCTGGTTCGGGCCCGTTTTGGGCCGTTTCCGGGCCCCGAACCCGAGGCCCGCTTTGGGAAGAATTGTTCCTCGCGTCGCCGCCGTCGGATTGATCCGATTTGCGCGATTTGGTGAGTAATCTCACTAATCCCGGATTAGTTGACTAATTATGCTTAATGATGGTTTAGTTTTAATTAATTATGTTTAGGTTGTTAGATTAGTATGGATTAGTGTTTATTAGCCAATTGTGATGCGTTTTAGATAAATTGATTGCGCAATTAACAAGTAGACGTGGTCTACTATTTATTGGGAGTGTCTCGGGAATTTTCGGACCCCTAATTGAGCTTCAATTTGATGATTCGGGCCTAAGTGAGATTTTTGGCATTTAAATATTAATTATCGGAATTAAATTAAATAATTATTTATTTTCCGAAAATTTGAGGGAGATGGTCTGGAACCGGAATATTATGCTGATGACTGTGGTGAAGTCCGTTTATTTAATCGGGCTTTATTTTAAGCTAAATTGAATTTTTAATATAAATTAATTTTCGAAATTAATTAATTATTTATTTATATCCTGAAAATTTAACTGGGATGGCCTGTGACCGGAGAATTATTCTGATGACCGTGGTGAAGTCCGTTTATTTAATTGGACCTTATTTTGAGCTAAATGGAATTTTTAATATTTAATAATTAATTTTCGAAATTAATTAATTAATTAATTATTTTTCGGAAATTAAGATTTTGATGGCCGACGACCGAAATCTTGTGCTGATCGTCGTGGCGCAGTTCGTTTATTTATTTGAGCTCTACGTTGCATGGAATTAAATAAATTGTGATATTTTAGGGATTTACCCTAAATTGATTTGGAATTGATTGAGATTGAATGATTGATTGGTAGATGGCCGAGTATGTTTGTTTAGCATTTATAATGCTTTGATTGAGTTGTAAAGTGGACGGGGTTTGATGATTAGATGTGTCACCTTGGAGAATGCACATGACTCGGTGACGAAGTATGTCGCCTTGGAGAATGCATGTGGCTCGGTGATTGGTTCTATCAGTTATGACTGAATAGCAATATATTATCAGCTTTGGGTGAGCATATGGTATACTATATAGGCCTTCGGGCGATATGTCAGCTTTGGGTGAGCAGTATACCTTATTATCAGCTTTGGGCGAGCAATATATTATCAGCTTTGGGTGAGCATATGGTATACTATATCGGCCTTCGGGCGATATGTCAGTTTTGGGTGAGCAGTATACTGGTATACTATATCGACCTATGGGCGATATGTCAGCTTTGGGTGAGCAGTATACCTTATTATCAGCTTTGGGCGAGCTATGCTATCTATTTATCAGCTTTGGGTGAGCAGTCCTGATTTGATAGGACTTTATAGATAGTATTGAATATGTTGACCGAGCATGGGTCGTGATGACATGTAATCGACTAGGTCGATTGATAGTTGCTTTGATATGATGTTATGAATTGATTGATTGGATGGAAATGACCGTGAGTGGTCTTGTTGGCATTTAATCGACTAGGTCGATTTGATCGATCCTTCGATCAGTGATATAATTGCTTGGGTGCCTATTATGTATTGTACCGACTTGCAGGTGAGATATGAGGCCAAGGTACGTCTTCTGCCCCATGCGTGTATAGGCAGCCTTTAGTATAATGGTTTACTAATCAGGCTTAGTGGGGTAGAACTCGCCGAGACGTAGTCTCATCCCGGTTGGGGAAAAACATTTCGGGACCCCGGTGAGAAGTCAAGAGGAGGAGTCTCGAGAAGTAGAACTCGAAGGTGAAACTTAAAGAGAATGATTTTTGGAAGAAGATATAATCCCGAGAGGGGCCTTGAGTATGGCCTGGATGGGTTGAGAATTTATCTTCTTTTGAGAATTTCTTTTGAAGTGAATAGTTATGAATTGGTTTGTGTTTTGTATAAAAGTTTGGTTATAAGTTTCAATATGAAAAATATGGCCCTGTTTTTCTATCCCATCGTTTTATTGTCTGGGGATTTTAATTGCTTCCGCATGTGCTTAATAAACGAAAGGGTCGGCGATAATTTGTCCTGGGATATCGCATTATAAAATCGACCAAGTAAAAAGGATGTGTGCGTGCCCGAGGATCGGGGCGTGACATCCTCCAAATTTGAGGTGGCTTGATTGGCGAGAGTGCCATTCCATTCCTGAGCTAAGTAATATGCATTTGAAGGAGTTAGTCATTCTCAACCTGTCTTGGAGTCCGGTCACCAGAGTTTCAAAATTCTGGGAACAAATCATGGAGGTATGGCTAATATTTGCTTTTTAAATCTCATGTTAAGATAATAGATATGAGCGAGGTTTGATATCTTCTTTTGCACATACATTGCAGAAGGCGAAGAAACTAAAAGTCTTGAACCTACAAGGATGTGTTCAGTTGCATCCATCGTTGAACATTCCAGCTCCCATCAATTTAGAGATGTTGATAATGGAAGATTGTTCTCGGTTATCTCAAATTAGGCCATTCATTAGTAATTTGAAGATGCTGAGTTCCCTAAATTTGAGAAACTGCAGCCAAGTCAAGGAGTTGCCCCGAGAACTGTACTCCATGGAATTTTTGACGGAACTTCTTATTGATGGAACTGGCATCCAAAAAATTTATTGCCAGGAAGGGTCTTTGAAGAACCTTAAAACACTCAGTGCTCGTAACTGTAAATGTTTGCAAGATATATCCACAATTGGCTGCCTAACAAAACTCTCAAACCTTGATTTGGATGGTGCTGATATTGATGGGCTTCCACATAATTTTGAATTTCCTCAGAGTCTCGAGAGACTTTCTTTAAGGGATTGTCAGAAGTTGATTCAACTTCCAACTTCCATCGGGGGGCTGGATCTGCTGGAGGTAATGGACCTTTCACTTACTAAAATCACAGAATTGCCGCAGTCAGTCGATAATTTGAGGTATTTGAAGACGCTGAAGATCGCGCACACTTTCCTACCGAAATTTCCTAAAGATATTGTGAACTTAAAGAACCTGGAGGAGATAGATTTTTCTTTCTGCATAAATTTGGAATCGGAGGTTCATTGTGATATTTCAGGACTATCCTCTTTGAGAGTTTTGAGATTATCTTCATCCAATGTCGCTGGGCTGCCTTGGGGCATTTGCAATCTCTCTCGCCTCCAAATCCTTGACGCACGTAAGTGCGAACGACTTCAAGCACTACCAGAGTTGCCCTCCAGTTTAGTCGCTCTCTGCTGGGGATCCAAAATCATGACAGCCCCCAAATTGACAAATCTGACAAATCTAAAAGAGCTATGCTTGAATGTTGATGAGCAGCCAGAAGCGGGGTCATCGAATCTGACCCCAGATAATGGGTGGATCACGGGATTAACAAGTCTAGAGGCCTTGGAATTGTCCCTTCCAAATGTCAATAATCTCCCTGGGAATTTTCGTGCCCTTACTCAGCTCCGGGAACTCACTTTATCCTACATGAAGGAGCTAGACCTCACACAACTTCCCTCGTCCTCAAGCTTATGGACTCTGCGTCTCAAACGCTGCAAGATTCAAGAGCCAAATTTTTCTGGTCTGAAATATCTGTCAGAACTAGAACTAGTCGACTGCGATTTAGCAAAGATTGATGGTCTTGAAGATTTACGGAATTTGGAAGTCGTGAAAATTTTTCGTTGCAACAAAATAACAAACCTTAATGAGCTAAAAAATTTAAAGCTTTTGCGAGTCCTGGATATTATTCAAGGCAGCAGTATAACATACCTCAATGAACTCAAAGATGTTAAGCAGCCGAAAGATGGAGTTGAAGATGCCATTGAGGTCAGTTACAAATCTTTATATTTTCATAAAAGGAGATATTCCTTGACGTAGCATTTTTTTTTTTATTGGAAACGATGAGGGGATTCCCTCTTATGAGGGAACACTTGTAGTTTCTATCTTCATAGTGGAATAAAGCAATAGGACGCATGGTCTAGATGGGCGGTTCCCGCTTTGAAACTGGGAACTGCATACTAAGGACTGGTTTTGAAAAATTGGAATCGAGGCTCGCTTGATGGTTCCATGGATCCATCCAGGAACTGGGTGGATCCATGGAACCAGTCCCCAATATCTACAAAGCTTCTTCGGCCATATATGTGGGTTAAATTGCAAGCTATTGAATTTGATTAATGGTTGAAAACTACAAAGTTAATGGATAATACTTGTTAGTTAAAAACTTAATTTTATTGAAGGTCATGGTGTGGTCTTCTTAAGGTTTTCCGACACTGAAACACGTGGAGAATTAGACTTTACATTAGAAAGTCTTAACCTCCATAGAAGTTAAAAGATTGCTCACTTGATTCATCTTTTTTCGATGCCAACCTTATTTAATCATGAGAATGGCTAAGGAGAGACCTAATTATACTCTTAAAACGAGCCGTTGGTTTTTATGGACATCTCCAATTGGTTCTCTCACTCCTCTATATTTGTTTATTTTGTTTTGGATGAGAAAAAAAGTAAATTGATTATTAGAATGAAAAAAAAGTAGGGGGTTAATCTTATTGCATACCCAAGATACAAAATTAGTTAATAATGTCCAATAGCTACAAATATATATATGTGCATAGATATTTAGTCCAAAAACTATAAAATAATTAAATATTGAGATGAAATTTATTTTTTCAAAATATATACCGGGTGGGCGGCGAGCAATTCCATGTTTAGAATTGAAATTGGATTGGTACTCACTGATTTCACTAAGTTGGAACTGAGAACCGGATAGGCTCTCATGGGAACCGTTGGTTCCGATCTGGTTCCGAGTGGTCTAGATGGTTTCCGATTCTTTTTCACGCCCTTATAAAGCACCTTTGTCTCATATTTGTTGGAAAATTGAGAAAGTGACTTAAGAATGCACGATCTGATAAGAGACTTTGGCAGGTAAGTGGCATAACAGTAGTCTACCATTTGAATTTAAGATGCTAGCTCTATTTCCATAATGCTCATTTGCTGGTTAGAACTTACTTATACGTTAGACATAACAACATAATTAAATCAGAATGAAATAACTGTTCAGTAAATAAGCAGATTCAATTTCTAAGATATTAATGTTGCCGAATTAGATTTTATTAGTAGCTAATTTTCTGTATTGAAGTCGTATCATATTAGATATTAGATCAAGATTAGATTATTCTAGAAAAAGTGTCTACATAGTTTCGGGATAAATTGTCCAAAAAATCCTAAATCTATTGCTCTTTTGTCAATTCAATTTTAAACCTTTTTAATTATGTTAATTGAGTTCTAAACCTCGTCCAAAAAAAAAAAAAAAAAGAGTTCTAAACCTTTTCACATATTACCAATTGAGTTCGTCTGGCCAATTTTGGCTATAAATCGCAAATGTGGATGCTGGCTTTTTTACGTGATGACCTTGATAATTTTTAGTAATATTTTATTTTTGAATTTATTATTATTATTATTATTATTATTATTATTATTAATTCTCTTTTCCTTATTCATTGCTTTCTTACTATGGCCGGCAAGGGTCATTAGGTCCTTGTCAGCCGCGAGCAAAGGCTGGCGACCCTCATCGACTATTGGCCACAGTAAGTAAGAAAGTAGTGAAGAAGGAAAAGAGATAGGGAAAAAAAGAAAAAAAATTCAAAAAAATATTAAAATATTAAAAAATTATTAACAATTATCTTCGTTAACTCGACTGTGTCATGTAAGATCGCTAGTATTTGCATTCATGATTTCCGGAAAATTGATCGAATGAATTCAATTGGCAAAATGTGAAAAAATTTATGACTTAATTAACAAAATTGAAAGGTTTAGAATTGAATTGACAATAGTACAATAGGTTTATGTTTTTTGGACAATTTTTCCTACATTTTTGCATTAATAAGAATAATTTGATGACAAATTAATATCTTGTATCTATGTGTGGAAGTGATGTAATGCAATAAAAGTGAGACTGATCAGGTGAAATTTGTTCTTTTCTCCATCTAAGACAATACTTTTTCAGGCCAAAATTGGTCCAATGAACACAACTAGTAAAATGTGAAATCGTTTATAACTCAAATGATGATGTTGAAAGGTTTATGACTCAATTGGTAAAATTGCAATAGGTTTAGGACTTTTAGGACAATTTTCCCAACATTTTTGCGTCAATTAGAACATTTTGATGACAAACTAGTATCTTGTATCTATGTGTGGAAGTGATGCAATGTTATAAAAGAGAGACTGATCAGGTGAAATTTGTTCGTTGCTCCGTCTACAATGATACTTGGGTGAAGAAATTCTCTTTTTCTTGCAGGGCATGGAGAAGATGAAAGATGAAGCTGGACAGCAACCAGCAGACATGGAAACCTCAGATAGGAATTATGCAATTGCAACTGTTCAAAGTATATTTGGAATTGATGGTCGTGTAGAACAAATCACTGACTTACTGGAAATGGAAGTCCATGATGAGGTGCGCATTATTGGAATCTATGGAGATGATGGAATTGGCAAAACGACTCTTGCCAAGGCTGTATACGACCAGATCTCTTCTTGTTTTGATAGTTGTAGCTTTCTCGCAGAGGTCGAAGATACCACACAAAATCCTCGTGGTATTCAGTTTTTGCAAACTAAGTTGATACATGATATCCTTGAACGAGATTGGGAAGGTCTAGCAGATTTTCTGGATATGTTTCATGAAATGAAAGTTCTAATAGTTGTCGATGATGTTGGAAAGCCATCTGATCTTCATGCTATTGTAGGAGACCTGCTTCATTGGCTTGGTCCAGGTAGTCGAATAATCGTGACTTCCAAAAATAGTGAAATTCTCAGAGAGTATGATCCCGAGAAGGCTTGTACCTACATGGTTAGTAAGTTGGATGACGGTCAAGCTTTTGAACTTTTCTGCAAGCATGCATTCAGGATGCAATCTTCCATACCTGATTATGATGGACTCTCAAACCGCATTGTCAACGCTACAGAGAAACTACCATTAGCAGTTGAAGTCATTGGTTCATTTTTGCGGGGAAAATCAATACAGGAATGGGAAAAGATGGAGAAGTCAATGAAAGCACGTGCGATGAGTTCTCAAAAGACTACAGTTGGCCTTGAAGAGATACTGGATATATGTTACCAAGAATTAGATCAACAGCAGAAAGATATATTTCTGGACATGGCATGTTTTATCTCTAGTATGGATGCCCGAATTGCTTCATACATGTGGCCCAATTGTTATCGTCCCTCTTCTGGTTGCATTCTAATGCCCCTGGCAAAAATTGGAGAAAACAATGAATTGCAGATGCACAGATTGCTAAGATGCCTTGGCCAAAGAATTTTAAATCAAGAGGGATCTGGAGATGCAATCGGGAGAAAATTTTACATGCAGGATATGACTCCAAAGGCAATAAGCAGGGACAAGGTAAAACCTTTTAGTTCAGTTTGTTATTGGCAAAACAAACATCTTGACATATCGGCTACAATTTCTTTTTTTCTTTTTTTTTTTTTCCATATTTCTCAAGAAATCATATCATATATGTACTATTTAGCATGTAGGGCAAGGAAAGTACCCTTTTTCTGATGGGTATTTGGGTTTACAGCTTCTGATGATTATGTTTCTTTGTCAAATGTAGGGAATGGAAAACGTTGAAGCTCTGTGCTTTGACTTCACGGCTGGAGATTTTCAGAGCATACCAGACATAAGGTTTCTCCAGTTGGATAATGTAAAAATTTCCGGAAATTTTGCAGGTGCATTTGCAAATTTAAGGTGGCTCTGTTGGCGAAGGTGCCCTCTGGAATTTGATGCATTTAATTTTATATTAAGAGAGTTGGTCATTCTTGATCTGTCTTGGAGCAAAGTCACAGAAGACTGGGGAGGTTGGACTGAAATCAAGGTGGTTTAGTATTTGGTTGTTCTATGTTTGTTTTCTTGAATTATATATCTGCGAATTGACTGTGTGGTTTCTGTTTTGGCTTTACAGATGGAGAAATTGAAAGTCTTGAATCTTACTGGGTGTTCTGACTTGCCGATCACTCCCAACTTCTCTGTTTACAAAGATTTGGAAATCCTGATTCTTGAACGATGTTCTCGTTTGGTGAAGCTAGATCCTTCGATCGGCCATTTGAAACGTTTAGTTTCCCTGAATTTGAAGTTCTGCTCTCGATTCAACATGTTGCCAGATGAACTAGGTTGTTTGACAGCTCTGAAAGAGCTTTTTATTGACGGGACTTGTGTACAGAAGATCCCCATTTCCATAGGCAATTTGAAGCAACTCAAAATTCTCAGTGGCTTCAAGTGCTTCCCATTGACTCATCTGCCTAGTTCAATTAGTTACCTGACTGCGCTCTCCGTACTCTCATTAGATGGTGCCACAATTACTAAGCTCCCAAGCTCACTAGGGGACATGCTTAAGCTAAGACGCTTGTCATTGAGGGGTTGCCGTTATTTGGAGGAACTTCCATATTCTATCGGTAAAATGGTGTTATTAGAGGAGTTGGATATATCAGCAACTAGTATCTCTGAACTCCCCAATTCAATAAGAAATCTGGAAAGCTTGAGAGTGCTGCGAATGGATTATTCTTTCATTCGAGCATTTCCTGGGGAGATTGGGAATCTAACCAATCTCGAAGAACTCCATGCTTCCTGGTGTTGGAATTTGAAGGGGGCCATTCCCCGTGATATCGAGGGACTACATCATCTGAGATCATTGACCCTGGCGCATTCCAGTATATCTAGCCTACCCTCTGAAATCTCCACCATCCCTGGTCTTCACATCCTGGATTTACTTCAGTGCAATGAAATTGAAGAGTTGCCGAAGCTTCCCTCTTCTCTAATTTGTCTACGTGCGAGTTCTAAAAGGATGAAAGTGATACCCCTTCTTGAGAATTTGAAGGAATTAGAGGAGCTGTTCCTAAGTGATGGGGACCCAAAAGCCGGCCAACCACCATCAAAATGGTCGATGCCAGAATCCAACGTGAAACACATGATTGACAAACAATCCTTCTCAGTATCGTTTCCTAAGCTGAGGAAATTAGAACTGTCTCTTTTGCAAGTTATCAAGTTGAAGTTTGAGCCGATAGATACTCCTCAGCGGCCTACCCTTCCTGGTTTGAGCCATAAAGAAGTATCTGAGCTCCCCAAGACGTTGTCAGTGTTCAAGCTCTACCATTCTGCAATAGAAGAGGTTGAAGGGCTTGAAAGGCTTAAAGCCCTGAAGAGGCTAGATATATCAAACTGCAATTTACAGAATCTCAGTGGGATTGGCCAGTTAACCTCGCTAAGAAGTTTGATTCTATCCGACTGTGATTACCTTGATAGTTTACCTGATCTTTCAAACTTGACATCGTTGAAAGTTTTAGAAATCAGAAGATGCAAAATGATCCATCAAATTGAAGGCCTAGGAAAATTAACATCTTTGAAAAAGCTGAAAATCAGTGAATGTCCGGCTGAGAACTCAGTGCAAGTACAGAATACGTTGAAGGATGTAAGGGCACGATCAGTCGAAAAACGGGGGCATGGAGACTTCATCAAACAAGTTGGGACATCTTTGAAGCGTAGCGGAGAGGAGATTCTTCTGGATACATCAAAAAAGGTGCGGTGTCTTCTCCATAAATACAAAATAAATGCACGTGAATGCACGGGTTTGAAAATTGATTTATTATAATTTCAGTTTGATGCTATAATTCGGTAAAACTACACAAATTGTAAAAAGTTAAAATATTGTTCTGAAATTTACATGGACTAAAGTATATCTTTTAATACAATGGAGAAAATTTATCGGGGATGATCTTTAAATAATATCAAATATTCCTTCGACATGTTCTTTTTAATTTGAAATGATGTTTCGTATAAAATTAATAAATGTGTCATGATAATTTTTAAATTTATTTCGTTGTTATGTAATTGAGCGTTGGACATAAGTTATACCACATGTGTTTTCATAATTTTTAGCAATGATCGCTTTATTAAACTTTGGCATCATTGCGCATTAGACCGTAAACTTTAAAAAGTTATTGATTACCTTTCTTCACCCCACTCAAAAAAAAAAAAAAAAAAAAAAAAAAAAAAATTGATTCATGTTGCATCCATTAGTTTTTCAGCACGCGTGGCCGTTAAACAAGTGACCAGAAGGAACCAATCAAGAAAGCTCAGTATCTGTAAAATAGAGTGTGGCATCGGAACATGTATTTCGAATTCGGTGAGAATATTTAGGCATTGCTTTCCATTAGTCCAGGACGTCTATCTCCGAAAATTGAATGTAGATCATTCGACTTGGAAACAACAACACAAGAAAATGTGAGGAAAGATGATGCAGAAATTTGTATGTATTTGAAGGTAAACTGAACTTAATATCGATAATTGCATA
Source organism: Eucalyptus decipiens (assembly GCA_014182575.1). NCBI lineage: Eukaryota > Viridiplantae > Streptophyta > Magnoliopsida > Myrtales > Myrtaceae > Eucalyptus > Eucalyptus decipiens. The sequence goes on along the minus strand of CM024611.1, from coordinate 41,341,450 downwards.
GTTGGAGTCTAAAAATAGTCTACCATCTGAAATTCAAGACATTAGTCCTATTTGCATAGTGCTCATTTGCTGTTGGGAGCTTTTTTACACTTCAGAGATTAGAACAGAATTAATAATTAACGTGACCATTGATGTGATGTGCATATCAAGATTTCTTGAAAGTTGAAATATCTGGTCAGTAAACTAAGGTGCTGCATGGTAACACTCCAAAGAAGTGTTTCTGGAACACTTCTGTACGGATTTTGTTAAGAACAAAAAAGAACAGAAACGCGTTTGGTTGCGTTTCTGTTCTTTTTTTTTTTTTTGTTCCCGAACAAAATAAGAACAAAAAAAAAAAAGAAACAACAAATTGTTGTTTCTTGTTCCAAAAACAAAAATGAAGAAACATTTTTCTCTTCTCTCTCTTCTTCTTTGCTTCTTTTTTTCTTCTTTTTTTTTCGCCGCCGCCGGCCTCGCCATGGCCGGCGACGCCGAGCCTCACCTTGGCTGGGCGAGGCCGAGCCTCGCCGCTGGGCGAGGCTCGGCCTCGCCGGGCCGGCGAGCCTCGCCGTGGCTGGGCAAGGCTACTCGGCCGAAAGAAGAAAAAAATAAAAAAGAAATGAAAAAAATGGAAAATAAAATAAAAATATTAAAAAATTAAAAGAAAAAAGTTTACCAAACGTGTTTCTATTCATTTTTTATTCTCGAACAAACGTTACCAAACGCGTTCTTTTGTTCAAAACCGTTCCCCTAACGAAACACTTTTTTTTTTTTCGTTCCTGGAAAAAAGAAAACAGAAATGTTTCCATGCGCTCCCTAAGCATCCAACTTCCAAAATACTAATGTTACTTAGGCTCTGATTGTTTCATGATAAATAAACGATTTGAAAAATGTTTTTTCTAAAAATGACTACTTGTATCGCTTACAACAACAGTAAATAAATAAAAAAAATATTTTCATCGCCCTCGAAATTATTTAGGCGTAGATTGTTCTTGATAAAAAAAAAAGAAGTTAATTAACTAATTATTTCAAGGGATACAAGTGATTATTTTTGTGAATTTTTTTTTCCCAAATCGTTCATTTTCCACGAAACAAATGAAGGCCTAATTTGATTACGATACTACCTAAGTTTCCTTATTAATATTGTGTGATAGTAGATATTGAATTATGGAGCAGAGATTGCTAGAATAAGTGTCTGCGTATTTTTGCATCAATAAGAACAATTTGATGACAGATGAATATCTTGTATCTATGCCTGGAACTAAAGGAATGTCATATGAGAGAGACTGATCGGGTGATATTTGTTCTTTTCTCCGTCTACAATAATACTTAGGTGAAAATTCTGTTTTTCTTGCAGAGGATGAAGAAAGTGGAAGATAAAGCTAGAGAGCGACCAGCAGACGTGGAAACCTCAGATAGGAATTATTATGCGATTGCAGCCGTTCAGAATGTAGTTGGAATTGATGATCGTGCAAAACAAATCACCGACTTACTGGAAATGGAAGTCAATGATGAGGTGCGCATTATTGGAATCTGTGGAACTGATGGAATTGGCAAGACGACTCTCGCCAAGGCTGTATACAAACGCATCTCTTCTTGTTTCGACAGTTGTAGCTTTCTCGCAGAGGTTGAAGAAACCGCACAAAATTCTCATGGTATTCAGTTTTTGCAAAATAAGTTGATACACGATATCCTTGAACGAGATCGAGAAGATCTTTCTTTCGATGAAACAATAGAAGATTTCCTGGATATATTTCGTGAAATGAAAGTTCTAATAGTTGTCGATGATGTGGAAAAGCCATCTGATCTTCATGCAGTTGTAGGAAACCAGCTTGATTGGTTTGGTCCAGGTAGTCGAATAATTGTGACTTCCAAAAATAGTGGAATCCTCGAAGAGTTTGATTCCGACAAGGCTTGTAACTACACGGTCAGTGAGTTGGATGACGGTCAGGCTTTTGAACTTTTCTGGAAGCATGCATTCAGGATGCAATCTTCCATACCTGATTATGTTGAACTCTCAAACCGCATCGTCAATGCTATAGAGAAATTACCATTAGCAGTTGAGGTCGTCGGTTCATTTTTGCGGGTAAATCAATACAAGAATGGATAAAAATGGAGAAGTCAATGAAAGCACGTCCGATGAGTTCTCAAAAGACTACGGTTGGCCTTCAAGAGCTATTGGATATATGTTACAAAGAATTAGATCAACAGCAGAAAGATATATTTCTGGACATAGCATGTTTTATCTCTGGTGTGGATGCCCGAATTGCTTCATATATGTGGCCCAATTGTTATCTATCCTCTGGTTGCATTCTGATGCCCCTGGCAAAAATTGGAGAAAACAATGAATTGCAGATGCACAGATTGCTGAGACGCCGTGGCAAAAAATGTTTGAGCAAGAGGGATCTGGAGATCCAATTGGGAGAAAATTTTACATACAGGAGAAGGTAAAAAACTTTTTGGTTCAGTTTGTTATTGGCAAAACAGACACCTCGACATGCAGGCTACATTTTTTTTTTTCCATTTTTCTCAAGCAATCATATCCTATATGTACACTTTAGCACGTAGGGCAAGGAAATATTCTTTTTTCGGATGGGTATTTGGGTTTACAGCTTCTGATGATTATGTTACTTTGTCAAATGTAGGGAAAGGAAAACCTTGAAGCTCTCCCCATTAACTTCACAGCTCGAAATTTGCAGATGATGCCAGAACTAAGGTTTCTCAAGTTGGATGATGCCAAAGTTTCCGGAGACTTGGAAGGTGCATTTGCTAGTTTAAGGTGGCTCTGTTGGCAAAGGTGTCCTCTGGATTTTAGTGCAAAAAATTTTTTGTTAGCAGAGTTGGTCATTCTCGATCTGTCTTGGAGCAAAGTCACGGAAGACTGGGGAGGTTGGAGTGATATCAAGGTGGTTTGGTATTCATTTGGTCGTTTTATATTTTCTTTCTCGAGTTAAATATCTGTGAATTGACCATGTGCGTGTTTTCTGTATTGGCTTTGCAGATGGAGAAATTGAAAGTCTTGAATCTTACTGGGTGTTTTGACTTACTGCTCACTCCCGACTTCTCTGGTTACAAAGATTTGGAAATCTTGATTCTTGAACGATGTTCGCATTTGGTGGAGCTAGATCCTTCGATTGGCAATTTGAAACGTTTAGTCTCCCTGAATTTGAAGTGCTGCTCCCAATTGAACGGGTTGCCAGTGGAACTAGGTTGTATGACAGCCCTGAAAGAGCTTTTTATTGACGGGACTTCTGTACGGCAAATCCCCATCTCCATAGGCAATTTGAAGCAACTCGAAATTCTCAGTGGCTTGAAGTGCTTCCTAATGACTCACCTGCCCAGTTCGATTTGTTATCTGGCTGCCCTCTCCGAACTCTCATTAGATGGTGCCAAAATTTCTGAGCTCCCGAGCTCACTGGGGGAGCTGCTCAAGCTAAGACGCTTGTCATTGAGGGATTGCCGTCATTTGGGGAAACTTCCATATTCTATCGGTGACATGAGGTCATTAGAGGAGTTGGATATATCAGCGACTAGTATCTCTGAACTCTCCGATTCAATAAGAAAGCTGAAAAACTTGAGGGTGCTGAGAATGGACTCTTCTTTCATTCGAGTGATTCCTGGGGAGATTGGGAATCTAACCAAGCTCGAAGAACTACACGCTTCGTGGTGCCGGATTTTGAAGGGGGCCATTCCCGGTGATATCGAGGAGCTACATCGTCTGAGATCATTGACGTTGGGGCATTCCAGTATATCTAGCCTTCCCCCTGAAGTCTCCACCATCTCTGGTCTTCACACCCTGGATTTAATTCAGTGCAATGAAATTGAAGAGTTGCCGAAGCTTCCCCCTTCTCTAATATGTCTGCGCATGAGTTCTAAAAGGATGAAAGCGAAACCCCATCTTGGAAATTTAAAGAAATTGGAGGAGCTGTGCCTAAGTGATGGGGACCCGAAAGCACGCCGACCACCCTCTGCGATAGAAGAGATTGAAGGGCTTGAAGGGCTTAAAGCCCTGAAGAGGCTAGATATATCAAACTGCCAAATACGAAATATCCATGGGATTGGCCAGTTAACCTCATTGAGTAGTTTGATGCTTTCCTACTGTGATTACCTCGATAGTTTACCTAATCTTTCAAACTTGACATCGCTGAAAGTTTTAGAGATCAGACGATGCAAAATGATCCATCAAATTGAAGGCCTAGAAGAATTGACGTCTTTGGAAAAGTTGAATATCAGTGAATGTCCGGCTGAGAACTCGGTGCAAGTACAGAATGCGCGGAAGGATGTAAGGGAACGTTTAAAAGGAAAGTTGTGCGCCGGTTGATTTTCTCCTCATAATTTCGGCTGGCAAAATCTTTAAGGCCTCGAGTATATGCAATTTTCTGGCAGATTTGTCACTTAAAAAACCGGGTCACTTTTATGTTTGGACCCAGCAGAAATGAAGATCCGTCTGGCTACGGCACAATCCGAGAGGCCGCCAAGGTACCGTTGGAGTTCTCATATTTTATTTACCTATGGTTCATGACGTGAAGCCTTTTAGTTGATTTGACAAATTTTTAGTTAGCGTCTCCTCACTTCTAGATCAAGTTTATGAATTCCCCTGCCAAAATCAACGCTGTCATAGGCTCATCTGAAGGAAAAGGATGTTTTGCATCTTTTGACATGAGCGACATCGTTGATTTTTACATTAATTTTTCATTACATGCTGGTCATCTTTTCTGGTTCTTCTTTCAATTTAAATATAGTGTTTACATCGTTTGGAATTTGATCACCCAAAGCTTTACTCACAAGGGTATTTGAGTATGGAGAGTCCTGTTCGTGACACAAGCTTTATCCCATGTGAATTATTTTGGGAGTTATGTGCGCCCTCATCCAGACCTGGCCTTGGTCCGTACAGTGTGTGCTTCGCCCCCCCGGATGTTATTTTAGATTCTAGCTTGTTTTCTCCATGAGGATAATATAAAAAAATTGGAAATGAAAAATATAAAGGAAAAAGGGCAATTGCCTTTAGGTAAGAATTTCATCATGGGATTTAGTTTATTTTTAACTCAATTTCAAATCTAGGTTTAACATTTCATTATCACCAAAGTTTAGGGAAATTTGCATTCATTAGCCTAGACTAATTGCATTTTTTGCTTCAGGCATGGCTCACGGGATCATTGTTGGAGAAATCTTTCCAGATTATTTTGAAGCTGACAAAACGTTTCTTTCGGTCTATTCACGAATATTCATCTCGATCGAGTCCGAAGACTTTCATCTCACCGGACTCGAACTCAAGACTCAAGATTATTCTCATTGACAGTTTTTCTAATCCAGTGACGAAGGCAATCCAGAGCCGAAGTATTTGGTTGAGGATTTAGTCTTATCCTCTGGAAAAGATCTCTTGGCTGGATTCATATAACGGATTCTTTATTCGAATTCAAGATCGTTTGAAGGTCCGATGGTCGACGATATATTCTCGGAAGGTTATATTTTTGGAAACCAAGATCCTGATTGTATGGACGAACATGATTGATGGGCTATCGTCAAGTTCCTTTAATAGGTCGAATGATCTTCTTAATTGATTCCGTCCAACGGGTAGATTGGAGGAATTCCTTTGGTAAGTGCCAACGGGTATGATGGCATAAATGGGTATAAATGGAAGACGTTCTAGTTACTTTAGAGTATGATCGATAGAGAAATTCCAGAGTCTGAAGCACCTTGATTATTAGTCGATACATTTTGAGTGAAGTTGTATACACAAGGAGTGTCTATACTTAGCGATACCTTGAACTAGTGTGGTAGATCATCTACACCAAGAAATCAATGAAGATCAACGCTGTAACATCTCTTTGTTCATAGTGGAATCCAGCCAATAGGCTGTCAGTGCAGAAGAGTGGACGTAGGCTTATAATAAGCCGAACCACTATAAATCGCGTGTTCAATTTTCTCTTCCCTTCTCTTAATCTTTCTTTGATTATTATCTGTCTTAAATCTATCATTTGTTTAGTATTGTGCAATTACAAGGAAAAATCTTTTATATACCTATTCACCCCCCCTCTAGGTACTTATTCTAGCCATATCAATTGGTATCAGAGCTCGTGTACTCACTTTATTTGAAGTGTTTTACTTCAGAGAAAAATATCCATGGCTAGTATGCTAGCACCAGGGCTGGTGGAAGGGCAAAGTAATACCAGACCACCCTACTTTGATGGAAATGATTACAACATCTGGAAGAACAAGATGAAAGCCTTCCTTCGATTAAAGAATCCTCTGGAATGGGACGTTGTAAAGAAAGGAATAACTCCTACAGCTGCATCAGTTTCTGAAAGAGGGAAAGAAACTATTGAGATCAGCGGAATGACTCAGGAAGAGATAATAAAGAGACAAGCACTCGATGCAAAAGCAATTTACTCTTATATTGTGCTTTGTCACCAATCGAATATAACAGAATATCTTCTTGTGTTACAAAGAAAAGAAATCTAGGATAGGTTACACATCACCTATGAATGAACTGATCGAGTGAAAGAGACCAGAATCAACATCATTCTCGGTCAATATGAAGCCTTCAAAATGAAACTAGGAGAATCTATAACAGACATGTTTAGCCGTTTTACAGATATTGTCAATGGCCTTGAGAATCAAGGGCAAAAAATTTTCGATCCTATGAAGGTTAACAAACTCTTGCGAGGTCTCTCAAGAGATTGGAATCATATCAAGACCACAATTCGGGAGACACAAAGAATTATGCCATTATCTGTCGACGAGCTGATTGGAACTCTTCAATCTTATGAAGTGGAAAGAATTAATGAAGACGATGATCCAAAAGGTAAGAAATCCATTGCTTTAAAATCAAATGATGATTATGATATTACAGATTCTAAAGATGATATGGATGATGAGGAGCTTGCCCTCATGATAAGAAGATTCAAAAACGAATAGAAAAGGAAGAAGGTTCAACTCAAAGAAACAAAGTTTTCAAAGACAGCAGACCAAGTCTTTGATGATGAGGAACCAAACAAAGATGTAGTTTGTTTTGGATGCAAGAAAAAGGGACACATTAAACCCAACTGTCCTCTTTTGAAGAAGAAGAAAGGAAAAGCTGAAAAGTCTCGAAAGGCTCTCAAAGCTGAAACCTGGAGTGATACAGAGTGTGAAGAAAGTGATGATGAATATGCCAACTTATGTCGATGGCACAATCGACTCGAGACTCAAACTCTGGATCGGACTCGAGACAATGAATTTGAGGTAAGTGATTTCAAAATTCCTGTCAAAATTTTTAAATATATTGATGAACTGTGTTTTAGTCTTAAGACTTCTCTCAAAAGGATTTCTGAACTTAAAAATGAAAACTCTGCTCTAAAACAGCAGGAAAATGTTTTAAAAGATAGTGTTAAACATTTAGACAAAAATGTTACTACTCTTAAAGAAAATGAAGAAAGTCTCTTGAAAGAAAATGTTCTTTTAAAAATTGATTTATCAAATATTTCAAAGAAATTTTCAATAGGGTCTGAGAAACTAGAAAAAATACTTTAAGCTCAAAGACCTTACTTCAATAAGTCCGTCCAGGTATGATAGCGTAAAACTATTCCCTTGATTGATTTTCCTAAAGTAAAAGAAAGAATCAAGCAAAGACCTTCGAGAGAGACTTACAAAAATCATTTCAAGAAAGTATTTGTAAAGTCTGTAGGTCGAAATGCTCTCAGTTGTTCAAAGTGCAAAAGTCCAGATCACTTTGAAAAGGAGTGTCCTATGGTTTGGAAACCTATTAAGAGAGCATGGGCCAATACTGTTTATCTTACTAACACCAAAGGACCCAAGAAAATTTGGGTACCAAAGAAAGTTTGAGACTCTTTTTTAAATGCAGGTCTCCGTCAAGAAAAAGGTAAAATGGTATCTTGACAGTGGATGCTCAAGACACATGGCAGGAGACTCAAATTGCTTCATAAAGCTTGTTCAAGTAAATGGAGGAAAAATGTCATTTGGAGGGAACAGCAAAGGAAGCATTGTGGGATTTGGAATTGTGAAAATTGGAAATCTTACAATAAGTAATGTTTCCTTAGTGGAAGGACTCAATTACAATCTTCTCAGCATCAGTCAACTATGTGATACTGGTTTTATGATCTCCTTTCAAGAAGGAATATGTTCTGGAATCAGTATAAACTTCTTTTATGGGTAGAAGGCATGGAAACATCTATCTCTTAGATGTGAAACCGGATGAATCACAATGCTTAATCTCAATCCAAGAGGAAGCGAGATTATGGCACAGAAAGCTTGGACACGTCAACATGAAGCAATTAGCCAAAATCTCTTCAAAGCAGCTTGTTCGAGGTTTACCCAAATTATCATACCAAAAAGCTGATCTATGCACTCCATGCATTCTGGGAAAGCAAGTAAGAAATTCATTTAAGCCAATAAATCATGTTTCTACTAATCATGTACTGCAGTTGTTACATATGGATCTCTTCAGACCAACCAGAACCCAAAGCATTGGAGGTAAGAAATATTGTCTAGTAATTGTGGATGATTACTCCCGATTTACTTGGGTATAAGTTACTTGGGTATATTTCCTTGCTAGTAAGTCTGAAACCTTCTCGTATTTTGAGAAATTTGCTAAAAATGTTCAAAATGAAAAAGGATGTGTTATCTCTAGCATAAGAACAGATCATGGAAGTGAATTTGAAAATCAAGATTTTACAAAATTCTGTGATAAATCTGGCTTTAAGCATATATTCTCTTCTCCATATACTCCTCAAAGAAAATGGAGTTGTGGAAAGAAAGAATAGATCTCTTCAAGAAATGGCTAGAACTCTTTTAATTGAAAGCAAAATTTCTTCACGATTTTGGGCTGAAGCTGTTTCAACAGCATGCTATATCATCAATAGAATCTTTTTAAGACCTATTCTAGAGAAAACTCCTTATGAGTTATTCAAAGGTAAGAAGCCTATTGTTTCATACTTTAATGTGTTTGGTTGCAAATGTTTTATTTTGAAAAATGCTAAAGATCGAGTTGGTAAGTTTGAAGAAAGATCAGATGAAGGCATCTTCTTTGGATACTCTACATCAAGCAAAGCCTACAGAGTCTATAACAAGAAGAGCCAGTCTGTGGAGGAGTCAATGAATGTCAAATTCCAAGACTCTATGCAAGATGAATCCAGTCAGACTTATCATGAAGAGTCTGAACCTACTCCAGACCCTCCAAAGCTTACAACTCAAGAAGCATCTCAGACTCTAGAAGACCAACATCAAGCTGATCATGAAGATTCAAATAAAGAAAAAGATCATCAACCTGACAAATCAACCAGTAACTGGAAGCATAAGTCCAGTCATCCCAAAGAACTCATTATCGGTGAAATCAATGAAGGAATTCGCACCAGATCCAAAAGACGTGAAGAGTCTAGTGCTGTGGCTCTTATTTCTGAAATTGAACCAAAGAGCATAGAAGAAGCTTTATCTGATGAAAGCTGGATTGAAGCTATGCAAGAAGAACTCAGACAATTCAACATCAACGATGTCTGGGAATTAACTCCTAAACCAAAAGGTAAAGCTGTTATTGGATCTAAATCGATGTTCAGGAACAAGATGAATGAGAAAGGAAAAGTCGTACGAAACAAAGCAAGACTCGTGGCCAAAGGATATACGCAAGAAGAATGAATAGACTACGATGAAACTTACGCTCCAGTAGCAAGGTTAGAAGATATTCGTCTATTACTTGCATTTGCTTGTTATAAAAATTTCAGGTTATTCCAAATGGACGTCAAAAGTGCTTTCCTAAATGGATTTATCCATGAGGAAGTTTATGTGGAACAACCCCCAGGGTTTGAAGACCCAAAGAAGCCAGACTCAGTCTTTAGACTAAAAAGGCCTTGTATGGTTTAAAGCAAGCACCTCGAGCTTGGTACGACGACTAAGTAAGTTCTTAATACATAATGGTTTTGTCAAAGGTAAAGTAGATACTACTTTATTTATCAAAAAGGAAAACAAAAGCTTTTTAATTGTTCAAATATATGTGGATGATATTATTTTTGGATCCTCTAATGAAACTCTGTGCAAGAAATTTTCTAAGTCTATGCAGGATGAGTTTGAAATGAGTATGATGGGAGAATTAATATTCTTCCTTGGACTTCAAATAAAACAATTAAAAGAATGAACTTTTATTCATCAAGAAAAATATGCTAATGATCTTGTCAAAAAGTTTGGACTAGAAAAGTGCAAAAAGACCGACATACCAATGTCAAGCTCCCTAAAGATAGACAAAGATGAGGAAGGGAAGAAAGTTGACCAAAAGCCGTGCAAGAGCATCATCGGTTCACTTCTTTATCTTACTGCTTCTAGACCGACATTTTGTTGAGTGTTTGCATCTGTGCAAGGTTTCAATCGGATCCTAGAGAATCCCATCTCGGTGCTGCAAAACGTATTATTAAATACGTTGCCTCATCTTCAAGCATAGGTCTTTGGTATCCTAAGAAGGGAGACTTTAATCTTCTGGGATATTCAGATGCAGATCTAGCCGGTTGCAGAATTGATAGAAAAAGCACTTCGGGAACCTGTCAATTGCTAGATAGCAGGACAGTGTCTTGGTCTTCAAGGAAACAAAGCACTATGGCTCTCTCAACAACAGAAGCAGAGTATGTAGCTCTTGGAAGTTGCTGTTCGCAAATTCTATGGATAAAACAACAGCTACAAGACTTTGGCATTGAAGACTCATGCACAGAGATTAGATGTGACAACACTAGCGCTATCAATCTCACAAAAAATCCAATTCTTCACTCAAGAGCAAAGCATATAGAGATTCGACATCATTTCATAAGAAATCATGTTCAGAATGGAGAAATCTCGATTCAATTTGTTGACTCAAAGAACCAACTAGCGGATATATTCACAAAGCCTTTGGAGAAGAATCAATTTGATTACATCCGTTCCAGACTGAACATTTTAAAGCTTGAGGAAGTTAAAGTCTAGAGACTTTCAAATCATCAGACTCAGACATTCATGGCTATAGACTGTAATTTGTTATTATATTCAATCTCGAAAAGGTACGATTATTTATTTTATAAATTCCATAAAAATTGGAAACATGTCTTTTCAAATGGATTAACTTATATTTGGCAGTTATCGATTTCAAAAGAAGTGTCTGTTCACTTTCCTTAGTGCCGATTGGTTTTTCCTTTTTAAAATCAAGTTATATATATACAGTTTTCTTCGCTCAAATTTCAAAACCCTAAAAAGGCATCCTTCTTCCAATCCTGTCTCCACTTCGTGTTCATCATCGAGAAAGTTGTCATCTTTTCTTGGGAAAGCAAGTAAAGGAATCTTTCAGCGACAGCAAAGAATGTCTTCTTCGAGGAAGTCTTCAAGAATCGTGAACAGGGGACCACAGAGAATGAAGGAGGGACCTACTCACTTCGATCTCACTGGAGAGGAGGATTTATCGAGTCAGCAACAGAGCCCGATTCACTCTTCACCTCGTCAATCTTCACCATCTACCTCACAAGGTGCGAGTCATCATCGGGAGGAGGAAATCATTGAGGACGCAGACCCTGTAAGAGTCCAAAAACCATCTTTTATTTACAAGTTGTATCGTTCTTTGAAAAGCATTGGGACTCCGCTGAACCACGTAAATGATTTCCTTAAAGATAAAAATTATGGAAATGAATCTCTTTTTGAGACAAATGGAGGATTTGGGAATTGCTCCCAAAGGAAAGGCTGAGGAAGCACTTGCGAACATTCCAAGTGATCCTCATGTATCTGGATCGAATCCGACTAACGCAAATGATGATGATAAGATGTTCCTTGAATTTCAACCTAGAATGGGTGTTGCTGCGAATGTGAAAGGAAAGAGGATGGATTTGTTTAAATCAAAGGAACAGGAGAATCTGTTTTTCAGGCGGTCTGTTGAAGCGAGGGGTGATAAACCCTAGGAGTGTTGATTTCGATTTCTTGGATGCCATTAATGTGAACTTGAGAAAGAAGTTCCATCTGCTCCAACTTGAGCAATTTTGCTCGGATACTACAGATGGTTATGCACAACTGACAGCATACTTCTATTCGAATCTTAGCTTTTTAGATGAAAAATAGAATATCCTTCAGTGTTCGAGACCAAGTATATGTGGTAGATGTAGACATGTTGGCTGATATAATTGGAGTTGAAAGAGGACGTTATCAACCGATCAAGGTTTCGATCGCTCGTACTACACTGGAACTTGTCAAAGATAGGTTCATAGAGGGAAGAATTACCTACTCAAGAATGCGTGACGTCAATATTTTGCTTCACAAAATTGTGATCAACTGTATCAGGCCAAAGTCTACATCCAAGACTGATGTGTCTAACTTCGAGGCGAAATTGATGTACGCGATCAATTCAGGAAAGAAGTTATCTCTTCCTCACACCATTCTCTTTCACATGTACAGAGCAATGGTGAAGGACAAGGGCCAATTGCCTTATCTAGGTCTTGTGACCAAGATCTTCAGACACTTGAATATTGAACCTCCACATACTCTTTGTATTCAACCATGCGACAAAATGGTGGTGGGTTTGAAAATGGTGACAAAAATGCGTCTGAAAGAGCTTAGTAAGGCAATGGAGAAGTTCAGAGTGAAGACTCCAGCATCTTCTGCTTCAAAGAGAAAAGGGAAGGAGCCCATGAGTGTTCCATCCAAAAAGAAAAGAACTCTTATCTTGGAAGATGAAGAAGAAGAGGAAGATCTCACTATATCTGCATTGAAACGGACCAGGCGTCCTGCTCCTGCATCATCAGAACAACAGATGAAGGACAAAGAAGCAGATGAAAAAGAACAGAGAGAAGAAGAGGGACAAGCGAGGATCAGAGAAGAAGAGGAGCAACAAAAGAAAGAAACTGAAGAAAAAGGAGATGAATCAGGAGAAAAAGGGAATCAAGATGCTGAAGAGCATGACCATCACTCATCCCCACTTGAGGTCTTAGAGACAGGGGGAGATGATGAGCAAGGAAGAACTACACCTCATGCTGTTAACAGTGAAGGTGTGAGTCGCTCACCAGCAAATCCAGAAGATTTTCAGGCCTCTCCAATGCCTGAGGAAGGAAATGATACGTCAACTCCAAATCTGCTCGATTATCCCGAAGATCCATCGTCTGCCTTCACTCCATCTGAGAAGGCAAATGCGAGCACACAGACTGAAAATGCAGCAGATTTTCGTCGTATTCTTGATGTCCTTTTGGAAATGCAGGGTCAAATCTATGCTCTAGACTGTGAACTTCAAGTCATGAAGAAAGCTGGACAAGCATCTTCTGTTACCCTGGCGGATCAAATGAAAGACCTCGCTCTTCAAATTCAAGCAAACGCCAAAGGAGAAGAAGTAGCTCATCTACGGGAAGACTTGAAGAGGCTGGAAAGCATCGTACAATCAATGGGAGATTTCCAGATTATGCGCATTCCCAAGAAAATTTGACTCTTTTCTCGCCTTTTTCATGATGACAAAAAGGGGGAGAAGTGCAATTTGAAAACCCATCTCTTTAAACTTTGACTTTATTTTTTTTTTAGTATGACTTGGGTGTGAACTTGAACTTGATTGATTTTGGTGTGGATTTTGATATTTGACTGTTTGCATTTATATCAAGTGTTGTTGCATGGTTTTACTCATGAAAGACTAACCGATTTTCTGTGGATGCAGAGTCTAGTTGATTTTATTAATCTTTATGAGATAGCCATATTGCTTGAGAAATGTTTCGCAGGTCAAAGTTGTTCAAATCTACAGGAAAGTTTTGTCACCATCAAAAAGGGGGAGATTGTTGGAGAAATCTTTCCAGATTATTTTGAAGCTGACAAAACGTTTCTTTCAGTCTAGTCTGAATATTCACAGATCAGAGTCTGAAGACTTTCATCTCACCCGAAGACTTTCATCTCACCACTCGAACTCAAGACTCAAGATTATTCTCATCGACGTTTTCTAATCCAGTGACGAAGGCAATCCAGAGCAAGTATTTGGTTGAGGATTTAGTCTTATCCTCTGGAAAAGATCTCTTGGCTGGATTCATATAACGGATTCTTTATTCGAATTCAAGATCGTTTGAAGGTCCAATGGTTGACGATATATTCTCAGAAGGTTCTATTCTTGGAAACCAAGATCCTGATTGTATGGGCGAACAGGATTGATGGGCTATCGTCAATTTTCTTTAATAGCTCAAATGATCTTCTTAATTGATTCCGTCCAACAGGTAGATTGGAGGAATTCCTTTGGTAAGTGCCAACGGGTATGATGGCATAAAGGGGTATAAATGGAAGACGTTCTAGTTACTTTAGAGTATGATCGATAGAGAATTCCAGTCTGAAGCACCTTGATTATTAGTCGATACATTTTGAGTGAAGTTGTATACACAAAGAGTGTCTATACTTAGCGATACCTTGAACTAGTGTGGTAGATCATCTACACCAAGAAATCAAGGAAGATCAACGCTGTAACATCTCTTTGTTTATAGTGGAATCCAGCCAATAGGCTGTCAGTGCAGAAGAGTGGACGTAGGCTTATAATAATGCGAATCACTATAAATCGCGTGTTCAATTTTCTCTTCCCTTCTCTTAATCTTTCTTTGATTATTATCTATCTCAAATCTATCATTTGTCTAGTATTGTGCAATTACAAGGAAAAATCTTTTATATACCTATTCACCCCCCTCTAGGTACTTATTCTAGCCATATCAATCCTATTCGAGGCTATATAGCAAGGCGGTGTTTAATTTTGCCCGACACGGTTCGGGTTCTTTACTCTGCCACACTTTATTAATATTTATATTGATATATCTTATCCAACTTTCAATGTATTTAAATGCTGTTGTTAGGGCACTCTTGCATGATAATGTAGTTTTCCATGTTATACGAAACATAAAAAATAAAAAATTGTATGAAAAAAGATTGCGAAATTTTTCCCATAAAAGAGGGAATATATCAAATTGGGCGTTGGATAATTTCTGGCATAATCAACTCCGTGTTCACATGAGCAAAGCCCATTCCAGCAACAAAAGCCAAGCAATAACAACAAGAGAATGGCCATTACATTGAGGCGAGGCCATGACTGCAATCGAGGGTCATAGGTGAGGTTGCGGCCGTGATGCAGCAATAGAGGGCCGGAGGCGGCCGTTGAGAGGCGATTGAGAGCAAGATGAGGCGAGAGAGTTGAGAGGATCGTGCGTGAGGAGCACTAAGAGGCAAGCGGAGGTTAGGGTTTCTTTCGAGAGAGTGTGCGTGAGGAAGATTGAGGACCAAGGAAGGAGGGAGTAGAGAGCGTGAGACTTGAGTGAAGAGTTAATTAAGGTTGTCAAAGTATAAAATGATGGGCTCACTTCTCCTTCCGTATGACATAGTGACGAATAATAAACAAGACGTGGGCGATCGCCATTCACTTTTCCTTCTGAATCTTCTCACTCTCTCTTCCTCCATTCACTCTCATCCGGCATTCCGTACATTATACACCTAAAGCCCATGAGTACGGAAGGCGATAAATTACAGATCGGCAGAGTTCCTAATGGGGTGTCACTATTCCCATTTTATTTTTACTTCTTTATCTAATCTTCTACTGCTCTTTCCATAACTCTATTTAATTTAGTGAGTTCGTTTTTATCATTGAGACTTGGGTGCGGGAGAAACCCGGTGAGGCACGTCCATCTTGGTTTTTTTTTTTTTTTTTTGGGGGTGGTAATTAGGCCTATATTAGATATAGGTGTTTGAAAGAAAGGATAAAGTTGTTTATAGAACATTCAAAAGAAAGGGGAAAAATAAAACAGGTCATGGAAAATATTCTATTTTAACACTCTTTTCTGTTTATATTGCGAAGAACCTCTACCATGTCCTTTCTCAGAACTTTCAGTCTCATGAGATTGATATCGACTGACGGATGGGTTTTGTTATATTGCACTACGGGTTTTCACTTGAGGAGTTCTGGAGCCTCATAAAGATTTCATGACATTCTAGTGCCGTCCAAGAATGACCATCACTGAAACTGTTGACCGCAAATGTGTTTTGAGTTTCTTCCAGTCCCAAAGTCGCAATAGAAGTAGACAAACGGAAAAGAAATGGAGAAATTAGGAAATCTAGTGTGATCCATTAGCAAACAATAATCCAAAAAATGAAACCAACTTGAGTACTCTTTTCAGGCCATTTCATAAGTTCCTAGACCATAGTCGTGATTATTAGGCAAGCAACTTATCTTTCTTGAGGTTCGCTATGCCTTGTGGGATGTTTATGTCTTAAGCTTGTCTTTGTTCAATAGTTACAAGAGAACAAGTGCATGGACAGTTGAAAGTGTTTTCTCCATGATCATGTCTTCTATTTTCAAATCTATCCTTGTGGTATCCAGGAGTTGTGGCCTATATGCGGGGAATGTCTTTTGACATATATTAAAGCTGGTAAGGATCTATGTTCAGTCATCTGGTATACTGAGTGTTTAAGACGGAATGAAAAGAACCATCTCCCGTATCTAACCTCTGCCTTCTTTAATTTTCAATTCGTGAGCGGCTTGTCTGTTGTGAACATTCGGTGGGTCAGTGCAAAAGACAGTGCAAGAATAGCTGAGAGCTTGGTGGGGTATGTGTTTTCTGTTGGAGAAATCTTTCTAGAATATTTTGAAGCTGACAAAACGTTTCTATCAGTCTAGTCTGAAGATTTGCAGACTCTACTATTCAAAGTCTGAAGACTTCCGGATTGCCAGACTCAAGACTTAAAGTTTATTCTCAGTGACAGTTTCTAATCCGTTGAAGAAAGGCTATCCAGAACTGAGTGCTTCATTAAGGATTTAGCCTTATCGACAGGAGAAGATCTTTTGGCTGGATATGACATAACGGATTCCTTTATTCGAATCAAGATTGATTAAGGATCCGATGATTGGCGAAGTATTATTGGAAGGTTCTACTTATGGAAACCAAGATTCTGATTATATGGGCGAGCAGGATTAATGGGCTATCGACATGTTCCTTAAATAGCTCGAATGATCTTCCTAATTGATTTTGTCCAACGGAAAGATTGGAAGAATTCCTTTGGTAAGCGTCAACGGATATGATGGCATAAAGGAGTATAAAAGGAAGACGTTCCAGTTGTTCGAGTGTGTGCGCGATAGAAGAATTCCAAAGTTTGAAACTCCTTGATTCGTAGTCAATTCATTTGCTGAGCGAAACCTTGTACGCAAAAGAGAATTTATATTTTGAGATACCTTGAGGACGTGTGGTAGAATATCAATACTATGGAATCAAGGGAGAGCATTGCTATAACATCTCTTTTGTTCATAGTGAAATCCAGCCAGTGGGCTGTTAGTGCAGAAGAGTGGACGTAGGCTTGAAATAAGCCGAACCACTATAAACCTTGTGTTGAATTTTCTCTTCCCTATTCTCTGTTTTACTTTGATCATAGTTCGTTTCATTAACTAAAGAAGAGCTTCCTTTCTATTGTCTGCCTAGTATTGCTTTCATATCTCAAGAAATTATTTTTACACCTATTCACCCCCTCTAGGTGCTTATACTAGCTATATCAATTGGTATCAAAGCTTGTGTACTCACTTTGTTTGAAGTGTTTTACTTCAGAGTTAAAGATCCATGGCTAGTATGCTAGCTCCAGGGCTGGTGGAAGGGCAAAGCAATACCATACCACCTTACTTTGATGGAAAGGATTACAATATCTGGAAAAACAAGATGAAAGCGTTCCTACGATCAAAGGATCCTCTGGAATGGGACATTGTAGAAAAAGGAATCACTTCTAAATCTGCATATATCTCAGAGAGATGAAAAGAAACTGTTGAGTCAAGAGAAATGACTCAGAAAGAGATAATCAAGAAACAAGCACTTGATGCAAAAGCAATTTATTCTTTATATTGTGCTTTGTCACCTATTGAATATAACAGAATATCTTCTTGTGTTACAGCAAAAGAAGTCTGGGATAAATTACATATCACCTATGAAGGAACAGATCGAGTGAAGGAGACTAGAATCAACATTCTTCTTGGTCAATACGAAGCCTTCAAAATGAAATCAGGAGAATCTATAACTGACATGTTTAGTCGTTTTACAGATATCGTGAATGGTCTTGAAAATCAAGGTCAACCAATTTCTAATCCCATGAAGGTAAACAAGCTATTGTGTGGACTCTCCAAGGATTGGAATCATATAAAGACCTCAATAAGAGAGACACAAAGAATCATGCCACTATCTGTCGATGAGTTGGTTGGATCTCTTCAGTCTTATGAAGTGAAGCGAATCAATGAAGATAAAGATCCTAAAGGTAAGAAATCCATTGCATTAAAATCCAATGATGATTCTGATGTCACAGATTCTGAAGACGATATGGACGATGAGGAGCTTGCTCTTATGATAAGAAGATTCAGAAAGCTAAATAGAAAAGGAAGAAGATTCAATAAATAAATAAAAAAAACAGAGTTTTCAAAAGTAACAGACCAAGTCTGTTGATGATGATGAATCAAACAAAGATGTAGTCTGCTTTGAATGTAAGAAAAAAGGACACACCAGACCCAACTGTCCTGTTTTGAGAAAGAAGAAAGGAAAAACTGAAAGGTATCGAAAGGCTCTCAAAGCGAAACCCGGAGTGACACAGAGTGTGAAGAAAGTGATGATGATTATGCCAATATATGTCCGATGGCACAATCGTTCAGACTCAAACTCAAACTCGGACTCGACTCAAACAAAGTGAATTTGAGGTAAGTAACTTTAAAATTCCTGTTAAAGTTTCTAAATACATTGATGAGCTGTGTTTTAGTCTTAAGACTTTTCTTAAAAGGATTTCCGAACTTAAAAAGGAAAACTCTACTTTAAAACAACAGGAAAATGTTTTGAAAGAAAAGTTGAAATGTTTAGACATGAATGTTTCTACTCTGAAAGAAAGTGAAGACAATCTTTTAAAAGAAAATGCATTTTTAAAAAATGACTTGTCAAATGTTTCAAAAGATTTTCATTAGGATCTCGAGAAACTTGAAAAAATTCTTTCAAAGACAAAGATCTTATTTCAATAAATCTGGTTTAGGAATGATAGAAGAAACAATTCCTTTAATTGATTTTCCTAAAGTGAAGGAAAGAATTAAGCAAAGACCTACAAGAGATGCTTACAAAAATCATTTCAAAAAGGCTTTTGTAAAACCAGTAGGTCGAAATGCTCTCAGATGTTCAAAGTGTAATAGTGCAGATCATTTTGAAAAAGAGTGTCCTATGGTCTGGAAACTTGTTAAGAAAGTATGGACAAATACCGCATATCATACTAACACCAATGGACCCAAAAAAATATGGGTACCAAAGAAAGCTTGAGTCTCTTCTTTAAATGCAGGTCACTATTAAGAAAAAGGTAAAATGATATCTAGATAGTGGATGCTCAAGATATATGACAGGAGATTCAAATTGCTTCATAAAGCTCGTTCAAGTAAATGGTGGATAAATCTCTTTTGGAGGAAACAAAGAAAGGAATAATTGTGGGATTTGGAATCAGAAAGATTGGAAACCTCACAATAAGCAATGTTTCCTTAGTGAAAGGACTTAACTACAATCTACTCAGTATCAGTCAGTTGTGTGATACTGGTTTCAAAATCAATTTTCAAGAGGAAATATGTTCAGGAACCAGTAAAGATTCTACTCAGTCGTTTATTGATCGAAAACATGAAAATATCTATCTCTTGGATGTGAAACCAGATGAATCACAATGTTTAATCTCAATTCAAGACGAAGCAAGCCTATGGCACAGAAAGCTTGGGCACATCAATATGAAGCAGATAGCCAAAATTTCAGCAAATAAGCTTATTCGTGGTCTACCAAAATTATCTTACCAAAAGTCTGATCTATGCACACCATGCGTATTGGAAAACGGGTAAGAAATTCTTTTAAACCAATAAATCAAGTTTCCACTAATCGTGTACTCGGCTTCGCATATGGATTCTTTGGACCAACCGAACTCAAAGCATTGGAGGTAAGAAATATTGCCTAATAATTGTGGATGACTACTCTCGATTTACTTGGGTATATTTCTTGACAAGTAAGTCTGAAACCTTCTCTTATTTTGAAAAGTTTGCTAAAAAGGTTCAAAATGAAAAATGATATACTATTTTAAGTATAAGAACAGACCATAGAGGTGAATTTGAAAATCAAGATTTTATAAAATTCTGTGATGAATCTGGTTTTCAGCATGTGTTCTCCTCTCCATATACTCCAGAGCAAAATGGAGTTGTGGAAAGAAAGAATAGATCTCTTCAAGAAATGGTTAGAACTCTTTTAATTGAAAGTAATATCTCTTCACGATTTTGGGCTGAAGCTGTTTCAACAGCATGTTATATTATCAATAGAGTTCTTCTAAGGCATATTCTGGAAAAAAAACCCCTTATGAATTATTCAAAGGAAAGAAGCCTATTGTTTCATATTTTCATGTGTTCGGATGCAAATGCTTTATATTGAAAAATACAAATAATCGAGTTGGTAAATTTGAAGAAAAATCAGACAAAGGCATCTTCCTTGGATATTCTACCTCAAGCAAAGCCTATAGAATCTATAACAAGAAGAGTCAATCTGTGGAGAAATCAATGAATGTCAAATTCTAGGATTCTATGCAAAATGAATCTATCCAGACTCATCTTGAAGAATCTGAATCTGCTCCAGACTCTACAAAGTCTAAATCTCAAGAAGAGGCTTAGACTCTGAAAGACCAGTAACAAATGATTATTGAAGATTCAAATGAAGAAAGTGATTATCAATCTGACAAATCAACCAGTAACTGGAAGCATAAGTTCAGTCATCCCAAATATCTCATTATTGGCGACATCAATGAATGAATTCGCACAAGATCCAAAAGGCGTGAAGAGTTTAGTGCTGTGGCTCTTATTTCTGAAGTGGAACCCAAAAGCATAGAAGAAGCTTTATCTGATGAAAGCTAGATTGAAGCTATGCAAGAAGAACTTAGACAATTCAGCATTAATGATGTCTGGGAATTGACTCATAAACCAAAAGGTAAATCTATTATTGGAGCTAAATGAGTTTTCAGGAACAAGATGAACGAGAAAGGAAAAGTCATAAGAAACAAAGCAAGACCCGTGGCCAAGGGATATACGCAAGAGGAAGGGATAGACTATGATGAGACTTACGCACCAGTAGCAAGGTTAGAAGTAATTCGATTATTACTCGCTTTTGCTTGTTATAAGAATTTCAGGTTATTCCAAATGGACGTCAAAAGTGCTTTCCTAAATGGATTTATCCATAAGGAAGTCTATGTGGAACAACCACCTGGGTTTGAAAACCCAAAGAAGCCAGACTCAATATTCAGACTGAAAAAGGCCTTGTATGGTTCAAAGCAAGCACCTCGAGCTTGGTACGACAGGCTAAGTAAGTTTTTAATACAAAATGGTTTTGTCAAAGGTAAAGTAGACACTACATTGTTTATCAAAAGAGAAAGCAAAAGTTTTTTGCTTGTTCAAATATATGTTGATGATATTATTTTTGGATCCTCTAATGAAAGTTTGTGCAAGAAATTCTCTAAGTCTATGCAGGATGAATTTGAAATGAGCATGATGGGAGAGCTAACCTTCTTTCTTAGACTTCAAGTGAAATAATTAAAGGAATGAACTTTTATTCATCAAGAAAAATATGCTAATGATTTTGTCAAAAAATTTGGACTGGAAAATTGCAAAAAGACTAATATACCAATGTCAAGTTCCTTGAAGATAGATAAAGATGAAGGAGGAAAGAAAGTTGACCGGAAGCTATACAGGAGTGTCATCGGTTCACTTATTTATCTTACTGCTTCTAAACCTGACATTTTGTTTAGCGTTTGCATTTGTGCTAGATTTCAAGCAGATCCTAAAGAATCTCATCTAAGTGCTGCAAAGCGAATTATTAAATACATTGCTTCAACTTTAAGTATCGGCTTATGGTATCCCAAAAATGGAGGCTTTACTCTTCTTGGATACTCAGACGCAGATTTAGCCGATTGCAGAGTTGATAGAAAGAGCACCTCGGGTACCTGTCAGTTACTTGGAAATAGGACAGTATCTTGGTTTTCAAGAAAGCAAAGCACAGTAGCTCTTTCTACAGCAGAAGCAAAGTATGTAGCTCTCGGAAGTTGTTGTTCACAAATTCTGTGGATAAAGCAACAGCTAAGAGACTTTGGAATTGAAGATTCATGCACGGAGATTAATTGTGACAACACCAGTGCAATCAATCTTATCAAAAATCCAATTCTTCACTCAAGAGCAAAACATATAGAGATTTGACATCACTTTATTAGATATCATGTTCAAAATGGAGAAGTTTCGATTCAGTTTGTTGACACGAAGAACCAACTGGCGGATATATTTACAAAGCCTTTGGAGAAAAATCAATTTGAAATCATCCGTTCCAGACTCAACATCTTGAAGCTTGAAGAAGTTAAAATCTAGAGACTCTCAGACTCTCAGACTCAGACAATCATGGGTACTGACTGTAAGTTATTCTCTTTTATTTTAAATCTCGGAAAGGTACGATCATTTATAATTGATTTATGCTATCTTCAATTTCCGTGAAAAGTGCAATTTTACCTTTTCAAAAATTTTTAATGGCAGTTATTTGTTTTTTAGAAAGGCAGTTATAATTAAAAAGGCATCTTTTCACTTTCCTTTATGACGTTTGGTATTTTATCTTTCGACTAGGCTATATACAGTCGGTTTCTCTCCGCTTAACTCCAAAACCCTAAAAAGCATCGATCTTCCATTACTGTCTTCCTCCCTTGTTTAATCTTCGAAAAAGTTGTCACTTTTCTTGGGAAAGTCAAGCAAAGAATCTTTCAAAGACAAAGAAAGATGTCGTCTTCAAGAAAGTCAACGAGGATTGCAAGCAAGGGACCATGGCGAATGAGTGAGGGGCCTACTCACTTCAATCTCACCGAGGAAGAGGAGTCACTATCTCAGCAACAGAGGCCGCAACATTCTCAACAGTGTCATTCTCCACCAACTAGTCCACAGGGTGGGTCATCATCAAGAGGAAGAAATCATTGAAGACGCCGATCCTGTAAGAGTTTAAAAGCCCAACTTTACTTATAAACTTTACCGTGCTTTAAAGAGTATTGGTACTCATTTAAACTACGTTGGTGAGTTCCTTAAGGACAAGGGATATGGGAATGAGTACATCTTTTTGCGAAAAATGGAAGATTTGGGAATTGCTCCTAGAGGGATGGCAGAAGAAGCCCTTGCAAATATCCCAAGTGATCTGCGTGTTGGAGGATTTAATCCGACAGATGGAAATGATGATGATAAACTGTACAGCCAATTTCAATCGAGAATGGGTGTTGCAGCGAAAATTTGAGCAAAGAGGACAGATTTGTTTAAATCAAAGGATGATCTATACTCCAAATTGTTGAAACATGGGGTGATAAACCCTAGGAGTGTAGATTTTGATTTCCTGGATGCTGTGAATGTGAACTTGAGGGAAAAGTTCAGTTTGCTTCAACTAGAACAGTTCTGTTTTGACACCACAGAGGGTTATGCTCAATTAATTGTATATTTCTATTCAAATCTTAGTTTCATGAATGCGAATAGAATATCTTTTAGTGTCCGAGATCAGGACTTTGTGGTTGATGTGGATATGCTGGTGGATGTGATTGGGGTTGAAAGAGGAAGCTATCAACCCATAAATGTCTCTATTGCTCGTGCAACATTGGAACTTGTTAAAGACAGAAGGACAGAGGAAATGATTTCCTACTCAAGGATGCGTGCGAACAACATTCTACTTCACAAGATTGTGATCAATTGCCTCAGATCGAAATCAACTTCCAAGACTGATGTTTCAAACTCAGAGGCAAAGTTGATGTACGCCATTAATGCTGGGAAAAAGTTTTCTCTTCCTCACACCATTCTGTTCCACATGCATAGAGTAATGGTAAAGGACAAGGGACAACTTCCTTATCCAAGTCTAGTGTCAAAGATATTCAAACATTTGAATATTCAGCCTCCTCAAATTTTCTGTGTTCAACTGTGTGACAAAATAATGGTAAGACTGAAAATGGTGTTGAAAATGCGTCTGAAAGAACTTGACAAGGCATTGGAGAAATTTAAGGAGAAAACCCCTGTCAAATCTCATCAAGTCTCTTCTGCAGCGAAAAGAAAAGGGAAGGAGCCAATGGTTGCTTCATCCAAAAAGAGAAAAGCTCTCATCATTGAGGATGAAGATGATGAGGATGACCTCACCATTTCTGCTATAGCGTTGAAGAAGCTAAGTCGTTCTGCTCCAGAATCAATAGACCGACAGGAGAAAGAAGCAGAGGAGAGAGAAAGACAGGAGAAAGGAGAAGAAGAGAAAGAAGAAGAAGAGAGAGAAGCAGAGGAGCAAGAAGCGGAGGAAAAAGAAGAAGAGGAGAGAGAAGCTAAAGAAAAAGCAGAGGAGGAGAGGTTTGATGAAGAAAAAGAAGAGAGAGCAAATCAAGAGGAAGAAGAGCATGAAAAACACTATTCTCCACCTGAAGCCATGGAAACAGGGGGAGATAAGGAGCAAAGAGGAATGACCTCCTATCCTGTTACCAGTGAAGGAGTTAGCCGTTCTCCAGCAGATCCAGAGGACATTTATGCCTCTCAATTTCCTGAAGAGGGTTATGATGCTTCATCGCCAAATCTGCGTGATTATGCTGATATACCATCGTTTGCCTTTACTCCATCAGATCGTGCTAAAGCTAGTACGCAGACTGATAATACAACAGATTTTCGCAGAATTCTTGATGTTCTCTTGGAAATGCGAGGTCAATATATGCTTTCGAGTGCGAGGTTCAGAACTTGAAGAATGCTGGACAAGTTTCTTCCGTTTCCCTGTCTTATCAGATTCAAGCCATTTCTACTCAAATTCAAACCAATGCTAAAGGAGAAGAGGTGGCTCATCTAAGGGAAGACTTGAAAAAGCTGGAAGGCATTGTTCAATCTATGAGAGATTTCCATCTTGTTCGCGTTTCCAAGCAAATTTGACTTCATTCTATTCCATCTCAACATTTTTTATGATGACAAGAAGGGGGAGAGATGCAAGCTTTGAAACTTTGAATTTAACTTGTTTGAATTTTTAGTTTGTTTGACTTGTGTGTCTGGATAAGGACTGAGTGTGGGGTGGATTTGGATTTGACTACTGCTTTTATATTAAGTATTATTGATATCTTATGAATGGCTTTACATGCAAGACTAACCTATTTTTTGTGGTTGCAGATTCTAGTGTTATCATTAAGTCATTAATCTTTATGAGATATCCATATTGCTTGAGTAATGTTTTGCAGGTCAAAGTTATTCAAATCTGCAGGAAAGTTTTGTCACCATAAAAAAGGGGGAGATTGTTGGAGAAATCTTTCTGGAATATTTTGAAGCTGACAAAACGTTTATATCAGTCTAGTCTGAAGATTTGCAGACTCTACTATTCAAAGTTTGAAGACTTCCGGACTGCCAGGCTCAAGACTTAAAGTCTATTCTCAGTGACAGTTTCTAATCCGTTGAAGAAAGGCTATCCAGAACTTAGTGCTTCATTAAGGATTTAGCCTTATCGACTGGAGAAGATCTTTTGGTTGGATATGACATAACTGATTCCTTTATTCGAATCAAGATTGATTAAGGATCCAATGATTGGCGAAGTATTATTGGAAGGTTCTACTTATGGAAACCATGATCCTGATTGTATGGGCGAGCAGGATTGATGGGCTATCGACATGTTCCTTAAATAGCTCGAATGATCTTCCTAATTGATTTTGTCCAACGGGAAGATTGGAAGAATTCCTTTGATAAGTGCTAACGGGTATGATGGCATAAAGGAGTATAAAATGAAGACATTCCAGTTGTTCGAGTGTGTGCGCGATAGAAGAATTCCAAAGTTTGAAACTCCTTGATTCGTAGTCAATTCATTTGCTGAGCGAAACCTTGTACGCAAAAGAGAATTTATATTTTGAGATACCTTGAGGACGTGTGGTAGAATATCCATACTATGGAATCAAGGGAGAGCATTGCTATAACATCTCTTTTGTTCATAGTGAAATCCAGCCAGTGGGCTGTTAGTGCAGAAGAGTGGACGTAGGCTTGAAATAAGCCGAACCACTATAAACCTTGTGTTGAATTTTCTCTTCCCTATTCTCTGTTTTACTTTGATCATAGCTCGTTTCATTAACTAAAGAAGAGCTTCCTTTCTATTGTCTGCCTAGTATTGCTTTCATATCTCAAGAAATTATTTTTACACCTATTCACCCCCCTCTAGGTGCTTATACTAGCTATATCATTTTCCAAAATTCATCGAAATTGCTTTCCCGTTCCTTCATTGATTCCAAACACACTCATTTATTTGATATTTCTTGGGGGAGGCAACATCACCTATCATAAAAGTTGACAGCCTAACACCTTAGCTTTATCAATGTTTTTTTTTTGGTCGGTAGCTTTATCAATGTTGCTAATTTGATTATATGCCAATTAAATATTTATTTATCTCATCTTTTTGGACAAAAGAACGCACAAGCACATTTTTTGGGAAATATTTCAAACAAATACCTAAAGTGAGCTTATTTTGGAAAAAAAAAAAAAAAAAGAAGGGCTAAGAGTGAACTTTATCTTACATTAGGGCTTGAAATAATCAATTTAATTTCAAATAAGGGCCTAGTGAGCATGTGTATCTCACGTGGCACTTTCCATATCATAATCAGGGGCATTTTCGTCCAAAGCCTTTTTTCTTTTTCATCTTCCATTCTTGGTTTCCATGTTCATCTTCTCCTCTTGTTGACTCTTCAGTACCTCTTGTTGTTCATGAACGCGTGAGCATTTTCATGTCTCCGATTCTCAATGAAATCCTCCGTTCGGGTTATATGATAAGTTCTTCTCTGAGGTGCTGGACCTCCTCAATTCAATCTTTCTCCGTTGCGTTCCTCGACACCGTAGACAATGGAAGGAAATGCATCGTTGCTGCTCAGAAAAGATTTCATGCTCTGTGTGATGTCTGAATGTTGGACTATTAACTGCTCATGTCCACAATGGGGAGCTTCACAGGATGATTGAACGAGTAAATGTATGGATTATAGAACCTGTGTTCATATAATTCTAAACGCAAGTGCACGTATCGAACAAGTAATATAATGATGAGAAAAAATATCGTCCCATGGAAATCGATGATTAATAAACTAATTAAATACCAAAATAGATTAATTCTAAAATTTATCTAACAAATGAAAATATAATTTAGAATAAATTAAAAACAAAACTTGAAGACTAAATGTAGTAAAATCAATTAGATAAATATGTTAGAGCATCCGATTTCACCATAACCACTAGATATGGATTTCATATTGTTGTGAATACAAGAACGATATCAAACATGTAATAGCGGAATTTTCTAATCTATTTACTATCCTATCTCTAGGTATAGCAAACCTACTCAGCTTATTAATCCACTATATCTCTATGTGAATTAAAATAAACATGAGTACATTAAAAACTATGAATATTCCCGGTTTACAATGAGTCTTTTTGATCACCTTATCACCGAAAGCTACACAAATAACGCGGTATATTTCTATCCATGTTTAATTCATGGTTATATATTATAATGAGCAATTGCATATTATCACTTCTCGCCTCAAACATGCACATCGATCATTCAAGTGGTGGCCAGTCACTCAAAAGCATTAAACGCAATAATATATAACTCACATGAATGAAATCAATTGTAAAACATAAAAATCATGAAATTCATATCATCATGGTTAGGCTACATCGTAGCCCTAACAAAAGAAAATTAGAACATAGTAGAATAAAAAATAAAAATATAAATCAAACCCAGCATCTTGAATCAAAGAACAAGAATCTTGTCACCACTTTTATCTTCTTTTCAAAATACTTGAAAAACTCTCAGAAGAATGAAAAAATGATCTAACCCCCCAAAAAAACCTACCTTCCCTCTCTCTGTTCTCCTATTTATAGGATATATCTAAGATATCTATCTCCCAACGCTTGTAGATAATATTATGAAACAAAATCAAGAATTTCTTGATTTGATATCCATCTTCCACTATTGTTTTTGTTTGAATTCCTGATAGTTGCCATTCTTTTCCTTATCTTCTCCATATCTTATTATTTTGCATAAACAATGAAAATTCAAATAATCAGAAGGAAATCCAAATATTTTCTCATAGATAATGCATTAATTGTTGCCTAAAATAGGTAAAATAACTCTATTTTTATAGAGTTATCAACCTGTAATACCCAACTCATCCTCGGCCTTATGGAGTGTCCTAATGGGACTTCGTCGTGCCTTTTGCCAGTCGAAGATGCGTTTAGATCATTCTATCATGCTGAATTCTCGGTTTGTCAACAAAATTCTTAGCGTCCATAGTTCAACTTGAAAAGAATCCGAAGTTTTTGCAGTTGGCAACTTGCCAAACAGTGAAAATTTATATTCTTTTATTATCGAAAGTAAATTTGAAACAAAAATTTGTTTGGTAAATTTTTTGTTATCCAAGAACAAATTTGTTCCCAAAAAAGATTTAGAGTAGAATCAAGAAGTAAAAAAAAAAAATTGATTTTTGTTCTCGTGAACAATTTCATAATTTAGTTAATTGATTTTTTTTTTTTTTTTTTTTTTTATCTTCTTCTTTCCTTCTTGTTTTTCTTGCTTTTATCTTTTTCTTCTTCTTCTTCTTCTTCTTCCAACGCTGCCACCATCGGCCACCTCTCGTGAAATCGTTGGACCTCGCCCCACTAGTCGTTGGCGGCTAGGCAAGCTTGACCTCGCCAAATCTGGGCCTCACCCAGCCGCCGACAAGCTCGACCAACGAGGTGAGGTCTTGTTGGGGGACGACAACCCTCCGACGAGATTGCCGATCATCCCAAGGTTGGCGATTGGCCAAAGGTTGAAGAAGGAGATAAAGAAAAAGGCCAAAAAAGAAAAAGAGAATAAAATAATAAAATAATTTAAAAATTAAGAGAAAATTGTTTGAATTAGAAATTTTGATAACGATGCCAAATACAATTTTATCCCAGAATAAAAATTTTGGGCAATTACCAAACGCCTTTAAATGCTTAGAAAATGTTTATAGGAACACAATTAAAAAGAATCATTGTTTTTGGAAACAAAATTATTATCAAATGCACATTCATTAGCCATTCATCATTAGGAATTCTTGGTCGGCATGAGTGATGGATTTTGGATAATGGGCTTAGACTGGGGTTTATGGGCTAACTTTGCGGTTAAGGTCTTTGGGCGTTCTTGATATTTATTTTTTATTTATTTTGGTACATTTAAAAATGTTAGCTAGCTCAAATTCAAGTGTCGATAGTTTGTAGCGAATGAACAGTCTACATATTTCATTATTTGCATCATCATATTTAACAATTATTATATCATTTGATTGGAAATGCGGAATTTTTATTAGATGATTCATGAGGTTAGTCGTGCCATTTAATGAGATTGTGATCGACAGCAATTTAATTTTAATTCTATCATCTGAAATTTAAATAGTAATATCTACCCAAATAATTATAAAAAGTATTGATTACCTGAATTTTATTTTCACTGTCAGTGAAATTTGAATTTATTTTTGTTCTCCAACATCATGATGATAAAGTTGGAGAACAAAAAGATAAAGTTATCATGATGCTTTTGACAAACCCAAAAACTTCATCACGATGCGGATCACACTCTTGATCGAACACATTTTGTCCTATGTAATTATTTCTTTATTGATTTAATTCTTGTGGGCCACCTTCTTTTTCTTCTTTTCATCCTAATCCCATCGTGTCTGTCACCCACTGCCACTCCCTCTTTTTCATTGTAGTCCTCGTGACCTGACATGTCTCTTTCTCTCTCTCTTCAACTCGCTTGCTAATTGGGTCCAAGAAAAGTCGATAAGAAGGATCCAATGGCGATTTAACCGACGTGTTTTTCAAGTAGCGAGGGCACTTTTTTTTTTCGACTTTTAATTTGAAAAATCAATTAATGTTATCTGATTACAAAAACAATATTATTCGATTCACTAAAAAATTGAATTATTAGTGAAAAAATAAATGATTTAGGATTTGCACTTCATTATAGTTGCTCCTAACTCATACCGTTGGTATAACTTTCGGTGACATGAAGAAATTAATTTAATTAATAGAAGAATCAATGCTTGATAATTTTCCACAAGACCAATGCGTTTTTATGTAATATCCCCCAAGGAAATTAATTTAATTTAATTAATTCAATAAATTAACACACATATCATCATTGTTAGGCGCAAACATGCACGAGCAAGGGATCTTCATGATATTATAGATTGAATCGGAGATTGCCATCTAGCTAAAAGAGGGAGTCTAATGTTTTTATTAAATTAGTTAGCGAAGAATCTGACCCTTGAAAGACTTGAGGAGAAAAAATAGACAGGAGATCCGCTCTAGAGTGAAAAACTTTGCAATGTCGCCTCTCTTATTTCCTAGTGGTAGTAAAGAAAAATATTTACTTATCAATGAGGAGTCGAAGGCGTGCGAGTACCAATACATTAAGATAAAGAACGCAACCTAACAGGGTATCTCGCTAAGGAATTACCGCAGACGGCCCTTCCAAATGTGAAGCCACCTGGGCTTGGAGGGAGATAAAAGAAGGATACAAGAAGTTGTCCTTTTTTTTTTTTTTTGGGTCTATGACCACCCGGTAAACGGAGCCTTGGGCCTTGACTAATTCGGATGCGAGCACTGTCAGACCCATAACAGGGGGCTCTCCCAGCGCCGTCCGCTCCATGCACAAGACTCGAACTGGAGATCTTGCTTAAGAGAACCCACGCTCCTTTTCACTTGGGCCAATGGACGGTGGTGAGCTTGTCCTTTATTTATTGAAGATCGTTATTTATTGAAGATCTTCACGATTACCAACTAGGAGCATGCTCGTTGGTTGTTCTTTTTTCTTTTTTCTTTTTATGTTTTCTTTATTAATAGAAAAACTCGAGTCTAAGTCAAAAAGGCACCTGCAGATGGACTCTTTCCCACGCACCTCCCGCGTACTTCTGCGAAATTACGCGTGCAATTATTTGGACTTCCCGTGCAGCATGCACTGCAGCCGTTCCATTGGCATGAAGAGTGTTGAACCGTTGGATGTCGAGAACGCGGCATTGTTCCGGCACGCGCAGTAGAGAGCGTCGTGTCTTGGCGATAAAATGTCAGAAGCTTAGAATTGGCGTAGATCTCGGCAGTGATAGAGTATCTTATATATATATTTTTTCATGATGATGATCACTAATTATTTTCATTCGTCAAACATGAGATTGATCTTTTAACATTTATTGTTTGTGAAATTTTCATAATATGTTTCACTACTTTGCTAAATTCTTTCACATCATAATCTTCAATTGCATCTACATACTAATAAATATTTCTTTGAAACTTTGCCAACTATTATACTTGCCAGTAGATTGGCTCCTAGAAAAGTCCATGAAAAGGATCCATGGCCGCTAGATCAACCCGTTTTTATGTACTTCTCTTTCATTTTTCTTTTAGTCAAAATGTAAAAATTTCTTTCATGTGGACCACCTTACCCGTTCATAAAAAACGTCATTGATTACCTAATGCATTTTTTTAAGTATTGTCTCTTCTTTTCTTTGGCCTAATTATTTTAAAAACCCTCAATTTTAGGCTCAATTTTAATTCTAATCTCGAACATTTTTATTTAAAAAATTGCTAACTTTCACTATTGTCTCAAAAATTGTCACCGATTTCTTTGAAATTATCGATTTCGAGAGACTGTTGCTATTTCATTTGTAGGTAAGAATAGTGTTGATGAAAATGCGTGATTTAATAATAAATCTCTAATTGCCTAAATGTAAATAATTTCAACAAATAAATAGAGATTTTTGGATGCATGACAATTTTGGGACTATAGTGAAAGTTTATAATTCTTTTATTGAGATATAATTATAAAAAAAAAAAAAAAAAAAACTTCGTGATAGGTTTCAAATTGAACTTAAAGTTGAGGGTTTCTTTTTTTTTTTTTTTTTTTAAATTAAGCTCTACTTTTTCCTTACCACCCCCTTGCGTCGACAATCAAGCAAGGTCTATGAACCCAAAGGGTGGAATTGGAGCAGACCAACTCATCTTTGTTTAGTGTAGTAGGAGCCGGGATGATCTGCTTCAGTCTTAATATTTAAATTGAAGATCCTTGGTTTATATGTTCTTTCTAGGTGATTTGCTTGCATCAGATTTCGAACCAAACTTAAAGGTTGAAAGGGAGTTTGCTTTTGTCATACGGATTGACTTTTCACATGAACAGTAGTTGGAATAGCTTGCAAAATCTAACCACTTCACCTACTTAATTCCTCTATGCCCGCACCTCTTTTTCTCGTTTCGGTCTTGATTAGTTTACTAGATTGAATAGTTAATTCTTCTCCATTGGACCCTTGATTCGATTATTTTGTAAGAATGGTGGACCGACTCTGTAAGCTGCATTTGTCAGGAACTTAAAATGAGGGAGAGAGAGAGCGAGCAAGCTAGTAAATTGGTCTACGGCGTTTCTAATCTTTATCCGAGTTATGGCTCCTGAAGTTGAGGTTGCTGGAATGAAGAGAAAAAGAGAGGTTTGTTTCCTCTGCATCTTTGGGATTTGTATTATCATTTCTTTGACATGAATATGGTGGAATGGATCCTCTGCTTGTAGTTTAACCCCCCAAATTGCTAAACATTGTTTGGAATGTCACAAATCTTCTTTTGACGTGGACGATTGAACCTATGTATGTTCAAAATCACGAGATCTTGTCAAAACTCCAAGCACTATTTGTTGGAGAAAACTTCCTTGAGTGTTTTGAAGTTGACAAAACGTTTCCATCAGTCTAGTCTGAAGACTTACAGACTCTTTCATCAAAGTCTGAAAACCGTCGGACCGCCAGACTCAAGACTCAAAATCTATCATCATTGACAGTTTCTAGACTGTCGAAGAAGACTTATCCAAATCTGAGTATTCCGATAAAGATTTGACTTTATCGACTAAAGAAGATCTCTTGGCTGGATATAGCATGTCGGAATCCATTATTCAAATTAAGATTGATTAAGGGATTTTGGATCCGTTGATTGGCGAAGTATACTTGAAATGTTCCACTTATGGAAACCTAGATCTTGATTGTATTGGCGACCAGGATTGGTGGACTATCGTCATATTCTATAAATAACTCGAAAATCTTACTAATTGATTATGTTCAACGGGTAGATTGGAAGAACTCCT
Source organism: Eucalyptus decipiens (assembly GCA_014182575.1). Lineage (NCBI taxonomy): Eukaryota > Viridiplantae > Streptophyta > Magnoliopsida > Myrtales > Myrtaceae > Eucalyptus > Eucalyptus decipiens. Next base: position 41,308,337 of record CM024611.1, on the reverse strand, counting down.
TTGATAAGTGCCAACGGGTGTGATGGCATGAAAGAGTATATAAGGAAGACGCTCCAGTTATTCAAGTGTGTGCACGATAAAAGAATTCCAAAATTTAAAGCTCCTTATTCTTTGTCAATTCAATTGTTGAGCGAAAACTTGTACTCAAAAGAAAGTTTATATTTTTGTGAGATCTTGAGGAAGTGTAGCAGAATCTCTACACTGTGGAATTAAGGAAGAGCTATACTGTAATAACTCTTTTGATTCTTAGTGAAATCCAACCGGTAGGCTGTCAATGCGGAAGAGTGGACGTATGCTTGGATTAAGCCGAACCACTATAAACCTTGTGTCTTTATTCTCTTCCCTAATCTCTTTTACTTTGATCGTAACTTTATCTGATTATTAAAGTCTAATTTCCTTTAGGAATGGACCTAGACTTAGAACCAGAGAGGGCCAAGAAAATTTTCTACAGGTATGCCTTCCCACAATGGGCGAACAACTCCCGTTCAAACCCTTCAGGGACAGCCTTTTAGTAGAAAACCACTCAGCCCTTTAATTCAGAGCCTAAAGACACTCAGAGATGCTAGGATGGAAACGTTTCTAATCTATCCAAGCTGCATTTCTTGGAGGATCCTGCCAGGCTGGAGAAGAAGAGGGATTTAGAAAGCCATGAGAGACATTTCAAAGCACACACTTTACTTCAGAGGACTCTGCCCAACACAATACATCCTCCTCGCCTTTTATAGACGATAAGAGGTCACAAAGACACACACAAGGAGCAAGCTCACGAGTCCAAATACAAACAGAGGCACCGAAAACTTCCGGAAGGGAATTATTTGCACACTATGAATAGTAACTGTATTGTGAACAGTACCTTCCCTAGCCTAGTGCTACAGTAAAAGAAAACTGTGATATGCTACAGTGAAATTGTACGGACTTAGCGATCTCGTCCATCACGAGCATTGTAGCTACAGACTGAGTCATCTGAGCTGTCTTCTAGGAGATGTGTCTCGTATTTTTGTTCAAGGGTTTCAAGGTCTTCTAGTGAGAGGATTTGGTTAAGCCTTCGTGATGAGGATGCTTCTTCAGGAACCCAATGGGATGCTTCTTCTTCAGCCCAGTTTGTGTTGTCATCTTCTTGAGTGTCAGCAGGGATGTTTGGCTGAGGCTAGTTGGACGGCTGTGCATAAAAGGATGTGTCCATACTTTGGAATGAGAATGAAGGTCCTTGATAGTAGGGGTCCTGGGACAGAGGGCCTCCAAAGCATGCATAGGGGTCTTGAGTGGATTGGATAATATCATTTGTTCCTGTCATTTCATGATCTTGAGACAATGCAGCTTGTCTGTATTGCCTGAGTGCTTCCTTAGCTTCTGGTGCTAGGTCATAATGATCCCAAGTAGTAGGCACATTGTTCCATACGTCTTCGGGAATGGTTTTGTTTTCTTGGCACAAGATTCTCTAGAGTTCTTGATACTAGTGTTCACAAAATCTAACAGATCTTGGATAAGATTTGTGAATTCGAGCTTCTCGGCTATTTAGGTGGGGTTTGTAGGATGTGGTTCCTATTTCTTGTGGGGTATCGATGATAGTGCCATTATTTGTGAAAAAATGCCATGGACATCGGAAAAACAGGATGGTATGGACTTCAAGATTTTGGATCATGGTTCTCAGTTCTTTTTCCAAGAGATGTTTCCAGTGAGTAGGATGATAGAATAAATTAAGAAAGTCTAAGAGATTCTTATCACTTTCTTTTTCAACATTTCTTCCGAGTAAAAATATCCTCGTGAGGTTGGTAATGAATTTTCTGGTTGGAATTTCAATAGCTATTAGGTACTTATTGGTTAAGTACCATAATAACATCTTGAGTTGATCAGGGAAATCATCTTCCTTCCAGTTAAGGGGATGAATGAATGGATAATTCAAATTTAACCCAAAAGGATAGAGAATCAAACCTCCATTGAATCTGAATAGATCTGTGTGGCATTGCCACATGAGATTCTCCAAGTTCTCAGCAAGATTGTCATTCTAGATGTGTTGAACAATCTCCTGGGGATATTTCCAGCTTGACAAATCTTTGATCTTCTTGACTTTGTATTTTACGCCATGATTGAGCATGTGGAAGGCAGGCCTTTTGATGTACATGTTGATTTCGACTAGTGCCTTTGGTCTTGACATGAAGTCGGCAAGCACATTCTTCTTTCCAGGAATATGTTTAGTTTCAAAAGAGTATTTTGAGAACCATTCAGCCCATCAAAGCAGTTGAAAATTTGGGATCTGCTTTTGTTTAAACTTGGTCATCTGAGGAAAAGATGCCATGTCTAATTCTACCAAAAAGTGATGACCGATGAGATGAAACTCGAACTTTTTTATTTCATTTTTTACTGCCAATATTTCTTTAAAAGTGGAGTGGTAATGCATTTCAGCTTGAGAAAACTTTCCACTTTTGTGAGCACAGAGGTGTCTCTTACCATCAATTTCTTCAAAGAGGATGGCTGCCCAGTATTCATCACTGGCGTCAGTTTGAAGAATTCTTTTTCCCGTTGATGGTATTTGCAATGGTGGGAGATTCTGCATAATCTCCTTAAGCTCAGCGACTGCTTTAGTCTGGGGCTTTCCCTAAGGTGGGGGATTCTTTTTCAGCATGGATTGCAAAGGAATCAGGAGCTTTGCAATGTTTGGGACAAAATCCTTGAGATAATTGATTATCCCAAGAAATTGCTGAACTTGTTTTGTTGTGAAGTTATCTTCAGGAAACTTCAATAATTCTTGAGCAATATGTGACCCTGGGTAGTACGTACCTTTGTTGAAGTGCATACCAAGAAATTCAATCTCTGTTTGGGCAATATTCATTTTCCTTTGAGAAAGCATAATACCATGCCTTTTGACAATTTCTGCAAATTGTTCAAGAAGTTGGCAGGTGGACTGCTCGTCGGATCAGAGCAAAATGTCGTCAATGTATACGGCTGCATTTGACAAGATTGGTTGGAAAATACGGCACATGGCCTTTTGGAAAAGGGATGGTGTTACCTTTAAGCCAAAAGGAAGGACTTTCCACTAAAAGTGCTGGTTTGGGATACAGAATCCTGTCTTGGGTCTATCTTCAGGATGGATGCCCAATTGCCAAAATTCGGCTTTGAGGTCGAATTTGGAATAGATATGGGCCTTGATTAGACCAGCAAAGAAAGAATCTCTGGATGGTAGAGGGAATTTGTCATCTTGGAGAAAAAGGTTAAGAGGTTGATAATTGATTACCAATCTCATTTTTTCCCTGTTTTGCTCAGCACGCTTATTGACATAAAAGGCTCCGCAAGCCCATTGAGAATTAGAGATTTCAATAAGACCTTGTTGTAGTAGTTCTGAGCATTCCCTTTGAGCTAAAGCCAGATGTTCTGCCTTCATTCCCGTATGGCTGGCCTTGGTTGGATTGATATCTTCATTCTTTTTGAAAGGGAGGCGAACAAAGAATTCTGGATTTTCCCATAAAGGATGGGAACACTTTTGGGCGAATTCCGAATGGGATTCCGAACAAGATTCTAACAACTTTTGCATGATTGGATCTAATAGACTCATTTGAATAGAAAAGAGTCTCTGAATATTGACGAACTCAGAGAATTGATCTTTATATCTAAGACCTTTTCCAGGGATAATGCGGAGCTGAGAGATTTGAGTCATGATATCCCACCCAATAATCAGGTCTTTATTGGGGAGATTTGATCCAAAAATCTTTGTGGTTATGAAACACTGAGGAAAGAACTGGAGAGTTACCGGGGTTGTCCTAACATTTGTGGAGAAAGTGTCTCCTGAGGTAGGATTGAAATATCGGACATAAGGAGTCCAATATTCTTCAGGAAGAACTTTGGTGTCCAATAGTGAACAACTTGCTCCGGTATCAATAAGAGCAATAACAGTGATTGGTTTGGCAAACTTTGAAGTGAGGATTTTTACGGGGAAATTGGGACAGTGAGTTTGACTTGAAAATATGTCAAGGCTTGGTTCTGGAGATGTGGGGGATATGTGAAAAATGTCTTTAGATTCAGATTCGAATCGACTCGCCCTCAGGGAGTTTGGTAAAATGGGATGACACAATGAGTTTGTTCAGATGGTTCTTCATCAGCAAAGAATAAAGATTCAATACCATCATTTTCCAGAGAAATACCTGTTTCATTTTCAATGTGATGAATGAGACGATTATGACATTTTCTTGCTTAAGGACAATTTTTGGCAAAATGTCCTTTCTGATTATATATAAAACATCGGTTTGACTTCTTGTGGCCTTTGTGATCTTTCCTTTTGCGTAGGTATCGCCATTTCTTCTTCTTCTTCCGGAAATGCTTGGAGCCATGTCTTGATTTCTTTATCCAGAACTTCTTGTAATGTTTCTTTTTCCAGGAAAACTTGCCACAAGTATCATCACAGTCTTGCTTAGAGCATTTTTTAACTTCTGGCGAGAACAGGTTGATTCAAGGCGCTTGTCATTTGTGATATAAATACAGACCATCTGGCGTTTTAAGCATAATTTTTCAAGGCACAGATGGACTTCTTGCTATATTTCTCCCAAGGGAATATCTTGTATTCTCCTTTGTTTTCTGAAGAAAGATCTTTCAACCATCTGGATAGTTCTTTGGGGATGGAAGTAAGGAAAACATGCTTCAAATTTGGATCTGCGCCAACCTGATAAAAAAGCTGAAGCATCACTCGATAATGCTTATCAAGATGCTTCTTCTGGAGGGAGAAGCATTTTCTATCGAAAAATTCTCTTCTCTTTATCTCTATAAGATCAATGGGTTTTCCCACAAAGACATGATATAAGAGAGTGATAGCATGGCCGAAATTAGGTGACATTAGGAAATGGATCTGATCTTGTTCTGAAATTGATTTCCACCAGAGTTTGAGGCTACCTGTGAACCTCGTGACAAAGTTGTAAAAGACATCATTCATATCATGGTTGGTGATGGACTGAGTATTCAACCAAGCCTCAAGTCTTTCTGGCCATTTATGATAAGGAATATCATCGATGGTGAAAAACTGTTTTGATGCTATGGACACATGCTGTGCAGAATTGCTTGTCTGAAAATTTTCTGGCTTAGAATAGTTTGATTCCATCTCATTATCTGGAGGATCGGCCATGAATATTGATGAAGTTACTGGTGCAATAGGAAGAGAATCAATTGTAGGAATTGAGAAGGATGAGGAGGAGGAAAGAGATACTGAATCTGATTTAGTATTATGAGAGGTTTGCTCGACTGGGAACAGAATATGTTTTTCTGGTATAATAGTATCAGGCTGTTGAATAGTGGGATCAGGTTCCTGAGTACCCAAGTCCTTTAGAAAAGATTCTAATGGATTGGATAACATCATCTGATCTGCCCTTTCTCTAATAACAATCGAACTTGATTCTGTAGGCGGCATTTTTTCTTTCCTTTTGTCCTTCTGTAGGGTTTTGAGACGATTTTGTAGTTCTGCCATATCTGGTTCTTTTCTGAAGGGATCTTCTGGAATGGCAGCAAAAATAGACGTCTGTGGTGGTGGAGGCAAATACCTAGTTCTAACAGAAGGTGCCAGTGGATCGAAAGGTCTAAACCTTCCTTCTTCGAGAAGTTGGATTTGCCTCTTGAGCTTTTCTATCTCTGGCTTTGGGCTTTCAAGATAATGATACCCAAGATGTTGTCCGGATTCCAAGGCATGAAGCCTTTTCTGGAACTCAGAAAGCATCTTTTTAGTGGTTTCATCATACCTTCGGAGATCTTGTTACACATTTCCAATCTTGGAATCAATTGCCTTGAAGGCATTGTTTTGTGCCAGCAGAGTCTTTGATTGCCAATTTAGAACAACTTCAGTAGCAGGAGTCTTTCTCTGTCTACCATGTTCATCCACATCAGTGGGGGTTGCTATCTTTGGGACATGACGATATCTGTTTTGTGGATCAATGAATTCCTCTAGAGCAGGAAACGAAAGTTTTGAACTTTCTTTAACAAGAGGAGGAAAGTCAGTATCATGGAACATGGCGATAGAAGAAGTGGGTGGTGCTTCTGCTGGAACTTCGAGGGGGTAAGAGTGCTTATTAGCCCATTTTAAGATTGGCTTGTAAAATGGGGAGAGAGCTTGTTTTTTCTAGGGAGGAGATGGTGGAGGTTTTTTTGGTGGGTCTGGTAGAACTTGGGATGTAGCCCTGGACTCTGGTGATGGAGGTAGAGCATAGGAAACCATGAATTGGTATTTATCACATTCACCAAGAGTATCAACGGAGGGATCTCCATTTAAGTACCTTTGGTACATCTTATCCTTTGACTTTTTCCGTCGAGGTGGAGATCTTGCAAGAGGATCTACCTCGTCAAGGGAGTTTGTGCAATAGGAACATTGGCAAAAAGGATCCCAAAAACAGTGACCATAATTATCTTTGTAGTAATGGACAGGATGTCCATCACCATCAAAATGTCAAACAAGCTTTTTTGGATCTAGCTCGGAAATTGATTGAGGCTAAAAACAGAGTTGATTTAAAAGCAAAATTTGTTTTCGCACCTATTCACTCCCTTTAAGTGCTCGTACTAGCTTTCACAATTGGTATCAGAGCCTTTGTACTCACTTAAGTTGAAGTTTTGTTACTTTAGAGTTAAAGATCCATGGCTAGTATGTTGGCTCCAGGTCTGGTTGAAGGGCAGAGCAATACCAGACCACCTTATTTTGATGGAAAGGAATACAACATATGGAAAAACAGGATGAAGGCATTCCTAAGATCAAATGATCCTTTGGAATGGGACATGGTAGACAAAGGAATCATTCCTAAAGCTACAACACTCTCAGAAAGAGGAAAAGAAGTTTTTGAGTCCAGTGAAATGACTCAAGAAGAGATAACCAAGAGACAAGCTCTTGATGCAAAAGCAATTTATTCCTTATATTGTGCATTATCTCCTACTGAATATAACAGAATATCTTCTTGTGAAACAATTAAAGAAGTTTGGGATAGATTGCACATCACTTATGAAGGAATCGATCGAGTGAAAGAAATCAAAATCAATATTCTACTCGGTCAATATGAAGCATTCAAGATGAAATCAGGAAAATCTATTACTGACATGTTTAGTCGTTTTACAGAAATAGTGAATGATCTTAAGTATCAAGGTCAACCAATCTCTGGACCCATGAAGGTTAACGAGTTACTGCATGAACTGTCCAAAGATTGGAATCACATAAAGACCTCAATAAGGGAGGCACAAAGGCTGCGTTTGTTAAAAATTATTTATGTTCCCTGGAACAAAAATTTCTGTTTTTTTGTAGAAACGCGTTTGTTTGTGTTTTTGTTCCAAAATTATTTTTTTGTTCCTAGAAACACTTCGGAACACATTTTAAGAACACTTTTTTCTCTCTTTTTTCTTCTTCTTTTCTTCTTCTTTTTTCTTTGGCCGATCGCCGGCCTCGACCATGGCCGGCGACTGGCCGTCGAGGGCTGGCGACCTCGCCGGAGCGTCACCGGCCCCCGGAGAGGCGGAGCTCGCCGGCCGCTAGGCGAGCTCGGCCTCGCCGGATCTAGGCGAGCTCGAGCTCGCCCAGCTAAGGCGAGGCCGACCTCGCGCCGGGCTGGGCGAGCTCGATCTCGCCCAGATCCGGCGAGGCCGAGCTCACCCAGCGGCCGGTGAGGCTTGGCCTCGCTTGGCCACCGCCAAGTCGGCGTCGCCGGCGGTGGCCCAGCGACACCAAGCCTCGCCGGCCGGGGCGAGCCTCGCCGTGGCTAGGCAAGGCCGCCGGCCCTCGTCGGCCGATCGCCGGCCATGGCCGAGGCCGGTGACCGGCCAAAAGAAGAAAAAAGGAAAAAGAAAAAAGAAAAAGAAAAATAAATAAGAAAAATAAGAAATAAAATAGAAAAAATAAAGTAAAAGAAATAAAAAAATTATACAAATTTACCAAACATGTTTCTATTCTATTTATATTTCCGGAACAAATTTACCAAACACGTTTTTTTTGTTTAAAAATTGTTCCATGAAACAGAAATACTTTTTTCTATTTCTATTCCCAGAAATAATTTTTAAACAGAAATGTTACCAAACGCACCCAAAGAATCATGCCACTCTCTACTGACGAATTTGTTGGCACTCTTTAGTCTTATAAAGTGGAGCAAATCAACGAAGATGAAAATCCCAAAGGTAAAAAATCCATTGCATTAAAATCTAATGATGATTCTGATGTCATAAATTCTGAAAATGATATGGACGATGAAGAGCTTGCTCTCATGATAAGAAGGTTCAGAAAACTGAACAAAAAGGGGAGAAGATTCAATCTGAAGAAACAAAGTTCTCAAAAGCTACAAAATAAATCAGCTAAGGATGATGAATCCAACAAGAATGTAATCTACTTTGAATGCAAGAAAAAGGGACATATCAGACCCAACTATCCCTTGCTTAAGAGAAAGAAAGGAAAAGCTGAGAAATATCGAAAGGCACTTAAAGCAGAAACTTGGAGTGATACCGAGTATGAAGAAAGTGATGATGATTATGCCAATATCTGTCTCATGGCACACTCAGAATCAGATTTAGATTCTAAGATAGACTCAGATTCAGACAGTGAAATTGAGGTGAGTAATTTTAAAATTCCTACTAAAGTCTCTAAATATATTGATGAATTGTGTCTTAGTCTCAAAACTAGGGGTGTGCATGGTCCGGGCGGGCAGTTCCCGACCTAGAACCGGGAACCACCTGCTAAGGACCGGTTCCGAAAAATTGGAACCGGGATCCACCCATTTGTTGCATGGATCCACCCGGGAACTGGACCGCCGGTCCGGTCCTGTTCCTGGGTGGATCCATGGAATTGATCTTAACGCGAAACAATTTTAATTTTCAACATAGAACGGTCAGGTCTATGAGTTGAGAAGGAGGGGAGGAGGTCTATGGTTGGGTTTTCAACATAGAACGGTCGCGGAACAATTTTCTGCGGTTGTGGCGGGTGGCGGCCAACGCGAGGGGGCGAACAACAGCGGCGGAGGAGCAGCGGTGGTAGCGTCAACGCTCAAGGAGGAATCGAAATGGCAATAGGATTAGGAGGAACCGAGGAAGAGACAAAGAAAGAGAGAACCGAAGACGAAGGGAGTGAGGAAATGAGATCTAATCTAGGGTTTCTTTTAGCAATTTTTTTTTTTTACTATTTAAAAGGTTCCGGTCCGGTCCGAGTGGGCGGATCCGCCCATGGAACCGGGAACCGGACCGGTACCCACCGGTTCTGAAAAATTGGAACCGGAACTGGACCGGTTCTCTCAAGAACCGCCCGATTCCGGCGTTAGTCCGGTTCCGGGCGGTCGGGCGGTTCCGGGTATTTTGCACACCCCTACTCAAAACCTCTCTCAAAAGGATTTCCGAACTTAAAAGGGAAAATTCTGCACTAAAGTAACAGGAAATTGTTTGGAAAGAAAAGGTCGAAAGTTTAGACAAAAGTGTTACTACTTTAAAAGAAAATGCGGACAATCTTTCAAAAGAAAATGCATTTTTGAAAAATGATATCTCAAGCATTTCTAAAAGGTTTTCTATAGGATCTGAGAAATTAGAAAAGATTCTTTCAACGCAAAGACCTTACTTCAACAAATCAGGTTTGGGAATGACTGCTGAAACCATTCCTCTAATTGATTTTCCTAAGGTAAATGAAAGAATTAAACAAAGACTTACAAAAGATTCTTACAAAAATCATTTTCAAAAAGTTTTTGTAAAACTTGTAGGCCACAGTGCTCTTAAATATTCTAAATGTAACAGCTCAGAACATTTTGAGAAAGAATGTCCTATGGTTTGGAAACTCGTGAGGAAGGTTTGGCCAAAGACTGTATATCACATTAACTCTACTAGACCCAAGAAAATATGGGTACCAAAGAAAGCTTGAGTTTTTTTTCTAAATGCAGGTCACTATCAAGAAAAATGTTAAATGGTACCTGGACAGTGGATGCTCAAGACATATGATAGGAGATTCAAATTGTTTTATAAAGCTTATACAAGTTAATGGTTGAAATGTTTCTTTTGTAGGAAATAGCAAAGGCAGAATTGTGGGATACGGAACCGTAAAGATTGGAAGTCTCACGATCAATAATGTTTCCTTAGTAGAAGAACTCAACTAAAACTTGCTGAGTATCAGTCAGCTGTGTGACACAGGTTTCAAAATCAACTTTCAAGAAGGAATATATTCAGGAACCAGTAAAGACTTCTCTCAGACTTTCACTGGGTGAAGACATGGGAATATCTACCTCTTAGATATCAAATCTGATAAAGCCTAATGTCTAATCTCAATTCAAGAGAAAGCGAACTTATGGCACAAAAAGCTTGGGCACATCAACATGAAACAAATAGCCAAGATCTCAGCAAAGAAGCTCGTTCGTGAACTACCTAAACTGACATACCAAAAGTCTGATCTATGTACACCATGTGTGTTAGGAAAACAAGTAAGAAATTCATTCAAACCAATAAAGTAAGTGTCCACTAATCGTGTACTACAGCTCTTGCATATGGATCTCTTTGTACCAACCAGAACTCAGAGCATTGGACGTAAGAAATATTGCCTAGTAATTGTGAATGATTATTCACGATTCACTTGGGTATATTTCCTGACAAGTAAGTCTAAAACATTTTCTTATTTTATAAAATTTGCTAAGAAAGTCCAAAATGAGAAAGGGTATGTTATTTCAAGTATACGGACAAACCATGGAGGTGAATTTGAAAATCAAGACTTTGCTAAATTCTGTGATGAATCTGGTTTTCAGCATATATACTCCAGAGCAAAATGGAGTTGTGGAAAGAAAGAATAGATCGCTGCAGGAAATGGCTAGAACTCTTTTAATTGAAAGTAACATTTCCTCTCGTTTTTGGGCTAAAGCAGTTTCTACAGCATGCTATATTATCAATATAGAGTCTTCTTAAGGTCTATTCTGGAGAAAACTCCCTATGAGTTGTTCAAAAGAAAGAAGCCAATTGTTTCATATTTTCATGTGTTTGGATGCAAATGTTTTATATTGAAAAATGCAAATGATCAAGTTAGTAAGTTTGAAGAAAAATCAGATGAAGGCATCTTTCTTGGATATTCAACCACCAGCAAAGTTTACAGAGTATTCAACAAAAAGACTCAATTTGTGGAGGAATCGATGAATGTTAAATTTCAAGATTTTATGCAAAGTCAATCGATTCAAACTCAACCCGAAGAATCTGAACCTGCTCCAGACTCTATAAAGTCAAAATCTCCAGAAGCAACTCGGACTTCAGAAGATCAGTAACAAATGATCATTGAAGAACCAAATGAAGAAAAAGATCAACAGTCTAACAAATTGACCAGCAACTAGAAGCACAAGTTCAATCATCCCAAAGATCCCATTATTGGTGATATTAATGAAGAAATTCGCACAAGATCCAAAAGACGTGAAGAGTATAGTGCTGTGGCTCTCATTTTTGAAATAAACCCAAGAGCATAGAAAAAGCTTTATCTGATGAAAGCTGGATTGAAGCTATGCAAGAAGAACTCAAGCAATTCAATATCAATGATGTATGGGAACTGACTCCTAAACCGAAAGGCAAATCTATTATTGGAGCTAAATGGGTTTTCAAGAACAAGATGAACGAGAAAGGAAAAGTAGTAAGGAACAAAGCAAGACTCGTGGCCAAAGGATAACGCAAGAAGAAGGGATAGACTATGATGAGACTTACGCACCAGTAGTAAGGTTAAAAGCAATTATATTATTATTTGCTTTTGCTTGTTATAAGAATTTCAGGTTATTCCAAATGGACGTCAAAAGCGCTATTCTAAATGGATTTATCCAAGAAGAAGTTTATGTGGAACAACCTCCCGATTTTGAAGACCCCAAGGGAACTAAACTCTGTATTCAGACTAAAAAATGCACTATATGGTTTAAAGCAAGCACTTCGAGCTTGGTATGACAGACTAAGTAAGTTTTTAATTAAAAATGGCTTTGTTAAAGGTAAAGTAGATACTACATTGTTTATCAAAAGAGAAAGCAAAAACTTTTTACTTGTTCAAATTTATGTTAATGATATTATTTTTGGATCGTATAATGAAAATATGTGCAAGAAATTCTCTAAGTCTATGCAGGATGAATTTGAAATGAGCATGATGGGTGAACTAACCTTCTTTCTTGGGCTTTAAGTGAAACAACTGAAGGAGGGAACTTTTATTCATCAAGATGCTAAAGAACTTGTCAAAAAGTTTGGACTAGAGAATTGCAAAAAAGCTAATATACCAATGTCAAGTTCCTTGAAGCTAGACAAAGATGAAGGAGGAAAGAAAATTGACCAGAAGCTATACAGGAGTATCATTGGTTCACTTCTTTATCTTACTGCTTCTAGACCTGACATTCTATTTAGTATTTGTATTTGTGCCAGATTTCAATTAGACCCCAAAGAATCTCATTTAAGTGCTACAAAACGTATTATCAAATACATTGCCTCAACTTCAAATTTAGGTCTCTGGTATCCTAAAGAATGAGACTTTACTCTTCTTGGATATTCAAACGCAGACCTAGCAGGATGCAGAGTTGATAGAAAGAGCACATTGGGCACTTGTCAACTACTTGGTAATAGGACAATATATTGGTTTTCAAGGAAGCAAAGTACCATAGCCCTTTCTATAGTAGAAGCAGAATATGTGGCTCTTGGAAGTTATTGTTTACAAATTCTGTGGATAAAATAACAACTAAGAGACTTTGGAATTGAAGATTCATGCACTGAGATCAAATGTGACAACACCAACACAATCAATCTCACCAAGAATCCAATCTTTCATTCAAGAGCAAAGCATATAGAGATTCGACATCATTTTATTAGAGATCATGTTCAAAATGGAGAAGTCTCGATTCAGTTTATTGATTCAAAGAATCAACTAACGGACATTCTTACAAAGCCTTTGGAGAAAAATCAATTTGAAATTATTCGTTCCAGACTCAATATCTTAAAGTCTGAGGAAGTCCAGACTCAGAAATAAAAGTCTAAAGACACTCAGACTTAGACGATCAAGATTCACGACTATAAGTTATTTCTATTTTAGAAATTTATCTCTCGGATAAGATCTCGAAAATGTACGATCAACTATTAATCTGTAATTGATTGATGTTATATGCCCCAGTTTTCATAATTATTGCAATCATTCCTTTTCGAAAAAGAAGTTTTTTTTTTTTTTAAATGACGGTTATCTATTTTTTTTCAAAAAGGCAGTTATTTTTTGAAATGGCATATTTATTTTCCCTTTTACGTCGTTCCGTATGCCTCGCTTCGATTGCTTTATATATTGTTGGTTATTCTCGGTTCTACACACAAAACCCTAAGAAAGCACAGATCTTCAACCTCTCTTTTCTTCTCTTGTTTAATTCTCGAAAAGTTTTCACCTTTCTTGCAAAACAAGCTTGGAATCTCTCAAAAACTATGAAGAATGTCGTCTCAAAGAAAGTTTTCGAGGATTGCGAACAGAGGACCACAGCAAATGCGTGAGGGTCCTACGCATTTTGACCTCACCGAGGAAGAGAAATCTCCTAGACAGCAGCAGAGCCCACAACATTCTAAGCAGCATCCATCCCTTCCATCTAGACCTCAGAATATTGATTATCGAATAGAGGAAGAAGTCATCGAAGATGCAGAACCTGTAAGAACTCAAAACCCGCTTTTATTTTTAAGCTTTACTGTACTTTGAAGAAGGGTGGTACTCCCTTGAACTATATTGATGAATTCTTGAAAGAAAAAGTGTATCAAAATGAAACCCACTTTTTATGCACAATACAACGATTGGGAATTGCTCCTGCAAGGTCAGCAGAAGAAGCATTTGCAAATATCCCAAGCGATCCACGTGTTGGAGGGCTGAGTCAACCTGATGGGAATGATGATGATAGGATGTACACTCATTTTAAGCCTAGAATGGGTGTTACGGCGAAAATCTGAAGCAAAAGGACAGAGTTGTTTCGCTCGGATGAACACAAGCGACTGTACTCTAAGTTGCTAAAGCATGGTGTGATTAACCCTAGAAGTGTGAACTTTGATTTTCTTGATTCTCTGAATGTTAAGCTACGAGAGAAATTCAATCTTCTTCAACTAGAACGGTTTTGTTCTGAAACGACAGAGACTCATGCTGAACTCACTGCTTACTTCTATTCTAATCTAAGCTTCTTGGATGCGAATAGATTCTCTTTCAGTGTTCGAGATCAAGATTATGTAGTTGACATGGATACATTGGCTGATGTGATTAAGGTTGAAAGAAGGAAATTCCAACCAATCAGTGTGTCTATTGGACGTGCGACGGTAGAGCTTGTTCGGGATAGAATGGCAGAAGGAAAGATTTCATATTTGAGGATGAATGCCTCAAATATTTTGCTTCACAAAATAGTAATCAACTGCCTCAGACCCAAATCAACTTCGAAAACCGATGTTTCAAACTCGGAGGCAAAACTGATGTGTGCCATTAACGCTGGCAAAAAGTTCTCTCTTCCACACATTATCATGTTCCACATGTACAAAACAATGGTGAAAAACAAGGGCCAACTTCCTTACTCAGCACTTGTCACTAAGTTATTCAGACATTTGAATATTCAGCCTTCTAGAATTCTATGCATTCAAACATGCGATTAAATGGTGGTGGGACTGAAAATGGTCTCTAAAATGCGTCTGAAGAAACTTAACAAGGCTTTGGAGCGATTCAAGGAGAAAACCCCTGTCAAGACTCATCCAGTCTCTTTAGCTACAAAATAGAAAGGGAAAGAGTCCATGGTTGCTTCATCCAAGAAAAGAAGAGCACTCATCTTGGAAGATGAAGAGGATGAGGATGATATCACAATTTCTGCTCTTGCATTGAAAAACTTAAGTCATTCTGTTCCAGAGACAGATGAGAGACAGGATCAAGATAAGGAAGAGATTGAACAGAAGAGTGGAGAGAGAGAATCAATGGAGAAAGAAGTAGAGGATGAAAGGATTGCGGAAGAAAAAGAAGAAGGCAGAGGTGAACAAGAGGAAATAGAGCATGAAGAGTACTTCTCACCACCTGAAGGCAATGAAACAGGGGGAGATGCTAAGAAAAGAGGTACATCTTCAATTGCTGCTACTAGTGAAGGAGTGAGTCATTCACCTGCAGATCTAGAAGACATATATGCCTCTCGATTCCCTGAGGAATGCCATGAGGTTTCATTGCCAAATCTAAGTGATCGTGCTGACTTGCCATTATCTGCCAGTACACTTACTGATCGTGCAGAAGCCAGTACTCAGACTGATAATTCAACAAACTTTCGCAGAGTGCTTGATGTTCTTATGGAGATTCGTGGCCAAATTTATGGTCTGGGATGCGAAGTTCAGAACTTGCAGAATGCAGGTCAAGCCTCTTCAGTTTCCTTGCATAATCAAATTCATGCCCTTGCTCTTTAAGTTCAAGCAAATGCCAAGGATGAAGATGTGGCTCAACTGAAGGAGGATTTGAAAAAGTTGGAAGGGATTGTCCAATCAATGGGAGATTTTCAACTTGTTCGTGTTCCAAAGCAATCCTAATTTCATTCTCTTTTCGTCTCTACCTTTTTAATGCTGATAAAAAGAGGGAGAGATGTTGTGCAGATTTGAGATTTGAGACTTTACTCTTGAGTTTTTTCATTGGCTTTACTTTTGTGTTTAGTTGTTTGGTTATGACTAGATTTGGATTGTTTGATCGTTTGTTTATTTTAAGCACTATTGGTATTTCATGGCAAAAATAGTTGCTCATTTACAGGACTAACTTATTTCCTGTGGATGCAGATTTTAATGTTATCTTTACTAAGCCAATTATCTTTTGCAAGATATCCATGTTTGCTTAAGTATTGTTTTGCAGGTCAAAGTTATCCAAATCTACAGGAAAGTTATGTCACCATCAAAAATGGAGAGATTGTTGGAGAAAACTTCCTTGAGTGTTTTGAAATTGACAAAATGTTTCCATCAGTCTAGTCTGAAGACTTGCAGACTCTTTCATCAAAATCTGAAGACCATCGGACTGCCAGACTCAAGACTCAAAGTCTATCCTCATTGACAGTTTCTAGACCGTCGAAAAAGACTTATCCAAATCTGAGTATTCCGATAAAGATTTGACTCTATCGACTGAAGAAGATCTCTTGACTGGATATAGCATGTCGGAATCCATTATTCAAATTGAGATTGATTCAGGGATTTTGGATCCGTTGATTGGCGAAATATACTTGGAAGGTTCTACTTATGGAAACCTAGATCCTGATTGTATGGGCGAGCAGGATTGGTGGGCTATCGTCATGTTCCTTAAATAACTCAAAAATCTCCCTAATTGATTATGCCCAACAGGTAGATAGGAATAAATCCTTTGGTAAGTGCTAACGGGTGTGATGGCATGGAGGAGTATATAAGGAAAACGCTTCAGTTATTCGAGTGTGTGCACGATAAAAGAATTCCAAAGTCTGAAGCTCCTTGTTCTTTGTCAATTCAATTGTTGAGCGAAAACTTGTACTCAAAAGAGAGTTTATACTTTTGTGAGATCTTGAGGAAATGTGGCAGAGTCTACACTGTGGAATCAAGGAAGAGCTATACTGTTGTCGCGACCTGCCCTCGGGGGGAGGGAGCGGGTTTAGGGGTATTGCCTAAAGGACGGGCCTAAGGCCCATGATTAGGCGTGAGCTCTCCCAAGCCCATACCCCGCGTGACGTTGGGATATTTTTCATGAATTTTGTACAAAAGGAGTCGCCACTAGCCTATTGGGGTCGGCTAGAAACCAAATGAGGCATGGGAGCGTGCCTCACTTCCTACGCAACCAAAGAGTCTAGAATCGGAGACTTGATTACACTAATTAACCAATTAGTGCCCTTTCGGTACTTAATCTTGTTCATTTTAAACGAAATGATTTTCATCAGGCAGTTTAGATCGATTTTATACCTATCCACTAACATAGGAGGTGGGCATGCGGGCGCGCAATCAAAAAAGTAATAATTATAACTACTAAGATCCTATTTGCCCTAAAATTAAACACGTGCAAGTTAAACACAAAACATGCAAATTAAATAAGCGATAAAAACAACATACAAGAAAATAAAGGCTTAATTACACTAAATTAGTAATACATAGCAATTCCTAACCAAACCCCATTATTTTTAGATTTTCGAAATTTTTAATTTTTTTTAATTAATTAATTTTTAAAAAAATTAATTAATTTTTTTAAAGAAAGTCCAATTTTTAAGGTTTTTTGAGTTTTTTGAAATTTCGAAAAAAAATTGAATTTTTTTTTGAATTTTTATCATTTTTTCGAACTTTTTGATTTTTATAATTTTTTTTATTTTTTATTTTTTTAATTTTTAATATATATTTAATACTTCAATAAAATGGGTTCGGACCGGGTAAACCCAATCCGACCCGTGGGCCCAACCCAAACCCGGATCCGACACTTTTGATTTTTAAAAAAAAAAAAAACTTTTCGATTGTCTTTTCTCACTGCAGACTCCCCTTCTGCGATTCCTACTTCCCAAGACCAACTTTTCCTTTCTCCTTTTTTTAAAATATTTTGTTTTACTTTTTTTTTACTTTTTCCATGCTTTTCTTTCTCTTTTTCTTTTATTTTTTTTTTTTTGGGTCTTCTTCTCCTTCGTGCTTGTCCCCGCACGCCCTCAACCTTCCCGAAGAGGGCCTTCTCCTTCCTTGCGACATTTCTCACCGAAATTCGTTTCTTTACCAAGACTAATTTGAACAACAGCAATAACCAAAGCACTTAGCATCCCTTCTAACACCAAACCACCCCGACGCAAATCAACGCCGGCCATCTAACTTCGAGGGTTGCTACACCATTTTCGGATGCAAACACCGCACCTCAAACACACATGATTACTTCACGAAAATCGCATGAAATCGCGATAAAAACATGAGAGACAAACATGGTCCAACATATATATGAACAAGCGCAAATTAAACCGAGTTTGAACACGGGTTTTTCTCGGTTCTCTTTGAGACATTTTGTCAAACGTTGAGTGTGCAGCAGCTAAAAAGAGGGCATACGGGCTCACTTGAGGCTCGAATCCGAGTAAAGATCAACACAATATGCACAAGCAACACTCAAGATCCACTAAGGGACATTTATCACACTCGAACAGATGCGAACACAGCAAGTATTTCAGCCACAACATATTCACGATTTGAATCTCTTTCGGGCATTTCATCAACCGGGTGGCATACACGGCGAAACGAAGGATCTTTGGACTGGTATAGACTCAAACACAAGCTTGGACATCTATCAACATGCATTAGGACATCTATGAGCTTTCATGGAGGACTGGTGAAGCCGAAGCTCGCGTGAACAGGTCGGCCGTGAGCTCCGGCCCGAGACCTCGAAGTGAAGCGGGAAGCCTACCTGGTTCGGAAGGCGAGCAACGGGCGTACTTCAAGCGACGGCGAAGCGTTCTCTCCCCAACGTCTCTCTCTCAAGCTCGCCCTCTCTCAAGCTCGCTCTCCGGTCCTCCTTTTTTTCTTCTCTGCCCCCCCCCTTTCCGGTTTTATACTCGGCCGGCAGGCGCGCATGGCCTCTGCGGCTGCCCCTTGCCGGCCGAAATGCCTCCTTCGACCCGCGGATCACGCCGCTCACCTGCCACACCGATCCCCTTGCTCCCTCTGTTGCTCTGTTTGTACCCTCCTCTTTTCTCTTTTTTGCAGAAGCATGGATGTCGTGAGGGGAGGAAGATGATGTGCGCACGGGCCGGGTTGAAATAAAAGGAGATGGGCCAGCCCAAGTGCAAAAAAAAAAAAAAAAGGAAAAGAGACATGTGGGCGAGCCCATGTGCGAAGAAAGACCCATTACTCGGCCTCATTCGATTTTCTTATACCTTTTAATGATTTTTTTTTGACAATTTTGGAAAAATAAAGACCATTCAACATGTCGTGCAATAATGAAAACATGATACCTTAAAGATTTTTTTTTTTTCTTTTTTTATTCAAATTTTTTTGTAATAAACATTTTTTGAAATTTTAAAACATAGTGATGTAAATGTTCCTAATGTCAATATGTGATGCAATTTTAACGAAAATTTTTTGTTAAGGGTTAGAAATCAATCCCCAATTTTCAATGCAATTAAGAAACACTTAAACAAATCGCCAAAATTTAGGTGTCAACAACTGTAACAACTCTTTTGATTCTTAGTGAAATCCAACCGGTGGGCTGTCAGTGCGGAAGAGTGAACGTAAGCTTAGATTAAGCCGAACCACTATAAACCTTGTGTCTTTATTCTCTTCCCTAATCTCTTTTACTTTGATTGTAACTTTATCTGATTATTAAAGTCTAATTTCCTTTTCATAGTCTATTGCTAAATAGAGTTGATTTAAAAGCAAAATTTGTTTTCGCACCTATTCACTCCCTCTAGGTGCTCGTACTAGCTTTCACACTATTGATGTTGTAAGCTGGATCTGTTAAGTACCGTTTTGCTTTCCCCAAAAATTTGAAATATCATTTACATTTCAAAAAATTGTGAAAAGATTACGTGTGAGTTCACTAATCAGCATTGGAGCATCAGAAAGTTTTGAAAATTTTGGATCTAAAAACAGTCAAAATGCGTGAATTGCTAGATTCAGATTCTGGGGCAGTTTTGCTGCGTTAGGTTCCGCTCCATCGGAACCATAAAACTTTACTTTTCTTTTTTTCTTTTTTCTTTTTTGTTTGTTTGTTTGGCCGGAAAGCATAAGACTTGGACTGAAACACTATGTTTACCTTTGTTTCCTTGATTTGACAAGAATCATCTCCATCAACGCCTGAAGTCTATCATGAAGTGTTCTTGAATTTTAGAGGTAAAGACACTCGTCAAGAATTCACCAATGTCCTTCACGAAAAACTGAAAAATGCAGGGATCAAGGTCTTTAAAGATGAAAAAAAGCTCCGTGCCGGAGAAAAGATTGGTTAGGGGCTAAAAGATGCGATCAAGTGGTCGAGGATCTCAATAGCCATCTTCTCCAAAAATTATGCTTCTAGTAAATATTGCCTCATGGAACTGGTACAAATGTGGGAGTGCAGAGAATCCGATGGACAGACCATGCTCCCTATCTTCTATGATGTTCCTCCCTACGCTGTAAAAAACCAGGACGGGGATTTTAAGAAGTCCTTCGACGAACATGAGGCGGATGAAAAAGTCGACTCAAATACCATCCAAGCATGGAGGAAGGTTCTTCGAGAGGTCGGGGGATTAAGCGGATTTGATCGCGCGATCATAAATGGGGTGTAATTCTTTTACTTCTGGTTTCGTTTTCTTTTCCTAGATTAATATGAAAAAAAAAAGGTCTAAATGTGAAAATGAACCCAAACCTTTTTCTAATAAATGTTATATATAATCATATCGATGATGAGGCATGCTAGAGAGATCTTTAAGGTTATTCTTGTGAAATGGATTGACAATTAAATAGGTTGAAATGCCCGATGCCCTATCGAGTAATCGGTGACTCGATTAAAATGGCCAGTTGAAAATTGACTCGACTCATGACATGAATGCGAGTGAGACCAGCCGACCTGTTCCTGGACGCTCTGCTCTTCCCCCTTGGCTGGAACTTTTGTTACGCAGATAGCATGATGTCAATGTCAAAATTGCTATGTGCATTAAAACTTGCTCTCCATTTTAATTGAAGATTCCCCCAGCCCCTGTTGGTTGATTTAATTTTCATCGGTTCACTCCCCACTTGATTTTTGTCTTCCCTTTAATATATTTGGCGACTATGTTGTCATCCTCGTGCTTCATCACTCATGATTTTTTTTTTTCAGGCATGTGTCCGACCTCCAAGAAGCAGTTCTTAAACGTGTCATGGAGGAGTTGAAGGAGGATGACCAAGATGGAACGGACGAACTAGTTGGAATCGATCTTCATGTTCAAGAGATTATGACGAAGCTTGGTGTTGTCTACAGCCATGGACAAGCAATCGAAGTATGTGGAGGAGACGTACGTGTGGTCAGAATATCTGGTATGTTGGGTGTCGGAAAGATTGCACTTGCAAAGGTTGTCTTCAACAAGATTCATAAGTTGTTTGATAGGTGTAGCTTCTTTAAAGGTATAAATTCGAATGAAGTCAAGGATTCCCAAGAATTGTTGATTGCTGACCTTCAAAATGAAAAATATGATCCACGGATACCTTCTGGTAGAGGTAATAAATAAATAAAATGTCTCTTTAAAAACATGAAGGTTCTTATTGTGCTTGACGATGTGCGTGAGGATGGACAAATTAAACCATTAGTTGGGAAGCTTGCTTGGTTTGGTCTAGGTAGCAGAATCATTGTGACCACAAAAAACAGAAATGTTTTAGAGGTTTTCGACGATGGAGCATTTGAAGAATACCGGGTTGAACCAATGAGTCATTGCCATGCTCTTGAACTCTTTCGGAAGCATGTTTTTCAAGGGGATGCTCCCCAAGATGTCTCCGAGTGCGATTCCTTGTCCTCAGACATGGTCGAAGCCCTTGGAAGGCTTCCTATGGCTATTGAGCTTCATAAAAATTATTTAAAGAATAATATGAACATGCAGTCTTGGATAAGTAGCTTGAAGTCCTTAAAAAGATACCCACTAGAAGAAAAGGTAGAACGTATCTTCAAGGCCAGTTACGAATCTTTAGATTATTGTGCAAAGGAGATATTCTTCAACATAGCATATTTTTTTATTGGAAAGGATGAGAGGATTCCCCCTTATATGTGGGAGGAGGTTTGGGTTGGCGATCCTCTTAAGAAAATAAAAGACCTTCGTGACATGCAATTTTTGGAAGATGGAGAAAATAATGAATTAAGAATGCACAATCTGTTGAGAGACTTTGGCAGGGAGCTTGGCAAGGACAAAAAAGATCTTCATGAGCGCTACAGGATTTGGAATCATAGTGAAGTCCTTTCCATTCTAAATGACGGTCAGGTAAGTCTTCAAAGCCTCTAGAAATTTCTTTCAGAAGGGTGACGACAGCGTTCAGATAAACCATCTATAGATAATACAAACTGTTCAATCTTTGGAGGGAAAAGAAAGATATTTGTTCTTAAACACGATATGGAGCGCCTAATGGATACCCACTTGATTTTTGTAAATTTAATTCGTCTCGTTTCATTAAAAGGAGTAAGAAATTAAAGTTTTCAACTTACTCGTACGTTTTCCCCACTCGACACTTGACAGCCTAACACACGTGTCAAAGGCATTATGGTCTCTCAGTTGGAGAGGCTGGCACCGTCCGTTTTACATTTGAAGCGCTAGGCAAAAAAATCGAATTTGAGGTACCTTAGACTGGATGGGGCTAACATTGAGTGTAAGTCGGAGAATCTTCTTCCAAATTTGAGGTGGCTTGATTGGCGAGAGTGCCATTTCATTCCTGAGCCATGTAATATGAATTTGAAGAAGTTGCTCATTCTCGATCTATCTAGGAGTCCGATCACCAAATATCCACAAGACTGGAGGCAAATCATGGAGGTATGGCCGATATTTGCTTTTTAAATCTCGCGTTAAGATTTTAGGTGCGAGTGAAGTCTGACATCTTATTTTGCACATTCCTTGCAGAAGGTGGAGGAATTAAAAGTCTTGAACCTACAAGGATGTGATCTGTTAAAGGCATCGTTGGGGTCTTCCGCTTCAACCAGTTTGGAGATATTGATAATGGAAGATTGTACTGGGTCAGCTGCACTTTGGGCGTTCATCAGTAAACTGGAGAGCTTGAAATCGTTGAATTTGAGACACTGCAAGGCAGTCCAAATGTTGGTCCAACAACTTCCCGGCAAGAAATTTTTGACGGAACTTCTGATTGACGGGTCTGACATCAAAGAAATTAATATCAAGAATGATTCTTTGGAGAACCTTGAAGTACTTAGTGCTCGTGACTGTAAAATGTTGGAGGACATATCCTCAATTGGCCACCTGACGAAACTCAAAAGTCTTGCTCTGGATGGTGCTAATATTGATTGGGTCCCAGAAACTTTTGTTTTTCCTCCGAAACTTAAAAGACTTTCTTTAAGGAAGTGTGAGAAGTTGTGTGCACTTCCATCTTCCATAGGGAAGCTAAAGGAGCTGGAGGAAATGGACCTTTCAGACACTAGAATCGCACGACTACCAGAGTTAGTCAAGGATTTGAGTAATTTGAAGACGCTGAAGATGGAACGCACTCCCCTAAAAAAATTTCCTGAAGATATTGTGAGGTTAAGGAAACTGGAAGAGATAGACTTCTCTCGCTGCACAAGTTTGGAGGCCCAAGATAGTTGTGATAGTTCAGGACTATGCTCCTTGAGAATTTTGAGATTATCATCACCCATTGTAGCTGGGCTGCCTCAGGGCATTTGCGGTCTCCCTCGCCTCCGAACCCTTGACGTATGTAAATGCAAACGACTTAAAGCACTACCAGAGTTGCCCTTAAGTTTAGTCACTCTCTGCTGGGGATCCAAAATCGTGGCAGACCCCAAATTGACAAATCTGACTAATCTAAAAGAGCTATGCTTGAATGTTGACGAGCAGATAGAAGCGGGGTCATCGAATCAGACCCCAAATATGTGGTGGATCATGGGATTGACAAGGCCAGAGACCTTGGAATTGTCCCTTCCAAAAGTCACTAATCTCCCTGGGGATTTTCGTGACCTTACTCAGCTCCGGGAACTCACTTTATCCTACATAAAGGAGCTAGACCTCACACGACTTCCCTCAAGCTTATGGACTCTGCGTCTCAGACACTGCAAGATTCAAGAGCCCAAAATTTCTAGTCTGAAATCTCTGTCAGAACTAGAACTAGAGGACTGCGATTTAGAAAAGATTGATGGTCTTAAAGATTTACAGAGTTTGGAAGTCCTGAAAAATTTTCAACACCGCGGTATAACAGACCTTCATGGGCTCAAAGATTTACCACGTCTCAGGAAGGTGCAAGGTATCTTTTATGTTCTTGCCAGTCTACCAGAATTATTCAAACGTGTTGAATTGGACATATGCAAACCGGATTCTCAGCCGGTGGCTTAACAGTCTATGGGTGCATTTGGGAAGGCTTTTGGGGAAAGTCTTTAGGAAAATGCGGAGTCAAAGTGTTTTTCCAAAAATCTGCAAACCTGTTTTGGTAAATTGTAATTTGAAAACCCTTTGTGAAGTACTTTGAAGAAAATGGCGTTTGGAGGACAAAGGACTTTTATAATAAAATAAAAATTACCAAAAGAAAAATAAAAAAATTTGACTAGTGTGGATCATAAATACAGACATTATGTACTTAAAATTTTAGTTAAATTCACATCAAAATAGTTTATAACTTATACCCTAAAATAAAATCCAAGTTTAGACTCTTTTTTAATGAAATTCCAGTAAAAATCAAAGTTTTCTTTTGGTCATTTTCCCAAGTGCCGCACGATACACAGCTCCTTCTTCTGCCCACCAGATGCAACACCCTCGCCGGCGATCCCCAACCTCATCGCCCCCATGTCGCCGCCGGCCTCCGAGCTCCTGTGGCACACGGCCGCTGCCGCCTGCGTCAAGCTCCTCCTGGTCCCCTCCTACCGGAGCACCGACTTCGAGGTCCACCGCCACTGGCTCACCCTAACCCACTCCCTCCCCGTCGCCCGCTGGTACTCTGACGAGATTAGCCCCTGGACCCTCGACTACCCTCCCTTCTTCGCCTTCCTCGAGCTCCTCCTCTCCTTCCCCGCCCGCGCCGTCGACCCCATCATCGTCCACCTCCACCGCGGCCTCAGCTACGGCGCCGCCTCGACCTCCGGTGGTCGCGCGACCCCGACCGGCCGTCGCCGAGGCTACGCAACCCTCGCCTGAGGTCGGGGGACCTCGGCGAGGGCCACGCGACCCCGATCATCCGTCGCCAACTCAGATCGAAGCCGTGAGGACCCAGATCTGGGCCTCCGTGACTCACTGGTGCAGCCCCTCGCTATGGTAGCGGCGTATCCGAAGATTCGAGAAGAGCAACACAGAAGGGAGAGGAAGCGGTATCTGAAGAGTCGACAATTGCTTGGAAAAGAAGAGTTAGGGCTTTTTTTAAAAAGGGTCACACTTGGAATTTTAGTAAAATTTTAAGGGTAAAAAAGGAATAAAGAATTTTTTTTTTTAAGATTCACTGTTGCTTACCGAGAATGCTACAAAGCCAAGCCTTGAGCTTTTAGCCTTCAAAAGGCTAGCATTTGTGTAATGGGCATTCAAAGTTTTTTGCCAAACATTCTCTATTTGGCCCAAAGGCCTTTAGACTCGTAAAGATCCTTGGCAAAGTAGTTGCCAAACGCAGCCTATGTCCTGTATGAACTATTGTTGTGCTTTCGAGTCTTCGACAGGACATCTCCTCTTATTCTAAGAAACTGGAGAGTGACCTCTCTAAGGTACATGCTCCAATTCTGTTCACAATTCCTTTTCACCGAAACAAAGTTGGATTTTATCGTTTCCATGAATTCCTTTTGTGTATACTGCATTGGATCTGTGCAGGGCCACAGGCACAAAATACCCCAGGCAAATTCTTTGGCGTCCGGTGATTGGCAGTGGCATCAAGAATCTCGCATCAAAAACATTGCCGAAGGTAACGCCTATACTCGAATTGCTGCATATTTTGTTGATGTTCTACTTGTACTGTTTATGTAAAGATGTGAACTGCGTGATTCACCAAAACATCATTTACTGTTATTTGCAGCCTGTAGGATGCATCCAAAAGGCGTCCACTGCCACTCGCTCTTCGATCACAATGAGAAAGAGAAGACGAAGAAGAAAAACAAGATCCAGCATCATGGGCAACGTTGCGAGGACACGGCGGACGTGAGGCATAACGGGCCTTCACTTTTTTTCAGTTCTGCTGGTGAGATTCGTCCTCAACACCGCTTCAAGTTTTGCTTTTATTCGTTTCAGTTGATCAAGTCAATGGATTCCCGAATCTCCAGGAGTTTATCATAGGATGGCGATGCGAAATGGATTTGACGGAGATCTAATTAGAAGGAACTAAATGAGAGTGCTCTCGTGATGGTGAAATTGAGTGGGATGATTGCCATGTTGAGAGAGAGAGAGACGCGTCTTTCAATTGATCTGCTGCTTGGGAAGGGATACTTTTTATCCATCGTTTTTTTTTTTTTTTTTTTGGTAAGAAACTTTTTATCCATCGTTCTCCTCTTCTTATTCGAATTTCTTCCCTCGCACCTCTCGATAGAATCCGGATTCATGGTGATGGGAAACATGCTCTGTATCCATCTATAAATAATAACAAAACATGGAGAACAGAGCTTGTTGACGAGCCACATCTTAATTTTTCTTCTGCTTCTCCTCTTCACATTACTAAAAATTGCATTTTCATTGAAAAGGTGAAAGTATTGTGATAATTAAAAATGTTAAAGGTTCCTACTTTTTTTGGTCATCGAGTTGTTAATGCTGATTTTGTTTTTTTTTTTTTTTATCAGTCCTACTCTATTCCTACTCTACACTCACTCTCGGACTTTGCCCCGCCCGTCCCCACCCCATCCCCGAGAAGGTGGGGATTTGAACCTCACCTCCCCTTCCATGTTGGAAGGGTGGCTACTGGGGCGAATCTCAGTGGTTAATGCTGATTTTGTTTAAGAACTAATCGAATCTGTAATCCGCGATTTGTTGCAATTAATGTGTTTTTTTTTTTTGTCAAACAATTAATGCGGTTGGTTAGCACGTATAAGTTGCTATTTATATTACGGTCAATTTCAACTTCTATTATATTGAATAAATGTATTCTAATCTACCTACAGTCTCTTATGTCACTATTTTCGCAACAATCCATATTCCTTTTTGATGATTTAGATGATTTTCTGGCATCTAATAATTTCTATATATAAACCGGTAAGTATTAGTAAGTTGGGGTCTCTGCCCGTCCCCATCGGTTCCACAGCCATTTACCGCAAAATTAGCATAATTTCTTTATTGATAGTAGCTTTCATTTTTCATCTTTTATATAGTGCTTTTGTACAATAAATGAGGTGGGATTGTTAGGATCCGTTTGGTAAGCTTCTATTCCGAGGAATAATTTTTTTCAGAAATAAGTTTTTTTTTTTTTTTTAATTTATATTCCTTGAAAAGAATGCATTTGGTAACTATATAAAATTTCTAATCTTAGAATGAAAAATAATAAGAATGCATTTGGTATGAATACATCTTTTTTGTAACGTGGAATTTCTTTTTATTTTTAATAATTTTTAAATTTTTTTTTTTTTTTTCTTTTCTCATTTTTGCTTGCTACCATCTGCTGGCCATTGTTAGCTGGTGGTGACGAACGGGCGGTGGCGGCCGGCGGGAGCAAGTGGCGGGGGATGGCGAGCGGTGAGGAAGAAGAAAATAAAATAATTTATTTCTAGAAATTATTTCCCGGAAATAAAAAGTTGCTTTTTGTGTAATTCTTATTTTCGTTCCAAATCTATTCTTCGTCTACTTTTCTATTTTGAGAATAAAAAATCAGTTAATGTTATCAAAAGGATTTCGGTTTTTTTTCGATGAAAAAAAAAAAAAAATTAAGAGAAATAGAAACGTTACTAAATGAAGCCTTATTTGAGGAGCCAAATCGAATAACATAGTGGTTGGGAGAAGACAAAATGGCTCTTGAACTACGATTTCTATGTATATTTATTTTCCTCTTGGACATTAAGATATAACGTATCATCACTTGACACTTCATATGTGTACACTATGTTTCTATACTTAGCTTTGCCATTCGTATTAAATTCCTTTTATAGGGATTTCATTTTAAAACTTTGTTTTACTTCTTTTATTTGGGCAAAAGTATGAGAATTCATTTTACAAAAAACAATTTTCAAAAAAATATTTCCCGAGTTTTCCACCTTTCGTTTTACGGAAAATAAACCAATTGATTGGGAACATTTTTCACCAAGAGAAAACAGTCTTTTAAAATGGGGAGAAAATATTTTTCACTATTCAAATAAAGGAAAATATTTTT
Source organism: Eucalyptus decipiens (assembly GCA_014182575.1). Lineage (NCBI taxonomy): Eukaryota > Viridiplantae > Streptophyta > Magnoliopsida > Myrtales > Myrtaceae > Eucalyptus > Eucalyptus decipiens. Next base: position 41,280,524 of record CM024611.1, on the reverse strand, counting down.
CTCACTCACTCTTTCTTATCTCACATCCCTGCTAATCCCCACTTCTTCTTTTTTCTTATTCATTTTTTAAGAAATTAAAATTAATTTTTTCTTTTCTTTTTTCTTTTTCTTTTTCTTTTTTGTCCTTTTACTTTCCTTCTTTCTAGACCGGTCGCCACCACGGCAAAGGCCAGCAACCAACCATAGGCAAGCCTCAAGCTCATCGATTTGGCGAGGCTTGAGGCTAGTGAGCATGAGCCTCTCCATAGGATTAAGCTCGTTGACCTCGAGCCTCACTAGATCGGCTAGCCTTTTTTAGGCTAGCAAGCTCAAGCTCACCTTTGGCCGATCAACGTGGTCGGCAATCGACAAGAAGAAGGGGAAGAAGAAAAATAAAAGGAAAAAAGTAAAAAGTAAAAGATAATTAAAAAAAGATAATAATTTTTTTTTATTAAAATGAGTGCATGGAGGAAAATCGAATAGAATTCTCTGTATCAAACGACGGAAATATTCTTTTAGTTCATTTTCAAGTTTTAGCTTAACATTGAAAAATATTATCATTTTCTTGAAAATGGCTTTATGGAAAACATTTTCCGGAAACGTCACATTTTCCATGAAACGAACGGAATCTTGGTCTAAAACGCTAATTCACTATATGAAGTGGTTTAGTTTCCTTGATTTTACAGGAATCATCTTCGACCTCATCGTCATTGTCCAGAACCAATCATGAAGTGTTCTTGAGTTTTAGAGGTGCAGATACTTGCAAAGGATTCACAGATCACCTTCATTGCAAATTGGTATATGTAGGGATCGAGGTCTTTAAAGATGACGAGAATCTCCATGCTGGAGAAGAGATCGAGCCGGCGCTAAAAGAGGCAATCAGGCAGTCGAGGATCTCAATAGCCATCCTCTCCAAAGACTATGCTTCCAGTAAAAGTTGCCTCATGGAGGTGGTACAAATGTGGGAGTGCAGAATATCTAATGAACAGACTATTATCCCGATTTTTTATGACATTAGTCCCTCCGATGTAAAACACCAGGCTGGGCATTTTGAAACATCCTTCCGTCAACATGAGAAGGCCAGAGTCAGCTCAAATACCATCAAAAAATGGAAGGAGGTTCTTCGACAGATTGGGGGATTAAGCGGATATCATCTAGAGAACGTATATGGGGGTAATTCTTTTACTTCTGATTTCCATTCTCTTTCCTAGATAAAATGGAAAAAAAAAATGGTTTAGGGATATGTGAAAATGAACCCAACCCTTTTCGTATAAATATTATATGTAATCATATCATTCATGATGCATGCTCAAGAGGTTTTTGAGGTTATTTATTCTTATGAAATCGGTCGATGATTTGACAGGTTGTAGTTCGATGTGCCTATTGAAAAACTGGTGACTCGATTACACCGGCCATTTGAAAATGACTAGACTCATGAACATAACCGCGAGCTAGACCAGATGTACTGGTCCATCGCGCCCTATTCTTTTCCCCTTCGATAGAAATTTTGTTTTGCAGATGGCATGAAATCGATGCCATAATTGCTATGTGCATGAAAGGGAAATAGACCACGCATTAAAACTTGCTGTCCATTTTAATTGAAGATTCCCCCTGCCCCTGTTGGTTGTTTCAATTTTCACCGCTTCATTCCCCACTTGATTTTTGTTTAGTTTTTAATACTTTTGGTAACTTTGTTGTCATTTTTGTGCCTCATCACTTATGTTTTGTTGTCATAACCACGAGCTAGACCAGATGTACTGGTCCATCGCGCCCTATTCTTTTCCCCTTCGATAGAAATTTTGTTTTGCAGATGGCATGAAATCGATGTCATAATTGCTATGTGCATGAAAGGGAAATAGACCACGCATTAAAACTTGCTGTCCATTTTAATTGAAGATTCCCCCTGCCCCTGTTGGTTGTTTCAATTTTCACCGCTTCATTCCCCACTTGATTTTTTTTTAGTTTTTAATACTTTTGGTAACTTTGTTGTCATTTTTGTGCCTCATCACTTATGTTTTGCAGGCACGAGTCCCAGCTTGTAAAAGGAGTTCTCAGACGGGTCAGGCAGTTGTTGAAGAAGGATGACCAAGTTGTAACCGATAAACTAGTTGGAATTGATCTTCATGTTCGAGAGATGATGAGAAAGCTTGGTGTTGTCTACAACGATGGACGGGCAATCGAAGTATGTGGACAAGATGTACGTGTCGTTGGAATATGTGGAATGCCAAGTGTCGGAAAGACTACACTTGCAAAGGTTGTCTTCAACAAGGTGCATCTGTTGTTTGATGAATGTAGCTTCCTTCCAGGTATTAATCCAAAAGGAATCACGTTTTCACAAGAAATGTTGATTGCTGACCTCCAGAAAGAAAAACCTGCACCACTTAGATCTTCTGATGAAGGTACTAAAAAAATAGCCAGTCTATTTAGTAGAATGAAGGTTCTCATTGTCCGAGATGATTTGCATGAGGTTGAACAAGCTAAAGCATTAGCCGAGAAACTTAGTTGGTTTGGTCTAGGAAGTAGAATAATTGTGACCACAGGCATGAGGAATGTTCTAGATGGATTTGATGATGGACCAACCAAAAAATACAAGGTTGAACCCATGAGATATCACCATGCTCTTCAACTCTTTCGTAAGCATGCTTTCCAAGGGGATGCTCTCCAAGGGGATGCTCTCCAAGATGTCTCTGAGTATGATTACCTGTCCATAGACATCGTCAAAGCTACTGGAGGGCTTCCGTTAGCTATTGTGATTGCGGCCTCATATTTATGCAACAATAAGGATGATATACGAATATGGAGAAATACTTTGGAATTCTTAAAAGATCACCAAGCAAATGAAGTTGAAGCTGCCTTTAGGGTTGGTTACGACTCTTTAGATGTTCCTACAAGAAAGATATATCTCGACATAGTGTGCTTTTTTATTGGAAAGCATGAGAGGATTCTCTCTTACATGTGGGAGGTTTGTGATTACTATCCTGCTAGAGGAATAAAATGCCTTTGTGAGATGCATTTCTTGGAAATTGGAGAAAATAATGAATTCAGAATGCATGACATGCTAAGAGACTTTGGCAGGAAACTTGTCGAGAGAAAAGATCTTCATGAGCGCTGCAGGATTTGGAATCACAGTGACGCAGTTTCCGTTCTAAAGGATAGTAAGGTAAGTTTCAGAACCTCTTGAAAGCATAAACTTACTTTTCTTTTCTCAATGTCGAACGGAAAAGAAACAGATTTGTTCTTAACCCAATTTATAATGCGTAGTGGATACCACTGATTTTGTAAATCTGATTTGCTCCATTTCATTGAATGGAGTAAGATATTAAAGTTCTCAAATTACTCACACATTTTTCCTCCAATCGAGGTTGACAGGGTACTAGAAACGTCGAAGTTATAGGTCTTGCGGTTGAAGAGGGTTGCATCGTCTGTTTTAGATGTGAAGAATTTCATAAAATGTCGAATTTGAGGTGCCTTAGACTGGACCGGGCTAACATTCAGGGAAACACCGAGAATCTTCTTCCAAATTTGAGATGGCTTGAATGGTCAGCATGCCGTTTGATTTTTGAGCTAGCTAATATGCATTTGAAGAAGTTAGTCATTCTCGATCTGTCTTGGAGTCCAGTCACTGAAGATTCGCAAGTCTGAAGACAAATCATGGAGGTATGTCGGATATTTGCTTTTTAAATCTTGTGTTAAGATGATAGATACGAGTGGTTAAGGTCTGAATCTTCTTTTCCACATTGCAGAAGGTGGATGAATTGAAAGTCTTGAACCTGCAAGGATGTGTTCAGTTACCTGCATCATTGAACTTTCGAGCTCCAATCAATTTGGAGATTTTGATACTGGAAGATTGCACTCAGTTATCTCAAATTGGGCCATTCATTAGTGATTTGAAGAACTTGAGTTCCTTAAATCTGAGAAAGTGCATCGGAGTCAGGCAGTTGCCCCAAGAACTGCGCTGCATGAGATCTTTGAGGGAACTCCTGATTGATGGAACTGGCATTTATAGTATATGTTTCCCAGAAGTTCTTTGGAGAATCTTGAAATACTTAGTGCTTGTGACTGTCAATATTTGCAAGATATATCCACAATTGGCCGCCTAAGGAGTCTCTCAAGTCTTGCTCTCGATGGTGCTGATATCGATGGGCTTCCATATACTGTTGAACTTCTTCAGAAACTTCGGAGACTTTCTTTAAGGAATTGTTGGAAGTTGGGTAAACTTCCGACTTCCATCGGGAAGCTGGAGCTGCTGGAGGTAATGGACCTTTCATACATTGGAATCATGAAACTGCCATGGTCAGTTAAGGATTTGAAGAACTTGAAGACACTAAAGATGGCGCACACTCCCCTACGAAAATTTCCTGAAGATATGGTGAACTTAAAGAACCAGGAGGAGATAGATTTCTCCTGCTGCAGAAATTTGGAGGGTGAAGCTCGCTGTGATATTTCAGGATTATCCTCTTTGAGAATTTTGAGATTATCGTCATCCAATGTGGCTGGGCTGAGTCCGAGTATTAGCCATCTCTCACGCCTCCAAACCCTGGACCTACTCGACTGCGACCGACTTCAGGCTCTGCCGAAGTTGCCCTCCAGTTTACTTAGTCTCGTCTGGGGATCCAAACAAATGATAGTCCCCGACTTGTCATATCTGACGAATCTGAAAGAGCTACTTTTGAAAGATGTTGAGCAGCCAGAAGCTGAATGGCGAATGAGGTTATTGAATCTAAAGACTCCGAATATTGGGTGGATCGCTAGGTTACCAAGTCTAGAGACCTTGCAATTGTCCCTTCCGTTGGTCACCAATCTCCCGGGGAACTTTGGTATCCTTACGCAGCTCCAGGAGCTCTCTTTATCCTACATGAAGGAGCTAGACCTCACACGACTTCCCTTAACTTCAAGCTTATTGACTCTGCGTCTCAAACATTGCACGATTCAAGAGCCAAAATTTTCTGGTCTGAAGTATCTGTCAGAATTGGAACTAGACCACTGTGATTTAGCAAAGATTGATGGTCTTGAAAATTTAAAGTTTTTGGAAGTGCTGAAAATTTCCAAATGCAGCATAACAAACCTTGATGGGCTCAAAGATCTACCCCGTCTCAGGAAGGTGCAAGTTTTCTCTTGTGATCTCGCCAGTCTATCAGAATTATGCGAACGTGAATGTGAAGTGGACATTCGCAGTTAGCCTATGCCTATAAGTCTGAGAAACTGGAGGGCGACCTCTCTAAGGTACATGCTCCAGTTCTGTTTACAAGTCTTTTTAACCGAAACAAAGTTGGAATTACCATTTCCGCGAATCCCTTATGTGTGTAATGCCTACGCTCGAATTGCTGCATATATTGTCGGTGTTATATTTGTCCTGTTTTTTATGAAGGTGCGATTCGCCAAAACACCATTTACCGTTATTTGAAGCCTGCAGGATGCATCTAAAAGCCGTCCACTGCCACTCAACTCTTCGATCACGATGAGAAAGAGACGACGAAGGAGAAAATAAGATCCAGCATCCATGGGCGACATTGCAAGGACCCGGCAATTGTGAGCCATCACAGGCCCGTGTTTTCGTCGACTCTGCTGGGAAAATTCATCCTGAACACCGCCTTCAGTGTTGCCATTCTCCATCCGAGTTGATCAAGTTGTCGGGTTCCTGAATCTCCCGGAGTTGATTATAGGATGGTGATGACGAAAGTTTCACCAAGACGGAGGCTTTTGTTTTCTTTTCTCAATTTATTGCACATGAATTTTTAACTAATGTAATAGACATAATGTTCGATCTTACAAGCTAAAAGATGTCCAGTCTGTTCCTTATTCATTCTCTGCATTTGCTATCAAAGCCTCCCCTTCTCAAGGATGAAAAAAGTTGGAAAAATCACAAGAATAAATGAGACCTTTCTTTGAGGTAATTTTAGAATTAACCGGCCAAACATTTGACCTAAACTTGAATGCAAGCAAAGATTATGATTTCTCAATTCATGAAAATTTAGATTTTACTAATGTTGAAACAATGATATGAGAAAGACAAGCGCATTCATCACGTAAAATGATTTAGGAAGAAATTCCGAAAATTACCAAACTACACAAGCGCCGGTGGTTTGGCAGAAACGTCTATCGCTTGTGTCTCTGTTATGCTCCTTTAGCTGTACATAAAGCTCCCTTGCAATAATAATTAGCCTTGCGGTAAAAATTGTTGCTTAGCTAATGAATGACATAGTGATGTGAGCAACATGATGGCATCAAAATGAGTCAAGAGGTGGAAGAAAAAATGAATTTGGTACTTAACTATGCTCTCTCCTAAAGTATTGTTGAAGTGTCGTAAAAAGCTTGTAGCACACTCCTAAATTAACTCACCCAAGAAATTGTCTATGCTAATCGATTGCACATTGAGCGCAACTAATTTTGTGCTTTGATACACATGTAAACATTTTCTCCAAAGGTTGCCCAAGCTTCATCTACTCTAGAAATAAATTGATATTCCAACGTTATGATACCACCACACGTTAGTCTCTCCTGAGTTGATTTCAATGTCCTACATATGATCTAGGAATGCTCCCATCCTGTCCGGTGTGCAATTCGATCCATCATGTTCCCTTCACCGTCTTTAAAATTAGCTAGAAATGACACCTTATTCAAATCCTATTGTCCTGCTCTCATTGACTAAGTCGTTGCAACATGAAATATAAGGATGAGAATCCTATAGACTTATAATTGAAGCTCATTTGGTCCCATTCATGCACATTGTTCTCACCTAGAAAGAAGTAAAATCCACCGTGGAAAAAAATAATAATAAAGGAACGCCGAGATGAATGATTTGAGAATCTAGATTTCGATATGCTCCGGGGAGGAGAACCAAGATGGGTCCTATGCATACCTGAGAAAACCTGAAAAAAAAAAAAAAAAAAAAAAAAAAAAAAAAAAAACATGTAAGGCAATATCGCCAATTGGTTCATAAAAGTAGCCAAAATAACATATTGATAGCATTTTGGGAAGAAATATGGTACGAGATATAGTCTTGTTGATGAATTATAAGGTCATTAATATAAATCCATACAAAACTCTGTATTTCATATTGAAATTTTTAATGCTCAGTTTTTTTAATACAAAAAAATAACAAACTTTTATGTATTTAAGTTTTTTTTTTGTTTATTCACTAATAATATTAAATTGCAAATAACGAATATTTTATTTTAAATAAAATTGACTTTTAATGCGCATAGTAAAGTATTTATAGAGAACTAAGTATTTAGATAAATGACTTTTCATGGATTTCTCGACTAAAAACAAATAAGTCTGATGGACCTCACCATTTATAATGATCCACATTCCATTCATCTTATGATTATTTTGTGAACATGTAATTAAAAGCTCGTATTTATGGGAAATTATCGACTTGTATAAAATGCAAGTTGCTTTCTAATTCTCAAAATCCATTTGGCTATCTCTCTTCTTCCCCCAACTCTTTGAGAAATATTTACCTGGGATTCGGATACAATGTACCGAATGAATCACGGCTCTTAATCTCCCCGTGTGGACCAGGCGGGCCCCACCAGCCGCCACAAGATCAGCGGCCGAGATTCAATTGGTCCAGGAACCAAATTCCCCCCACGCGCCCTTCCTTAGTGCTGGGTCCCAAATTGACACGTGGCGAGCGTTGAGTGGACTAGTGCAAAGCTGACGGATTGCTTTGTCCCGAAGCACATCGACAGTCCCAAAGTCAACTCTTTGACCAGACCGAACGCCAAGATTACCGCACAATCTCCCTTTGGACGATCGTCTTCTACATCCCATCCGAAGCGAAGACCGAACCGTCCCGTGATCGCGATGGGGTTCAAGTTCATCCTCCACGCACCGTGTCGTTCTCCGATGACGTGCGGCTCTTCCTTCGCGTGGTGCTCGTCTTGCCAGCCGCTGCCGCTCGGCTACCACCGCACGCCCTGCGGCGTGTCCACCATGTTCGCCGCTATGATGCTCGGTGGGTATGGGGACACATTTGGTAACGTTTATTCAAATATTGTTACTGGAATGAAATAGAAAAAATTATTTCTGCCCAAAGAACAATTTTTGACTAAAAAACTCGTTTGGTAAAACTTTTCTCGAAATAAAAAATGAATAGAAACATGTTTGGTAAATTTATATTCTTTTTTTTTGTTTCTTTTAATTTTTTAATATTTTATTTTATTTTTCCCTTTTTCCTTTCTTTTTCTTTTTTCTTTTTTTTTTTTTTTTTTTTTTTTTTTTTTTTTCTTCTTTTGGCCGGTCCCCAACCTCCCGCAACCGGCCGGTGGGGGCCGGCAGCCTCGCCACCTCGCCTTGGCCGGGCGAGCTCGATTTGGGCGAATCCGGCTCGCCCGGCCAAGGCGAGGCCGAGCTTCGCCGGGGGACCGACGACGCTCCGGCGAGGTCGCCAACCCGACGGCATTGCTTGCCCTCGACGGCCGGTCGCCGGCCATGGCCAAGGCCGGCGATCGGCCAAAGAAAAAAGAAGAAGAAAAGAGAAGAGAGAGAAAAAATGTTCTTCAAAAGTGTTTCTAGAACAAAAAAATAACTTTTTTTTGTTTCTCATTTCCGTTCCAATTTTGTTCGGAAACCAAAAAAAAAAAACAGATTTTGAACAAAAACGTAAACAAACGCGTTTTTGTTCTTTTTTATTCCCGGGAACAAAAAAACAAAATTTTTGTTCATAAACAAGAAAAGAACATTACCATGCATGGCCTAAGTCACTCTCTCTTAGAGTGCGTTTAACATTTCATTTAAAAATTGTTTCGAGAACATAAATAAAAAAAAGTATTTCGCTTGAGAAAATAATTTTTGAACAAAAAACGCGTTTGGTAAATCTGTTCCGAAATATAAAAAGAATATAAACATGTTTGGTAAATTTGTATAATTTTTGTTATTTCTTTTAATTTTTTAATATTTTTATTTTATTTTTTCTATTTTCTTTCTTATTTTTCTTATTTTCTTATTTATTTTTCCTTTTTTCTTTTTTCTTTTTTTCTTCTTTTGGCGATCGCTTGGCCTCGGCCATGGCCAGCGACCGGCCGATGAGGGTCGACGGCCTCGCCCGGCCACGGTGAGGCTCGCCCGGCCGGCGCGAGGTCGGCCTCGCCTTGGCAGGGCGAGCTCACGCTCGGCCTCGCCGAGGGCCTAGAGCAACACTTCGGCTAGGTTGCGGCCATGGCCGAGGCTGCGGCCGGCCAAAGAAAAAAAGAAAGAAAAAAAGAAGAAGAAAATGGAAGAGAGAGAAACAAGATTCCTAAATTTTGTTTCAGAAACAAGAAAAAAAAAATTTATTTCTTGTTTTTGTTTCAGAAACAAGAAAAAAAAATTTATTTCTTTTGTTTTTCATTGAGATGTGTTTCTGACAAAAATAATTTTAACAAAAACGCAAACAAACGCGTTTTTGTTCCTTTTTGTTCCTTAAACAAAAACAAAAAAATTGTTTAAAAACAGAAAAAAGAAATCAAAACAAACAAACCCACCATGACGGTCAAGAGAGAGGAGACAAACAACCCCGGAGTCGCGGCAAGCGGCGGCAACACGCCGGCGCCGGCCAGCGAGGAGTACGAGATGTTCCTGAGCTTCAGGGGGCCTGATACTCGCACGGGGTTTACCAATTGCCTCTACCATGACATGCTCGGCGCCGGAATCCGCGTCTACCGAGATGACAAGGAGGTCCGCGTCGGCAGGGAGATCGACAGCAAGCTCATGCGGGCGCTCGACGTGTCCAAGACTTACGTGCCCATCTTCTCCAAGGACTATGCGTCAAGCTCTTGGTGCCTCCGCGAAGTCGCCCACATGGTTGACTGCGTGGCTCGATCGAAGGGGAATAAGGAGATCTTGCCGGTGTTCTTCAACGCGTCGCCTTCGGATGTGAAGCTCAGGACTGGGCTATACAGGAATGCCATGGCCAAGCACAGGAAGAAGTTTGGGGTTGAGGAAGTGAAGAGGTGGGAGGATGCTCTTGTTGAAGTCGTTGAATTGAAAGGATGGGACCTCAAAACGAGAGGTTAATTACTAATTTTTCGATTTTCTGTTCTTTTGATATTATTTTCGTGTCATTTATACGCAATCTGATTGTTGTATTAGAATGTGCAATTTGAATTCCTCAGTCTTTGCCATTTTCTGCATAGGTAAGATTTTTGGGAATTTCGACAGTTTGAAATGCGGGAAGAAGTTGGCAGTAATTGTACATTGTCTGGGGTCTCAGTTGGATGCTAGTATATTCTGTGTCTGGTGTGGTCATTGATGTATAGACTCATGAAATCTGGCAGACTCCATTTTAGTTGTCAACAACCAGCTTTCAAAATTAATGAGCCTGGATAATATCTATTATGTTCCTGACTTTGATCAGCCTTTCATCAGTGGTAAGTGATAATTGATCGGAGAAAACTGATGAGTTATTTAACTCTCCATTTTGGTCATGCTCACTCGTATACCAACCAAATCAGGAAGTTCCGCAAAAAAATTTCAGTCATTTGGCTAGTCTACAATGCAATTTCAAACTTCAGAGTACAGTTCAAACAGAGACCAAGCAAAAAACATCAGGTGGGTAAATCATAATTAAGCATTATATCAAGAAGGCATTTGTTATGACATAATATTGCCAAAGGAAGCCCTCCGGTTGTGACAACAATTTCCTGAGTTGGATACGTGTAGAAAAGAGTTTACAGTCCCACTTAAAGGCCTCTCGATTCTTTTACCCAAAATGAGAATTTGAAAATTTGTCAAATTCTTACTAATAAATATATTTTTCAAATTCATGCTTGTTCATTTGTGTTCGCTTTGGCAGAGAAAGAGAAAAGTTCAAGCACTCATATTAATTGGAAGTGATCGTCAACCACTTGTAATTACGCATGACGAACTTAGTAGGTTGCCCAACCTAAGGTTCCTTGAATTAGAGGAGGGAACCTTTGCCGGAGACTTTGGGGATGATTTCTCGAAGTTAAGGTGGATTTCTTGGTATTCTCCTATTCATGAGTTTCAACTCTTCCTTGATCTTGAGGTAGCCAATCTATCTATGAAGAATTTGGTTGTCTTTGAGATCGTTCTAGGCAGCATCACAGATGACTAGAGCGGATGGAGCCTAATCAAGGTATAATATGCATTCACTTTGATTCAGATTGGCATAAGATGTAATATATACTATTTTCTTCTCTTGATGGTGAATCATTTTTGTTAGGTGGCAAAGAATCTAAAAGTTTTAAACCTCAAAGGTTGCAAAGGCATAACTAGAACACCAGACTTTCTCTGCATGCTTCAGTCTAGAGAGGCTGAGTTTCTATAATTGCATAAACTTGGTTGAGGTTGACCCCTCCATTGGGAAGCTAAAGCGCCCGATTCACTTAAATCTTAAAGAGTGCCTCTCTCTTAAGGATTTGCCCGAAGAAATTGGAAGGCTTACGAATCTGAAGCTCCTTGCCTCTAGTGGATGTTTTCTGAAACTCCTAGGTTCATTTGGGAAATTGACATCATTGAAAGAGTTGGATCTGTCAAACATACAAATTGAATGCCTTCCTAATTCCGTTGATGATAAAAAAAGTTTATGTCTGTCCTTATTCTAAGGTACACACTCTCTCTCTTTGAGTGCGTTAAGTTGAGAAAACTCCCAGACTCAATTGGGAAGCTAGAGTCTTTGCAGGAGTTGAATTTATCCAGTACTAAAATTGCTGAGTTACCAGATTCAATTGGAAATATGAAGAAATTGAAAGTGATATCGATGGAGAATACTCCAATGAGGAAATTGCCCGGTACTATTGGAATGTTAAAGAATCTAGAAGAGCTTCATGCTAGTGATTATGAAGAATTAATTGGTGAAATTCCAATTGAAATTGACGCATTGTCCTCTTTGAAAATTCTCGAACTATCACAAAATGCCCACATCTTCCAGTCCCGCCGACCAAAATCAAGCTTAGTAATTGAAAATGCATTCGCAATGAACACGAATTTCTTGAGATGGAAGGATGCAAGCTGACCAAAGCCCTTGGGACGTGAGGGCTAGAATTGAAGATTGCAAGAAGAAGGCTGGCCCATCTCGAATTCGTTCGCTTAGCCCAATGTTCAAGAGTGGCAAATCAATTGGGCAGATTGAATAGTTAAGGCCCATCGGAAAAAAATATAAGGACTTCTTTCCACTTGGCTCCCAACTTTAAATCAATTCGGTAGTAGAAGTTTAACCAACACGTTTGGATGGCAAGTTGGGCAATGCACAAAAAACGTTGGGGGCGAGTAGTAATTGTCCCGAAAAGCTAGTTCCTAACTCACCTTGCACGCAAAGGAAACAATTTAATCAAATAAAAAATCGTTGCTTGAAGACCTCCACAAATTCCAAAAAGATACGTTCCATCCACGAGCTTGTGGGGGCTCAATTTTTAGATACCTTGACAAGGAGAAAATTTTTATTAGTTCTAAATGGTAGAAAACCATGGGTTAGCGGTCAAGGAATAAAACTCTTTTAAGTGTGAATTACATGCAAGATGCCTATTCGAGTATTTACACCTTCAAATTTAACAAGTAATTAGATCATTTAATTGGATTTTGAGTTTTATATGACGAAATTGATGAGGTCAGTTGAGCTATGCAATAAAAATTTGATTGAAAAAAAAATCTGATTTCAATATGATTTTCTAAAACAATTCATTAGGATCAAAAGTTGAAACTTGCCATTTTTTTGTTGGGGGTGGAGCCACTCCTTTTCGGCCTTTTTCTTTCGTCCCTATCCTCTTTCCCTGTCCACCCCTCACTGCCTTGCCTTATCTTTGTCGACATGACCCGACGTCTATCTCTCCCTCTCTCTCCCTCGCTCGCTACTCACGGGCCATACACGCGCGCGCGTGCGGGTATTGGCTCGTGCGCGTACAATGCCCCCACGCGTGCGACTTAGCCAAACATTGTACTCGCTTGCAGATTTGGGTCCAAAAAAGTCGATGGAAAAGGATCCATTGGCGACTGGTAGATCAACCCGATGTACGTTCTCTTTTGCTTTTATTTTTAGTCGAGATTTAAAAGTTGCTTCACGTGGTTCACCTTACATCTTCATAGGAAACGTGACTGACAGCCTACCGCGGAAAATTCCAAATATTGTACCCGCACGCGCGCAACTTAGCCAAGTATTGCACTCGCTTGTTGATTGGGTCCAAGAAAAGTCGACGAAAGGGATACATGGCGACTAGCAGATCAACCCGTTTTTATGTACGTTCTCTTTTGCTTTCACCTTTATTCAAGATTTAAAAGTTCCTTCGCGGATCACCTACTTCCTTTATAGAAAAACATGTGGATAAATGCATTAAAAATCTTTATATTTATCGCAAAATAATAATAAATTACTAAAACTTTCAAAAGTGTAATTAAGTTCTAAAGTTTATCAAAGTGATTCAATCCAAGTATTGCACATTTTGAAAGTTTCAGTTCAGTTGCACTTTCTCGAGATAAGTTTTAAGACTTTATCAATATTTTAAAAGTTTTAGAACTTAATTGAACTTTCATAACAAGTTTTAGTATTTAATTATCATTTTTCAAAGTTTAGACTCAATTGTATTTTCAAAATAAATTTTAGAACTTCTAATATACTTATCCCAAAAAAGTGATTAGTACCTATCGCAAATAAAAAAAAATCTAAATAAAAATTTGAAATGTTTTCAATTCTTCATATTCAAAGTGCATTTTATTACAAATAAGGACTAAAGTGGCCATGATAATTTTAAATAAAAATCTAAAATGGTCATAACAGTTTTAAATAAAGGCTAAAGCAGCCATGACAGCTTCAAGTAAAAACCAACTTCATCGGTAGGTTAAATGTTTCAACTTATTAAAGGCATTTTAGTTCGAGGGCTAAGCCCTCACTGTCGCCACTGCCCCCACCATCGATAGGAAGGGGGATAGTTGGGCGGCCGCAATGATGGTTGGGTGGCGATAGCAAGGGCCTACAAAGCCCTCGTTGTCTTCCCAGCCCCTTCCCTTTTCTTTTTAATTTATTTTTCATCTAATACATAAAAAAAAAAAAAAAAAAAATTGAAGGACGAAATTACCCTTACGAGTTATGCTATTTTTTTAGACTAATATGGTGATTTTATAATATCCATTTTATGCCTTTATTTGAGAAAAATGATGGCACTTTAAATTCTTATTTAAAATAAAGTCTACTTCAAGTCATTATTTGAGAAAATAAATGCGATTCATGTCCTTATTTAGAATTTTCCCACATATAAATACTGACTCTATTGTTTTCTAATCTAATTTCCTAAAAAAATCCTCAAACTTTAGGTGAATCTTAATTCAGCATCTACTTTTTTTTTTATCAAAAATTAAAATCACCAGCTTTTACTACAGCCTTGAATCTATCTCGCGTCCAAAAATCAACACTAATTTCCTCATAATTATCAACATTGGGAGATTGTCATTATTCCATACAAAAGTGAAGGTGTTGATAAAAATACAGGATCTAATAATAAATCTCTAACTAATCCTAATGTTGATAATTTCAAAGAAATAAGCAGTTAGTTTTAGATGCAGGGTAGATTTATGATTGTAGTGAAAGTTTGTGATTTTTTTCTTGAGATAAAGAAAAGTTTGGAATATAATTGAGACTGAATCTTAAATTGAGTATTTTTTCATAAAATTAAGTTTTTTTTTTTTTTTTTTTTACCTACTCCCTCCATCGAGGATCAATTGAGGTTTACGAACTTTCTCTTCTTTTTTTTCGGTTGCAAGGTCTACGAACTCAGATTGTGGAATTAAGGTTTGCTTGTGCTCCTCTCTTTTTCATAGCCAAAAAAAGTGCTCCTCTCTTCAGTGGTAGTGGGAGCCGGGAAGATCCGGTTTGGTTTAATATTTTTCCATCCTTGCTTTATATTTTATTCCCTTTTTTTGTTTCTGTTATCTAGTAATGTTGCTTAATCAGGTTATGGCCCAAAGGTTGAAAGTGAGTTTTCTTTATCACATGGACCGACTGATCACATCAACGGTGGTTGGAATAGCTTGCAAATTCCAACCACTTCACCTACTTAATTGCCCCAGCCTCTTCTCGTGTCTCCATCGGAACAGAATGATTTCATGTTCTTTGCTCGTATCCCATTTTCCAATTCCAATCTTGATTAGTTTACAAGATTAAATGGCCAATTCCTCTACATCCTCAATTCGATTGTTTTGCAAGAATGCAGGGCTGACTCTCAATTTCATATGAGAGGAACTCAAAATAAGGGATTTCTTTTAATGTTTTGCACCTCATTTTGGTCTTGGTTAGAATATATTTATTAAAAAAAGAGTATATGTATATAGATCAACCCTTGTATTTCTCATTTAATTATTATTTAATTATTTTGTTATTGTTGTTTCCATATGACGATGGTAGAACGTTGAATCTACACGTATACCGCAAGTTGTAATTTATGGAGGAAAATCTCAATGCATGTTTATTATAAACAGTTTCGATGATCGGCCGTTGCTTTTTTTTATGCCGTGACAAATATGGTTTTATGAGATGAGAGCTTCCTTTTAACCGCAAACTATACTATTTTATTTTCAATGTTTTGTTTTGTTCAGCTATTTAGGGATTTGCTTTGCTCGGAAGTTTTCTATATCTCTCTCATGTTTGATTATGGCAAATGAATGAAATTTTATCTGCCAAAAAAAAAAAACCCACTCTGTATTTATATGAATCTCTATGAATCACTATGCAACATGTTAAATTATTTTTAGTTCTTTAAGTCTTTTGACTCTATAATTTCATTGTAAATTTCATGTAAATGGATTTTCGATTTACTTGATTATGAAACAACAAAAAAGTCATGTTAAAAATATACAGCTTTTATTCATTGATTATTTACTTTTATTGTAACATTAAAGTGACAAAAACACAATTTGTTATATTTTGAATAGTCTAAGATTTTTTAAATTTCTGCGATTCTTTTCTAAATTAAGTGAACTCTTTATTCAGTATAATGTTTCTATATTAGATTGAATGAAATTGCATAAACGAATTAAGCTATTAAATTACTGATAGTTTATCAACCAAACAACATATATCTTTAGATTTTATTAATCGAATTCATGATAAGAAATTCCTTTATACACTACGTTAAATTACTTGCACCATATGAGTTAAAATTCAAGAGTTTCTTGAATATTCAAACTACTGATCCGTTGTAAACTAATTTATTTTAATTTTATCTTACTTAAATAAATTTTCTTGTAGGAAATGTTCTTTACTTAGATTAAGAGAAATTTAATAGAAAAAATTACATATAGACCGGCATGCGCACATATGTGAAGAAATGAAGAACAAGATACAAGATGTAGAAGAGAAAGAACTTCTGTATTTGCTTGAATCAAAGAACAAAAAACATGTATTCACTGAGAGCTTTTTTTCATCTCTTCTATAATACAATCTCATTTCATCTATTTCTCTCTCTATGCTCTCTATCCTCTTTTATCTATATTGAAGAATAGAGTACATTACAGCTTATTGAAGACTTGAGGAAGAAGATGATAAAACGGAAAACGCTTCAACCGACTTAACAACTTCGATTACTTATCTAACAAACTAACTACCCTAATGTATTAGAGCACGTGTATTTCCTGTTAAAGTTTTCAGGCTCTAAGTCTTCAGATTCATGAAGAACAATCTCTCTTCATGTTGGTCATAAATTCTGAATTCACCATCTTCTGTACTTCTTCCTCATTGCTACGAGCACAACATCGGAAGAGCACCTCAGTCATGAACTTCGTTTTCAATTTCTTTTTCCTTATGCATTGCCATAGATCTTGTCTTCAAATATGTCTTCAAACCACTATCTTTAACAACATACACATTATTTCTAAATTATGTTTTTCGGTTTTTCAGCTAATCAATCCGTTGTGAGCTCATGTTAAGCAAATTTGGCATTAGCAAGAATGGCTATGTAAACCGTATGCATGTATTTTTTATACAACGCATATCTTATTTTATCTTTTCATTATTTAATTTACTCAGTTTCCTTATTAAGTAAAATTACACACTTACACGTGATAAGCTATATTTCAAATTTGACTCAATTTAAAACAATAATACATTAATTCACTGCATGAAATGCTCACTTGTTTTCGTAATATTTTTCCGTTGCAATGGGAAATCTTTTCCAAAATCACTGCAAGACTTTAAATAAGTTTAGGTAGAAGATTAACCAACACATTTGGATGGCTAGTTAGGAAATCACAAAGATCATTGGGGGTAAGAAGTAATCCTCCCGGAAAGCTAGTTCCTAAGTCACTTTTCAAAATGAAATGTTCCATCCATAAGCATGTGGGGTTAAGCTTTTAGATACCATGACCATGGGAAACGCTTCATTACTTCTAAATGGTAGAAAACAACGTGTCAACACTCAAGGGAAAATGCTGCGTGTGAAATATCTGCAAGATTATTTGCACCATCAAATTTACCAAACATTAGATCATTTAATTGGTTCTTTGAATTCTATATGACATAATTTATGAGGACATTTGGGCTGCATTATAAAAATTTGACTGACAAAAACATGATTGCAATGTGATTTATGAAATTAATTGGTTAAGATTCAGCATTGAAATAGTAGTTTCTATCAAAAAAAAAACTTCATTGAATACCTCTTAGTGAGGGGAACTTTTGTGCTTCCAGTGAAAATTTGAATTTTATTTTTATTTCCCAAGTTTATTTGAATGTGGGTCAGTTCATGGATCCTGTACATTGTCTCGATCCTCGATTTGAGTATTTATCTTTATTAAGAAGGTGGGCTCCACTGTAAAAATCAAATATAATTTAATTCAATTTAATTCTGGTGGAGCCACTTTTTTGGACTTTTGTCTTTCTTCCTTATCCTCTTTTGCTGCTCACCACCCACTGCCACTCTCTTTTCTTATCGTCATGACCCGACGTCCCTCTCTCTCTTCGCTAACTACTCACGCGCCACCCACGCACGCGCCGGAGGTCACAGCCACACGCGCGACTTACCCAAGCTCGCTTGTAGATTGCATCTAAGAAAAGTCGATGTAAAGGGTAGTTCTTCGGCGACTTTAATCCCGTTTGGTAACATTCTAATTTTTTTTTATTCTTTAAAAAGGATAAATAATTAGAGAGTAGATGAGGAACAAAAATGATATATAAAAAGTTAATTTTCATTCTCCAAAATAATTTATGAAATAAGTTATTTTCTTATTTTCAAGAACAATTTCTTGAATAAGTTACCTTCTTTCTTTTTTAATATTTTTCTTAAACGATCATCATTGCTGCTGTCGGCTGCCATAATCGGTTCTCGGAATAAGAGAAGAAAGAAAATTAAAAAATTATTAAAAAATTAAAAGAGATTTCACATCATAAAAAAAGTAAGGATCATATCAAATGTATTCTTATTAATTTTTTATTTCGAGAGTAAAATTTTTATTTAGTTACAAAATGTATTTTTCTAATAAAAAACTATTCCAAAAAATAGAAATACAAAAATTTGAAAAGAAATTATTTTTTAGAATAAAAATATTATTAAATGCACCATAAATCAACCGGTTTATAAGTATGTTCTCTTCTATTTTACTTCGTCAAAATTTAAAAATTTCTTCACCTAACCCGTTTATAAAAAACATCACTGATCACCTACCGCTCTTAAGTACCCTCTCTTTTGGTTTTTTGGCTTGATTCTCTTGAAAATTATCAATTTAGGTTCAATCTCAATTATGCTCCGAAATTATTTTATCTAAAAATTTTTACTAACTTTCACTATAGTCCCATCTCGTGTCCAAAAATTGCGACTAGTTTTTTCAAAATTTTCAATATCAATAGACTGTTGTTACTTTATATGAAGGTAAGCATGTTGATATTAATTGACTCTAATGTTGATAATTTTAAAGAAAGAAGCAGCAATTATTGGACATCGGGCAGTTTGAAATTATAGTAAACGTTTAAAAAAGTTTGGAACATAATTAGGACTGAACCTAAAATTGAGGATTTTTTAAGGAAAGAGAGCCTTCACTTTTTCTTTGCCTACTTTATCCATCCACAAACTCGAGGTGCGGTTTAGAAAAGAAAAAATTACTAAAAAAGTCTTAAAGTTATTGTAATTAAAGACTAAACCTAAAATTGAAGAAAGAAAGAGAGCCTTCACTTTTCTTACCTACTCAAGGTGCGGCTTAGAAAAGAAAAAAATTACCGAAATTTTTTTAAATTTATCATAATTGTCGATTTGGTTCTAAATATTTCTTGTGTTAGTTTAGTCTATTTAATTCATTTTAACCTATCGACGTTAATGTTGATAATTTTTAATAATATTTATTTTTGGAATTTTTAATTTTCTTCCGACTTTTCCTTTTTTTTCCCTCGGTGGCTGGAAAAAGGGCACGTCCTTCCAAATTTAATCTATGGCATAGATCAATGCTTTATTAGGTACCGTCTCTTGGACGACCACAAATAAAAAAAGTACGCTCTCTTTTATGAAAAAAAGAAAGTACTGTCTGTTTTTCTTTTTCTTTATCTTCTCCTTTTATCATTAAAGAAGGCGCATGCTCATTGGTTCTCTTTTTTTGTTTTCTTTATTAAATAGAAAAAGCGGGTCAAGTCAAAAAGGCACCTGTCCCTCCCTGCAGAGGTCCTCTCTTCCCGAGTACTGTTGCCCTAGGGAAATCACGCGCGCAATTATTTTGCGCTTTCCGTGCAGCATGCGTAGCAGCCGTTCGATCGGTACGAAGAGTCTTGGGCTGTTGGATGGCAAGAACGCGGACGCGGAATAGAGAGCGACGTTGTTGGTGACGGCTTAGAATCGGTGGAGATTATGGTAGTAATAAAAGTAGGGAAAATGTCACAAATGGTCCCTATACTGTAACTTAATGTGCAATTTCGTCCATGAACTTTCGATCAGCTCAATTTGGTCATAAACTATTAATAAATGTACGATTTGGTGTGAATTTTCGATCGAACATTTGGTTCACGAATTATTGATAAATGTCCGATTTAGTTAACTTTTTACTATTTTTCCTTTTTTTTTTTTTTTTTGCTTATAGTAACGAAATTGAAAAAATAAAAAATAAAGAACGAAAAAAAAAGAAAAAATAGTAACGAAAAAAATAACCAAAAAAAATAACCCTAGCGGGTACTGTTCATCTTCCTTGCAGAAGCAGCCTTGCCCGCACCAGCCATTGCGCCGGCGACCCACCCACGAGCCCTCTCTACTCCATCGCCGCTCCACCGGTCTCGCCCGCCGTTCGTCGACCTTGCAACGCCTCAGTCGCCGGAGTTCCGAACGGGCCAAGATTTCTTTTTCTTTTTTTTTTTCAAAAAGAAAGAAGAAAAAAATTAAATTAGTTATATTTATTTTATTAGAGATATTTCCCCATGCATAATTGGCTGGTGCGGGCAAGGCTGCTTCCGTGAGGGAGATGAACAGTACTTGCTAGGGTTTCTTTTTTCTTTTGTTACTAATTTTTTTGTTATTTTTTTTCGTTACTATTTTTTCTTTTTCTTTTTTTTTGTTATTTTTTATTTTTTCAATTTCGTTACTATAGGCAAAAAAAAAGAAAAAAAGAAAAAAAATAATGAAGGATTTAAATCGAACATTTATCAATAGTTCATGGATCAAATTGAACTGATTGAAAATTCAGGGATCAAATCGGGCATTTTATCAAAATAGTTCATGAATCAAATTGAGCCGATCGAAAATTCAAAGACGAAATTACACATTAAATAATAATATAAGAACCATGTGCGACATTCTCCCCTTTTTTTTTTCCTTTTTAACCTTATCCCATCATTTGTCAAAAACGAAAAAAAAACCTTATCCCCGTCAGATCGTGTCCGTCACCCATTGCCACTTTCTACTTTTTATAATTGTCCTTCGTCATCCTCCGCTCGACCTGACATTTCTCTCTCTCTTTTTTTTTTTCTTTTTATGTTGTCTGCTTTGGCACACGCCCACGCGCGCGAGCAATGTACTTGAATATGCTACTCGCTTGTAGATTGGGCCAAAGAAAAGCCAGTAGAAAGGATTCAATGACGATGAAGCCAACCGCATTTTTCAAGTAGCGAGGAAACTTTTTTTATTTTTATTTCACTTATTATAGTGAAATTTTGAATTTTCTTTTGATTTCTTGACTTTATTACGTAAAATTTATTTGATTCACAAAAAAGAAATTATCACGTGATTCACTAAAAACTTGAGATGATATTGGAAAAAACAACTGAATAATCATGGAAGTCACGCACTTTATGACAACTGCTCCTAACTCGCGCTCTGTTCATGACTTATTCACTACAAAAAAAACTAATTTAATTAATAAAAAAATCATTACTAAAAAATTCCTACAAGATGAATGCATTTTCATGTATTGTCCTGCATGTCCTGCGAAGGAATTAATTTAATTTAAATAATTCAATCAATTATTTGCTATCTCCTTTATTAATAGAAAACACGGGTCAAGTCAAATAGGCCCCTGTCCCTACGGAGCTTCTTTTCCACCCACCTCCCGTCCCGCATTTGGCTGCTGCAGGGAAGTACGCGTGCAATTACATGCATTGCAGCGGTCCGATCGGCATGAAGAGCCTCGGGCCGTCGGATCAGAGTCCCTCTTTTTCCTTATTATTTTTTAGTTTCTTATCAAAAACCCTCGCTCCTTTACCTCCTCCTCCTCCTCGCCGCTCGCCGCACGAACCTTCCTCTCGCCTTCCTCTCGATGCCTTGCCTCTTGCTTTCCCCCCTTCCTCTCTACCAGCCACGCTATAAATGTGGCGTGGCGTAGAGAGAATCCACTAATTATTTCCTGCTCAAACCTGTCCACAATAGTCGAGCCTCCGTGAGAGTAAGAGAGAGAGAGAGAGAGAGAGAGAGAGAGAGACCGTGCTCTGCAATGGAAGAACGACAATACAAGCGAGCAAAATTCACTAAAGCTTCGAGTTCGTCCACCTCTGTGACTGGAAACAATTACTACGTATTCCTAAGCTTCAGAGGTCCTGATACTCGCAATGGCTTCATCCATCACCTCTACCAAAGACTCCAAGATGTGGGCCTGTCACTCCATCCAAACTTCGTGTTCAGAGATGATGAGGAACTCCCCTTCGACAAGAAAATTGGTGAAAATCTCATCAGTGCAATCGAGCACTCTAAGGTTTCAGTCCCAGTCATCTCAGAAAATTATGCTGCTAGCGAATGGTGCCTCCGCGAGCTCATTTATATAATGGAGTGCAAGGAAAGCAGAGGACATATAGTCTTGCCCGTGCTTTACAAGGTGAAACCCTATGAGGTCCGAGAACTGAAGGGAGCTTTTGGAGAGGCCTTCGAATCCCGTAAGGATCGTTTTAATGATCAGGTCAAGCAACAAGGGCCGATGGCTCTCAGAAAAGCACTGGATCTTAGAGTATTCGAATCGGAGAAATTTGCTAATGGGTATGTCTTTTACCTTCTTTTGATTGCTCCTCGTTGGAAGAAGAATTTTTCTATTTATCATCCTCAATCCTTGTTTTGTGGAGCCATTAATAAGTTCTCGTGTGTTGGGTTGTTTGATAGGCGTGAAGGGGAATTAATAAAAGAACTCGTACAAGTAATAATGGATGAGCTGCAACATGATTTCCTACCACCTCTCGTTGAAATTGATGATCGTGTGGCTGAGGTAATGAAATTGGCGGATAACCATCCTTCTGAAACTCGAATTATTGGGATATGTGGGATTGGCGGCATTGGTAAGACAACTCTGGCCACAATCATCTATAATAAGCTTGTCAAGAAATTTGAGTGTTGCAGCTTTCTTTTGGATATTAGAGAAACAATTAATCGCAATGGTATGGAGCATATCCAACGTCTACTAATCTCAGATATAACAGGAAAGCATAAAAGTCGTGTACCTGATTCTGTGAGTGTGAGAGGGATTGTACACGTCCAATCAAGTTGTCAAGACAAGAAGGTACTTATCCTTCTTGACGATGTGGGTCATCGAGAGCACATAGATAAATTGATTGGAGGTTGTAATTTCAAATCGGGAAGTATAATCATTATTACATGTCGAGATAAGGCCCTATTGAACTCTGAATATGAGCGCTATGAACTCAAAGAAATGAATGACAAAGACTCTCTGCTTCTGTTTAGCTTGTATGCATTTGAATCGAAAGAACCTCCGACGGACTTCATGATTTATTCTACTAAAATTGTTGCCACCACAGGAGGGCTTCCTTTAGCTCTCGTAGTTATAGGTTCACTTCTAAAAAAAAAAGATAAAAGCATATGGATAGAGACGCTAGAGAAATTGAAGAAGATGCCTCATAAGGATGTACAAGAAAAGTTGAAGCTAAGTTACAATGCACTAGATCATGACGAGAAAAAAATGTTTCTAGACATAGCCTGCTTTTTTATTGGAATTGACAAAAGAATTGTCGCCTACCTATGGAAGGATCTTGGTTTGTACCCAGCTTTTGGATTGGCAAGATTGATTGAACTTTCATTAATAAAATATGATGATAACAATGAGCTGAGAATGCACGATCAATTAAGAGATCTAGGCAGAGATATAGCCCGTTCAGCAAATAAGGAGTCTTGGGATTGGATCAGACTATGGGATGAGGAAGCCATGGAAGTTCTAAAACGTGAGGTATACAATTATGTTTACTTTTGGCCGCTCCATGTTATCTAATGGTAGTCCCTCAAATTATTATTGTTACCATTCTTTTTCCCTATATCTATGACCATTCTCAGCATGCTATTAGCATTTTCTTGGTAAAAGCTACATCCAATTTTGGCCTCTAGTTCATGAATTTTGCACCGGTGATTATGAGGCTCCGACAAGGGTTATTAAATTTGTGTACTATTAACTCTTATCTATTCTGCTCTTTTGTCGTTTTCACATCAATTTCTAGCAATAGCATAATGCTATTCTACCCAGCGTTCATAATATATACCTGTGTTTATACTGGTGCTATGCACGAATCTAGTCGCAGGTATTTTGAGCACATAATTCAACATTAACGATTGTCATGCAAAACAAACAACAGTAAAAATTATGACAGAAGAAACTAACTAACAACCGGCATATGATTTTGTACATATTTATACAAGTAATTTTCAATAAATAAAAAACTGAAAAGCAAATATAGATGTTAAGAAATTAAATGTTGTAGGAAGTAAGTGACGAATAATGAAAGGTGAAAGAAATTGTGTTCTCGTTTTATCTTTGGTATGATACAATATCCACTTCTATTATGTAATGAGCAAGCCTTTTTGGTATGGATTAATTAAGCCTTTATGCACACACACCGACAAAGAGGAGACAAAAATCTATTGTTAGACATTAGTGAAGAAAAAAATAGATAATTAACTTATCAAATAAGATAACTGGAGAAGCAAAAAAATAAATGTTAGAACGCGAAAAGAAAACGATCATAATCACTATCCTTTATTTACTAATATATATTATGAATGGGCGAATGCAAAAAAAAACACTAACAAATTCCTAAGATCAGGTTGAATTTTATGATTGATTGGGGCAAATTCAATGATGACTAATTGAGTGGTGCGCTCATCTTAGAGAAAATTACTCAATCGGTCCTAAATCTATAGTGTGAATGTCCATTCTGTCATAAACTTATCAATTTTGCTATTTTAGTTTTAAATATTTGTGCAAAATTCCAATGCAGTAATTTCGATCAATTTTTGCCGTGATCCTATCATTTACAATCGTCCTACATAGCACACCACCAGGTCAATAATCTTCTGCAAAAAGTAGCCGGAATGACCATATTGGAATTTTATGCAAAGGAGGTTTTAAGACTAAATTGCAAAATCGATAAGTTTATGATTGATTAAATAATTTTTTCTTAGTCTAAGGAGTAGTTGTTGAGCTTTGAGCTTGAATATCCAAAAATGAAAACTTAAGTTCAATAGACTAAATTCTTGGTTCCTTCCAGCCATATCCCAAAACCAAAATTATTTTATGAATGGGAAGGGAATGAGTTGCCATCCTTTATGAATGCATAGGTCTAATTAAGTACTTTTGTTTTTGAAATGTGTAACAGTTCTCACATATGTCAAAGGTATACCATATTTAGTCAGTCTTCAATACTACGTATGTTGCAAAATTTAATTTCAAAATCTATAAGAAAACTAGATTAATTTCATCTAGGAATTTCACATAAAACATCAAAAATTGTAGCATACAAGTAAAGATCGACATATTACATGATCATGTAATTGTAGAAGATCAGATATATTTCTTTTTTTTTTGTAAGTGTAGACAAAATGCGTCGGCCACAATAACATGTAGAGTATACTAACAAAAGGAGGTTTGATGGTATTTATAATCCTCAATTTTATTTTATATTTTGTAGGAGGAAAATGAAAATATCGAGGCACTACGCCTGGACATATGGGGCTCCAAAGAGTTCATGAAGCAAGAGAGCTTCAGAAAAATGCCTAACTTGAAGTTCCTTCACATAAAGAATGTGGATTTTGATGGAGATTTCAAAGGATCACTTGTTAAATTAAGATGGCTAAAGTGGGAGAATTGTCCCGACTCTTTCAAGGCAACCAACGTTCATTTGGAGAAATTAGTCATATTGGATTTATCAAGTTATGATTTTGATACTATAGACCATATTAGTGAAAATTGGAGAGGATGGAGTTCAATTAAGGTAAAGATAAAAAATTGCTTTTTCTCTTGTTATATTTGATGATAAATGATTGTGTATCTAACTGCTAATCTTGGAATATGTTTCTTTCTTGTAGATGGACAGGTTGAAAGTTCTCGATCTTTCATGGTGCTCGCAATTAGAGAGAACCCCTAATCTCTCTGTGTTTAAAAATTTAGAGATGCTAATTCTGAAATATACTGGATTGAAGGAAATCCACCCTTCCATCGGAGATGTCAAGTGTCTCGTTTCCTTGAACCTGAGCGGTTGTGAAAATCTCAAGAAGTTACCTGAACAACTTAGCGAATTAGAAAATTTGGAGGAACTTATCGCAGACCATACTGGGATAAAAGAAATCCCTTCATGTATAGGATGTCTGAAACAATTGAAGAGGCTTAGTGCCAAAGGCTGTTGGCGACTTATTGAAGTTCTCGCCTCTTCAATTGAAAAGCCGGAAGAGTTGGTTGAGTTGGACTTGTCAGACACAAGGGTTAAGAAATTACCCAAATTCATTGGGGAATTGAACAAATTGAAAATTCTGAGGATTGCTAATAGCCACATAGAAAGGTTACCAAGATCCATCGGAAAATCACAAAGCCTCCAAGAGTTACATGCCGACAGATGTGAGCTGGAAGGACAGATTTTTGTTGATAAAGGTGGATTGTCTTCTCTAAAGACCCTTAATTTAACTTTCACAAAAATTTCTCGCTTGCCGAAAAACTTAGATCAGCTTTCTTCTCTCGAACACCTCGATGCATATGGCTGTGATGAGCTTGCGTCACTCCCAAATCCTCCTTTTAGCTTATCATCTCTGTGGCTCACCTGTTGGAGCAAGGAGCTGCCATCGCTCTCTCACCTGAAGAATCTAAAGGAGCTCTTCCTTTTTGAATGCTTGTCTCTTCAAAGCATCCCAGAGCTTCCCTCCTGCATACGGACGCTTAGCGTTCGGGGTTGTCCCAAAGTGGAAAGGTTGGCAAATCTTTCCGATTTGGAATTTTTGTCGGAATTACGGCTCAGAGTTTGCAATGGACTGAAGCAATTGGATGGACTGGAAGCTTTAAAATCCCTAAGAAATTTGGACCTATCCACACGTCCACTTGCAATGTTTGGTGCAAATCCAGATAATCTCCAAGATAATCTCCATGCGATACGAGGCCTTGAAAAATTGGGATCTTTGGAAGGGTTGGAGATCTGTGGGCGCAAGCACATTCAAGTACTCGACCTTTCAAAGTCGGAGCATCTAAAGACGTTGATTGTTAGGGATTGCAAAAGCTTAGTTGAAATTCGCTGCCCTAGTAAATTCCTGAAGCTCTTTGATAGGCGTGGGTGCGAGTCACTCAAGAAATTACCGGACTTTTTACCACACGACGGGCTATGGTCGGATCTTCGTAGGTTCGATAAGGGATTCTGGGACTGGCAAGCAGCAGACATGGAAACCTCAGATAGGAAATATGCAATTACACCTTTTAAAAGTGAAGTTGAAATTGATGATTGTGTTCAAAAAATAACTGAGTCGCCAGAAATGGAAGTCAATGATGAGGTGCGCATTATTGGAATCTATGGAACTGGTGGAATTGGCAAGATATCGAATTATGGATCAGAGAGTGTCTGCATTTTTTTGCGTCAACTAAAAAATTCAATGACAAATGAATATCTTGTATCTATGTGTAGAGCTGACGTAATATTATAAGAGAGACTGATTGGGTGATGTTTGTTCTTTTCTCCATAATACTTTGGTGAAGAAATTCTCTTTTTGTTGCAGAGCATGGAGAAGAAAATGAAAGATGAAGCTGGACAGCGACCAGTAGACATGGAAACCTCAAATAGGAATAATGCAATTGCAGCTGTTCAGAATGTAGTTGGAATTGACGATCGTGCTAGACAAATCACTGACTTACTGGAGATGGAAGTCAATGACGAGGTGCGCATCATTGGAGTCTGTGGAACTGATGGAATTGGCAAGACGACTCTTGCCAAAGCTGTATGCAAACGCATCTCTTCTCGTTTCGACAGTTGTAGCTTTCTCGCAGAGGTCGAAGAAACCACACAAAGTCCTGGTGGAATTCAGTTTTTGCAAAATAAGTTGATATGTGATATCCTTGAACAAGATCGTGAAGATCTTTCTTTCGATGATAGAATAGAAGATTTCCTGGATATATTTCATGAAATGAAAGTTCTAATAGTTGTCGATGCCGTGGAAAAGCCATGCGATCTTCATGCTATCGTAGGAGACCGGCTTCAATGGTTTGGTCCAGGTAGTCGAGTAATTGTGACTTCTCAAAATAAGGAAATTCTCAAAGAGTATGATATCGACAAGGCTCCTACCTACATGGTTAGTGAGTTGAAAGATGCTCAAGCTTTTGAACTTTTCTGCAAGCATGCATTCAGGATGCAATCTTCCATACCGGATTTTGATGGACTCTCGAACTGCATTGTCAATGCTACAGAGAAACTACCATTAGCAGTTGAAGTCGTTGGTTCTTTTTTGCGGGGCAAATCAATACAAGAATGGGAAAAGATGGAGAAGTCAATGAAAGCACGTCTGATGAGTTCTCAAAAGACTTCGGTCGGTCTTGAAGACATACTGGATATATGTTACAAAGAAGTAAATCAACAGCAAAAAAATATGTTTCTGGACATAGCATGTTTTATCTCTGATGTGGATGCCCGGATTGCTTCATACATGTGGCCCAATTGTTATCCATCCTCTGGTTGCATTCTAATGCCCCTGGCAAAAATTGGAGAAAACAATGAACTGCAGATGCACAGATTGCTGAGATGCTTTGGCAAAAGAATTTTTAAGCAAGAGGGATCTGGAGATCCAAGTTCACGTGGATTTTACACGCAGGATATGGTTCTAAAAGCAATGAACAGGGAGAAGGTAAAAACTTTTGGTTCAGTTCGTTTTCGGCGAACAAACGTCTAGACATATGGGCTGCATGTTTCTTTTTTGTCATAATTTCTGAGGGAATAATTTCATAAGTCTACTCTTTAGCATGTTGGGCAAGGAAAGCATCCTTTTTTTCTGATTGGTATTTTGGTTTACAGCTTCTGATTATCTGTGTTATTTATTTTATATGTAGGGAATCGAAAACGTCGAAGGCCGTGATTCATGCTCATTAACAGCTGCAAGTCTTGCGAGCATGCCAGCCATAAGTTTTCTCAAGTTGGATGGTGCAGAAGTTTCCGGAGATTTTTCAGGTGCATTACCGAGTTTAAGGTGGCTTTGTTGGCAAAGGTGTCCTCTGGATTTTAGAGCAGAAAATTTTGTATTAAGAGAGTTGGTTATTCTTGATCTGTCTTGGAGCAAAGTCACGGAAGACTGGCGAGGGTGGAGTGCAATCAAGGTGGTTTGATATTTGGTTGTTTTATAGTTGCTTTGTTGAATTAAAAAGCTGCGAATTGACCATGTGTGGGTTTCTGTTTTGACTTTACAGCTGGAGAAATTGAAAGTCTTGAACCTTACCGGGTGTTCTGACTTACTGATCACTCCCGACTTCTCTGATTACAAAAATTTGGAGATCTTGATTCTTGAACAATGTTCTCATTTGATGAAGCTAGATCCTTCAATTGGCCATTTGAAATGTTTAGTCTCCTTGAATTTGAAGTTCTGCTCCCAATTGAACGGGTTGCCAGTGGAACTAGGTTGTGCGACAGCTCTGAAAGAGCTCTTTATTGATGGGACTTCTGTACGGCAGATCCCCATCTCCATAGGCAATTTGAAGCAACTCGAAATTCTCAGTGGCTTGAAGTGCTTCCCATTGACTCACTTGCCCAGTTCGATTTGTTATCTGATTACTCTCTCCGAACTCTCATTAGATGGTGCCAAAATTTCTGAGCTCCCGAGCTCACTGGGGAAGTTGCTCAAACTAAGACGCTTGTCTTTGAGGGATTGCCGTTATTTGGAGAAGCTTCCATATTCTATCGGTGCAATGGGGTCATTAGAGGAGTTGGATATATCGGCGACTAGTATCTCTGAACTCCCCGATTCAATAAGAAAGTTGAAGAACTTGAGGGTGCTGAGAATGGACTCTTCTTTCATTCGAGCGATTCCTGGGGAGATTGGGAATCTAACCAAGCTCGAAGAACTACACGCTTCGTGGTGCTGGAGTTTGAAGGGGGCCATTCCCAGTGATATTGAGGCGTTAAATCGTCTTAGATCATTGACGCTGGGGCATTCCAGTATATCTAGCCTACCCCCTG
The DNA here is from genome assembly GCA_014182575.1 of Eucalyptus decipiens. Lineage (NCBI taxonomy): Eukaryota > Viridiplantae > Streptophyta > Magnoliopsida > Myrtales > Myrtaceae > Eucalyptus > Eucalyptus decipiens. The sequence continues at coordinate 41,250,757 of CM024611.1, read as the reverse complement.
AAGTCTCCACCATCTCTGGTCTTCACACCCTGGATTTAATTCAGTGCAATGAAATTGAAGAGTTGCCGAAGCTTCCCCCTTCTCTAATATGTCTGCGCGTGAGTTCTAAAAGGATGAAAGCGATACCCCTTCTTGGAAATTTAAAGAAATTGGAGGAGTTGTGCCTAAGTGATGGGGACCCGAAAGCATGCCGACCACCCTCCGCAATAGAAGAGATTGAAGGGCTTGAAGGGCTTAAAGCCCTGAAGAGGCTAGATATATCGAACTGCAAAATACGAAATATCAAAGGGATTGGCCAGTTAACCTCACTGAGTAGTTTGATTCTTTCCTACTGTGATTACCTCGATAGTTTACCTGATCTTTCAAACTTGACGTCGCTGAAAGTTTTAGAGATCAGACGATGCAAAATGATCCATCAAATTGAAGGCCTAGAAAATTTGATATCTTTGGAAAAGCTGAATATCAGTGAGTGTCCAGCTGAGAACTTGGTGCAAGTACAGAATACGCTTAAGGATGTGAGGGCACGATCAGTCGAAAAACGGGGGCATGGGGACTTCATCAAACAAGGTACGACATCTTCGAAGCATAACAGAGAGGAGAGTCTTTTGGATACATCAAATAAGGTGCGATATCTTCTTCATAAATATAAAATAGCTGCACGTGAAAGCATGGGTTGGAAAATTGATTTATTATAATTTTAGTTTGATGCTATAATTCGGTAAAACTACACAAATCGTAAAAAATTAAAATATTGTTCTGAAATTTACATGGACTAAAGTATATCTTTTAATACAATGGAGAAAACTTATCAGGGATGATGTTTAAATAATTTCAAATATTCCTTCGACATGTTCTTTTTAATACAATGGAAAAAAATCTACTTTATATTTATATGAATTTCTGTGGACCATAACGCGATGTTAAATTATTTTTTAGTCCTTCAGTCTTTTGAGTTTGTGATTTCATTGTAAATTTCATGTCAATGGATTTCAGAACTACTTAACCAAAAATTCATGTTATAAATACACAGCTTTTATTCATTGATTATTTACTTTTATTGTAACCTTAAAGCGACAAAAACACAATTTGTTATATTTTAAATAGCCTGTGATTTTTTAAAATTTCTGCGATTCTTTTCTAAATTAAGTGAATTCTTTATTTAGTATAATGTTTCTCTATTAGATTGAATGAAGTCGCTTGAACAAATTAAGCTATTAAATTATCGATAGTTTACCGACTAAACAACATATATCTTTAGCTTTTGTTAATTGAATTCATGATAAGAAATTCCTTTGTACACTAAGTTAAATTACTTGCATCAAATAAGTTAAAATTCAAGAGTTTCTCAAACATCGAATCTTTGCCGATCTCTTGTAAACTATTTTATTTTAATTTTATCTGACTTAAATAAATTTTCTTGTACGAAACATTCGCTATTTAGATTAAGAGAAATTAAACGGCAAAAAATTATATATAGACAGGCGCACGCACAAATACACACTATTCTCTAAAATTTGTTTGATGGTTTTTTAGTTATTCAATTCATTGTGAGTTTATGTTAAGCGAATTTGACATTAGCAAGAGCGGCTACATAAACCGTAAATATGTACTTTTTATATGATGCATATCTTATTTTATCTTTTCATTATTTAGTTTGATAAGTTTTTTTATGAGTTAATATCTTGAAAAACTCTAAACCAGTATACTTATAATAAATTTACCTTAAACTAATTTTTTGATTATTAAAAAACCTCAAATTGGTACACCTTTAACCAATTTACCATAACCAATACACTTGTGACAAATTCACTTTATGTTCGTTTTTGATAAATTGTATAGTCAAATTGCTGAGTTGGATAACATGTAACCATTGATTAATATACTAGTTCGAAATTTTACTTTGTACCATTTTTGTGACTATTTATGGTATTAATCCAATTTGAATGTATTATTATGGGGTATTTGGCAATCGAACAAATTAATTTGGGATAAATTTATCATTAGTATACAAATTTGGGCTTTTTATGATCATTTAGAGTAAATTTGTCGCATGTGTACCGGTTTGGGATTTTTTGTGGTCAAAAAATTAATTTAGAGTAAATTTATCATATATCTATTAAGTTGGAGTTTTTAGAGTATTAACCATTTTTTTATTAAGTAAAATGTTTTGGACGGTGTCCCTTATTATCCACATACACGTGATAAGCTATAATGCAAATTTTACTCAATTTAAAGCAACAATACATTAATAATAATTGCATGTAATGCTCGCTTGTTTTCACAAATTTTTCCATTGCAATGGCAAATCTTTTCCAAACTCACCGCAAGACTTTGAATAAGTTTATGTAGAAAATTAACCAACATGTTTGGATGGCAAGTTAGGAAATCCACAAAAATCGTTGAGGGCAAGTAGTAATTCTTCCGAAAAGCTAGTTCCTAGAATCCTAACTTTGTACGAAAAGGACCGGAATTGCGGTCCGGCTCTTAGGTGAATCCATGCAACTAACGGGTGGTTCTTGGTTTCAATTTTTTGGAACCGGTCCTTAGTGGGCGGTTCCTAGTTCTTTCGGACCATGCACACCCTTAGTTGGTATGACCCATTGGTGACACCAGATATTAATTTAATCAATAAAAATTCATTGCTTGAAAATTTCTCCTAGATTAATGCGTTTTCATGTAATGTCCCGGAAAGGAATTAATTTAATCGATTGATTTCATCATTTAAACTAGGTCCCAACTTGCAAAGGAATTAATTTAATTCGTGGCGACTAGATCCACGCGTTATCAAAAGCCGTCTGTCCCTTTTTATCTGCGTTCTCCCTCTGTCATTGATGCAGCAAGGTCTACGAACTTCGACTGTAGAAATGGAGAACACCAAAGGCCCGCCGGGAAGTATCTTTCAATTTGAGGAGTGACGGTGGAATTTAAAGCCGAATATCATGCCAAAAACTTGAATTACAAGTGAGGATTAAAATTTCTCAACCCGTGAAAGTTCGTCTTTTACTTTGTGAAACATGGATATCAATGACTCAAATGCATTTATCGTGTGGAATGACTCAGGAAGCAATTCTGATCATTATGATCTACACAAGCGCCGTTGATGAAATTGGTTCGGAGGTGGAAGTAAAAATTTAATTGGTACTTACATATGCTCTTTCTCGTTAGGATTTGGCATACAATCACAAAAAAAAAAATAGAGAGTAGAAGTGAAAAGGAAAATCGAGATTTTATTTAGGCATATTTCAAGTATTGTTCCATTCGTTTTTTCTTTGCCTTCTCCTTCCATCGGCAATCAAGCGAGCTCAAAAACTTGAAGTGTAGAGTTGGAGAAGACCATAGGTTCGTGAGTGCTCTCATTTCTGGTTTGGTTTTAATATATAAATAAGAGATCCTTGTTTTGTATATATATATCCTGGTGATCTTGCCTAAATCAGACTTTGGGCCAAACTTAAGGTTGAAAATGAGTTTATGGACCTACTAATCACATCCTATATATCTCATCATTTCCATGACATATCAAAGAAATCTCATTTCACTTTCTTACGGCACGTATGTTGTTTTGAACAGAGCTTTAGTTTAGTCGTCAATTTCCATTTGGATATGCTTTTACAATATTGTCATTTATGAATTTTTCTTTCATGTTATTTCCCTAATAATTGTTCAAATTTTCTTTAATTTACTTTAATTAAATCAAAGGGTCTGCAAGGAAATTTTTTATTCGAGGAGCCGAAACGAATAACATAGTGGTTGGGAAGAAAGACAAAACAGCTCTAAAACTGCGATTTCTATAATTTTTCTTTCCTCTTTGACATTAAGGATTCTTATTTGGCACTTCATGTGTGTACCCTACTATATTCTCTTGCACTTAGCTTTGTCCATCACAGTAACATTTGAATAGATTTGTATCATTATGTTTTTCAATTCTAATAGCAAGTTCCTTATTGTCCTTGTCCCTGAGTCCTTGGTCTTGACTATTGAGGAATTGATCGGTTGATTGTGTTTGTCCAAGAAGGTCGAGTGAAGAAGTAGAAGCATGGTGCAGTGACTCCTGTTGTGCGAGCAAAGCTTTTTAAGGGAGTGTAAATAATGAAGCCTGACATCTTCAAAGAGCTCAAGGACTACGTTGTGATCATGGTCTCGATCTTAGCCTTCCATTATGTTCAATTATTGTCATAATAAGAAAGAACCAACATTAAAACGAAAGCATGATGATTGAGGAACAAAACGCTAGCATAATGCTTACAAAAGACAAACAATATTATTTCAACGTACACAACTTGTGTGTCAGTTGTTGTGTGTTGAAAACACAAACATAAAGATTACTTGAAACTTAGGATAAGGTTTTTGATCAATAAAAGCTGGACATTGTCTGATTTGAATTAGTGATAAGATATATGTAAGATATATGTGTTCTAGCAACCTTTAGAATTGAAAGATCTACTCGGACCGTGCAAATTCAAATTTGGGTTCCAACTGGAGGACACTGACCGAGCTTAGCTCTAGAAATCCAGAACTTGTCCTTCCGGAATTGCATGGAATCAATCCTCGTTTTCCATGGGGAGAAATAAAAGTTAAAACATAAAACGATAACTCCGTTATAACTTCGGTAAATTTGTCTTCATTGCTGTTCGTCCTAGAGAAAGTAATTCTGTATCAAACCCAAAAATCAGCTATAGGTGGTGTTGACGCCAAAACCTGTCCCGATGGGCTATCCAGCAACGGTCATAGTCACCGACAACTCTGTATCAACCATCATTTGGAGCAAAGAGGATGGGAAGGAGACCCGTCACCGACGCACCAGGAGACCAGTTACCGAAGCACTTGGTATTAGCTTCTCCGTGGACGAGACGGTACAGTTCTTGGAAGCACACCGAGAATTCCGGAATTATCTGAAATTGAAACAATAACCATCAGGACTGGAAGTCATTCGCCTCTATCTGGCTACAAATAGCCAAAGAGAAGTTTTTGTAAAGGACCGGAAAAATTTGACAAAGGATGCAATACACTCGTTATTTCTTGCTTTAAACATTTACTTTAGGGGGTGCATGATAAAAATCATTTCTGTTTCAAAAATGATTTTTCCTTTCCGCATCAATTTAATAAACTTGTTTGATAACACTTATCAAATTTTCTATTTATGGAATAAATTTCTATTCCAGAAATAGAAATGGAGGAGAAATCAGAAGTAGAAATTTTCTACTTCTGATTTCTTTTTTTTTTGGTAAGAGGTAAGAATACTTCTGATTTCTTCATAAATCAATTTCTGATTTCTCCTGACCTAATTTCACTCTTCTCCCTCGTACGCCTCTTCTCTGCCTCCTCCTCCTCTGCCTCTCTGCCTCTCCTCCGCCTCTGCACCGACGCCCTCCGCCTCTCCTCCGCCTCTGCACCGACGCCCTCCTCCTCTTCTCTGCACCCCCCGCTCGTTCCCACCCCCGCCGCTCGTTCCCCGCGGCTAAGCCCTCAACAAATCCGAGCACCGACGCCCTTCGCCTCTTCTCTCGCACCCCCGCCGCTCGTTCCCCGCGGCCGAAGCCCTCTCGCAACGGTCCGAGCACCGACGCCCTCCGCCTCTTCTCGCACCCCCGCCGCTCGTTCCCCGCGAAGCGGGAAGCCCTCAACAGATCCGAGCACCGACGCCCTCCGCCTCTTCTTTGCACCCCCGCCGCTCGTTCCCTTGCGAAGCCGAAGCCCTTTGCAACAAATCCGAGCACCGACGCCCCAAGGCCCTCCTGCTCTGCTCCGTCTCACCAAAAGCCGCCATTGCCCCGCGACCTCAGCAACGCCGCGCGCCCTCTCCTCATCCAGCGACGAGTTGCTCACGAATCCGCTCCTTCGCCTCATCCAGAAGCCCTCTGCACCAGACACTGGAGCCGCTCGTGTTTGTCCGACGAGGCCCACGACCGCGAAGTGCGACAAAATTTGTTTTAAGAAATAGAAATTTTATTTAGTTATCAAACGAATTTCTATTTCTGAAACAGAAGTTTTGTAACGTTATCAAACATATTTTTTTCCTCAGAAACTCGTCCAGAAATAGAAATAGAAAAGTTCATTTCTGTTCCAGAAACTATTTCTAGAACAAAAATGTTGTCATGCGCCCCCTTAGTTATCATTTATCCTGCATTTATCTATAAATCCCGTTAGATTTATCTTTATTCATTGTTATTGCCATTAGAGTAGAACCAGTTGTTTTCTTTCCGAAACGGCAGGGAACTCGATGCACAAAAAAGTCGAAGATTCAACCTTCGGTGAATGATCTTTTGCTCGATAACATTCTAAGCGAAACAGTTGGCACGAAATCTAGCTACTTATCGTGACATGGCTCCCACGTGTCCTCTCATTATAAACATCTCTTTTTTGTCGCGCGTTCATGTGTCCGCGGGAAAACTTTGTCCCCTGGTTGTTGTGTTCACACTTAAATGGAGAAATGGCTTCATGCCATTTTCCCAGCGAGAAGGGAAAACAGAATCATGAGAGAGAGCGAAGGAAGATATGACGATTTAGAAGAGATGTGGAATTTAAGTGTTGAGTATATTAATGCCCCCAGTATGATAAATTCCTGGAGTGTGTCGTGCATTTATTGGTGGCGACGACAGAAAGAGTTGCGTGGGGAGCAGAAGAAGACGGAATTTACTTTGTTGCTTGTACTTAGAAAAGGAAATTCATTTGTGGCGCTTAGAAGAAGAAGCAAGCAATTGACATTTGATTATGCAAGCCAATTCACGAAGCTCGATGAGAAGGCAATTACCTTTGATGATTCTTCCAAAATACAAATTAGATGGAAATGGATCATTTTGTTTTGCTTTAAATTATGATGGATATAGACTTACTTCTAGAGTTCATTATGCACGTTATTATTTAGCTTATAATAACTTGAACTTGATAAGCACTCTCAGGGAAGTTTATGGAATCTGCCATGATCCAAGATTGGCAATCCTTTTTTTTTTTTAATATATTTTTTTAATGGAACTTGGTCCTATTTCCATCCTGCAAAACTAGAAAAAACGGAACTTGATTTGCATAGATAAAAAGTCACCAAAAACCATAAATTATATTTACTATGACACATCCACCATAATTTTAATTTATATTCATATGACACATTTACCATAAACTTATATTGATAGCCCAAATGTTTTCTTGTGATACATAAAACACTAAACTTGTATTCATGCGCCAAATTTATCTTAAAATACATGAATATAAGTTTGGGATATTTGTTAATCATAATAAAAGAAGTTTATGATAAATGTGTCAAACAAAGTAATGTTTTATACGGATATAAATTTGGGATTTTGATGTCATAAAAAAATTTAAAGATAAATATATCATAATAAATATAATTTAAAATTTTTGGTGGGTTTTTCCCGTTTACAGTATAGTCGATCTTTTCCCTTGTCTTCTAGGGCTTTTTTTACTTTTTATTTTGACTCTTTATTTTTCACCTATTAAAGGAGATTCTCCTCTCCCTTTTTAGTTTACTTTAAAAGTTGTGAATGGAACAACTCGGGATGACTACCTGGTAGTTCATTGCATCAACTTTATCAACTCCAACCGCTTTAAAATCTTTTGTAATGACTTCCTATAATGTTAAATCACGTGGGACCGGGAGAACACGACAACTTCCCCACGCGTTGCCCAAGCGCGGAGACAGTGCGTGGAAGTCAACGCTCTTGGTCATGTGCAAAAGAGTAATAAATATTGTCTATTCACCTCCTGTGCCCTCTGCGAGAGAGAGAGAGAGAGAGAGAGAGAGAGAGAGGTTGGTCCTTGGCGTTTCTCATATTTCTCTCCGAGCTATGGCTTCAGCAGTTGTGGCTGCTGGAATGAAGAGAAAAAAAGCGGTTTGTTTCCTCTGCATCTTTGGATATGTATTATTATTTCTTTGACATGAATATGGTGGAATTGATCCTCTGCCTGTAGTTCAACCCCCAAATTGCTAAACGTCGTCTGGAATGTTACAAATCTCCTTTGACGTGAATGATCAAACCAATCTATGTTCAAAATTCAATACTCCAAGCGCTATCGATGTCGTAAGCTGGATCTGCTAAGTACTGTTTTGCTTTCCTCTAAAATTTGAGAAATTTATGAAAACGTTGCGTGTGAATTCACTAATCAATGTTTGAGTATTACGAAAGTTCTTGAAAGTATGGATTTAAAAACAGTCAAAGCCCATGCAAGATTTAGATGCAGCTAGGTTTGGTTCCATCGGAACCATAAAGCTTTTTTTTCCCTTTCTTTTTCCTTCGTTTGTTTGTTTGACTAGAAGCATAAGACTTGGGTCTGAAACGCTATATTTACTTTAGTTTCCTTGATTTGATAGGAATCATCTTCAACCTCATGGCCATCATCGTTTGGAATTAATTATTAAGTATTCTTGAATTTTAGAGGTGCAGATACTAGTGACGAATTCACAGATTTCCTACATAGAGATCTGAGAAATGCGGGGATCAAGGTCTTTAAAGACAACAAAAAGCTCCATGCCGGAGAAGAGATCAATCAGGGGCTACAAGATGTGATCAAGCAGTCGAGGATCTCAATTGTCGTCTTTTCGAAATATTACGCTTCCAGTAAAAGTTGCCTCACGGAGCTGGTACAAATGTGGGAGTGCAGACAATCATATGGACATATTATTATCCCTATTTTCTATGATGTTAGTCCCGACGCTGTAAAATACCAGAGGGGGGATTTCGCAACGTCCTTTGAGAAACATGAGAAGGATGATGAAGTCGACTCAAATACCATCCATAGATGGAAGGAGGTTCTTCAACTGGTCGGGGGATTAAGCGGATATTATGGGGCGCTCATAAATTCGTGGTAATTCTTTAACTTCTGGTCTCTTTTTTCTTTCCTAGATTAATGAATAAAAGGTTTAGGATGATGTGAGAATGAACCCGAACCTTTTCTAATAAATGTTATAGATAATCACGTCGATGATGATGCATGCTAGAGAAATCTATAAGGTTATTCTTGTGAAATGGATTGATAATTTAATAGGTGGAAGTTCTCGATGCCTAGGTAACCAGTGACTCGATTAAAATGGCCAGTTGAAAATTGACTTGAGTCATCGCATGCGAGTTAGGCCAGCCGAACCGGTCCACCACGCTCTGTGCATTGCCCCTTGGCTAGAATTCTTGTTATGCAGATGGCATGGTATCTTTGTCGAAATTGCTATGTTCATGAAAGTGAAATAGAGCGTTTATTAAAACTTGCTCTCCATTTTAATTGAAGATTCCCCCTCCCCCTGTTGGTTGATTTAATTTTGGTCGGTTCAATCCCCCCTTGATTTTTCTTCACTTTTTAATATTTTTGGTAACTCTGTTGTACTTCTTGTGCTTCATCACTCATGTTTTGCAGGCGTGTGACCGATCTCCTAGAAAAAGTTGTTACACTAGTCATGATGGAGTTGAAGAGGGATGACCAAGATTTAACCGACAAACTAGTGGGAATCGATCTTCATGTTCAAGAGATGATGAGAAAGCTTGGTGTTGTCTACAGCCATGGAGAAGCGAAGAAAGTATGTGGAGAAGACATACGTGCTGTTGGAATATGCGGCATGCCTGGTGTCGGAAAGACTACACTTGCAAAGGTTGTCTTCAACAAGATACATGCTTTGTTTGATGCATGTAGCATCCTCGAAGGTATAAATTCGAATGGAATCAAGGCTGCCCAAGAAATGTTGATTGCTGACCTTCAAAAAGAAAAACGTGAATCACTGAGATCTTCTGGTGATGGTATTAAAATAATATCTAGTCGATTTAGAAAAATGAAGGTTCTTATTGTGCTTGACAGTGTGTGTGAAGATAAACAAATTGAAGCATTAGCTGGGAAGTTTACTTGGTTTGGTCCAGGAAGTAGAATTATTGTGACCACAAACAGAAAATTTTTTATCAAGGGTTTCAACTTTGGAGAAGAGGACGGACATAAAGCAGCTGAAGAATACGAGGTTGAACCAATGGGAGATCATGATGCTCTTCAACTCTTTTGTAAGCATGCTTTTCGAGGGGATGCTCCCCCAGATGTCCCCGAGCACGTTTTCTTGTCCAGAGACATCGTCAAAGCTCTGGGAGGGCTTCCTATGGCTATTGTGCTTTGGGCAAACTATTTAAAGAAAATGAAGAATATAGAAATATGGAGAAGTACCCGGGATTCCTTAAGAGATCATCCAGTTGAGAAAAAAGTTGAAGCTACCTTTAAGGCCAGTTACAATTCTTTAGATGTTGTTACACGGGAGATATTTTTGGACATAGCGTGCTTTTTTATTGGAAAGGATCAAAGGATTCCCTCTTACATGTGGAAGGCTTGTGGTTACACTCCTGCTAGAGGAATAGAACGCCTCTGTGAGACGTATATGTTGGAAATTGGAAAAAATAATGAATTAAGAATGCACAATCTGATAAGAGACTTTGGCAGGAAACTTGTCATGGACAAAGTTCCTCATAAGCGCAGTAGGTTTTGGAATCACGGTGATGCAATTTCCATTCCAAAGGATCGTAAGGTAAGTTTTCAAAGCCTCTAGTAATTTTTTTTTTTAGTGGTTTACAAAAGTGTTCAAATAAACCTTCCATTCCCATTAACATAAACTTACTATTCTTTGTCCAATCTCCAAGGGAAAAGAAAGGAATTTGTTCTTAACACTGTTTAGAACATGTAGTGGATAACCACTGATTTTGTAAAATTGATTTGTATCATTTCATTGAAGGAGTGAGAGAAATTAAAGTTTTTCAACTTACTCATACGTTCTTCCCTAACCGAGGCTTGACAGGATATTGTAAGCGTCCAGGGCATTGGTCTCACAGTTGAAGATGATTGCACCGTCTCTTTTACATGTGAAGAATTTTGCGAAATGTCGAATTTGAGGTACCTCAGACTAGACCGGGCTAACATCCAGGGAAATACTGAGAATCTTCCTCCGAATTTGAGGTGGCTTGATTGGCGAGAGTGCCATTCCATTCCTGAGCTAAGTAATATGCATTTGAAGGAGTTGGTCATTCTCAACCTGTCTTGGAGTCCGGTCACCAGAGTTTCAAAATTCTGGGAACAAATCATGGAGGTATGGCTAATATTTGCTTTTTAAATCTCATGTTAAGATAATAGATATGAGCGAGGTTTGATATCTTCTTTTGCACATACATTGCAAAAGGCGAAGAAACTAAAAGTCTTGAACCTACAAGGATGTGTTCAGTTGCATCCTGTTAAAACTCATAAAAACAACAATCAAAACAGAAAAATTTCTGTTTTTGAGAGAGAGAAAAGATAAAAAAAAAAAAAAAAACAGAGCACTTCATACGTCTTGTACTTAAGAAAAAAAAAACTGTCGAGTACAACCACTAAATACAAAACAAAAACTGCTCACGTACGTGCAACACATAACTGCACACAAACGTGCTATTAACTTCCTAGAAAATAGCAAAAACACTAAATACGTAACTAAATGAACTTGGCTGTTTTTTAACAAAAAAACAAAGTAAAACATAGTAAAAAGAAAACTGAAAACAGCAGAAAACAGAGACATTATAATCCAACAAACTCCTCCTTAGATCAGTTGCTACTGCATACTCCAATTTTCTTTCTTAATACTTCAAATCTTCCAGCTTGAAGTGGTTTTGTGAACATATCTGCAAGCTGATCTTCAGATCTGCAATAGACCAACTTAACTTCACCACTTTGTTGCACCTCACGCAGAAAGAAAAATTTGACTTTGAAATGCTTGGTTTTGCCATGGAAAACTGGATTCTGAGATATTGCTAACGCCGCCTAATTATCCACATTAACTTCAATGCAATCACTAGAATTCAACCATAGATCATTCATTATCTTTTTTAGCCACAAAGCTTGATTTGCAGCTGCAGTAGCTGCTATAAACTCAGCCTCTGCAGTAGACTGAGCTACAATCTTTTGCTTTTTAGAACACCAGGAGAAACAAGCAGAACCAAGACTGAAACAATATCCAGACGTACTTTTCATGTCATCCACTGAACCAGCCCAGTCACTATCAAAAAATCCTTGCAAATTAAACTTCTGATATTTTTCAAACTTCACACCAAAGAACAATGTTCCTTTGAGATATCTCAAGACCTTTTTTGCTGCAATCAAATGTAACTGACTAGAATTACTCATAAACCTGGATAAAACACTCACAGCAAATAGAATATCTGGTCTGGTTGCTGTAAGATACATGAGACACCCAATCAGACTTCTATACATAGAAGCATCCACTGCATCTGTTCCATTATTCTTCTGCAGCTTCTCTTTAACAGCCATAGGAGTGCTTACACTTCGACAACCTTCCATCTGAAACTTCTTTAGAATTTCTTTCATGTATTTTTTCTGACAGATGAAGATCTCATATGAAGCATGTTTGACTTCCAGACCCAAAAAATAAGCCATCTTTCCCAAGTCTGACATCTCAAAACCTGCAAATAAATCTTGCTTCACCTTCTCTATCAATTCCATATCATTCCCCATCACTAATAGATCATCTACATAAAGTGACAGAATTACAACACTGTGATTCACCTTCTTGACATAAAGAGTGAACTCACTTAAGCTTTTTACAAAGCCAAAATCTTGCAAATATCAATCTATCTTCCCATACCAAGCTCTTGGAGCTTGCTTCAGTCCATATAGAGCTTTCTTCAACCTGTATACACTCTCTTCTTGCCCTTTGATACTGAAGTCTTCAGGTTGTTCAACAAAAATCTCCTCCTCAAGCTCTCCATTTAGAAATGTAGACTTGACATCTAACTGAAATATAGGCCACTCCTTCTTTGCTGCAATAGCTAACAGTAACCTTATTGTATCAAGTCGTGCAACAGGAGCAAATGTTTCAGAATAGTCTACTCCCCATATTTGTGCATAGCCTTTCACCACCAGTCTAGCTTTGTGTTTATTGACAGAACCATCAGGATTAAGTTTTGTTCTAAATACCCACTTAACCCCAATCACATTTTTATCAGATGGTCTGTCAACAAGCTCCCATGTGTGGTTTTTCTAGATCATTGCAATCTCCTCCTGCATTGCTGCAATCCACCTCTGATCCTCCTTAGCTTCCACAAAGTTAGATGGTTCTAGCATTGCCACATTGCTTCTTTCATAGATTTCAGCAAGTGACATTGTGCCTCTGTAGCACCCGAACCCTTCGGCGGTCGCCACAAGCACCGTTGTTATACCTTTTTACCTTTTTCTATCTTGTACTTATAACAAGCGTCGTTAATCACAGGCATTTTTTTTTTTAATAAAAGCGGTCCCAGCGCGACTCATAGCGGAAGCAAATTAAACATCACCATCTATCCCCCTACCAATCCATGATACAAATACACACCACTAAATCGCCATCATTTTATAACCAAGCTTCGACACTTTGCTTACATACATATATAACAAGATGGGATTCCCTTCGGGTCGGTACAACAAAAGGAAAAGCTAGGACTCAGCCACGTCTAGCCTAAAATCTCAAAAAGAAACCCTCGACCCTCCACATCATACGAGCACAAACCCCCATCGAAAGTGTCGACTATCTACATCAAAAAGATCCAACTCCTACTCATCGCGCGCGGGTCTCACACCCAACCCGGTGCATCAGGCAGTGGCGGCGGCAACATCCCTCGCATCGCTCCATCCCGACGAACGTGCACAGAAATGAACTCCTGAATGACAGGGCCCCCATGCAGGCCTATGTTGTACATCACTAGACAACGTACTCGAATAAAAGTCAGTCCGGGAATAGAGGGACAGTCTATCTCGGCACACTCGACCTCTACATCGGATGGTAGACCATAAAACACCCCCACGTGACGGCAGGAAGCGGCATACTGCTAATCTGAAATGTTATTCCCCAAAAGGGGTGAGTACAACCACTCAACAGATAGGGAAATCCAATAACAACTCAATGCACCATGCATATCATCATACGTTGCAGGCATTACTTACCTTGAAATCATGCACATTTCAATCATGCATCATCATATCATACATATCATCATCATCATGGCATCAGTATAACGTACATGTCATCAAGCATGTCATATATCATCATCATCATCATCATCATCATGGCATATCATATATCATCATCATCATCATCATCATGCATTTCATCATGCATATCATACCATGGATGATCATCATATCACATCACATATCGTCATCATCATCATCATGCATATCATCATGCATATAATATCACGGGTGATCATCATTATTTCACATCACATATCATCATCATCATCATGCATATCATCATGCATATCATCATGCATATAATATCATGGGTGATCATCATTATTTCACATCACATATCATCATCATCATCATCATATCATCATGCATATAATATCATGGGTGATCATCATTATTTAACATCACATATCATCATCATCATCATCATCATGCATATCATCATGCATATAATATCATGGGTGATCATCATTATTTCACATCACATATCATCATCATCATCATCATCATCATCATCATCATGCATATCATCATGCATATAATATCATGCATATCATGTCATGATTTAATTTTCATCTTTATCTTTAAATTTGATCACCACATCACCCATTTCTCAAATCATCAATTTCATCATCCATTCAGGCAAAGACCTCCGACAGGGTTCCTAGCATTCAGCCTCCCAGGCCACTGGGCTTCCGGCCCTCCCACATTCCGGGCATCTCGCATCTCAACTAGCATCACGAGGCATTTTCTTCGGGCAGAAACCTCTGACAGGGCTTCCGGCCTTTACCCTTCTAGCCAGGCATCTCGCACCCCAATCCTGGCATCGCGAGGCATTCCCTTCGGGCAAAGACCTCCGACAGAGCTTCCGACCCCCCACATTCCAGGCATCCTGAATCTCCCAGGGAATTCCGGCAATGCATCTCTGTACATTCCGGCCTCATCCTCCACCACCACCACTTACTCACTTATCATTATCCACATTTATCATCATTTTGATCTCATTATTACATGACATACGATTCACACATGCACCACAATTCATGGTCATACATACACCAATGTCTTATCATACATGTAACAATGCATAATTATTTATTAATAAATTCAATGGAATTTATGGCCAATAAAATAATCCCTTTTTATTTTATTATTATTTTATTTAATTTTATTATTATATTTATTTATTTTCATAAATAAATATTAAATTCAATATCTATAATTTCCCAAAATCATAAAATTCAAATAATCATTAAACAAACCAATAGGATGACAATTTCATGCAAAATTCATGGCCAAATTGAATTTCACACAATTTCACAATTTCCACAAAATAGCACATGATATTCGGATAATAACCAGAATGCACAGTTTCTAAATAAATTCGATTAAAATATTCATACGGCCTCCAAAAATTACGAAATTTTATAGAGTGATAGCCAAGACATTTTCGTGCAACTTTCATGAAGAACTCCAAGTCAGATTCCTTATAGATTATTTTATTCAACCTCACGAAGCTTCTGGAACCATTACCGCATCGTCCAGAATACACATCTCCGAAATATTGAGATTTAACCTACCTATTCTCTTTAGTTTCCTCTGAAATTTGGATATGTTATGTATCAAGGTGTCCTTTACAAGTTTCATGAAGAGATTTAGGTCAAATAACCAAAGTATGGTCACCATTTAAGTCCTTGAAGTCTCGGGTGTCTCGGAACACATCACCAGAATCATCGTCTCCAAGATCTAGCCGATTTACTAGGCTATACTGGTTCATTTCTCTTCAAATTTGAGTATGTTGTAGTTTAAGGTGTTACCTACAACTTTCATGAAGACATCAAAGTGAGATCTTCAACAAAAACCAATATGCAATCAAGAATCCAGCAAGAGGTCAGTGAAAACTTCACAGATCCGGGGTCTCCGTAGAATAGAACTTTAACCCCCCATATCTCCATAATTTTCCTTGAAATTTTATTATGTTATAGTAAAAGATGTTAGCTACAACTTCCATGAAGACATCGAAGCCAAAATCGGACTCCAAACACACATGCAAGCTCAAACAAGTTTCTGACTCACACGGTCCGAACACAAACAGCCATATCTTCCAACATGCATCATCCATGCTTCGGTTTTTCTCACTTAAACACTCAAAGATTCAACATGCAAACCACATATCAACAAGCAAGAGAAGCTAGAGGACTTCCACTTGC
This sequence comes from Eucalyptus decipiens, assembly GCA_014182575.1. Classification (NCBI taxonomy): domain Eukaryota; kingdom Viridiplantae; phylum Streptophyta; class Magnoliopsida; order Myrtales; family Myrtaceae; genus Eucalyptus; species Eucalyptus decipiens. The sequence continues at coordinate 41,234,588 of CM024611.1, read as the reverse complement.
CTCTAGGATAAACAAACGACGGCGTATGGCGGACGGACACGGCGAACGGACGGCGGCACACGGCGGTTCCCTCCTCGGCTCCGCCTCCTCTCCCTCTCGGCCTCTCTCCCTTTCTCTCGAAATCTCTCTCTCTCTCTCACCCTCTTTCTCGGCCAAAAGAATCCGGCCACTCCTCTCTCTCTCTTCCTTCTTATACCCCCCTAGAGCTCATCATTTGCAATCATGAGATTGCCTGCCAATGGCCAATGCATGGCCTTCCCTTTGCCACTTGGCAAGGTCCATGCATGGGCCCTCCATTTGGGCCACCTCTTCCTTTGGGCCTTAATGGGCCGGTTGAATTCCCCTCTTGGGCCGACTAATCTTGGCCCATCAAGCTTAGGCCAATGGGTCTAAGGCCCATTCGAAAATTAACCCCTTTTTCCCTTTTTTTTTTTTTAATTCCTTTCTATAATTATTTTTAAATTTCAATTTTCATCTTGGCCAAAGTCTTAGGGCATCTTAGTTATTGAAATTTAATTTACAAAGTACATGGCCAAGCATAAATTATTAATCTATCAAATTTAAATTTTCACAATCATAAGCACAAATCATCTAATTAAAAGACTAATGGCTAAAACATAAGCCATGGAAATTCTATCACCTAATTAAAGACTTTAACACACCTTATGGCTTGGCTCTGAATTCTTGGGATGCCACAATTCTCCCCTCTTTAGAGAATTCGTCCTCGAAATTCAAGCACTACTCACGCCTTCTTGAAACAAATAGGGGTACTTTTTCTTTATCTGATCCTCACTTTCCCATGTGGCTTCCTCCACATCATGATGTCGCCATAACACCTTAACCAATGGGATCTTTTTGGTCCTAAGAATTTGCTCCTTTCGATCCAATATCTGCACAGGCTCTTCAATGTACCTTACTTTCTCATCCATTTTGATGGCTTCATGATCGAGTATGTGACCAGGATCCGGCTGGTACTTCCTCAACATCGATACATGAAACACATTGTGCATATTTTCTAACTTAGGAGGTAATGCTAAACGATAAGCCACATCTCCTATCCTCTCAAGTATTTCAAAAGGTCCAACAAATCTAGGTCTTAGCTTACCTTTCATCCCGAATCGAGATATTCCTTTCATTGGAGATACCTTAAGGAATACATGGTCTCCTACACTAAATTCCAAAGGCCTTCTACGTCTATCTGCGTAGCCTTTCTGTCTACTTTGAGCTGCTCTAAGTCTTTCTCTGATAATATCGACAGCTTCAGTGGTAACTTGTACCAGTTCAGGTCCTGTCAACTTCCTTTCACCCACTTCACTCCAACAGACAGGAGTCCTACATCTCCTTCCATATAATGCCTCATAAGGTGCCATGCCTATACTCTTCTGAAAGCTATTATTATAGGCGAACTCTACCAAATGCAATCTTTCATCCCAATTTCCTTTGAAATCGATTACACAGGCTCTCAACATATCCTCCAAAGTATCGGATTACTCTTTTGATTGACCATCTATCGAGGATGAAAAGCGTACTAAACTAAGCTTAGATCCTAACGCAACTTGAAGACTCCTCCAAAAATTCGAAGTAAACCTCGAATCTCGATCTGAAGTAATAGTCACTTGGAACACCATGTAAGCATACCACTTGACTTACATACATGTCCACATACTTATCCATTGGGTAGTCCATGCGAATCGCTAAGAAATGCGCCGATTTAGTCAAACGATCCACTATAACCCAAATTGAATCATGACTACTTGATGTCATTGGCAATCCTTGCACAAAGTCCATCGTTATATGTTCCCATTTCCATTCAGGAATGTCTAATGGTCTTAAAAGTCCTGCGGGTTTACGATGCTCCGCTTTTACTTGCTGACACGTCAAACATTGAGATATGTACTTAGCCGTATCTGCCTTCATACCATTCCACCAAAATTGCTGACGTAAATTTCTGTACATCTTTGTACTACCTGAGTGGATACTATAATTACTCTTATGTGCCTCCAACAGAATTTCCTTCCTCAATTCCTCATTGTCAGGAACACAAAGTCGTCCTTGACATATTACTATTCCATCATCAGAGATTTGAAATTCTGATCTTTTTCCTAAAGATACAGCATTTTTCACTTTCAAAATCTCTGGGTCAGATTCTTGCAGGATTTTAATTTTCTGGATAATCTCTGGCTCAATCCTTAATGCACTAAGCATGCCAGTAAGATAATCCATTTCCAATTTAAATTCGGAATTTGCTACAGATTCTAACAATTCCCATTCCGCCATTCTCAAACTAGCTATCTTTAAACTTGCTATGGAAATAGCCGACTTACGACTAAGAGCATCTGCTACTCTATTCGTTTTCCTTGGATGATATCTTATCTCACAGTCATAATCCTTCAATAATTCCATCCATCTTCTTTGTCTCATGTTCAACTCCTTTTGTGAGAACAGATACTTCAAACTCTTATGATCCATATAAATCTCAAACTTTTCCCCATACAAATAGTGTCTCCATATCTTCAAGGCAAACACTATAGCTGCTAATTCTAAATCATGCGTCGGGTAATTCAGCTCATGGGTTTCAATTGTCTGGATGCATAGGCTACAACCTTGCCATGCTGCATCAACACACATCCTAGTTCTTTGTGAGATGCATCACTATACACTGTAAAAAACCATCGGTCCAAAGGTATAGTCAGAATTGGAGCTGAAGTCAATTTCCTTTTGAGCTCCTGAAAACTCCTTTCACATTCTCCATCCCATTCAAATTTCACATTCTTTCGAGTCAATTTAGTTAAAGGTCCTACCAGTCTTGAAAATCCTTCAATGAACCTTCTATAATAACCAGCCAGTCCTAAGAAATTTCATATTTCAGTGGGTGTCGTCGGTCTCGGCCAATTCACTACCATTTCAACTTTTGCTGGATCTACTGCAATTCCTTTTCCTGACACCACATGTCCTAGAAATATTATCCGATCCAACCAGAATTCACACTTACTAAACTTAGCATACAACTTATGCTCTCTCGAGTCTTGCAAAACTATTCTCAAATGCTGCTCATGCTCTTTAGGCCCTTTCGAATATACCAGAATATCATCAATAAAGACAATCACAAACTAGTCTAAATAAGGCTGAAATATTCTATTCATCAAATCCATAAATGCAGCCGGGGCGTTAGTCAATCCAAATGGCATAACAAGGAACTCATAGTGTCCATAACGAGTCCTGAACGCAGTCTTAGGAATGTCCTCCTTCTTAATTCTTAACTGATGGTATCCCGATCTCAAGTCAATCTTAGAAAAGACCGAACTTCCCTGGAGTTAGTCAAACAAGTCATCAATTCTAGGCAAAGGATACTTATTCTTAATGGTCACCTGATTCAACTACCTATAATCAATACACAAGCGCATTGATCCATCCTTCTTTTTCACAAACAAGATCGGTGCACCCCAAGGTGAAGCACTTGGTCTAATGAATCCTTTATCAAGCAACTCCTGCAGTTGTACTTTCAATTCCTTCAATTCAACTAAGGCCATCCTATATGGGGCTTTTGATATTGGTCCCGTTCTAGGCATTAATTCAATTTCAAATTCAATCTCCCGCTCTGGTGGCAATCTAGGCAATTCCTCAGGAAATACATCTTGAAATTCGTTAACTACACGAACTTCCTCAATATTAGGCTCCTCCCTGGCATAATCTCTAAATATGGCTAAGTACCCTTGACATCCTTTGTCAAGTAACTTACAAGCTTCTACTGCCGAAATAAGTGCTACAGGAAAATGGGTCTGACCTCCTAAAAATTCACAACTAGACTGATCAGGTAAAACGAATTGAACCACTTTTCTATAACAATCCATTCTAGCCCGATACTTACGAAGCCAGTCCATTCCTATAATAACGTCAAAATCATACATAGCCATTACAACCAAGTCTATTTCCATGTCATTTCCTCCCATTGATATCTTACAATTTCCACACACCAACATAGACAATACCATATCCTTTAAAGGCGTGGAAACACAAAGAGGCGTCTCAAGAGGCATAACTTCTATCTTATTCAAACATCTATATCTTTCAGACACAAACGAATGCGTTGCACCCGTGTCAAACAATGCATATGCCTTTTCACCATTAATAAGAATCGTACCTGAGATAACATTTTTGGAAGCTTCCGCTTCCTCCTGGGTGATCGCATACACCCTTCCTTGCGCAGGTGGTCTCTGAGGATTTCCTTACGGATTCGACCTAACAACACTCTGATATCCCTGTCGCACCGAGCCAACACTCACTTGCAACCTCTCTTGTGGGCAATTCCTCCTAAGATGACCCACTTGTCCACAGCCAAAACTTTTCTGTTGTCCCATACAAGGTCCTGGGCCATGGCGTCCATTACACTTCTGACAAATACCAGGCTGATAGGGTGCTTTCCCTATATTCAGACCACTCCTTGCCCCTCCAAAATTTCCAAAGTTACTCTTCTTCTTCACATTCCAAGTCTGACCTTGACCAAAATAAGGTCTCTTCCCTTTTCTCACATCATTAAAATTCAATGGTTTCTTAAACTCCGACCGCTCTCTCAACAGCTCCTGCTCCTCTAACTGCGCCCTTTTATAAATCTCATTATAATCTCTTATGTTCAAAGGCACCAGTTGCTTTCTAATGTCAGTCCTCAGCCCTTTCGGGAATCTCTTAGCCTTCTCTTCCTGATCCTCAATCAATCTAGGAGCATATCTAGACAATTCAGAAAATCTAGCCTCATATTGATCTACAATCAACCCCTTTTGTTCTAGCTGAACAAATTCAGTAATCTTCCTATCCTTAGCACAATCAGAGAAATGCTTCCTATTGAAGGCTCTAACAAACTCCTCCCAGTTAACATCAGTACCTGGTGGAAAGATTATGTCCTTCGAAGCTCTCCACCAAAACTTCGCATTTCCCTCCAACCGGTACTCTGCTAAAACTATTTTCTCAGCATCGGTGCAGTCCAACAGCCGGAAAATTCCTTCCATCCCATCAATCCATTGCTCCGCCTCCTCAAGACTTCCCATTCCATTAAACTTAAGTGGCTTCAGCTTCAAAAACTGCTCCACTAGTCCTTGAGTACGGCGTTCTGCTCCGGGCTGTTGCTGCGCCTGCCTCTCCATCAGATTTCCAATATTGGCTAATGCCTGCAGGATATCTTCCATTCGGGGTTCAGCCCTTGCAGCAGAGGCTTCAGCCCTCGATGGATGAGCACTTCCAGCTCGCACCATGACTTTCCTGCAATTTCCAAGCATTGCCTTAGGAATAATTTGAGACTCACTGCCTCCACTCAAAGCAATTACTGCTACTACATAAGTAACATATACATGTTACTGGTACCTAAAGGCAACTCAAAATAAACTACTAGGGATCTACGAGTGAATACCCATCACCCGTTATTCAATTATTTCGTTTTACATCCTATGGTGTGCATTGTCATCATGTTCCTCAATTCCAAATGAGGCTCCTTATCACTCCACCTATAACCATTCGCTCTGATACCAAAAAGGAAGGTTGTAGCACCCCGAACCCTTCGGCGGTCGCCACAAGCACCGATGTTACACCTTTTTACCTTTTTCTATCTTGTACTTAGAACAAGCGTCGTTAATCACATGCATTTTTTTTTATTTATAAAATCGGTCCCAGCGCGACTCATAGCGGAAGCAAATTAAACATCACTATCTATCCCCCTACCAATCCATGATACAAATACACACCACTAAATCGCCATCATTTTATAACCAAGCTTCGACACTTTACTTACATACATATATAACAAGATGGGATTCCCTTCGGGTCGGTATAACAAAAGGAAAAGCTAGGACTCAGCCACGTCCAGCCTAAAATCTCAAAAAGAAACTCTCGACCCTCCACATCATACGAGCACAAACCCTCATCGAAAGTGTCGACTATTTACATCAAAAAGATCCAGCTCCTACTCATCGCGCGCGGGTCTCACACCCAACCCGGTGCATCAGGCGGTGGCGGTGGCGGCGGCAACATCCCTCGCATTGCTCCATCCCGACGAACGTGCACAGAAATGAACTCCTGAATGACAGGGCCCCCAGCCAGGCCTATGTCGTACATCACTAGACAGCGTACTCGAATAAAAGTCAGTCCGGGAACAGAGGGACAGTTTATCTCGGCACACTCGACCTCTACATCGGATGGTAGACCATAAAACACCCCCCACGTGACGGCAGGAAGCGGCATACTACTAATCTGAAATGTTATTCCTCAAAAGGGGTGAGTACAACCACTCAGCAGATAGGGAAATCCAATAACAACTCAATGCACCATGCATATCATCATACGTTGCAGGCATTACTTACCTTGAAATCATGCACATTTCAATCATGCATCATCATATCATACATATCATCATCATCATGGCATCAGTATAATGTACATGTCATCATGCATGTCATATATCATCATCATCATCATCATCATGGCATATCATATATCATTATCATCATCATGCATTTCATCATGCATATCATACCATGGATGATCATCATATCATCACATATATCATCATCATCATCATCATCATGCATATCATCATGCATATAATATCATGGGTGATCATCATTATTTCACATCACATATCATCATCATCATCATCATCATCATCATGCATATCATCATGCATATAATATCATGGGTGATCATCATTATTTCATATCACATATCATCATCATCATCATCATCATCATCATCATCATCATGCATATCATCATGCATATAATATCATGGGTGATCATCATTATTTCACATCACATATCATCATCATCATCATCATCATCATCATGCATATCATCATGCATATAATATCATGCGTATCATGTCATGATTTAATTTTCATCTTTATCTTTAAATTTGATCACCACATCACCCATTTCTCAAATCATCAATTTCATCATCCCTTCGGGCAAAGACCTCCGACAGGGTTCCCAACATTCAGCCTCCCAGGCCACCGGGCTTCCGGCCCCCACATTCCGGGCATCTCGCATCTCAACTAGCATCACGAGGCATTCCCTTCGGGCGAAACCTCCGACAGGGCTTCCGGCCTTTACCCTTCTAGCCGGGCATCTCGCCCAATCCACGGCATCACGAGGCATTCCCTTCGGGCAAAGACCTCCGACAGGGCTTCCGGCCCCCCACATTCCAAGCATCCTGAATCTCCCAAGGAATTCCGGCAATGCATCTCTGTACATTCCGGCCTCATCTTCCACCACCACCACTTACTCACTTATCATTATCCACATTTATCATCATTTTGATCTCATTATTACATGACATACGATTCACACATGCACCACAATTCATGGTCATACATACACCAATGTTTTATCATACATGTAACAATGCATAATTATTTATTAATAAATTCAATGGAATTTATGGCCAATAAAATAATCCATTTTTATTTTATTATTTTTTATTTAAATTTATTATCATATTTATTTATTTTCATAAATAAATATTAAATTCAATATCTATAATTTCCCAAAATCATAAAATTCAAATAATCATTAAACAAACCAATAGGATGACAATTTCATGCAAAATTCATGGCCAAATTGAATTTCACACAATTTCACAATTTCCACAAAATAGCACATGATATTCGGATAATAACCAGAATGCACAGTTTCTAAATAAATTCGATTAAAATATTCATACGGCCTCCAAAAATTACGAAATTTTACAGAGAGATAGCCAAGACATTTTCGTGCAACATTTATGAAGAACTCCAAGTCAGATTCCTTATAGATTATTTTATTTAACCTCACGAAGCTTCTGGAACCATTACCGCATCGTCCAGAATACACATCTCCGAAATATTGAGATTTAACCTACCTATTCTCTTTCGTTTCCTCTGAAATTTGGATATGTTATGTATCAATGTGTCCTTTACAAGTTTCATGAAGAGATTTAGGTCAAATAACCAAAGTATGGTCACCATTTAAGTCCTTGAAGTCTCGGGTGTCTCGGAACACATCACCAGAATCATCGTCTCCAAGATCTAGCCGATTTACTAGGCTATACTGGTTCATTTATCTTAAAATTTGAGTATGTTGTAGTTTAAGGTGTTACCTACAACTTTCATGAAGACATCGAAGTGAGATCTTCAACAAAAACCAACATGCAATCAAGAATCCAGCAAGAGGTCAGTGAAAACTTCACAGATCTGGGGTCTCCGTAGAATAGAACTTTAACCCCCCATATCTCCATCATTTTCCTTGAAATTTTATTATGTTATAGTAAAAGATGTTTTCTACAACTTCCATGAAGACATCAAAGCCAAAATCGGACTCCAAACACACATGCAAGCTCAAACAAGTTTCTGACTCACACGGTCCGAACACAAACAGCCATATCTTCCAACACCATCATCCATGCTTCGGTTTTTCTCACTTAAACACTCAAAGATTCAACATGCAAACCACACATCAACAAGCAAGAGAAGCTAGAGGACTTCCACTTGCCTCTAGGATGGACGGTCGACGGCGTACGGCGGACGGACACGGTGGCGCACACGGCGGTTCCTCCTCGGCTCCGCCTCCTCTCCCTCTTGGCCTCTCTCCCTTTCTCTCGAAATCTCTCTCTCTCTCTCACCCTCTTTCTCGGCCAAAAGAATCCGCCACTCCTCTCTCTCTCTTCCTTCTTATACCCCCCTAGAGCTCATCATTTGCAATCATGAGATTGCCTCACCAATGGCCAATGCATGGCCTTCCCCTTTGCCACTTGGCAAGGTCCATGCATGGGCCGGCCACCTCTTCCTTTGGGCCTTAATGGGCCGGTTGAATTCCCCTCTTGGGCCGACTAACTTGGCCCATCAAGCTTAGGCCAATGGGTCTAAGGCCCATTCGAAAATTAACCCATTTTTCCCTTCTTTTTTTTTGAATTCCTTTCTATAATTATTTTTAAATTTCAATTTCCATCTTGGCCAAAGTCTTAGGGCATCTTAGTTATTGAAATTTAATTTATAAAGTACATGGCCAAGCATAAATTATTAATCTATCAAATTTAAATTTTCACAATCATAAGCACAAATCATCTAATTAAAAGACTAATGGCTAAAACATAAGCCATGGAAATTCTATCACCTAATTAAAGACTTTAACACACCTTATGGCTTGGCTCTGAATTCTTGGGATGCCACAGCCTCTCACTGGTAAATCATCCACACTGTCTTCCAATCCATCTATAACTCCATCAACATCTACATCTGTTGCAGGTTGTTTTTCGAACTGCTGCTTTTCTGCACTCTTTGCTTCCATCAAATTCCACTCATCTTCTTCTAGAAAAACAACATCTCTGCTTACAGTCACCTTCCCTGTCATAGGGTGAAAAATTCCGTAAGCCTTTGATTGGAGACTGTACCCGATGAAGATTCCAAGCTTTGCTTTCTTATCCAGCTTGTCTCTCTTGACCTCAGGAACATGAGTGTAACACAAACACCCAAAAACCTTCAAATTTTTCACAGAAGGTTTAACACCATACCAAACTTCAAAAGGTGTTGACCTCTCTAAGGCCTTTGTGGGCAATCTATTCAACAGGAACACTGCAATATTAGCTGCTTCAGCCCAGAACTTCTTAGGCAACATCTTCTCCTGCATCATACATCTAGCCATCTCCATAATACTTTTGTTTTTCCTCTCACTGACCCCATTCTGTTGAGGTGAATAGGGAGCAGTGAACTGCTGCACAATTCCTGCTTGCTCACAATTCAACTTAAACTTGTGGCAGTATACTCAAAACCATTATCAGACCTGAGCATTTTAATTTTCTTCCCACTCTGATTCTCAACTAAGGCTTTAAACTTCACAAACACATCAGCAACTTCAGACTTGGCTCGCAGAAAATAAATCCAACTCATCCTAGTCATATCATCAGTGAAGGTAATGAAATACCTGCTACCATTGAGAGAAGACTTAGACATAGGTCCACATAGATTTGTGTAGACTAATTGCAGCTTCTCACATGCTCTCCAGCCTCCTCCTTTGAAAGAAAATCTGACTTGTTTGCCAAGAAGACAAGTTCTGCACTGTGGAAATTCCTCCTCCAAACTTGGCAAGTTATCTACCAAGCTATTTTTCTGCATAAACGACATGCTCTTCCTGTGAACATGCCCAAGTCTTTTATGCCATATCTCTGCATTTTCTTCTTTGCACTTTAAAGCCATTTGTTGCATCTCTTGTGGCTTGAACATGAAACTCTTGTCCTCCATTGGGATTTTTAGCACTTTTTTGCTATCTGCATTATTAATAAGATATTCCTTCCCTTCGAACTTCACTTTATAGCCCTTCTCAACTAATTGACCAACACTTAACAGATTATGGCCAATATTTGGCATAAAGAGAACATCACTGATCAGCTTCACCTCCTAATTTCCTTCAATAGTCACTGTACCCTTCCCTTGCACTTCGATATACTGTCCGTTGCCAATTCTGACTTTGGACCTGACTGACCTGTCTAGACTCCTAAACAGCTTCGAATTGCCGTCATATGATTGGTACAGCCACTATCCACCAGCCATGCATCATTCCCAACAAAAGATTCAGAAAAGAAGCTACAAACAAGTGCTCTTCCTCGCTTTCATTCACCGCTACCCGTGCTTTTCCCGCTTGCTGGTAATTTTTTTCTTTGCAGATGGCTTCCATGTGACCCAACTTGTGACATCTTCTGCATCTAGCATCAGGCTTTCTCCAACATCTAAAAAACTGATGATTAGTTCCACCACAATATTGACAAGGCTTTTTGTTCATCTTCCATTTGCTAGACCCTCCAGAATTTCCTTCTTTTGCTACAAACTTGGAGTCACCGGCATTTTCTCTGGACTGAATCCATTTCTTCCCTTTGCCTCCATCATTTGACTTCACTTTAGCTTGTAGCGCATCCTCTACAAACTCTTCTTTTCTCATCAATCTTCTGTGCTCCTATGCCTGCGGAGCATTTAACAATTCTGCAAGCCTTATATCAGCTAAATCTTTTGTATTTTCCAGAGATGCTATGGTGGCTTTGAACTTCTCTGGAAGAGACACCAGGATCTTCTGAACAAGCCTTTCATCCTTCAAGTCAGTCCCTAAAACTCTGATTTTTTCAGCTATCCCAACCAACCTATCGAGTACTCCTTCACCGACTCGAATCCTTCATCTCGCTGTCTCTCAAACTCTCTCAAGAGATTCAGCACCTTCATGCCTCTTATCTTCTCATCTCCCTCGTATTCATCCTTCAAGAAATCCCATATTGCCTTTGCAGAATCACATCTCATGATCCTTGTGAAGATAGTGGGTGAAACAAAGCAACGTACAGCATGACTTTGCCTTGGCCTTCCTTGCGATTCTCTCTTTATGGTACTTTATCTGATTCAAGGTCGGATTGTCTGGAAGTGGAGCAACCTCATAATCATCCTCCACAGCCTCCCATAAATCATGACCCTCCAAGAATGCCGTCATCTTGATAGCCCAAGCCTGATAATTTTCCCTAGAAAAGACTGGAGTTGCCATTGATGAGAATCCACTCGATCTTGCCTCCATCAGCTTTTTCTTTGCAAATTGGAAGCAATCTTCACTCAATTACCCTCACTTCACAGTCCCTTAAGATCCCACAAACGCTCTGATACCAATGTTAAAACTCATAAAAACAACAATCAAAACAGAAAAATTTCTGTTTTTGAGAAAAAAAAAACTGTCGTGTAAAACCACTAAATACAAAACAAAAACTGCTCACATATGTGCAACACATAACTGCACACAAACGTGCTATTAACTTCCTAGAAAATAGCAAAAACACTAAATATGTAACTAAATGAACTTGGCTGTTTTTTAATAAAAAAACAGAGTAAAACAGAGTAAAAAGAAAACTGAAAACAGCAGAAAACAGAGACATTATAATCCAACACATCCATCGTTGAACATTCCAGCTCCCATCAATTTAGAGATGTTGATAATGGAAGATTGTTCTCGGTTATCTCAAATTAGGCCATTCATTAGTAATCTGAAGATGCTGAGTTCCCTAAATTTGAGAAACTGCAGCCAAGTCAAGGAGTTGCCCCGAGAACTGTACTCCATGGAATTTTTGACGAAACTTCTTATTGATGGAACCGGCATCCAAAAATTTATTGCCAGGGAAGGGTCTTTGAAGAACCTTAAAACACTCGGTGCTCATAACTGTAAATGTTTGCAAGATATATCCACAATTGGCTGCCTAACAAAACTCTCAAACCTTGATTTGGATGGTGCTGATATTGATGGGCTTCCACATAATTTTGAATTTCCTCGAGTCTCGAGAGACTTTCTTTAAGGGATTGTCAGAAGTTGATTCAACTTCCAACTTCCATCGGGGGGCTGGATCTGCTGGAGGTAATGGACCTTTCACTTACTAAAATCACAAAATTGCCACAGTCAGTTGATAATTTGAGGTATTTGAAGACGCTGAAGATCGCGCACACTTTCCTACCAAAATTTCCTAAAGATATTGTGAACTTAAAGAACCCGGGGGAGATAGATTTTTCTTTCTGCATAAATTTGGAATCGGAGGTTCATTGTGATATTTCAGGACTATCCTCTTTGAGAGTTTTGAGATTATCTTCATCCAATGTCGCTGGGCTGCCTTGGGGCATTTGGAATCTCTCTCGCCTCCAAATCCTTGACGTACGTAAGTGCGAACAACTTCAAGCACTACCAGAATTCCCTCCAGTTTAGTCACTCTCTGCTGGGGATCCAAAATCATGACAGCCCCCAAATTGACAAATCGACAAATCTAAAAGAGATATGCTTGAATGTTGATGAGCAGCCGGAAGCGGGGTCATCGAATCGACCCCGGATAATGGGTGGATCACGGGATTAACAAGTCTAGAGGCCTTGGAATTGTCCCTTCCAAATGTCAATAATCTCCCCGGAATTTTCGTGCCCTTACTCGCTCCGGGAACTCACTTTATCCTACATGAAGGAGCTAGACCTCACACAACTTCCCTCGTCCTCAAGCTTATGGACTCTGCGTCTCAAACGCTGCAAGATTCAAGAGCCAAATTTTTCTGGTCTGAAATATCTGTCGAACTAGAACTAGTCGATGCGATTTAGCAAAGATTGATGGTCTTGAAGATTTACGGAATTTGGAAGTCGTGAAAATTTTTCGTTGCAACAAAATAACAAACCTTAATGAGCTAAAAAATTTAAAGCTTTTGCGAGTCCAGGATATTATTCAAGGCAGCAGTATAACATACCTCAATGAACTCAAAGATGTTAAGCAGCCGAAAGATGGAGTTGAAGCTGCCATTGAGGTCAGTTACAAATCTTTATATTTTCATAAAAGGAGATATTCCTCGACGTAGCATTTTTTTTATTGGAAACAATGAGGGGATTCCCTCTTATGAGGGAACGCTTGTAGTTTCTATCTTCATAGTGGAATAAAGCAATAGGACACATTATGGGCGGTTCCCGCTTTGAAACTGGGAACCGCCTACTAAGGACTGGTTTTGAAAAATTGGAATCGAGACTCGCTTGATGGTTCCATGGATCCATCTAGGAACTGGGTGGATCCATGGAACCAGTCCCCAATATCTACAAAGCTTGTTCGGCCATATATGTGGGTTAAATTGCAAGCTATAGAATTTGATTAATGGTTGAAAACTACAAAGTTAATGGATAATACTTGTTAGTTAAAAACTTAATTTTTTTGAAGGTCATGATGTGGTCTTCTTAAGGTTTTCCGACACCAGAAACACGTGGAGAATTAGACTTTACGTTAGAAAGTCTTAACCTCCATAGAAGTTAAAAGATTGCTCACTTGATTCATCTTTTTTCAATGCCAACCTTATTTAATCATGAGAATGGCTAAGGAGAGACCTAATTATACTCTTAAAATGAGCCCATGGTTTTTATGGACATCTCCAATTGGTTCTCTCACTCCTCTATATTTGTTTATTTTGTTTTGGATGAGAAAAAAAGTAAATTGATTATTAGAATGAAAAAAAAGTAGGGGGTTAATCTTATTGCATACCCAAGATACAAAATTAGTTAATAATGTCCAATAACTACAAATATATATATATATATATATATATATATATATATATATATATGTGCATAGATATTAGTCCAAAAACTATAAAATAATTAAATATTGAGATGAAATTTATTTTTTCAAAATATATACCGGGTGGGCGGCGAGCAATCCCATGTTTAGAATCAAAATCGGATCGGTACTCACTGATTTCACTAAGTTGGAACTAAGAACCGGACCGGCTCTCATGGGAACCGTCGGTTCCGATCTGGTTCCGAGTGGTCTGGATGGTTCCCAATCCATTTTCACGACCTTATAAAGCACCTTTGTCTCATATTTGTTGGAAAATTGAGAAAGTGACTTAAGAATGCACGATCTGATAAGAGACTTTGGCAGGTAAAAGGCATAACAGTAGTCTACCATTTGAATTTAAGATGTTAGCTCTATTTCCATAATGCTCATTTGCTGGTTAGAACTTACTTATACGTTAGACATAACAACATAATTAAATCAGAATGAAATCACTGTTCAGTAAATAAGCAGATTTAATTTCTAAGATATTAATGTTGCCGAATTAGATTTTATTAGTAGCTAATTTTCTGTATTGAAGTCGTATCATATTAGATATTAGATCAAGATTAGATTATTCTAGAAAAAGTGTCTACATAGTTTCGGGATAAATTGTCCAAAAAATCCTAAATCTATTGCTCTTTTGTCAATTCAATTTTAAACTTTTTAATTATGTCAATTGAATTCTAAACATTTTCACATTTTATCAATTGAGTTCGTCTCGGCCAATTTTGGCTAGAAATCGCAAATGTGGATGCTGGCTTTTTTACGTGATGACCTTGATAATTTTTAGTAATATTTTATTTTTTGATTTATTATTATTATTATTATTATTATTATTATTATTATTATTATTATTATTATTATTATTATTATTATTATTATTAATTCTCTTTTCCTTATTCACTGCTTTCTTACTGTGGCTGGCAAGGGTCATTAGGTCATTGTCAGCTGTGAGCGAGGGCTTGGCGACCCTCATCGACTATTGGCCACAGTAAGTAAGAAAGTAGTGAAGAAGGAAAAGAGATAGGGAAAAAAAATAAAATAATTCAAAAAAATATTAAAATATTAAAAAATTATTAACAATTATCTTCATTAACTCTGATTGTGTCATGTAAGGCCGCTAATATTTGCATTCATGATTTCCGGAAAAATTGATCGAATGAATTCAACTGGTGAAATGTGAAAAATTTTATGACTTAATTAACAAAATTGAAAGGTTTAGAATTGAATTGGTAATAGTACAATAGGTTTATGTTTTTTTGGACAATTTTTCCTACATTTTTGCATTAATAACAATAATTTGATGACAAATTAATATCTTGTATCTATGTGTGGAAGTGATGCAATGCAATAAAAGTGAGACTGATCAGGTGAAATTTGTTCTTTTCTCCATCTAAGACTATACTTTTTCAGGCCAAAATTGGTCCAATGAACTCAACTAGTAAAATGTGAAATTGTTTATAACTCAAATGATGATGTTGAAAGGTTTAGGACTCAATTGGCAAAATTGCAATAGGTTTAGGACTTTTAGGACAATTTTCCCCACATTTTTGTGTCAATTAGAACATTTTGATGACAAACTAGTATCTTGTATCTTTGTGTGGAAGTGATGCAATGTTATCAAAGAGAGACTGATCAGGTGAAATTTGTTCATTGCTCCATCTACAATGATACTTGGGTGAAGAAATTCTTTTTTTCTTGCAAGGCATGCAGAAAATGAAAGATGAAGCTGGACAAAGAACCAGCAATGGACATGGAAACCTCGGATAGGAATTATGCGGTTGCAACTGTTCAAAGTATAGTTGGAATTGATGGTCGTGTAGCACAAATCACTGACTTACTGGAAATGGAAGTCCATGATGAGGTGCGCATTATTGGAATCTATGGAGATGATGGAATTGGCAAAACGACTCTTGCCAAGGCTGTATACGACCAGATCTCTTCTTGTTTTGACAGTTGTAGCTTTCTCACCAAAGGTCGAAGAGACCACACAAAATCCTCGTGGTATTCAGTTTTTGCAAACTAAGTTGATACATGATATCCTTGAACGAGATTGGGAAGGTCTAGAAGATTTTCTGGATATGTTTCAAAAATGAAAGTTCTAATAGTTGTCGATGATGTTGGAAAGCCATCTGATCTTCATGCTATTGTAGGAGACCTACTTCATTGGCTTGGTCCAGGTAGTCGAATAATCGTGACTTCCAAAAATAGTGAAATTCTCGTAGAGTATGATCCCGAGAAGGCTTGTACCTACATGGTTAGTAAGTTGGATGACGGTCAAGCTTTTGAACTTTTCTGCAAGCATGCATTCAGGATGCAATCTTCCATACCGATAATGATGGACTCTCAAACCGCATTGTCAACGCTACGAGAGAAACTACCATTAGCAGTTGAAGTCATTGGTTCATTTTTGCGGGAAAATCAATACAGAATGGGAAAAGATGGAGAAGTCAATGAAAGCACGTGCGATGAGTTCTCAAAAGACTACAGTTGGCCTTGAAGAGATACTTGGATATATGTTACCAAGAATTAGATCAACAGCAGAAAGATATATTTCTGGACATGGCATGTTTTATCTCTAGTATGGATGCCCGAATTGCTTCATAAATGTGGCCCAATTGTTATCGTCCCTCTTCTGGTTGCATTCTAATGCCCCCGGCAAAAATTGGAGAAAACAATGAATTGCGGATGCACGATTGCTAAGATGCCTTGGCCAAAGAATTTTAAATCAAGAGGGATCCGGAGATGCAATCGGGAGAAAATTTTACATGCAGGATATGACTCCAAAAGCAATAAGCAGGGACAAGGTAAAACCTTTTAGTTCAGTTTGTTATTGGCAAAACAAACATCTTGACATATCGGCTACAATTTCTTTTTTTTTCCATATTTCTCAAGAAATCATATGATATATGTACTATTTAGCATGTAGGGCAAGGAAAGTACCCTTTTTCTGATGGGTATTTGGGTTTACAGCTTCTGATGATTATGTTTCTTTGTCAAATGTAGGGAATGGAAAACGTTGAAGCTCGTGCTTTGACTTCACGGCTGGAGATTTTCAGAGCATACCGGACATAAGGTTTCTCCAGGTTGGATAATGTAAAAATTTCCGGAAATTTTGCAGGTGCATTTGCAAATTTAAGGTGGCTCTCTGTTGGCGAAGGTGCCCTCTCGGAATTTGATGCATTTAATTTTATATTAAGAGAGTTGGTCATTCTTGATCTGTCTTGGAGCAAAGTCACAGAAGACTGGGGAGGTTGGACTGAAATCAAGGTGGTTTAGTATTTGGTTGTTCTATGTTTGTTTTCTTGAATTATATGTCTGCAAATTGACTATGTGTGGTTTCTGTTTTGGCTTTACAGATGGAGAAATTGAAAGTCTTGAATCTTACTGGGTGTTCTGACTTGCCGATCACTCCCAACTTCTCTGTTTACAAAGATTTGGAAATCCTGATTCTTGAATGATGTTCTCGTTTGGTGAAGCTAGATCCTTCGATCGGCCATTTGAAACGTTTAGTTTCCCTGAATTTGAAGTTCTCGCTCTCGATTCAACACGTTGCCGATGAACTAGGTTGTCCGACAGCTCCGAAAGAGCTTTTTATTGACGGGACTTGTGTACGAAGATCCCCATTTCCATAGGCAATTTGAAGCAACTCAAAATTCTCGGTGGCTTCAAGTGCTTCCCATTGACTCATCTCGCCTAGTTCAATTAGTTACCTGACTGCTCTCTCCGTACTCTCATTAGATGGTGCCACAATTACTAAGCTCCCAAGCTCACTAGGGGACATGCTTAAGCTAAGACGCTTGTCATTGAGAGGTTGCTGTTATTTGGAGGAACTTCCATATTCTATCGGTAAAATGGTGTTATTAGAGGAGTTGGATATATCAGCGACTAGTATCTCTGAACTCCCCGATTCAATAAGAAATCTAGAAAGCTTGATAGTGCTACGAATGGATTGTTCTTTCATCCGAGCATTTCTTGGGGAGATTGGGAATCTAACCAATCTCGAAGAACTCCATGCTTCTTGGTGTTGGAATTTGAAGGGGGCCATTCCCCGTGATATCGAGGGACTACATCATCTGAGATCATTGACCCTGGCGCATTCCAGTATATCTAGCCTACTGATATAGCTAGTGCTAGTACCTAGAGGGGGGTGAATAGGTATATAATCGATTTTTCTTTGATAGACGCACAATACTTAGACAGTTAAATAATTGCAACAAATAACAATCAATCGTAAGACTCAATGAATGAAAGAGAGAATTAAACACGCTGTTTATAGTGGTTCGGCTTGATTCAAGCCTACGTCCACTCTTCGCACCGACACCAATCGGCTGGATTCCACTATGAACAAAGAGATGTTACGGCGTTGATCTTCCTTGATTTCGGGTGTAGACGAACTACCACACTCACTCAAGGTATCACCAAGTATAGACACTCTCTGTGTATACAATTTCGCTCAGACTGTATCGACTAATAATCAAGGTGCTTCAGATTCTGAAATTTCTCTATCGATCACACTCTTCTAAAACAACTAGAACGTCTTCCTTATATACTCCTTTATGCCATCATACCCGTTGGCACTTACTAAAGGAATTCCTCCAATCTACCCGTTGGACGGAATCAATCAAGGAGATCATTCGAGCTATTAAAGGAATCTGACGATAGCCCATCAATCCTGTTCGCCCATACAATCAGGATCTAGGTTTCCATGAATAGAACCTTCCAAGAATACTTCGTCGATCATCGGATCTTCAATTGATCTAGATACGAATCAAAGAATCCGTTATATTTATCCAGCCAAAAGATCTTCTCCAGAGAATAAAATCCTTAATCATTTTCTTCGGATTTGGATTTCCTTCGACACTGAATCAGATAGACTGTCAATGAGAATAATTTTGAGTCTTAAGTCTTGAGTCTTGATTCTTGAGTCTTGAGTTCGAGTCCGGGTTCGAGTCCGGAGTACCGAGTCCGATGATCGAGAAAATCTTCGGACAATCTGCAAATATCCGGACTAGATCGATAGAAACGTTTTGTCAACTTCAAAATCTTCTAGAGCGATTTCTCCAACAATCTCCCCTTTTTGATGATGACAAAACTTTCCTGTAGATTTGAACAACCTTGACTGCAAAAACATTTCTCAAGCAATATGGCTATCTCATAAAGATTAATAAAACAACCGGACTCGCATCCACGAAAATTAGTTAGACTTTCATGAGTAATACCATATAACAACACTCGATATAAATGCCAACAGTCAAGCATCACAATCCACATCCAAATTCAGTCCATACTCAAGATCACACAAGTCATACTCAAAACATACTTAAAAACTTAAAAACTCACAACCACAAAAACAAATTTAAAATCAAGGTTTAAAAAAGATGGTTGGTTCAAATTTCTTCTCCCCCTTTTTGTCATCAGTAAAAAGGTGAGAAAAGAGTCGAATGCCGCTGGGAATGCGTACGATCTGGAAATCTCCCATGAACTGTACTATGCCTTCGAGCCTCTTCAAGTCTTCCCTTAATTTAGCTACCTCTTCTCCTTTAGCATTGGCTTGAAGCTGTAGAGCGAGGTCTTTCATTCTGTCCTCCAGGGTAATCGAAGATGCTTGTCCATTCTTGATGGTTTGAATCTCATAGTCCGAGCATAGATTTGGCCCCGCATTTCCGAAAGAATATCAAGAATACGATGAAAATTTGCTGAATTGTCCGTCCGCGTGCTGGCATTTACTTTCTCGAGATGGAGTGAATGCGGGCGATGGCGCTTCGTATAACCTTGCAGATTTGATGATGTATCATGTTCTTCTTCGTGCAATTGAGAAGCCCGAAACTCTTCCGAGCAAAGATGAGGTGAGGATTTTTCTTGCTCCCCAACTCCCCCGTCTCTAAGACATCAAAATCTTGCTCGCCAACTCCCCCTCGTCTCTAAGACATCAAGATGGGAGGAGTGATGATCATGCTCTTCGATTCCTTCTCTCCGATTCAGCGACAGACTTTTCTTTCTCTTCTTCTCCTTCTTCTTCAGCTTCTTTTTCTTTCTCTCTCTCGTTCTTCTTCTTCTTGATTCTATCTCTTTCTCTCTCTCGCTCTTCTTCTTCTTCATCTTCTTTCTCCTTTTCTCGCTCCTCTTCTTCTTCTCTTTGCTTCGACCGAAGTTCCGTTGATCGAGATACGTAACGTCTAGTCCTTACCAAAGGCAGAATAGTAAGATCTTCCTCTTCTTCTTCATCCTCCAAGATGAGAGATCTTCTCTTTTTGGATGGAGCACCAATGGGCTCCTTCCCTTTTCTCTTTGATGCAGAAGAGAGTGGAGTTTTCACCTTGAACTTCGCCATTTCCTTGCTAAGTTCTTTTAGACGCATCTTCGTCAACATATTCAAACCTACCACCATTTTATCGCACGATCGAACACAGAGAGTGTGTGGCGGTTCAATATTCATATGTCTGAAGATCTTTGTCACAAGATTCGGGTAAGGCAATTGTCCTTGTTCTTCGACATTGCTCTGTACATATGGAAGAGAATAGTATGAGGGAGAGAGAACTTCTTCCCTGAGTTGATTGCATACATCAATTTTGCTTCCAAATTGGATACATCGCTTTGATGTAGACTTTGGCCTGATGCAATTGATCACAATTTTGTGCAGCACAATATTGATGGCACTCATCTTCGAGTAGGTAATTTTCGCCTCGTATCTCTGTTTTTGACAAGATCAAGAGTAGCACGAGCAATCAAGACTTTGATTGGTTGATAACGTCCTCGTTCAACACCAATTATGTCCGCCAAAGATGTCCACATCTATCACATAGTCTCGATCTCGAACACTCAATGATATTCTATTCGCATCTAGAAAACTGAGATTAGAATAGAAATATGCAGTCAAGTGTGCATAACCATCTGTGGTATCGGTGCAAAACTGCTCAAGTTGAAGCAGTTCGAACTTTTCCCTTAAGTTCACATTAATAGCATCCAGAAATCAAAATCAACACTCCCGGGTTTATCACCCCTCGTTTTAACGACCAAGAACAAGTTCTCCTATTCCTTCGATTTAAACAACTCCATCTTCTTTCCCTTCACCTTTGCAGCAATGCCCATTCTCGGTTGAAAATCACTAAACATTTTATCATCTTCGTTCCCCTCAGTGGGATTAAATCCTGAAACACGAGGATCACTTGGAATATTCGCAAGTGCCTCTTCAGCCTTTCCTTTGGGAGCAATTCCCAATTCCTCCATTCGCTTCAAAAATCTGTACTCATTCCCATAATTCTTATCTCTAAGGAAACTATCTATATAATTCGAGAGGAGAACCGTGCTTTCAACGCCCGATAGAGCATGTAAATAAAAGAGGGTTTTTGTGCTCTCACTGGTTCAACGTCCTCTAGAATGACTTCCTCCTGATGATGACCCGCATCTTGTGGGGTAGATGGTGAGTGATGAGGTGGAGAAGGAACATGACTCTATTGCTGTCTCGACAAATCATCTTCCTCGGTGAGATCGAAGTGCGTAGGTCCCTCCTTCATTCTCTCTGTGGACCCCTGCTTGCGATCCTTGACGACTTTCTCGAAGAAGACATCTTTTCTTGTCAATGGAAGATTCCTTCACTCGCTTTCCCAAGGAAAAATGACAACTTTCTCGAGTATGAATACGAAGTAGAAAACAGGATTGAGAGAAGAATGCCTTTTAGGGTTTTGAGAATCGAGTAAAAAGAGAAAACTGTGTATATATAACTCAGTTTTGAAAAGGAAATAGCAATCGATACGAAGAAAAGTGAACAAATCGTCTTTCTTTTAAAAATAATAACTGCCATTTTAAAAGAGATTATCCCTTTTTGAAAAGGCATGTTTCCAATTTTTATTTACGGAAATTAAAGATGGTATCAATCAATTATAACTGAATGAATGATCGTACCTTTTCGAGATAAAAGAAATAACTTACAGTCTATACAATGAAGGTCTGAGTCTGAGAATTCAGAGTCTCAAGGTTAGAGTCTGATTGATATAGATTCTTCAGACTTTAACCTCTTCAAGCTTCAAAATGTTGAGTCTGGTACGGATAAAATCGAATTGATTTTTCTCCAAAGGCTTTGTGAATATATCCGCTAGTTGACTTTTCGAATCAACAAATTGAATTGAGATTTCTCCATTTTGAATATGATCTCTAATGAAATGATGTCGAATCTCTATATGCTTCGCTCTTGAATGAAGGATTGGATTTTTGGTGAGATTGATTGCGCCGGTGTTGTCACATCCGATTTCGTGCATGAGTCTTCAATCCCAAAGTCTTGTAGCTGTTGCTTTATCCATAGAATTTGCGAACAGCAGCTTCCAAGAGCTACATACTCTGCTTCTGTTGTAGAGAGAGCTACAGTGCTCTGTTTCCTTGAAAACCAAGACACTGTCCTACTTCTAAGCAACTGGCAGGTTCCTGAAGTACTCTTTCTATCGACTCGCAACCGGCCGGATCGGCTCGAATATCCCCCGAAGATTGAAGTCTCCCTCCTTAGGATACCATAGACCGATGCTTGAAGACGAGGCAACGTATTTAATAACACGTTTTGCAGCCTTGAGATGAGATTCTCTAGGATCTGATTGAAACCTAGCACAGATGCAAACACTCAACAAAATGTCAAGTCTAGAGGCAGTTAGATAAAGAAGTGAACCAATGATGCTTCGTACAGCTTTTGATCAACTTTCTTCCCTTCTTCATCTTTGTCTATTTTCAACGAACTTGACATTGGTATATCGATCTTTTGCAATTTTCTAATCCAAACCTTTTGACAAGATCATTAGCATATTTTTCTTGACAGATGAAAGTTCCTTCCTTCAATTGCTTTACTTGAAGACCAAGAAAGAATGTTAATTCTCCCATCATACTCATTTCAAATTCATCCCGCATAGACTTTGAAAATTTCTTGCCTGAGACTTTCATTAGGGGATCCAAATATGATATCATCAACATATATTTGAACAAGTAAAAAATTTTGTTTTCCTTTTTAATAAATAAAGTAGTATCAACTTTACCTTTGGTAAAACCATTCTTTAATAAGAACTTACTTAGTCCGTCGTACCAAGCTCGAGGTGCCGTTTTAAACCATACAGAGCCTTTTTCGTCCTCAAGACCGAGTCCGGCTTCTTTGGGTCTTCAAACCCTGGAGGTTGTTCCACGTAAACTTCCTCATGGATAAATCCATTTAGGAAAGCGCTTTTGACGTCCATTTGGAATAACCTGAAATTTTTATAACAAGCAAACGCAAGTAATAGACGAATAGCTTCTAACCTTGCCACAGGAGCGTAAGTCTCATCATAGTCTATTCCTTCTTCTTGCGTATATCCTTTTGCCACAAGTCTTGCTTTGTTTCGTACGACTTTTCCTTTTTCATTCATCTTGTTTCTGAACACTCATTTGGTTCCACAATGCTTTTACCTTTTGGTTTAGATGTCGATCCTGCACGTCATTAATGTTGAACTGTATCGAGCTCTTCTTGCATGGCTTCAATCCAGCTTTCATCGATAGAGCTTCTTCTATGCTTTTTGGTTCAATTTCAGAAATAAGAGCTACAAAGACACTAGACTCTTCACGCCTTTTGGATCTGGTGCGAATTCCTTCATTAATTTCTCCGATAATGAGATCTTTAGGATGACTGGATTTATGCTTCCGATTCTTGGTTGATTTGACTGGTTGAAGATCTCTTTCTTTATCTGAGTCTTCTCGAGTAGCTTGATGCTGATCTTCCAGAGTCTGAGAAGCTTCTTGAGTTGTAATCTTTTCGTGGTGCTGGAGCAGTTCGGACTCTTCATGCCGAGTCCGATTGGATTCATCTTGCGTAGAGTCTTGGAATTTGACATTCATTGACTCCTCCACGAACCGGCTCTTCTTATTATAGACTCGTAGGCTTTGCTTGATGTAGAATATCCAAGGAAGATGCCTTCATCCGATCTTTCTTCAAACTTACCAACTTGATCTTTTGCATTTTTCAATATAAAACATTTGCATCCGAATACATGAAAGTATGAAACAATAGGCTTCTTTCCTTTGAATAATTCATAAGGGGTTTTCTCCATAATAGGTCTTAGAAAGACTCTATTGATTATATAGCATGCTGTTGAAACAAAACAGCCCAAAATCGTGAAGAAATTTTACTTTCAAATAACAAAGTTCTAGCCATTTCTTGAAGAGATCGATTCTTCCTTTCCACAACTCCATTTTGCTGAGGAGTATATGGAGAGGAGAATACATGTTTAAATCCAGAATCATCACAAAATTTTGTAAAATTTTGATTTTCAAATTCACTTCCATGATCTGTTCTTATACTTGATATAACACATCCAATTTCATTTTGAATCTTTTTAGCAAATTTTTCAAAATACGAGAATGTTTCTGACTTATTTGCTAGAAAATATACCCAAGTAAAACGGGAGTAATCATCTACAATTACTAGGCAATATTTCTTACCTCCAATACTCTGGGTTATGGTTGGTCCGAAGAGATCCATATGCAAAGAATGCAGACATGATTAGTAGAGACATGATTTATTGGTTTGAATGAATTTCTTACCTGTTTTCCCGCAATGCATGGAGTGCATGGATTGGTCTTTTGATATGATAATTTTGGTAGACCTCGAACAAGCTGTTTTGATGAGATTTTGGCCAATTGCTTCATGTTGACATGGCCGAGCTTTCTATGCCATAAGCTTGTTTCGTCTTGCATTGAGATTAAGCAATGCGATTCATTTGGTTTTACGTCTAGGAGGTAGATATTTCCATGTCTTCGACCTTTGAAAGACTCGAGTAGAGTCTTTACTTGATTCCGAACATGTTCCTTCTTGAAGAAAATCTTGAATCCAAGATCACATAGTTGACTCTTGCCGAGAAGATTGTAATTGAGTCCTTCTACTAGAGAAACATTGTTTATTGTGAGATTTCCAATTTTGACAGCCCAAATCCCACAATATTTCCTTTGTTGTTTCCTCCAAAAGAAACTTTTCCTCCGTTCACTTGAATAAGCTTTATGAAGCTATTTGAGTCTCCCCGTCATGTGTCTTGAACATCCGCCGTCAAGATACCATTTTACCTTTTTCTTGACGGAGACTCCGCATTCAAAAAGAGTCTCAAACTTTCTTTGGTACCCAAATTTTCTTGGGTCCTTTGGTGTTAGCAGAATAAACATTATAAGGCCATGCTTTCTTAACAGGCTTCCAAATCATAGGACACTCCTTTTCAAAGTGATCCTTACTGTTACACTTTGAACATCTTAGAGCATTTCGACCTACAGATTTTACAAAAACTTTCTTGAAATGATTTTTGTAAGCCCCTTTTGATGGTCTTTTCTTAATTCTTTCTTTTACTTTAGGAAAATCAATCAAGGGAATTGTTTCTCATTGCTGTCATACCTAGACCAGACTTATTGAAGTAAGGTCTTTGAACCGAAAGAACTTTTTCAAGTTTTTCAGATCCTATAGAGAATTTCCTTGAAATATTTGATAAGTCAGCTTTTTAGAAAAGTATTTTCTTTTAAGAGATTATCTTCTTTTTCTTTAAGAGTCGAAACATTCAAGTCTAAACTTTTGATTCTTTCTTCTAAAATGTTTTCTTTTTGTTTTAAAGCTAAGTTTTCCTTTTTAGTTCGGAAACTCTTTTGAGAGAAGTCTTAAGACTAAAACACGCTTCATCAATATAATTAGAGACTTTGACAGAATTTTAAAATCACTTACCTCAAATTCACTTTCCGAGTCCGATCCAGATCCGAGTCCGAGTCCGATTGTGCCATCGATTACGATTGGCATATTCATCATCACTTTCTTCACACTCAATATCACTCCAAGTTTCGGCTTTGAGTGCTTTTCGAAACTTTTCAGCTTTTCCTTTCTTCTTCTTCGAAGAGGACAAGTTGGGTCTTATGTGTCCCTTTTTCTTGCATTCGAAACAAACTACATCTTTGTTCGGTTCCTCATCATCAACGGACTTGGATTGCTGTCTTTGAAAACTTTGTTTCTTGGAGTTGAACCTTCTTCCTTTCCTATTCAGTTTTCTGAATCTTCTTATCATAAGAGCAAGCTCCTCATCGTCCAAATCATCTTCGAATCTGCATCATCGAATCATCATTTGATTTTAATGCAATGGATTTCTTACCTCTTGGATCTTCGTCTTCATTAATTCGTTCCACTTCATAAGACTCAAGAGTTCCAATCAGCTCATCGACGATAGTGGCATAATTCTTTGCGTCTCTTTATTGAAGTCTTTATATGATTCCAATCCTTAGAGAGTCCACGCAAAGTAGCTTGTTCACTTTCATGGGATCGGAGATTTTTGTCCTTGGTTCTCAAGACCATTGACAATATCTGTAAAACGACTAAACATGTCAGTTATAGGTTCTCCTGGTTTCATTTTGAAGGATTCATATTGACCAAGGAGAATGTTGATTCTGGTCTCCTTCACTCGATCTGTTCCTTCATAGGTGATGTGTAATCTGTCCCATACTTCTTTTCTGTAACACAAGAAGATATTCTGTTATATATCAGTTGGTGACAAAGCACAATATAAAGAGTAAATTGCTTTTGCATCGAGTGCTTGTCTCTTATTTATTTCTTCCCGAGTCATTCCACTCGGTCTCAATTGTTTCTTTTCCTCTTTCGTAGACTCGATGCAGCAGAGGGAGTGATCCCTTTTTCCACAACGTCCCATTCCGAGGATCCTTTGATCGTAGAAAGGCTTTCATCTTGTTCTTCCGGATGTTGTAATCCTTTCCATCAAAGTAGGGAGGTCTGGTATTACTTTGCCCTTCCATCAGCCCTGGTGCCAGCATACTAGCCATGGATTTACTCTAAAGTAAAACACTTCAAATAAAGTAAGAACACAAGCTCTGATACCAATTGATATAGCTAGTGCTAGTACCTAGAGGGGGGTGAATAGGTATATAATCGATTTTTCTTTGATAGACGCACAATACTTAGATAGTTAAATAATTGCAACAAATAACAATCAATCGTAAGACTCAGTGAATGAAAGAGAGAATTAAACACGCGGTTTATAGTGGTTCGGCTTGATTCAAGCCTACGTCCACTCTTCGCACCGATAGCCAATCGGCTGGATTCCATTATGAACAAAGAGATGTTACGTGTTGATCTTCCTTGATTTCGGGTGTAAACGAACTACCACACTCACTCAAGGTATCACCAAGTATAGACACTCTCTGTGTATACAATTTCGCTCAAACTGTATCGACTAATAATCAAGGTGCTTCAGATTCTGGAATTTCTCTATCGATCACACTCTTCTAAAACAACTAGAACGTCTTCCTTATATACTCCTTTATGCCATCATACCCGTTGGCACTTACCAAAGGAATTCCTCCAATCTACTCGTTGGACGGAATCAATCAAGGAGATCATTCGAGCTATTAAAGGAATCTGACGATAGCCCATCAATCCTGTTCGCCCATACAATCAGGATCTAGGTTTCCATGAATAGAACCTTCCAAGAATACTTCGTCGATCATCGGATCTTCAATTGATCTAGATACGAATCAAAGAATCCGTTATATTTATCCAGCCAAAAGATCTTCTCCGAGAGAATAAAATCCTTAATCATTTTCTTCGGATTTGGATTTCCTTCGACACCGAATCGATAGACCACAATGAGAATAATTTTGAGTCTTAAGTCTTGAGTCTTGATTCTTGAGTCTTGAGTTCTCGAGTCCGGGTTCGAGTCTGGAGTACTGAGTCTGATGATCAGAAAGTCTTCAGACAATCTGCAAATATCCAGACTAGACTGATAGAAACGTTTTGTCAGCTTCAAAATCTTCTAGAGCGATTTCTCCAACACCTACCCTCTGAAATCTCCACCATCCCTGGTCTTCACATCCTGGATTTACTTCAGTGCAATGAAATTGAAGAGTTGCCAAAGCTTCCCTCTTCTCTAATTTGTCTGCGTGCGAGTTCTAAAAGGATGAAAGTGATACCCCTTCTTGAGAATTTGAAGGAATTGGAGGAGCTATTCCTAAGTGATGGGGACCCAAAAGCCGGCCAACCACCATCAAAATGGTCGATGCCAGAATCCAACGCGAAACACATGATTGACAAACAATCCTTCTCATTATCATTTCCTAAGCTGAGGAAATTAGAACTGTCTCTTTTGCAAGTTATCAAGCTGAAGTTTGAGCCGACAGATACTCCTCAGCGGCCTACCCTTCCTGGTTTGAGCCATAAAGAAGTATATGAGCTCCCCAAGACGTTGTCAGTGTTCAAGCTCTACCATTCTGCAATAGAAGAGATTGAAGGGCTTGAAAGGCTTAAAGCCCTGAAGAGGCTAGATATATCAAACTGCAATTTACAGAATCTCAGTGGGATTGGCCAGTTAACCTTGCTAAGAAGTTTGATTCTATCCAACTGTGATTACCTTGATAGTTTACCTGATCTTTCAAACTTGACATTGTTGAAAGTTTTAGAGATCAGACGATGCAAAATGATCCATCAAATTGAAGGCCTAGGAAAATTAACATCTTTGAAAAAGTTGAAAATCAATGAATGTCCGGTTGAGAACTCAGTGCAAGTACAGAATACGTTGAAGGATGTAAGGGCACGATCGATCCGAAAAAACGGGGGCATGGAGACTTCATCAAACAAGTTGGGACATCTTTGAAGCGTAGCGGAGAGGAGATTCTTCTGGATACATCAAATAAGGTGCGATGTCTTCTCCATAAATACAAAATAAATGCACGTGAATGCACGGGTTTGAAAATTGATTTATTATAATTTCAGTTTGATGCTATAATTCAGTAAAACTACACAAATTGTAAAAAGTTAAAATATTGTTCTGAAATTTACATGGACTAAAGTATATCTTTTAATACAATGGAGAAAATTTATCGGGGATGATCTTTAAATAATATCAAATATTCCTTCGACATGTTCTTTTTAATTTGAAATGTTGTTTCGTATAAAATTAATAAATGTGTCATGATAATTTTTAAATTTATTTCGTTGTTATGTAATTGAGCGTTGGACATAAGTTATACCACACGTGTTTTCATAATTTTTAGCAATGATCGCTTTATTAAACTTTGGCATCATTGCGCATTAGACCGTAAACTTTAAAAAGTTATTGATTACCTTTCTTCACCCCACTCAAAAAAAAAAAAAAAATTGATTCATGTTGCATCCATTAGTTTTTCAGCACGCGTGGCCGTTAAACAATAATTGCGCCACACACTTATTTGCTGTTTTGCCGGTGCATGCATATGTAGTCCACTAGACTAGTTTCTATTTTTGGCCACCAATGGGCTTGACTAGTTGATTTTGCGATTTTAGTACTATTGCAGATTGCCACCACAGGGAATTCACGTTGGCTCATAATACATGACTATTTCAAAATAAATTAAAGCACATATTGCTCGAACAAATAGTCATTATTTATATCACAATGTAACTTTTATACAAGCGAAAGCATTATTTCACTAAAAAATGCAAGTTATGACAAAAGAGACTTGTAATTTGGAAGCATATTTCTTTAAATTAAAAACGAATACTACAACATAAAGATTTTCATAAAGTAACTTGAAACAATGTATCCCATGCTTATGGATTTTCCATTTGATCAATAGAAAATAGAACTCTTTTTTAGTTTCAAGATGCAAGACAATTGAACTTATATTAGTATCGTAAATGAAATAAATAATTACCATTAAAAGATAGTAGTACATGTAGTACGTCAAAACTATCTCGAAAGAAAAGATTAATGTAACTGAAGTGAAAATGAGACGAATAATTAATATAATAACGTGAATTATAGAAAAAGAAACGGAACTGGACATGAAATTAGAATAGCATGACTCTTACCTTTTTATTTTTTATTTTTTGGTTTACTTAGAGGAGGTGCATTTTCGTTTCACATCTTTCGACGGCCTTCTGCTTTTACTTGGGGAATGTTTGGAGTGGATTTTGCTTTTAGCTTTAGGGTTTCATGTTACTCATTTTTACAGTCGGAATAAAAATTTCATTTAATCGAGCATCTAAAATCTTTACGTACGCTAAATACTGACAGTTAGAAAGAAAAACAGATGTTTTAGTTTCCATTTTGGTTCGAGTACTATGAGTTTGAATTATTCTTGCTCAAGACCCTAAATAATGAAAAAAAAAAAAAAAAATTCAAAACTAATGCCGCGTATATTAGGACTGGTCTATAAAACTGTTATATTGAGTCAGGAAAATGGAAAAAATACGATTTGATCCTCATATTATTTGCGACTCTTTATTTTGGGCCATGTACCTCACTTTCATCTCCATCTCTCAACAAGTATTGCCTTTTCCGTACGATTTCGTCCTCTAATGACTTCCTTAGGTATATGTGCTCGAGAAACAAACGATTTGCTGAGATGCAGGTGCCATGCAGACTAGGGTGTTTTTCATTTCCAGCTGGTTTTGCAAATAGTCATCAAAGGGATGAATTTGAAAAAAAAAAAAAAAAAAAAAAAAATCGACATGGGGCTAAAATGAGGGGCAAAATTTTATCTTTTCCCGAAAGGATTTCAACTTTGTTCACCCTAGCACTAGCAGCATGTTCTCCCTCATTCCCTTAGTCGTCTTTTATCCCTTGAAATATGGATGCCGATCGCTCGCCCACATGCCAATCTTTTTCAATTCTTTCTCGATTGTTGATCTTTGTCAATTCGTGCTTGTCTCACGAAAAAGATGTAAGTGCCAAAGTAAACGGGCCACACATAAATTGAGCAAGAAATTTGCAAAAATCTGTAGCGAATAGACAATATTCTCAATTGATAATTGACATTCAATTTAAGGATAGAATTACATGTAAAGTAACCAAGTGACCAGAAGGAACCAATCAAGAAAAGCTCAGTATCTGTAAAATAGAGTGTGGCATCGGAACATGTATTTCGAATTCGGTGAGAATATTTAGGCATTGCTTTCCATTAGTCCAGGACGTCTATCTCCGAAAATTGAATGTAGAACATTCAATTTGGAAACAACAACACAAGAAAATGTGAGGAAAGATGATGCAGAAGGAACCAAAGAAATTTGTATGTATTTGAAGGTAAACTGAACTTAATATCGATAATTGCATAGTTGAAGTCTAAAAATAGTCTTACCATCTGAATTTCAAGACGTTAGTCCTATTTGCATAGTGCTCATTTGCTGTTGGGAGCTTGTTTACACTTCAGAGATTAGAACGGAATTAATAATTAACGTGACCATTGATGTGATGTGCATATCAAGATTTCTTGAAAGTTGAAATATCTGGTCAGTAAACTAAGCATCCAACTTCCAAAATACTAATGTTACTTAGGCTCTGATTGTTTCATGATAAATAAACGATTTGAAAAATGTTTTTCTAAAAATGACTACTTGTATCGCTTACAACAACAGTAAATAAATAAAAAAATATTTTCATCGCCCTCGAAATTATTTAGGCGTAGATTGTTCTTGATAAAAAAAAAAAGAAGTTAATTAACTAATTATTTCAAGGGATACAAGTGATTATTTTTGTGAATTTTTTTTCCCAAATCGTTCATTTTCCGCGAAACAAATGAAGGCCTAATTTGATTACGATACTACCTAAGTTTCCTTATTAATATTGTGTGATAGTAGATATTGAATTATGGAGCAGAGATTGCTAGAATAAGTGTCCGCGTATTTTTGCATCAATAAGAACAATTTGATGACAGATGAATATCTTGTATCTATGCCTGGAACTAAAGGAATGTCATATGAGAGAGACTGATCGGGTGATATTTGTTCTTTTCTCCGTCTACAATAATACTTAGGTGAAAATTCTGTTTTTCTTGCAGAGGATGAAGAAAGTGGAAGATAAAGCTAGAGAGCGACCAGCAGACGTGGAAACCTCAGATAGGAATTATTATGCGATTGCAGCCGTTCAGAATGTAGTTGGAATTGATGATCGTGCAAAACAAATCACCGACTTACTGGAAATGGAAGTCAATGATGAGGTGCGCATTATTGGAATCTGTGGAACTGATGGAATTGGCAAGACGACTCTCGCCAAGGCTGTATACAAACGCATCTCTTCTTGTTTCGACAGTTGTAGCTTTCTCGCAGAGGTTGAAGAAACCGCACAAAATTCTCATGGTATTCAGTTTTTGCAAAATAAGTTGATACACGATATCCTTGAACGAGATCGAGAAGATCTTTCTTTCGATGAAACAATAGAAGATTTCCTGGATATATTTCGTGAAATGAAAGTTCTAATAGTTGTCGATGATGTGGAAAAGCCATCTGATCTTCATGCAGTTGTAGGAAACCAGCTTGATTGGTTTGGTCCAGGTAGTCGAATAATTGTGACTTCCAAAAATAGTGGAATCCTCGAAGAGTTTGATTCCGACAAGGCTTGTAACTACACGGTCAGTGAGTTGGATGACGGTCAGGCTTTTGAACTTTTCTGGAAGCATGCATTCAGGATGCAATCTTCCATACCTGATTATGTTGAACTCTCAAACCGCATCGTCAATGCTATAGAGAAATTACCATTAGCAGTTGAGGTCGTCGGTTCATTTTTGCGGGGTAAATCAATACAAGAATGGATAAAAATGGAGAAGTCAATGAAAGCACGTCCGATGAGTTCTCAAAAGACTACGGTTGGCCTTCAAGAGCTATTGGATATATGTTACAAAGAATTAGATCAACAGCAGAAAGATATATTTCTGGACATAGCATGTTTTATCTCTGGTGTGGATGCCCGAATTGCTTCATATATGTGGCCCAATTGTTATCTATCCTCTGGTTGCATTCTGATGCCCCTGGCAAAAATTGGAGAAAACAATGAATTGCAGATGCACAGATTGCTGAGACGCCGTGGCAAAAAAATGTTTGAGCAAGAGGGATCTGGAGATCCAATTGGGAGAAAATTTTACATACAGGAGAAGGTAAAAAACTTTTGGTTCAGTTTGTTATTGGCAAAACAGACACCTCGACATGCAGGCTACATTTTTTTTTTTTTTCCATTTTTTCTCAAGCAATCATATCCTATATGTACACTTTAGCACGTAGGGCAAGGAAATATTCTTTTTTCGGATGGGTATTTGGGTTTACAGCTTCTGATGATTATGTTACTTTGTCAAATGTAGGGAAAGGAAAACCTTGAAGCTCTCCCCATTAACTTCACAGCTCGAAATTTGCAGATGATGCCAGAACTAAGGTTTCTCAAGTTGGATGATGCCAAAGTTTCCGGAGACTTGGAAGGTGCATTTGCTAGTTTAAGGTGGCTCTGTTGGCAAAGGTGTCCTCTGGATTTTAGTGCAAAAAATTTTTTGTTAGCAGAGTTGGTCATTCTCGATCTGTCTTGGAGCAAAGTCACGGAAGACTGGGGAGGTTGGAGTGATATCAAGGTGGTTTGGTATTCATTTGGTCGTTTTATATTTTCTTTCTCGAGTTAAATATCTGTGAATTGACCATGTGCGTGTTTTCTGTATTGGCTTTGCAGATGGAGAAATTGAAAGTCTTGAATCTTACTGGGTGTTCTGACTTACTGCTCACTCCCGACTTCTCTGGTTACAAAGATTTGGAAATCTTGATTCTTGAACGATGTTCGCATTTGGTGGAGCTACATCCTTCGATTGGCAATTTGAAACGTTTAGTCTCCCTGAATTTGAAGTTCTGCTCCCAATTGAACGGGTTGCCAGTGGAACTAGGTTGTACGACAGCCCTGAAAGAGCTTTTTATTGACGGGACTTCTGTACGGCAGATCCCCATCTCCATAGGCAATTTGAAGCAACTCGAAATTCTCAGTGGCTTGAAGTGCTTCCCAATGACTCACCTGCCCAGTTCGATTTGTTATTTGGCTGCCCTCTCCGAACTCTCATTAGATGGTGCCAAAATTTCTGAGCTCCCGAGCTCACTGGGGGAGCTGCTCAAGCTAGACGCTTGTCATTGAGGGATTGTCGTCATTTGGGGAAACTTCCATATTCTATCGGTGAAATGAGGTCATTAGAGGAGTTGGATATATTGGCGACTAGTATCTATGAACTCTCCGATTCAATAAGAAAGCTGAAAAACTTGAGGGTGCTGAGAATGGACTCTTCTTTCATTCGAGCGACTCTGGGGAGATTGGGAATCTAACCAAGCTCGAAGAACTACACGCTTCGTGGTGCCAGAGTTTGAAGGGGGCCATTCCCGGTGACATCGAGGAGCTACATCGTCTGAGATCATTGACGCTGGGGCATTCCAGTATATCTAGCCTTCCCCCTGAAGTCTCCACCATCTCTGGTCTTCACACCCTGGATTTAATTCAGTGCAATGAAATTGAAGAGTTGCCGAAGCTTCCCCCTTCTCTAATATGTCTACTTGTGAGTTCTAAAAGGATGAAAGCGAAACCCCATCTTTGAAATTTAAAGAAATTGGAGGAGCTGTGCCTAAGTGATGGGGACCCGAAAGCACACCGACCGCCCTCCGCGATAGAAGAGATTGAAGGGCTTGAAGGGCTTAAAGCCCTAAAGAGGCTAGATATATCAAACTGCAAAATACGAAATATCCATGGGATTGGCCAGTTAACCTCATTGAGTACTTTGATGCTTTCCTACTGTGATTACCTCGATAGTTTACCTGATCTTTCAAACTTGACATCGCTGAAAGTTTTAGAGATCAGACGATGCAAAATGATCCATCAAATTGAAGGCCTAGAAGAATTGACGTCTTTGGAAAAGCTGAATATCAGTTAATGTCCGGCTGAGAACTCGATGCAAGTACAGAATGCGCGGAAGTATGTAAGGGAACGTTTAAAAGGAAAGTTGTGCGCCGGTTGATTTTCTCCTCAAAATTTCGGCTGGCAAAATCTTTAAGGCCTCGAGTATATGCAACTTTCTGGCAGATTTGTCACTTAAAAAACTGGGTCACTTTTATGTTTGGACCCAGCAGAAATGAAGATCCGTCTGGCTACGGCACAATCCGAGAGGCCGCCAAGGTACCGTTGGAGTTCTCATATTTTATTTACCTATGGTTCATGACGTGAAGCCTTTTAGTTGATTTGACAAATTTTTAGTTAGCGTCTCCTCACTTCTAGATCAAGTTTATGAATTCCCCTGCCAAAATCAACGCTGTCATAGGCTCATCTGAAGGAAAAGGATGTTTTGCATCTTTTGACATGAGCGACATCGTTGATTTTTACATTAATTTTTCATTACATGCTGGTCATCTTTTCTGGTTCTTCTTTCAATTTAAATATAGTGTTTACATCATTTGGAATTTGATCACCCAAAGCTTTACTCACAAGGGTATTTGAGTATGGAGAGTCCTGTTCGTGACACAAGCTTTATCCCATGTGAATTATTTTGGGAGTTATGTGCGCCCTCATCCAGACCTGGCCTTGGTCCGTACAGTGTGTGCTTCGCCCCCGGATGTTATTTTAGATTCTAGCTTGTTTTCTCCATGAGGATAATATAAAAAAAATTGGAAATGAAAAATATAAAGGAAAAAGGGCAATTGCCTTTAGGTAAGAATTTCATCATGGGATTTAGTTTATTTTTAACTCAATTTCAAATCTAGGTTTAACATTTCATTATCACCAAAGTTTAGGGAAATTTGCATTCATTAGCCTAGACTAATTGCATTTTTTGCTTCAGGCATGGCTCACGGGATCCTATTCGAGGCTATATAGCAAGGCGGTGTTTAATTTTGCCCGACACGGTTCGGGTTCTTTACTCTGCCACACTTTATTAATATTTATATTGATATATCTTATCCAACTTTCAATGTATTTAAATGCTGTTGTTAGGGCACTCTTGCATGATAATGTAGTTTTCCATGTTATACGAAACATAAAAAATAAAAAATTGTATGAAAAAAGATTGTGAAATTTTTCCCATAAAAGAGTGAATATATCAAATTGGGCGTTGGATAATTTCTGGCATAATCAACTCCGTGTTCACATGAGCAAAGCCCATTCCAGCAACAAAAGCCAAGCAATAACAACAAGAGAATGGCCATTACATTGAGGCGAGGCCATGACTGCAATCGAGGGTCATAGGTGAGGTTGCGACTGTGATGCAGCAATAGAGGGCCGGAGGCGGTCAGTTGAGAGGCGATTGAGAGCAAGATGAGGCGAGAGAGTTGAGAGGATCGTGCGTGAGGAGCACTAAGAGGCAAGCGGAGGTTAGGGTTTCTTTCTGAGAGAGTGTGCGTGAGGAAGATTGAGGACCAAGGAAGGAGGGAGTAGAGAGCGTGAGACTTGAGTGAAGAGTTAATTAAGATTGTCAAAGTATAAAATGATGGGCTCACTTCTCCTTCCGTATGACATAGTGACGAATAATAAACAAGACCTGGGCGATCGCCATTCACTTTTCCTTCTGAATCTTCTCACTCTCTCTTCCTCCACTCACTCTCATCCGGCATTCCGTACATTATACACCTAAAGCCCATGAGTACGGAAGGCAGATAAATTACAGATCAGCAGAGTTCCTAATGGGGTGTCACTATTCCCATTTTATTTTTCTTCTTTATCTAATCTTCTACTGCTCTTTCCATAACTCTATTTAATTTAGTGAGTTCGTTTTTATCATTGAGACTTGGGTGCGGGAGAAACCCAGCGAGGCACGTCCATCTTGGTTTTTTTTTTTTTTTTGGGGGGGTAATTAGGTCTATATTAGATATAGGTGTTTGAAAGAAAGGATAAAGTTGTTTATAGAACATTCAAAAGAAAGGGGAAAAATAAAACAGGTCATGGAAAATATTCTATTTTAACGCTCTTTTCTGTTTATATTGCGAAGAACCTCCACCATGTCCTTTCTCAGAACTTTCAGTCCCATGAGATTGATATCGACTGACGGATGGGTTTTGTTATATTGCAGTACAAGTTTTTCATGACATTCTAGTGCCGTCCAAGAATGACCATCACTGAAACTGTTGACCGCAACTGTGTTTTGAGTTTCTTCCAGTCCCAAAGTCGCAATAGAAGTAGACAAACGGAAAAGAAATGGAGAAATTAGGAAATCTAGTGTAATCCATTAGCAAACAATAATCCAAAAAATGAAACCAACTTGAGTACTCTTTTCAGGCCATTTCATAAGTTCCTAGACCATAGTCGTGATTACTAGGCAAGCAACTTATCTTTCTTGAGGTTCGCTATGCCTTGTGGGATGTTTATGTCTCAAGCTTGTCTTTGTTCAGTAGTTACAAGAGAACAAGTGCATCGACAGTTGAAAGTGTTTTCTCCGTGATCATGTCTTCTATTTTCAGATCTATCCTTGCGGTATCCAGGAGTTGTGGCCTATATGCGGGGAATGTCTTTTGACATATATTAAAGCTGGTAAGGATCTATGTTCAGTCATCTGGTATACTGAGTGTTTAAGACGGA
This sequence comes from Eucalyptus decipiens, assembly GCA_014182575.1. Taxonomy (NCBI): domain Eukaryota; kingdom Viridiplantae; phylum Streptophyta; class Magnoliopsida; order Myrtales; family Myrtaceae; genus Eucalyptus; species Eucalyptus decipiens. The sequence continues at coordinate 41,197,176 of CM024611.1, read as the reverse complement.
ATGAAAAGAACCATCTCCCGTATTTAACCTCTGTGTTCTTTAATTTTCAATTCGCGAGCGGCTTGTCTGTTGTGAACATTCGGTGGGTCAGTGCAAAAGATAGTGCAAGAATAGCTGAGAGCTTGGTGGGGTATGTGTTTTCCAAAATTCATCGAAATTGCTTTCCCCTTCCTTCATTGATTCCAAACACACTCATTTATTTGATATTTCTTGGGGGAGGCAACATCACCTATCATAAAAGTTGACAGCCTAACACCTTAGCTTTATCAATGTTGCTAATTTGATTATATGCCAATTAAATATTTATTTATCTCATCTTTTTAGACAAAAGAACGCACGAGCACATTTTTTGGGAAATATTTCAAATAAATACCTAAAGTGAGCTTATTTTTGAAAAAAAAAAAAAAAAAAAGGGCTAAGAGTGAACTTTATATTACATTATGGCTTGAAATAATCAATTTAATTTCAAATAAGGGCCTAGTGAGCATGTGTATCTCACGTGGCACTTTCCATATCATAATCAAGGGCATTTTCGTCCAAAGCCTTTTTTCTTTTTCATCTTCCATTCTTGGTTTCCATGTTCATCTTCTCCTCTTGTTGACTCTTCAGTACCACTTGTTGTTCTTGAACGCGTGAGCATCTTCATGTCTCCGATTCTCAGTGAAATCCTCCGTTCGGGTTATATGATAAGTTCTTCTCTGAGGTGCTGGACCTCCTCAGTTCAATCTTTCTCTGTTGCGTTCCTCGACACCGTAGACAATGGAAGGAAATGCATCGTTGCTGCTCAGAAAAGATTTCATGCTCCGTGTGATGTCCGAATGTTGGACTATTAACTGCTCATGTCCACAATGGGGAGCTTCACAGGATGATTGAATGAGTAAATGTATGGATTACAGAACCTGTGTTCATATAATTCTAAACGCAAGTGCGCGTATCGAACAAGTAATATAATGATGAGAAAAAATATCGTCCCATGGAGATCGATGATTAATAAACTAATTAAATACTAAAATAGATTAATTCTAAAATTTATCTAACAAATGAAAATATAATTTAGAATAAATTAAAAACAAAACTTGAAGACTAAATGCAGTAAAATCAATCAGATAAATATGTTAGAGCATCCGATTTCACCATAACCACTAGATATGAATTTCATATGGTTGTGAATATAAGAACGATATCAAACATGTGATAGCGGAATTTTCTAATCTAGTTAATATCCTATCTCTAGGTATAGCAAACCTACTCAGCTTATTAATCCACTATATCTCTATGTGAATTAAAATAAATATGAGTGCATTAAAAATTATGAATATTCCCGATTTAAAATAAGTCTTTTGGATCGCCTTATCACCGAAAGTTACACAAATAACACGGTATATTTCTATCCACGTTTAATTCATGATTATATATTATAATGAGCAATTGCATATTATCACTTCTCGCCTCAAACATGCACATCGATCATTCAAGTGGTGGCTACAAATCAATCAAAAGCATTAAACACAATAATATATAACTCACATGAATGAAATCAATTGTAAAACATAAAAATCATGAAATTCATATCATCATGGTTAGGCTACATCGTAGCCCTAACAAAAGAAAATTAGAACATAGTAGAATAAGAAATAAAAATATAAATCAAACCCAGCATCTTGAATCAAAGAACAAGAATCATGTCACCACTTTTGTCTTATTTTCAAAATACTTGAAAAACTCTCAGAAGAATGAAAAAAAACCTAGCTTCCCTCTCTATGTTCTCCTATTTATAGGATATATCCAAGATATCTATCTCCCAACGCTTGTAGATAATATTAGGAAACAAAATCAAGAATTTCCTGATTTGATATCTATCTTCCATTATTGTTTTTGTTTGAATTCCTAATAGTTGCCATTCTTTTCCTTATCTTCTCCATATCTCATTATTTTGCATAAACAATGAAAATTCAAATAATCAGAAGGAAATCCAAATATTTTCTTATAGATAATGCATTAATTATTGCCTAAAATAGGTAAAATAACTCTATTCTTATAGAGTTATCAACCTGTAATACCCAACTCATCCTCGGCCTTATGGAGTGTCCTAATGGGACTTCACCATGCCTTTTGCCAGTCGAAGGTGCGTTTAGATCATTCTGTCCTGCTAATTTCTCGGTTTGTCAACAAAATTCTTAGCGTCCATAGTTCAACTTGAAAAGAATCTGAAGTTTTTGCAGTTGGCAACTTGTCAAACAATGAAAATTTATATTCTTTTATTATCGAAAGTAAATTTGAAACAAAAATTTGTTTGGTAAATTTTTTGTTATCGAAGAACAAATTTGTTCCCGGAAAAAGATTTAGAGTAGAATCAAGAAGTAAAAAAAAATTAATTTTTTGTTCTCGTGAACAATTTCATAATTTAGTTAATTGATTTTTTTTTTATCTTCTTATTTCCTTCTTGTTTTTCTTGCTTTTATCTTCTTCTTCTTCTTCTTCTTCTTCTTCTTCCACCGCTGCCACCATTGGCCACCTCCCGTGAAATCGTTGGACCTCGCCCCACCGGTCGTTGGCGGCTAGGCAAGCTTGACCTCGCCAAATTTGGGCCTCACCCAGCCGCCGGCAAGCTCGACCAACGAGGTGAGGTCTTGTTGGGGGACGACAACCCTCCGACGAGGTCGCCAATCATCCCAAGGTTGGCGATTGGCCAAAGGTTGAAGAAGGAGATATAAAAAAAAAAAAAAAAGGCCAAAAATAATAATAATAATAATAATAATAATAATAATAATAATAATAATAATAATAATTTAAAAATTAAGAGAAAATTGTTTGAATTAGAAATTTTGATAACGATGCCAAATACAATTTTATCCTAGGACTAAAAATTTTGGATAATTACCAAACGCCTTTAAATGCTTAAAAAATGTTTATAGGAACACAATTAAAAAGAATCATTGTTTTTGGAAACAAAATTATTATCAAATGCACATTCATTAGCCATTCATCATTAGGAATTCTTGGTCGGCATGAGTGATGGATTTTGGATAATGGGCTTAGACTGGGGTTTATGGGCTAAATTTGCAGGCTAAGGTCTTTGGGCATTCTTGATATTTATTTTTTATTTATTTTGGTACATTTAAAAAATGTTAGCTAGCTCAAATTCAAGTGTCGATAGTTTGTAGCGAATGAACAGTCTACATATTTCATTATTTGCATCATCATATTTAACAATTATTATATCATTTGATTGGAAATGTGGAATTTTTATTAGATGATTCATGAGGTTAGTCGTGCCATTTAATGAGATTGTGATCGACAGCAATTTAATTTCAATTCTATCATCTGAAATTTAAATAGTAATAACTACCCAAATAATTATAAAAAGTATTAATTACCTGAATTTTATTTCCACTGTCAGTGAAATTTGAATTTTATTTTTGTTCTCCAACATCATCATGATAAAGTTGGAGAACAAAAAGATAAAGTTATCATGATGCCTTTGACAAACCCAAAAAACTTCATCACGATGCGGATCACACTCTTGATCGAACACATTTTGTCCTATGTAATTATTTCTTTATTGATTTAATTCTTGTGGGCCACCTTCTTTTTCTTCTTTTTATCCTAATCCCATCGTGTCTGTCACCCACCGCCACTCCCTCTTTTTCATTGCAGTCCTCATGACCTGACATGTCTCTTTCTCTCTCTCTTCAACTCGATTGCTGATTGGGTCCAAGAAAAGCCGATAAGAAGGATCCAATGGCGATTTAACCGACGTGTTTTTCAAGTAGCAAGGGCACTTTTTTTTTCGACTTTTAATTTGAAAAATCAATTAATGTTATTTGATTACAAAAACAATATTATTCGATTCACTAAAAAATTGAATTATTAGTGAAAAAATAAATGATTTACCATAGGAGTCACACTTCATTATAATTGCTCCTAACTCATACCGTTGGTATAACTTTTGGTGTCACGAAGAAATTAATTTAATCAATAGAAGAATCAATGCTTGATAATTTTCCACAAGACTAATGCGTTTTTATGTAATATCCCCCAAGGAAATTAATTTAATTTAATTAATTCAATAAATTAACACACATATCATCATCGTTAGGCGCAAACATGCACGAGCAAGGGATCTTCATGATATTATAGATTGAATCAGAGATTGCCATCTAGCTAAAAGAGGGAGTCTAATGTTTTTATTAAATTAGTTAGCGAAGAATCTGACCCTTGAAAGACTCGAGGAGAAAAAATAGACAGGAGATCCGCTCTAGAGTGAAAAACTTTGCAATGTCGCCTCTCTTATTTCCTAGTGGTAGTAAAGAAAAATATTTACTTATCAATGAGGAGTCGAAGGCGTGCGAGTACCAATACATTAAGATAAAGAACGCAACCTAACAGGGTATCTCGCTAAGGAATTACCGCAGACGGCCCTTCCAAATGTGAAGCCACCTGGGCTTGGAGGGAGATAAAAGAAGGATACAAGAAGTTGTCCTTTTTCTTTTTTTGGTCTATGACCACCCGGTAAACGGAGCCTTGGGCCTTGACTAATTCGGATGCGAGCACTGTCAGACCCATAACAGGGGCTCTCCCAGCGCCGTCCGCTCCATGCACAAGACTCGAACTGGAGATCTTGCTTAAGAGAACCCACGCTCCTTTTCACTTGGGCCAATGGACGGTGGTGAGCTTGTCCTTTATTTATTGAAGATCTTCACGATTACCAACTAGGAGCATGCTCGTTGGTTGTTCTTTTTTCTTTTTCTTTTTTTATGTTTTCTTTATTAATAGAAAACTCGAGTCTAAGTCAAAAAGGCACCTGCAGATGGACTCTTTCCCACGCACCTCCCGCGTACTTCTGCGAAATTACGCGTGCAATTATTTGGCCTTCCCGTGCAGCATGCACTGCAGCCGTTCCATTGGCATGAAGAGTGTTGAACCGTTGGATGTCGAGAACGCGGCATTGTTCCGGCACGCGCAGTAGAGAGCGTCGTGTCTTGGCGATAAAATGTCAGAAGCTTAGAATTGGCGTAGATCTCGGCAGTGATAGAGTATCTTATATAAATATTTTTTCATGATGATGATCACTAATTATTTTCATTCGTCAAATATGAGATTGATCTTTTAACATTTATTGTTTGTGAAATTTTCATAATATGTTTCACTACTTTGCTAAATTCTTTCACATCATAATCTTCAATTGCATCTACATACTAATAAATATTTCTTTGAAACTTTGCCAACTATTATACTTGCCAGTAGATTGGCTCCTAGAAAAGTCCATGAAAAGGATCCATGGCCGCTAGATCAACCCGTTTTTATGTACTTCTCTTTCATTTTTCTTTTAGTCAAAATGTAAAAATTTCTTTCATGTGGACCACCTTACCCGTTCATAAAAAACGTCATTGATTACCTAATGCGTTTTTTTAAGTATTGTCTCTTCTTTTCTTTGGCCTAATTATTTTAAAAACCCTCAATTTTAGGCTCAATTTTAATTCTAATCTCGAACATTTTTTATTTAAAAAAATTGCTAACTTTCACTATTGTCTCAAAAATTGTCACTGATTTCTTTGAAATTATCGATTTCGAGAGACTGTTGCTATTTCATTTGTAGGTAAGAATAGTGTTGATGAAAATGCGTGATTTAATAATAAATCTCTAATTGCCTAAATGTAAATAATTTCAACAAATAAATAGAGATTTTTGGATGCATGACAGTTTTGGGACTATAGTGAAAGTTTATAATTCTTTTATTGAGATATTAAAAAAAAAAAGTTCATGATAGGTTTCAAATTGAACTTAAAGTTGAGGGGTTTTTTTTTTTTTTTTTTTTTTAATTAAGCTCTACTTTTTCCTTACCACCCCCTTGCGTCGACGATCAAGCAAGGTCTATGAACCCAGAGGGTGGAATTGGAGCAGACCAACTCATCTTTGTTTAGTGTAATAGGAGCCAAGACGATCTGCTTCAGTCTTAATATTTAAATTGAAGATCCTTGGTTTATATGTTCTTTCTAGGTGATTTGCTTGCATCAGATTTCGGACCGAACTTAAAGGTTGAAAGGGAGTTTGCTTTTGTCGTACGGATTGACTTTTCACATGAACAGTAGTTGGAATAGCTCGCAAAATCTAACCACATCACCTACTTAGTTCCTCTTTGCTCGCACCTCTTTTTCTCGTTTCGGTCTTGATTAGTTTACTAGATTGAATAGTCAATTCTTCTCCGTTAGACCCTTGATTCGATTATTTTGTAAGAATGGTGGACCCACTCTGTAAGCTTTGCATTTGTCAGGAACTTAAAATGAGGGATTTCTTTCTCTTGTTGATTAGGATATTTTGATTAAAGAAAGGATTCATAATCGTACACATACACAAATCACTCCCTGTGTGTCCTATTTAATTATGTCATTAAGGACTAAAGGAAAAGTCCTTGGATACATTAATATCTCAACGTCCTGCGATAAAGTAGGTGGCTCCAGTGCTCTTCCTCCAACCAAATGGTTGGGGAGAAGATAAAATGGCTCTTGAACGGCAATTTCTATTATACGACCAAAAAGAAAAAAAAAAAACTAAAACTGCAACTTCTATTATATCTCTTTTTCTTTTTGACATTAAAAGAGATAATATATTCTTACTTGGCACTTCTTAAGTGTTCGCTATTATATCTACTTGCACATAGCTCTGTTATAGTAACGTTCAAATAGATTTGTATCGGTAAGGGGTAATCTCGTATACTCTAGGACATTCTTGGATACTCGATCAACATGTATCAGAATATTTGACACCTGGTCAGCTTTTTCGACACTCTCCAACACTCGAATCGAAATTTCGACATGCAATTCCTACATGCGACACTAATTTTAAAAATTTCAATAAATGAGGGGTCACGATGTATATATATGAAAAATAAAAATTAGTAATAAAATTAATAAATTGATAAAGAAGAAAAATCCAATCTTCTCTTCTTGTGATATACAATTCACTCACAATTTTTTCTCCTCTTCGACACGATTGACACACAAGTCTAGAATGTGAAGTTGAATTTGTCAAATTGAAATAATGAATTATATTAATAAATAGTGGATTAAAAAGTTATTCTAGGTTATTTATCTATTTATTTATTTTTATTTATTTGTGAATATGAATCAAATTATATATAAAAATATGCATTTGATATACAACGTATTTTGACGTGTCGGAATTCTTTATTTTTTGAAAAATGGCACGTCAACATATCGTGTTATGTCGTATCGTGTCCTGTGTCGTGTATCGGTGTCAGTGTTATTTAGATAACAAGATTATCGTTTCCTTTGTGCTTATTATGTCATAAATTAGTAACAATCCAAATTCTTTTCTACATTGTCATGCACAATTAAGACTCAAATTCTACATAATTAGTTAATACAGTTTAAATTTTTATCACGTCCTTTTATTTTATATATATATATATATATATAACAGTATAATTGGAAGGTGAATCTTTTTCTCTACGCGCACTCCTCAAATGAAATTAAAGACTATTATGTTATGATTGTTACATATAAATAATTATGAAAAAAATAAAAAACACAAAGGAGAGGGCCAAATATGGAATGACGAAGCTTGCACTATGATGGAGGTTTTACATTAAAAGTCACTCCACATTATGCGGCTTGTTTCCGAAATTTTTCGTCGTGATGGGAAAAATTTTGCAATATCGCTCGCAGGGCTTTATATGAGCTTACATTAGAAGATTAACCAGCACGCTTGCATGGAAAGTTAGGGAATCCACAAAAAAAATCGCTGGGGACAAGTAGTGATTCTTCCTAAAAGCTAGTTCCTAACTCACGTTGGACCAATCATTCAAGGAGGCCTCTCTCCCTCTCTCGCCTATGTAGAGACTTTTCTCTCTCGCCTATGTAGAGAATTTTCCTCTCGTCTGTGTCGAGCTTAGTTTTTCTTTCTCCATCTCTGCTTCTGGGTGTCTGGTTTTCCTTTAGCTCATGGAAGCAATTTCGGATGATGGCCCTCCCAGATATTGCTTTCCATCCATACCGTCGTGAACGTCCCATTCTGTCTTCCTGGGTCCTCTCCATTTTCTTCTTCTCCTTAGTCATCCTCTGGTTTTTTGTCTCATCGCTCTCTCAAAGTTGCTTCTCTTCTGTTGTCTCTCTCAAATTTCTGTAATTTTTACCTTGCATGTTCCCGATCTACCTTGCTCTCTTTGCATGGATGGCTTTTCACTTGGATAGTGCTCTGTTCCTGGTTGATACAACCATATCGTAGTGTTTTTTCTCTTCGGATGGCTTCTTCGTCTCAGGGAGAGGAAGCCCGACTAGCCGCTCTTTGTAGTCGGTTAGGTCGTCTATGGACTCCTCGGCCAATCGAAGTCCGGGAAGACGACGCCCCGCAGCAACGCTTGCTGAATGTAAGTTATGTCTCATAGGGAAAATTCTCTCTACTTCTACGGTCAATATTCCTGCTTTTCAGCATACCATGAATCGTATATGGCGCACAGAGAATGTACAAGTTTCACAGTGGGAGGAAGGTCTCTATGTTATCAAATTTAACTCGGAAGCAGAAAAACAACGTGTGTTAGACACTGGTCCCTGGCTATTTTCTAGTAATCTGATCATTCTAAAGCCCTGGTCCCCGAATACCCCCTTTCACTGTTATGACTTTACATGTTGTGCCTTTTGGGTCCAAGTATTTGGCCTTCCTTTAGAGAGATGCACCCCTCAACTTGTTAGCAAAGCTGTGTGTGAAGTGGGTACTGTTTTAGAGGTCCGAATTGAATCTAAAGATAAGTCACCACTCAGAGTTGTCCGAGCCAAAGTGGAACTCAACCTCTCAGAACCTCTAAAATCTGGGAAACTTATTCGCATAGCGGGGAAAAACATATGGCTCGACTTCCGTTATGAACGTTTACCCCCATTACTGCTATTCCTGTGGAATTATTGGTCACTATGCTTCCTATTGCAAGGATGTCCCCTATGAGGAAGCTAAATTTGATAGCCGAGATCACCTATACTATGGTCAATGGCTTCGGGCTGATGTTAGGGAACACAGCCCTTTCTGGCAAGCTTTTTACGACTTTACCACTCCCCCAGAAACCTTTGAAGAAACCGTACCTGAAACTCCTCCATCGGGTCAGCTTTTACTCCCTGCTGCTCCTTGTGAGATCCATCAGCCACCCCCTCCTATGGAGGCTCGACCAACTCAGCAGCTGCACTCTTCACCAGAGCCTATGGTCTTGTTCCCTTCCAACCCTGCACCAGTACAGCAATATGATCATTTCCCACCCACAACAGAGGCTTCTTCCTCAAAGAAAACAAAGCATTCTCACTTGATTACAAAGCCAAATCCAACTAAAAAGGCTAAACGCTTCTCGCCATATCTCTCTCGCTCCCTCCCACTGGATACTCTTGATGAGAGTCAACTCTTAGATACACCCATACTGGAGGCCCCAAGGGCCGAGGATTGGGCTATGGTGGCTTGCCCTAAAAAGCCACCTATGGACAAATGAGAATATTAAGTTGGAACTGTTAGGGACTGGGCAATTCCCTGACAGTTCAAGCCCTGAGAGCCTTAGTGGCTCAAGATCGGCCTGACATCATTTTTTTGATGGAGACTCGGAATCAGGAACAGGTTATTATAAATATACAACGGAAGTTGCATTATCCTCATAGATTTGTAGTTAATCCTATCGGTCTGGCTAGGGGCATGGTTCTTTTTTGGAGGGATTCTGTTTCTCTCTCAGTTACTGCTCACAGTTCCTACTTTATAGATGCTATATGTTCTGATGATCGTTGCCTTTCCCCAATGTGTACTACATACCTACATGCTCCTGCTGTCTATAGCCAAAGACTCCCCTTCTGGGATGACTTGAGGCGGCTCAGCCTCTTACATACTCTGCCTTGGCTATGCATCGGCGACTTTAATGAGATTTTACATCATTGGGAAAAACAAGGGCAGAAACCAGCAGATCAGTACCGCTTAAACTCCTTCAGAGAAATGCTACATGACTGTGCTCTATTAGATATGGAGTCAAAGGGATGTGCCTATACGTGGATCAATCAGCGTTGTGGTAATGCTATCATCAAAGAACGGCTAGATCGTGCATTATATACAGTTGACTGGCGAGTGAACTTTGCCAATGCAGAAGTTATAGCCTTACCTACTATTGCATCAGATCACAGTCCACTTCTACTTACTACTGATCTAAATGCAGTAAAAAAGCAGCGATTATTTACCTTTGAATCTTTCTGGCTGCAAGATCCTGATTGCCACAGGGTGGTTTCCGAAACCTGGTCTTCTTCCTCTCTCAAACATGCTACAATTTCCAAGAAACTCAGGGCTACATCGGCTGCCTTGTCACGGTGGAGTACTAATAAATTCAGAGCGGGCCATCGTCAACTTACTATCCTTCAGCAACAACTTCAACAATGCACCAAAACCTGTGGTGCATCAAAATGATAGTCATATCAATTCTCTGAAGACACAAATTCAGAACATATGGTCTCAAGAAGAGCACCACTGGGCGATGCGGTCTCGCATTAAATGGCTGCAGTGTGGGGATAAAAACACCAGATTTTTTCATGCTACGACTATCCAACGCAGAAACGAAACACCATCGGTACCCGAGAGATAACAATGACAAGCTGGATCGAGAACCCAATCGGTGAAGCAGGATGACTTTTGATTTCTTTAGGGACCTCTATTCTTCCGAAGGCCCTAGGGATTTTCATCCTATTCTTGCTCAATGTCCTACGGTAGTTACAGATGATATGAATGTTTTATTGACTGCTGAACTTACTCGGGAAGAGGTCAAACAGGCTACCTTTCAGCTAGGCGCAACCAATGCCCCGGGTCCGGATGGCTTGAATGGCCTCTTCTATCACCACCACTGGGATATTCTTCAGGAGGACATTTATCGTATGGTCCACACTTTCTTCAGTTCGGGAGTGCTACCAAGCGAAATCAACAGGACATCCATCTCTCTAATTCCCAAGACTCCAAACCCCGAAAGGTTAGATCGTTTCGTCCGATTAGTCTATGTAACTTTAGTTACAAAATTATCTCAAAAATCTTAGCAAATCGCCCGAAAACTTGCCTACCTAAGCTAATCTCCCAAGAACAGAGTGCCTTTGTTTACGCGGACAAATACAAGACAACATACTCATTGTTCGGGAGGTTCTACATCAAATCGGAATTCGCAAAAACAAGAAAAAGTTTCGGGAATCTTAAAAGTGGACATGAAAAGGCCTATGACAGGTGGAGTGGGATTTCTTGGCTGCCTATCTTTCTCGCTTGGGTTTTCATGCTAAATGGATCTCTGGATTATGCACTTGCGTCTCTTCCACATCTTTTAGTGTTAAATTTAACGGCGAACTGCTCCCAACTTTTCAGCCATCTAGGGGTCTACGCCAGGGCGATCCGCTCTCTCCCTATTTATTTATCCTGGTGGCTAATCTGCTCTCCTCTCTTATCCTACAAGCTGTGGAAATGGGTTCTCTAAAGGGTATCAAACTCAATCGATGGTGTCTGTTTTATCTCATCTACTTTTCGCAGATGACTCTATCTTTTTTGTGGAGGGTACAACTAGCGAATGTCAAAATCTCGGTAACATCCTCAATCAATACTGCTTAGCCACTGGTCAAACGATTAACAGAAACAAATCCGGTCTATTTATGGGGAAATCATGCCCCCAGCCTCTTCTAGTTAACCTGGCTAATGAACTTCGGGTTCCTATTTTGGATAAATGGTAAGTACCTCGGTTTACCTTCTGATTGGGGTTCTTCCAAGAAGAATATGTTTGCTTGGCTATTTGACAGGGTTAATGCAAAACTGGAGGGTTGGAAAGAATCTTTTATTTCTAAGGGGGGCAAGGAGGTTCTTCTAAAAGCGGTTGTTCAATCCCTACCTCAGTATGCGATGTCTATATTTAAGATCCCAGTATCAATATGCAGATCCATTGAGCAAAAAATTTCCAGGTTTTGGTGGAAAACAAACAACAATAAATCTGGTATTCATTGGAAACAATGGAATCTCTTAAAAGCCAAAAAAGATACAGGAGGTATGGGATTCAGAGATTTTCTCACCTTTAACAAGGCCCTCCTGGGTAAACAAGCCTGGAGATTGTTCCAAGATCCTTCCTCCTTGTGGAGCCGCGTCTTTAAAGGTTTGTACTTTCCTTCCAAATCATTATGGCATGCAGACAGAGGCCATCGACCTTCCTGGGGTTGGCTGAGCATCCTGTTAGGAAGAGATTCTATTAGTCCACACCTTCAATGGTCAGTCGGGAATGGCCACTCCATAATAGTCCGTGAGGATAGATGGTTACCTGCTAGAATTCTAGGTGGTCCTGCTCTCCGCGATGAACCCCACTTCGTCGCTGATTTGATATGCCCCTCTTCTAATGATTGGAATACCTCTCTGCTCAATCGCTTCTTTGATGACTCAACTGTACAGCAGATCCTTCAATTAAAACTTTGGCCACAATCTACAGCCGATAAACTTATATGGACAGGCACACAGGATGGCATCTATTCTGTCAAGAGTGGCTACAATGTTATTCATCAATCAACACTCCAACAGGTACAATCTCAGACTTCATCTTCCTACCAACCTCCCCAACTTGTTTGGAAAAAGATATGGAAAGCTCAAACTCCACCCAAGATTCGTCATTTTTTATGGTCAGTATGCCAGAATGCCTTACCAACTAGGGACAATCTATTCCGCAGAAAGATCATTCAATCTCCAGTCTGTGCTCTCTGTTCCTCTGACTCCCCAGAAACCACAGAACACCTCTTCTTGCACTGCCCTTGGGCTCAATGAATTTGGACTCATGCTAAAGTACAACTCAATATTTTTGCTTATACCCCTACTCGCATGGAATTATGGCTACAAACTTCCTCAATCACAATCGAGGCTTACCAGATTTGGAGCAGGTCGCCACCCTCCTTTGGGAAATCTGGAAGGCACGGAACAACTTCATCTTTCGCCGCTTTCGGATCTCCACCGATCACCGGTCGATTCGGTCGCTCTTGCCATGGCCTCTCTCCGTAAAAGACTCCATCACAAGGATTCCACGGGCCATTCATCTTGGCTAAGCCCTACTCGGTTTTGGCAACCCCCCCCCTCAGGGCTCGCTGAAGATCAATCTAGACGGTTCCTTTCCCACGGCGTCAAACAGAGGATCGATTGCTAGCTTGACCCGTGACCACTCGGGAAGACTGCTCGGTGGAATCACTCGCTCGGTCTCTGCCTCCTCTGCCCTTGAAACGGAGATCCAGGCGTTAACGTTCTCTCTTCAAGATATTCTCACCTGATTGTCGAATCCGACAACATCGTCCTCGTTGAAACCCTAAATCGGGGTCGCCTGCCGCCGTGGGAGTGATGCGCCCTCCTCACCGAGTGTTTGGATCTCCTTCGCCGATTCTCCCATATTTGTGTTCAGCACTGCCGTCGGGAGGCAAATACTCTAGCAGATTGGGCAGCGAAGGCTCATGGCCGTGGATCCCTCTCTTCCGCTTGGTTTATCTCCCCTCCCCAAGTTATGCTCGATCTCCTCTGTAACGATGCCCTTACGCAGGGCTTCTTTGTCTTTCCCACGTGACTTTTATCAATATATATTTCCTTTTTTGATCAAAAAAAAAAAAAAAAAAAACTCACGTTGGACGCCAATGATTCATTGAATCAAATAAGAAACTGTTGCTTGAAGACTTTTACAATTCCATAAAGAAATGATCCATGTATAAGTATATGTGGCTCTATTTGTAGACACCGTGACTATGAAAAAAACTCTATTACTTTTTAAATGTAGAAAACCATGTGTTAGTAGTCAAGGAATGAAACTTCAGGCGTGAATTGAATGCACCCTGCATTTGGATTTTCTAATTTTATACTACACGATTCATGAGATTAGCCAGATTATTTTTATAAGATTGTGATTGGAAATAATTTTTTTTCAATGTTATTGTATGGAATTTAAACAATACTATCCACCCAGATAATTAAAAAAGATTCACCGATTACCTGAATTTTCATTAGGAGGGAACTTTTCTACTTTTAGTGAATATTTAATTTTTCTTTTTGTCTTCCAACTTTAGGATGATGAGGATCACATTTTTTTTTTTGGTCGAAAAAATTCGAAATTTTTTATTTTTTTTGTCAGTCATACTCTAATCCTATTCTAATACTCACTCTCAGATTTTTGCCCTTGCTTCATTGCAGGGCGTGGGAGTCGAAACCCACACCTGAAATAAAATCGTTTCCACCCAATCCTTGGGGATCACATTTTTGATCGAATACATTTCGTCCTACGTAATTATTTCGTTATTTATTTAATTCCCGTGAATGCATTTCGTCCTACGTAATTATTTCGTTATTTATTTAATTCCCGTGGGCCACTCTCTTTTTCTTCTTTTAGTCCTTATCACATCGTCTGTCACCGACCACTGGCACTCTCTCCTTTTCATTATAGTCCTCGTGACCTAACATCTCTCTCTCTGTCTCTCTTCACTCATCAGTCGCTACCCATTGCGCACGGGCATACAATGGGAGCAACACACCACGAGCACGGTGTACATGAATATTCTACTCACTTGTAGATTGGGTCCAAGAAAAGTCCGGTAAGAAGGACCCCATGGCGATAATACCAACCGCATTTCTCAAGTAGCGGGGGAACTTTTTTTTTTTTACTTTTAATTTAAAAAATCAATTACGCAAATGTTTTTTGATTACAAAAAAAAAATTGTTATTTGATTCAGTAAAAATTTCAATTATTAGTGAAAAAAATAAATGAGTAATCATAGGAGTTGCACTTCAATACAATTATTCCTAACTCGCGTCCCTGGTATGATTAATTGGTGATACCAAGGAATTAATTTAATCAATAAAAAATCATTGCATGGAAATTTTCTACAAGATCAATGCATTTTCATGTAACGTCCCCCAAAGAAATTAATTTAATTTAATTAATTCAATAAATTAACACACATACCATCATCATTAGGAGCAAGGGACCTTCATGATACCATAGATTGAAACGGGCATAGCCATCCAGCTAAAGAGAAAATCTAATACCTTCATTAAATTAGTTAGTGGGAGAACATGATGGCCGATTGGGAGGATGGTAATTGGTTGTCTTTTTCTGTTTTCTTGATTATTAGAAAAACGCAAATCAAGTCAAAAAGGCACCAGCAGAGCAGAGCTGCAGAGGTCCTTCTCCACGCACCTTCCCCAATACTGCTGCGGAAATTACGTGCTCAATAATTTACATCATGCCGCTTCAATCCACATGAAGTCTTGGAGCGTTGGATGGCAAGAGCGCAGGATTGTTCTCTTTTTTGGGTCGAAAAAGAACGCAGCAATATTCAAGCACGCACAATAGAGTGCGCTGTATATCACTCGAGTTTCAGAACACACGCACGCCCTCTCTCTCTCTCTCTCTCTCTCTCTCTCTCTCACCGAGCAAAACTCCCTCGCGATGGTTCTTGTAATTTCGTCCTCCATTATTCCCGGTCTCCGACGAGCTGTCCATCTCCGGCTATCGTCTCCGTCCCGTTAGGTTTTCGATTTCTCTGCATTTGCTCGAGTTCTCGATCGCCTATTCCCGCTACACGATTTTTATTCGTGGTTTTGCGTACGAAAGAAGAGATAGAGGGAGCTCCGTTCTTTGCAGTGCAGGCGGGACCCCCTCGTGGCACATTGAACGAAGAGAGGAGGCAGACATGTTGGGGGCGTTTTCAAAATTTCTACAGATGGGCCTAATGTGATGTGACACAGTTGTGTACACGGTAATTTCTCTCCAGCTGGACGACACTGACCAAGCTTAGCTCTAGACTTGACAACTCGTCCTTTTAGACCTGCATGGAATCAATCCCGCGTTTTCTAGGATGAGAGATAAAAAAAAAAAAAGGCAAAACAAGGACTTGGTTACAACATCTGCCAATTTGTATTTATTGCTGTTCGTCTTGGAGAAACTGATTCTCTATTAAACACAAAAATCTATTACATTTTCTTTTTTGTCCCGCGTCAATGAGTTAGTGCGAAAACTTCGTACTCGAGTTATTGGTGTTCACACTAGCACGAAGAAATAGCTTCATGCCATCTTTCCCAGCGAGAAAATAAAATTACGGAAAAGGGTGAGGGAAGATGATAATTTAGAAGAGCTGAGGTATTCAAGTGTTGAGTATATCAGCGCCACCAAGTGCGTGAAATTCCTGGACAGTATTGTGTACTTATCGAGGTGAAAAAGAAATTAGAGGAACCGACTTTGTGACTTAGACTCACAGAAAAGGAGGGTACTGGAAATTCATTTTGTGGTGCTTAGAAGAAGACGCGAGCAATCGACATTTGATTATGCAAAGCAATCCAAGGAGCTATATGACAAGGCAATTGTCTTTGAAGATTCTTCTAAGATGGTAATTTGATTAGAAATGGATCATTTTGTTTTATACACTTAACGCTAGAAGGCACTTTCAGGGAAGTTCATGGAATATGTCATGATTCATGACTGATAATTTTTTCGTGAAAACTTGGTCGGCGTAGGATAAGAGCCTGTTACTATCCTCCATTCACGTAAATTTTTAAACATCAGAGCTTGATTTATGTACGACTCAGGAGGACTATTACATCTTCTTTATTGATTCCCAACCACTGAAAATCCTTTTCGTCTTAATTTTTTTTTTCGAGATTTTGTAATGACTTCTTATAATGTTAAATCACGTGGGACCGGGACTACACGACAATTTTCCCTCACGTTGCCCAAGCGCGTAGCGCGTGTCCACAAGTCTACTGTCTATATGCCTCTCAAGCCCTCTCCAAGAGAACGCGAGAGAGAGAGAGAGAGAGAGAGAGAGCGAGCGAGCGAGCGAAGGGGTCCGTGGCGTTTCTAATATTTCTCCCGAGTTATGGCTCCTGAAGTTGAGGCTGCTGGAATGAAGAGAAAAAGAGAGGTTTGTTTCCTCTGCATCTTTGGGATTTGTATTATTATTTTTTCGACATGAATGTGGCGGAATCGATCCTCTGCTTGTAGTTCAATCTCCCAAATTGCTAAACATCGTCTGGAATGTTACAAATCTTCTTTTGTCGTGGACGATTGAAATGTTCAAAATCACGAGATCCTGTCAAAACTCCTAGCACTATTGATGTTATAAGCTGGGTCTGTTAACACTGCTTTGCTTTCAACTGAAGTTTGAAATATCATATACATATCAGATAATCATGAAAAGATTACGTATGAGTTCACTTATCACGTTGGAGGGTTACGGAATTTTTGAAAATTTTGGATCTAAAAACAGTCAAAACGCACGAGTTGCTAGATTCAGATTATGGGGCAAGCTTTGTTGCGTTAAGCTCGGCTCCATCGGAACCATAAAACTTTGCTTTTCTTCTTCTCTTTTTCCTTTTTCGTTTGTTCGTTTGGCAAGAAGCATAAGACTTGGTCTGAAACACTACATTTACTTTAGTTTCCTTGATTTGACAGGAATCATCTGGAATCAATCATCAAGTATTCTTGAATTTTAGAGGTAGAGATACTCGCAAAGGATTCACGGGTCTCCTATATGAAAAACTGAAAAATGCAGGGATCGAGGTTTTTAAAGACGACAAAAATCTCCGTGCCGGAGATGAGATCGATCAGGCTCTAAAAGATGCGATCGAGCACTCGAGGATCTCGATAGCCATCTTCTCCAAAGATTATGCTTCCAGTGAAAGTTGCCTCATGGAGCTGGAACACATGTGGGAGTGCAGAGAATCAAATGAGCGTACTCTTATCCCTATTTTCTACGATATTGATCCCGATGATGTGACAAACCAGACCGGGAAATTTGAAGAGTCCTTCAAGAAACATGAGACAAATGCCAAAGTCGACTCAAATACCATCCAAAAATGGAAAAACGTTCTTCGATTGGTCGGGGGATTAGCCGGACGTGTGCTGAAGGACATCAATGGGGGGTAATTCTTTTGCTTGGGGTTTCTTTTTTCTTTCCTAGAAGAATGGAAAAAAAGAGGGTATAGGATGATGTTAAAATGAACCCTAACTTTTTTCTGAAAAATGTCGTATATAATCATATCGATGATGGTGCATGCTAGAGAGATTTTCAAGCTTATTCCTGTCGAATTGATAATTTGATAGGTTGAGCGATCGAGTAATCGGTAAGGGCCAGTCGAAAATAGACTTGACTCATGATGTAACTGCAAGTTAGACCAGCCAACTGGGTCCACCACGCTCTGTTCTTTACCCCTTGGCCAGATCTTTTGTTACGCAGATAGCATGATGTCAATATTTATACTGCTATGTGCATTAAAACTTGCTCTCCGTTTCAATTGAAGATTCCCCCTGCCCCCGTTGGTTGATTTAATTTTCATCGGTTCGCTCCCCACCTGATTTTTGTCTACTTTTTAATATATTTGGTAAGTCTGTTGTCGTCCTTGTGCTTCATCACTCATGTTTTTTCGCAGGGATGAGGTTGCCTTCCTAAAAGAAGTTCTTGAACGAGTCGAGGAGGTGTTGGATGAGGGTGACCAATATGTACCCGACAATCTAGTTGGAATCGGACTTTGTGTTCAAGAGATGATGACAAAGCTTGGTGTTGTCTATGGCCAGGGAGAAGTGACGAAAGTATGCGGGGACAGCGTGCGTGTCGTCGGAATATGCGGTTTGTCAGGCATTGGAAAGACTACACTTGCAAAGGTTGTCTACAACAAGATTCGTAAGTCATTTGATGATTATATCTTCCTTGAAGGTATACATTCGGAAGGGGTCAAGGTTTCCTCTAATCTGTTGATTGCTAAACTTAAAAAAGAACGATTTGATCCATGGAGACCTGATAGAGGTATTAAAAAATTAAAAACTATCTTTACTGACACGAAAGTTCTCATTGTGCTTGACGATGTGCATGAAGTTAAACAAATTGAAGCATTAGTTGAGGACCTTTCTTGGTTGGATGATGGAAGTAGAATCATTGTGACCACAGATAGAAGAGATGTTTTAAATGTTTTCAACAATGTAGCAGTTGAAGAATGCAAACTTAAACCAATGGGAAATTATTATGCTCATCAACTCTTTTGGAAGCATGCTTCACAAGGGAATGTCACCCGAGATGTCGACGAGTACGATTCCTTGTCTAGAGACATCGTCAAAGCTCTTGGAGGGTTTCCTATGGCTGTTGTGTTTTGGGCAAAATATCTAAAGAAGAAGAAGCTAGAGATATGGACAAGTACCCGGAATCGCTTAGAACATAATCCACACGAGAGAGGAGTGGAAGCTGCCTTCGAGGCCAATTATGATTCTTTAAATGATCGTATGAGGGAGATATTCCTGGACATAGCATGTTTTTTTGTTGGAAAGGATGAGAGGATTCCCTCTTACATGTGGGAGGCTTGTGATTGCTATCCTCCTTCAGAAACGGAAGAACTTCGCGACATGTATTTCTTGGAAGATGGAGAGAATAATGAATTAAGAATGCACATACTGTTAAGAATCCTTGGCAGGAGGCATGTCGAGAAGAAGGGTCTTCATGAGCGCTGCAGGATTTGGAAGTTCATTGATGCATGTTCCATTCTAGAGGACTGCCGGGTAAGTTTTCAAGAGACTTTAGAAATTTCTTTCATCCATAGAAAATATAAATTTTAAGTAGATTGAGATGGCTATGCAACACGACACATCATTTCTTCGAAAAAGGAATAAAGAATTTCAACGGATTAAGACACGTTACGTATTAAATAAATATTTTTATATATACATAATTTTTTTTTATTTTGATTCAAATTCACGGCTTTTTTTGGCAATTCATTCAAACACACGTTCTCATATTAAGGAAAGGTGACGATGGTGGACGCGCCGGTCTTTTTCATGCTGAACGCGACACTGCTGAATTCTTTTACATTTTCTTTTGAAAAGAATCGATATAATAATATATTAATCAAATGATTTGTGTTGCGATTGCATCCGCATCCAATCGTGGCGCTCATGCGAACCACGTGTCCCTTCTGCCGGGCCAATCTCGTGCCCGAACCCGGTGAGACCCTCGCTCCTCCCTGTGCAACAGCCCGACCCGGCTCGGTTCTGTGGACGCGGAACGTGTGAAATTAAAAAAAAAAAAAATTAAAAAAATTAAAAATCTGCTCAGACCACCATCTCTCTCGCCCTCTTCCTGAAGTCCTTCGCCTCTATTCGTCGTCGTCGGCGGCTTCGTCTTCCAGACCAAGAAGCTCGACCTGAACCAACAGCCGTGGACTTTTAACTGTCAAGGAACGGACTTTAACCGTCGAGGAACTCGACGGCAGCCCCGAGTGGAAGCACGGGATGCCATTCCAGTGGAAGCTTGGCCATGGCCGCGACGGGCGAGATCGAGAATCCGACAGCTCCTGGCCTCGATCGGCTTGTCCATGGCCCAAACAGGCGAGATCGAGATATCGGCTGCTGCAGATCTAGCTAGCCAGATCGGATCTGCATCGGCGGAGGCGTTGGGTGGGAACTCATCGCTGGGCGCGGCACCCACACGAGTCCTCCACCTCCCGCTTCTCCGCCTCCCTCAAGAGCACCGACCCCCGCTACCTCTACCCTGTGACACGTGCATGCCGGAACTCACTGCGTGTCGCGACACGGAAGGGCTCAGGAGAGTGTCCGTGCTTCCTTAGTATAAACTATTCAGTCTCTGGAGCAGGGAAACAAACGGATTTGTTCTTAAACACGATTCGGAGCGCGAAATGGATACCCACTTGATTTTTGTAAATTTAATTTTGTCTCATTCGATTAAAAGGATTAAGCAATTAAAGTTTTTCAACTTACTCATCTGTTTTCCCCCGTCGACGCTTGACAGGATAATGGAAGTGTCCAAGGCATCAGTCTCACACTTGAGGAGGGTGGCAACGTCCGTTTTACATGTGAAGCACTCAGCAACAAACCGAATTTGAGGTACCTCAGACTGGATGGGGCTAACAGTGAGAATCTTATTTCAAATTCGAGTCGGCTCCCACTGGAGGAGGGTAACATTGAGAGAGAGCCTGAGGTTCTTCTTCCAAATTTGAAGTGGCTTGATTGGCACGCCAGCCATTTAATTCCTGAGCTGTGTAATATGGATTTGAAGGAATTACTCATTCTCGATCTGTCTAGGAGTCCGGTCACCAAAAAACCACATGTCTGGAGGCAAATCATGGAGGTATGGCTGATATTTGCTTTTTAAATCTCATGTTAAGATTTTAGGTGCGAGTGAGTAAAGTCTGATATCTTCTTTTGCACATCCATTGCAGAAGGTGGAGAAATTGAAAGTCTTGAACCTACAAGGATGTGATCTGTTAAGGGCATCGTGGAGGTCTTCAGCTTCAACCGGTTTGGAGATGTTGATAATGGAAGATTGTACTCGGTCACCTGCACTTTGGGAGTTCATCAGTCAACTGGAGAGCTTGAAATCCTTGAATTTGAGAAACTGCAAGGCAGTCAAGCTGCATATCCTACGACTGAGTGGCAAGGAATCTTTGACGGAACTTCTGATTGACGGAACTGACGTTGTAGAAATTCATATCGAGAATAATTCTTTGAGGAACCTTGAAGTACTTAGTGCTCGTAACTGTACAAGTTTGGGGGACATATCCCCAATTGGCCACCTGACGAAACTCAAAAGTCTTGCTCTGGATGGTGCTACAATTGATTGGGTTCCAGAAACTTTTGAGTTTCCCCCGAAACTTGAAAGACTTTCTCTAAGGAAGTGTGAGAAGTTGTGTGAACTTCCGTCTTCCATCGGGAAGCTAAAGCAGCTGGAGGAAATTGACCTTTCAGACACTAGAATCACACAACTACCAGAGTCGGTCAAGGATTTGAGTAATTTGAAGACGCTGAAGATGGAACGCACTCCCCTACAAAAATTTCCAGAAGATATTGTGAGGTTAAAGAAACTGGAAGAGATAGACTTCTCTGGTTGCACAAGTTTGGAGGCCCAAGATAGTTGTGATATTTCAGAACTATCATCTTTGACAATTTTGAGATTATCGTCATCCGATGTGGCTAGACTGCCTCGGGGCATTTGCAAGCTCTCTTGCCTCCGAACCCTTGACGTACGCAGATGTGAACGACTTCAAGCACTCCCAATGTTGCCCTCCGGTTTAGTCACTCTCCGGTGGGGTCCCAAAATCATGGCATCCCCCGAATTGACAAATCTGACGAATCTAAAAGAGCTGTGCTTGAATGCTGGTGAGCAGCCGGAAGTGGGGTCATCGGATCAGACCCCAAATATTGGGTGGATCACCGGATTGACGAGTCTAGAGACCTTGGAATTGTCCCTTCCAAATGTCACCAGTCTCCCTGGGAATTTTAGTGCCCTTACTCATCTCTGGGAACTCACTTTATCCTTCATGAAGGAGCTAGATATCACACAACTTCCCTCCTCAAGCTTATGGACTCTGCGTCTCAAACACTGCAAGATTCCAGAGCTAAAATTTTCTAGCCTGAAACCTCTGTCAGAACTAGAACTAGAGGACTGCGATTTAGCACAGATTGATGGTCTCGAAGATTTAAAGCTTTTGGAAGTCCTGAAAGTTTTTCATTGCAACCGGATAACAAACCTTAATGGGCTCAAAGATTTACCACGTCTTAGGAAGGTGGAAGGTATCTTTTCTGCTCGACCCAGTCTACCAGAATTATCCCAACGTGTTGAACAGGACATATGCGTTCGGCCTTCTTCTTAGTCGGTGACTTAGTAGTCTCTGTCCTGTACGAACTACTGTTGTACTTTCGAATCTTCAACAGGACATCTCCTCTCAGTCTAAGAAACTGGAGAGCGACCCCTTTAAGGTACATGCTCCGATTCTGTTCACAATTCTTTTCGACCCAGTTGGATTTTACCATTCCCATGAATTCCTTATATGTATTGCATTTGGATCTGTGCAGGGCCACAAAAACCCGAGGCAAATTCTTCGCATCTGGCCGTTGTTAGTGGCATCGAGAATCTCGAATCAAAACCATTGCCAAAGGTGACGCCTATACTCGGAATTGCTGCATATTTTGCTGGTGTTCTATTTGTACTCTATTTATACAGTTGCGGTTCACCGAAACACCATTTACTGTAATTTGTAGCCTGTAGGATGCATCATCCAAAAGCTCAGCTCTTCGATCACGACGTGGAACCGAAAACAAAGAAGCAAAAATAAGATCCAGCATCCATGGCCAACGTTGCGAGGACTTCACAACCATCACGGGCCTGTGCTTTCGTCGGCTCAGCTGGTGAATTTCGTCCGGAACACTGCCTTCAGTGTCGCATTCTTCATTTGAGTAAATCGAGTCGTCTGCTTGGAGAAGGAAAGTTTTCGTCCATTGTAATAATAGGCCCAATAAAAGCCCAGCTAGCCCATGTCTCTTAAAAGCAAAGCCCAAGCCCAAGCCCAATCCTCTTTTTCTTCTTTCCTTATTTGAGCTCGTGCATTTGAAGCACAAAAAGAAAAGAAGAAGCTGAAGCAGAAAACGAGGAGGAAGGAAAGAGGAAAGAAGAAAAAGGGGAAAAAAAAATGTAATGCCTGGTAAGTTTTCAAGCTGATTATTTGTTTAACCGGAGGAATATTGGAAATTAGGGTACAAATAAGTTATGTAATTATGAGGTTCGAATGAGAAATTTTTGAGCTGTGATTTTTGCGGAAATGATAGTCTAAGCCATTGTGGAGCTTTGAGGTTTGACAAAATTCGATTTCAAAGTACGATTTGATCGGAACAAATTTCTGAAATTTCACATTTGAGTTATACGTAGCAGACAATTTGCATTACAGAGAAAGATGAATGCGCTCACTTGGAAAATTTTTGAGAAGATATTGTGAAGTTAGAGAAACTCGAAGAGATAGATTTCTCTGGTTGCAAAAGTTTGGTGGCCTAAGATAGTTATGATATTTCAGGACCATCCTCTTCGAAAATTTTGAGATTATCGTCATCCAATGTGGTTGGGCTGCCTTGGGGCATTTGTAATCTCCCTTGCCTCCGAACCCTTGACGTATGTAAATGCGAACGACTTCAAGCACTACCGGAGCTGCCCTCCAGTTTAGTCACCCTTTGCTGGGGATCCAAAATCATGGCAGACCCCAAATTGACAAACTTGACGAATCTAAAAGAGCTATGCTTGAATGTTGATGAGCAGCCAGAAGCGGGGTCATCGAATCAGACCCCAAATATTGGGCAGATCATGGGATAAACAAGTGATGGTTTTATTAGTGATGGGCTTAAGGCCCGTCCACCCATGTTGGGCCTAAAAATCCGGCCCACAGAATTAGAGCCCGTGGATGAAGGGACATATAAAAGGGAGGAGAGAGAGGGAGAACGCACCTTTTGGAATTAACGTACGTACGTCTCCCTCTCTTTCAAATGCGCTCTCTCTCTCCCAAGAAGAAAAACAGTAAGGCTCTGGCAACATTTTTCTTCCCTTCAAGGCGTCATCGGATTGAACGGGAACAAATTCTCTTCCTCTTATTGGCGTCGGTGTCTAATCTGTGGCTAACAAGGTATGCTCGAATCCGTGGTGTGCTTTAGGATTGGTGATACGTGATTTTCCCGGGCTTGTCTTCCGCATTCGATTTAGGGGTTCGATTTAGTGTCGAATCCGTTTTTCGGGGATCCGTTATTCCCAACATTGGTATCAGAGCCCTAGTTCATGTTGTCCCGACCCTTTTTCTTGTTTTTTGATTGATTTTTCGCGAAAGTAATCGGCCGGTACAAATCGGGGCAAGAAATCCTGACACCCGAGCGCTGTTCGTCCATTTTTTCGAGTTTCTGTAAGTCGAAATTGATTTTTGAAGGCATAGGGTGAAAGCACTCGTCGAGACGAGTCTGGCGATATGTTGAACGCCGCCAGGAGACGCCGCATGCGCTCGCATGCGCCCACACGCATGGCCAGAAGCCGCTGCGCGTGGGCGCGACGCGCCTGAAGCGCTGGCATCGGCCAGCGCGTGTGCCACATGCGCCGGTCGGCGAACCGGCACGTGCGCGCCACTGGCGGCGAATCGACGTATGCTGACATCATCGTGATGTCACGGTAACCGCTGGGATGACGTCATCAATGACGTCAGCGACGATGATGGTTGGCCGGGCGGTCACCGGCCGGCGACCCGACCCGACCCGCAGACGCCTGGCACGCACGCGGCACGTGCGGTCGGTTTCATTCGACCCGGTCCGCCCGGCCCGACCGGTCCGACTGGTCCGGCGACCGGCGACCCGGCCGACGACCGTTGACCATTGACCAAAAAAAAAAAGAAGAGGAAAGCATGTGTTTCTTTTTCAATTAAGTCTATGTGGATTATATGTGATCCTTTATTTGTTCTGCATTTGTTGCAGGAAAAATGCCTCCCCTGAGGTTGCGCACACCTATTCGCACAATTACCGATGAACAAAAGGAAATGCTGTCTAAGTTGATAGCTGAGCTGATTGATCATCGATGGGAGAGTGGTGACTTAATTGATCACGTCCTTGAAGTTAACGGGAAAATTCAAAAGGTCATACGGAATGGTCGTCCTATGCCACAGTCAGAGATGGTGCGATTTTTCATGAACACTCTTCCACCTGAATGGCAAAAAGTGTTGAATCGCATATGGGATGTCAATGGAGCTGCTTCATATAAGAAAATTGTAATGGATTTTGTAAATGAATATTACTAGATTGTTACAAGGGAAAAGATCAAGAAATTGAATAAAAGAGGATCTTTCCCAATTCGTGTGCTGACTTGGTGTTAGTTGTATTGGCTAATCTTTGTTAAGTGTGCTTTATGGACATCTTATGTAATGTTTGCTACCTGATTGTTGTTAATGTAGCAACCTATATGTTAGTTGTATTATGTGAAAACATTATTGTTTTATTGGATGTCAATTATTTGTTGCTTTCATTATTCTTTGGTTCTTTGTGGATAGTTAGTCAGGTAGTTATAGAAGTTTTTTGTAACTTCATAGAATTTATTTTGTATAAGACAATTATATTAATGATAGTTTTAAGTTAGGATTTTTGGAGGATGATTGGAAACGTAGTGACCTTTTGATTCTAAAACCTTACTTGAAATTGTTCCTTAATATAATGGGTCTGTGCAAAAGGGATGCATAAATGATAGGCATTAATAATTCGTGCATATTTGTCTGATGTGTTCAGATCAATGGTTTCAGCCACAAAGAGCATAGTTGCTGAGCTAAACAAAGGTGAAAAGCTCAATGGTGACAATTATGAAATTTGGCAAATGAAAATTCAGTATGTGCTGGAAGAGCAAGAAGCACTTGAGGCTCTTAACCTGACCATAGTAGAACCTGAAGAAGGAAGCACTGCACAGCACAAGAGAGACAAGGAAGCTTTTGCTGCGTGGAAAAGAAAGAACTCTCTTGCTCGCATCACGTTGCTGAGCAGCATGGAAAATGATGTCATGTGAGAGTTTAGGCGTTTTGACAATGCTAAAGAAATGTGGAAGCATTGGCGGCAAGATTTGGTCATACTTCGGTGACCAGACTGAGACAGCTCACTATTACGTTTGACTTTTATAAGAAGCCTCATGGTCAGACCATGAAGCAACATCTTAGAAAGATGTCAAACATGATAAATGAGCTGAAAGATGCTTTGGTCATGTCCTGACGGATGAGCAGGTAAGTGCAAGCGTGTGATTCGTTCCTTACCTCGAGTTGGGAGCATATGAATGTGCATCGACTCATAATGAAAATATCAAAACCTTCGAGGATGCAATGCGTCATCTTGAGCTGGAAGAGGACCGCCTCTTGGCAGCTAAGCCGGATGTTGAACTCTATCATGCTAGTTCTAGCTCAAATGGAGCTTCGAGCTCCAAGCGCAAGCGCCCTAACTGGTTTGATAAAGGGAAAGGCAAGGAAGAAGGTCATTCAGGGAAGAAACCCAAGTTTAACCAACATGAAAGAGGAAAGCGTCCTCGCATGAAGAAGCTTGCAAGGGTGAAATGCTACAACTGTGACAAGAAGGGTCACTATGCTCGCGACTGTTGTGAGCCAAACAAGGTATGCACCCTTTGTACTTTTTAGAACTTTGCTTTTGTGTCGAGTTCTGTATTCTTAACTGAGTCTAATCCTTTGTGGACTATGGATTCAGGAGCGACAGACCATGTAGCGAAAGATAGAGGATCCTTCGTGGAATTCCGACGAGTACCAATTGGAATTAAGTGGATCTATGTGGGAAACAACTCCAGAGCTGAAGTGAAAGGAATTGGCACATGCCAATTGAATATGCGTGGTGGACGCACTTTGTTCCTACATGATGTGTTGTATGCTCTGGAGATTCGTCGGAATTTAGTGTATGTTTTAGTGTTGGTTAAATTAGGTTTTAATATGAACTTCTATAATAGAGGTGTGGATTTTTTTTTGAATACAAATTACTATGGTTGTGGTTATTTTCTGGATGGTTTTATTGTATTATATATTGATTATGGTAATGCAAATGTTTGTTATTCCCTTCTCACGTCTCCTAATACATATAATAATGATGTGAATGTGTGGCATGCTAGACTTGGTCACATTGGCCAACAGCGTATGAATAAACTAGCCAAAGAGGACTTGTTGGGCAACATTGAAAAAGTCGATTTGCCCATATGTAAGCATTGCCTAGAAGGGAAAACGACAAGGAAACCATTTGGAAAAGGTAAAAGAGCTGAATTTCCTCTGCATTTAATATATTATGATGTCTGTGGTCCAATGAATGTGAGAGGAAGGCATGGGGCTGTTTATTTCATCACATTTATTGATGATTATACTCGATTCAGATATGTCTATTTGATTTCTCATAAATCTGAAGCAATAAGTTGTTTCAAAAGGTTTATGAACCTGGTAGAGAATCAATTAGACAAGAAAATAAAAGCATTGAGATCCGATCGAGGTCAAGAATATTTATCTGATGAGTTCAGAAAATTATGTGATGAAAAAGGAATAGAAAGACAGTTGTCTATTCCGTATACTCCTTAACAAAATGGTGTTGCAGATAGAAAAAACAGAACCCTACTGGAAATGGTTAGGTTAATGATGGCACATGCTAACTTACCTATCACTTTTTGGAGTGATGCGTTGTTAACTGCTGCCTATATACTTAATCGGGTGCCTTCCAAATCAGTTACTTCCACTCCATATGAGTTATGAACAGGTAGAAAACCGGACTTAAGTTTTCTTAAGCCATGGGGTTGTGCTACCTATACACATGAGTCCTCTCACAAGTTTGGGAAATTGGGTCCTAGAAAACAGAAGAGTATTTTCAGAAGATATTCAGAACACTTAAAAGGGTATGTGTTCATAGGTGAGCAGGAAAGTTGGAGTATAACTGAATTTGAATCATGGGATATCACATTCTTAAAGGATGAATTTCCTAAGAAGTGCGAAATAGGGGAAGATAACTCCCTATTTGAAACCTTGGATCAAAATAATGATATTAGTGGAGTTCGTCCAAGTGGGAGTAATATGAGAAGTGATGAATTGAATTCAACTCATTCTCAATTGCAACCATATAATGAGACGAAATCATTATTATCTAATCCAAGTGGGAGCATAATGGGGAATGATGTGCAAAGTGTACAATCTCCCATACGGCGAACAAGTCGCCAAAGTATTCTCCGTCGACGTTTTGACATTGAAAGGGAAACTTTTATGGTTGCTCCACAAGATGAGAATGAGCCAAGAAATATTAATGAGGTTTTGAATTGCCCTAGTAAGGAAGAATGTATTCATGCAATGGAAGAGGAAATAGAGTCAATGAAATTAAACCAAGTCTGGGAACTGGTTGATCTTCCAAAAGGACGCAGAGCTATTGAGAACAAGTGGGTTCTCAAAATAAAGCGAAAGACTGATGGCTCGATAGAAAGGCATAAGGCTCGCCTTGTGGCGAAGGGGTATAATCAACAGGAAGGAATTGATTATGAAGATACATTTTCTTCTGTAGTGAGATTTACCTCGATTCGCATTATTCTGGCAATAGTAGCTAGTATGGATCTTGAGTTACATCAAATGGATGTAAAGACTGCTTTCCTCAATGGAGAATTAGAGGAAGAAATATATATGGAACAACCTGCTGGTTTCATAGTGAAAGGCCAAGAAGAAAAAGGTATGTCGACTTTTGAGGTCGATATATGGCCTTAAAATCATCAAGATAATGGTATATACGTTTTCATAATGCCATAATGGCATATGATTTTACAATGATTGATGAGGATCATTGTGTATATATCAAAAGATCCAATGATCAATTTGTGATCATATCATTGTATGTTAATGATATACTGATTGCCGGAAGTAATATAGAGTTTGTTAATACTGTCAAGAGTTGGTTGTCTTTCAACTTTGAGATGAAGGATATGGGTGAGGCTGCATACATTCTTGGAGTTAAGATTTCAAGAGATCGTTTGAAGAGATCGTTGTCTCTTTTGCAAGAAACATATATAAATAAAGTTCTTGAACGATTTCGTATGCAAGATTGTAAACCCATAAACACTCCTATTGCGAAAGGTGAAGGATTGAGCCATAGACTGTGTCTGAGGACTCCACAAGAGAGGAACAAATGAAACATGTTCCTTATGCTAGTGCAGTTGGGAGTTTGATGTACACTATGATGTGTACAAGACCCGAAATATGTTTTGCAGTTGGAATGGTGAGTAGATACCAATCCAATCCAGGTCCAGCACATTGGAAAGCCATTAAGAGAATACTGAGGTATTTGAAGGGAACTGCTGATTTCAAGTTGAATTACCAAGGAAAGGATTTGCGACTTGAAGGCTATTTAGATGCTGATTGGGGAGGAGATTTAGATAAAAGAAAATCTACATCAGGATTTGCTTTCTTACTGAACAATGGCGCCATATCATGGAGCAGTAATAAGCAAACGTGTATAGCCTTGTCCACGATGGAAGCTGAGTTCGTGGCATTATCAGCAGCGGTACAAGAAGGAGTTTGGCTTAAGAGATTTTTGGATCATTTAGGTGTTAATGAGAAAGCTACAAATCCAATGTTGGTTAACTGTGATAGCCAAGCAGTTATAGCGTACACCAAAGATCCAAAATATCATGGCAAGACCAAACATATAGATACCGAATATAACTTTGTCAAGGATATGGTTACACAAAATGATGTAAACTTACAGGACATATCTACGCATGGAATGGTAGCATATCCTATGACAAAGCCAATACCTAGAGATGTGTTTTGTGGTTATGTAAAATCTCTAAGATTGCGTAGAGTCTGATGTACTGGATTGTAATTTCCTTGAGTTGTTCACATTTATGAACTAGTGTTGTTTCATTATTAATGCCTATGAATCTTTGTTTGATCTTTATGCATCTTAATGCTCAGTGCATTACTTTAAGTTAAGGAAGTATGTCGGACAGATAAAAGATTAGCCCACTCACACGGGTAATCGCCTCTATTCACTGTGTGATAAATAGAGATGAGACTTTTTTTTTTTTTTTTAAGCTTATTATCTAGGTGATAATCGAGAGCTCAAGCTTAAAATACGTATGTCGCCTTAACTGAGTGTTAAGATGAGGACATAATACTTACGATATCCGAAAGTAAAATACCCAACATATTTTACTTTATTAGTCTAAGATGCCAGACGTGAGTTCTGATGAATTTTGTGAATGAGTAGATACGTGAACTCAAGTTAGACATTGGGTATGTCTGAACTATCATCTGTACGGTATTGAAAGTGTAGACATATGCTCCATGGGAAAGTAGTTAATACCGTAATACGTATTTCATACTACGTATGCATGAGACGACCAATAAGAGTGACAAAAAATTTGATCTCAACTTTTATGACGTATGAGACTCTTAAGGAAAAGAGTTCCTCAATTTTAGTGCCCTCATGTCTTTTACTTATTCTCGAGAATTCTGTTTAGTGTTTGCTATCTTAGGATGTTGCCAATGGTCATGAGTTGATTCGATCTAATGGGACATTTCTAGAAAAGCAAGCTGAACTGAAATTGAGAATTTGAAGGAAAGATGAAGATCGATTTTGGGGAATCACATTGTAGTTTTGTATTCACTGGTCGACCAATTATGACTGTCTTTGTGATAATTATAATTGTGAATACAATATATGTATCATTGTTTAAAAGAGATCAAGATAGATATAAATATGATCGATCGATCTAGGGTACTGCATACTAAATCTACTCAAAGTGAGACGCCTATTTTGAGCTGCTATATATTCCTAACAGATATATAGCAACGAGCTCTCAAAGTATGCTGGTCGCACAAATTATTCACTGGTATGAATGTTGAAGAGAGGTAAAGAGAATCCTGTTCGGCCCACCATGTGCGAGTGGGAGATGATGGTTTTATTAGTGATGGGCTTAAGGCTCGTCCGCCCATGTTGGGCCTAAAAACTCGGCCCACAGAATTAGGGCCCGTGGATGGAGGGACGTATAAAAGGGAGGAGAGAGAGGGAGAACGCACCTTTTGGAATTAACGTACGTACGTCTCCCTCTCTTTCAAACGCGCTCTCTCTCTCCCAAGAAGAAAAACAATATGGCTCCGGCAACGTTTTTCTTCCCTTCAAGGCGTCATCGGATCGAACATGAACAAATTCTCTTCCTCTTATTGGCGTCGGTGTCTAATCTGTGGCTAACAAGGTACGCTCGAATCCGTGGTGTGCTTTAGGATCGGTGATACGTGATTTTCCCGGGCTTGTCTTCCGCATTCGATTTAGGGGTTCGATTTAGTGTCGAATCTGTTTTTCGGGGATCCGTTATTCCTAACAACAAGTCTAGAGACCTTGGAATTGTCCCTTCCAAATGTCACCGACCTCCCTGGGGATTTTTGTGCCCTTACTCAGCTCTGGGAACTTACTTTATCCTCCATGAAGGAGCTAGATCTCACACAACTTCATTCGTCCTCAAGCTTATGGACTGTGCGTCTCTAACGCTGCAAGATTCAAGAGCCAAATTTTTTTGGTCTGAAATATCTGTCAGAATTAGAACTAGACGACTGCGATTTAGCAAAGATTGATGGTCTTGAAGATTTACAGAATTTGGAAGTCCTGAAAATCTTTTCACGCGGCAGAATAACAGACCTTAATGAGCTCAAAGGGTTACCACATCTCAGGAAGGTGCAAGTTTTCCCTTATGCGAACGTGGATGTGAAGTGGACACTTGCCGTTGGGCAATGCGGTATCTTGCGTTCTTCTTAGTCTGTGGCTCGATAGTCTCTGTACCGTATGAACTACTCTTGAACTTTTGAGACTTCGACGGGACATCTCCTCTTGGTCTAAGAAACTGGATGGCGACCTCTCTAAGGTACACGCTCCAATGCTGTTTACAATTCATTTTAACCGAAACAAAGTTGGATTTTATTAGTTCCATGAATTCCTCATGTCTATATTGCATTGGATCTGTGCAGGGCCACAAATGCTTCTTATCGGCGATTGGCGGTGGCATCAAGAATCTCGCATCAAAATCATTGCCGAAGGTAACGCCTCCACTCGAATTGCTGCATATTTTGTTGGTGCTCTATTTGTACTGTTTATATAAAGGCGTGATTCACCAAAACACCATATACTGTTATTTGTTGCCTGTAGTATGCATCATCCGAAAGCCGTCCCTGCCTCTCAGCTCTTCAATCACGATGACATAGAGAAGACGAATAAGAAAAACAAGATCCAGCATCCATGGCCATGTTGTGAGGACTCCGCGGACATGAGCCATCACGGGCCTTCACTTTTTACAGCTCTGCTGGTGAGATTCATCCTCAACACCGCCTTCAAGTTTTGCTTTTTCTCGTTTTAGTTGATTAAGTCATGGGGTTCCCGAATCTCTAGGAGTTCATTTAAGGATGGCGATGCGAAATGGGTTTGACGGAGATCTAATTAGAAGGAACTACATGAGAGTGCGCTCGTGATGGTGAAATTGAGTAGGATGATTGCGATGTCGAGAGAGAGAGAGAGAGAGAGAGGGAGGGAGATGCGTCTTTGAATTGATCTGCTGCTTGGAAAAGGATACTTTTCATCCATCGTTCTCTTCTCATCTTCTTATTCGATTTTCTTCCCTCGCACCTCTGGATAGAATCCGGGTTCATGGTGATGGGAAACATGCTCTGTATCCATCTGTAAATCTATAAATAATAACACAACATGGAGAACAGAACTTTTTGTCGAGCCACATCTAAATTTTTCTTCTGCTTCTCCTCTTCACATTACTATAAAGTACATATTCATTGAAAAAGGTAAAATTACTGTAATAATTAAAAAGTTGGTGTTGTAATAATTAAAAGGGAAAAAGCCACGAAAAACCCTGAACTTTGCCCAAAGTGACACATTTACCCAAAACTTTTTTTTGTGACGTGAAAAACTCCAAACTTTTCAAATCGTAACACATTTACCCCATTAAGGGTATTTTTGTCTTTTTATTCTGGTTTTTTCCTTTTTCTTTTTTTCTTCTTCTTCCCTCCGCCGGCCATGGCTGAGCCGACGGAGGGAAGCCGGTGTCCGATGAGGGTTGCCCTCGCCGGTGTCAGGCGAGGGTTGCCCTCGCCGGATCTGGTGAGGGCACCCCTTGCCAGATCGGGCGAGGGTCGTCCTTGCCGATGCAAGCGAGGGCCACCCTTGTCGGCGTCGGGCAAGGATCGTCCTCGCTAGACACGGGCGACCCTTGCCCGACGCCGGTGAGAGTCATCCTCGCCGGCGTCGGCGAGGGCGGGACACCCTCGCCCGACGTAGGCAAGCGCACCCCTCGCCGGATCGGGCGAGGGTCGTCCTGCCGACGCGGGCGAGGGTGTCCCCGCCTCACTTGTCGCTAGCGAGGGCGGCCCTCACCTGCGTCGGGCGAGGGTGTCCCCGCCCTCGGCGGACGCGGATGAGGGTCGCCCTCACCGAACGCCGGCGAGGGCAGCCCTCGCCGACGCCTTGATGGAGGGAAGAGAGAAGAAAAAAAAAGAATAAAAAAGAAAAAAATTTAAAGAAAATGAAAAGACCAAAATGCCCTATAATTTTGGGGTAAATGTGTCACATAACAAAAGTTCAGGGTTTTTTGTGTCACAAAAAAAAAAGTTTGGAATAAATACGTCACGATTGGCAAAATTCAGGATTTTTCACGTCACAAAAAAAAAGTTTGGGGTAAATGTGTCACTTTGAGCAAAGTTCAGGGTTTTTCGTGGCTTTTTCCCTAATTAAAAAGTTAAAGGTTCCTACTGTTTTTGGTCATTGATTCATTAATGCTGATTTTCTTTAAGAACCAATCGAATTTGTAGTTGGCGATTTGTTGCAATTAATGTGTTTTTTTTTTCAAACAATTAATGCTGTTGATTAGCATGTATAAATTGCTATACACATTACGGTCAATTTCGACTTCTATTGTATTGAATATAAATAATTAATGCAATAGATTTTGCTTGAATAAATGTATTCTAATCCACCTACAGTCTCTTCCGTGGCTATTTTCACCGCAATCCATATTCCTTTCTAATGATTTAGATGATTTTTCAGTATCTAATAATTTCTAGGGAAAATTTCAATTAAGGGCCTGAAGTGGAACCATTTTCTCAACAAATTGCCTAAAGTGGACATTATATCAAATAAGGGCCCAAAGTGACTGATTTAGTCTCGAATAAGGGTTTTAACTTGAAAGCCAGTCAAATCTTATTAGCAGCTAGGGGTATTTTTGTCTAAAGAATTTTTTTTTTGTCTAAAGATTTTTTTTTTCCTTTTTGTTTTTCTTTTCTTTCTTTGTTCATCTTGCTCACCTCCTTCTTGACAAATGCATCAGACTCCCCATGCACAAGCTTGCACAGGTGCAAAACAATTTGAACAATTTAGGAAAAGAAGAAAACGAAAAGATATTCAAGAAGTTATGCAGTTTTGCAAAACTGCAAATTGTGTGCTTCAGTTCTGCAGCCTCCCCATTAGCAAACTTCAAGGCGCATGCTCTACATTATGCAATTTTGCATCCTCATCCAAGAACTCATTGATTTCGGCATAACCGGTTTTTAAGTTATTTGTCACCACTCACCTTCTCCGATGACGATAATGAACTTGAGAATCAAGAAATATCCATCAGTGGGTTTTGTTTTTATTCAATTTGCTTGTAAAAACTTATTATGGCAATTAAAGTAATAGTTTCATGCTCTCCCCGCCAATGAAATTGCCTATGCCACGATAACTTTCGCTCGTAGCTTCTTGGGAATGTTTTATTGGGTCCGGGTTGGATTATTCATAACATTCATAAACGCAGCTTGCATTGAGGTGAAATATGTGGCTTCTTGAGAGGGTCCAATTGTGTCATGCATGCTGGTTATTTTTAAAGACCGCCGAATCATTATGACCCGTGATTGAAGATACTCGCCTTTGGTGGCGATTTGAATTAGACAACACTCAATCTAAAAAACGAATGACTCCGATCTACACATGTTCAAACAAATTTGTCTTTCTAACTCTGAAATATTATCCACACAAATTTGAGAGAGAATAACGAGATGAAAAAAGTGCAAAATCGCTCAGAAATTCCCAAAACCACATATTTCACTAAACAAATCAATGCACATGAGTATCACAGAGATTCCACAAAAACCTCTAATAAATTTGGCTTAGGCATTTCAATCTGGCTTCTCCTCGCTAAGATCGATCATAGCCTATGTGAGCACCGATTTGAATTCAAGCATCAACGACAACGAGGGTAGCAAGCTAATGGCTTACACCTCATCATGCTTCGTGCTTGACCACGACCACAAGAGGTGGGGATCGAATCAAGCTGAGCGTCACATCTTGGTCCACCCGTGCTCGATCTAGGGCTTGGATTGACCTCCATCTTTCAACAAAGGTACTGGAATTGCTGTTGAGGGCAATGACGGATGAGGTTGAGGGTGTTGATGGCTAATTTGGCAAGGAAGATAGAAATGGACTTTGGAGAACGTGATCTAAAGAGTGAAAAAGGTGAAGGCATGATGATGATGAAGAAAAGAAAGAGAAAGAGAAAATAAATTAAAAAAAGAAGGAAAAAAAAGTCTTTAGTAAATACCACTAGATGCAAATAAGATTTGGTTGGCTTTTAAGTTGAGGCCCTCATTTGAAACTAAGTTGGTCACTTCAGGTTCTTGTTCGAGACAATGTCCATTTTAGATCATTTTTTTGAGAAAATGGTTTCACTTTAGGCCCTTAATTGAAATTTTCCCTAATTTCTATGTATAAACCGGTAAGTATTAGTCATTGGGGTCTCTACCCAATCTCCGCCGGTTCAACAACCCTTTACGACAGAATTAGCATATTTTCTTAATCGATAATTTCTTTCATTTATCATCTTTCATATGGTGCTTTTGTACAATAAATGAGGTGGGATTGTTATTTGAGGAGCCAAATCGCGTAACATAGTGGTTGGGAGAAGACAAAATGGCTCTTGAACTGCGATTTCTTTGTATTTTTCTTTTCCTTTGACATTATGATACAAGATATTATCACTTGACAGTTCATATGTGTCCACTTATATTTCCCAACACTTAGCTTTGTCCTTCATATTAAGCTCCGTTTATTTCGTGAAAAATGAATTATTTGAAAAATATTTTCCTAAAAATGATTGCTTGAATCACTTGAAATAATTAGTTAATATATGATATTTTCAAATCATTCATTTTTTGTGAAACAAATAGGGCCTAACATTGACATAAATCTGTATTGGTATATTTTGGATCCCAGAGCAAGTTTCTCATTGTCTTCGTCCTTTTGATTAATAAAAGTTATATTATATGGAAGATGATATCATAGAATGGTTATGTTCGGATAAATGATCTAAAAGATTGATTTTTCTTTCTTTTTTCCTTTCAATTTATCAATCTTTTTATATTATTAGTTATTACGATTTAATTTTTTACCACGTCCTTTCTATAATAAACACTCTAATTGGGTAATGGATATTTTTTTCTCGTGCTAGCATTTTTCAAATAGAATTAACTACTATTATATTATGATTATTACGTTGAAGATCTGCAGTGATTGGAAGTGAACGAGTATTCAATAAGTTACAAAGGAGAGGGCCATACATGGAAGGATGAAGCTTTCACTCCAAATTTAAGAGCATGAACCTTTAATTTCTCTAATAGACATCATGCTCCATCTTGCAAGCAAAAAGATCTCTAGTTCATTCCTTATTCATTCTCTGTTGGTTTTAAAGCTCCTCTTTCCAGACCAGCAAATTCTTTCTCAAGGGTGACAAAAAAGAAGGAAAAATCACAAGAATAAATGGGACCATGCAATTTAGAGGCTGGGGTGGGGATATATGAGTGAGGGAGTAGGGTTTCGCAATGCGCACATGGCACATAACATACGTAGTGGCTTGTGAAATAGATAGGGACCAAACCCCAAAAAAAAAAAAAAATTAGAAAGAGTCAACCTATCATGCCTAACTTTTGAATGTAAGCAAGGATTAAGATTTCTCAACTCGCGAAAATTTGTTTTTACTAATTTTTGGAATGGTCATATCAGAACGAAAAGTGCATTCATCCTGTGAAATGATTTAGGAAGCAATTCCAAAAACTACGAGTTACACAAGCATAAGTGGTTTGGCTGATGAAATTGGGTCAGAGGCGGAAGAAAATATGAATTAGTTCTTAAATATGTTTTCTCTCGAAGCACTGTTGAAATTTTTTAGAAAGCACGTGTTACCCTTCTACATATTATCTACATTAACCCTTCACAAACTGAGCATTAACATAATATTAAAAAGCTCATCAAACAATGAAATAAAAAAGAGAACATGTCATTGAATAAACTATTCGATCATAGAGAACTCATTGGCCGGAAATTTGTAATGCGACACTGAATTAAAAGGAGTGTAAAATGTTAACAAACATTAATTTAAGGACAGAAAAAAGTGACTAGGATGGGAGGGTATGATTAGGTCATCTTTAGGCATGATGTGGCATGGAGAAGAAGTCTAGTTTGGAAAATTATTTCGGGAGAGAGAGATATACATATTTTGAAAAGTGAAGTCTGATGTGTATTGAAAATGATAAATTTATTTGAATGTGTCTTAAAGGCATTCTTGATGGTTTTCTTTTCTATTTTTTAAAATTAATAGGAAAATCAAGTCAAGTCAAAGAAGCACATGCATAGGTTCCAAGCAACTTCTCCATAGTGCTTCGGAAATTGAAGAGTCAGGGATTTAGAGTCGATGCCTAATTTCAATCCAATGGCCTGGACTATTGACCAATTGATGGAGTGATTGCGCTCCCCCGAGAAGGTCGAGTGGTGCGAGCAAAGCATTCTAGACAGCGAAGCATGACATCTTCAAACAGCGCGAGGACTTTGTCGTGATCACACTCAAGGAAGATGAGAAATAGCTTCATGTCATCTTCCTAAAATTATGAGAGAAGGGTGGAGGAAGACATAAGTAATTGAGAAGAGGTATGGCATTTAAATTGTTCGAGTGCACTAATGTGACCACTATGTTAAATTTCTCGACAGTGCCATGCCTTTATCGATAACCATGATTAGAATGAGTTTCATGAAGAAGAAGAAGAGAGTGTTAGACGCAAATTGCGCAAACCCCAAGATCTCCATAATTAGAACAAGAACATGTATAATTGAGTAGAAAGATTAACGCACCTGTTTTGGAATCCATTGTTCTTGAAGCGGAAGCGGAAACACAATGTTCCACGCGCAAGTCTTTCTCCTCTATTGCCCTTCGTATCACTGACTCAATGAGGCGGCCCCCCTCACGTGTAGCGTTAGGTAAACGCCCCTTAGGTGAGGATACATGTGAGAATTAGAGTTAGAGGAGAGACTTGAGCACTATTTATAAAGTTTCCAGCCAGTCCCCCTCATTACGGGCCAGGCTCAACTCGGCCCACACTAGCCAGCCTATATTAGACTAATTAAGAAACTTTTTATCTCACCTTAGACCAAACCCCGTAAAACAGTAAACGTTAAACGGTAAATTACAATATCAATTAATATAGTCCACAATTAGAAAAACTCTTACATTCTCCCACTTGGACCATATTAATTGAAATCGTACTGTATGTGCGCACATTGGTCCAAAGATAATTCTTAATAGTCAATCATATCCCATAAAGTCACAAACACCGAATCATGGCGGTAACTGCATGTATACACACAGAGCCTTCCATGGTCACGAGTGCTCTCAACTTTATTGATATGGATTCAATATGGTAGTGTGGCAAATGGATAACATCTCTCATAGAGAGATCCCATTTGTTAGTGACCATTCTCTTAACTTTAGGCGTCACAAAAACTTGTGCCACTAGAGAATGCTTTATGATTCCAATGAACCCACATATGTCTCGTTCTTACGGTTAACCTTTCTTTATGTATCACAAGACATATACGCAAGGCTAATAACCGGATGCCCGGATGCCCCTAGCCTTCACTCAAGGTTTAAACAATACCCTGAGACTTTTAACAATATATATCAACATAATAACAATCCATTCAAAAACATTTTATTGAATGCAAAAGTTGACATATATGTATCAAACTGTTACTAAATTGTAACAAAACAGATGTAAACTTTATTCAAAGAAGAATAAAACATAGCTCCCACTAAATAACAGCATCCCAAGACGCTCCTAGGCCCATACTAATGACATGTCGATCAAAAACACATGGGCGTAGTCCTTTAGTTAGTGGGTCTGCAACCATATCATCTGTATGAATATAATCTACTGCAACGTCACAATTCTGTACTGATTCTTTTATAGTCAAAAACTTGACCTTCATGTGTTTAGACCCCTTGAGACTTCTGTTGTTATTAATAAACAATACTGCAGAGTTATTGTCATAATAAAGCTGTATGGGCCTATCCACAAAATCATAAACTGATAACTCCCTAATGAGGTTCTGGAGCTAAATAGCTTGAGTAGCAGCTGAAAAACATGCTACAGACTCCGCTTGCATGGTCGAAGAAGATATGAATTTCTGTTTCTCGCTCTTCCATGATACTGCACCTCCTGCCAACATAAATATGTATCCAGTCGTTGATTTCTTATCATCTTGACAACTAGCAAAATCTGCATCTGAATACCCTACTAGTTGTAGGTCTGGAACATATCTATAAATCAGCATATAATCTTTTGTTCTCTTTAAGTACCTTAAAACCTTCTTGGCAGCAACCCAGTGATCGCGTCCTGGATTAGACTGATATCTGCCTAGAAGCCCTGTTGCAAAAGCAATATCTGGCCTAGTGCAAACTTGAGCATACATGATGCTTCCAAGCACACTAGCATAAGGTACATCCTTCATTTGAGCTTTCTCAAAATCTCAATTAGGGCATTGTGAAAGACTCAATTTATCACCCTTAACAACATGAGCAATTCCTGGTTTACAATCTTGCATATTGAATCTTTCTAAAATGCGATCAATATACGCCCTCTGAGATAAACCCAATGAACGGCGTGAGCGATCCCTATGGATCTCAATGCCAAGAACAAAAGACGCCTCACCAAGGTCTTTCATGTCAAAATTTTTCGATAACATCCGCTTTGTCTCATGCAATAAACCAATGTCACTACTAGCAAGCAAGATATCATCTACATAAAGTATGAGAAAAATATATTTTCTCCCACTGACCTTGGTGTATATGCACTGATCTACTTTGTTCTCAATAAATCCAAATGAAGTAACAACACTATGAAACTTGAAATACCACTGTCTAGAAGCTTGCTTAAGGCCATAAATAGATTTTTCAATCTACAAACAAGCTGACCCGAGTCATCTCGCTATAAAACCTTCGGGTTGCACCATATAAACCTCCTCATCAAGGTCTCCATTTAGAAAAACAGTCTTAACATCCATCTGGTGTAGCTCCATATTGTAATAAGTTACCAATGCTAAGATCACTCTAAAGGAATCTTTAGAAGAAACTGGAGAAAATGTTGCTTCATAATCTATTCCTTCTCTTTGAGTGAAATCCTTAGCTACCAGTCTGGCTTTAAACTTTTCAATCTTTCCTTTGGAATCCCTTTTAGTCTTGAATATCCATTTGCAGCCAATAGGTTTACAACCTTCAGGCAATTCAACAAGCTCCCAAACACCATTGTGTTTCATAGATTGCATCTCATCTTTCATCGCATCTAACCACAAATCTGATTGAGGATATGAGATGGCTTCAGTATAAGTCACGGGATCAATAACACAGCCTATGTCATAATCATGCTCTCCCAGGTAGACTAGATAGTCTGGTGGTATAGCTGAACGTCTTTCTCTAGTTGATCTTCTGAGTGGAGCTACTTGATCCTCATTTTGAGTCTGAGGAACTTGTGGAATTTCTTCAAGAACAGTCTCAACAACAGGATCATGGGCCACAACAGGCTCAGTTTGTGGCGCAAGAGGCTCCATAATTGTCTGCACAGGATGAGGTAGGGATCTAGTAATCCCCACCATACTATCATCTTCGATAGCTTGTCAGCAGCTATCCTTTTCAGCTACATCAAATTCCAGAAATTTTGCAGTCTGAGATTCCACAATTCTTGTACCTCCATTAGGGTTATAAAACCGATACCCCTTTGAATGATCTGGGTAAGACACAAAGTAACACCGAGTAGTTTTGGAATCCAGCTTACTCAATGTTGGATTATATAACTTCACTTCTGCTGGACATCCCCAAACTCTAAGATGATTCAAGCTAGGTTTATGTCCAGTCCACAATTCAAAAGGAGTCAATGGAACCGCTTTAGTAGGAACACGATTTAGAATATAAAGAGCTGTTTTCAAAGCTTCTCCCCACAGAAAATTAGGTAAATTTGTCCTACTAATCATACTTCTCATCATGTCCATAAGAGTACGATTCCGCCTTTCAGCTACACCATTTTGTTCGGGACTACCAGGCATAGTAAACTGACTTATAATTCCAGAATCCTCTAAGTATTTAGCAAACGGCCCTTTAAGTTGTCCAACATCACCGTGCCTACCAAAATACTCACCACCACGATCGATCGACAATCTTAATAACTTTTCCCAACTATTTCTCCACTTCATCCGAAAAATCTTGAATTTGTCAAGAGACTCGGACTTTTCTTTAATCAAGTACAAGTATCCATATCGAGAAAAGTCATCAATAAATGTGATGAAATAAAATTTTTGCACAAGGTAGTCGTGTACGGTCCACTAATATCGGTGTGAATAACCTCCAACAAGTCCGAATCAAGCGTACAGCAGATTTCTTCTTTATCTTAGTCATCTTACCTCTGCAACAGTCTACGCAAGTCTCTTGATCATCTTTAAGAGTAGGCAAGATATCAATCTTTATAAGCCTTTCTACTCTATCTTTAGAGATATGATCAAGACGTTTATGCCACAATGCATAAGACTGTTCCTTAGGTAGAGGCCTTTTGGAAACAACATTTTCAGCGGAATAAGCAACATATATGTCGTTGGGAGATAAACTCAATCGATATAATCCATCGGATAAATTGCAACACCCAATC
This sequence comes from Eucalyptus decipiens, assembly GCA_014182575.1. Lineage (NCBI taxonomy): Eukaryota > Viridiplantae > Streptophyta > Magnoliopsida > Myrtales > Myrtaceae > Eucalyptus > Eucalyptus decipiens. Next base: position 41,154,837 of record CM024611.1, on the reverse strand, counting down.
TTATTTGAATCATAAAACATGGAAATAGTATTGCTCTTTATTTCAAAAGAGTATCCACACATGTCCAAACAAGACACGGAAACTAAATTCCGCCTAAAAGAAGGTATGTAAAAAGTGTTTCTTAACACCATTCGAAAACCAGAATCTAAAATCAAAAAAACATCTCCCACGAACTCAACGTCAACTCCAACGCTGTTTCCAACAGTGAGCCTTGATTCATCCTGATTTGGCGTCCTTCGGTTTATGATCCCCTGAATGGTAAATGCAACATGATTAGTTACACCACTATCTAGCCACCAAGAATTGGTCGGAACTTCAGATAGATTGGATTCATAAACAAATGCCAAAGAATCATTATCTTTAGGCTCTCTCTTATTTCTCTTAGACAACCAAGCCTTAAACTTGCTGCAACATCTCTTCACGTGTCCTCTCTCCCTACAAAAGTAGCAAAGAACACCATCCTTCTTGGTGATTGCCTTCTTAGGACCCAAAGTGTTAGAAGGACCTGCTCCTTCAGAATTTCCTTTGTTGTTGGAAGGACCAGCAACTTCTGAATTGCCTTTATGGGTATAAGTTTTCACCTTCTTACCCTTGTCACTAGCAGAACTAAAAGCATAAAGAGCAATATGTCCTTTATCTTTCTTCAATTTCTCTTCCTTTGCCACCAACCTTGCAATCGGGTCATTAATGGACCAGGTTTCATCTTGGGAACTATAATTGATCTTAATAATCCCAAAATCAGGAGGAAGAGTATTTAGAGCTTGATGGACAATGCAAGCAATAGGAATTTCAACATTGAGAGCCTGAAGCTTTGTTTGCAAATCAACCATCCTCAGAACATAATCTCTAACTCCATTAGAACTATCATACTTCATAGTAAAAAGTGTTTGCATATGTGTCCCTATCTCAGCATTAGGCGACACACGGTTTCTAGCCATCAAAGCTTCCATCATTTGCCTAGCATTGCAGTCTGCAGGCAAACCACTTTTCAAATGTTCCCGAATAGAACGCTTCATAGACAGCAAGCAAATTCTATTGCTCTTTTCCCATGCAGCAAAATTTGCTTTTTGAGCCTCTGTACTCTCGGCAGTTAAAACTGCCGGCCGATCAGTAGTAAGAGCCATATGAACATCTGCCATCTCCATAGCAAACAGAAAATCCTCTCTCCATCTCTTAAAATTCGAACCAGCAAGAACCTTAATGGTGACAGAGTTACCATTTACGTAAAAGGTGACTGAAAGACAAGCAAGATATATAATTAGCATCATGTGAGCATTGTGTAACTTGACACACAAGTACACATCCAGAGAGTTACATGCAAAATCACATAATCACCTTTGGGCATAATACATGACATGCAATTGTACACTCCTCACATGATAAGGGTTATGAGAATATTTTCCAATTTTCGTGAATTCATTACTTTTGGGCATATGAACCATTAGGATTGGTCACTCCTCCACCACACTATCATGTATCCCTCCATGAACTAATACACAATCACCTCCTTTGGGAGTATAACTATACATTAGATTAGGAGACATCCCAATCAAATATACGAGATCGAAATTTCTCAAATCCAATCAAGTGTGCCACTTTGGCGGTCACTACTCAATTGAATCCTTGAAACTCTCTCATACCAGGGATATAAAATTTTCATCTCACATAAACCATACATATGTGATTTTAACTTTAGTGATAGGAGCAGTAATCACTAAAATCACATATCATGCTAATTACATTACTTCATTCATTAATAAAAATAAGCGTTATCGTATATTATTAATGAATAACACTTATAAAGTTCATGTGATAACATACCCATATCCCGGCACCTGTATTTTCAAAAAACACAGAAAATACAAGAAAAATACACGAAAATACACTAAAAATTCACCTATTTAGGGCTTTGTATGTATTTTCACATCTATAAAATCATCAAACATATAAAATAAATATACCATGACGTAGGAAATAATCATACGAGTCCATCGCCGCCGGCCACGCTCGAATCGGAGCCTCCACGCACCCGCACGCGCCGCTTGAGTGCGCGGCGGGTGGAGCACACGCGCAGCGCGTGTTCGACGCGCAGGAGGCGCGTGGAGCGCGTGCGGCCTCCTCCATCGACGCGCCGCCCACAGTTTTCTTCGTCTCGTTGAGCCCAATCCGAATATATAATTTAATTTAATTTTTATTGAACGAAAGGTCTCAAAAATCACAAATTAGGGCAAGATCCGTAATAATTAGGGCTAATCCGAACAAATTATAGCAAAATCCTTTGCGTTCGTGTTCTAGGGTTATGGAGGCTTTGATACCACTTGTTAGACGCAAATTGCGCAAACCCTAAGATCTCCATAACTAGAACAAGAACATGTATAATTGAGTAGAAAGATTAACGCACTTGTTTTGGAATTCATTGTTCTTGAAGCAGAAGCGAAAACACAATGTTCCACGCGCAAGTCATTCTCCTCTATTGCCCTCCGTATCACTGGCTCAATGAGGCGGCCCCCCTCATGTGTAGCGTTAGGTAAACGCCCCTTAGGTGAGGATACATGTGAGAATTAGGGTTAGAGGAGAGACTTGAACACTATTTATAGAGTTTCCAGCCCGGTCCCCCTCATTACGGGCCGGGCTCAACTCGGCCCACACTAGCCAGCCCATATTAGACTAATTAAGAAACCTTCTATCTCACCTTAGACCAAACCCCATAAAACGGTAAACGTTAAACGGTAAATTACAATATCAATTAATATAGTCCACAATTAGAAAAACTCTTACAGAGAGTACATAAATCCATTCGTGGTACTAGGAAGAAGACGAAAGCAACCATGTTTCATCGCGTGAGCAAACTTATGAAGCTTGATGTGATTACAAGACTAAGAAGAGAGAAGGTTGAATAAGGAAGCCAGAGATTACAGTTGTCATCGAGGGACGAAGCTCTAACTTCATTGCCGAAATTGTGCAAATTGAAGAACAAAATTCTTTGTAATCCCGAAACTAGAACAGAATTTTTCGGGAGATGGTAAAAGATTTTGGTAAAAAATGATCCTTATAGAAGATGCGTTGGCTTGTGTTGCCTTGCTGACTATAAAAATTAAATTAGGTTTTTTGGCGATAACCTGTAATGGTAAGTCTTTTTATGAAATTTTAATATAGTTTTTTGGGCAAGTTTTAGCTTGAATTTATTGACATGGCAGTGAACCATCCTGCGAGGCACGGTGTAGATAAACTCGATTGAAAAAGGCCTTGTTTTCACTTATTTTTTCTGATTTTTCTATTTATTTATTTTTATTTTTTACTGTTCATCTTCTTCACTTTTCATTTTTGAAAAATGAAGCGAAATTTTCATGTTTGTGTTAAAATATGTCTCGAGTTTAAGCCCAATGCAAAATTACAAATATTCCGAATTGGATATGTTGCGGATGTTCGAAATCGAACAAAGAAGATCCGAAGATCAACTTCCCAAATTTGAATCTGCGTTGGAGAGTCTGGCTACTAAAATAGGAAAGTCAACTTTGACTAGGATTTGGATTTTGTTTAAAATATAGATATGTTTTGGATAAGAAATAAAATCCTATGAGAAGTTGGCAAAAGAATAAGGGTTTTACTTATATATAGACTTGAGGCCATGGGTGATAGGTGTGGATCACAAATTGTTTTGAAGCGCCGCGTGAGTGCTTGGTGTTCCACCGTTGATCGTGAAGAATTGGTCTTGAAGCGCCGTCTCGTTGTCGAGTGCTTGGGAGGGATTTTCTTTGTCGTGAATTACATCCAAGAAGGTTTAGTGTTAAAGCCAATTAAATCTTGTGGTAAGATTTGCGTGTAATTCCTTCGTGAGATTGAGAGATTATTTCTTGAGGAATTTCGGGGCTAAACACTGTGTGTGTTATTGGGTGTAATTGGGGCTTGGGAAACACCAAGAGAGTGTTTGAGTGACTTGAGTGTGTAATCTCCTTGTATCGCTTGATCTATAGTGAAATTCGCTGCTGCTCTCCCCGTGGACGTAGGTCTTTACGATTGAACCACGTAAATCTGGTGTCCGATTTATTTTCTTTTTCTGTTTATATTATTGTTCGATCGCTCGCCTTATCTCATCAAGTGGTATCAGAGCCAGGCTTGGCTAAGTTGAAGCGAATCGATGGCGACAGAAGAAGTAAAATTGAGAATCGACAGATTTGATGGGAAGGATTTTAGTTTCTAGAAGATGCAGATTGAAGATTATCTTTATCAGATGAAACTGCACTTGCCCTTGTCTGTGGAGAAACCAGCGACGATGAAGCAAGCTGATTGGGATTTGCTGGATAGACGAGCTATGGGTGTTATTCGGCTGACGTTGGCTCGTAACGTCGCGTTTAACATCTTGAAGGAGAAGACCACTGCTGATTTGATGCAAGCCCTGTCGGATATGTACGAGAAGCCCTCTCGCGATCAACAAGGTCCATTTTGATGCGACGTCTGTTTAACTTGAAGATGAAAGAAGGTGTGTTAGTTGCAGATCATATCAATGAATTCAATGTGATTGTTAGTCAATTGAGTTCAGTTGAGATTGATTTTGAAGATGAGGTATGTGCTTTGATTCTATTATCCTCATTGCCTGATAGTTGGAATACTACCATTATTGATAATTCCTCTGGGTCAACAAGTTTGACGTTTGATGGGGTTCGAGATTTGATTCTGAGCGAGGACATTCGTAGAAGAGAATCTGGCGAATCTGCATCTACTGCTCTAGTAGGTGAAAATAGAGGAAGATCTGTAACACGTGTGGGTAATGGTAGTACTAATATGAACAGACGTAGCCAATCTAGGACTACTAATGTTGTCTGTTGGAGCTGTGGCAAGAGGGGACATCTTAGAAGAGATTACCTTAAGCTGAAGAACGAAAAGGGTAAAGGGAATTATGGTTGATTCTGCAGATAATGTTGCAGCTGTAGTAGATAATGCCGATTATGTCTTGTCTGTCACTAATGATTCATCGCTTGATGGATGGGTTATGGATTCTGGTTGTTCTTTTCATGTTACACCAAATAGAAACTGGTTTATCACTTATCAGTGCACGGGTAGTGATAAAGTCCAGTTAGGGAACAACGCTAAGTGCGATGTTGTGGGTGTTGGTAATGTTAAAATCAGAATGCATGATGGCATTGTGAGGACATTGACTGGAGTGAGGCATGTTCCAGAGTTGAAGAAGAACTTAATTTCCTTGGGTGCCCTAGATTCAGCTGGTTGTAGGTATTCTTCAGAAGGTGGAATTCTGAAGGTTGTTCGAGGTGCCCTAGTGATAATGAAAGGAATCAAGCACAGAGGCCTGTATAAACTTCAAGGTGAGACAATGACAGGTTTCGCCCTAGAGACGTCGGATGCATCTATTCGAGAGTCTATTGACTGCTCGAGGAAGACCCGGGTGTTTGTGCCAAGGCACAAGTTTGATGCTGGTGTCAGGATCACGCAGCGGAGAGCTTTGATCGAGACGGAGACTGGTAAGTCGATCAAGCATGTGCGGATTGACAATAGCATGGAGTTCTGCTCGGAGCTGACAAATAAATTCTGCATGAAAGAGAGCATAGTGAAACACCGCACTAGTGCTAGTAAATCACAACAATTTGCAGAATTGATGAGTAGAACATTACTAGAGATGGCCCGTAAAATAATCTCTAGTGCTGGTATTGCTAGGAGAATCCTAGCTGATATGCTAAGTACGATAAGCTGCCTGGTGAATAGATCCCCATCAACTGCTATTGAATGGCGGACTCCTAAAGAAGTGTGGTCAGGTAACGTTGCTGATTATTCTATTCTTAGAATGTTTGGTTGCCCATGTTATTTTCGAGTGAATGATGGTAAGCTCGATGGGAGGGCAATGTGCATATTCCATGGCTATGCACAAGGTGAGTGGGGCGATCAGTTGTGGTGCCCAGATATAAATTCACCTGTTAACAGTAGAGAAGTTACCCTTGATGAGTCTCAAGTTCTTTTGGCTAGGAGTGATTATAGCAGTGTTAATACGGATTTGAACGGTGTTCAGCTTGAGGTGGAGTTGCAACCAGAAACTCCTAAGGTAGCAAGTACAGGTACTAGCAAAGTAATCGACACAGATGGTGCTCATAGCGAGGTGGAGCCTATAGAGCCAACGGTTGCTGTAACTGCTGAAATTAGCAAGGTATGTGTTCGATCTCCTGACAGATATGGATGCAACAATGGTTTTGCTTTATCTGCGGTTAAGGAGGTTATGTCGGAAAATCCTTGCGGAGCAGTTAAAGGTGCATGTGGAGTTGGTATTCTAATGAGGTCCTCGGTTATGGTGAAGTTCAAGCGAGGCTTGGACTTGGACAATATCTGTAACGGTTGAGCCCATCGGGGGCTAGGGGAAAGTAGTAGTAGAGTTTGAATTTTTATGAAGCGATTGTGACTTAGCTCAAACGTCGAGCCAAGGTGGAGATTGTTAAAATATGTCTCGAGTTTCAGCCCAATGTAAAATTACAAATATTCCGAATTGGATATGTTGCGGATGTTCGAAATCGAACAAAGAAGATCCGAAGATCAACTTCCCAAATTTGAATCTGCGTTGGAGAGTCTGGCTACTAAAATAGGAAAGTCAACTTTGACTAGGATTTGGATTTTGTTTAAAATATAGATATATTTTGGATAAGAAACAAAATCCTATGAGAAGTTGGCAAAAGAATAAGGGTTTTACTTATATATAAACTTGAGGCCATGGATGATAGGTGTGGATCACAAATTGTTTTGAAGCGCCGCGTGAGTGCTTGGTGTTCCACTGTTGATCGTGAAGAATTGGTCTTGAAGCGCCGTCTCGTTGTCGAGTGCTTGGGAGGGATTTTCTTTGTCGGGAATTACATCCAAGAAGGTTTAGTGTTAAAGCCAATTAAATCTTGTGGTAAGATTTGCGTGTAATTCCTTCGTGAGATTGAGAGATTATTTCTTGAGAAATTTCGGGGCTAAACACTGTGTGTGTTATTGGGTGTAATTGGGGCTTGGGAAACACCAAGAGAGTGTTCGAGTGACTTGAGTGTGTAATCTCCTTGTATCGCTTGATCTATAGTGAAATTCGCTGCTGCTCTCCCCGTGGACGTAGGTCTTTACGACTGAACCACGTAAATCTGGTGTCCGATTTATTTTCTTTTTCTGTTTATATTATTGTTCGATCGCTCGCCTTATCTCATCAGTTTGAAGCTGAAGGAAGGTGTGAGGACGAGGGAAACCTTCATGAGACTCGTGGCCAACAAGCTTCACGGACGGCGACCTCGAATCTAAAGTCAAGACGCCATGGACAACGACGCTTCCACGACCTTGGAGGAGGCTCGGCGACCTCAAATCTCGCCCGGGTCCGCTCCCATCCAGACTCCAGAGGTTCCCTTCACCTCTTTCGTTGTCCCTCTTTAGCCGGACGAGTTGAGAGAATAAGATGAACAATCTCTGGTTCTTACACCCTAACATGAGAAACGAGAAACGTACGAGAAACTTTCTTTCTGTTCCTCAATGAAAGGACTGAGTGAATGATACATTGCACCCATCTTGTCCACATCATTATCCTGCTGAACCATAAGGTCTCGTGTGCCGTTGCTTTCAAGCATCAACATAGAAGGCTCTAAATTCAAGCCCCTTCCCAATCGAAAAGCTACCAGCCACGCAAACCACAAATCAAGAGCGGTGTTTCGTCGAAACGTACCCCGGGCCATCAAATTCAACCGTGAATTTGACAACTATTAGCATCTCGAGGAGTCGGTCTTCTCCATCTAGGTCGTTTTCAGCGACCGGAGGCTTTTACCCAAAATGTTTGATGGTGTAAGTCGTGAGGAAGGAATGATCTGGAAAAATGTTGGGAATGGGGTTCGGATTTTTCTTTCCGGACTACTTTGCCGGTAATTGACTTATGAAAGTAGAGGAAAGATGAAGGAGTTTACCCAGAGAGGTGAACGGTATAGGAATAGCGAACAAGATACAATAACCATAAAGAGAGAGAGAGAGAGAGAGAGAGAGAGAGAGAGAGAGGGGGGAAAAAAACAAAAATAATCTGGAAAATTCAAAAATTAAGTAAAAATAATAACTTTACATAAATTTGTCAACAATAACTTTACTTAAATGTGTCAATTACATCGTCGCATCAGCATTTTCAAGTCAAAATTAGTTGAAATGACTATATTAACATTTCATAAAAAGGTTTAAGATTACATTAGCAAAAAGTTTATGACCGAATACGTTCATCACCGAGTTGACCATTTTTCTTCACTTATATCTGTCGCGACCAAATTTTTCGAGGTGTGAACCACCTAGAGTTTGGCTAATGGACTGTTAAGCCTAGACTTAACTAGGGCTCTCCCAAGCCCATACCAATTCGCGACTTAGGTTCAAGTTCTTAACATGCAAATGATATTTCAATCAGGAGTCGCCACTAATCTATTTTTTGTGGGTCGATTAGAAACCCAAGTAAAGTAATGAGAGTTTTACTTTACTCCTACGAATCAGAGACTATGGGTACGGGGACTTGATTACGTTAGATTTCTCTAATACCCTTTTCGGTACCTTTCTTTTTATTTTGAAAAGTGTTTGGCAAGCAGTTTAAATTGATTTTAATTCACCTCCCTAATATGTGAGGTTATCATGCGGGTGCGCAAACCACCAATTTAACACCCAAGAAAGCAATTAAATAATGCAAAACTTACCTCAAAGTAACCCACATCAACAACCCTAGATACGGTTTCCACTTAACATGCAATTTCTTTTTTTGCTTTCACTTATTTAATGAAAATCATGCAACATGCAATGCAATATTAACTAAAATGACATGCGACATTTATTAAATGACCTAATTTAATGACGGGCACGTGATTTTTCATTTTCCTAAAAGAATGCATTTTATCCTAAATAATGAAACTAATTTAACCTATGACATTTTTTGTATTTTTCAAGAAATTCAAAATCAGAAAAAAAAATGTGCAGATTATCTAACTAAGTTAAGATTCTATTCAATTTATATTAGGAATTAGGTTAAGCCAAATCCTAATTTAAACTAAAATATTATCTTAACTTAATAAATTCTAACCCTAGATGCAATCCATCTAAAAAAATGAAATCAATTTATTCTAAGGCATTTTTGGTATTTTCTCTTAAATTCGAAATTATAAAAATGCGAAAATTACCTACCTAAATTAAAATGCCATCTAATTTGTATTAGGAATGAAGTCAGATCCTAATTTAAATTAGGATTTTACCCTAACTTAGAAATCCTTAACTAAAATGCAATCTATCTAGAATTATCTAAACTTATAATAAAAAAACAAACATCTAGAATTAAGCTATATGCAATTTTACTCTAAAATGCAATGACATGCAAATAATGCCTTAATTCTACATGAATTATGCATGATGATTTTTTGTTGTTCCCTTTTTTTTTTTTTTTAATTTTGAAATTAATAATTGCCAAGTAATTAAATATAATCCAAGTTTAAAATAAAACTAGCATCCTAAATTGATTTTTGGATTTTGAATTTTTTTGGATTTTTAATTTTTTAAAATTCGAAATAAAATTCCTAATCTAAATATATAAATCCTAAAACAAGCAATAAACCTAATTCTAACCTACATTTTTTTTTTTTTTTTAAAAAAACTAATTTAAGTAACAGCACGGCAAATCAAGCAATATTAATACCCAAATTGACGAACCATATCTCGCGCATGAGATCGGGTTGGCTAATTTCACATAAATCACGAATCGAATTTCAGGCGGGAGATTGGATTAGAGATTTTTTTGAAGTAATTGCAAGTCGGATTTCGGGCGCGAAAATTGGGTGACAATCACTAATTTCAAGGCAAGTTCATATCATGGAATTTCAATTTCACATTAAAAGAATAATTACACTAAAAGGATAAAATAAAATAGCAAAAATAATAAAACAAAAATAAGATAAAGAAAATACCTAAATTTTCTTTTTGCTTTTCTTTTTTTCTGAATAAGAAAAAGAAAAATAAACGGTGGCTGGTCCGGCGAGGGGAGATCGCCAGCTAGGGTTCTAGCGAGGCTCCGAAGGATGGCGCGACGGCGGTGCGGCACCGGGGGACTTCGGGATCAGCAAGGGGCGACGCGAGCAGCACGGCAAAACCGGTGGGCGGCGTCACGGGCGGAGTAGGAGCTTCGGGTCTCCTGGCGTCGGTCACGTGGGCTGCAAAGGGGGGACGTCGGCGTCGTGGAACGGAGATCTGGGGTGTGGCGCGGTGCAGGGGCGCGCCTCTAGCGACGACAGAGGCGGATCTGCAGCTTTGACAGGCTATTGGCGTCATGGGTCCCTGTGGTGGCAAGCGCGCAGGCCGGCTGCGGTGGATCTGGACTTGCTGTCGTGGGGAGGTTGTTGCGGCGGGCAAATCTGGAGCAGAAACAGCCAACGCGGGGGTAGCAGACTGAGGCGCGGCAGAGGAGAGCTCGGTGACTCGGCTGGTGTGGCGGTGACGCGGCTTCCAGTGGACGGATGGCAGAGCGGAGTGGCGTCGGGGGGCGGGGCTTCGACGAGGCGAAGGGCGCCGGATGCGGGCCTGGGCGCTGGAACTCCGGTGCTGCAGATCGGCGACGGGACCACGCAGCGGCGCGGGGGAATCGGGTCGGCGCGAGCTTCGGGTTGCGGCTCTGGCAACAGATCGGTGAAGTGGCGGTGCTGCTCACGGAGGCAAGTGGCCGCGGTAGAGGCGGTCGCAATGGCGCGGGGACGGCTTCCGGTGGGCGAAGGTCGGCGGCTCGGCCGCCGGTAGGGATCCCTCCCCCACGAGGAAGATGAACAGTCGCGCAAAGGGGGGGTGCTTTTCTTTTCTTTTCTTTTTTCTCTTTTTTTTTTCTTCACTTTTCCTCTCTCCACTCACTCTTTCACCTTTTGCTCTTTTTCTTCTTTTTTTTTTACCAATGGAATGGCCCCCAAAATCCGAAGAGAAGCCCCACTCACGTTTTTCTCTCAACGCCGTATATTCAATGTGCGGCCCCCTTTTTTCTGTACCCCATCACACCTTTTATAGGGTAAAAAATTGAATCTTTATTGCATATTTCGTTTCCAATTTTGCTCATGCAATATTCTCTTTTGCATTTTCCGCATATTCCATCCAAAAATAATTCCATTTTCAGGCAAAATACACCCCCAGTGTATATTACTTGAATATATGAAAAATCTGAACGGAATATGTGAAAAATCCTCGTTTCACCGGCGGCCTAAAATAAAATAAAAAATAAAATGTTTCTAAACTATATGCCATGTGTGTGTGTGTGTGTGTTTTTTTTTTTTAAGTAAAAATTAACCCTAAAAATTATGCAAAGATTTAGGTGTCAAGAATATCTAAAGGATCCAATTCAACCGAATAACTTAGGAGAACCACCTGCCGGTTTATTTCATCATCTTTATATGCTATTGCCACTGAAAAGTCTTTTTTTGTCTCGTCAAATAGAATTTTTCATTACTCTTGATTTCTTATTTTATCATGATCCGTTTTTATGTGACCACACCTAAGTTCTTGGAAGCATGCTTTTTGACTTCTTCAGATGTCAAACAAGAAGGCATTTGATCAAAAGCTATGCATCATCGAAAATTGTACCTTAGTAGGTAACTCCTACATGTACATATGAATCAATTTCTGCAATCTTCTCATGCAATGAGATGTAAACTATGTGCTAGTGCATCTTTTTCTATTTTTTCCACTTCAAAGGTTCATTCTTTGGGAAATTATTAATAACTGATGTTGAATTGTGAACTTTTCTTCATCTGTTGTGGAAATAATGTCAAAATGGAGTTGCTGTTATAGAGAACAGTTGCTAAAAGATATTGCAAGAGAACATAACTTGAGCTCCCCTGTGAATCATGATGCTTCAGCAGTGTCAACATACATTGAGACAGTTTGACTAAAAAACTTAGTTAGGCAATGCATATTTTAGTTGCTATTGTGAAGATGTAGATTTAACGTGCTATGTTTAGTGTATATACTTGCCAGAGCATGTACAAAAAGGTCGTTGCAATTTTTCATATTAGTTGCCAAGGGCCTTACGTTTAACATGAGATCCGTGCTCTGATCCATTCATTTCTTTTTCACACATCCCATTGAGAAGGACTCTGAATTTCATTTTCACTTCTTTATTATCTATTCAAATGTTTTAATCTTGGTCTTCTATGTCTTCCATCTGAATGACATTGGAGAGCCTTTAAGTAGCGATTAGAGAGCGTTGAAACTTTGTTTCTCCATAGAAACTGCGATATTTTATGCCATAATGATCTTGAATGGGAACTTTTGGAGAACTTTGTGAGAAGAAATTGCATGTTACCTTCCTTCATTGAGATCCATAGACAATGTTTTATAAAATCAAACAGAACTCGTAGGCTTGACAGATTCATTTGGGTAATGGTTAGCCGTCCGGTGACGCGTGAACCCTTGGAGTGCCATAACTTGGCACAAAGGGACACTTAAGTGCCATTACTTATGAAAGTGACACTTAAGTGTCAAAATCGGAGCAAAATGGATCACTTTAGTGTCACTAGCAAGAAAATCCGACCAAATTGCATACGTGGCATTTTCCAGCGACTTCTTTTACTGAGGTGGCAAACGTTTAAAAAAAAAAAAGCCCATGTGGACGACAAAAACAACGTTGTCCATCCATACCGATTGAGCTGACCTAAACAGCGTCATCTTTCCTTGGTGTTAAACGATGCCATTTAGGTTATTTTGGCTTAAGCAAACCTGGTTGTCGCCGTTCCTCCCCGTCCACGTTTATACTAGATCTCAGGCCCTTCTCTTCGTCACCGTTCACACCCAGAGGTGGTCATCGGTCGCCATCATCAGTCACTGTCGTTGGTCGTCATCGCCGCTCGCCGTCATTGCTCCTCCAGGTTCGGCCCCTTCTCCCCCTCCTCGGTGATGAAATTAGGGCTTGATTATTTTATTAGGGTTCCGATGGAAAATTTGGGGCTCGATGGGGAAATGTGCTGATCGGACCTTTGGGCGGTGAGGTGGGTGTGTTGTGCTCGAGCTGTGCGTATTGGCTTGTGTAAATTTTGTTGAAATGCACGCGCTTTGTTTCGCTACTCCCTTGTGTGGAGATGCTCACTTTGGTCAATGATTTCTGCAGTTGATGCTCGAGTGAAATGAAATATTGAATAAGGTGGAACTAGGAACTAGTGTGTTTGAGTGAAACGAAATATTGAATTAGGTGGGATATGATAGATAGATTAAGGTGAAAGGTGTGAAATAATGGCCCTCAAGTGCTTTGCAAAGAGCATGCAACTTTGCTATCAATCTACTTTTGTTCCCTTGATTATGATATTTCGTTTCTTTTACTATTATTTCATAATTGTCATTTCTAATCAAATAGTCAATATATATGTAGGGAACATTGAGGAGTGCAAAATTTGTTTTGATACTTTATATAAGTTCGTTTACCTGCAAGGGACATATTTGAAACCACATGTAAGTACCTCATTTTAAAGTTTATAAACTATTAGCTCTTTTGACATGTAGTATCAGTCTACTGTGCAATGGATAAATTCAGGGCTTGGATTTTCCTCTGAATTTCTCTTGGTTTGTGTAATGACCTCTTGACACAATATATTAATGGCTAGACATCATAGAGTTGGGTATGATTTCTCCTGGCTGGATGAAAAACAGAACTTTCACCCTATATTTTTACATCGAGCTTTCCTTAATTTTATGTATGTGTTTTCACAAGAAAAATAGATTTGATTAAGTTGATATACATTCTCACAACGTAGGTTTAGTTCAGCAAAAGATAGTAGACAAAATTACTTGGGTTGTGCTTGTTGTGGGGACCTCTGTTTTTGCTTAATATTTTAAGGGAATGGAAGCAAATAATTAAAGTGGTGACCTCTTTTTTGGCTGTCATGTAGGGGCATATTGTTAGTGTAGGGACCTCTGTTTTTGGTTAATATTTTAAGAAAATGGAAGGCAAATAATTAAAATGACGACCTCTTTTTTGGCTGTCATGTATGGGCATATTGTCAGTGTAGGGACCTCTATTTAATAAAGTCCATGAGAGTGGGGGGACTCCCATGTGCAATTGTCTATTATTCTTTGTAGATGTGGTTTCAAAAACTAATTATTATTTTTCTTGTTCTTGGTGTAGAAATGGCTTATGACAAGGATTATGTCGTTGTCATAGTTTGCTACGGTGGGGATTTTGTGATTAGGGAGGATAAGTGGGAGTATGAGGATGGAAATGAGGGCACCATCTTTGTGGAGATAAAGAAGGCATCTTATATAGGATTTGTTAGGGATATAGTGATTTATTTGCCTTGTAAAGTTCAAAAGTTGCTGTATTGTATTCTTGGGAAAGGCTTAAGAGATGGTTTGAGAAGCTTAGAAGATGATAATAGTTTCAGGGATGTTCTATACCATTATTTTCATGGTGAAGAGGTAAAAATATATGTTGAGTACAATAGTGAAAGTGAGGACAGAGATCATGATGGAGAGAGTGCCCAAGTAGGACAAGAAGGAGATGACATTCAAGGTAGTACTAACGTTAGGGTTGAAGGAGGGTAGGATAGACATGATGGAGAGGAGAAGAGCACAGATGCAGTTCACCAAAGTGATGATGACATAGGTAATGTCATAATCACTAGATTAGATTGGGAAGTAGCTGAATCAAGTGATGATGATGAAGGGTTGCCTGCTGAAAATTTCATAAGTGATAACGACAACAAGGAGCTTATACAGTCAAGAAAAAAGTGAAGGGATTTTTTGACATATAAGTTTGCAGCTTTACAGGTAACTGATGAAGTTCCAAACAAGGCCGAAGGCCCCGCAGATGCTAGTGCTACTGGCGAGGAGACTGATTATGAATAAAGCATCGAGAATGCTACTTCCCAGGATGAACTTGAAGAAGATGAAGGAGCTATGCATAGAAGAAAAAGTAAGTTTCCTTTTTATGATCCATCCGTTGCCTCTCCTACTTTGTTGGTAGGTATGAAATTTTAAGATGCGAAACAAATTAAGGAAGTTATACTGAAGAACTCCATTGCTACATAGAGGAATATTGACTTCATTAAAAACACCAAGACCTTTGTAAGAGCTAGGTGTTCGCAGCAAAATTGTCCATGGAAAATATATGGCGCATTTGTTAGGAGAAGTGGATCCTTCTAGATTAGAGCCTACCAAGAGGAACATAATTGTTCCATTAATTTTGAAAATAAAAGGGTTACAAGTGCATGGTTGTCCAAGCACTTCTTTGATTTGATTAAGCTGATGCCTCAGATGAATAGTACTGAGTTTAGGATGTTGGTAAAGGAGCAGGTAGGCATCAATATATCCATGAATCAATACAAAAGATCGAAGCAAAATGTGATGAAGATACTCATTGGTCAGTACAATAGCGAATATGGACAATTATGGGATTATGCTTGAGAGTGTAGGCTGCAAAATCCTTCAAGTAGAGTGTATCTAAAGGTCGTGGAGAGATCACTTCCTAATATTGGGATCAAGTCCGATAAGTTCTATGTTTTCTTCGATGCATGCAAACGGGGATTTTTATACGGTTGTAGACGGATTATAGGATTGGACGGGTGTTTTTTGAAGGGCTTGTACAAGGGAGAATTGTTGGTCGCAATTGGAAGAGATGCAAATAACCAAATGTTTCCGCTGGCTTGGGCTGTTATGAAGGTAGAGAATAAGGACAATTGGTCTTGGTTCCTAAAAAATTTGATAACTGATTTGGAGATATCAAATGGGGCAGGGTAGGCGTTCATGAGTGACCAACAAAAAGTAATGTTTGCTTTTTGAAAAATTTGGTCAGTCTGTTTTTTGATATCAACATGTCATTTGCTTACATTTCTTATTTTGAATTATTGCAGGGACTGGTTCCAGTAATAGCTGAGTTGTTGCCTTATGCCGAACATCGAATGTATGCGTGGCACATATACGCAAATTGGGCAAAGAACTCTAAAGGGGACAAGCTGCAGTTAAAATTTTGGTAGCTAGCAAAGAGCACAAATATGGCTGACTTTAGGATGGCCAAAGAAGAATTGCTTCAATTGACAAAGGAATATTATGATGCACTATTCCAAACAGAACCGAAGTATTGGTTTAGGGCGTTCTTCAGCGAGGAATTCAAGTGTGATAACATCGATAACAACATCTGTGAAACATTCAATGGGAGGATAATAGATGCCAGATGCAAACCAATTATCTCGATGCTTGAAGACATAAGGGTTATGGTCATGACTCGGCTGCACAGACAAAGAGATGAGGCTTCAAAGTGGACTAGGCAATGTGGTCCTAGGATTGCTAAGAAATTGGATGAGAACTTGGCTGCAAGTAAGTATTGTCATCCTATTTGGAATGGGGATGAAAGATATGAGATAATTAAGGGTTCCGATAAGTATATTGTTCATTTATGTACGAGGAAGTTTTCATGTTGAGCAGGGCAACTAAGTGGAATTCCTTGTGTACATGCCATATGTGCCATTCAATTGAAAGGCCACAACTCAGAAGACTACATTGATGATTGGTACAAGAAATCGAAATATCTTGCTTCATACCAATTCATGTTATAGCTAATCAGAAGTAGCAAGTTTTGGGAGCCAACAGATTGCGAAGCACCTCAACCTTTGCCACTAAAGAAGAAAATGGGAAGACCAAAGAGAAAACAAAGAATGACGGAGGGAGAGGTCTCATGTTAGCGTAGGATGAATAAGACGTGTGTACCGATGAAATGCTCTTTTTGCCACATAACAGGGCACAATAGTAAATGTTGTCAATAAAGGAAGCAGCAGGAACAGTTGAGGCCAGCTAAAGGGCCTAGTGAAGGGATAGTTGGAGAAGGACAAAAAGAAAGGCGAAATGAGTCGACTGTTCTTCAGTCGACGACAATAAACCTAGTAAGTCATGACAATTGTGTTTATATTGCTTTATGGTTTATTACAAATATGTATATAGATATAAGTGACATGTATGTAATGTTTTTGTTTTTGTCAGGTCACGAGAATAACATGTGAAGAATTGGCCGAAGCCCCTGCTGTACCTGAAACTGAAGGGCTTGTTCAAAGAAGACAAGACAGAAGACAACCAGCTGAAGGATTGGCCGAAGCCACTGGAGGGCTAGTTAAGTTGATTGTATTTCAGCAATAGCAGAGGAAAAAAAAATACTCGATAAGTTCAATAATTTGTGTTTAGTTTTCCTTTATGTTGTTATATGGCTTGATGTTATATTTATAATGTCCTTTGCCTTTTTCTCAGATTCGAAGAAGGCAAGCTAGAACTCAGCTGCTAATAAAAGGCCTAACTGAAGGGCCACCACAAGATCCATCACCAAGGTCACCACGAATGCCACTAGAAAGGTCATCACAATGGCCACCACAAAAGCCAACAAAAAGTGTCACTGAAGTTGAAGGGCTAAATAGAAAAACAACCAAAAGAAAGTCAAATCAAGAGCCACCTATAAGAAAGCCATCTAGAAGATGCCTAACTGAAGAATTGGCCAAAAAAGCCCCTCCTGTAACTGAACAGCCACAACAAGAGCCCAAGAAATTACATACGAGAAGAAGAGCCAACCAATCACAAGTACTTGAAAGTAACGTTTCCCTTTGAACAAGAGGGGTTCTTGGTAAGAGGTTAAAACAATATGGTTATAGCATTTATACAGATGAACATTCTGGAACAGTTATTCTTAATGTAAATTTTATAGGCTGCATTTAATTTAATTTATAGTGCAAACTTTTGTTGATAATTGAGTTTTCTTTTTGAAGCCCGTGAGAAGTTTAAAGGTTCTTATCTCTCAAGGCCCAACTCAAAAATCAATGACTGCGCCAAATAAAGAAGAAGACATTGGCTGCACCAACAAGAAAGAAGAGTAAGAAGAACCCAGTTGCAGGTCCATCTGAATCAATTTAGCCTACAATAGTTGCAACTCCTTTTGAATCGGTTCAGCCTAGGACAATTGCAGCTCCATTAGAATCAACGCATCCTGAGACAGTTGAAGAAGAAGTCTCACGTCCATTTAGAAAAAGTGCAAGGATTATGAATCAAGTGCAAGGTCCATCAAAAGGAACACGAATAGGAGGCATTGTGCATATTGATTGATGAAATGGGATGTGATATGGTTTGTGGGACTGAGAAGTCAGTTGTTTTACTATGGATGTTTTTTTTTTATAATATTTGGTTATTGAGTTTGTGAGACTTAATTTCAATATCAATTGAACGATCTTGTTACTTGTCATTTTTGTCTTTTTCATTTTTTTTGATTTTATTTTTACTTTTACTTACTGCTTCTGGTGGTGGATTTGTGGTGGTGACTGGGGTGCTCGTGTGGTTGATGGTGGCGGCTAGTGAAGCCTGGTGGTAGTGGGTCCATTATGGGGGTTGGGTTGGGGCCTCTTGTTGCAGCTAATACTAGTGCAATAGTGCAGTGTGCATAGACTAGCTTGCATGAGCCCCTTTTGCAACAGACCCACGATCCACCACCAACAGTGGCTGCTAATGGTGGGTCTATAGTGGTGGTTATGTGCTGATGTGGTAGCTGGGATGCTAGTGTTGCTAGTGGTGGTGGCCAGTGGTGACTGCTGATGCCTACTGATGGTGGCTCTATTATAGGGGTTGGGTTGGGGGTTTTTGCTGCACCTGGTGCAATATGCACATCTTGCACTAGGTAGTGTTCGTGCAAGCTGGTGTAAGGCACCTTATACTAGCAACTTTTGCAACAGCATACCACCAGCACAGTGGTGGCTGGTGGTGGCTCAAGTGGATGCCTGAGATGCTTGGTGTGGCTGGTGGTGATGGATGGAGGCCAATGGTGGCTAGTGGTGGGCGGTGGTGATGGCTGGTAGTAGCTGATGGCTAGTGTAATTTATAGAAGAAATGTACAAAAAAAATTGACACTAACTGATCACATTCTAAAAAACCTAGCACTTAAGTGTTCACTTTTACTTTTAATAATAACTTGACATTTAATGACTCTTTTTTTATCACGACTGGCACTTAAGTGATCACTAGATACAACTTATAGCACTCGAGTAATCACTTGTGTCTATTCTATGTATATGGTGGTTTGCAGCAAACCAAAGAAGCTGTCGGTTTATATATACGATTCAACTTATGGTAACTCCATTCAATTCAATGTTTGCTGCTGGTTTACATTCAGTTTAAATAAAGAAGTCACCACAACATATTGACCAAATATACATTCCATCATCACCGATTTATATTTGAGAATAAGCAAAAACATCTCATTCATTCCCTTTCCTTGACCTTCCCACAAGCATAATAAGTAACAAATAATACATATGACAGCCTAAAAAAAAAAAAAAAAATGCCATAACGATCTTGTAGACAACACAAAACTTCTTCTCATCTTCAAAAAAAAAAAAAAGTTACATTTCATTCAAAATAAGTACATTTCTTCACTCATTTACAACTATGGCAGTCGGAGAAATTTCTTCTTATCTTCCAGTACTTTACATTTCATCATAAAGTATGATAGACAAAAAAACAATAACATAATAAACGCTTGGTAACACTTCTGTTCAATTTTCGTCATTGAAACTTCATTCTTCAAATGGTTAGCAGAAGATGCTTGAACTTGCATTGAGTCAACATCGTCCAAGCCGCCCACAAGTATAGATGGAGGTTGATGACATCCATCAAGTAGGTCCAATATCACCTCTGTGGCTCGATGAGAGAATTTTGCATCGACCTATTTGAAATATTTGCACTTCGATCTTTTTCTGCATCGAACACATCCATAGAATATTCTCTTGGGATTAATTTGAGTTCACGATATTCTTCTTGGACTTGATAACCCACAAAAACAGAAACCCTCGCCTTCTCCTTCGCTTCAGCGAGAGAAATTTGAGCCGCTACTGAAAGTCCTACTCTCCATTTCTAATATTTAACTATAGAATTTGGGGCAAATCGAATTAGGATTTGGGATTAGGGCTCTAGCACTTCAATGGCATTTTGCCCAATTTAGAGCTTTAGATTTAGGAAAATTGTGGAGATGACGTCGTTTTGGCTGATTTAAGGGCTCTATTTTGGCCAACTATAGAAACGGTATCGTTTTGGGTGAATTAGAGCTGAGTTAGTCTCCGGCGAGCCACCTTAGCGAGAAATATTAATATTTAATTGCCACATATGATTTTCGGCCGGCTTCGCCGGAGGTGGCACTCAGGTGTCCCACTTTTCTTAAAATGTGGCACTTAAGTATCACTTTCGTAAGTTATGGCACTTAAATGTCTTTTTGTGCCAAGCGATCTTTTGTCGACGTCTAGTGCTATGGACACTCGGACCCGTAATTGGTAAAAAACCCAAAAACATGTCAAAAGGGAAACTAGTTGAACCAAGGTAAACTAGAGAAACCATTGCTTAATGGGAAAAACAATTCTAAAAGAAAGAAGGCAAGTGGAGAAATGCAAAACTGGCCAAAAAAAAAGCGTTCTATTATTGATTGTCTTCTTCGTCAAAAAAAGTCTCTTCTATTTTCTGCAACCATGCCAAAAGAGGTAAAATTGATACTCATTACTTCTTTGAATCTTGGAATAATAGAAACTCTGCTTTTCATGACATTTTTGTGATTCATCATAACAGTGTAGGTTCGCTAGATATATCAGCTTGTTTGAAAAAGAGAACATGCTTTTCATTGACTTCGTAAATGTCGGTTGTGTGGATACTCATGCCCAGCTATGTTGGGGTGTTCTGCTGAGTGCTGATCATCATGAGTAGTCTAAGACATCTAAATTTCTCCCCGGCTCTTGTCTCGGGCTGTTGAGTTTGCTATGGTCACTCTGTCATCATGAGCAGGCATATCGGGATGGAGTTGTTTAAAGTGACAAAATATGGAACTATGAGTGAGCCAAGATTGCCCTTTATCCGTAGTCATGTATTATATTCCAAATGTGTGTGGTGGTCACGACACAACCATGCGTATTAATAATGGACTAATTTACTTTTATATTTATTTCACGTCTCATTCTTTTACTATTTTCAACTAATTATGAGGAGCATGATGATCATATTGTATGTGCCATGTATCCATGGTTCCTCTTTATATTTGGTTAGCTGTGCCCGTATTTTACCTATTGATGCAGGTTAAGCAGTCCTATGTAGTTGCTCCTCATGACATGCATTTTCAAGTTGTTCATCATTTTCTCAAGGAGCATATTTTGGAGGCACCTGATTACAAGGTATCAATGGGAGTATTTTTTAATTTAATGATGCCATTTTGTACCCGTTTAACAATATCACTATGCTCAGGTCATTGTATTTGGTACAATGGGGATGGCAAAATCGCTTCTATATTTATTTCTTTGCAAAATGAGGATGAGCGTTAGAGAGATGCATTCCAAGAAGCCTCAACTTTAAGGAATTCGCACATATGATGAGCTTTGGGAGTCAAAGCTAGAATCCCATTCTAGCTGTATCATTGATAGAGTGTTTCCTAGATGAAGTGAAAGATTTGCCCATCGTTAGAATCCTTGTACCATCTATGCCAAAGTCATGGTTTTCATCTGCCCCATTCTTCTTTTGCTACTTGTATGCTTATATGTAAATGTATTGCCGATGGAACCTAATTGGAGTAGCTTTTACTTTTGTTGTCATGCTTGATAAGTTGATGTTTAAATATCCTAACATATGCTGTGATGTTAATTATATTTTTCTTCTGAAGTATGAAATAAGTGATCAAAGTGACAATATAGGCTTTTTTTAGGAAGGGAATCATCTTTGCAAGTAAAACTACAGTATCTTCCTTTTTTCTTGGGAGGACCAACATGATGGTTTCACTCAATTTCGTGAGTGCTTCTCTTCTGGCTTTTGACACTCTCGTTAATAGCAAAGTTTGGCTTGCCTTTTCTTTTTTTCATGCTTAAGATTCTCTCGGCTGTAGATGGAGGACTCAATGGCAAAAGTTGATACAAGCGGCAAAGAAGCGACGTGAAAAAGTTTGGCCTGCCTTTCCTTTTTAGAAAAAAAAGCCACAGAAAATCTTAAACCTTATCTAATGTAATAAATTTATCTTGATCTTTTTTTTATGATACAAAAGATCCTAAACTTTATTAGTTGTGACACATTTACCCCAACTCTATTGCTGAAGGGTATATTCGTCTTTGAAGAAGAAGAAAAAAGAAAAAAAGGAAAAGGAAAAATTAAAAGATAAAAGACGAAAATACCCTATAATTTGAAATAAATGTGTCATGTGAATATAAATTTGAGATTTTTTTATGATGAAAAAATTTAAGATAAATATGTTACAATGAACAAAATTTAAGGTTTTTTTTGTATTATAAAAAATTTCGGGATAAATTTATTATATTGGTTAAAGTTTAGAATTTTTGGTGGTATTTTATTTTATTTTATTTTTTTTCATGTTTAAGATTCGTGCGGCTTGGGTGAAGAATGAGGATAAGACGTGCATTCAATGAAGGGAGAGACAATTTTGACAGAGAGGGGGAGGGCGCTTCTTCGTGTAAATGGCCAGAGAAAGTACGAAGCAATTGATGAAAAGAGAAACGGGGGGAAGACAAAAGCGTGACTCCAAATAAAAGTGGGGCCCCGGCTTCAAGTGGAGCCACTTGTTGCCTCATGATTGGGCCGGCCCAGTCAACTCGGCGTGGGTGGCGCCGCCTGATATTTTCTCCGCGTTGCCCAAGCCCAACGGCGGGTCGGATGCCCAGAAGTCAACCGTCTCGGTCATGTATTAAAGGCATCTGATGTCTATGGGCCTCCTGGGCCTCTGCGCGTGTGTGAGAGAGAGAGAGAGAGAGAGAGAGCTGGCCGTGGATTCGAGGACGGCAATACCATCTCGGGTGTTTCTTTTTCTCAGAATGATTGTTGTTGCAGTTCTCGGAATGATTGTCGTTTGAGTTGTCGGTTTCGCAGTGGGTTCGACGAAGGCAAAAGTGGCCGTGGTGTTTCCTTTTCTCGGAGTGACGGTTCTTGCAGTTGTTGATTTCCCAATGGGTTCGAGGGGGGAAAAACTGTGTACGGTGTTTCTTTTTTTCGGAATGTTTGTTGCTACAGCTGTTGTTACGGTCCTGTCTCAGACGCCCGCAATACTGTCCATGTGGATTCTTTTTCTCGGAATGATTATTATTGCTGCAGTTGTTGTTTCCAAAACGAGGAGAACTAGAAGAAACCGGGTTAGTTTTCTCTGCATCTTTGGGATTTGTATTATCATTTAGAACTTCTTCGACATGCGTACGTTGGAGTGGGTCCTCTGCTTGTAGTTCGACCCACTAAATGCTAAAAATCCTCTGGAATGGAGCAAAACTTTTTGACATGAAACGATCAGACCCCCTCAATGTCAAAAATCACGACGCTATCGAAAGTCCAAGCACTGTTGATATTGTACGCCGGGCCTGTTTAGTAGAAAATTATGAAAAAAATTGCAAACTCACATATCAACATTTTGAGTGTTACCAAAGTTCCAAGAATTTTTTATATAAAAAAAAGTCGATGTATGAGTGGCAAGATTCAGTTGCATCTTGTTTGTCGTGTTGGGTAGGTCTCCATCAGAATCATAAAACTTTGTTTTACTTCTTTTATTTGGGCAAAAGTATGAGATTTCATTTTACAGAAAACAATTTTCAAAAAAATGTTTCCCAAGTTTTCCACATTTCGTTTTATGGAAAATAAACCAATTGATTGGAAAAACATTTTTCACCAAGAGAAAAAAGCCTTTTAAAATGGGGAGAAAATATTTTTCACTTTTCAAATAAAAGAAAATATTTTATTCATTTTTTAAGAAATTAAAATTATTTTTTTAAAATTTTTTTTTCTTTTTATTTTCTTTTATATCCTTTTGCTTTCCTTCTTTCTCGACCAATCGCCACCATGGCAACGGCCAGCAACCAACCATAGGCAAGCCTCAAGCTCATCGATTTGACAAGGCTTGAGGCCAATGAGCATGAGCCTCCTCATAGGATTAAGCTCGTTGACCTCGGGCCTTGCTAGATCGACTAGCCTTTTTGAGGCCAGCAAGCTCAAGCTCGCCTTTGGCCGATCACCGTGGTTGGCAATCGACTAAAAAGAAGAAGGAGAAGAAAAATAAAAGGAAAAAAAGAAAAAAAGTAGAAAGAAAATAAAAAAATAAAAAATCTACTTATTGGATAAATAAAAATTTTATTAAAATGAGTGCATGGAGGAAAATCGAATAGAATTTTCTATATCGAACAACGGGAAATATTCTTTTAGTTCATTTTCAAGTTTCAGCTTAACATTGAAAAATATTATCATTTTCTTGAAAATGGCTTTATGAAAAACATTTTCCAGAAACGTCACATTTTTCATGAAACGAACGGAATCTTAATCTGAAATGCTAATTCACTATATGAAGTGGTTTAGTTTCCTTGATTTGATAGGAATCGTCTTTGACCTCATCTTCATTGTCCAGGACCAATCATGAAGTGTTCTTGAGTTTTAGAGGTGCATATACTCGCAAAGGATTCACGGATCACCTTCATTGCAAATTGGTAGATGCAGGGATCGAGGTCTTTAAAGATGACGAGAATCTCCATGCTGGAGAAGAGATCGAGCCGGCGCTAAAAGAGGCGATCGGGCAGTCAAGGATCTCAATAGCCATCCTCTCCAAAGACTATGCTTCCAGTAAAAGTTGCCTCATGAAGGTGGTACAAATGTGGGAGTGCAGAATATCTAATGGACAGACTATTATCCCGATTTTCTATGACATTAGTCCCTCCGATGTAAAACACCTGTCACACCCCAAAACTACAAGGAATGGGAATGACATGGCCGTCCTTCTTTACAAAGAACGCAACCTCAAAAACAACCAACAAACTGATATTAACTTATATATATCTCAGACCATATATATCAGATAAACCAACAAATTGGTTGCAACATCAGAGTTTCTATAATCCACCAAAAGAAAAAGAGATATATGTTTAAAACTCAAACAATCCAACTACTAGTAAGTATTATTTGCACCACTTCCTTAAACCATACCAAAAACAAAATAGAACTCCCCAAAAGTTTTCCCACAACGGCGCACTCGCTCTATTCGCCTCTAGCTGAGGAACCTGAAAAGATTAAAGGAGGAATGGGATGAGCAACCACAACTCAGTGAGTAGTACATATCTTCTAAGCAGATCGAACAACCACTATGCACGTATACAAAGCAATACCAAACTCCATAACGCCAACTCAATATATAAAATAAGTATTGAATCTTATAAGAGTTATTTCTTATCATCAAAAAATTATAGTAATAGGGAAAACTCATTTGAATTGCCATCAAAAGTCAAATATCAATGGTCGAATCCATTGAATAATCTCCATCAAAAACACATGTCAATGGTCTATCCATTGATCAATCTTTTGCTCAATAACTAACCATGGTCACGACACAACGTCTTGTGACAAGGCGACCAAGATTCCCCCTTGGTAAGGTCTCCACCTACAAAGCCGGTGGCTAGGCCCGAAAGGATATCCTAAACTTGGTATGCATACCCCAAAACCCATCACTTTGGATTCACACAGTCATATTGAGCATAAATAACCATTCTCCAATACCAGAAATCCAATCCAAAAATCAATATCTCAAACCAAACAAATAACATTTTGCAACATAGCCCATCATCCATTTCATATCCATTTCTCAAATCATCATAAACCGTTTCATAAATCAGTCGCAAAGCAATTTCATATATGTTTCTCCACAAACCTTGTATAATGTGCTTTTCAAAGATTCACAATCAACTAAAGGGTAGCAATTGCTCGATCTAGCTTTTATGCAATAAAAATGCTCTTCTTGATTCAATATATATACATACATACTTCAAGACATGATTTTTTTAAAACCAAAGAAGATATAGTACCACTCACCTCGTCGTCGACGACCAAACGACGAACGATACTCGTATCGTCGAATTCAAGGTCCTATCAAATAACCGAGAAAAATGTTAAAATCTAATAAAACTCTATTTCTACTTCGAAACAACTAAATTACGCCTTAACTCTAACAAAAGGACTTCTACGCGCTAACAAATCGCATAACCAAAGCGATTGTTCAAGCCATTCGCAACACGAAATTTAAGTGCAAAACTTGATTGCGCCTTAACTTTTTCTTTCGAACCCTGATCTGAACGTACTTATATTCAATAGAGAGCCCTTGAAACATATCACAAGAATCCCAACTTAGCCATACCAAAATCAAGCTGAAAAATGACAAAATACAGGCCCAAGGCTGCTGGACGCGTACTGTTCACTGCGCGCGGGAAACTTTGAAATTTTGTTTCGGACAAACCATAAGCTCAAATCACGATCCGTAAAATCCCACGGCTCCACAACACCCTAAATTACCATTCTTGCAAAAATACGCGGCTCAACGACTCCAAAATTAGATTTCGCCGCTCAGTTTTCCAAATATTTCGAATTTAAGTCCTAAATCCAAAAATTACTTCAATCGGACGAACGAGGGCTTGATCTCTTACCGGGTGCTGTGTTATGGAGTCGAGTCGGCTTGGCGAGGCATCCGAGACGTGCACGTGCCAAGATTCCTTTCCTTTCTTCCCCCTTTCTCTTCTTCTTCTTCTTCTTCTTTTCTTTCTTTTCTTTTTGGTAGAGGACCCCTCAGCTTCTATTTAGCCGAGCCCTCTCCCCTCTCCTTTTTGTTTTACTAACTTTTCGGTTTCTTTTTCAGTTTCTTCTTTTGGGGCCCACTAACATAATATTACATTATTTGCATATTATTACAACACCAAGCTGGGCATTTTGAAACATCCTTCCGTCAACATGAGAAGGACGGAGTCAGCTCAAATACCATCCAAAAATGGAAGGAGGTTCTTCGACAGATTGGGGGATTAAGCGGATATCATCTAAAGAACGTATATGGGGGGTAATTCTTTTACTTCTGGTTTCCATTCTCTTTCCTAGATAAAATGGAAAAAAAAATGGTTTAGGGTGATGTGAAAATGAACCCAAACCTTTTCAAATAAATATTATATGTAATCATATCATTCATGATGCATGCTCAAGAGGTTTTGAGGTTATTTATTCTTATGAAATCGGTCGATGATTTGACAGGTTGTAGTTCGATGTGCCTATTGAAAAACTGGTGACTCGATTACACTGGCCATTTGAAAATGACTAGACTCATGAACATAACCGCGAGCTAGACCAGATGTACTGGTCCATTGTGCCCTATTCTTTTCCCCTTCGCTAGAAATTTTGTTTTGCAGATGGCATGAAACCGATGCCATAATTGCTATGTGCATGAAAGGGAAATAGACCACGCATTAAAACTTGCTGTCCATTTTAATTGAAGATTCCCCTGCCCCTGTTGGTTGTTTCAATTTTCACCGCTTCATTCCCCACTTGATTTTTGTTTAGTTTTTAATACTTTTGGTAACTTTGTTGTCATTTTTGTGCCTCATCACTTATGTTTTGCAGGCACGAGTCCCAGCTTGTAAAAGGAGTTCTCAGACGGGTCAGGCAGTTGTTGAAGAAGGATGACCAAGTTGTAACCGATAAACTAGTTGGAATTGATCTTCATGTTTGAGAGATGATGAGAAAGCTTGGTGTTGTCTACAACGATGGACGCGATCGAAGTATGTGGACAAGATGTACGTGTCGTTGGAATATGTGGAATGCCAGGTGTTGGAAAGACTACACTTGCAAAGGTTGTCTTCAACAAGATGCATCTATTGTTTGATGAATGTAGCTTCCTTCCAGGTATTAATTCAAAAGGAATCACGTTTTCACAAGAAATGTTGATTGCTGACCTCAAGAAAGAAAAACTTGCACCACTTAGATCTTCTAATGAAGGTACTAAAAAAATAGTCAGTCTATTTAGTAGAATGAAGGTTCTCATTGTCCTAGATGATTTGCATGAGGTTGAACAAGCTAAAGCATTAGCCGAGAAACTTAGTTGGTTTGGTCCAGGAAGTAGAATAATTGTGACCACAAGCATGAGGAATGTTCTAGATGGATTTGACGACGGACCAACCAAAAAATACAAGGTTGAACCCATGAGATATCACCATGCTCTTCAACTCTTTCGTAAGCATGCTTTCCAAGGGGATGCTCTCCAAGATGTCTCTGAGTATGATTACCTGTCCATAGACATCGTCAAAGCTACTGGAGGGCTTCCTTTAGCTATTGTGATTGCGGCCTCATATTTATGCAACAATAAGGATGATATACGAATATGGAGAAATACTTTGGAATTCTTAAAAAGATCACCAAGCAAATGAAGTTGAAGCTGCCTTTATGGTTGGTTACGACTCTTTAGATGTTCCTACAAGAAAGATATATCTCGACATAGTGTGCTTTTTTATTGGAAAGCATGAGAGGATTCTCTCTTACATGTGGGAGGTTTGTGATTACTATCCTGCTAGAGGAATAAAATGCCTTCGCGAGATGCATTTCTTGGAAACTGGAGAAAATAATGAATTCAGAATGCATGACCTGCTAAGAGACTTTGGCAGGAAACTTGTCGAGAGAAAAGATCTTCATGAGCGCTGTAGGATTTGGAATCATAGTGATGCAGTTTCCGTTATAAAGGATAGTAAGGTAAGTTTCAGAACCTCTTGAAAGCATAAACTTACTTTTCTTTTCTCAATGTCGAACGGAAAAGAAACGGATTTGTTCTTAACCCAATTTATAATGCGTAGTGGATACCACTGATTTTGTAAATCTGATTTGCTCCATTTCATTGAATGGAGTAAGATATTAAAGTTCTCAAATTACTCACACATTTTTCCCCCAATCGAGGTTGACAGGGTACTAGAAACGTCGAAGTTATAGGTCTTGCGGTTGAAGAGGGTTGCATCGTCTGTTTTACATGTGAAGAATTGCATAAAATGTCGAATTTGAGGTACCTTAGACTGGACCGGGCTAACATTCAGGGAAACACTGAGAATCTTCCAAATTTGAGATGGCTTGAATGGTCAGCATGCCGTTTGATTTTTGAGCTAGCTAATGTGCATTTGAAGATGTTAGTCATTCTCGATCTGTCTTGGAGTCCAGTCACTGAAGATTCGCAAGTCTGGAGACAAATCATGGAGGTATGTCGGATATTTGCTTTTTAAATCTTGTGTTAAGATGATAGATACGAGTGGTTAAGGTCTGAATCTTCTTTTCCACATTGCAGAAGGTGGATGAATTGAAAGTCTTGAACCTGCAAGGATGTGTTCAGTTACCTGCATCATTGAACTTTCGAGCTCCAATCAATTTGGAGATTTTGATACTGGAAGATTGCACTCAGTTATCTCAAATTGGGCCATTCATTAGTGATTTGAAGAACTTGAGTTCCTTAAATCTGAGAAAGTGCATCGGGGTCAGGCAGTTGCCCCAAGAACTGTGCTGCATGAAATCTTTGAGGGAACTCCTGATTGATGGAATTGGCATTTATAGTATATGTTTCCCAGAAGGTTCTTTGGAGAATCTTGAAATACTTAGTGCTTGTGACTGTCAATATTTGCAAGATATATCCACAATTGGCCGCCTAAGGAGTCTCTCAAGTCTTGCTCTCGATGGTGCTGATATCGATGGGTTTCCATATACTGTTGAACTTCTTCAGAAACTTCAGAGACTTTCTTTAAGGAATTGTTGGAAGTTGGGTAAACTTCCGACTTCCATCGGGAAGCTCGAGCTGCTGGAGGACCTTTCATACACTGGAATCATGAAAATTCCATGGTCAATTAAGGATTTGAAGAACTTGAAGACACTAAATATGGCACACACTCCCGTACGAAAATTTCCTAAAGATAAGGTGAACTTAAAGAACCTGGAAGAGATAGATTTCTCCTGCTGCAGAAATTTGGAGGGTGAAGTTCGCTGTGATATTTCGGGATTATCCTCTTTGAGGATTTTGAGATTATCGTCATCCGATGTGGCTGGGCTGAGTCCGAGTATTGGCAATCTCTCATGCCTCCAAACCCTGGACCTACTCGACTGCGACCAACTTCAGGCTCTACCGAAGTTGCCCTCCAGTTTACTCAGTCTGGTCTGGGGATCCAAACAAATGATAGTCCCCGACATGTCATATCTGACGAATCTGAAAGAGCTACTTTTGAAAGATGTTGAGCAGCCAGAAACTAAATGGCGAATGAGGTTATTGAATGTAAAGACTCCGAATATTGGGTGGATCGCGAGGTTACCAAGTCTAGAGACCTTTCAATTGTCCCTTCCATCGGTCACCAATCTCCCGGGGAACTTTGGTATCCTTATGCAGCTCCAGGAGCTCTCTTTATCCTATATGAAGGAGCTAGACCTCACACGACTTCCCTTAACTTCAAGCTTATTGACTCTGCGTCTCAAACATTGCACGATTCAAGAGCCAAAATTTTCTGGTCTGAAGTATCTGTCAGAATTGGAACTAGACAACTGTGATTTAGCAAAGATTGATGGTCTTGAAAATTTAAAGGTTTTGGAAGTCCTGAAAATTTCTGAATGCAGCATAACGAACCTTGATGGGCTCAGAGATTTACCCCGTCTCAGGAAGGTGCAAGTTTTCTCTTGTGATCTCGCCAGTCTATCAGAATTATGCGAATGTGAATGTGAAGTGGACATTCGCAATATTGCATTTGTCTCACAAATGTGAATGTGAAGTCAACACTTTGAGTCTTCGACAGGATATTTCCTTTAAGTCTAAGAAACTGGAGGGCGACCTCTCTAAGGTACATGCTCCAGCTCTGTTTACAAGTCTTTTTAATCGAAACGAAGTTGGATTTTACCATTTCTGCGCATTCCTTATGTGTAAATTGCATTGGATCAGTGCAGGGCCACAAAAAAGACCAGGCAGTTTCTTCGCGTCTGGCAATTGGTGAAGGTAAATGCCTACGCTCGAATTGCTGCATATTTTGTCAGTGTTCTGTTTCTCCCGTTTTTCTATGAAGGCACGATTCACCAAAACACCATTTACCGTTATTTGTAGCCTGTAGGATGCATCCAAAAGCCATCCGCTGCCACTCAACTCTTCGATCACGATGAAAAAGAGGCGACGAAGGAGAAAGTAACATCCAGGATCCACGGGCGACATTGCAGGGACTCGGCAATTGTGAGCCATCACAGGCCCGTGTTTTTGTCGACTCTGCTGGGAAAATTCATCCTGAACACCGCCTTCAGTGTTGCCATTCTCCATTCAAGTTAATCAAGTTGTCGGGTTCCCGAATATCCTGGAGTTGATTGTAGGATGGTGATAACGAAAGTTTCACCAAGACGGAGGCTTTTGTTTTTGTTGGATATTGCGGAAGCGTGTGTGTGTGTGTAAGTGTGTATGAAATATGGCAAGGGAATGAGAAATAAATAAATGGAAGCACAAACTGAATTTTATTCAAGAACTTTTGAGGTACAAAGGATAATGAAGTGCTGTTTCTTAGTTTCTAGTTTTTGGTTCTCTCATCTCACGGTCTCTCTCCCTTTTCTAGTTGTTGTTCTGTTTACAAGGCTGAGTACTCTTGCCTATTTATAGACAAGTTCACCGACTACAAGCTGCAACCGACTTTGACACTGTACAAGGATCAATATAAAATTCAGCTTGCGTTCTTTAGCTTCTGCTTGTTGCGGCTTCTTCAGGATCTTCTCGTTGCTTCTCCCTTTTCTCCATTTTTCTATCTTGTGCAGCTCCCAGCCACTTTTGTTGACTTTTCAACCAACTTCCAGCTGGCTTCTTCCTTCATACGTATACTTGCTGCCCACGTACACCAGAAAATTCTCCAACATGTGAGAGCCTTCATCTTTGACATGGACAAATTGTTGTCGCCAACTTTGTTCCTTCTCCATTAAGCACACTTAATTCTTAAGTATGAGTAGTCTAGTGAGTTCCAGAATTTTCACAAAATGGATCATATTTTAACACTCCTCCTTGATCCATTTTTGTGATACACCAAGCATGCCTCTCAATGTTTCAAATTTTGTTGATGGTAATGCTTTAGTGAATATGTCTGCAATTTGATCTTCAGTTTTGCAATACTTCAACTCGATCTCTCCTTTATTTTGCACTTCACGAATGAAGTGATATTTTATATCAATATGCTTCGTTCTTCCATGAAAGACTGGATTTTTGATATTGCTATCGCGGACTTGTTGTCACAAAATATTTGCGTTGATTCCTCTTGTAGTTCTCCAATGTCTTCAAGAATTCTTCGAAGCCATATTGCATGACTGGTAGTTGTAGCTGCAACATATTCTGCTTCGCAGTGGATTGTGCCACTGAGTCTTGTTTTTAGATGTCCATGAAAATATTCCAGAACCTAATGTGAATGCATAACCAGTGGTGCTTCTCCCATCGATGATCCTGCCCAATCACTATCAATATAACCAATCAGCTTAGCTGTTGCATTAGGTCGATACCAAATTCCATAATCAGTGGTTCCTCTTAAGTATCTTAGAATTCTCTTAGCTGCTCCAAAATGAATTTGGCTTGGACTCTGCATGAAACGTGATAGTAAACTTGTCGCGTACATAATATCTGGCCGTGTAGCAGTAAGATATAGTAGACTCCCAATTAGGCTTCTGTAGAGTGAAGCGTCTACTTTTTCAGCTCCATCTTCTTTCAATAATTTCTCATTCATCACAAGTGGTGTTGCCACTGTTTTGCAATTATTCATCTTGAATTTTTCAAGGAGCTTCTTTGCATATTTCTTTTGTGAAATGAAAATTCCTTCATCTTGATTGACTTCAATACCGAGGAAATAGTTCATCAAGCCCAAGTCTGTCATCTCAAATGTCTTCATCATTTCTTCTTTAAATTCTCGAATCGGTGTCTCATTGTTCCCGTATATATGAGATCATCCACATATAGAGAGACAATAAGTGTGTCGAATTACCTTGGGACTTGATGTAGAGCGTTGGCTCACTCATGCTCCTCCTGAATCCTTGCTTGATGAAGTATTCATCAATCCCGCTATACCATGCTCGTGGTGCTTGTTTTAACCCGTATAGGGCCTTCTTAAGCTTTAAGACCTTTTCTTCATTGTCTTTGATAGTAAAGCCTTCTGGTTGAGCTACATAAATTTCTTCTTGGAGGTATCCATTTAGAAATGCTGATTTTACATCAAGTTGATGAATTTTCCATTTCTTTTGAGCTGCTAAAGCAATGAGTGCTCGGATAGTATCAAGGCGAGCAACGGGCGAAAGTTTCAGTATAGTCAATACCCGGTTGTTGCAAATATCCTTTCGCTACGAGTCTTGCCTTGTGCTTCTGAATTGATCCATTCGTATTAAGCTTTGTCTTGTAGACCCACTTTACGCCTATGATTTCTTTGTCTTCGGGACGATCAACGAGCTCCCAAGTTTCATTTTTCTCGATCATTTTAATTTCTTCCTCCATGGCTTTAATCCAAACTTCTTCTTTGGAAGCGTCTTCATAGTTTTCTGGTTCTAAGGACATAAAATTGCATGTTTCATAAACTTTCCTTAGAGACTTTACCCTTAGTATAGGAGACTCGAAGTAGACTCCTCTTGTCTTTGGGCTTGGAGAGGATGGTGGTGTTACTTCTTGAGTGGAGGAATCCGATGTTCTGCCTTCTTCTTGTGGTGTTGATTCCTCACGTGCAGGAGGTATGTCTGGTAAGTTGACATACTTCTTAACAATCTTCTCTTCATCCCAATTCCAAGCAGCATTCTCGTCGAACTCGACATCTCGACGATCATGAGCTTCTTAGTTTTTAGGTTGTAAACCCGATAGCCTTTTGATTGATCACTATAGCCGATGAATATCCCTTTTCGGTCTTCTCATCGAGCTTGCTCCTTTTTTGATTAGGGATGTGAACGTAGCAAATACATCCAAACACTTTGAGATGTTTTGCAAGGCTTCCGTCCACTCCATACTTCAACTGGTGTTTTATTTTGAACAGCTTTTAGTTGGACACCGTTTATCGGGTATACTTTGCAAGATAAACGCTTCGCCCAAAAAGTGTTGGGTAGGCCTTTCTCCTTTAGCATAGATCTCGCCATCTCCATGACGGTTCTATTCTTCCTTTCGCTACTCCATTTTGCTCGGAGCGTAGCCAACAGTCGCTTGATGATGGACTCCTTCATCTTCACGAGAATTTGTTGAACTCCCTTGAATTATATTCTGTGCCTCTATCACTTCTTAGGACTTTGATTCTGCGGCCACTTTGATTCTCGACACGATTCTTGAATTTCTTGAAGATAGAGAAAACCTCCGATCTTTCTCGAAGAAAGTAGACCCATGTCATTCTAGTATAGTCATCAATGAATAGGATGAAATATTTATTGTGACTGGGTGTAAGTGTCCTCATCGGACCGCACACGTCCGTATGGACAAGTTCTAATGGCTTCTTAGCTCTCCATGTGCCTCCGGACGGGAAGGACTTCCTCTGCCGCTTTCCAAGAAGACAGCCTTCACAAACGTCTGAAATTTCTGTAATGGCTGGAAAATCTCTCATCATATTTTTCTGATGGAGAATTTTTAGCCCATAAAAGTTGAGGTGGCCAAATCTCCGATGCCATAGCCATGAATCATCAAGTTGAGCCTTCATAGCTATATCTTTGACATATTTCCATCGAATAGGAAAATTCTTGTTCTCCATTTTCACAGAGGCAATGACATTATTCCTATATTTATCATAGATAGTGCATGTGTCTCCTTTAAAGTATAAAGAATAACCATTCTGAATCATTTGACCCACACCGAGTAGATTTTGTGCAAGACTAGGAACCAAATATACTTCACGAATGTATTTTGGGCCTTTCTTAGTTTCAACAGCTATAGTCCCTTTTCCTTTCACATCAACCGATTCACCATTACCCAATCTTACTTGTGTTTTTACCGAAGTATCAATATTGGTGAATATAGATTCATCTCCGTCATGTGATTGCTACATCCACTATCAATAAACCATGGATCATTCTTCTCATCTTTTTCTTCTTGGCCTGTATAGAATAAATTATCTAAATTTTCTTCTTCTTTTTCTTTTCCTTTTTCTTCTTCAACATAATTCGCTCTATAATCTATTTTAGAGCGACAAAATTTTTCTATGTGGCCATATCTTTTACAAGAGCGGCATTGTGGTTTATTTTTAAACCAACAATCCTTCTCCAAATGATTATTTTTCTTGCAAATACCACAAACTGGATATTTTTCCTTCCATGTAGTTTCTCCTCCTCTTCTATTTTTCCATGAGCTTCTTCCACTATTTCTAGGATTATGAGACCGTATGTTCAATTTTGACTGAAAAGCACTTTCAACTCGTATCTTCTTCCCCGTACTTGCAATCTTTTTCATACGCTTCTAAAGAGCCAATTAGCTCACTCACCGAGAGGGTTTTTAAATCCTTCGATGATTCTATAGTAGTAACAATAGCGTTGTATTTTCTAGTGAGTGTCACCAATATTTTTTCAACAACCCTCTGATCAGTAATATCATCTCCATAAGATCTCATCTGATTTACTAATTGTTTCAATCTACCACAATATTCTTGAACAGTCTCATAATTTTTCATCTTAGAATTCTCAAATTCCCTTCTCAAAGTCTGAAGTTGTATAGTTCGTACTGTTCAAGTGCCTTGAAATTCTTCTTGTAATGTCTCCCAAGCCTTCTTCGCAGTCTTCACTCCAATTATTCTCGGGAATACTGTTTCCGAGAGTGCTTGCTGAATAAAATATAGAGCCCTTGCATCTTTTTGTAGTTGATCCTTTGGAACACTTGCACCTTCTTGCGAAATCTCATAACCACTTTCGACGATGTCCCATAAGTCTTGGGCCATCAAGAACGTGGTCATTTTGATGCTCCAATAATCGTAGTTATTCCCATCAAAGATAGGAATAGGAAATGAGGATGAGGTAAAATTGGCCATAGTTTAGTTGTTGGAAATTTGGATGGATAATTTTGGAAACGGGTGGCTAGGACAAACGCCCGATACCAACCAATAACGTGGCTCTGATACCACTGTTGGATATTGCGGAAGCGTGTGTGTGTGTGTAAGTGTGTATGAAATATGGCAAGGGAATGAGAAATAAATAAATGGAAGCACAAACTGAATTTTATTCAAGAACTTTTGAGGTACAAAGGATAATGAAGTGCTGTTTCTTAGTTTCTAGTTTTTGGTTCTCTCATCTCACGGTCTCTCTCCCTTTTCTAGTTGTTGTTCTGTTTACAAGGCTGAGTACTCTTGCCTATTTATAGACAAGTTCACCGACTACAAGCTGCAACCGACTTTGACACTGTACAAGGATCAATATAAAATTCAGCTTGCGTTCTTTAGCTTCTGCTTGTTGCGGCTTCTTCAGGATCTTCTCGTTGCTTCTCCCTTTTTCTCCATTTTTCTATCTTGTGCAGCTCCCAGCCACTTTTGTTGACTTTTCAACCAACTTCCAGCTGGCTTCTTCCTTCATACGTATACTTGCTGCCCACGTACACCAGAAAATTCTCCAACATGTGAGAGCCTTCATCTTTGACATGGACAAATTGTTGTCGCCAACTTTGTTCCTTCTCCATTAAGCACACTTAATTCTTAAGTATGAGTAGTCTAGTGAGTTCCAGAATTTTCACAAAATGGATCATATTTTAACAGTTTTCTTTTCTCAATTTATTGCACTTTAAGTTTTTAACTTCTGTAAAAGACATAATGTTCTATCTGACAAGCTAAAAGATGTCCAGTCTGTTCCTTATTCATTTTCTGCATTTGCTATCAAAGCCTCTCCTTCTTAAGGATGAAAAAATTTGGAAAAATCACAAGAATAAATGAGACCTTTCTTTAAGGCAATTTTAGAATCAACCGGCCAAACATATAACCAAAACTTGAATGTGAGCAAAGATTATGACTTCTCAATTCGTGAAAATTTAGGTTTTACTAAAGTTGAAATAAGGATATCAGAAAGACAAGCGCATTCATTGCGTAAAATTATTTAGGAAGAAATTCTGAAAGTTACCGAATTACACGAGCGCCAGTGGTTTGGCGGAAACGCCCATCGCCTGTGTCTCTGTTATGCTTCTTTAGGTACACATAAAGCTCCCTTGTAGTAAAAATTAGGCCCGCGGCAAAAATTGTTTGGCCGATCGTCAACTCTTTGACCAGACCGAACGCCAAGATTACTGCACATCTCTCTTTGGACGATCGTCTTCTACATCCGATCCGGAGCGAAGACCGCGCTGACCCATGATCGCGATGGGGTTCAAGTTCATCCCGCACGCGCCGTGTCGTTCTCCGACCACGTTCGGCTCTTCCTTTGCGTGGTGCTTGTCTTGCCAGCCGCCACCGCTCGGCTACCGCCGCACGCCCCACGGCGTGTCCGCCATGTTCGCCGCCATGATGCTCGGCGGACTGTAAGCCGCTCTCTTACTCTTCCTTTTTCTCTTCCGCCTCAAAGCTCACCAACCCAAAAGATGGAAATGAAAAAGCCAGTCTCCAAACTTCGTTGCATCTTTGTCAGGGCCTTGGGACTGCTCGCTCCGACCGTGCTCGCGTTCGTCAAATCGAAAGCGTCTAAATTCTTCCGCAAACCCACCGTGACGGTCAGGAGAGAGGAGACGAGCAACCCCGGAGCCGCGGCGAGCGGCGGCGACGCGCCGGCGCCGGCCGGCGAGGAGTACGAGGTGTTCCTGAGCTTCAGGGGGCCTGATACTCGAACGGGATTTACTGATTGCCTCTACCACGACATGCTTGGCGCCAGAATCCGTGTCTACCGAGATGATGAGGAGCTCTGCGTTGGCAGGGAGATCGGCAGCGAGCTCATGCGGGCGCTCGACGTGTCCAAGATCTACGTGCCCATCTTCTCCAAGGACTATGCATCGAGCTCGTGGTGCCTCCGCGAGGTCGCCCACATGGTGGACTGCGTGGCTCGGTCGAAGGGGAATAAGGAGATCTTGCCGGTGTTCTTCGACGCGTCGCCCTCAGATGTGAAGCTCAGGACTGGGCTGTACAGGAATGCCATGGCCAAGCACAGGAAGAAGTTTGGGGTTGAGGAAGTGAAGAGGTGGGAGGATGCTCTTGTTGAAGTTGCTGAATTGAAGGGATGGGACCTCAAAACGAGAGGGTAATTACTAATTTTCCAATTTTCTATTATTTTGATATTATTTTCATGTCATTTATATGCAATCTGATGGTTGTATTAGGATGTACAATTTGAATTCCTCAGTCTTTGCCATTTTTTGCATAGGTAAGATTTCTGGGAATTTCGACGGTTTGAAATGCGGGAAGAAGTTG
This sequence comes from Eucalyptus decipiens, assembly GCA_014182575.1. Lineage (NCBI taxonomy): Eukaryota > Viridiplantae > Streptophyta > Magnoliopsida > Myrtales > Myrtaceae > Eucalyptus > Eucalyptus decipiens. The sequence continues at coordinate 41,116,732 of CM024611.1, read as the reverse complement.
GCGGTAATTGTACATTGTCTGGGTCTCAATTGGATGCTAGTATATTCTGTGTCTGGTGTGGTCATTGATGTATAGACTCATGAAATCTGGCAGGCTCCACTTTAGTAGTCAGCAACCAGCTTTCAAAATTAACGAGCCTGGATAATCTCTATTATGTTCCTCACTTTGATGGGCCTTTCATCAGTGGTAAGTGATAATTGATAGGAGAAAACTGATGAGTTAATTAACTCTCCATTTTGGTCGTGGTCACTCGTATACCAACCAAATCAGGAAGTTCCGCAAAAAAATTTCATTCATTTGGCTAGTCTAGAATGCAATTTCAAACATCAGAGTACAGTTTAAACGGAGACCAAGCAAAAAACATCAGGTGGGTAAATGAAAATTAAGCATCATATCAAGAAGGCATTTGCAATGACATAATATTGCACACCTCCTCTATCATACACGTGGATTCCGTAGATCTAGAACCTATATATACTCGAGGGTGTGTTAAGTTCCAAGATATTCAAAGCTTTTGTTTGTATGTTATTTGCCTTGTCTGAAATCTAATATCACAAATTTACTTTGATGTTTTAAGGAGTGAAGCAACTGGTGGTTTCTGAGGAATGCTTCATTTTAGCAAGCCTCCTTCTTTTCTTTGCCCCTCGTTTACTCTTCACTGGATATTTTTCACTCTTTTTCTGCATGTTCTTTTCATCAATTCTTCTTCTTAAGTTTTCTTTCTGCTCTTACTCAACTCAATTTTTTTTAATTTAACTTGTAGGTCCAGTTATTTATTCCATCTTGCTCAATCTAGCTTGGAAATCATTCATGAAGCAGGAAGAACTTTAAGCTTAAGTTGCATTTCCTATTGACGGTATAAAAAGAACTAAAAAAAGAGAGATAGAAAGCTTGAAGACAGATTTACACTGTTGGGAAAGAGGTATAAAACATTGGACCTCCGTCTCACGTGTAAAATTTTACCTTTGTATTATGTGCATGTTTCTTAACTGACTCCTTGTTTGCGAATCATCTATGCATAAATCCAAATACTTTTGCTTTGACTTGAAAGAAATGATAACATCTCTATTTACCGTCTTTTTTCAACTAAGGCAGTCCGTATATGTGGTAGGCATGGGGAAGCTATTAAGTTGATCATCCAAGAGGTTTTGGTAAAGTTGAAGATAAAGCATAAGTATGTGAAAAATCAGTTGGTTGGAGTGGATGATCATGTAGAAGACATAATGAAGCTGTTGGATGTTGACTGTGAAGGTGTTTTGTATTGTTGGTATTCACGGGATGGGCGGTGTTGGCAAAACAACTCTTGCGAAGGTTGTCTTCAACCAGGTCTGTTCTTATTTCGATGATTGCTGCTTTCTTGGAGATGTTTGAGAATCATCAGAAAAAGGGGGCCTAGTAAATTTGCAGAAATAGTTGTAGACATTCTCGACTCTAGATTCATGGACAACATTCATGACATTGATGATGGGATTAACCAGATCGAGACAAGATTTCGCAGCAAAAAGGTCCTCATCGTTTTGGATGATGTTGATAAGGAAGAACGACTAGAGAAGTTGACAGGGGAACGAGATTAGTTTGGTTCAGGAAGTAGGATAATTATTACAACCAGGATTGAAGCTACTCTAAAAGTCCTGGATGTGGATTTGATATACGAATTAAAGGAACTGAATTTTGATCAAGCTCTTAAGCTTTTCTGCATACATGCTTTTAGAAAAGATTATCCACCATATCAATATGATATTCCTGCATTAGAAATTGTTGTCACAACCAAAGGGCTTCCTTTGGCTCTTGAGGTTATAGGCTCATTTTTCTATCGCCAACCAGAGAAGATATGGAAAGAGACTGTGGAGAGGCTAGCAAGAAAACCTCATAAGGATGTCTGACAGCAGTTGATGATCAGTTATGAAGCATTAGAGGATGAGGAAAAGGAGATTTTTCTTGACATTGCTTGTTTTTTTGTCAACAACACCAAAAAGACGAATGCAATTTACATGTGGGAAGCTTGCAATTTTTTTCCTGAGACTGGGATATAGATTCTGATGCAAATGTCTATGGTAAAGATTGTTGATGGTGATGTATTATGGATGCTTGACCAGCTCAAAGATCTTGGGAGGCAAATTGTTCTGAGGGAGTGCTTGCATGATCCTGGAGAGCGTAGCCAGGTGTGGATTTGTGAGGAAGCCGTGGACAATGTAAGAACAAAACAAGTAAACAAAATTCACTGTTTTCATGAGTTGGATACGTGTAGAAAAGAGTTTACATACCCACTTAGAGGCCTCTCGATTCTTTTACCCCAAACAAGAATCTGAAAATTTGTCAAATTCTTACTATAATATATATATATATATATATATATATATATATATATATATATATTATTTCAAATTCATGCTTGTTCATTTGTGTTCGCTTTGACAGAGAAAGAAAAAGTTCAGGCACTCATATTAACTGGAAGTGATTATCAACCACTTGTAATTACGCATGACGAACTTAGTAGGTTGCCCAACCTAAGGTTCCTTGAATTAGAGGAGGGAACCTTTGCCCGAGACTTTGGGGATGATTTTTCGAAGTTAAGGTGGATTTCTTGGTATTCTCCTAGGCCCCTTGATCTTGAGGTAACCAATCTATCTATGAAGAATTTGGTTGTCTTTGAGATCGTTGCAGGTAGCATCACAGATGATTGGAGTGGATGGAGCCTAATCAAGGTATGATATGCATTCGCTTTGATTCTAATTGGCGTATGATGTAATATATACTATTTTCTTCTCTTGATGGTGAATCATTTTAGTTAGATGGGAAAGAATCTGAAAGTTCTAAACCTCAGAGGTTGCGAAGGCATAACTAGAACACCAGACTTCTCTGCATGCTTCAGTCTAGAGAGGCTGAGTTTCTACAATTGCATAAACTTGGTTGAGATTGATCCCTCCATTGGGAAGCTAAAGCGCCTGATTCACTTAAATCTTAAAGAGTGCCTCTCTCTTAAGGATCTGCCTGAAGAAATTGGAAGGCTTACGAATCTGAAGCTCCTTGCTTCTAGTGGATGTTTTCTGAAACTCCTCGGTTCATTGAAGGAGTTGGATCTGTCAAACATACAAATTGAATGCCTTCTTGATTGTATTGGCGATAAGAAGTTTCTGTCTGTCCTTATTCTAAGGTACACACAAATTAGCACGCTTCCAGAGACTATTGTGAAGCTTGTGAAACTTGACTCTCTCTCTCTCTCTCCCTCTCTCCCTCCCTCCCTCCCTCCCTCCCTCTCTTCTCTCTCTCTCTCTCTGGGTGCATTAAGTTGAGAAAACTCCCAGACTCAAAGCTAGAGTCTTTGCAAGAGTTGAATTTATCCAGTACTAAAATTGCCGAGTTACCATATTCAATTGGAAATCTCAAGAAATTGAAAGTGATATCGATGGAGAATACTCCAATAAGGAAATTGCCCAGTACTATTGGAATGTTAAAGAATCTGGAAGAGCTCCATGCTAGTGATTGTGAAGAATTAACTGGTGAAATTCCAATTGAAATTGGCACATTGTCCTCTTTGAAAATTCTCGAACTATTAGGTGCCCATATTTCTGGAGTGCCGACAACAATCAATCATATTCTCAACCTTGAAAGACTGGAGTTGACAGGTTGTAATGAGGTTCAAGAATTGCCAGAGCTTCCAAAAAGTCTGATCTATATGCATTTTCGATCATCGGCATTGCGCATTTTTCCGGATCTCTCAAACTTGACTAATCTAGTCAATTTGCTCTTATCTGATGGCTCTGAATATGTGCTTAAAGCTTCATCATATATGTTGCCAAGTTCCAGCTTAGGGTGGATTAGGAGGTTATCTAAACTGAAGAAGTTAGAATTGTCTCTTTCTAGTGTCCCTGCACCACCTACTGAGTTTGGTTCTCTTCCTCATCTAACTGAGCTTATTTTATCTGGACTAGACTTGCAATGTATCATGAAGCTTCCTCCCTCCTTATCAGAGCTGCAGCTTGTTAATTTCAACTCAATAATATCTTGGTCAATCTTTTCCAACTTGAAAAACTTGTCCAAGCTACGACTTTCTCAATCTCAGCTTCAAGAAATTGATCTCAGTGGACTTGAAGAACTGAGAGCATTGTCAGTGATTAAATGTGAACTCCTCCAAAGGTTATTCATCCCGGCAAGCTTAAAGAAACTTAAAGAATTGTGGCTATCAGAATGTCCGAAGCTAGTTGAGATTGAAGGTCTGGAAGCCCTAGAGTTCTTGGAAGAAATGAATGTACAGTACTGTGGTTTCGTTGAAAGGTTATACGACCTGTCAAACTCAAAGTTGTTGAAGCTTTTGGTTATAGCAGACTGCTATGAGCTCCGTACTGTTGAGGGCGTCAACAGTTTAGAATCTTTGAATGCATTACTTGTTTATGAGTGCAGTTCACTGGAGAAACTAATTATTCCATCGAAAGTAGAGAAGCTAACACATTTGGAGGTTTCAGGATGTGAGAAGCTGATTGAGATTCCAAGTCTTGTTGCAGCGGAATCATTGGAGACTTTAACCATTAAAAAGTGTCCTATTAGCAAAATATGTGAGTTATCAAACTTACAGATGCTGAAGTCTCTGTCAATCATCGGATGCCATGAGCGACAATCTATTGATGGTGTTGATGAGCTAGACTTTTTGTGTGATTTCTATGTTTCTAGCTGTCGGAAACTGGAAGCTCTGCTAGACGAATCTAACACGAAGTTGTCTGATGAATGCCTAATAACAATTTGGAAGTGTCGGCAATTACAAAGCCATGGCTATCCTAATATCAATGGCCTTCCCTACAGGGATTAAAGGACATGATTATTGCAACGACAAACTCTCCTACGGGGTCACTCCCTTTAGAGACATCAGACGAGGTATCCATATTCTTCTTCACAAGTAGAAGGCTATGGCTACTGTGTTTTGGGCAAATTATTTAAAGTTGAGTACATTCCAGAGACATGGAGAATTATCTAGGATTACTTAAGAGATCATCCACATGAGGGAAAAGTGGAAGCTGCCTTGAACGCAAATTATGATTTATTAAATGAACGTACAAAGGAGATATTCCTGGACATAGCATGTTTTTTTGTTGGAAAGAATGAGAGGACTCCCTCTTACATGTGGAAGGCTTGTGGTTGCTATCCTCCTTTTGAAACAAAAGAACTTCGCAACAAGCATTTCTTGGAAGATGGAGAAAATAATGAATGAAAAATGCACAGACTATTAAGAGACTTCGGAAGGAAAATTGTCGAGGGGAAGGATCTTCGAAAGCGCTGCGGGATTTGAAAGTTCAGTGACGCATGTTCCATTCTAAAGGATGGTCAGATAAGTTTTCAAAAGCTTTTAGAAATTTCTTTTAGAGGGTCACGAATGCATTCAGATAAACCATCCATAAATAACATAAATTCTAAATAGTATCGGCAAGCAACATAATACGTTGATATGTCATTTTTCAAAAATGAAAAATTCTAACACGTAATGACACAATATATAATAAATGAATATTTTTAAATATACATTATAAATTATCATTTTTTTTTGTTTGATTCTAATGCACATGTTTTTTTGGTAATTCATTCAAACACATGTTCTCAACATCGATTTTTCTTATGCTGAACGCGATACTGCAGAATTCTCTTATATATTCTTTTGAAAAGAATCGATATAATAATATATTTAGCAAATGATTTGTGTTGCGACTGCGTCCGCATCCAAACGTGGCGCTGATGCAAACCACGTGTCCCGTCTGCCGGGCGAACCTCGTATCCGAACCCGGTGAGACCCTTGCCTCTCTTCGTCGTCGTCGGCGGCTTCGTCTTCCAGACCAAGAAGCTCGCATGACCGTCAAGGAATGCGACGGTAGCCCCAAGTGGAAGCAGGGGATGCCATTCCAGTGGAAGCTTGGCCATGGCCGCGATGGGCGAGGTCGAGATTCCGACGGCTCCTGGCCTCGACCGGCTTGTCCATGGCCCAAACAGGCGAGATCGAGATATCGGTTGCGATTGGGCTCCGTAGAGATTCCCCCGTCGTTGCCATGGCTGCTGCTGCAGATCTAGCTAGCCAGATCGGATCTGCAGCGGCGGAGGCGTTGGGTGGGAACTCATCGCTGGGCGCGGCGCCCACACGAGTCCTCCACCACCCGCTTCTCCGCCTCCCTCAAGAACACCAACCCCCGCTACCTCTACCCTGTGACACGTGCATGCCAGAAGTCACGGCGTGTCGCGACACGGAAGGGCTCAGGAGGGTGTCGGTGCTTCCTAGTATAAACTATTCAATCTCTGGATCAGGAAAAAAAAACGGATTTGTTCTTAAACACCATTCGGAGCGCGAAATGGATACCCACTTGATTTTTGTAAATTTAATTTGTCTCATTTGATTAAAAGGATTAAGAAATTAAAGTTTTTCAACTTACTCATCCGTTTTCCCCGTCGACACTTGACAGCATAATGAAAGTGTCGAAGGCATTAGTCTCGCACTTGAAGAGGGTGGCACCGTCCGTTTTACATGTGAAGCACTTGGCAAAAAATCGAATTTGAGGTACCTCAGACTCAATGGGGCTACCATTGAGGGAAAGTCTGAGAATCTTCTTCCAAATTTGAGGTGGCTTGATTGGCGAGAGTGCCATTTCATTCCTGAGCTATGTAATATGGATTTGAAGAAGTTACTCATTCTCGATCTGTTTAGGAGTCCAGTCACCAAATATTCACAAGAGTGGGAGGAAAACCAGGGAGGTATGGCCGATATTTGCTTTTTAATCTCGCGATAAGATTTTAGGTGTGAGTGAGTAAAGTCTGATATCTTCTATTGCACGTTCATTGCAGAAGGTGAAGGAATTGAAAGTCTTGAACCTACAAGGATGTGATCTGCATAGGGTATTGTTGAAGTCTTCAGCTTCAACTGATTTGGAGATATTGATAATGGAAGATTGTACTCAGTCACCTGCGCTTTGGGCGTTCATCAGGCAACTGAAGCACTTGAAATCCTTGAATTTGAGAAACTGCAAGGCAGTCCAGCTGCCGATCCTACAACTGAGTGGCAAGGAATTTTTGACGGAACTTCTGATTGACGGAACTGACGTTGTAGAAATTGATATCGAAAATAATTCTTTGAGGAACCTGGAAGTACTTAGTGCTCGTAACTGTAAAAAGTTGAAGGACATATCCCCAATTGGCCACCTGACGAAACTCAAAAGTCTTGCTCTGGATGGTGCTAATATTGATTGGGTTCCAGAAACTTTTGATTTTCCTCCGAAGCTTGAAAGACTTTCTCTAAGGAAGTGTGAGAAGTTGTGTGAACTTCCATCTTCCATTGGGAAGCTAAAGGAGCCGGAGGAAATGGACCTTTCAGACACTAGAATCACACAACTACCAGAGTTAGTCAAGGATTTGAGTAATTTGAAGACGCTGAAGATGGAACGCACCCCCTACAAAAATTACCTAAAGATATTGTGAAGTTAGAGAAACGGGAAGAGATAGATTTCTTTGGGCTACACAAATTTGGAGGCCCAAGATAGTTGTGATATTTCAGGACTATCCTCCTTGAGAATTTTGAGATTATCGTCATCCATAGTGGCAGGGCTGCCTCAGGGCATTTGCGGTCTCCCTCTTCTCCAAACCCTTAACGTACGTAAATGTGAATGACTTCAAGCACTACCAAAGTTGCCCTCCAGTTTAGTCACTCTCTGCTGTGGATCCAAAATTATGGCAAACCCCAAATTGACGAATCTGACGAATCTAAAAGAGCTATGCTTGAATGTTGATGAGTAGATAGAAGCGGGGTCATCAAATCAGACCCCAAATATGTGGTGGATCATGGGATTAACAAGGCTAGAGACTTTGGAATTGTCCCTTCCGAATGTCACCAATCTCCCTGGGGATTTTCGTGGTCTTACCAAGCTCCGGGAACTCACTTTATCCTACATGAAGGAGCTAGACCTCACACAACTTCCCTCCTCAAACTTATGGACTCTGCGTCTCAAACACTGCAAGATTCCAGAGCTAAAATTTTCAAGTCTGAAACATTTGTCAGAACTAGAACTAGAGGACTGCGATTTAGCACGGATTGATAGTCTCGAAGATTTAAAGCTTTTGGAAGTCCTGAAAGTTTTTCATTGCAAACGGACAATAAACCTTAATGGGCTCGAAGATTTACGTCTGGTGGAAGGTATCTTTTCTGCTCGTCCCACTTTACCAATATTCTCCCATCCTGTTGCATTGGACGCACGCGAAAATTTAAAGCTTTTACCAGTCCTGACTATTATTCGAGGCAGCGGTATAACAATCCTTAATAAATCTTTGGAAGATGTTAACCAGCTGAAGGATGGAGTCGAAGCTGCCATCGAGGTCAGTTACAAATCTTTGTTTTTTCATACAATGAAGATATTCCTCAACATAATTTGCCTTTTTATTGGAAAGGATGAGAGGATTCCTCTTACAAGTGAAGGCTTGTAATAAAAAATAACTTTCAAGAAAACGTTAGTGGATTTTTTGCCGTTTGATTTACGGAAAATAAACTAGTCAAGGAAAATATTTTCTTAATAAAAAATATATAAGTGGGGAATTTTTTTTTTCATTTTTAGATCTTGTTTCTTTCACTTATATCTAAGTATTTTTTTTTTCACCAAACACCTTTTCCTTTTATTTTAATTTTTTAAAATCGAATTTTTAATTATTTTAAATTTTCATGTTATTTTTTCCTTTTCTTTCATTCTCTTTCCTTTTTTTTTTTCCTTCTTTTTTTGGCTGATCACCGGCCATGGCGGTGGTTGACGACGGCAACATGCGAGCTTGGACCTCGCTAGAGTAGTGAGTGGGTGAGGATGGTTGCTAGAGGTCAGCAAGGCTGCTTCACCCAAGCTCACCAACCTTGGGCGAGGACCCGGCGAGGCTTGACCTCACCTGTGGCTGGTCTTTGCTGTAAATATATTCTTTTCAAACACTCTTTTACTTAAAGTATTTGATAATGGATTTTCTTTCACAATTTACATTTTATCTTTTTTTAACTTGAAATCATTTATATTTTCTTAAAAGCTTTCTCAAAAGTGCTGTTAACACCTAAATTTTGATGATTTAGTTTATTTATTTATTGCATAGGAAATTAGGGGTTAATTTTATTAATTGCATAGCATATAGATTTATGTGCATTTGTTTGCATTTTTTTGGACTGATGGCGAATGGGTCGAATTAGTGGTTTTGGGTTTTAAATTAGCAGGCTGGGCTAGGCCCACGAAAGGAGAAAATTAACCCAAGCCCGTCGTTATGTTTAATTAATTATCTTGTGAAAATTTAAGATTTGATGCGATATTATGATGATTTTTAGAAATTAAAAAAAATCGCATTGTAATCTTATCTTTATCAATAGATGACGAAATCGGCGGAGAATATTTTTGAGATAAGGATTTTCGTGATCGTAGGGGTTATATGCAATCTTCATAAGAGATGAAATATTTACAAAAGATTGCGTTTTGTTTTCATTATATAAGGAGTGCACGGAAAAAGTTAAGTGGGGTCCGTGGGATTTTGGAGAGAAAAGTCAAAAGTTAAAAAAAGGGAAAAAGAAAACGGGGGCTACAAGTGTCGTCTTCTTCCTCCCGACGCCGCCCGTCCGCGCCGGCCGTGCCCGCGCCGTGCCGCTTGCTTGCACCGGCGACCTGTAATCGCGCCGCCGCCGAGCCAACCTTCCCGTGCCGCCGCCGCGCCGGCCCAACGCCGAGCCTCCGGAGCCTCGACGACACGCCGTCGCTCGCTCGGCTCGCGACCCACCGCCTCTCCTCGTCTCTCGCCCGCGCCGCAACAAAGTAGCCCCCGGACGCCGCGCCAATTCTGTCGTTGCAACCCTCCTCTGCAGATCTGTCTCCGCCGTCGATCCCAAGCCACCGGTGACCCGGAGCCACGCCCGAGCCGAGATCCGGCCGCCGGAGTCCCTCCGCCCGCAAATCCGAGGTCCCCGTGGACGAAGGCCCGAACCCGGCTCGACGCTTCCCTTTCGCCGGTGCCGAGCCTCGTTGAAGACCCGAGATCGACGCCGCCCTCGCTCCACACCGCAACGCTCGCGCCCGATCCGATTCTCTCGCCGGACACCGTGCCCAACATCCCGATCCGGACGCCGGAGCTCCTCATCGCAGCTACCCGAGGCCCCCGACGCTGCGCAGCCGCCACCTTCGCGATTCACCCCTCACCGAGCCACCTCCGGTGACCCTTCGCCTCGGTGACCCGCCGGACCTCCGATTCCGACATCCCTGGAGACCCACGAGCACAAATCGTGCTTGAGAAGGGAAAGAAAAAAAAAACAAAAAAAAAGAATTTTTAGGTAGTTCTTTATCTTTTTTACTTATTTGCCTTATTTTGTTATTTTTGTTATTTTATTGCTTTATTTTATTTGTTCTCTTGTAGTGTAATTATTCTTTTAATGTGAAATTGAAATTCCATGGTATGAAAGTTCGATTTTCAAGCTCGAAATCCGACTCGCAATTACTTAAAAAAATTGCTAATCCGATCTCCCGCTCGAGATCCGATTCGTGATTTATGTGAAATTAGCCAACCCGATCTCATGCTCGAGATATGGTTCGTCGATTTGGGTATCAATATGGCTTGATTTGCTGTGGTGTTACTTAAATTAACCTTCTTAAAAAAAATCAAAAAAATGTAGTTTTAGGGTTTGCATGTTCATAATAGGTATTTTATTTCGAATTTTTAAAAAATAAAAAAAAATCAAATCAATTAATTTAGGTTGCTAGTTTTTTTAAAAACTTGAATTGCATGTTTAATTATTTGGCAATTATTAATTTCGAAATTTAAAAAAGGGGAAAAGGAAAAAAAAAAAAAATCATCATGCATATATCATGTTGAATTAAGGCGTTATTTGCACGTCATCGCATATTAGATAAATTGCATGGTAGATAATATCTTAGTTTAAATTAGGATTTAATGTGACTTGATCCTTAGTTTAAATTAGATAGAATTTTAATCTAATTAAGATCATTTTTGCATTTTTAAATAGAAATATCAAATGCACGTCATTTAGTTCTTATTAGGTTCATTTAATTAGAACTTCCTCGTCATTAAACTAAGTCATAAATGTCGCGTGACATATAGTATGTTATTGCATCGCATTATCTGTCATTAGAATTAGGTCATTTGATTAATTTAGATTGCATTTAATTATTACATTTCTTCATGTCATATAGTTCAGGTCATGCTACCATGTCATGTTAGATTATTAGCATGCATCACATGATTTTTCATTAAGAAAAGCGAAAACAAAAATTGAGATTACTTGTTAATTAGAAATCCATATCTAGGGTTGTTGATATGGATTTTAATTTAACACTACATATGCTTTCGTTGCTTTGAGGTAAGTCCTGCATTAGTTAATTGCTTTCTTGGGTGTTAAATTGGTGGTTTGCGCACCTGCATGAACACCTCACATGTTAGGGAAATAAATTTAAAATCAATCCAAATTGTTTGCCAAACATTTTTCAAAATAAAAAGAAAGGTACCGAAAGGGCGTTAGAGAAATCTAACGTAACCAAGTCCCCGTACCCTTAGTCTCTGGTTCGTAGGAGTAAAGTAAATCTCCCGTTACTTTACTAGGGTTTCTAATCGACCCACCAAAATTAGATTAGTGGCGACTCCTAAGTTAAAATTCAATTGCATGTTAACAATTCAAACCTAAGTCGCGAATTGGTATGGGCTTGGGAGAGCCCGAGTTAAGTCTAGACTTAACAATCCATTAGCCAAACCATAGGTGATTCACACCCGAAAAAATCTGGTCGCGACAGCTTGGCGACTCCACTGGGGACTTGAGTTGAAACTCTTAGTGGACTTAGGCCAATTTTCTTTTTTTAAAAAATGCTTTTGTTTGGCAGCAAGGATTCCAGGTACGTCCCTAACATTTATGTGTTAAATGTTCCTGCAGATTGGGAGGTATAAGGGGAAGTGTTTGCTAACTTTTGTTATGCAGGGAGGTGTAGGAATGTATGTTTTACTTTTATATATGAAGTGCTGCTTGGTATAAACCATCATACATGCCTTGCATTTATCACTACACTTTGCACACACAACCTGCCGCCGGACCTGGGTCGCATAGGATCATTTAGGATGGTATTGAGATGGATACCACTTCGACCGCATGCTCGCGGTACGAGTCGCCCATTTCAATCCCGAAATTTCTTTCATGGTGTCAAGAGTACCCACCTCGGTCCGCATGCCCGCAACCCGGGTCGGCTCTTTGACCAAGCCGGAGTCATGAGGACCTGACATAGTCCACAAGCCCGTGGCTAATCTGATCATCCTTGTGGCTTCACCTTGCTAAGCCTTATAGATTAGAAATCGAGCCACTTACCATGCGCATGTCTATGTGATTGCCATCGATTTTTCGTGGTGAAGTAAGTCTTCTATCCTTATATCATGCAATTTATTCTGTCATGCTTTTGGTCTGTCCATGACAATCTAGTATAGTCATTTGATCTAATTCCTTTTAGAAATGAAATGAGAAAATTGCCATGCAATGAATCATTTGGAAAAATAAAAAACTTTGGAGAATTTGTTTTCAATTCATGTCTAGGAAATTTGATCTTACTAGGATGTCTATTTTTCTAGCTCTCTTTAGAAAATTCCCTCCCTGTAAGAGCTTTTCATGAAAAAAAATGATGAAAAAAAAGTTGATAAATCATTGTCATGAATTGATTCTTTATTTGCACCTCATACTTATATATTTTCATTCATTTGAATTAGGTCATAACGGATCCGTCACGTTCGCCTATCATCACGCGATTAAGAGCTAGAATGGCCGAACAAACCGAAATGCGTGATCGTGTCTCCGCTGTAGAGACTCAACTCCAACAAGTACTCGCCTCTTTACAGCTTGTGACGGATCAACTCCAATTCCTCCAAGCAAATCCAACAACTGCACCCGCTCTTCTTGAAGTAGTTATCCCGAAGCAAGCAAACAAGGTTCAAATGATTGATGATGACATGCCTGGGCTGGAAGATGACCCGCTCATTGTTGGAAAGGCCAAGCTTGATAGCGTTCCCAAGACAGATCAGGATGAGCGTTTTGCGAAACTAGAAGAGAAAATGAGACAGCTGCAGGAGTCACAAAGCTCTCTCCCGTTCGACCTCTCAGTCTATGAGAAGGTCAAAATGCCGAGCAAGTTCAAAATGCCAGAGTTTGAGAAGTATGATGGCACTTCTTGCCTAAAATCTCATCTGCAGATGTACCACGTGCGCATGGCCCAACACGTCAAAAATGAGCCCCTCATGATCCAATCATTCCATGCGAGTTTGACTAGACCTGCACTAAACTGGTACGTGATGAAGAATGTGAACCTTCTCGACACCTGGAACAAAGTGGCTGACGCGTTCCTCAAACAGTACAAGTTCAACATGGACATCGCACCTTCTCGAGAAGACCTGGAGAGGATGGAAAAGAAAATGAGCGAATCATTTAAAGAATATGCTGTAAGAGGAGAAACCTGGCAGCTCAAATCACTCCTGAGCCTACCAACAAGGAGCTGATGAAGTTGTTTGTGAAGACCCTCCCATCTGAGTTTCGTAATAGAATGGCCAATACATACGTCGAAAGCTTCAATCAGCTTATTCCTGTAGGAGAACAAATTGAGATGGGAATAAGAGAAAGGTGGTTTACTGAGCCATCTAACAAGAGGTTTTCTACCAAGAAGGAGAGAGACCCTGAAGCTGAGATTAATATGGCATACTCTCAACTGAATCATGATACATCCAATCGCGCTCCAGTAATTAAGATTTCTACTGAGCAACAGCATGGAGGATATCAGTTCTCGGGTCAACGACGTAATGTTAGGAGGCAGCTTACACCTCTTCCTAGACCCCTATCCAAAGTTTTGCCTGTTCTCCAAAAGAAGGGATTACTCTCTACTGAGCCGAAGTGACCAAATCCCGAGCGTTATCCTGCATATAATCCCTCCGAGAAGTGTGACTATCACATGGGAGAGATTGGTCACTCTACTGATGATTGCTATGTTTTGAAGCATAAGGTCCAAGACCTCTTGGATACAAGGGCGTTTTCTTTCAGCAGTAATCAGAAAAATCCTCAGCCCAACCATGATGAAGGTTCAAATGTTGTCACTGAGTGAAGAAGTTCTTATCCCCTAGGATTTCAAGTTTTGTTTAGGATTCTCTGAAATTTCAATTTTCGCTTTTACTTTTAGGGTTTGGCTTGTTTGCATTTTCCATTCCAATAATGTAATTCATTTGATTCTATTCAATGAAATTACAATTTTATTTTCAATTTTGAGGATATGATGGAGTATACCAAACCAGTCCAATGACAATATCCAACCATGAAAGAAACTATCATCCACGGAGAAATCCTGAGGGCTGGACTTTTTCATACCTCATCTAAAAACTTTTTCGAAAATAAAAGCATTTCGTTGTTAAAAAGAAAACATTTTTCCAAAGCTTGTAGCAGATTAAACATGTTTGTTTGTCTGACTCATTTGCTTTTTGTCTCAGAGCATAATTCTATAACTCGTTATGACAAGGGATATCTGAGAAGCAATGATCATATATTTGACTTGTGATCAACAGGTTTAGAGCGTACTTGCAATGAAAAAAGATTTGGGGCAAGTAAAAGAAAATCATCATTCTTCGGTGGAAGTTCCTGGGGGCAAGTTTGCTCCAAATTACAGCCTATACGTGGTAAGGAAGGTACTTTCAGGAGGTGCCATCCTAGCAGAAATGGATGGTCGTGAGTTTTCAAACTCCAGTAAATTTTGATGCTTTTAAGAAGTATTATTTATGATAGAATTTGTCATGTCATGTTTTGAGCTGCAAGCACTTCTATGATGAATAAATTGCCCTAGTGAATTGAATTGTTCAAATTTATTGCAAATCTTGCATTTTTCTTCCTTGATGAATTATGTGAGATAAATTGAATGTGTCAAATAAGATACCTTAGAATGATGAAATGCAAGACTTATTCCATACACTGTTTCATACACTAATCCCTAGTGAGTTGTGTGGAAAAATTCCATGCCTATGAGGAAAAGGGTGATCTCGCAAAGGGTACGTCAACCAAGGTGATGAGAGGCAGTTTCTTCTACTACCCGAAACACTACAGGTAAATCCATTGTTCAGCCCTTTGAGCCCACACACATGAAGAGCTTTTTAAATTATCCCTGTCAAGAATTGTCTCATACTGGGACAAGACTTGAAATGAATGATAGGAATTTTCTTACTCGTACTTGCATCAATCTTCGAGTATTGCTTTTACAATGTGACTTGTACGATAATTTAAAGTGCCTTAGGACGACGAAGAGCAGTTCTTTCTCTATCCTATACACTTTATCCATTGCATAGCCCATTGAGCCTATGAATTCATTTCACATTAAACCCAGTTGGTGATCATCCCCCACATTGGGGCAAGGCAAGAAAGATCAAACCACTCAAGTAGCATGATTTACAATGCTGATAAAAATGAAGACTTTGTCCAAAAAGAGAGTGCAAAAATGAGGCATGAAAAAGCAGTGTGCCTGGTAAAAGCAAGGCCAATGCCCAAAGAAAAAAATCAAACACTTGATGAAATGAGTTGTATCTACAACAAGGTGGTACCAAAAAAAAAAAAAAAACTCAAATGTTGAGATGTTGCAATTAGTGGAGTTGTGATGTGAAGAAAATCTTCGACGATAGGGAGGAAAATTGTTGGAAATGTCAAGATGATCACCAACTTTGATCCCCTAAACACTTTTTGAGCCAAATGATCATTTCATTTCTCAACCCATGAACCAAACCTACGTTACGTCCCTTACAAAGTCTCTTCAGATTAGGGCACTTGAATTAACGTAAAAGTTCATATGTTTGGAAGCATCGCTTGAAGAAGTGCGAGTAAGATAATTTATGCTTCATTTCTCATGTTTCTTGGCTTGTAAACCCCAAGATGATTGTGAAATATTACTCATTTTTCAATAGCCTCGACTCAAAGAGTCTCCTTTGCTAAGCCATTGACCAAGCCCGCATTACGGTCCACTGTTAAAGACCTCTCGAGTTGGTAAGTTCGTACCACTTGCGAGATTGCTCGAACCCTTGTTTGGCATGATGACAGTGAGATAGAGTGACTGTTAAAAATCCTGCATCAAAAGTCAGGATGAAATGGCCATTTTAATCGGGGAGTGAAAAGTCTTTTCTGATCGAAAGATCTCTCATTTGACACATCCATGACACTCATGTATTCACATTGGAATATTCTTTTGAAATGTCTTCAATGGAAATTTGAGTGATGCAAATGTCATTATGCATGAACCCCAATTGAATTGATAAAAACTTCAATAGATTTTGAAGTGTGCATTCCAGAATAGCCGTAATTGCTTATTTATTTGGTAAATGCATTTTTTCTCTAAATCGTGTCTCAAAGACCCAAGAGCTCTTGACATTCAGGCTCATTTCAAGAAGAGAAACCCTCACGAATATTCAAGGTGCATCCTTGATTTATTTCTATTGAGGGGTGAGAGACTTCCACAAGATATCTGAATTCCAGAAGACATATCCTTAAGGATCAGAGATATCATCAGGTGAGTATATCTTTACCCATTATCGACACTTGACTCGGTCAAGCTATCTCTCTATATTGACCTGGAGTGCTTTCGTCGCCCAGAGTCCTTCTCATCGACCCGGTGTGCTTCAGTAGCCCGGTGTCTTTTATAATGACCTGGCGTGTTTGTGTATCCCAGAGTCTCTTTCATTGACTCGGCGTGCTTTCGTAGCCCGGTGTCCTATACATTGACCTGGCGTGCTTTCGTAGCCCAGAGTCCCTTTCATTGACCCGGCGTGCTTTCGTAGCCCGGTGTTCTTTATATTGACCTAGTGTGCTTTCGTAGCCCGTCCCATTCATTGACCCGGCGTGCTTCCGTAGCCGGAGTTCCCGACCCGGCGTGCTTTCGTAGCCCCGAGTCCCTTTTATTGACTCGGCGTGCTTTCGTAGCCCGATGTCCATTTATACCAAATCGGCGTGCTTCAAAAGAGTCGGATTTCTTTATCGACCTGGTGTGCTTTTGTAGCCCAGAGTCCCTTTTAATCGACACTCGACTGAGTTGTCCCCCAAAGATTTTCCTCTAGAGCCAATCTGATTAAGGCGACCGAAGAACGGTTCGGGTCCTGGTTAGTTGATCTCTTTTGCAAGGCTGGGCGACCGAAGAATGGTTCGAGTCCTAGCCAAGCAAAACCTCGCCTAGGTGACAGAGAATAGAACGGGTCCTAGACAACATCTATTTCCCTATTCGGCGGCCGTAGAATGGTACGAGTCCCGAAGGTAAATCCCCATTTAGGTGACCGTAGAATAGAATGGGTCCTAGACAAAACCTATTTCCCTATTCAGGCGACCGTAAAATGATACGGGTCCTGGAAGGTAAACCCCCGTTTAGGCGACTATAGAATAGAACAGATCCTAGACAAAACCTATTTCCCTATTCAGGCGACCGTAGAATGGTACGGGTCTTGAAAGGTAAATCCCCGTTTAGGCGACCGTAGAATGGTACGGGTCCTAGACACAACCAAACACTGTCATACTGGGCGATCGTAGAATGGTACGGGTCCTAGAAAGCAGTCTCTTTACTATTCAGGCGACCGTAGAATGGTACGGGTCCTGGACATGTAACACCAACTATCTCGAATCACTCTACCCTCCTTGAAGGTAAGATATTCCAAGTAAGTTCTTTTTACCATTTTCCAAAAATTAGACATCTCAGTCTGGATCTGGATGTCTCCATTCTTTTCATGGAACATTTCACTCTGGATGTGAATGTTCTTCAACTTTCCTCGTTATACCTTAGTCTGGATCTATGTATTTCGAATTTAGAACTCTTGACATCCCAGTCTGGATATGGATGTCTCATTTCTCTTCATTAAACATTTCACTCTGGATGTAAATGTTTTTTCGACATTTCTCGTTATACTTAGTCTGGATCTAGGTATCTCGAGTACAAAAATCTTGACATCTTAGTCTGGATCTGGATGTCTTGATTATTTTCATTCAAACATTTCACTCTGGATGTGAATGTTTATCAATCATTCTCATTATACCTTAGTTTGGATTTAGGTATTTCGAGCAAAAAATCTTGACATCTCAGTCTGGATCTGAATGTCTCAATCTATTGCCTGTTACACTCTTCAAGGAACCTGAGTGAGAGTTAGGTACTTACAGAGTAAATAGGGATTTATCATGTACCTCAAGATGCTTTACCGCATTAACTGGTAAGTAATTGTAGGTACGCTCTTTCCTTTCACATCATACATTTGCATTAACATTTTCATGCATCATATTAATTGCATTTTAAAATGGAATTCATTTTCCAAAGAAAAAAAAAATCAAGTCATTTAGTATATGTGCATGGTCAAAATTTAGGTTTCAATTTGTCTTTGAATGCAACCTCTTCGAGCTCACCTTCAAAGAGGGGCAGCTGTTGACACCTAAATTTTGATGATTTAGTTTATTTATTTATTGCATAGGAAATTAGGGGTTAATTTTATTAATTGCATAGCATATAGATTTATGTGCATTTGTTTGCATTTTTTGGTGATGGCGGATGGGTCGAATTAGTGGTTTTGGGTTTTAAATTAGCGGTGGGCTACGCCCACGAAAGGAGAAAATTAACCCAAGCCCGTCGTTATGTTTAATTAATTATCTTGTGAAAATTTAAGATTTGATGCGATATTATGATGATTTTTGAAAATTAAAAAAATCGCATTGTAATCTTATCTTTATCAATAGATGACGAAATCGGCGGAGAATATTTTTGAGATAAGGATTTTCGTGATCGTAGGGGTTATATGCAATCTTCATAAGAGATGAAATATTTACAAAAGATTGCGTTTTGTTTTCCTTCTATAAGGAGTGCACGGAAAAAGTTAAGTGGGGTCCGTGGGATTTTGGAGAGAAAAGTCAAAAGTTAAAAAAAGGGAAAAAGAAAACGGGGGCTACAGTGTCGTCTTCTTCCTCCCGACGCTGCCCCCTGTCCGCGCCGGCTGTGCCCGCGCCGTGCCGCTTGCTTGCACCGGCGACCCGAGAATCGCGCCGCCGCTGAGCCAACCTTCCCCGTGCCGCCGCTGCGCCGGCCCGACGCCGAGCCTCCGGAGCCTCGACGACACGCCGTCACCCGCTCCGGCCCGCGACCCACCACCTCCCTCGTCTCCGCCCGCGTCCGCAATAGTAGCCCCCACGCCACGCCAATTCCCGTCGTTGCAACCCTCCTCTCGCAAATCTATCTCCGCCGTCGGATCCCAAGCCACCGGTGACCCGAGCCACGCCCGAGCCGAGATCCGGCCCGCTGAGTCCCTCCGCCTGCAAATCCGAGGTCCCCGTGGACGAAGGCCCGAACCCGGCTCGACGCTTCCCTTTCGCCGGTGCCGAGCCTCGTTGAAGACCCGGATCGCGCCGCCCTCGCTCCACACCGCAACGCTCGCGCCCGATCCGATTCTCTCGCCGGACGCCGTGCCCACCATCCCGATCCAGACGCCGGAGCTCCTCATCGCAGCTACCCGAGGCCCCAGACGCCCGCAGCTGCCACCTTCGCGATTCACCCCTCACGGGCCACCTCCGGTGACCCTTCACCTCGGTGACCCGCCGGACCTCCGATTCCGACATCCCTGGAGACCCACGAGCACGAATCGTGCTTGAGAAGGAAAGAAAAAAAAAAAAAAAAAAAAAAAAAGAATTTTTTAGGTAGTTCTTTATCTTTTTTTTACTTATTTGCCTTATTTTGTTATTTTTGTTATTTTATTGCTTTATTTTATTTGTTCTCTTGTAGTGTAATTATTCTTTTAATGTGAAATTGAAATTCCATGGTATGAAATTGCCTTGAAATTAGTGATTGTCAGTCCGATTTTCAAGCTCGAAATCCGACTCGCAATTACTTAAAAAAATTGCTAATCCGATCTCCCGCTCGAGATCCGATTCGTGATTTATGTGAAATTGGCCAACCCGATCTCATGCTCGAGATATGATTCGTCGATTTGGGTATCAATATGGCTTGATTTGCTGTGGTGTTACTTAAATTAGCCTTCTTAAAAAAAAATCAAAAAAATGTAGTTTTAGGGTTTGCATGTTCATAATAGGTATTTTATTTCGAATTTTCAAAAAAATAAAAAAAATCAAATCAATTAATTTAGGTTGCTAGTTTTTTTAAAACTTGGATTGCATGTTTAATTATTTGGCAATTATTAATTTCGAAATTTAAAAAAGGGGAAAAGGAAAAAAACAAAAAAAATCATCATGCATATATTATGTTGAATTAAGGTGCACGTCATCGCATATTAGATAAATTGCATGGTAGATAATATCTTAGTTTAAATTAGGATTTAATGTGACTTGATCCTTAGTTTAAATTAGATAGAATTTTAATCTAGTTAAGATCATTTTTGCATTTTTAAATAGAAATATCAAATGCACGTCATTTAGTTCTTATTAGGTTCATTTAATTAGAACTTCCTCGTCATTAAACTAAGTCATAAATGTCGCGTGACATATAGTATGTCATTGCATCGCATTACCTGTCATTAGAATTAGGTCATTTGATTAATTTAGATTGCATTTAATTATTACATTTCTTCATGTCATATAGTTCAGGTCATGCTACCATGTCATGTTAGATTATTAGCATGCATCACATGATTTTTCATTAAGAAAAGCGAAAACAAAAATTGATATTACTTGTTAATTAGAAATCCATATCTAGGGTTGTTGATATGGATTTTAATTTAACACTACAGATGCTTTCGTTGCTTTGAGGTAAGTCCTGCATTAGTTAATTGCTTTCTTGGGTGTTAAATTGGTGGTTTGCGCACCTGCATGAACACCTCACATGTTAGGGAAATAAATTTAAAATCAATCCAAATTGTTTGCCAAACATTTTTCAAAATAAAAAGAAAGGTACCGAAAGGGCGTTAGAGAAATCTAACGTAACCAAGTCCCCCGTACCCTTAGTCTCGGTTCGTAGGAGTAAAGTAAATCTCCCGTTACTTTACTAGGGTTTCTAATCGACCCACCAAAATTAGATTAGTGGCGACTCCTAAGTTAAAATTCAATTGCATGTTAACAATTCAAACCTAAGTCGCGAATTGGTATGGGCTTGGGAGAGCCCGAGTTAAGTCTAGGCTTAACAATCCATTAGCCAAACCATAGGTGATTCACACCCGAAAAAATCTGGTCGCGACAAGTGCAACTAAACACATCAAGCAAGATTAACTCACAGGTCAAAGTACATAAAAAGATTATGAGGCACGCCAAAGAAAGCGATCCTCAAAAGTGCCACTAAACGCCTCAAACGAGATTAGCTCATAGGGTCGAGTGACAGGTCGAAGTACATAAAAAGATTCTGAGGCACGCCAAAGAAAGAGATCCTCAAAAGCGAGATTAGCTCACAGGTCGAAGTACATAAAAAGATTATGAGGCAGGCCAAAGAAAGAGAGGTCCAGACGGCCTCCCCTTCCTTGAAACTAGACATGATATCTCCCGCATTTCTTGATTAGAGATTCTTATACACGACAACGAGAGAGATCCGGACAACTGGAAAAGGTAATAACAAAGAATTTTCCCATGGCGTGTGCGGCAGACAGTTAAACATGGGCTCTGGCCATACTTACTTCCTCATCAAAATTTGGTAATTTTTTTAGTTTTGAAATCCTCGTTTTCCAAAAGGGTACATCAAACCGGTCAAACTGACTGGGAAATGAATGTTGCTCTTCCAATTCTGGTTACCAGACGCCAGAACTTTGATTTTAGCATAAGGGGAAGAGAGAGAGAAAGAAACCATACTTATTTATTCTTATAGCTAAGTTAGATATGCTCCCATTATAACAAAGTTAGATCTTTCTCTTCCCTATTTAGATGGAAATACAAAAAGCGACATTGGGGAGTCCAATCCCTCATGAGTTATTTCTCCTATTTTTTCTCCTTTAAACCTGTTAAGGATCAGTCCGGATTCATATGCAAAAACGGGTTATCAATGTGAAAAGCTCTAATCTTTCCTTAATCTCTCTAGAAGAAGGAGGACGTGCGCCCCATTGATGAAATGAGCAGGGGCGTTCTGCCCACCACAGCCAACCATCATCCTCCTTGCATAAGCTCAGTGCCAATAATAATAAAAGGGAAAATGTCATCAATGGTCCATATACTATTACTTAATGTGCAATTTGGTCCATGAACTTTCGATTGGCTCAATTTGGTCCCTAAACTTTCGATCGGCTCAATTTGGTCCATGAACTATTGATAAATGTTCGATTTAGTCATTCGTTACTGTTTTTCCTTTTCTTTTTTTTTTTTTTTTTTTTGCTTCTTCTCTTTTCCCTCTGCCGGAGCCGGTGGAGGGTAGCCGGCGTTCGGCGAGGGCCGTCCTCGCCGAATGCAGGCAAGGAAAACCCTGACGTCAAGCGAATTGGCGAGGGAGCCCCTCGCCAACGTCGGGCGAGGAGCACCCCGGCATCGGGCAAGGGGCTCCCTCGCCTGCGTTCGGCAAGGACAGCCCTCGCCCGATGCCGGCAAAGGCGACCCTCGGTGGAGGGAAGAGAGAAGAAGCAGCAAAAAAAAAGAAGGAAAAACATTAACGAAGGACTAAATCGGACATTTATTAATAGTTCAATGACAAAATTGAGCCGATCAAAAGTTCAGGGATAAAATCGGACATTTATCAATAGTTCATTGATCAAATTGAGCCGATCGAAAGTTCAAGGACCAAATTACACATTAACTAATAGGATAGAGACTATTTGTGACATTTTCTCATAATAAAACAATGAATGCGGGGCCTTGGAAAATTACAGGAGGACTCTTTCGATGAATTGTTGACTTTTCTCCGGTCATAAATGTAATGCTCTCTCTCTTTCTCTATTATCTCTCCTCTGCTCAGCTCTGCTCTTAGCTTAAGCATCCATTTTGACCGCTGCCCACCAAATCTCGGCCTCTTCTTCATCCCCCACTTCTTTTTCCTTCCTCCTCCCCCATCAAGACCGACTCGATATAGCCTCAATCATGGAGCCTTCCTATCCCTCCGGTGGAGGAAGGCAGCCGCCGCTGCCGTTGCCGCCCAAGAAGGAGCTCCCCCTTCAGGGCCCTCGGCCCTCCCTGCTTCGGGTCGCCAAGCAGTCCCACTCCGTCCAGAAGCCGCCTCGCCCTCACCAGCTGCCCCACCCGGCGGCCTCATCCTCGTGGGCCCCTCGCCCGACCCACCTGCCGACGCCGGTGGGGGAGGACTGACAGCAGCCCACGATCATCTTCGACATCTCGCCAAAGGTCATCCACGTCGAGGAGCGAAACTTCATGTCCATCGTCCGGCGGCTCACGGGGTCCTCCTCCACCTCCTCCGGGGCGTGTCCCCAGGCGCGAGTGGCGGCGATAGAGCGAGACCAGCCCGACGAGTAGGGAAAAGGGCTTCGCCGCCACCGCGTGGAGATGGGCGGGCCGTCGGCGGTGGCCGGCAATGACGAGCTGATGTGTATGTTGGTGGACGTCCAGCTAGCCCAGAGTCAGGGGATACTGATGCCGACAGCCTCGCCGACGATATCCGCGGGTTTCTTCTCGCCGGCAACGGAGCCCCACATGTTGCAAGACTTGAGCCCGTTCTGGCCCCCAAACTATTATAGATAAAGCAAAATATTTGTTTTTAAGGGCTTTTTTGTCTTTTCTATTAGATTTCCTTTTAGGTTAAAAGTGATATCTTTATATTAGCGATGGCAAGACCCTAGCCGTCAAGACACTGAAAAAGGAAATGGAGAGGCAAGAAAAAGAAAGAAGAAAAAAGTGAGTTTTTTCTTGATGAGGTTTCTCAATCTCTTTGTGCCTTGATCTTGAGAGAAGATTGTCGTTGTATTCCAACTTTTTCGAAGTCTAGTGGATTCGCAGAGTGCCTCTGCGTGAAGACGTAGCCCAAGTTTGGGTGAACTTTGATAACAAATTTTCTGACGTGTTCATTTGATTATGCTCTTTTATTACTATATTCTATCTGGTGAATTGTTTGCGAGCGTTATTTTTCTGGAATCAACGTGCGATTTCGTAACAACTAGTATCAGAGCCTGGGTTGGCTAATCGAGAACATCGAGGGTTTTTCAGTGACGTTCGATTGAAAGCAAACAGGATGACAAAAGATAAAACCAAAATCGATAAGTTCAATGGAGAGGATTTCGGATGGTGGAAACTACAAATAGAGAATTATCTTTATCAAAAAGATCTCTATGCACCACTTGAGGGTTGGAAACCTGAGATGGTGGAAGTGGATCTAACAGCAGAAGCCGGATGGAAAATTCTTGATCGAAAGGCACTAGGTGCGATTCGTCTAGGGTTGACGAAAAAGACAAGGTACCACATCGCGAAAGCAAAAACTGCAAAAGAAGCCATGGATATTCTAACGAATATTTTTGAAAAGCCGTTCACATCAAATCAGGTATTTTTGCTGAAAAAACTGGTTAATATGAAGTTATCTGATAGAGGTTCTGTGGCAGAGTATATTAATAGTTTCACGCAGGTCACGGGTCAATTGGAATTCGCAGGCATAAATTTAGATATGAAACTTCAAGCTTTATTATTTTTATGTTCTCTTCCAGAAAGCTTTAATACCGTAGTGCAAGAAATTTCGAGCACCATGAAGGATGATTTAACTCTTGATGATGCTATGGAGTAGTATCATGGATGAAGAGATGCGAAGGAAAGTCTCGAGTGGAGATAATTTTTCTGCATCTACATCTTCAACGGCACTTGCAAAGGTGGAGAACTGTGGAAGAAGTAAAAGTAGAGGAAATTTCAGGTGGTCGTGGCGGATCACAACCAAGGGGTAAGAGACAGGTTGCAAAAGATGAGTGTTGGTTTTGTCACAAAACCGGACATCGGAGGTTTCAGTGTGAAGCCTACAAAAAGAAGCAGCAAGATGAGAATCAAGGTGCTAATGTAGTTAGCGATGAATCTTTGCTAGATAACTTGTGTTTGTCTGCAGGGTTTGACTTGACAACAGATAAATCGTTTATTGATTTTGGTGCTTCTTTTCATTGCACCTCACAAAGAGACATATTTGATGATTATGCCAGTGGAGATTTTGGATAAGTGGTTGTGGGAAACGGCCACATGTGTCCAATTGTTGGGAAAGGAACCGTGACTATGAACATCTCAAGTGGAGGACGTCTAATTTTGCGTGAAACTAGGCATATTCCGGAATTAAAGAAAAATCTGATTTCAACCAGTAAACTTGACCAAGAAGGTTTGGTAATAATCTTTGGCTACGGAGAGTGGAAGATAACCTCAAGGGTAAGAGTAGTAGCAAAGGGACGCTTTACCTTCTCCAAGGAGACAATATCAGTGATATGGTTGCAACTACAATGACTACAAGTAATTTATCTATTCTTTGGCATTATCGTTTGGGACATCTTGGTGAAAAAAGGTGTAAAGCAGTTACACTTGAGGAAATTACTTCCAGGTTTGCAAAAAGTTGAGTTAGATTTTTGTGAAAGTTGCATTTATGGAAAACAGAAGGCTGTTAGTTTTCAATTGAATGGGCGACAAAATAAAGGCCAGAAGCTAGAGTTGGTTCATACTAATGTATGAGGACCTGCTCAAGAACTCTCTTATGGTGGTAAGAGATATTTTGTCACATTCATTGATGATGCAACAAGGAAGACTTGGGTCTATGCTCTTAAAGAAAAATCAGAAGTATTCGGGATGTTCAGAATATGGAAGACCATGGTAGAAAAAGAAATAGGTTATCAGATTAAAGCTCTGAAATCTGATAATTGTGGAGAATACACAAGTAAGGAATTTTCAGAATATCTGAGTCGAGAAGGCATACACGGGCTAAAGATTGTTCCTAAAACTCCTCAAGAGAACGGTGTAGCTGAAAGAATGAACAGGACTATTCTAGAACGTGCGAGATGCATGAGACTACACGCGGGTCTCCCGCTACACTTATGGGCTGCCACAATTGATGCAACTGTTTATCTTATCAACAGAAGTCCATCTAGTGTGTTGGATGGAGAAATACCACAAGAACGGTGGTCAAATAAAAAGATTAATTATTCACATCTAAAGGTGTTTGGTTGTATTGCATATGCTTTGATTGACAGGGAGGATAGGAAAAAGCTTGATGCTAAGTCTCAGAAGTGCGTCTTTATCAGATACGGTGGCGACGAGTATGGCTATAGGCTTTGGGATTATGAGAATAACAAAGTCATCCGCAGTCGCAATGTGGTATTCCATGAAGAAAAGATGTATAAGGATCGTCAGACAGAGACAAAGCATGAGAAGGTAGTACAATCAGAATATGTTGAATTAGACACAATGGCTGTGAAGATGTTTCTAGTAGATCAAAGTTCACCTGAAAGAGAGGTTCAAGATGAGCCTATTATCAGTGAAGAGGTAGTTCAAGAAGAACGCAATGATTCGGAGCAAACGAATGACCCTAAAGTACCTGTCTTGAGAAGGTCTACACGTGTGAGAAAGCCAAAGATAATTTTTTATCCATCAACTAATATTGTTCTGAGCCATGTCTTATATACAGATTCAGGAGAACTGGAGACTTACAATAAGGCAAAGGCAGACACATCTCACTTGCAGTGGGAGTGTGCTATGAAAGATGAGATGAGCTTGTTACTTCAAAACAAAATTTGGGAGTTGACCAAGTTGCCCACAAGTAAAAAAGCTTTATTAAACAAATGGGCGTACAGGATGCAGATGGTAGTATTAGATACAAGGCGAGACTTGTAGTCAAGGGTTTTTCTCAAAAAGAAGGGATCGACTACTCCGAGATATCTTCACCTGTAGTGAAAATGACATCAATTAGAGTTCTGCTGAGTATAGTTGCAATGGAGGATCTTCATCTTGCGCAGTTAGACGTAAAAATAGCGTTTCTACACGGTGACTTAGATGAAGAACTATACATGGCATAACCTAAAGGTTTTGAAGTCAAAGGTAAGGAGCACATGGTATGTCGCTTGAAGAAAAGCTCTTATGGCTTGAAACAAGCTCCGCGGCAATGATACATAAAATTTGATGGTTTCATGCAAGAAAAAGGATTTGCACACTGTGAGTCTGATCACTGTGTTTATTTTCGCAAATATGATGATGGTGACATTGTGTATCTCTCTTTATATGTGGATGACATGCTAGTGGCTAGTTCCAATATGAAGAGAATCGTAGAAGTGAAGAAGATGTTATCATCACAGTTTGCTATGAAAGACTTGGGAGAGGTTAAGAATATTTTAGGCATGAAAATCATCAGGGATAGGAAAAATAAGAAATTATGGTTGTCGCAGGAAGACTATGTGAACAGGGTGTTAAAGAGATTTAACATGGACAATGCAAAACCGGTTGCAACTCCTCTAGCAAATCACTTCAAACTTTCAAAGGATATGTGTCCGAGCACTCAGCTTTCAAAAGAGAATTTATGCATAGTATGTTGGGAGACGTCTAGCTGGCCCAGAGTCAAGGGATACTGACGCTAGCGGCCCCGTTGGCGATATCCGCGGGTTTCTTCTCGCCGGCAACGGAGCCCCACATGTTGCAAGACTTGAGCCCATTCTGGCCACCGAACAACAGCTACAACAGCCCGTCGGCGTCGACCCTGTTCATGGCCTTCTCTCCCCCGCCGACTGCATCCGTCGATCTCTTCAACTTGTTCTCTAACTATTGAGTGCATGGAGAAAATGATTTTTCACTTCATTTTCATGTTTCAACTAAACATTGAAAAATATTATCATTTTTCTGGAAAGCATTTTCCAGAAATGTCACATTTTCCACAAAACAAACTGAGTCTAAGGGTGCGTTTATTGGGGGAAAACTTCATGACAATGGAAGAAACCTTTCTGGGAAATTTTCAAGAAAATTGTTAATTTTTCTCTTATTTGGTGATATGTGACCAAAAACGTTTCCTAGGGTTAAATCTGATTCGGAAAATGATTTCCAATCTCATGTGTGGAAGTGATGCAATGTTAGAAAAGAGAGACTGATCAGGTGACGTTTGTTCCTTTTTCCATCTATGATAATACTATGGTGAAGAAATTCTCTTTTTATTGCAGAGCATGGAGAATATGAAAGATGAAGCTGGACAGCGAACAGTAGACATGAGAGCCTCGGATAGGAATTATGCAATTGCAGCTGTTCAGAATTTGGTTGGAATTGATGATCGTGCCAAACAAATCACCGACTTACTGGAGATGGAAGGCAATGATGAGGTGCGCATTATTGGAATCTATGGAACTGATGGAATTGGCAAGACGACTCTCGCCAAGGCTGTATACAACCAGATCTCTTCTTGTTTCGACAGTTGTAGCTTTCTTGCAGAGGTCGAAGAAACTACACAAAGTTCTGATGGAATGCAGTTTTTGCAAAATAAGTTGATACGTGATATCCTTGAACGAGATCATGAAGATCCTTCTTTTGATGAAACAATAAAAATTTGGTGGATATATTTTGTGAAATGAAAGTTCTAATCGTTGTCGATGCCATGGAAAAGCCATCCGATCTTCATGCTATTGTAGGAGACCAGCTTCATTGGTTTGGTCCAGGTAGTCGAGTAATTGTGACTTCTCAAAATGAGGAAATTCTTGAAGGGTATGATTCCAACGAGGCTCCCACCTACAAGGTTAGTGAGTTGGATGATGGTCAAGCTTTTGAACTTTTCTGCAAGCATGCATTCAGGATGCAATCTTCCATGCCTGATTATGATGGACTCTCAAACTGCATTGTCCATGCTACAAAGAAACTAGCATTAGCAGTTGAAGTCATCGGTTCATTTTTGCGGGGTAAATCAATACAAGAATGGGAAAAGATGGAGAAGGCAATGAAAGCACGTCCGATGAGTTCTCAAAACACTACGGTTGGCCTTCAAGAGCTATTGGATATATGTTACGGAGAACTGGATCATCGGCAAAAAGATATATATCTGGACATTGCATGTTTTATCTCTGGTGTGGATGCCCGAATTTCTTCATATATGTGGCCCAATTGTTATCTTCCATCTTCTGGTTGCATTCTAATGCCCCTGGCAAAAATTGGAGAAAGCAATGAACTGCAGATGCACAGATTGCTGAGATGCTTTGGCAAAAGAATTGTTAAGCAAGAGGGATCTGGAGATCCAAGTTCACGTAGATTTTTCACGCAGGACATGATTCCAAAAGCAATGAACAGGGAGAAGGTAAAAGCTTTTGGTTCAGTCTGTCTTCGGCAAACAAACATCTTGACATATGGGCTGCATTTTTCTTTTTATGTCACATTTTCTGAGCGAATAATATTATATATGTACTATTTAGCATGCGGGGCAAGGAAAGCATCCTTTTTTCCTGATTGGTATTTTGGTTTACAGCTTCTGATGATAATGATACTTTTTTATATGTAGGGAATTGGAGAGGTTGAAGCTCGTGATTTATGCATATTAACAGCTGTATATTTTGCGTTCATGCCAGCCATAAGTTTTCTCAAGTTGGATGGTGCAGAAGTTTCCGGAGATTTTGCAGGTGTATTTCCGAGTTTAAGGTGGCTTTGTTGGCAAAGGTGTCCTCTGGATTTTAGAGCAGAAAATTTTGTATTAAGAGAGTTGGTTATTCTTGATCTGTCTTGGAGCAAAGTCACGGAAGACTGGCGAGGGTGGAGTGCAATCAAGGTGGTTTGATATTTGGTTGTTTTATAGTTGCTTTGTTGAATTAAATATCTGCGAATTGACCATGTGTGGGCTTCTGTTTTGACTTTACAGATGAAATTGAAAGTCTTGAACCTTACCGGGTGTTCTGACTTACTAATTACTCCCAACTTCTCTGATTACAAAGATTTGGAAATCCTGATTTTTGAACGATGTTCTCATTTGGTGAAGCTAGATCCTTCAATTGGCAATTCGAAACGTTTGGTTTCCCTGAATTTGAAGTTCTGCTCCCAATTGAACGGGTTGCCAGTGGAACTAGGTTGCACGACAGCTCTGAAAGAGCTTTTTATTGACGGGACTTCTGTACGGCAGATCCCCATCTCCATAGGTAATTTGAAGCAACTCGAAATTCTCAGTGGCTTGAAGTGCTTCCCATTGACTCACCTGCCCAGTTCGATTTGTTATCTGATTGCTCTCTCCGAACTCTTATTAGAAGGTGCCAAAATTTCTGAGCTCCCGAGCTCACTAGGAAAGCTGCTAAAGCTAAGATGCTTGTCATTGAGGGATTGCTGTTGTTTGGAGAAACTTCCATATTCCATCGGTGAAATGGGATCATTAGAGGAGTTGGATATATCGGCAACTGGTATCTCTGAACTCCCCAATTCAATAAGAAATCTGAAAGGCTTGAGAGTGCTGAGAATGGACTCTTCTTTCATTCAAGCATTTCCTGGGGAGATTGGGAATCTAACTGAGCTGGAAGAACTCCATGCTTCCTGGTGTCAGAGTTTGAAGGGGGCCATTCCCAGTGATATTGAGGGACTACATCATCTAAGGTCATTGCCGCTGGGGCATTCCAGTATATCTAGCCTACCTCCTGAAATCTCCAGCATCCTTGGTCTTCACATCCTGGATTTAATTCAGTGTGATGAAATTGAAGAGTTGCCGAAGCTTTCCCTGTCTCTAATTGTCTGCGTGTGAGTTCTAAAAGGATGAAAGCGATACCCCTTCTTGAAGATTTGAAGGAATTGGAGGAGCTGTGCCTAAAGTGATGGGGACCCGGAGGCACACGCCAACCTTTCCCCGAACTGCTGATGCCAGAATCCAATGTGAAACGAATGATTGACGAACAATCCTTCTCAATATTGTTTCCTAAATTGAGGAAACTAGAACTGTCTCTTTCGCAAGTTATCAAGCTGAAGTTTGGGTTGACAGATATTTCTCCCCTCAAAAGGCTCAAAACGCTTACCCTTCCTGGTTTGAGCCGTAAAGATGTATGTGAGCTTCCCAAGATGCTGTCAGTGTTCAAGCTATACCACTCTGCGATAAAAGAGATTGAAGGTTTTGAAGAGCTTGAAGCCCTAAAGAGGCTAGATATATCAAACTGCAAAATACAGGATCTCAATGGGATTGGCCAGATAACCTCACTGAGAAGTTTGATTCTATCTGACTGTGATGACCTCTGTTTACCTGATCTTGCAAACTTGAAGTCGCTGAAAGTTTTAGAGATCAGACAATGCAAAATGATCAGTCAAATTATAGGCCTAGAAAAATTAACGTCTTTGGAAAAGCTGAATATCAGTGAATGTCCGGCTGAGAACTTGGTGCAAGTACAGAATGCATTGAAGCATGTAATGGCTCGTTCTCCGGTTAAATGATGCTGGAATCTCCTCAGTTTTAACTGATATCTGTGCATGGCCATCCACCCTGTTAAGGGAAGATAAGGGAGCAGGCGAATTAAGGCAAATTCGTTGGAGTCAATTTCAAGCTTGATTCTATTGAATTCCCCCTGAAGACAAGTTGAGGCCAAAATCAACCGCCGTGAGCAAAAAAGCAGCCCATCCGGGTGAGCAACACCGGTCTCTTCCGAAAGGAAAGTTGTAAACCGGATGATTTTCTTTAAAAAAATTTCAGCTGGCAAAATCTATGAGGCCTTAAGTGTATGCAATTTTTTGGCAGATTCATCGCTTGGAAAACTGGGTCACTTTTATGTTTGGTCACAGCACAAATGAAGACCCGTTTGGCTTCGGCACAATCTAAGAGGCTACTAAGGGTACGTTTGATAACAATTCTGTTCTTGGAAGTAAATTTTTATTAGAAATGATTCTTTTTTATTTTGTTCCCGGGAACAGATTCTAAGCATTTTAAGCCATTTGGTAATTGTCTAAAATTTCAAATTCTGAAATAGAATTACGTTTGGTACCATACTCATTGATTCTGTTCCAAATCAATTTCTTTTAATTTTTAAATAAATTTTTTACTTTTTTCATTTTTCTTTTCTTTTTTTCCTTTTTCTCTTCTTCTTTTTCTTTTTGTGGCTGGTAGCCGATTCGGCAACCGGCCAAACGAGGGCCGGCGACCTCACCAAAGCGTCGCTGGCCCTCGGCGAGGTCGGCCCTCGTCGACCGAGCCTCGCCCGGCTCGGGCGAGCCCTCGCGGTGGCTAGGCGAGCCTCGCCCCGGCTGGGCAAGGCTTGGCATCGTGAGGCTTGCCCAATCTTGGGAGGCTCGGCCTCGCCGGTTCTAGCGAGGTCGAGCCTCGCCGATGGCTAGACTTGCCTTCGGCAAGCTCGCCGGACTGACAGCGGCGACGGGCGGTGGTGAATGGCGGTCACGGGATGGCGGAAAGGAAGAAGAAGAAGAGTTGGTTTTGATTCTCAAATTTATTTCCGGAACAAGAATCAACTTTTTTTTTTTTTTTTTATTCTTGATTCCACTCTAAATCTGTTTTCAAAACAAAAATTTTACCAAATACAATTTTGTTCCAAATTACTCCTGAGAACAAAAATTAGAATCGGGTACTATTTGGCACGTTATTAAACAGCCCCTAAGGTACCGATGGAGTTCTCAATCTTTATTTACGATGGTTTATGACGTCATGCCTCTGGTTGATTTGACATATTTTTAGTTGGCACGTGTCTCCTCACTTCTAGATCGAGTTTATGAATTCCCCTGCTAAAATCGACGCTGTCATAGGCTTATTTGAAAGAAAAGATGTTTTGCATCTGTTGACATGCGCGACACCGTTAATTTTTTACATTTATTTTTCATTTCATGCTGGTCAACTTTTCTAGTTCTTTCAATTTAAATATAGTGTTTACAAATAAATTTGTGCTTGTAAACTATTTGTGCATTTCAAAAGAAAATTAGAGATCGAATTCATTTGGAATTTGATCCCTAACCAAAAACATCTACATTGCATAAACTTGCATATTGCACTTTGTAGGGACTCGAATTCGTATATCTCAATTTTGTGTACCCCTCATGATTTACTTTTAAAATTCGTCCAAATAATGACCACTCTCGAATCACCCATTTTGCTTCACATTTTCACATCATCAACCTTTGGTGATTAAATAGGAAAAGAGTGGACAACCAAATGAGGCCTTTTTAGGCATACCATGTAGGGAAACGATGGTACATTAAATTTGAACCAAATTAGTCAAGATGGGATCTCCTTGGTCGGCCATACACCTCTAAATCTAAGGGGCAATAAACTTCCTTTGAACCCCAAGCATGGTACAAACTTTTAAACAAAAAGGCTTCCTCTTTTGAATGGACAATAACCCTAAAGTATAGCACGAACCAAAAGACAAATCCCCCTCCCCTTTGACCGGCCAATAACCCCATGCATAGTACAAATCATTGGACAAAAGACCTCACCATTTTGAGCTTGGATAGGGACCTCCATTGCACCCAAAAAACCGGTCCAATCCGTGAGCCTAAAATGGGAGTATAAAGAAGAAATTCTTCACTTCGTCACCATTCAAGCCATGAAAGAGAGAGGGAGTGAGGGAAAGAGGGAGAGAGAGAGCTGGAGAGCATCTCCCATAGCTCTCCCAAACCGTGAGTGAGTGAGTGAATGAGGGTGAGTTTAACCGTGAGCTATAGTGTCACACTTCAAAATCAATATGAGTGGGGGATGACACGGCCGTCCTTCCTCTTGAAGTACGTAGCCTCAAACCATCAAATTAATATATGCACCTTCACCAAAAGTTAATTCACAAACTTTAGGTAAAGCTCACGTCCACTCTCCTTGCTGACAGCCTATTGGCTAGATTCTACTAAGAATCAAAAGAGATGTTACAGCTTGTGATCTCGACTATCACAGTGATGAGTCTCTATCGAACTCTCACACGGTCTCACTAAGAGTTTCTCTCCTTTGTATACAATGTTCAGCTCAATGAATGAAAGAGCAAGAGACTAGAAAGCTTCAGACTTTGGAATTCTCTTTCAAACACCCTTTCAAACAACCAAAGAGTCAATCCTTAAATACTTTCTCATGCCTTCTTGACCGTTGGCACTTTCCAAAGAAATTCTTCAAATATACCCGTTAGACAAAATTAATTAAGATGATCTCGAGTCGTTGGATGATTTGTGTTGAAAACCTGTCAATCCTGTTTGCCCATACAAATCAAGATCTTGAGTTTCCATAAGTAAAACCTTTCAAGTTTAGCTCGTTTTTCACAGATCTTCGTATCAGAGTAATTTCCAATAAGAATAATCAATCAAGTAGATGTGAAATCCAGCTATAAGATTTTCCAATAACCATACGAAACGAAATTTTGAAGATAAACTTGCATATGTATAATAATCCTACAATTGGATAAGTCTTCATACTTCAATTTGGAACTGTCAGTGAGGATAAACTTCGAGATTAAAATCTAATGGTGTGTCGGTATTCAGACTTTGACGATAAAGTCTTGAGATCTTCAAATATAGACTTGGAAAGCTTTTGTTAACTTCAAAACAATAAATGAGTTTTCTCGAACAATCTCCCCATTTTTTATGGTAACAAAACTTTCCTGCAGATTTGGAAAACTTTTTGACCTACAAAACAGTACTTATGCAATATATATAATCTTATAAATTTAATTAGGACTTTGAAAACCTCGATTCTGCAACCACATAACACATGTTAGTCCAAACCAGTCATAAGTAATATTGCAAACTTAGTCACTGCACTACAAGCATAAAAAATATTAACAATATCCAAAATCAAATGTCAAACCAAACCATAATCAAAAAGTCAACAGAAAACAAAGTTCAAAGTCAATTCAATAAAAACCAAAATGCAAAAATGCAAATCTGCACTCAAACTCTTCCCCTTTTTGTCATCAGCAAAAAGTAGAGACAAAAACGATTGAAAATAGTTGGTTTGAATCAGGGCTGCTTGGGGATACGAACGTGCTGGAAATCCCCCATGGATTTGATAGTGTCTTCAAGCTTCTGCAAAGACTCCTTAAGCTGTTGAATATCCGCACCCTTTGCCTGTTCCACATCATTACAATCCGGGTCCTAGGTGTTTTCGTCGGTTGGTATGAGTGATGGATTTTCGATAATGGGCTTAGACTGGGGTTTATGGGCTAACCTTGTAGGCTAAGGTTCGATGAATTAGACTCATGCAAATTGGAAAATGGACGAATTGGGCATTCTTGATATTTATTTTATTTATTTATTTTGGTACATTTAAAAAATGAAAACTTGAATTAGTTGGCCAAAATTCAAGTGTGAATAGTTAGTGGTC
Organism: Eucalyptus decipiens; assembly: GCA_014182575.1. Lineage (NCBI taxonomy): Eukaryota > Viridiplantae > Streptophyta > Magnoliopsida > Myrtales > Myrtaceae > Eucalyptus > Eucalyptus decipiens. The sequence continues at coordinate 41,081,636 of CM024611.1, read as the reverse complement.
AATGAACAAAACTTTGGGCATGAAGATGCATGCTACATATTTGATTATTTGCACCATCATATTTAACAATTATTAGATCAATTGATTGGATTTTCAAATTTTTTACTATATGATTCATGAGGTTAGTCACGCTATTTAAAAAAATTGTGATTGACAGTAATTTAATTTCAATGCTAACATCTGAAAATTAAATAGTAATATCTATCCAAATAATTAAAAAAAGTCATTGATTACTTGAATTTTATTTTCATGAAGGAACTTTTCTACTGTCAGTGAAATTTGAATTTTCTTTTGGTTCTCCAACCTTATCATGATGTTGGAGAACAAAAAGATAAAGTCATCCAGATGTATTTGACCAAAAAGACTTTATCAGGATGTGGATTACACTCTTGATCGACTAAATTTTGTCCTATTTAATTATTTCTTTATTTTTTAATTCTTGCGGGCCACTCTTTTTTTCTTCTTTTTGTCTGAGTCCCATCGTGACTGTCACCTACTGCCACTTTGTCATAATAGTCCTCGTGACCTGGCATCTCTCTCTCTTCACTCACTACCCTAGGTGTCAACGGTTCAGTTCATTTTTTTTTGGAAAATCAAATTGAACCAAACCATTAGAAAAACTTCTGAACCGAACTAACTTTTGATTTGGTTTTTCAGTTTTTGATTTTTAGCTTTTGGTTTTCAATTTTTTTTTTTTTTTTTTTTTGGGTCTTCATTTGAGGGCAGCGGCCTTCTTTTCCATGTCGTTTTTTTTTCGGTGGGTCTCTCTGCAATGCATCAAGAGGAGTGACTTTGAGCGAGCGATTCGCTGACATTTCCAGCTCTGTCTTCCTTCTTTTTCCCTTCTGCTTTGCTTGGGTCGCAATATTGCAAAGCAAATATTCTCTCTCCAACTCTCGCTTTTTTCAAATAATTCAATTGACAGATCACAGAGATCTACTTGCTCTATTTGCTCTCATCAGCTCTGGTCCCTAGCATCACATTCTCCCTCTCTCGCATTGCTCTGTTTCGCGAAAAATAGAGTAAACGAGTCTCTGCCAAAATGGACCGGCTCTCTGCAACTAGTCTCCTTCTCGACACGTTCGAAGGAGCAATAAAAGAATAGGTGGGGATCACCAAGATAAAACCACACCATCTAAACTCCCCACCGAGCCGCACAACAACAAAGTGTTGATCAACAATTCTTTGCCCAAGATCCAAATTTTAAAGACCCCTCAAACAACCAAAAGAGTTGGTTCGGTTTTATTGCGGGGTCAACCAAAATTAGTTCGAGATAAATTTATCAAGAATATATCAGTTTGACCCACCCTCCCGGATGAGGGGTCAACCAAAAGAGTCGCGCAATGAGTTGTTCAGAGTTGGTTCATGCTTTGACCCCTCATCTGGGAGGGTAGAGATTCGAAACTTCTCGTCCCCATTGCGCGACTTAAATGGAGTGTCGTGAGAGGTGGGTTCCCACGCTAGTGCCCCCTGGGTTTACATCGCCGGCTATACGGTGGTTCCCGAGTCATAAAAAAATTAAAAAAAACAAAACAAAACAAAACAAAATATAAAAAAAAGATATATCAGTTTTGGGTTTTTTATTGTATTGGCCCATTTTGAATTTTCTTTTTATTTCTCAACTTTAAAAAGTCATTAATTATCAAAAATGGTTATTTGATTCACTAAAAATTTGAATTAATGGTTAAAAAAATAAGTGAATAATAATGGAAGTCACAACAATCGTACCTAAGTCACATCATTGGTATGACTTATCGAAGATATAAAGAAATTAATTTAATCAATTAAAAACCATTGCTTGTAAATAGATCAATGCGTTTTCATATAATGTCCCCCAAAGGAATTAATTTAATTTAATTAATAATACACATACAATCATCATTAGGCGCAAACGTGCACCAGCAAGGGACCTTCATGATACTAGATTCAAACAGACATTGGTTGTCCTTTCTATTTTCTTTATTAAAAGAAAAGCAGGTCAAGTTGAAAGGCACCTACAGAGGCTCCTCCCATTGAGAAAATATTGCATGCCCTAACAGTACCACGTCATATGTGCTCTGAACCATTCACACGTCGACACCATTCCTCGAGCCCACCATGTCTGCTCTCTCTTCTCTACTCCTCGATTTAGCACTTCTTTCTCTCTCCTCTCTTCTCACCCTCTCCCAAATAACTCTCGACTGGTAGCTCGGCTCGGCTGGGTTGGCAGAAGAAAGGATGGGTCGATGGATAATAAATGCAACACTCCCGCTTAAAATATCTCTCTCCTCACTTGAAATTTCTAGCTTTTGTCTTTCTCTCTCTCCTCATGGAAGAGTAGATAGAGAATGAGCTGCACTTCCCCTGTTTCCTTCTTAGCGCGTCCCACCCCCACCCCCTCCGCGTCCGCCTCCCCCTCCCCAAAAAGCCTCACCGGTCATCTACCTCGGCATGTCACCTCCTCCAAGAGCCCCGCCAGTCGTAGCCGGTTCCTGACCCCCTTTGCCTCCAATTGTTTCCAACGTGGAGATCGAGCATAAGGTTTGTGCTCGCATTGGTCTCTCGGCAACTTATGAGCCTCCGTCCAATTGCCTCCCTCTGACGAAGGTCACAATCAAAGATAGAGCTGCAAGGACCAAAAATTAGATGACTTCCCTTCCATTGAAGCCCTAATGGATACATCTGCCAGTTCTACCCATATTCAGAGTCATCCAATAAATTTTTTCTTCACATTTGGTAGAACTTTTGCCATGATGGAAACATCATCACATTTGTGACAGCTATTAAAGGACAGAGGGATGTTTAATAAGTACAAGTGTCATCAAAAGGTTGATTTCTCGCAACTGTTATAAGCTATTATTAATTTAACTAATACAATTGATAATGTGAATGTCCCCTAAGAGACTTGCTCTGACAACATTTGATAGAAGTTGTATCTAGCAAAGTATAGAAGAAGCTCGAATGCATGTAGCCTCAAGTTCCCAATTACGAAAATGCTGCAATGCGAAGCATCAAAATTCTTGGCTAGCATTGTTGCTGTAATATAAAGTCCATACACTAGCCAATTACCTCCTTAGCTAATGTATAACGTAGAAATGAGTAAATACACGCAAGGGCAACATGTAGTATCCTGAACTTATCATATTTGCAACTCATAGTCCTAAATAGATATTTTGGATCTATACCTCATCATAAATCCACTTGCAAACACCAGACTGGTGTAAGATGTCAATGTATTTAAAGAGCAATCCCATGATATCTTGTGTGTGCTCTGCTTTTTGGTGCAATACATGATTAGAATTTCAAGCCTCATAATCTGGGCTTTCTTACAAGACCGACTTTTTGCCAAAGGGAATAAGCAAAGCCCTAAGTTGGTGAGAATGGTTTTTTGCAAATGACCTGAAAGGAAAACAGAGAAATGCCCAAAGGCAAGAATAGCCAGAACAGAACAACATACCGTGACCAACATCAGTCATCTCAATAACAACATTAAAAAAAGAGTTATTTGAATCCATAACGCTTACATAAGCAGACAAACTAGTGGCCCATCCTACAAAGTCATTTAAATCAGAACTGACCGTAAACCCTTCAGAAAAGAGACTTGATCAAAGTAGTTGAAAAATGATCGCTTATGTAATAACAACATCGCAGCAAATGATGCACTTTCATCCATAAAATGTTTGCTTATGTAGGAGAGGCCAAGCTTTCTCGCGTTGCTGCGCTTAGAATTTAGTGCGTTCGGGTAGAGTGGAGGTCGAGCGCGGGAGGAGGAGGAAGAGAGAAAAGGTAAAGAGGAGAGAGAGAGAGAGAGGAGAAAATAGTGCATACCCTAACAGTGACACCGCTTGAACGCAGCCTGGAACCGAGGCTCCATCTCCTCCACAAACTCGTCCATGAACTCGATTCAGCTCACGTCTAAGGAAAAGCCTTAGCTCCAGTGCTTGTGTAGCTAGTCCACGTACCTCATCCACAACGAGTGGGAATCCTTCTCCAGCCCTCTAGCCCGCGCCTCTCTTTCTTTGCTGCACCATCGGCCCTGCCCATGTCCACCGAGATCTCCCTCGTGACCGATTGGGCTAGCGACAGGGACAGCACCTAGTCAACGGCAGGGAGCCTGGCGCCGCTTGGGAACGAGACTGAGGTCGCCTTCCTCCTACCGGAGGCCAACGGCTTCGCGGTGGAGGCCGACGGTGTCTTCAGTCTAAGGGAGGGGGAGGACGAGTAGATGCTAGAGACGGAGGATGCCATCGGCGGCGGCGGCTCAAAGTTGGAGTTGATGACGAGTTCGTCGGAGGGAGGCAATCGGACGGAGGCCTAGAAGTTGCCGAGAGACCAACGAGAGCACAAACCTTATGCTCGATCTCAGCGTTGGAAACAGTCGAAGGCGAAGGGGGTTAGGAACCAGCTGCGACTGGCGGGGCTCTTGGAGGAGGCGACGTGTTAGAGGTAGATGACCGACGAGGCTTTTTGGGGAGGTGGAGGGAGTGGGATGCATTGAGAAGGAAACAGAGGAAGTGCAACTCATTTTGTGTTTGCTCTTCCACGAGGAGAGAGAGAAAGACAAAAGCCAAAAATTTCAAGTGAGGAGAGAAATTTTAAGCGGGAGTGTTGCATTTATTATCCATTGACCCGTCCTTTCTTTTGCTAGCTCAACCGAGCCGAGCCACTAGCCGAGAGTTATTTGGGAGAGAGTGAGAAGAGAGAGGAGAGAGAAAGAAGTGCTGAGTTGAGGAGCAGAGAAGAGAGAGCAGACGTGGCAGGCTCTGAGGACAGGTGCTGAGAGTTATTTGGGAGAGAGTGAGATGAGAGAGGAGAGAGAAAGAAGCGCTGAGTCGAGGAGCAGAGAAGAGAGAGCAGATGCGGCAGGCTCCGAGGACAGGTGTCAACTCGTGAATGGTTCAGAGCATAGATAATGCGACACTGTTAGGGTTTGCAATATTTTCTCCCTCCCACAAAGCACCTCTCACATACTTCCGTGGAAATTCCACTTGCGATAATTTGCATCATAGCAGTTCAATCGGGCATGAAGAGGCTTGGACTGTTAGATGGCAAGAATGCATTTTTTTTTTTTTTTGATGCCTTGGAACCACCATACAACCGGCAGCCGGCGGCGTAAACTAGGGAGAGCACTAGCGCGGGGACCCACCTCCCATGGCACTCCACTTTAGTCGCGCAATGGGGGCACGGAGTTTCGAACCCCTCCCCTCCTGAATGAGGGGGCAGGGTGTGAACCAACTCGTCCACCGCGGGGTGGGTGCAAGAATGCGGTATTGTTCTTTTTTGGGTCAAAAAATAACGCAACATTGTTCAAGCATGCATGATGGAGTACGTTGTGTTTTGGGGAGATTGTCTAGAAAATCATAAAATTAATATAATTTTATTAATCTAATTATAAATTTTTTCGATTTTGTGAATCAAATTCTAAACATTTTTAAATTTTACTAATTAATTTTATCCGATTAATTTCAATAGAAAATTATTGACATGGATGGCAATTGTCCTAGCGCCATGACTATCGTTCATATAGATAAATTTTAATGATATTTTAATATTGCTTTCATTTTTTTATTTTTTCTTTTCTTTCTTTATTTGCCTTCCCTTCTCTCCCCTCTATCTCGATCGTTAGGCCTTAGCAATCGGCTAGAGGTGAGGGCTGGAGGAGAGGCTTGTTCAAGGTCGGCAAGGGCAGCCTCACTAGCTAGAGGAGGAAGAAGAGGGGAAAAATGAAAAGAAAAAAAGGTAAAAAAATAAAAATTCAAAAAAATTAAAAGATTATTAAAAATTGTCACGTTAACGTCGGCAACGTCACCTAGGATGGTTGGATGTCGGTGATTTCCTGTAAAACTTGACTGGATGAATTCAATTAGCAAAACATAAAAATACTTAGAACTTAATTAACAAAATTGATAGGTTTGATTTATATTGGCAAAAAATACAATAAATTTATGACTTTTTGAATAATTTTTTTCGTCTGTGTATTAGTAATAAAATGTGGTACATAGCATTTTTTAATGGTATGAAATTACTATATAATGTTTTTGAACATGACAATAGTTTAGTTATCAATTTCCATTTAGACATGCTTTTACAATATTGGAAGAAATTTTCTTTGTGCTATTGCTCGTGATATTATAAACAGGATGGGACGTTGACCCTGGACATGCATCCAGCGAAAAGTGTGTAGTTTTTTAAAATTAGTTGTTTGGAGAATATGATCACGAACTAGAGTTGTGTCAAAAAACATAGACTCTTTTATTTGGAGCATCTTTATTGATCGGTAGTTTTCTCTTCTAATTCGTTACTCATGCAAATGGCAAGTCAAGTGAAGTCAAGACGTGTTGGATCTCATATGTCAATTGAAGCTCATTAGCATGTTGGCATTGCAGGAGACATTCGATAAAATATCGGGTAGACCGGCCGTTCCATGTTACTACTGGACGGGGCCATTCATTGATCGCCATGTGGTAGATACGTCCCGCTTTGTTGGATCTTTCAGAACTCTCCTCCCTAGAGAAAATATTACATATAATAGTTGTGCATGTCCTCCCATCGTGCGACGCGTATTGTTCGCTAGCCCAACTGTCAGTAAATTTTCGATCTCTTGCGGGCTGCTCTACCTCGACTCCACGTTCTCTCTCTCTCCCTCCCGTCTCGCACGACGTACTCCTTTCCTTCTCTCTTCACTCTTCACGTTTCGCTCTCTCTCCCTCTCAACTTGCGATGCGATTCCACTATGCTCTCTTCGTCCCTCCGGACTCGCGATGGAGAAGCCCTAACTTCGCTCTCTCTCACCCGACAAATCACGCCGGCGCCTCCACCCTTCACAACTCCGCCTCCTCCTTTGCCTTTGCCGCGGCTAGGTCACGAGTAACGGTGATCAATTTCCAATTCAATCTAATGGAATTGCTTATTTTGTTTTCCATTACTTGATGCCTTTTATTATGAAGAAATATACAAAAAAAAAAAAAAAAAAGCTTGTCGTTTTTCTTGAAGAATTTAGAAAAAAAGAGTATTTGTAGTTGGTCCGGTTCTCCCCTTGAACCAAGAACCAAATTGACTAGATATGAGTTCTACTTTTAGGAACCAAGACCAAAACCAGCTAATTCAATTCAGTTTGGACGATTCCTCATTCAAGTGGTCTGTTTTGCATATCCCTAATCGTGAGTCGTTTTTTCAAAAAGGAATGTTAATCCTTCATCATCGGGCCATTTTAATGTAGTTTATGAAAAATTTGACTTGAGCTTTGTCTGAGATTGAGAAAGACTTCTTTAAAAGCTGTATTTATGTTTTGCGGCATCGTTTTGGTTTCGTGGACCGTGGCCATTTTTGTCTGAAATTGGAAGGAGCGAAGTGAAAATTAACAAAGGAAGGGAAAGATTGTCGCGGGAGTTTTGTTCTTTTGAATAGTTATTAGCACGTTCATATGATTCACGGTTTGCTTGAAAATATATAATTGCATTCGATCCCGCCGCCCCCCCCCCACCCCCCCCCGGCCGCGGGGAAAATCAGAAAAAAAGGAAAAAAAAACTCCACTGACCTAGGCTGTGCAAGTGCACTGTAATGGCAACGTGGCAAGATAAATTTCAATGGACAAATAAATTTACAAGAGAAACTTTAGGAGCTTGTGTGCAAATCATTAAGTTTGTTTATATACCGTAACCCCTCCCTCTCTTTCTCAACTATCCATGGATCCCTTGAGCTCCCTCCGTTACTCTCTTTTTTAAGGACGCTGCTAAGAGAACGGCGCCGTTATTAGGAGGGAATAACGGTGACGGTGCCTCGTGTACCGTTAATTCCCATTCAATGGGAATGGGCAACCGGTGGAACAAATTTGGTAAACAAATCTTGATAGAAAATTCTAAAATATCAGTCATTATTTTTTTTATAAAGAAAATGAAAATTCTTGCTTGGTCCATTAAATACTTTGTATAACTATTTAAATATAAAACTCAATTCTATTGCAAAGTACTTGCAAAATCAATTTCACCAATTCTAGACACAACAAAAATCAAACTAGGATCCCACACATGTATTTTAACCTAACATGATGAGACTTTAAAGAATTATTGAATAAGTATAAAATTTAAAAGTTGGCTAGAATTTGGCAATACAAAAAGGAAAAAGCATTGAGGTAAAAAAGATTTAATCAAACAAATTCAATATACTTAAATTTTTAACTAAAATTCATCTTTAGTTACTCACAAGATGATCGTAATTTTGATTTTTAATTAGGATTGCCACAGCTTGAGCAGAATTTATTAAAGTTTTAAATTATGTGAATGAGGAATTATTTCTTTATTTTGATAATTGTGTTCATTGACGAATATTTTCATTCATCATTGCGAGTGTGAAAAATATTTAATTGCAGAGGTATTATTAATAAAAAAAATCCAACTTTTTTTTTTGTCTTAAGACATTTTGTAAATTGTTTGCGCATTCACTACATAACAAATTTGTAGACTTCAAGGGAAAAAAAACGAATACAAGAACTTTTCAGAAAAATTACTACCGAAAGAGAAGATTCGTAGCACCAAAAAGAAAAGTGAAAGGAAGGTGTAAACAATTTGAGAGTGAAAATTGGACAAAAGAGAGAGTTTCCAGGTTTCCTTGAAAAAATTTGTGGCCTAAAAAGGGCCGTAACTCTCACAGTAAATTCCCCACCGTTACTTCTTCATTTCCCCTTTTTAAACCCACGATCCAAGTCTCTTCCAAGCACTCCCAAGATACTTACTAGATATACATGAGAAGAAGTGTTATTAATTTTAGATTGTTAAAGATATTTCAGATTTTTTAGAATTTGTTTCCTATGTCCTCTAACCTAGGCGATGCTTTTACGTAATACGGTAAGGGCAATACGCAGAACGTTGCAGACCTTTCCTTATCAGATTCTGCAACAAGTACTCATGGGAAATTGCCATCAGAACTCCTTGTAAGTCATCAGGCATTGATAGCCCTTTCATGAATCCACCTCGTCCTTTGCCTTGCCCTTCATGCCCACGACATTTTTTCTGAAGGCGTCTAAGGTCTTTCCTAGATATATCAAAATGAATCTTAAATATGTACATAATCCATTTAAAATATAAATGAGTCATTAAATGAGTCATATATAAGTTACTTTAATTTTGAAGAATCAATTTTAAATGAATTTTAAGGCCAAAATAAATGAGTCTAAATTGGTTGAGCTTAATATCCATTCCCAACCTATTAGGCTCGTACAAACTCTCTCTTTTCAGCCTTATAGAAATATTTTAGAGAAATTGAAATTATAATTATTTGTTCTTCCTTTTTCCTTCTTCCATTACCTTGCTGGTGGCCAGCAAAAGACAAACTTGTTGGAGGCCGGCAAAGCTCAAGCTTACCAATCTGGCGAGACCGAGCTTGAGAGGGAGAGGATGGTGTAGTCATGCTTGAGGAGGAGGTTAAGAGGCACCGATGCTCACCGAGAGCCTTTGTGTCATATTCAACACTTCGACACGTGTCCAACACGTTTAAACACGCTTCGACATATGATCAACGAGTGTTGGAAAATCCCACACGCGGTCAACTCTTCCTAACATGCTTTGACATCCAAGTTTGAAATTTCGACACACAATTCCAACACGTATGGGGTTAGGTTATTCGAGAAATTCCAACAGCTTCCACCACACGCCGCCATAGAGGGGACGGGGGTTCAGTGTTCTTGACGGAGGCGGAAAAGCAGGAGGTGGAGGACTCACCTGGCTGTCGCGCCTAGCAGTGAGTTGAGCCGCTATCTGGACGAGATCCCGCCGCGGTGGCTGGACTCAGGGGAGGTGGAGGCAGAGGTGGAAGATGGAACCTGCCCCCATTGCGGGGCAGTGGCGGCGCTGGAATTTCGGCGAAAGGAGCAAATGGGTATGTCAAGATGGGACGAAAGTTGGGAACTCGGGAGAGACCCAGGTCAGAAAAGTAACGAATCGAAGGATTATATGATGGTGGTGGAGATGGAGATGGTTGAAATTATTTGCGTCAAAAGTGGTAGGGGAGGGGAGGATTTGAAGCGGTGCATGTCGACGTTGCGGAGAAGACGAATCATCATGCACTCCCATCCTTGCTCCTCTTTCTTTTCTTTCTTTTTCTTATTATTTTTTTGTCATTCTTAAATTATTTTGATTTTTGGGGGAAAGGCACGTTTTTGGGAGCGCATGATTGGCCGTGGGGCCCGGCCAATTCAATCTCAGCCGTTGGATCATCAAATTTTGTAGTGTTACTTTTTGTTTTCTTTTTGAATTATTAGAAATGGGCGGTGGTGATGATGAGGCATATGGGGAAATGGCGGAATTTAATTGGAAGCCCCGCCCGGGGGAGGGAGAAAATATTGGGTGGTCCCGGATCACCACATTAGCATGGTCTCCGACCACTCACGAACAACCATGTGGAGGTGTGGGGCCACTGGAGTAGAGGAAATTCTTCTCGCCCAAAACAATTTTTTTTTCCCCTATCACTAGACCTGCTCACACTAGCCTGCACACATTTATTTCTCTCTCTCTCTCTCTTATATCCTCTCTCCTTCCATCTGTGAAGAAGAAAAGAAACCTCCTTCTCTCTCCAGCAACGGCCTCCTCTCTCCCTCTCCTCCATTCAAATTTTGGATCTTTCGTTAGCTCTTAGATTTTGCTCCTCCAGCCCTCTGCTTTGGCGTTCATTGTTCCTCGGGCGTTCTAAATCCTTCATCTCACTTGGAAGAACCCTGTTGGAAGATATGCAGGATCTATTTTTGGTTATGATCATGCATTAGATCAATTAGGGATTAGATTGATTAGATTAAGATATTGATTCGATCGTAAAAATATTTCTTTTCTTTTTATTCATGTATCTCCTGTATTATAATCATAGTATAATGTACATTGAATGATACATAGAGAAAATCAGAAAATTCCCCAAAAGCTTTACAATCTCTTCTTTACTTCAGTCTGCTCTTTGCTTCTCTACGTCTTCTGACATGGTATCAGAGCTTGGCTCTTGATTCCGCTTCCGCATACATTGATTGCCTATCGAAGCTTCGTGATCTGCAAAACCAGATCAAAGCATAGAAGGAATCAAAAATTTATTAGAGAAGAAAGAAGCAGAGGAGGTTACTCACCATGAATCAACCAAAAAATCCATCTTCTGGCGTGGATACACAATCCATAGGAGATGCTACATCTGCACAACAAATACAAACCACAATTCCGGCAGTCCAACAGCAAACCCAGATTCAAAGTCTACCATGACAGTATCACCCGGCTCAGTCGAACATGGGGCTGCCCGTCTCCGGGCATCCTTACCAATGGGTACCATATCCATGATACGTTGGGCCAGGCCCAAATACATCATTGTCGGGGACTGGGAGCAGCCTGAGCAACCCCCAGCTCGACGGGAGTCCGCCGACCATAAATGGGGCAAACTCAACCGTCGGTTCAAAACAAGTGAGCGGGTCAGGTGAACTGAGTTCAGGGTCAAATCCCTACCCGGGCATTTCCAATGCAGGTTATGGGTCCAGAGTTAGTGGATCAAGTACAGGGGTGAACCCCTACCCGAATTTTGCACCAAGCTTCCTTCCGTTTCTGATCGCTGCCGTCACCGGCCGACCGGAACCTAGTGACCCTTTATATGTATCAACCGCCGACGGTCCAGAACTGAAATTGATCAGTTTACAACTCACCGAGTCAGAGAATTATTCCAAATGGTCGCAGGATTTCCGGCAGGCCCTTGTGACGAAGGACAAAGACGGATTTCTCGACGAAACAATACACATACCGTCGGACGAGCGGCTGGCCAGGCACTGGAGAAAGTGCAACCACCTCATCCGAACGTGGATCAGCAATTGTATTTCTCCAGAGGTGGCCGCCGGGCTTCCTCCGACGAAAGATTCAAAAAAGATGTGGGATAGCATCAAAGAGATGTACGGGAAACTAGATCGAGCCAAGATCTTTTCTCTCATGCAGGAATTAAGTGAGTTAAAGCAGGGAAATATGACCGTCACGGCTTGCTACAACAAATTGTCATCTCTCTGAAACCAACTCGAAGCAATAGAGGAGAAGCTCGAGGGACTAGTAGAGACACTCCAATAGTACAGATCTATGAAGGAGAGGGAGAAGGCAACGCGATCCCTTTTGATTTTGAATGAAAATTATCTAACCTTTCGATCTCAGATCTTGGCGATGGATCCGATGCCTCCCCTCAGACGAATCTTCCAGCTAGCCATCCAAGAGGAAAGCCAAAGACTCGCGGTTCCGAAGCAAACGCGAGGAAGCGACAGCGTCGCCCTCACGATGCGCAACGTCCGGCGAGACTCGAGAAAAACCTAGCTCGAGAGAGAGAGAATTGCGAAGGGGGGCTAGGGTTGCAAGGAGGATTCGAACGCCCCTTTAAAAGAGAGGGGACGAACGGCCCAGATCTTTTGCCGAAATCTAACAGTGCACAGGGCCTCTATCAGTTCGGTGAATCGGACAGCGGATGTTATCCCTTGATGAAGGGATCCGACGGTCAGATTTGTTCTCCATTAAAGGGATCGGATGGTCAGAATTATTCCTCATCAAATGGATCGGACGGTCAGGTTTTTTTCGCATCTTTAAAGAATTTTGGTCAAAGTTCAAAGGGGAGAGGTAAATTATATTGTGAATATTGTAACGCCCACATCATACCATAGATAATTGTTGGAAATTGCATGGAAAGCCAAGAGAAAAAGGAAAGAAAAAAGAATATGTTGTAGCCTACCAGGTCACTGGACTAACCGGTCTGAATTATGATCAACCTATTACATATGGGCAATATCAGCAGCTGATGCAGACTTTGCAAAAGGTCGATATTGGGAATAAAGGAGCAAGTTTTTCAAGTTTTTCTCATTGCCTAATAAATTCTATTTCAATAAAGGCTTGGATAATTGATTCAGGGGCAAGCGATCATATTGTTTGTGATAGAGGATTTTTTTCCAATATGCACAAGAAATTAGATACACCTATTTCTGTGCAATTGCCAAACGGGAACATTACTCATGTCACTTTGACAGGCACTGTCCAATTGAGTCATCAAATTACCCTTCAAAATGTTCTTTATGTCCCACAATTCCAATTCAATCTCATTTCTATCTCCAAAGTCTGCAGAAAAAATTCATGTCAAATATTCTTCGATTCTGACACCTGTTTTTTTCAGGCCCATTCGACTGGCAAACTGATTGGCTTGGGTAGTCTTTCTAAAGGACTTTATTTTTGGATCAGTGACCCTAGTCATTTTGATTTATCTTCCCTGAATAAAAAATCGTTGTGTAATCTATCTACCAATGATAACAGTTTTCTTATGCATTCACGAATGGGTCATAGTGCATTCTTTCCTTACTCTAAATGTGAAATATGCTCACTTGCAAAACAATCCCGAACTCCTTTTCCTTTCAGTACAACACATTCCACTAAAAAATTTTCTCTGATTCATATGGATGTTTGGGCACCCTATCACACCCCACATCGGGATGGTTCACGTTATTTTCTCACGATTGTGGACGATTACTCTCGTGCCACATGGGTATTCCTGATGCAGTCGAAAGCACAAGTTGTTTCTCATCTAAGAATGTTTCTAGTTCTGACTAAAAATCAATTTAGAAGGTCAATTCAACGGATTCGCACTGATAATGGGACGGAATTTTTTAATAATGATTGCCATTCACTTTTTTCTGTCCCATGGCAGTCTTTATGAAAGCTCCTGTACTTATACTCCACAACAGAATGGGGTAGTAGAGCGAAAACATCACAATCTCTTGGAAGTCATCAGAGCATTGAAATTTTAGGGATCTATCCCAGAAAATTATTGGGGAGATTATGTTCTCACTGCAGCTTATTTGATCAACCGAATGCCAACACGAATACTGGATGGCAAATCGCCTTTCGAATTGCTTTATGAAAAAAAGCCGACCTTAGATCATCTGAGGGTCTTCGACTACTTATGTTATGCTGCAGTATTGGGGCCTCATGACAAAATGAGTCCTCGTGCTAGGAGATGCATATTCATGGGTTATCCAAATCTGCAAAAGGGATATCGTGTTCTTGACATAAGAACAAGAGATATTTTTATTAGTTGAGATGTTGTTTTTCATGAAAATATCTTCCATTTTCGTGAAAGCTCATCTTTTCAAGACGACTTGAATGCTCCAACGAGTTCTCGCCAAATTCTAGATGAAGAAGAAGCATCCCCTCATTTTATCCTTACAACACCACCAAAAGCAGATCTTCCTCCTAACTCTCCTCCAGAAGAATTTTTGAATAGTGCTCCTGAAGACACAACCAATATGGAGGATACTCCTGAGACACATGCAAAGGGACAATCTTCATCTCCACCACCGACAGCTCATCCACGTCGCTTAGGACGAGCCACAAGACCACCAACTTGGACTAAAGATTATGTCTGTGCTTCGCTTAACTCACCAGGTATTCACTATCCAATATCTTCTTACGTATGCTTTGATAAGCTTTCGTTAGATCATAGATGTTGCATTAGCCGTATTTCTGATGAGAAAGAACCCTCTAGTTATGATGAAGCATCTAGAGATCCATGATGGCAACAAGCCATGGCAACAGAACTACAGGCATTGACTGATAACCACACATGGGAATTAGTCACTCTTCCTCAAAACAGAAAGTCCATAGGATGTAAATGGGTGTATAAGATCAATTTAGATCTGATGGTTCCATTGAGCGTTATAAGGCTAGGTTGGTGGCTAAAGGATATACGCAACAGGAAGGTTTCGATTATCACGAGACTTTTTCCCCTGTTGCTAAGGACGTCACAATTCGTTCATTTTTATCAGTTGCGGCTGTTCATAATTGGTCTTTGCATCAGATGGATGTTCACAACACCTATGTTCATGGTGATTTAGATTAGGAGATCTATATGGATATTCTTCAGGACTTACGGAGATAGGGGTAAGGTATGTCGTCTCCGCAAATCCCTTTATGGATTGAAACAAGCTTCAAGGCAATGGTATGCAAAGTTTGCGAATGCTCTCACAACTGCAGGCTTCAAACAATCCAAGTATGATTACGCCCTGTTCACATGGACTAAAGGAATGTCATCTATCTACTTGATGATATATGTTGATGACATCCTCATCATGAGCAACGATGAAGCTGCAATAGGGAGTCTTAAGAAATATTTGCATGCTACATTCCATATAAAGGACCTAGGAGCACCGAAATACTTCCTTGGTATTGAGATTGCTCGATCTGACCAAGGGATTTCTCTCGATCAGCGGAAGTTTGTATTGGAGATCATTTCAGAAGCTGGACTATCAGGATGCAAGCCAGCAGTTATTCCTATCGAGCAAAACACCAAGTTAACCACAGCGGATTTTCTTGGAGGGATATCTCAGAATGATGATCCTATACTCAAAGATCCGACAAGTTATCAGAAACTCGTTGGAAAACTCATATATCTGACTATGACCAAACCTGATATTTCATATGCCGTGCAAACTCTCAGCCAATTTATGCACAGCCCAAAGGAGTCTCACATGAATGCTGCCTTGAAAGTTGTGAAATATCTAAATAAATGCCCAGGTTTCAGGATACTTCTGTCTAGAAGGTGTAATATGGAATTGATGGGATACTGTGATGCAGATTATGCAACCTGCCCGATGAGTCGAAGATCGATTACTGGCTTTTGTATTAAATTCGAGGAATCTCTTCTTTCATGGAAGACCAAGAAACAGGCAACGGTCTCCTTGTCTTCAGCTGAAGCAGAATATCGGGCTATGGTGAAAACTACATGTGAACTTGTGTGGCTGCGAGGGTTACTTGGAGATCTTGGGATAAGGCTAAGAGGGCCAACGAAGCTGTTTTGCGACAATGATGCGGCTCTCAAACTCACAGCAAATCCTGTGATGCATGAAAGAACGAAGCATATAGAGGTGGACTGCCACTTCACACAAGAGAAGATTCAAGAGGGAATCATCGAGACAAGAGGAATTGGAACCGCAGAACAACCTGCAGACATCTTCACCAAACCTCTATGTCAAAGATAACATGCATATCTTCTAAGCAAGCTAGGAGTCTTGGATATCTACAAGCCACTAGCTTGAGGGGGAGTGTTGGAAGATATGTAGGATCTATTTTTGGTTATGATCATGCATTAGATCAATTAGGGATTAGATTGATTAGATTAAGATATTGATTCGATTGTAAAAATATTTATTTTCCTTTTATTCATGTATCTCCTGTATTATAATTATAGTGTAATGTACATTGAATGATACATAGAGAAAAACAGAAAATTCCCCAAAAGCTTTACGATCTCTTCTTTCCTTCGGTCTGCTCTTTGCTTCTCTACGTCTTCTGACAAACCCTCCAAAATTTCCTTGTTTTCTATGTTTTTATCCCATTCTCTTTCACTTGAGATCTCTCGCAAGTCGTTTTTCTTCTCTTCTGCGAAAGTTCTCAAAGGACATTATTGGAATCAAGTTCGTCCAAATCCTTTGTCTCACTCAGATGAGGCCCTTGCATTTTTCGCGTTTTCTTTTTGATAAAGTTTGGGAAGGTAAAAAAAGCAAAAATGATTTTTTATGGTGTCCCGAGAGAGATGTTGTGAGTTGGCGGGTATGTGACGTTTTTGTTTTATTCTTCGAGATGTGTAAATATGGCCTTAGTGGCCTACTCCCGTGATCAGGCCTGTGAGGGAGTTGGGAATTTAGATCCAAGCAAATTGGTTTGTGGGTTTGTACTTGTTTGGAGATGTTGACGATGTCTTGGTTCTCATACCTTGTTAAATATGTATACTAAGTTGGGGAATGTTGTGAATGCTCAAGGTTTGAGGACATAACAATGAGAAATTATAATACATTAATATAAGCTCTTCTTGATGTTGGACAAAGCCATAGAACATTTTGCTTCCCTTGTTACCTTTCAAAAGATCTCGCCCATAAAACTCAAGTATACAACAAAACATGAAACGAAGAACAAGTCCACGTCAGAAATATACTTGCAAAACTGAAATCTTATTCAAATTGTACAAAGTAAAAATCAAGGGAAAATAATAAGGAACGCGATTCCAGTGCTCCACACCAGAAATAAAACAAAAGCAATCCGCATGCTCAACAACCTCTTCAACAAAACTCAACAACTCAACAAAGCAATCCCTTTTCACTAAAATATAAGAAAACAAAACAGAAGCAACGCTTGCTACAACCTCCATTCCGCATGCTCAACAGCAGCACCGACTTTGTCCTCTCCTTCACCACCACCTTTGTCATAGTGGTCCTCGCCCTCTTTCGCCGGCAACACTAGCAGTCACACCTGAAATTTGTTATGTCACCGTCCTCTACTTCTTGATAGCCTCTTCAATGCTGAAACAACTTAGATTCGTCGAAACAAATGTCCGCCGTGGAAAGAGCACAGAAACAGTGAAGAGCGCTCGAGCTGCAACGAACGCCAGAGCAGAGGCCTGGAGGCGCAAAATCTAAGAGCGAAGGAGAGATCCAAAATTTGAATGAAGGAGAGGGAGAGAGAACGTCTTTGCTGCAGAGAGGAGGACGTCCATTTTCTTCTTCAGAGATGGAAGGAGAGAGGATATGAGCGAGAGAGAGAGAAATAAATGTGTGCAGGCTGTTATGTGCAGGTCTAGTGATAGGGGAAATTAAAAATTAAAAAAAAAAAATTGTTTTGCGGGAGAAGAATTATCTCTACGAGAAAATCTTTGGTGCCCCCACACTTCCACATGGCGCTTTATGACTCGTCGGAGACCACGCTGACATGGTGGTCCGGGACCATCCAATATTTTCTCGAGGGAGGGCGCCGAGAGCGTGGGATTTGACTTGGGGGCTGGGGGAAGTGAAGGCTTCCTGTGTTTAAATGAATTGCTAAAGAGGCGCGGCTGCTTCCGGGATGTATTTGAGACTTCCAACGTATCGGAATTTTTTAATTTTTGAAAATGACATGTCGACGTTTCGTATCATGTTATATCACGTATCACATAGATGCTACTTAGAGAGGAGGTGCTTTAGGATTTTGCTCCTAGGGCTTCCTTGGTTTCCACCATGACCATGCTTTGGCTCTCTCTTTCACATATTTGAAAGAAAATAATGCATATGAAAGAGGAGAGAGAGTGCTACGTTCTTTACAAGGGTTAATATAAAAAAATTCAAAACTAATATATTTATAATAAATATACTTCAAATTAATTTTTTGATCAAGAAAAATCTCAAAATGATACACTTATAATAAATTTGTCTAAAATAATATAAAGAAAATCTCAAACTGATACACTTTTAATAAATTTGTCCAAAATTAATTTTCTTTTACCACTTAAAACTCTAAAATTATATATTTATGACAAACATTACTTCTGTTAAATTGGATTAATAATATAAAAAATACAAAATTAATTTAACTCGACAAACAAAAAGTAAAATTCCAAACTAATATACTACTCAATTATTACGTATTATTCAATTCAGTGATTTGATGGTAAAATTAATGAAAATTAACATATAGTAAATTTATCGCAAGTATATTAATTTGAGTTAAATTTATTAAAAATATATCAGTTTCAGATTTTTAATGATTAAAAAATTAATTTTAAATAAATTAAACATAAATATATTAATTTAGGAATTTTTAGGACATTAATCTAAAAATTGACTCGAGTCCGGACATGGACGGTGTCAACTTTAGGAGAAAGGTTCTAGCTGGAGGACACCGACCGAGCTTAGCTGTAGACTGGAGACCTTGTCCTTTTAGACCTGCATGGAATCCAACCTCAGATTCCGAGATTCCGAGGTGAGAAAGTAAAACATGAAACCAGGACTTAAGAGGACTACCGATCTGTTCATTGCATCGTCTTTATCGATCCAAATGAATGGAACTGACTTGATAGGACCTATGTAGCACCGATACGAACACGTGATACGCGACACGACACGACGATACGTCATTTATTAAAAATAGAGAATTTTGACACGTTCCGACACGTTATATATTAAATATATTTTTATATATAAATATATAAATAAATAATAATAAAATAGCCTAGAATTAATTTACACGAAAAATATTAAATAATATCATTCATTATTTTAATTTGTTACAATAATACACAAAACTTAAAGGAAAAAAACATTGTTTAAAGAAAAATGTTGAAATGATATTTTTAAATTTATTTATTTATCATATATAGCTTTTTTTATTACTTCTTTCATAGTAAAAGACTTCTAAAAAAATAAAACAATTCTAAAAAAACAAAACTGAAAAAAAAAAATTGACCCTATGCATGTATATTTATAGCAATTTTATTACTTTTTTTATTACTAATTTTGTGTATATTTATATTTTGACCCCTCAAGTATTAGAAATTTTTAAAATTGACCCCGCACGTGTCGGAATCGCGTGTCGGAATTCTGGACTCGCGTGTCGGAGCGTGTCGGAAAGAGTTGACCACGTGTCGGATTTTTCGACACTCGTTGACCACGTGTCGAAGCGTGTCAGGACGTGTCGGAGCGTGTCGGACACGTGTCGGAGTGTCTAACACGATACGAAGGCTTCTGGAAAGTGTCCGTGCTACATAGGATAGGACTACCCATCGATTCATTGCATCTGCTTTATCGATTCCAGCCACTGAAAAGTCCTTTTCGTCTCATTTTTTTTTTCTCGAGCTTTTGTAATGACTTCTTATAATGTTAAATCACGTGGGACCGTTACTGCTCGTCGATTTTCCCTCACGTTGCCCTAGCGCAGCGGGTGCCCACAAGTCAACGGTCTTGGCCATGGGTAAAATGCAATTGTCTAATAATGTCTATAGACCTCCTGTGCCCTCTGCAAGGGAACGGGAGGGAGGGAGGGAGGGAGGGAGAGAGAGAGAGTGAGCGAATTGGTCCGTGGCGTTTCTAATAATTCTCCGAGTTATGGCTCCTGAAGAAGTGGCTGCTGGAAGGAAGAGAAAATGCCCGGTTTGTTTCCTCTTCATCTTTGGGATTTCTGTTATTATTTCTTCGACCTGAATATGGTGGAATCGATACTCTGCTTGTAGTTCAACCCCCAATCGCTGCTACACATAGTCTGGAACGTTATAAATCTACTTTGGCATGAATGATTGAACCGAAGTATGCTCAAAATCACTTGATCCTGTCAAAACTCCAGGCACTAATTGATGTTGTACGCTATTCTAACTACTGTTTTGCTTTCCCCTAAAATTTGAGATGTCATTTAAATTGAGAAAAGTATGATAGACTATGTGTGAATTCACTAATCAACCTTTGGATATTACAAAAGTTCTGAAACCTATGGGTGTTAAAATGGCCAAAATGCATGAGTTGCAAGATTCAGTTTCAGTCAGCTTGCCGTGATAGGTTCGGCTCCATCGGAACCATAAAACTTTTTTTTTTTTGGCTTGTTTTATGGCCAGAAAGCATAAGACTTGATCT
The DNA here is from genome assembly GCA_014182575.1 of Eucalyptus decipiens. Lineage (NCBI taxonomy): Eukaryota > Viridiplantae > Streptophyta > Magnoliopsida > Myrtales > Myrtaceae > Eucalyptus > Eucalyptus decipiens. The sequence goes on along the minus strand of CM024611.1, from coordinate 41,061,259 downwards.
GAAACACTATGTTTACTTTAGTTTCCTTGATTTGACAGGAATCATCTTCTACCTCATCGCCGCTGTTTCAAATCAAATATGAAGTTTTCTTAAGTTTTAGAGGTTCTGATACTCGCAGAGGATTCACAGATCACCTTTATAGCAGATTGGCAAAGGCGGGAATCAAATGTAAAATTTTTTCTAATTGTGAACTACATTAATTGATATTGTAATTTACCGTTTAACGTTTATCGTTTTACGGGGTTTGGTCTAAGGTGAGATAGTAGGTTTCTTAATTAGTCTAATATGGGCTGGCTAGTGTAGGCCGAGTTGAGCATGGCCCGTAATGAGAGGGACTGGCTGGAAACTCTATAAATAATACTCAAGTCTCTCCTCTAACCCTAATTCTCACATGTATCCTCACCTAAGAGGCGTTTACCTAACGCTACACGTGAGGGGGGCCGCCTCATTGAGCCAGTGATACGGAGGGCAATAGAGGAGAAAGACTTGATGCGTGGATCCCCTTAATATATGTGGGTAATCCTTATTCTGCTTCCGCTTTTATGTTCGATGGATCCCAAAACAGGTGCGTTAATCTTTCTACTCAATTATGCATGTTCTTGTTCTGGTTATGGAGATCTTGGGGTTGCGCAATTTGCGTCCAACATGTGGTATCAGAGCAACCGTAACCCTAGAACTTGAATGCATAAAGTTTTTGCCATAATTTGTGATTTTCGAGATTTTTTATTCAATAAAAATAAAATTAAATCACAAATTCGGACTGGGCTCGACGAGACGAGCAAAAAGGTCGACGGCGCGTCGCCGAAGGAGGCCGCACGCGCCCCCATGCGCGGCCACGCACCGCCTGGGCGTCGAACGCGCGCCGCGCGTGAGCTCCACGGGCCGCGCACTCAGGCGGCGCATGCGGGCGCGTGGAGGCTCCGTTTGGCACGTGGCTGGCGGCGTTGGACTCGTACGGTGATTTCTTATGTCGTGGTATATTTATTTTATATGTTTGATGATTTTATGGATGTGAAAATACATACGGAACCCTAAATACGTGTATTTTTGCGTATTTTTCTTATATTTTCTGTGATTTTGGAAATATAAGTGTGGGTTATAGGTATATTATCACATAATCATTATAAAGGTGTGATTCATCAATAAAAATTAAACTTTATTGTGAACTGAAGCTAGCTTAATAAAATTCAATCATTATGAGATAGTAATTGAATATATCTTGAGATAATGAGAAACAGTAAAAGTCATGAAATTTTTATTGCTCATGTATACTCTTTTACAGGCTGGTAATCTTTGAATGATAAACGTCTTAAGAACTCGTAACCAAATTGATTGTACTGATTAACATATCTGTTGTATGTGGGTAATGCATGTTAATTAAGTTACTGCATATTGTACATGAACTCATCTGGTCACTTATTAATGTCTATCGAGTTAAATAGTTTTTTATGGTAAGGGAGTATGACAATATTTATGCAGAACAATAGTATCTATTGTTGAATTTTTAGATATTTGGTTCTCTGATTTGACTCAATTAATAGGCCACTGGTTGATTACAATGATAATTTGTTATTTAAAATTTGGCTAATAAATCAGTTGTTGGCCTTGGAGTCATGTTTTGCCATATGAAACTCATGAGTCACAAGCTTGTCAATCTGGAGTATCCTGTATTGCTATTGATATTAATTTGTGAGGGATCCTTTGGATCGGCATTCTTTTGATGTTGTTATAATAATCAGTAATCGTGGTGCACAAAAGTTGATTGCTTCTATGTTATGAGAAGTTTCTTGTGTTGCTGTGATCGTTGATCTCATTTGAATCTGTTTTTCAGGTTCGTTATATATATATTTATATATATGTATAAATAAATATTTTATTAATGAATAAAGCAATGTAATTAGCATGATATGTGATTTTGGTGATATGATGCCCCTATCACTAAAGTCAAAATCACATGTATATGGTGTATGTGAGAAGTAAAGTTTATATCCCTGGTATGAGAGAATTTCAATAATTCAATTGAATAGTGACCGCCAAAGTGGCACGCTTGATTGGGTTTGAGAAATTTCAGTCTCGTATGATGATTGGGATGTCTCCTGGTCTAATGCGTAGTCATACTCCCAAAGGAGGTGATTGTGTATTAGTTCATGGAGGAATACATGATATTGTGGTGGAGGAGTGACTGATTCTAGTGATTCATATGCCCAAAGGTGATGAATTCACGAAGAATTGGAATATATTCTCATAACCGCTATCATGTGGGGAGTGTACAACTGCATATCATGTATTCTGCCCAAAGGTGATTATATGATTATGCGTGTAACTCTCTGGATGTGTACTTGTATATTAAGTTACACAGTGCTCACATGATGCTAATTATATACATTGCTTGGTTTTCAGTCACATTTTTTGTGATTAATAACTCCACTATTATTGAGGTTTTTACTGCTTCAAATTTTAAGTTGTGGACATATGATTTGTTGCTTGAGAAAAGAACAATTGAATTTGTTTACTGTCCATGAAGCGTTCTATTCTGGAACACTTGAAAATAGGTTTGCCTACGGACTGCACTGCTATAAGATGATGGAAGCCTTAGTTGCTTGAAATTATGTCTTGTCTGATATTGAAATTAGGACACATTTACAAAAATTGTGTTTAAATCCTAATGACATATACATCTCTTATATGGTTAACAGGTTGTTTCCGAAAGTTTTCTATTTAAAGAAATTGATTGAGATAAAGAAGAAACTGGTTCAAATTAGTCTTGAAGGTTGTCAGGCCTAATAGTAGCGGTAGGTATTTTGACAAGTATGACAATACTAAATTACTTAAATGGTTATTTGTCAAATACTTGTTAGATTATGGGGTGGTAATTTAATTACTATACCTGAAAATCCTGACAAAAAGATTTGGCCGAAAGGCATAAATACACCATATTGAATATGGTGATGAGTATGATTAATAAGACTAATTTATCTGGTTTTTTGTGGGCTGATATTATGAAAGCAGTTTTTTCACATACAAAATGTGTCTCTTATCAAAGTTGTTTCATAAATTTTTTTTTACTTATGAACTGGATGTAAATTACTTAATTCTTATTAAAATTTAGAGGTTATCTAATCCAATTTTAAGTATGTTGCAATTCAGATCCACTCAGAATTATTTTGTATCTTATCTAAATTGTTAAAGGGGCATTGATTTTATGATTCTAAAGAAGGTACAAGAATTATGGAATCACATACTCTAAAAGTTTTTAAAGATTGACGTAATTGTAGAGGATAGTTGCTCTCAGACTATTAAAGATAATAGTATGATGGATGTTATTGTGTTTTTGTCTTTGCCTATATAAACAATTGCGGGATCTCCTGTACCATAGACTAAACTTGTTGAGGTTCAAGGTACTATTCTTGATATAGTTTATAATGAAATTTCTTAAACCTCTTAGGTGCAGAATAAAGTGGTTACAGCTTTATTAAGGAGATTTGTTAAGGAAACACGATCAATTATACCATCAGACTATATAGTCTATTTGTGAGAGCATGATTACAATATCCACTATATGGTTGATGTAATGACATATTTATAAATGTCGTTTCTTATCCTCAATTAAGTATGTGATTAGATGCCATAAAAGGCGATATACAATCTATAAAACATGTTTGGAAACTTACTGACTTGTCTAAAGATCATAAATTCATTAGTTGCAAATTGGCGTACAAAAACTTGTAGCTAAAATTTTCACTCTGAAAGAGGGGTGGATAATTTATAGTGAAGAAATAATTATTTCTTTAAATATTCTTTCAGAGTGAACGTTCTTTCAGAGTGAACGTGGCATTAATAACTCTTTTTTATTTGGAGTTACGTTAAATAGATACAAAATCTATAAGTGCAACTGAATGATTTTACAGCAATTTCAAGTAAACTTGTGTGTAGACTGAAAAGTTCTAATTAATGGTCTTAAGTAAATTTCCAGACAATATTATTAAAGTTTCATAGTGTTGTAATTTTTGTTCAATTGGGAACAAAGTAATTCAATATATTGCAAGGTCAGTGGGAGGAAATTTATTCTTTCTCATACTTTATGTACATGATATTTTGCTTACAAGTTGTGACCTTGAGACATCTTATATCCTTTGTACTGAGGTCTGTAAGGATTGTTTTTGCCATATTATATTAGATTTTCTCGGAGGACATTTGCTGATTGTATATTAGAAATATTCAATATACATCATTGCAAGCCAGGAATTGCTCCTGTTGTTAAGGGTGATGGACTAAATCTATCACATTGTCCTTATTTAGATATTGAGAAAATCTAATTAAATGGTGTACCTTGTGTCAGTGCACTTAAAAGTATAATGTATACTCGAATTTGCACTAGACTAAATATCGTCTTTGTGACGGGACTTCTAGGAAGATATCAGTCAAATCCAGGACGTGATCACTAGGTTGTTGCCAAGAAGATTTTAAAGATACTTAAAGAAAACAAAAGATTATATGCTAATTTATAAACATGTTCAATTCTTGCAGTTAGTGGGGTATTTAGATGTAAACTTTGCTAGCTGTTCTGATGACATACAATCAATAACGGAATACATATTTATGTTAGCAGTAAGTGCAGTAAATGAAGTTCTATGTTATCTTCTACTATGTATGCAGTGTTAGTAACATTCTTTTAGGTTGTTACTTGGGCTATTAAGCTCCTGAACCTCATGACGGAGTTGATCGTTTTAATTTGATGGATAGACCTATACGGTTGTATTGAAATAACAAATTTATAGTATTATTTATTTACTATAGAGGTCTCAATGGGTCTAAATATATGGTGGTCAAAATTTTTTGATCATAAAGAAACGGTACAGAAAGGTGACTTATAATATAACATATTTTCACAGATGATGTGGTTGCAGATCCACTAACTAAAGGCCTACGCCCATGTGTATTTGAGTGACATGTCATTAGCATGGGGCTAGGAGTATCTTCGGATACTGTTGTTTAGTATGAGCTATTTTGGCTTTACTCTGATAAAGTTATCATCTATGGTTCGTTACACTTTGTAACGGTTTGATATGTATCAACTTTTGCATTCAATAAAATATTTTGAATGTGTTGTTATTATGTTGAATACATATTGATAAAGTCTCAAGGGATTGTATAAACCTTGAGTAAAAGCTAGGGGCATCCGGGCATCCGGTTATTAGCCTTGTACATATGTTTTGTAATACATAAAGAAAGGTTAACCATAAGGACAAGACATACGTGGGTTCATTGGAACCATAAAGCATTCTCTAGTGGCACAAGTTTTTGTGACGCCTAAAGTTAAGAGAATGGTGACTGACAAATGGGATCTCTCTATGAGAGATGTTATCCATTTGCCACACTACCATATTGAATCCATATCAATAAAGTTGAGAACATTCGTGACCATGGAAGGCTCTGTGTGTATACATGCAGTTACCGCCATGATTCGGTGTTTAAGACTTTATGGGATAGGATTGACTATTAAGAATTATCTTTAGACCAATGTGTGCACATACAGTACGATTTCAATTAATATAGTCAAAGTGGGAGAATGTAAAAGTTTTTCTAATTGTGGACTACATTAATTGATATTGTAATTTACCGTTTAACGTTTATCGTTTTACGGGGTTTGGTCTAAGGTGAGATAGTAGGTTTCTTAATTAGTCTAATATGGGCTGACTAGTGTGGGCCGAGTTGAGCCTGGCCCGTAATGAGAGGGACTGGCTGGAAACTCTATAATAGTGCTCAAGTCTCTCTTCTAACCCTAATTCTCACATGTATCTTCACCTAAGGGGCGTTTACCTAACGCTACACGTGAGGGGGGGCACCTCATTGAGCCAGTGATACGGAGGGCAATAGAGGAGAAGGACTTGATGCGTGGATCCCCTTAATATATGTGGGTAATCCTTATTCTGCTTCTGCTTTATGTTCGATGGATCCCAAAACAGGTACGTTAATATTTCTACTCAATTATGCATATTCTTGTTCTGGTTATAGAGATCTTGGGGTTGCGCAATTTGCGTCCAACATCAAAGTCTTTAGAGATAATGAAGAGCTCCATGCCGGAGAAGAGATCCATCCCAGGCTAAAAGAAGCAATCAAGCAGTCGACGATCTCAATAGCCGTCATCTCCAAGGATTATGCTTCCAGTAAAAGTTGCCTCATGGAGGTGGTACAAATGAGGGAGTGCAGAGAATTGAATGGACAGACTATTATCCCAATTTTCTATGATATTAGTCCCAACGATGTCAAAAGCCAGGCTGGGGATTTCGGAAGGTCCTTCAATCAACATGTGCAGAACGGAGCAGACGAAGATACCATACAAAGATGGAAGGATGTTTTCCGAAAGATCGGGGGATTAAGCGGATTTAATCTGGAGAACATAAATGGAGGGTAATTCTTTTACTTCTGGCTTCTGTTTTCTTTCCTAGGTAAATGGAAAAAAAAAATGTATAAGATGATGTGAGAATGAACCCTTACCTTTTCCAACAAATATTTTACGCAAGCATATTGATGATGATGCATGTTAGAGAGATCTTTAAAGTTATTATTCTGAAATGGATCGGCAATTTAACAGGTTGAAGTTCTATATGCCTATTGAATGACCAGTCAATCAATTAAAGTGGCCATTCGAAAATGGATTGACTTATGATATAACTGCGAGTTATACCAGCCGACTTAGTTCACCACGTTCTGTTCGTTTCCCATGGCTAGAACTTTTGTTTTGCAGATAGCATGATATCTATGTCAAGACCGGTATTGCATGAAAGGGAATTATACCATGCGTTAAAACTAGCTCTCCATTTTAATTGAAGATCCCCCTAACCTCCGTTGTTTGATCTAATTTTGGTCGGAATGGTCGGTTCATTCCCCCACTTAATATATATTAGTTTAACTCTGTTCTCATCCCATGCTTCATCACTTACGCCTGCAGGCATGAGTCCCACCTCGTAGACAAAGTTCTTATGCGTGTCTGGCAAGTGTTGAAGAATAATGACCAACGTGTAACCGACAAACTAGTTGGAATCAATCATCATGTTCAAGAGATGATGACAAAGCTTGGTGTTGTCTCCGGCCAGGGACAAGCGACGAATGTATGTGGAGAAGACGTACGCGTCATCAGTATATGCGGTATGCCGGGTGTCGAAAAGACTACCCTTGCAAAGATTGTCTTCAATAACGTACATAAGTTATTTGATGGATGTAGCTTCCTCGAAGGTATAAATTCGAAAGAAATCGAGGCTTCCCAAAAATCGTTGATTTCTGACCTTCGAAAAGAAGAACTTGAATATATGAGATCTTCTGCCGAAGGTATTAAAATAATATCGAACGCATTTACAGAAATGAAGGTTCTCATTGTGCTGGACGATGTGCATAGGAACAAACAAATTGAAGCATTAGTTGGGAAGTTTACTTGGTTTGGTCTGGGAAGTAGAATTATTGTGACCACAAGTAGAAAAAATTTTATAAAGGGTTTCGAATTTGGAGAAGAAGATCAAGAAGCTGAAGAATACGAGGTTAGTCCACTAGGAGATGAGGATGCTCGTCAACTCTTTCATAAGCATGCTTTTCGAGGGGATGCGCCCCCGTCCCTAAGTACGTTTCCTTGTCCAGAGACATCGTCAAAGCTTTGGGAGGGCATCCTCTGGCTATTGTGCTTCGGGCAGACTATTTAAAGAAAAGGAGCATAGAAATATGGGGAAGGACCCGGGATTCCTTAAGAGACCATCCAGATGAGAGAGATGTAAAAGCTGCCTTTAAGGCCAGTTACGATTCTTTGGATGCTTATACACAGGAGATATTCCTGGACATAGCATGCTTTTTTAATGGAAAGAATCAGAGGATTCCTTCTTACATGTGGAAGGCTTGTGGTTTCTGTTCTTCTGGAGAAATAGAAGAGCTTCTGGACATGCATTTGTTGGTGTTGGGAATAACGGATCCCCGAAAAATGAATTCGACACTAAATCGAACCCCTAAATCGAATGCGGAAGCGAAACCCGGAAAATTCACGTTTCACCGATCGTAAAGCACATCACGGATTCGAGCGTACTTTGTTAGCCACAGATTAAACACCGACGCCAATAGGAGGAAGAAAATCGGGCCCTGTTCAATCTGATGAAGCCTTGAAGGGAGGAAGAACGTGCCTTATGCTTACTGTTTTTCTTTGGAGAGAGAGAGCGCGCGGGAGAGAACGTACGTACGTTTTTTTTGTCCAATGGGTGCCTTCTCTCTCTCTCTCTCCTCCCTTTTATACCTTCCCTCATCCACGGGCCCTATTCCCGTGGGCCGGGCTTTTTGGGCCCAGCATGGGCGGACGGGCCTTAAGCCCATCACCAATTAAAATCATCATCTCCCACTCGCACATGGTGGGCCGAACAGAATTCTCTTTACCTCTCTTCAACATTCATACCGATGAATAATCCATGCGACCAGCATACTTTGAGAGCTCGTTGCTATACATCTGTTAGGAATATATAGCAGCTCATAATGGGCGTCACACTCCGAGTAGATTTAGTATGCAGTACCCTAGATCGATTGATCACATTTATATCTCTTTTGATCTCTTTTAAACAATGATATATATATATTATATTCACAATTATGATTATCCCAAAAACAGTCATAATTGGTTAACCGGTGAATACAAAACTACAATGTGATTCTCCAAAATCGATCTTCCTCTTCCCTTCAAACTCTCAATTTCAATTCAGCTTGCTTTTCTAGAAATGCCCCATTAGATCGAATCAAACACATGACCATTGGCAACATCCTAAGATAGCAAACACTAAATAGAAATCTTGAGAATAAGTAAGAGTCATGAGGGGACTAAAAAATTGAGGAATTCTTTTTCTCAAGAGTCTCACACGACATAAAAAAGTTGAGATCATACTTTTGCCACTCTTATTGGTCGTCTCATACATACGTAGTATGAAATACGTATTACGGTATTAACTCCTTTCCCATGGAGCGTATGTCTACACCTTTCAATACCGTACAGATGATAGTTCAGACATACCCAATGTCTAACTTGAGTTCACGTATCTACTCATCCACAAAATTCATCAGAACTCACATCTGACATCTTAGACAGATAAAGTAAAATATGTGGGGTATTTTACTTTCGGACATAGTAAATATTATGTCCTCATCTTAACACTCAATTAAGGCGACATATGTATTTTAAGCTTGAGCTCTCGATTATCACTTAGATAATAAGATTAAAAACAGTCTCATCTCTATTTATCACACAGTAAACAGAGGCGATTACCCGTGTGAGTGGGCTAATCTTATATCTGTCCGACATACTTCTCAACTTAAAATAATGCACTGAGCATTAAGATGCATAAAGATCAAACAAAGATTCATAGGCATTAATGATGAAAACACAAATTCATCAAATGTGAACACTTAGGGAAATTACAATATTCAGTACATCACCCTCTACGCAACTCTAGAGATTTCATATGGCCACAAAACACATCTCTAGGTATTGGTTTTATCATAGGATCTGCTACCATTCTATGCGTAGTATATACTCTAAGTTCACATCTTTTCGTGTAACCATATACTTTACAAGATTATACTTGATATCTATATGTTTGGTCTTGCCATGATATTTTGGATCTTTGGTGTACTCTTTCGCTGCTTGGGTATCACAGTTAACCAATAATTAATCTGCAGCACTTCCAATAACACTTAAATGATCCAAAAAATCTCTTAAGCCAAACACCTTCTTATACTGCTGCTGATAATGCCTCGAACTCAATTTCTATCGTGGACAAGGCTATACACTTTTGTTTCTTACTGCTCCAACATATTGTGCCATTATTCGGTAATAAAACAAAGCCAGAGGTAGATTTCATTTCATTTAAATCTCCTCCCCAATCAACATCAGAATAGCCTTTGAGTTGCAGATCCCTTTCATTAATAACTCAGCGTATAATCAGCAGTCCCCTTTAGATACCACAGTATTCTTTTAACGGCTTTCCATTGTGCTTGACCTGGATTGGATTGGTATCTACTCACCATTCCAACTGCAAAACATATGTCATGTCTTGTACACATCATAGCGTACATAAAGCTTCCAACAGCACTGGCACAAGGAACATGTTACATTTATTCCTTCTCTTGTGGAGTCCTTGGACACAGTCTATGGCTCAATCCTTCACCTTTTGTAATATGAGTGTTTATGGGTTTGCAATCTTGAAATCTTAACTCCAAGAATGTATGCAACATCACCCATGTCTTTTATATCAAAGTTGGAAGATAACAAATTCTTCACAGCATTAACATAACTCCATATTACTTCCGACAATTAGTATATCATCAACATATAATGATATGATCACAAATTGATCTTTGGATCTTTTGATATATACACAATGATCCTCATCTATCATTGTAAAATCATATGCCATTATGGCATTACAAAAATGCATATACCATTGTCTCGACGACTGTTTAAGGCCATATATTGACCCCCAAAGTCGATATACCTTTTCTTCTTGGCCTTTCACTATGAAACCAGCAGGTTGTTCCATATATATATATCTTCCTCTAATTCTCCATTGAGGAAAGCAGTCTTTACATCCATTTGATGTAACTCAAGATCCATACTAACCATTATTGTCAGAATTATGCGAATCGAGGTAAATCACACTACAAGAGAAAATGTTCCTTCATAATCAATTTCTTCCTGTTGATTATACCCCTTCGCCACAAGGCGAGCCTTATGCCTTTCTATCGAGCCATCAGCATTTCGCTTTATTTTGAGAACCCGCTTGTTCCCAATAACTTTGCGTCCTTTTGGAAGATCAACCAGTTGCTAAACATGGTTTGACTTCATTGACTCCATTTCCTCTTCCATTGCATTAATCCATTTTTCCTTATTAGGGCAATTTAGAGCCTCATTAATATTTTTTGGCTCATCCTCATCTCGTGGAGCAACCATAAAAGTTTCCCCTTCAATGTCAAAATGTCAATGGGGAATACTTTGGCAACTTGTTCGCCGAATGGGAGATTGTACACTTAGCACATCATTTCCCATTATGCTTCCACTTGGATTAAATAATGACGACGTCGTCTCATCATATGGTTGCAATTGAGAATGAGTTGAATTCAATTCATCACTTCTCATATTACTCCCACTTGGATGAACTACACTAATACCATTATCTTAATCCAAGATTACAAATAGGGAGTTATTTTGCCCTTCTTAGGAATTTCATCCACTAAGAATGTGACATCCTGTGATTCAAATTCAGTTATACTCCCACTTTTCTGCTTACCTATGAACACATACTCTTTCGAGTGTTCGGAGTATCTCATTAAAATACTCAATTTTTCCTTTGGGACCCAATTTCCCAAACTTGTGAGAGGACTCATGTGTATAGGTAGCACAACCCTATGACATAAGAAAACTTAAGTCCGGTTTTCTACCTATCCATAACTTATATGGAGTGGAAGTAACTGATTTGGAAGGCACTCGATTAAGTATATAGGCAACAGTTAACAACGCATCACTCCAAAAAGTGATAGGTAAGTTAGCATGCGCCATCATAGACCTAACCATTTCCAGTAGAGTTCTGTTTCTTCTCTCCGCAACACCATTTTGTTGAGGAGTATATGGAATAGACAATTGTCTTTCCATTCCTTTTTCATCACATAATTTTCTGAACTCATCAGATAAATATGCTCAACCTCGATCGGATCTAAAAAACTTTATTTTCTTGTCTAATTGATTTTCTACCAAGTTCATAAAACTTCTGAAACAACTTATGCTTCAGATTTATGAGAAATCAAATAGACATATCCGAATTGAGTATGATTATCTATAAAAGTGATGAAATAAACAGTCACATGCCTTCTTCTCACATTCATTGAATCACAGACGTCATAATGGATTAAATGCAGAGGGAATTCAGCTCTTTTACCTTTTCCAAATGGTTTTCTTGTCGTTTTCCCTACTAGGCAATGCTCACATATGGGCAAATCAACTTTTTCAATGTTGCCCAACAAGCCCTCTTTGGCTAGTCTATTCATATGTCGTTGGCCAAAATGACAAAGTCTAGCATGCCACTTAATCACATCTTTATCATATGAAGTAGAAGACGTGAAATAAGGGAATAACAAATATTGACATCACCACAGTCAACATCTAGTACAATAAAACCATCCAGAAAGTGACCATAACCATAGTAGTTTGTATCCAAATACAAATCTACACATTTATTACGAAAGTTCACACTAAAAACAAGCTTAACCAACACCAAAAACAGACACTTAAATTTTGACGAATATCTGGAACATATGGAACATCATGTAGGAACAAGGTGCGTCCACTACGCATGTTTGATTGGCAAGTGCCAATCCCTTTAACTTCAGCTCTGAAGTTATTTCCCACATAGATCCACTTAGTTCCAGTTGGTACCGTCGGAATTCCACGAAGAATTCTCTATCCTTCGCTACATGGTCTGTCGTTCCTGAATCTACAGTCCACAAAGGATTGGATTCAGCCAATAATGCAGAACTCGACACATAATCAAAGTTCTCAAATGTACAAGAGGTGTTTACCTTTTTCGGCTCACAACAGTTGCGAGCAAAGTGACATTTCTTGTCACAATTGTAACACCTCACCCTTGACATTTTCTTCACTTGAGGACATTTTCCTCTCTTGTGTTGGTTAACTCTTGATTTCTTGCAACAAAGACTTGATCCTTTGCATTCCCACATATTGAACGAATCAATACGCTTGCGCTTAGAGCTCAAAGCCCTTTCTAAGCTAGAACCAGCATTGAAAATGTCTATTTTCAGCCCAAATACCGATAGGCAGTCCTCTACTAGCTCAAGGTGGCGCACGGCATCCTTAAGATCTTCCATAATATGGTCAAGAGCTTTTAGTACTTCTTGCTTTTCCAGCACATATTGAATCCTCATATTCAATATTTCACAATTGTTGCCGTTCATATCAGTAATAACGTTCTTAGTTGCTGAAACCATCGATCTGAACACATTAGACATATATGTACGAACAATTAATGCCTATCATTTATGCATCCACTTTTACATAGACCCATCATATTAATGAATAATTTCAAGTAAGGCTTCAGAATCAAAATGCCACTATGTTTTCAATCATCCTCCAAAAATCCTAACTTAAAACTATCATTAATATGATTGTCATATGCAAAATCAATTCTATGAAGTTACAAAAATTTCTAAAACTACCCACAGCTAATTACCCACAGCAACCAGCAGTAATAGAAAGCAAACAATAATTTATATTCAACAGAATAATCATGCTTTCAACCTAATACAACTAACATATTACACTAAGCAATATATACAGAGAAAACATATCAACATGAAAAGAGATATTTACATCCAAAAAAAAAATCTCAAAATTAATCTAAGAAATAATTAGGGAATGTCCCTTCTAATCTATCAGTCAAAACATCTGAGAAAACTGAAGGCACATTTGCCAACCATGGAAAAACTTTTGGAGAGCTTTCATGTCGCCACCAAGGCGCATTTAGTCTGCGCCATGTGGCGCTTAATCTAAGGGTTGAAGTTTTGGCCAACTCAATCTTATAATACTCTCTTACAAAAGCTTCCACTAGCCTCCTATAATCCGGGACCACGTTGACCTCCCATAGCCGACCTAACACTGCTTGCCATTCAGGTGGAAGAGTGTTCATCAAAGCTGGCATAAGATAACCATTCCAGATGATTTCCTGTATCATCTGATTGACCCTGACCACATGTGATACTAAATCACCGTCATGCCACCGATAATTAGCTAAATCTGACATCAGCTTTTTAAGTCTTGCATTTCCCTCGTCCGTTCTCGGGATTGCAGGTATCCGTGCATAACGCATCATAGTTCCTACAACAAATGCAGAACTAAAATTGGATCACTTATAATCCATAATTTACATAGGGGAAAATACATAATTTTCCATAATTCATGCAACAAATGAAAAATAAAAAAAAAATGGATTACATATAAACCACATAGGCATACATGAAAAAAGAAACAAATTCTTTTTTTTTTCTTTTTTTTTCTTTTTTTTTTTCGGGTCAACGGTCAAAGTCAACGGTCAACGATCAACGGTCAGCGGGTCAACGGTCAACGGTCGGTCAACGGGTCGGGTCAACGGGCGAGCGGGTCGGGCCGGTCGGACAAACCGACCGCACGTGCCGCGCGCGTGTGCTGACCGCACGTGCCGCGCACGTGCCAGGCGTCCGTGCAGGTCGGGTTGGGTCGCCGTCGGGTCGGCTCGCCGGCTGGCCAACGGTCATCGGCGATGATGTCACCTATGACGTCATGCCGGCGGTTACCGTGACGTCACGGTGACGTCAGCACACGCCGGTTCGCCGGTTCGCCGCCGCCGGTGCTCACGTGCCGGTTCGTCACCGGCGCGTGTGGCCCACGCGTTGGCCGATGCCGCGCTTCGGGCGCGTCGCGCCCACGCGCATCGGCTTCCGGCCGCGCGTGTGGGCGCGTGCGGCGTCTCCTGGCAGCGCGCGACATGTCGCCGGACTCGTTTTGACGTCGCCTTTCACCCAGTGCCTTCAGAATTCGTTTTCGACTTACAAAAACTCAGAAAAATTGCCGAACAGCGCTCGGGTGTCGGGATTTTTGCCCCGATCCGTACGGCCGAAGTTCTTTCGCAAAAAATCAATCAAAAACATCAAAACAGGTCGGGAAAACGTGAACTAGGGCTCTGATACCAATGTTGGGAATAACGGATCCCCGAAAAACGGATTCGACACTAAATCGAACCCTTAAATCGAATGCGGAAGCGAAGCCCGGGAAATTCACGTATCATCGATCGTAAAGCACACCACGGATTCGAGCGTACCTTGTTAGCCATAGATTAAACACCGACGCCAATAGGAGGAAGAAAATCTGGCCCTGTTCGATCCGATGATGCCTTGAAAGGAGGAAGAACGTGCCTTATGCTTACTGTTTTTCTTTGGAGAGAGAGAGCGCACGGGAGAGAACGTACGTTCATTTTTTTTGTCCAACGGATGCCTTCTCTCTCTCTCTCCTCCCTTTTATACCTTCCCTCATCCACGGGCCCTATTCCCGTGGACCGGGCTTTTTGGGCCCAGCATGGGCGGATGGGCCTTAAGCCCATCACCAATTAAAACCATCAGTTGGAAATTGGAAAAAGTAATGAATTAAGAATGCACGATCTCGTAAGAGACTTCGGCAGGAAGCTTGTCAAGGAGAAAGATCCTAGTAAGCGCTGCAGGTTTTGGAATCCCAGTGATGCACTTCCCGTTCCAGGGGACTTTCTTGTAAGTTTTCAAAACCTTTAGAAATTGTTTTTGTGGGTTACGCAAGCGTTCAGATAAGCCTTACATTCCCGTTAACATAAACTTGCTTTTGACTATTCAATCTCGAAGGGAAGAGAAAGGGACTTGTTCCTAACGCGATTTGGAATGCTAAGTGAATGCCCACTGATTTTTGTAATTTTGATTTGTCTCGTTCCATTAAAAGCAGTCAGAGAAATTTTAGAGTTTTTCAACTTACTCGTACGTTTTTCCCTAACTGAGACATTACAGGGTACTTCGAGTGTCAAAGGCATCGGTCTCACAGTTGAAGAGGGTTGGGCCGACAGTTTTAGATGTGAACAATTTGGCAATATGTCGATGTTGAGGTACCTCAGACTGAACCAGGCGAGAATCCAGGGAGATATTACGAAGCTCCCTCCAAGATTGAGGTGGCTTGATTGGCGAGAGTGCCATTCAATTCCTGAGCTAAATAATATGCATTTGAAGGAGTTAGTCATTCTCGATCTGTCTTGGAGTCCGGTCACCAAAGATTCAGAATTCTGGAAGAAAATTGCAGAGGTATGGCCAATATTTGCTTTTTAAATCTTGTGTTAAGACGATAGATATGAGCGAGTGAAGTTTGATGTCTTCTTTTGCACATACATTGCAGAAGGTGGAGGAATTGAAAGTCTTGAACCTACAAGGATGTAGAAAGTTACACACATCGTTTGACTTTCCAGCTCCCATCAATTTGGAGATTCTGATACTGGAAGATTGTACTCAGTTATCTCGAATTGGGAGATTTATTAATGGACTGAAGAACTTAAGTTCCTTAAATCTGAGAAACTGCAGGCAAGTCAATAAATTGCCCCCAGAACTGTGCTGCATGAGATTTTTGAAGGAACTTCTGATTGATGGAACTAGGATTCGAAATAATTCATATCCAGAAAGGTTCTTGACCGTATCTTGAAAAACTTAGTGCTTGTCGCTGTGAAAAGTTGAAAGATATATCCACAATCGACCGCCTAGAGTGTCTCACAAGTCTTGATCTGGATGGTGCTAAAATTGTTTGTGTTCCAAAAACTCTTGAATTTCCTCAGAAACTTCAGAGACTTTCTTTAAGAAAATGCCGTAAGTTCGATGAACTCCCACGTTCCATCAAGAAACTGGGGCTGCTGGAGGTAATGGACCTTTCATACACTGGAATCACAGAACTACCGGAGTCAGTCATGGATTTGAGAAATTTGAAGACACTGAAGATGGAAAACACTCACCTACAAAAATTTCCTGAAGGTATTGCGAAGTTAGAGAAACTGGAAGAGATGGATTTCTCTGGCTGCAGAAGTTTGGGGGGCCAAGTTCCTTGTGATATTTCAGGCTTATCCTCTTTGAGAATTTTGAGATTGTCATCATCCAATATGGCTGGGCTGCCTCAGGGCTTTTGCGGTCACTCTCGCCTCCAAACCCTTGACATCCTTCATTGCAACCGACTTCAAGAACTACCAGCGTTGCCCTCCAGTTTACTCAGTCTCCGCTGGGGATCCAGAAACATGAAAGTCCTCGACTTGTCATATCTGACAAATCTGAAAGAGCTATGCATGAATGATGATGTGCAGCCAGAAGGGGGGTCATCGAGTCAGACCCCAAATGTTGAGTGGATCACGAGATTACCAAGTCTAGAGACCTTGCAATTGTCCGTTTCAAAAGTCACCAATCTCCCTGGGAATTTTAGTGCCCTTACTCAGCTCCGGGAACTCTCTTTGTCCTACATGAAGGAGCTAGACCTCACACAACTTCCCTCCTCGAGTTTATTGACTTTGCGGCTCAAATACTGCAAGATTCCGGAACCAACATTTTCTAGTCTGCAACATCATCTGTCAGAACTAGAACTAGAATACTGCGAATTAGCAGAGATTGATGGTCTTAAAGATTTAAATCGTTTGGTAGTCCTGACAGTGTCTTATTGCAAGGGTGTGACAAACCTTAACGGGCTCAAGGATTTACCACGTCTCAGGAAGGTGAAAGGTGTCTTTGAAGATCGACCCAGTCTACCAAAATTATCCAAGCGTGTTGAACAGGACATATGCCCAGCGGCTTAATAGTCTCTGTCCTGTACGAACTGCTGTTGTACTTTCGAGTCTTCGACAGGACATCTCCTTTTAATCTAAGAAGCTGGAGAGCGACCTAAGGTACATGCTCCAATTCTGTTTACGATTCTTTTTATCCGAAACAAAGTTGGATTTTATCGGTTCCATGAAGTCCTTATGTGCATATTGCACTGGATCTGTGCAGGGTCACAAGATACCCCGGGCAAATTCTTGGCACTGGGCGATTGGTAGTGGCATCAACAATCTTGCATCAAAACCATTGCTGAAGGTAACCCCCACACTTGAATTGCTGCATATATTGTCAGTGTTCTATTTGTACTGCTTTTATAAAGGTGCGATTCACCAAAACACTGTTCACTGTTATTTGTAGCCTGTAGGATGCATCCTCCAAGAGCCATCTGCTGCCGCTCAGCTCTTTGACCGCGATGAGAAAGAGAAAACGAAGAAGTAGAATAAGATCCAGCATACATGGGCGACATTGCCAGGACTCCGTAATCGTGAGCCATCACGGGCCTGTGCTTTCGTCAGCTCTGCTGGTGAAATTCATCCTGAACACCGCCTCCAGTGTTGCCATTCTTCATTCGAGTTAATCAAGTCGTTGGGTTCCCGAATCTCCCGGAGTTGATTATAGTATGGTGATGACGAAAGCTTCACCAAGACGGTGGTTTTTGTTTTATTTTCTCAAATTATTGCACATAAATTTTTAACTTCTGTAATAGACATAACGTTCGATCTAACAAGCTAAAAGACGTCCAGTCTGTTCTTTATTCATTCTCTGCATTTGCTGCGAAAGCCTCTCCTTCTCAAGGATGAAAAAAATTGGAAAAATCACAAGAATAAATGAGGCCTTTCTTTGAGGTAACTTTAGAATCAACCTGTTAAACATATAACTGAAACTTGAATGCGAGCAAAGATTATGACTTCTCAATTCATGAAAATTTAGATGTTACTAATGTTGAAATAACGATATCAAAAAGACGAGCGCATGGTGTAAAATGATTTAGGAAGAAATTCAAAAATTACCGAATTACGCAAACCCCGGTGGGTTGGCGGAAATGCCTATCGCCTGTCTCTCTGCTATGCTCCTATAGCTGTACATAAGGCTCCCTTGCAGTAATAATTAGTCTCGCGGCAAAAATTGTTGCTTAGCTAATGGATAGCATAGTGAAGTAGCAATATGATGGCATCAAAATTCGTCAAGAGGTGGAAGACAAAATTGAATTTGTTACTTAGATATGCTCTCTCCTAAAGCATTGTTGAAAAGTTGTAAAAAGCTTTTAGAACACTCCTAACTTAACTCCCCGGAGAAATTGCCTATGTTGATCGATCTCACATTGAGCGCAATTGATTTTGTGCTTTGGTATACAGGTAGACACTTCCTCAGAAGATCATCTAAGCTTTAATTCCAGTGTTGAATGTTACCACCATGTCAGTCTCTTAAGAGTTGATTTCAATATCCCACATATGATCAGGAAATGCTCTTCTTCTTGTTCGATGTGCAATTTGATCCGTCATGTTCCCTTCACCATCTTTAAAATTCGCTAGAAGTGACACCATATTCAAATCATTTTGTCCCGCTCTCATCGACCAAGTAGTTGCAACATGAAAAATATAAGAATTAAAATCCTATACACTTATAACTGAAGCTCATTTGGTCTAATTCATTCACATTGTTCTCACCTAGAAAGAATTAAAATCCACCGAGGAAAATAAAAAATAGGAACGCCGACATGAATGATTTGAGATTCTTGACTTTGATATACTTCGGGGAGAAGAACCAAGAAGGTTCCTACGCATACTTGAGAAAACCTTTGAAAAAAAAAAGCACCATATGAAGTAATATAGCAAATTGGTTCATAAAAGAAGGCAATGTAACATATTGATAGCATTTTGGGAAGAAAGATGGTAAGAGATGCACTCCTGTTGATGAATTATAAGGTCATTAATATAAATCCCTCAAAAACTCTGTGTATTTCAATGCTCGGTTATTTTTTATACAAAAAAGTGACAAACTTTCATGTATGTAAGGTATTTTTGACTCACTAATAGTATTAACTCGTGAATAGTTAATATTTTCTTTTAAATAAAATTGACTTTCAATGTGTTTAGTAAATTTTTGGGAAAATCTCAAATAAGGATCCAAAGTGAGCATATTTTCTCAAATAAAGATCCGAAATGACCATTGTTCCAAATAAAGATCCAAAATGGCTAACAAGTCTCAAATAAGGACCTGAACCCGCCAATCGCCGAGCGTGTGACATTTTGTCCCCAAAAAATATAGATAGAAATTAACAAACCCTAAAAACAAAACCCCCAAACTCTTCACATTATTTTTCTTCTGCTCTTCATCTTTTACGTTCTTTGTCTCCTCTCGTTTGGACACAACTCATATGCATTTTTTCAGACAAAAGAGACATTAACTCAGAAATCTGACAAAACAAGCAAAAAGAACACCATAAAAAATAAAAATAAAAATAAAAATAAAAATAAAAATAAAAGAATTCCTCCTACCATCACCATCCTCGCTACCATCTATGTGATATTCCACCACATGCCCGCGACTTGTTGACATGTTGCTTCAACAAGTTACAACCACTTTGACGAATGAAGGATCGATTGCACCAATTTGAACAAAACTAACCTCGGTTGAACGGGAGTGTGAATCAAAATGTATGGCGAACCTAGGAAAAGATGATGAAGAATTGAGGCCATCGTGTTACACACGAGTGTCTCAATAACGAAAATGTGGCTTTACTCAAAATTTGTCTTCTTCATTGGAAAGAAACGAAGAAAGAAAACAAAAGAAGAAGATGTGAAGAAACAAAGGTAGGGGTTTCTTGTTGTGTTTCAATTCATGTTCCATTAACAGAAAATTTCGGTGCTCCAAACGAGAGAGGACAAAGAACGGAGAAGATGAAGAGCAGAAGAAGAAATACGCGAGAACATAAAGAGTTTTTTTTAGGTCAAAAGAATGTGAAGAGTTGAGCGGTTTTGTCTTTAGGGTTTGTTAATTTCTATCTTCTTTCTTCTTTTTTTGTGGACAAAATTGCTCATATTTCGGCCATCGGAAATGTCACACGCTCGTCGGTTGGCGGGTTTGGGTCTTTATTTGAGACTTGTTAGCCACTTCGGGTTCTTATTTGGGATAACGGTTACTTCGGATCTTTATTTGAGAAAATAGACTCACTTTGGGTCCTTATTTGAGATTTTCCCTAAAATTTTTATAGAGCAAAAAGTACTTTGATAAATGTAAATAATAACTTGTTATCAGATTTCATGGAGTTCTCGACCAAAACAAATAAGTAAATCTGACGGAGCCCACCATTTATAATGATTCTCATTCAATTTATTTTATGATTATTTTGTGTACACGTATTAAAAAGCCCGAATTTGTGGGAAATTATTGACTTGTATAGAATGCAAGTTGCTTTTTAATTCTTAAAATCCATTTGGCTCTCTCTTCCCCCTCTCTTTGAGAAATATTTACCTGGGATTCGGACACAACGTACAGGGCGGGCCCACCCGCCGCCCACAAGATCAGCGGCCAAGATTCAATTGGCCCTGGAACAAATTCCCTCCCCTCTCCCTCTCGTGCTGGACAGATTGCTTCGTCCCGAAGCACATCGACATTCCCAAAGTCAACTCTTTGACCAGACCGAACGCCAAGCTCACTGCCCATCTCTCTTTGGATGATCGTCTTCTCTTCTACATCCGATCCGAAGCGAATACAGAGCTGACCCGTGATCGCAATGGGGTTCAACTTCATCCTGCACGCGCCGTGTCGTTCTCCGACGATGTGCGGCTCTTCCTTCGCGTGGTGCTTGTCTTACCAGCCGCCGCCGCTCGGCTACCACCGTGCGCCCCACGGCGTGTCCGGCATGTTCGCCGCCATGATGCTCGGTGGACTGTAAGCCGCTCTCTTACTCTTCCTTTTTTCTCTTCCGCCTCAAAGCTCACCAACCCAAAAGATGGAAATGAAAAAGCCAGCCTTCAAACTTCGTTGCATTTTTGTCAGGGCCTTGGGATTGCTCGCTCCGACCGTGCTCGCGTTCGTCAAATCGAAAGCGTCCAAAATCTTCCGCAAACCCACCGCGACGGTCAAGAGAGAGAAGACGAGCAACCCCGGAGCCGCGGCGAGCGGCGGCGGTGACGCGCCGGCGCTGGCCAGCGAGGAGTACGAGGTGTTCCTGAGCTTCAGGGGGCTTGACACTCGCACGGGGTTCACCGATTGCCTCTACCACGACATGGTCGGCGCTGGAATCCGCGTCTACTGAGATGACGAGGAGCTCCGCGTCGGCAGGGAGATCGGCGGCGAGCTCATGCGGGCGCTCGACGTGTCCAAGATCTACGTGCCCATCTTCTCCAAGGACTACGCGTCGAGCTCTTGGTGCCTCCGCGAGGTCGCCCACATGGTGGACTGCGTGGCTCGGTCGAAGGGGAATAAGGAGATCTTGCCGGTGTTCTTCAACGCGTCGCATTCGGATATGAAGCTCAGGACTAGGCTGTACAGGAATGCCATGGCACAGGAAGAAGTTTGGGGATGAGGAAGTGAAGAGGTGGGAGGATGCTCTTGTTGAAGTTGCTGAATTGAAGGGATGGGACCTCAAAACGAGAGGGTAATTACTAATTTTCCAATTTTCTGTTCTTTTGATATTATTTTCGTGTCATTTATACACAATCTGATTGTTGTATTAGAATGTACAATTTGAATTCCTCAGTCTTTGCCATTTTCTACATTGGTAAGATTTCTGGGAATTTCGACAGTTTGAAATGCGGGAAGAAGTTGGCAGTAATTGTACATTGTCTGGGGTCTCATTTGGATGCTAGTATATTCTTGTGTCTGGCGTGGTCATTGATGTATAGACTCATGAAATCTGGCAGGCTCCATTTTAGTAGTCAACAACCAGCTTTCAGAATTAATGAGCCTGGATAATCTCTACTCTGTTCCTGACTTTGATCGGCCTTTCATCAGTGATAAGTGATAATTGATAGGAGAAAACTGACGAGTTAATTAGCTCTCCATTCTGGTCATGCTTACTTGTATACCAACCAAATCAGGAAGTTCTGCAAAAAAAATTCAGTCATTTGGCTAGTCTAGAATGCAATTTCAAACTTCAGAGTACAGCTCAAACAGAGACCAAGCAAAAAAATCAGGTGGGTAAATCATAATTAAGCATCATATCAAGAAGGCATTTGCAATGACATAATATTGCACACCTCCTCTATCATATACGAGGATTCCGTAGATCTAGAACCTACATATACTCGAGGGTGTGTACAAGTTCCAAGATATTCAAAGCTTTTGTCTGTATGTTATTTGCCTTGTCTGAAATCTAATATCACAAATTTACTCTGATGTTTTAAGGAGTGAAGCAACTACAGGTTTCTGAGGAATGCTTCATTTTAGCAAGCCCCCTTTGTTTCTTTGCCCCTCATTTACCCTTCACTGGATATTTTTCACTCTTTTTCTCCATCTTCTTTTCATCAATTCTTCTTCTTAAGTTTTCTTTCTGCTCTGGCTCAACTCAATTTTTTTAATTTAACTTGTAAGTCCAGTTATTTAGTCCATCCTGCTCAATCTAGCTTGGAAATCATTCATGAAGCAGGAAGAACTTTAAGCTTAAGTTGCATTTCCTATTGATGGTATAAAAAGAACTAAAAAAAAAAAGAGAGAGAGAAAGCAAGAAGATAGATTTATATTGTTGGGAAAGAGGTATAAAACATTGGAACTCCGTCTCATGTGTAAAATTTTACCTTCGTATCATGTGCATGTTTCTTGAACTGACTCCTTGATTGCGAATCATCTATGCATAAATCCAAATACTTTTGCTTTGACTTGAAAGAAATGATAACATCTATATTTACCGTCTTTTTTCAATTGAGGCAGTTTGTATATGTGGCAGGCATGGGGAAGCTATTAAGTTGATCATCCGAGAGGTTTTGGTTAGGTTGAAGATAAAGCATAAGTATGTGAAAAATCAGCTGGTTGGAGTGGATGATCATGTAGAAGACATAATGAAGCTGTTGGATGTTGACTGTGAAGGCGTTCATTTTGTTGGTATGCACGGGATGGGTGGTGTTGGCAAAACAACTCTTGCGAAGGTTGTCTTCAACCAGGTTTGTTCGTATTTCGATGATTGCTGCTTTCTTGGAGATGTTCGAGAATCATCAGAAAAAGGGGGCCTAGTAAATTTGCAGAAACAGTTGTATTCTGACATTCTCGACTCTAGATTCGTGGACAACATTCATGACATTGATGATGGGATTAACCAGATTGGGACAAGATTTCGCAGCAAAAAGGTCCTCATCGCTTTGGATGATGTTGATAAGGAAGAACAACTAGAGAAGTTAGCAGGGGAACGAGATTGGTTTGGTTCAGGAAGTAGGATAATTTTACGACCAGGAACAAAGCTACTCTAAAAGTCCTGGATGAGGATTTGATATACGAATTAAAGGAACTGAATTTTGATCAAGCTCTTAAGCTTTTCTGCATACATGCTTTTAGAAAAGATTCTCCATCATATCAATACGATATTCCTGCATCAGAAATTGTTGTCACAACAGGAGGGCTTCCTTTGGCTCTTGAGGTCATAGGCTCATTTCTCTATTGCCAACCCGAAGAGATATGGAAAGAGACTGTGGAGAGGCTAGCAAGAATACCTCATAAGGATGTCCGACAGCAGTTGATGATCGGTTATAAAGCATTAGAGGATGAGGAAAAGGAGATTTTTCTTGACATTGCTTGCTTTTTTGTCAACAACACCAAAAAGATGAATGCGATTTACATGGGGGAAGCTTGCAATTTTTTTCCTGAGACTGGGATACAAGTTCTTATGCAAATGTCTCTGGTAAAGATTGTTGATGGTGATGTAATATGGATGCATGACCAGCTCAAAGATCTTGGGAGGCAAATTGTTCAGAGGAAGTGCTTGCATGATCCTGGAGAGCGTAGCCGAGTGTGGATTTGTGAGGAAGCCGTGGACATTGTAAGAACAAAGCAGGCAAACAAAATTCCCTGTTTTGATGAGTTGATTACGTGTAGAAAAGAGTTTACATATCCACTTAGAGGCCTTTCGATTCTTTTATCCCAAATGAGAATCTGAAAATTTGTCAAATTCTTACTAATATATATATTTTTCAAATTCATGCTTGTTCATTTGTGTTCGCTTTGGCAGAGAAAGAAAAAAGTTCAGGCACTCATATTAACTGGAAGTGATTATCAACCACTTGTAATTACGCATGACGAACTTAGTAGGTTGCCCAACCTAAGGTTCCTTGAATTAGAGGAGGGAACCTTTGCCGGAGACTTTGGGGATGATTTTTCGAAGTTAAGGTGGATTTCTTGGTATTCTCCTAGGCCCCTTGATCTTGAGGTAACCAATCTATATATGAAGAATTTGGTTGTCTTTGAGATTGTTGCAGGCAGCATCACAGATGATTGGAGCGGATGGAGCCTAATCAAGGTATGATATGCATTCGCTTTGATTCTAATTGGCATATGATGTGATATATACTATTTTCTTCTCTTGATGGTGAATCATTTTGGTTAGATGGCGAAGAATCTGAAAGTTCTAAACCTCAGAGGTTGCGAAGGCATAACTAGAACACCTGACTTCTTTGGATGCTTCAGTCTAGAGAGGCTGAGTTTCTATAATTGCATAAACTTGGTTGAGATTGACCCCTCCATTGGGAAGCTAAAGCGCCCAATTCACTTAAATCTTAAAGAGTGCCTTTCTCTTAAGGATTTGCCTGAAGAAATTGGAAGGCTTACAAATCTGAAGCTCCTTGCTTCTAGTGGATGTTTTCTTAAACTCCCGGGTTCATTTGGGAAATTGACATCATTGAAGGAGTTGGATTTGTCAAACATACAAATTGAATGCCTTCCTGATTCTATTGGTGATAAGAAGTTTCTTTCTGTCCTTATTCTAAGGTACACACAAATTAGCACGCTTCCAGAGACTATTGGGAAGCTTGTCAAACTTGAGTCTCTCTCTCTCTCTCTTTGGGTGCGTTAAGTTGAGAAAACTCCCACACTCAATTGGGAAGCTAGAGTCTTTGCAGGAGTTGAATTTATCCAGCACTAAAATTGCTGAGTTACCAGATTCAATTGGAAATCTAAAGAAATTGAAAGTGATATCAATGGAGAATACTCCAATAGGGAAATTGCCCAGTACTATTGGAATGTTAAAGAATCTGGAAGAGCTCCATGCTAGTGATTGTGAAGAATTAACTGGTGAAATTCCAATGGAAATTGGCGCATTGTCCTCTTTGAAAATTCTCGAACTATCAGGTGCCCATATTTCTCAGGTGCCCATATTTCTGGAGTGCCGACAACAATCAATCATATTCTCCACCTTGAAAGACTAGAGTTGACAGGTTGTAATGAGGTTCAAGAATTATTGGAGCTTCCAAAAAGTCTGATCTATCTGCATTTTCAATCATCGGCATTGCGCATAGTTCCGGATCTCTCAAACTTGACTAATCTGGTTGATTTGCTCTTATCTAATGGCTCTGAAGATGTGCTTCAAGCTTCATCAGATTTGTTGCCAAGTTCCAGCTTAGGGTGGATTAGGAGGTTATCCAAACTGAAGAAGTTAGAATTGTCTCTTTCTAGTGTCCCTACACCACCTACTGAGTTTGGTTCTCTTCCTCATCTAACTGAGCTTATTTTATCCGGACTAGACTTGCAATGCATCATGAAGCTTCCTCCCTCCTTATCGGAGCTGCAACTTGTTAATTTCAACTCAATAATATCTTGGTCAATCTTTTCCAACTTGAAAAACCTGTCCAAGCTACGACTTTCTCAATCCCAGCTTCAAGAAATTGAGCTCAGTGGACTCGAACAACTGAGAGCATTGTCAGTGACTAAATGTGAACTCCTCAAGAGGTTATTCCTCCCGGCAAGTTTAAAGAAACTTAAAGAATTGTGGCTATCAGAATGTCCAAATCTAGTTGAGATTGAAGGTCTGGAGGCCCTAGAGTCCTTGGAAGAAATGAATGTACAGTACTGTGGTTCCATTGAAAGGTTATACGACCTGTCAAACTCAAAGTTGCTAAAGCTTTTGGTTATATCAGACTGCTATGAGCTCCGTACTGTTGAGGGCCTCAGCAGTTTAGAATCTTTGAATGCATTACTTGTTTATGAGTGCAGTTCACTGGAGAAACTAATTATTCCATCGAACTTAGAGAAGCTAACACATTTGGAGTTTTCAGGATGTGAGAAGCTGATTGAGATTCTAGGTCTTGGTGCATTGGAATCATTGGAGACTTTAACCATTAAAAAGTGTCCTATTAGCAAACTATGTGAGTTATCAAACTTACAGATGCTGAAGTCTCTGTCAATCGTTGGATGCCATGAGCTACAATCTATTGATGGTGTTGATGAGCTAGACTCTTTGCGCGATTTCTATGTTTCTAGCTGTCAGAAACTGGAAGCTCTGATGGACGTATCTAACACAAAGTTGTCTGATGAATGCCTAGTAACAATTCGGAAGTGTCGGAAATTACAAAGCCATGGCTATCCTAATGTCAATAGCCTTCCCTACAGGGATTACAAGGACATGAGTGTTGCAACGGCAAACTCTCCTACGGGGTTACTCCCTCTAGAGACATCCGACGAGGTATCCATCTACTTCTTCATAAGTAGAAGCATAGCCCTTGCCCCTTTTTTATTATCCTCTACATAAACGGGCTGGTCTTGAAGACTATAAGATCTGACTTGTTTACTAATTCCACCTTCACATATTACATTTCTTCATCAAATCTATCAGGAAAAACTCAAAACATGGAAAGCCAAATAATAGAATTAAGTATGATGATATTTAATTGGAGAAAGTAGCGTTTTAAGATGCAGCAAATTTGCATTTCTTGTAGGATGAAGATGAAACGAACGATGAAGCGGAAGAGCTGGAGGTGGATAGAGACAGCTTTGACGATAATAGCTCACCTACCATCATAACTTCTCACGAACCTGATACTGAGCTTTGACGCCGAATTCTTTCACCCGCGAGTTCTTAAGATGAAGAGATTCCCATTGTAAGCTATGGTGAATGAGGGACCCCAATATGACCACAATCTTTTCTTATTGCACCAGGGATTTTCATCTTTAGTTTCTTCCTACTTGGGAAAAAAGAAGGGATAGAGTCACCATAGGCCCCTAAACTTTTCAAACTTGTTGAATCGGATTTCTGAATTTTTCTCTGCAATTGAATCCTTAAAGTACATGTTTTTTGTTTTGTTCGAGTTGATCTTTTTGTTAATTTAAAAATGGAAATGCTGGCGTGGACTGACCCATTGGTTCCACATGAGCACTGACCAGACAAGTTGGTACTTACACGTAATTTCCTACGAGAGAAAAGCGAAGAAATTGGATGCTGCAGGGCAGGTGGCAATGCCGCCAAGGCACTGGCAAGGGCCATCGAGTCTTTGTTGGCTGTCACATGGGCCATGTCAAGGTCAGGCGATAACTAGGGTTGTGATTAGGGTATTGAAGATTTATTTGTTGTTTTAAGTAATGCTAGGTAAAATTGAATTGCTATAGAGATATGAAGAAAAAAAGAGGTGGTAAAATATCTTCAATCTTGAGGTGCCCCACATCATAGAATTAAGTGTGAATGGAATGGATGAAACATCAAGAAAAATAATGTAATTGGAAATAAAAGTGGGAGAGGTGAAAATTAAATGCAAAACGAGAGCTTTGGGCAAGAAAACTAAAGGAGATCAAAGTGGTGCAGAAACTAAAGGCATTGTGAATCTATTAAAGAACGATCGAACGAAAATGCAGTAGAGATTATGCATAATTGAGTATGTCCTCGCTTTTCTTTACCACTCGCGTATTTTATCACGTTCTCATCTGCTTCAGTCTCTCCACAGTGTGATCATAAATCTGCCTTGATTTAGCTTATTTTTCGTTTAACTTGAGTGGATTGCTCATATTTGATAGAATTCTTTTTCTTTGAAATCTTTCAATTATACGAGAGTCATCTTAAGACATTTCATCTTGAGATATCTCATTTTTCTTAGTTCTGTCTTGTCTCCCTTCTTTAAAAGCCCGCACACCTATGTTCTCCATGGCCACGTGGAGAAATCCGAAGAGGGGGGTGTGGGACGTCTCCTTGACCTCTAACATGTTTTCTATTTGAAGAAAATAGTAACTTTCTAGCCTTATTTCTTCGAACGGCTATGACTATTCAGACTGATTCACAACCATGAGATCAGAAGGAGATCCAGCGGCCGAAATTGAAGGAAAGATGACCGTTGCAAGGGAAGCACCGTCAGCTTCATAAAGGAGAAAGGAGAGACGAGAGTTCTCATCATCATTTCTTATTCCACACAATCTCACTTCGAGAGAAAGAGAGTTTTGCTTTGCCCATCAGATTCGAAGAAGCTTGCTCTTTGGTCAAGAATGGCTTTAAGACTCATCGAGTTCCAATGCAAGGTATTCAGATTTTGGGTGACTTTGCCCTCCTCTTCTTCTTCGAACAGTATTCAATCTCTTTCCGCAACAATTTCTAGGGTGATTTGCTTTAGGAAAATCCCTATTGGATTCACAGGATTCTCTGGGCTTTTCTTGATGTCCTGTTCTTGGTGATTCTCTTACTGTAGTCTTGAAAAAGTAATAGCCCTATGCACATCTCCTTGGTAAATGATCTTACGATCTGCCAAAGCCATCGTGTGATGTTGGCTGATCCTTGTGATTGCATACAAATGGGTCACAGGATGAACCCCTCCCTGCGCTTCATGGACTTTCAACTTTCGAGGGAAGGGACAGAACCGTGTTTTGCCAACCGTACTTATAGCTTCCTCACCGCCTCATGATTCATACACTAAATTATTATGCCGATTGCCTAATTTTGAATTTTCATCTTATTTATTAGTGAATTTCCAACCTCTTTTTTGTCCACATGCCTACCCCAAGCTCGACCAAGAAAAACAAAATTTCAGAAGCTTTGAAGCCTGTCATGTGTGACGACTGCATATTATCATGTGTTTAATGGAATCAACTCTGATGCACTGAAATAGAATGTCCATCCTCTTAAATTGACGGGACTGATGAGGCCAATGCGAACCATTTAGAAGTGGAAAAACTCAAAAGCTACTCGACATGGACCGATCAAGTACTGATGTTCCCAACTTCTTTGTCATATAGCTAACACAATTTCTTTAACGTTCAGATACCTTAAACTTACTAGCAATGTTAGTAGTACAATTGCAAAGGGTGTTTAGTTTGGAATCGTGTCCACTAGGTGACATTTTGATATTGCATTGCATATCTGTCAAATGTTTTCTTTAATTTGTTGCAACTGTTTTGCATGTGTTTTTCCTGAAAGCAAGGATTTTCTAGTTGTATGCGTGGTGTGATATATATGGAAGTACTAGTTATATGAGAAATTTTCGAGGTGTCATGGGTCCGAACATCTTCATGTTCGTCTCTGTCTATCAGCAAGTTTAGCAATGGTTGTTGGTTCTCGTATATGTATGGTCCCCAACATTACCGTTTAGAATGTATTGCTAGGATGGACTCTCCCATCATGTGGGTGTGTTTGCTGGTTTTATCCTGCTTTCTTGATCTTCAGCAACAGTGCTTATGTCCACTTGGTGGGGTTTTTATGACTTAAAGACTGCGAGTTAAATTGTAAATGTTTTTCAGCTACAATCACCATTGGTTTTCGTTTGTTTTTGTAGTTCATCTATTTTAAAGCTAGATTTCCGGTTAATTTGTTCTGATTTTAGCTAAATCTTAAATTATTTTAGCAGTGTATCTTTTAGCATTATATTATTAGATACAGCATGAGGAGGGAAGCTCCCAGGAAGAGAGTTTTTAGCTTTGGAAATAAATATCATCACTTAGAGTTTGATAATCAAGAAAATGGTGGCTTGTTCCTTAATTAAGAAAAGAAAGATACAGAGGAATCGAGTCTCATGCTGTATCTAATAATTTAATGGAGGGAAGCTCCCAAAACCCTAAACCTTACAATCCTTTTAACCTGATCTTCCACCTCATTCCCTCGTTCTTTACCTATGAAGAACGGAGGAAACCACACTTCTTCCCATCCCTTGGCTTTTCTGCAAAGTCACTTGTGAGTGCTCTGCTTGCTAGGACCAAGCCACTAGAGGATAAATCAGAAGTCTCTGTTGATTATTTGGCTTCTAGCTATGACAGAAATTAGGTTGGCATTCTTCCCTCCCTCGGTCCCTACTATTATGCTCATGGGCTATCTAAAATTATAATGGCGCTTCACCTGGAGGGCCAGGGTAGTTTGAGCAATGGATTGTTCCATTGCTCAAACTCACCTTGGAAACCCCTCTATATCAAACACTAATCCTCGAAACCCCTTCTACCCAAACATAGAGCTCCCTTCATCCACAAAACTATGACCTCACCCTCCCTGCAATTCCTATGCAGCTACTAAACTTTGGGTCCAACCCTTTTTATGACTTGGGCTGTCATATTGCAAGTAGGTCGATTTTTTTTCGCAGCTTATTCTATTGTCGGCCTTTCTTGATTGCAGTCGTCCTTAACCTATAAACCAAAAATGGAGGAGTCAAGTGAAAACTCATTAGGAGCGACAACTCTTTATAAAAAGGCTTGGTAATCTTTGGTTGGAAATTGATGAAGAGGCAGCAGATGAGGAAATACCGGAGGAAAGAATGCGTGAATGCAATTGAACCCTTTATGGGGAAACTTTACTCAAAACCTAATATTGAAGAGGAGAAGAAGATAATGTTAGAATTGGGTCCCTGATCTTTCTCAAGCAACCTGTTAGTCCTCAAATAATGGGAACCTAACACATTGTTACATTGTCTCAACTTCACGCAATGTGCATTCTGGGCCCATATCCTTGGCCCACATCCTTGGCCTTCCCCGAAGGAATGGTAATTGAGAAAACTATGGTTGATGTGGCTTCCAAAATTGGGGATGTTTTGGAAGTGAGACTATAAGTGAAAGGGAATAGCAATTATTGGGAGGATAAAGTGAGGATAAACATGGAATTGACGGCCTCTTTTAAAATCAAGAACCTTTATTGATGCAGCATGCAAAAAAATCTAACTTGACTTTAAGTATTAGAGGCCACCACACTTCTATTATTCTTGTGGGTTTGGCTATAATACAACCTATTGCAAGGAAGTGGCCTATGAGGAGTCAAGCTTGAATAGCAGCTACAGTGAGGGTAAAATGAGGACAAACATGGAATTGGCAGCCCCGTTAAAATCAGGTACCTTTGTTAATGCGGCATGCCAAAAAATATGGCTTGACTTTAAGTATTAGAGGCTGCCACACTTCTATTATTCTTGTGGAAGCATCGGCCATTATGCAACCTATAGCAAGGAATTGGCTTATGGGAGTCCTGCTTGAAGGAGAACAACAAAGGAATGTTTGGGCAATGGCTAAATAAAAGCAAAGGCTAGAGAATACAGTCCTTATTGGAACCTGGCATTGGTTTTATGCATTGGCAAAATGACCCACAATTTATCCCAAGATGTTGCCGAGGAAGGTTTGGGCAATGGCTAAATAAAAGCAGAAGTTAGAGTATATAGTCTTTATTGGGACCTGGCACTGGTTTTATGCATTGGCAAAATGACCCAGAATTTGTCCCAAGATGTAAACAAGAATGCTCCAGTAGAGACAGCCTCAGAATCGAAAAAGAACAACAAAAATCCCTCAAACAATAAAATCATAAGATATATTATGCCATGTGAAATTTAAGGGACCAACTCAGACCTTGGTAGGGTTCAAATGAAGTTATTATCGAAATTGTTAGGGGATGGGCACACTTTTGACATTCCAAGCATTGAGAGTCCTAGTAACTCATTAAAGGCCTAATATGGTGTTCTTCATGGAAAAAAAAAAACA
This sequence comes from Eucalyptus decipiens, assembly GCA_014182575.1. Lineage (NCBI taxonomy): Eukaryota > Viridiplantae > Streptophyta > Magnoliopsida > Myrtales > Myrtaceae > Eucalyptus > Eucalyptus decipiens. Next base: position 41,028,997 of record CM024611.1, on the reverse strand, counting down.
AAGAGGAATAGTTAGTATCAAGAGATGACTTCAATTTCAAAACCTAGTAGTTTTCAATTCATTAGGGATTATAGGAGGATTAGCGATAATGTGGAGGGAAGAGGTTACCTTGAAGATAAAATCGAATTCTGAAGAATTTTTTGATATCACTTGCAAGGATTCGGGGAGTGAAAGGATGATGAGGGTCACCTTCTTATATGCATCGATAATTTTTCAAGAGAGTGCAGCTATGGCAACGGCTACACTTAATTCACTCTAACAATCTTCTTCAATGGGTGTGCATGGGGGACATCAATGAGATCTTATACCAATGAGAAAAGGTAGGAAAGAGAACGGTGGATCATTATAGGTTAGTAGCCTTCTATGAGTTTATGAAAGCAAAAGGTGTGCCTTCACATAGGCAAATGCTAAGGAGGGACAGGAGGTAAGTACACTATCAATGCCAAAAGTTGTGTACGGCGCTCACTTTGATGCCAAAAATTTCTTTTAGATTACTTAAGTGCTAATAAATTTGAAAAATGATCATTTCAGTGCCAATGCCAATCAAATTGGCCGAAAATCCGACGTGTCACTTTTTTATTAATTTTTGAAGCTGACGTAGCTCGTCAGAGAGTATAATCAGCATCCAAATAACAAAACGACACCGTTTGGCATCTTTCCCCCAACTTAGAACCCCAAATCCCCAAATTGAGAGAGAGAGAGAGAGAGAGAGAGAGAGAGAGAGAGGGGGGAGAGAGAGAGAGAAGGCATGTTGTTCTTCCCCGAAAAACAACACCAGCAGCGGCACCAACACTAGCACTAGCAGCGGCACCTTCAACCCCTCTTCTTCCTCCTCCTTCTCCGCCCTTGCCTCCTATTCTTCCTACCACTTCTTGCTCGAGCAACAATCTCAGTCTCTCCTCGCTCACCTAGTCGAACAACTACAATGGTGGCCAAGCGACGGTGGCTGAGCGATGGTAGGCAAACGACGGTGGCCGAGCTGCCAACGACAAAGAAATCCTAATTTCAATCCCCATATGAGCTATACGGCGTCGTTTTTGTGAGGATGTCCACATATTATGGCAAAATGATGTCGTTTCTTGAGGATGATGGAAAACAACGTCATTTAAAAGCCACTACAACTTCTTCTTTTTTAAATATAAAATCCATGTAATTAATTTGGCCGGAATCTCTTACCGATGGCACCAAAGTGATCGTTTTTTCTCAGGTTTGGCACTTAAGTTATCCGACGGAAACTTTTGGCACCAAAGTGAGCGTTGTACACAACTTTTGACACTAATAGTGTACTTACCCCGAGGGAGAGGCCTATGTCAAGAAAATGTTAGACAATGTCCTTTGTGATTTCGAGTTTAAATGTAAACCATATTGGCTGGAGGATGACGAATATAACAACATCATGAGAGACACATGGAAGGATCCAACTTTGAAATAGGGAGGCATGGTTGGAAAATATGAAAAATGGCTGGGATATAACAGTTTGAAGTAAGAAGAAGTATTCTAATGATGCCTGCCAATTAGAAATGCTGAAAAAATTAACTCACAGAGGTCGCAAATTGAAAATTAGAACCTAAAAATAGAAAGGCGATACTAGCAATCACTAAACAAATTGCAAACCTGTGGAGGTAGGAAGAAATACATTGGGGCATAAGATCGCAGTTTAGATGACAATTGGTGCTATGAACCCATGGTATTGAAGCAACATATTGTTGCTTTTATCGGTAACTGCATACCACTTCTAGGTTTCGAGACTTCCAACCAATGTTAGAGCAGTCCCCTTGCATTGTACAGGATACAACAAATGAAGCTTTGATGGCTTTGGTCATGTTAAATGAGGTCAAGGAAGCAGTGTTCCAAATTGTGCCAACAAAAGCATCAGGTCCTAATGGACTCAATGGGCAATTTTATCAACACCACTAGGCTGATTTTCAGCAAGATATTTTCTAGATGGTCAGCAACTTTTTTGAGATAATTAACTTAGACCTAGCACTAGATATGACACATATCTCTCTTATCCTCAACGCCCCTAATCCAGAATGTATGAGCCAGTGCAATGTGAGCTATAAAATTATCACAAAGGTTCTAGCAAATTGTCTCAAACTCTGGCTTCCTGAGTTGATTGTGACTTAACAATGTCCCTTTATTGGTGGATGACAAATACAAGACAATATTATGATTGTCCAAGAAGTTTTGCACCAACTGAGGATTAGGAAAATGAAGAAGAAATTCCAAGTAGTCTTGAAACTCGACATGCAAAAAACTCATGAGAAAGTCGAGTGAGACTTCCTAAGTACATGTATGATCAAGATGAAGTTTAATGAAAAATGGGTTGCATTGATTATGAAGTGCATCTATTCAGTCACCTTTAGTGTAAAATTCAATGGGGAATCTTACTAGTACTTTCTACCATCCCAAGGAATTAAACAGGTAGATCCACTTTTCCCATATCTATTCAAATTGATGGCTAATACACTCTCCTTCCTTATTAACAAAGCACTCCAGGATGGCAGTGTAATAGGAATACAGCTGAACAAATCATGTCCTACTCTCTCACATTTATTGTTTGCCAACGATGTCATTTTCTTTTTGGATTAGGGAGTGTCAAAATCTAGTCACGATGTTGAACCAATATTGCTTTGCTACAAGACAAGGCCTAAACTTGAATAAGTGAGGCATCTACTTTAGTAATGGCAGCCCTCAGAGTTTGAAGGAATTGGCAAGAGAGCTAACAGTTCATATCATTGAAAAGATAGGGAAATATATGGGCATTCTATCGGATTGGAGACATGCAAAGAAGCAACTTTTTGCTTGGATTCTTGCAAGTGTAAACATGAAATTAGAGATGGAAGGAAAAATTAATGACAAAAGCTAGGAAGGAAATCTTGATTAAAACAATAGTGCAAGCACTACCTCCATATGCAATCTCCATCTTCAAGACCCAAAACTTAGTTTGTAAAGCCATTGAGCACAGAGTAGCATCATTTTGGTGGAGAAAAAATGAATTAAAATTAGGCATTCACTAGAGGAGATGGAAAACCCTTAAGAAAAGGAAAGAGGAAGGAGATTAAGGCTTTAGAGATCTCATTACAAAGCAATGTTAGGAAAGCAAACACGGAGACTCATACAATCCCCATTAGCTTTGTGAAATCAGTTATTATAAGGAATGTATTTTCCAAGAGGGAATTTCTGGACGACGGGGAAAGGTTTGAGACCGTTATGGGATGACAAAGTTTACTAATGGACATCGAAGTGATATCTCCAGACATATGCTATTTAGTGGGTAATGGTAAGAAAATCAATATTCAGGAAGATGAGCGGCTCCCTGGCGGACCCATTGGTGGACCAACGAATTGGGATGATCCATAATGTGCGGAAGAGTTGATTAACCGAAAGGAAATTGCTTGGAAGTAAACAGGTTAAATAGCCCTTTAGAGGAAAATACAATGAAATGAGCTCTAATCAAAAGGAGGATGAGATTGTATGGACTGGACACAAGTCGGGTTGCTACTAAGTTAAAAGTGCCTATCACAGAATCATCCTACTTGACTAGCAAGAAACTACAAGCCAGGCATCCAGCTCATACCAACCACCAAAAGCCCTCTGAAGAAAAAAAAACATGGGAGTGCGTAGTACCCAATCATCAAAACTTTTATGTGGAGCCTATTTCAGAAAGTAGTTCCTACTTGAGAAAATTTATTCAAGAGAACGGCACTACTAGACCCATTATGCTTGTTGTGTCATCAAGCCTCGGAAATAGTAGAGCACATTATCCTATTCTGCCAATTGACAATGGAAATCTGATTAAACCCACATATGAGTATCACAATCATAAGTCAACAGATCACCAGAATCAAACAATGGATACTAAACGTCATGGAGCAAAACGACATATGTGCTTGCTTTAAGAGCCCTAAGCCTTGTCATTTGTTGACCAAATCTAAAGCATTCTATTTGGTTAATTGACTCATAAGCCTTTAAATAAAATGTTCAATTGAGTCCTAATCTCCCCGTTGGTGACATTTACTCATCGCCAAATTATGTCCTTTTAGTTTTTCCACAAAATTAAACATTATTTTGACAATAACGAAGCAATAAAACATAAAAGTATTGTTGAAAGTTGAGTAACTTCTTTTGTAACTTTATGTGAAAGAAATGAATATACTTCGAGTTTTTCCTATATGTTTAGGTAAAAGATTGAGTGATATTTTTTCTATATGGAAAATGATACAAATGGTCAATGAACTTTTGCTCAATATACAATGTTATTCCTAAACTTTTAATTTATTCAATATAATCATTCAATTAATTTAAGTTCAGAACTTTTAATTTATTCAATATAATACTTCAATTAATTTAAGTTCAGGACTATATTGAACATTTTTCGTTTACCAAATTGGATGGAGTTAATGTAGAGATTTGATTGCACAAATTTGATCATTTTTAGAATTTGATAGCAATTTTTGAAAGTTTTAAAACTTCATTGTACTTCCACGATAAAGGTTAAGGACTTTTCTTTTTCTAAAGGGCAATGCCATGTCCATGGCCTTTGCGGCTGCTTACTGCAATAATGACTCCATAGTCACGGAGAAACTACTGTTATTTACCAAAACAACATCCACTGTTATTTGTACTCTGTAGGATCCATCCGAAAGCCGTCTGCTGCCACTCAGCTCTTAGATCGCTATGAGAATGAAAAAAGGAAGAAGAAAAATGAGATCCAACATCCATGGGCGATATTGCAAGGACTCCACGTTCGTGACTCGTCACGGACCTGCACTTTGGCCGGCTTCCTTGGTGAAATTCGTCCTCAACATTGCCTTCAGCATCACCATTCTTCATTTGACTAGATCAAGTCGTCAGGTTTCCCAAATCTCCAAGAGTTGATTGTAGGATGGTTATCCAAAATGGATACGACGGAGATCTGGAATTCCAAGAAAGTTGTGCTCGAATACATTGGGACAAATGAATATATGTATATGTTTCAAGTCGATACCCCCATATATATATATATATATATATATATATATATATAATGTATATGTATATATTATATGTTAAATATATGCATCTTATTTTCTTATATTTTTCTTTAGTGTAAAAGCCACCAAAAATTTCAAAGTCACTGTAACATATTTACCATAAACTTTATTATATGACATAAAAATCTCAAATTTATACATATGTGATACATTTACCTTTCATCAAAGTTCCATCCATTAAAAATCTACCTACATTGACATTGGAAATGTCATTAACATGGTGCTTGTGAAATGATGCTATTTTAATGGAAAAATCATCGGATGAAATATTGATGGAGGGTAAATATATTACATAAATACAATTTTAAGTTTTTTTTTGATGTTATGAGAAAAATTTAATGGTAAATATGTCACGATGGGCATAATTTTGAGTTTTTAGATATCACCAAAAAAAAAATTCATGGTAAATGTGTTACAATAGGCATAATTTGAAGTTTTTGGGTTAATATTACACCAATGACAAATTGACCCATAACTAATTTTTTACCACAAAAAAAAAAAAAAAAACTCCAAACCAATACACCCTCCCTTAAATTTCATCAAATACTATAGTTAAATTGCTAATTTGGATGCCACGGGACAAGTTCACAAATATTATGAAAAACCCAAAATTAGTACACATGTGACAAGTTTACATTAAACCGGTATATATATGATAAATTTACCCCAACGAATTTTTGGGTTACTAAAAACCTTAAATTGATATACGCATGACACATTAACCTATAGTTAGCTTTTATCAATTTTTATTGTTAAATTCATTGAGTTCTTTGTCTTCTTTGTCTAAGGTATGGTGCTCGAATAATGTGCAGTGAGATAACTTTTCCCAAACATTTAGCATGAGCCTGCTTTGGACACTTAATTATGTGGGTGAGATCATAATTTTACCTATGGCAATTTGACGAAAGCTTTTAGATATCAAAATTTAACAAAAATTAATAGATAATAAATATGTGATGAATTTTTGGTAATATAAATTAATTTTAGATGAATTTTTCATATATAAATTGATTTAGAATTTTTAATACATAAAACTCAATAATTTAAGAGTGACATTTGATAAAACCTAACAAAAGATAAATATATCTTGATATCAACTCAAAGGCCTTTTCGTGCCTTTTTTTTTTTTATTTTTATTTTTACTTTTGTTCTTTTCTTAGTGAACACGTTAAGAAGCCCGTACTTGTGGGGGTGGGGGCATCGAAGCGATCTAGCTGCTTAACCCTTACAGCCGATTTGACGTTCCACATTCCCCCTATTTCGAAAAGATTTTCATGTACTCAAATACATTGGGACAAATGAATCATGGCTGATATATAAGAGTTTTTTTAATATGGACTACATTAATTGATATTATAATTTATTATTTTTACGATTACCGTAAAACAAGATTGGTCTAAGGTGAGATAGAAGATTTCTTAATTAGTCTAATATGGGCTTGCTAGTGTGAGCCGAGTTGAGCCTGTCCTGTAATGAGGGAGACTGACTGGAAACTCTATAAATAGTGCTCAAGTCTCTCTTCTAACCCTAATTCTCACTTGTATTCTCACCTAAAGGGGCGTTTACCTAACGCTACACGTGAGGGGCCGCTTCATTGAGCCAATGATACGGAGGGTAATAGAGGAGAAAGACTTGATGCGTGGATCCCTTTGATATGTGGTAATTCATTCTGTGCTTCCGCTTTATGTTCGATGGATTCCAAAACAGGTACATTAATCTTTCTACTCAATTATACATGTTCTTATTCTGGTTATAGAGATCTTGGAGTTGCGCAATTTGCGCCATACACTTTAATCTTATTCGTCCCACCTGCCGCACACAAGATGAAAGGCCGAGATCCCCCTCCCTCATGCTGGACAGCATGCTCCGTCCCTATGCACATCGATAGCCCCCGACGTCGACTCGCCAACAGAACGCTCCATCAAGAAGTGTAATAATATCTGACCAGACTGAACGCCAAGATTACACACGAGCTCTCTCTTCCATGATCATCTCCTACATTCGATCGGAAGCTAAGAGCGAGCTCACCAGCGGTGGCAATGGCGTTCATGTTCAACCTCAACGCCCCATGTCGTTCCACGACGACGTGCGGCTCTTCCTTTGCATGGTGTTCATCTTGCCAGCCACCACCCCTCAGCTACCGCCGCACCCCTCGCCGCGTGTCCGCCATGTTCGCTGCCGTGATGCTTGGTGGACTTTGAGTCGCTCTCTTCTCATCTTTTTCTCTTCCACCTCAAAACTCACCAACGCAAAAGACGGAAATGAAAAAATCCAGTCTTCAAACTTCGTTGCATCCTGTCAGGGCCTTGGGACTACTCGCTCCGACCATGCTCGCGTTCGTCGAATCAAAAGCGTCCAAATTCTTCCGCAAGCCCACCACGACAGCCAAGAGAGAGGAGACAAACAACCCCAAAGCCGCGATGAGCGACGGCAACGTGCCGGCACCGGCCGGCGAGGAGTACGAGGTGTTCCTGAGCTTCAGGGGGCCGAACACTCGAACCGGGTTCACCGATTGCCTCTACCACGACATGCTTGGCGCCAAAATCTGCGTCTTTCAAGACAACGAGGAGCTCCGCGTCGGCAGGGAGATCGGCAGTGAGCTCATGCGGGCACTCAACGTGTCCAAGATCTACATGCCCATCTTCTCCAAGGACTATGCATCGAGCTCATGGTGTCTCCGTGAGGTTGCGCACATGGTGGACTGCACGGCAAGGTCAAATGGGAATAAGGAGATCTTGCCGGTGTTCTCGGATGTCAAGCTCAGGACTGAGCGGTACAGGAATGCCATGACCAAGCACAGCAAGAGGTTTGGGGCTGAGGAAGCGAAGAGGTGGGGGGATGCTCTTGTTAAAGTTGCTGAATTGAAGGGATGGGACCTCAAAGCGAGAGGGTAATTACTACTTAGCCAATTTTCTGTTCCTATGCTAACTTTTTTTTTTTTTTGTGTCGTTCATACACAATCTGATTGTTTTATTAGAATGTACATGAAATCTGGGAGACCCCAATTTTTTAGTCAACAACCAACTTTCAAGATCAATGGGTTTGAATAATCTTTGTCCCGTTCCTGACTTCGATCGGCATTTCATCAGGGGTAACAGTAAACTAATGAGTTGATTAACTTCCGTTTTAGTCATGCTCACTCATATGTCAACCACATCAGGAAGTTCGAAAAAAAAATTCTGTCATCTGGCTAGTCTAGATTGCAATTTCTAACTTCAAAAGGAGAACAAACAGGAAACATCTTGGAGTAAATCATAATGAGCAATTAAATCTAGAAAGTCTTGGCAATAAGATGATATTGCACACTTCCTCCTCTGTCATTGTGTGGATTCCATTGATGTACAACCTATAAAAACTTGAGGTGCTTATTAGTGCGTTTCACAGAGCTTTGCCAAAAGACTTTGAGGTCATAAAGGCCTTTGGCAGAATATTGAGGTGTTTGTTAACAAAATTGCAAAGGCTTTTGAGCCAAAATTAGCAATTTCCAAATTGTCAACTCGCATTAAAAGAAGAGAATTAGCAAGAGGTAGTTGGTTATCTGACCGATCTAACTGAAGTGACTTTATGTAACCTAGTCATCTTAGGATATAATCTGTATTGACCAATGGGAAAGTATCTGACTAAAATATATGATTGTCATAAAGTCAATGTGTACATTTTCAAAATGTGTCGTTGATGATGGCCAAGTGACTCTGTTTTGAGTCCCTTTTGGCTCATGCATAGACTGCCGGAGGAAGAGCATTCTTGGTTGAGATGAGATAGCATAACTTTGATGATTGTAATTCGTAAGGTGATTATTATAATCTGCTCAATCTAGCTTGGAAATCATTCATTACACATGAAGAACTTTAAGCTTGAGTCGCATTGCCAGTATAGAAAAGTTCAAATAGAGAAAGCATGAAGAAAAATTAATTTTGTTGGGAAAAAGGTGTGGAACATTGGAACTCCATCTAGTTCGTAAAGTTTTGCCTTTGTACAAAGTGTCCATGAGTCGTTGCTTGAACTATCTCATTATCATCTATGTTGAGCAAATCCAAATATTTGTGCTTCAACCTGAAAGTTATGATGACATCTCTAGTTACCATCTCTTTTCAACTGCGGTAGCTCATATATGAGGCAGGCATGGGGAAGCTATTAAGTTGATCATCCGAGAGGTTTTGGTTAAGTTGAAGATAAAACATAAGAATGTGACAAATCAATTGGTTGGAGTGGATGATCGTGTTGAAGACATAATGAAGCTCTTGGATGTTGACCGTGAAGGCGTTCGTTTTGTTGGTATTCACGGGATGGGCGGCGTTGGTAAAACAACTCTTGCTAAGGTTGTGTTCAACCAATTGTGTTTGCACTTTGATAATTGCTGCTTTCTTGGCAATGTTCGAGAATCATCAGAAAAAGAAGGCCTAGTAAATTTGCAGAAACAAATATATTCTGACATTCTCGACTCTAGATTCGTGGACAACATGCATGACGTTGATGATGGGATCAACCAGATCGGGACAAGATTTCGCAACAAAAAGGTCCTCATCGTTTTGGATGATGTGGATAAAGAAGAACAACTAGAGAAACTAGCAAGGGCACAAGATTGGTTTGGCTCAAGAAGTAGGATTATCATTACAACCAGGAATGAAAATACTTTAAAAGTATTGGATGGTATTTTAATTTATGAATTAAAGGATATGATCAAGCTCTTAAGCTTTTCTGTATACACACTTTTAGAAAAGACTCTCCACCATATCAATATGATACTCTTGCATTAGAAATTGTTGTCACAACTGGAGGGCTTCCTTTGGCTTTTGAGGTCATAGGCTCATTTCTTTATCGTCAACCAGAAGAGATATGGAAAGAGACTGTAGAGAGGTTAGCAAGAATACCTCATAAGGATGTCCGACAGCAGTTGATGATAAGTTTCAAAGCATTGGAAGATGAGGAAAAGGAGATATTTCTTGACATTGCATGCTTTTTTGTCAACGACACAAAAAAGACGAATGCAACTTACATGTGGGAAGCTTGCAATTTTTTTCCCGAAACTGCGATTCAAGTTCTTATGCAAATGTCTTTGGTAAAGATTGTTGATGGTGATACATTATGGATGCATGACCAGCTCAAAGATCTCAAGAGGCAAATTGTTCAGAGGGAGTGCTTGCATGACTTGGGAGAGCGTAGCAGGGTGTGGATTTGTGAGGAAGCCCTGGACATTGTAAGAACAAAGCAGGTAAACAAAATTCACAGTTTTCATGAGTTGGGTACGTGTAGAAAAGAGTTCGCATACCCACTTAGAAGCCTCTCGATTCTTTTACCCAAACGAAAATCTGAATATTTGTCAAATTCTTACTAATGTATATATTTGTCAAATTCATGATTGTTCATTTGTGTTCGTTTTGGCAGAGAAAGAAAAAAGTTCAGGCACTCATATTAACTAGAAGTCATTATAAACCACTTGTGATTACGCATGACATACTTAGTAGGTTGCCCAACCTAAGGTTCCTTGAATTAGAGGAGGGAACCTTTGCTGGAGACTTTGGGGATGATTTTTCGAAGTTAAGAAGGATTTCTTGGTATTCTCCTAGGCCATTGGATCTTGAGGTAACCAATCTATCTATGAAGAATTTGGTTGTCTTTGAGATCATTACAGGCAGCATCACAGATGACTGGAGTGCATGGAGCCTAATCAAGGTATGATATGCATTCACTTTAATTTTGATTGGCATATGATGTAATATATACTATTTTCTTCTCTTGATGGTGAATCGTTTTTGTTAGATGGCAAAGAATCTAAAAGTTCTAAACCTCAAAGGTTGTGAAGGCATAACTAGAACACTGGACATCTCTGTAAGCTTCAGTCCAGAGAGGCTGAGTTTCTATAATTGCATAAACTTGGTTGAGATTGACCCCTCTATTGGGAAGCTAAAGCGCCTGATTTACTTAAATCTTAAAGAGTGCCTCTCTCTTAAGGATTTGACTGGAGAAGTTGAAAGGCTTACGAATCTGAAGCACTTTGCTTCTAGTGGATGTTTTCAGAAACTCCCAGATACATTTGGGAAATTGACATCATTGAAGGAGTTGGATCTGTCAAACATCAAATTGAATGCTTTCCTGATTCTATTGGTGATAAGAAGTTTTTGTCTGTCCTTATTCTAAGGTACACACAAATTAGCATACTTCCTGAGACTATTGGGAAGCTTGTGAAACTTGAGTCTCTCTCTCTCTCTCTTTGGGTGCATTAAGTTAAAAAAACTACCAGACTCAATTGGGATGCTTGAGTCTTTGCAGAGTTGAATCTATCCAAAGACTAAAATTGTTGAGTTACCAAATTCGATTGGAAATCTAAAGAAATTGAAAGTGATATTGATGGAAAATACTCCAATAAGGAAATTGCCCAGTACTATTGGAATATTAAAGAATCTGGAAGAACTACATGCTAGTGATTGTGAAGATTTAAGAGGTGAAATTCCTAGGGAAATTGGCGCATTGTCCTCTTTGAAAGTCCTCGAGCTGTCAGATGCCCATATTTTTGGAGTGCCAACAACAATCAATCATATTCCCCACCTTGAAAGACTGGACTTGACAGGTTGTAATGAGGTTCAAGAATTGCCAAAGCTTCCAAAAAGTCTGATCTATCTGCATTTTCGATCATCGGCATTGCGGATAGTTCCGAATCTCTCAAACTTGACTAATCTGGTGGATTTGCTCTTATCTGATGGCTCTGAACATATGCTTCATTGGAAATGTTGCCCAAGTTCCAACTTAGTGTGGATTAGGAGGTTGTCCAAACTAAAGAAGTTGGAATTGTCCCTTTCTAATATCCCTGCACCACCAACTAAGTTTGGTTCTCTTCCTCGTCTAACTAAGCTTATTATATCTGGACTAGACCTCCGATGTATCACAAAGCTTCCTCCCTCCTTATCAGCGCTGCAACTTCTTAATTTCAACTCTACAATATCTTGGCCAATCTTTTCCAACTTGAAAAACTTGTCCGTGCTACAACTTTCTCAATCTCAGCTTCAAGAAATTGAACTCAGAAGACTCGAACAACTGAGAGTATTGTCAGTGACTAGATATGAACTCCTCAAGAGGTTATTCATCCCGGTAAGCTTAAAGAAGCTTAAAGAGTTGTGGGTATCCACATGTCCGAAACTAGTTGAGATTGAAGGTCTGAGGCCCTAGAGTCCTTGGAAGAAATGAATGTATAGTACTGCGGTTCCATTGAAAGGCTATACAACCTGTCAAACTTAAAGTTGCTGAAGCTTTTGGTTATATCAGACTGCTATGAGCTCCGTGCTGTTGAGGGCCTCAGCGTGTTAGAATCTTTGAATGCATTACTTGTTTATGAGTGCAGTTCACTGGAGAAACTAATTATTCCATCGAGCTTAAAGAAGCTTACACATTTGGAGGTTTCAGGATGTGTGAAGCTGATTGAGATTTCAGGTCTTGATGCTTTGGAATCATTGGAGACTTTAACCATTAAAAAGTGTCCTATTAGCAAAATATGTGAGTTATCAAACTTACAGATCCTGAAGTCTTTGTCAATCGTTGGATGCCATGAGCTACAAGCTATTGATGGTGTTGATGAGCTCGAATCTTTGCGCGATTTCTATGTTTCTAGCTGTCAGAAACTAGAAGCTCTGATGAACAAATCAAACACGAAGTTGCCTTATGAATGCCTAATGACAATTAGGAATTGTCGGAAATTACAGAGCCGTGGCTATCCTAATCTCAAGGGCCTTCCCTACCGGGATTACAAGGACATGATTGTCCTAATAGCAAACTCTCCCACGGAGTCACTCCCGTTAGAGACATCAGATGAGGTATCCTTATTCTTTGTCATAAGTAGTAGCATAGCCCTTGCCCTTTTTTGTTATTGTCTATAATAACGTAACTAGTCTGGTCTTGAAGACTAAAAGATCTAACTTGTTTACTTATTCCACCTTCGCATAATATTATTGTTCTTTGTTGAATCTGTCGGGAAAAACTCAAAACATGGAAAGCCAAATAATACAAGCAAGTGTGATTAGACTAGTTATGGTTCACTACAGAAAATTTGCATTTCTTGTAGGATGAAGATGGAACGGACGATGAAGGGTAAGATCTGGAGGTGTATAGAGACAGCTCTGACGATAATAGCTCACCTCCGATCGTGACTTCTCATGAGCCTGATACTGACTCTGACTTCGATTTCTTTCATCTGTGAGTTCTCAAGATAAAGAGATTCTCATCGTAAGTGATGTGAAGAGGGGACCCAGATATAACCACAATCTTTCTTGATTTCACTGTAGGCCCTTAAACTTTTCCAACTTGTTTAATTGGGTTTCTGAATTTTTCCTTGCAACTGGATCCTTAAAGTATATGTTTTATTTTTGTTCAAGTTCATCTTTCCATTAAAATGAAAACTAAAATGCTGGCATGGATTGACACATTGGTGCCACATTGATATTGACTGGACAAGTTGGTATTTATGCGTAATTCCTGAGAGAAAAATAAAAAATAAAAAAGAGAGATAGAAGAAAGGGAAGGCTGCAAGGGCAGGTGGCAATGCTGGTGGGCCGCTCACGCGCTGACAAGGGCCATTGAGTCTTTGTTGGCTGTGACATCATTATGTCAAAATTAGGCGATTGTTGGGGCTACACAAACCAAGAGTTGATTGCGACTAGGACATTGGAGATTAGCTAGTTGTTTCGAGTAATGCTTAGTAAAATTGAATTGCTATGAAGAATTATGAAGAATTATGAAAAAAAAAAAAAAAAAAAAAGTGATGTGGTAAGATATCTTCAATCTTGAGGTGCCCCATATATTTGAATAAAGTGAGAATGGAATGGATGGAAATCGATTTAAACATCAAGATGAATAAAGTTAATCGGAAATAAAAGTGGGAGAGGGGGAAATTAGATGGAAAGCAAGAGCTTTGGGCAAGAAAATCAAAGGAGATCAAAGTGATGCAGAACCTAAAGGTAAATGAAATGAGAGACTTGAAATAATGTACTTGAGATATAAATAACATTGGAATTGAAAATGGATTTAAAATTATAAATAAATAATGCTAAGAAGTTGAAGCTAAAATTGAAAGGCATTGCGAAACTATGAAAGAATGATTGAACAAAAATGCAACAATTGCATAATTGAGCACATTTTGCTTTTCTTTATCACTTGCATATCTCGTCATATTCTTCTTTGCTTCAATCTCTATGATGTAATCACAAATTTGCCTTGATTTAGCTCATTTTTGTTTAACACAAGCAGATTGGTCATATTTGATAAGATTTTTTTATTCCAGATTCTTCATTAACACCATAGTGATTTTGGGACATTTCGTTTTGCCTTGTCCCTATCTTTAAAAGCACACCGCCAATATCCTTTGTGGCCACGTGGAGAATTCCGAAAGAGTGTTACATGGACCCTCCCTAACCTCTACGATGAAACTGACAGCCTAAATAAATTAGGATTTTTTAAAATTTTTATTTGATGGAAACAGTAACTTTTAGCCCTCTTTATTCCAACGGCTGTAACTCCGCAGACCAATCCACCACCATGAGATTAGAAGGAGATCCAGCGGCCGAAAGTGAAGGAAAGAAGACCTTTGTATGGGAAGCGCCGTAAGCTTTGCAAAGGAGAGACGAGAGTTCTCAAACTTATCTCTTATTCCACACGATCTCACTTTGAGATAGAGAGAGAGAGTTTTGCCTTGCCAATCAGATTTGAAGGAGCTTGTCCTTTGGTCAGGAATGGCTTCAAGACCGTTGTAAGGGAAGCGCCGTCGGCTTTCGCATTCGTCGCTACCTCCACATTCGCTTCAACCTCGTTGCCTCGGCCCCACGTTCACTACGACCTCCCAGATTGCTTTGGCCTCCCCATTCGCCTCGCGCTCCATGCTCTCTGTCCATGCTCCAGTCTCTTCTCTTCGAGTCTCTTCGAGCTTTCATGGGCTTTCAAATCCCTTGTCCATACAACCCAAGGTCATCTACGGAGTTGTACCATTTGCCAACATAATCTTTCCAACCACTAGAGCCGAATTGGATAATTCAGGAGTACCCATAAAAGAGCTTATGGGAATATGGATTGTAGACAGTAGCTCAATGGTCTGAAAGTTTGATTCCCCTTTGCATTTAGGCTCCACATCCGAGATGATTGTTTCATGGTAAACCTTGAAGTCTTTTTCCTTGTGCACGGTAATAAGCCTACCATTGGCCACAAACCGTACCTTCTGATGGAGGCTAGAGGGGACAGCAACCACACTATGAATCCTCCTTAATGGGAAATTGAAGGCACTCAATATATCTAAAACCTAAAATAGTACTGGGGATAGCACAGGACCAATAAGTAATTTCAACTCGATTTCTCCAATCACCTCCTTTCTCATCCCATTGAACGTGTAAACGGTTGACTTAGCATTGCGAATTCCCTCCATCTCAACACCTAGGTGGTGGAGCATAGCCAACGGGCATATATTCAGCGTAAAACCGTTATCAATTAATGCTCTAGAGACAATAGTACCATCACGTTTCATAGAAATATGTAGTGCCTTTATATGGTTATGACCATTGGCAAGGAAGTATTCGTCGGCAAAGGAAATCTAATCTTTCAACAAGATGGTGCCCACGAATTCCTCTAATTGGGTGTTGTCGATTTTTTTTGGAATGTGCACCTCGTTAAGGACCTTCAACAAGGTGTTCTTGTGCTTTTCTAAGGACTTAAATAGCTCTAGCAAGGAGATTTGGGCCAACATTTTTTGTAACATTGAACTCACTTGTTTCTACCACGGTTGGGAACTGTTTCGCATCTTCCTCATTGATGACTTCCTTTTCAATTCCTCTAATAGGTGCGTAGTAGCGACCTAAATGAGTGACAACATCCACTTCATTTGTTTTGTAGTCCAGGGTACTACTTTAGCATCAAACTTAGGAGGAGACTCTAAAAGTATCACTTCATTTTCTTCCAGCAACGGTAGTTCGATCACAATTGGTGTTGGGCCCTCTTCCACGATTTCAATTGTGCAAGGCCTTGCTTGTAATCGGCTATGATTGCCAAGCACTGACTAGGGCTTGGCAACCTCAACCGACCCTCAACCCACTATTGCCAGCCCTTTCTAGCGAGGGTGGGGTGAGGGTGGCAAGTGTTGTGGAGGCCCTCCTTGATTTCCTTAAAAAAAAAAAGAAAAAATTGGCTTTTCAATTTAATTTAATTTATATTAAAAATCAAATTTGGGGGCAAAATGATGTTGTTTTGGCACAATGATTACCGAGTGGATATGCCTATAAGCCACATAGAAAAAGCTTTTTTCCCCTTCCCCATACTTAAAAGATCTAGGCGAGGGCATGCAACGCTTCACCTAAGGTCGACCATGGTTGCTAGCTCACCCCACCGTTACCAAACCCTTTCAAGAAGGACGGTGGGGTGATGACAGCAAGGGTCGTGGAGACCTTCATTGATTTCCTTTTTTTTTTTTTTTTAAAAAAAAAAAAAAATATATATATATATATATATATATTTATATATAGTCTTTTTTAATTTCATTTAATTAGTATTTGTATTAAAAATCAAAATTTAGGATAAAACGGCGTTGTTTTGGAACAAGAATTATTGAATGGACATTCCGGCAAGTCACATAAACAGTTTTATAAATAGAATAACGCCACATCGGATTTCCGGCAAGTCTTGCCGGAGTTGGCACTCAACTATCTAATTTTCAAAAATAATAAAATAATAATAAAATAAATAATAATAATAAAAAAAACGTGACACCTAGTTGTACCTCTTGGAAATTTTGGCACTTATGTGTTTATCCATACTAAGTTTTGGCACTGGAAATATATTTCTTTCCCAGTAGGGCTATAGATATAAACTGAATTGTATATATCCCGATGGTTGACCCCTATGGTTAGTCCCTAGTGTGACTTTCTTCACAATTTGGGGTAGCCGAATTCAAAAATTGCCTTCTTAAAAAAGAAGAAGACAAAATCAAAATCTTGTACAACGATATTAACGTCTCTTTTGCTACGCAAGCAAAAGGTTCTTAATTAGCGTTGAGAAAATATTTATGTGTTTCTTTCTTTTTAGCTTCAATTAAAGATTTAATTATATTCTTTGATGGAAATAAATGATTTGAAATTTTTTTCTGAAAATAATTACTTGTATAATTTGAAATAATTAGTCAATGAAAATATTTTTGTTATCGTCAATAACTTATATCTAAATAATTTCGTGGGTTCATTTATTTTTGTAAACTTGGAGAATTTTTCGATTTTTATCTTCGAAACAACAACTTTGAGCCTTGGATTGATATCGATACCAATGATAAATACTAAAACCGGGTTAATGATTATCAAATAATTGATCAAATGGATCAAAAAGGTCTTTTTCGTTTTGTTTTGTTAGATACCATAATTCCTCCATTTTAGAAAATTTTAAGATATACGAGCAATTGTGTTAGAAAAAGTTATTTTTCAAATCATTTATTATTTACAAATTAAACGAAGCTTAGGTAACAGAATTTAAGTTTGATACAAGATGAACGATGAAATCAATCCAAATCAGTCGTATTAGCAAACAAGGTGATTCTTTCGATTTCAGTCCTACGGACTCGGGAATTTTGGTCCACTTTCTTTAGTCGTTAGCTCGTAAGCAAAGCACACGTCATTAAACTGGGATTCTCTGCCTCTGGCCTTGGCAAAGACAAGAAAGTGACAGAAGAAGACCTTCACTTCCCGTCCGGCAGCTTGTACGAAGAAGAGAAACCCAGTCGGTTTCAGCTTTCCCTCGATTTTGTCGAAGCTCGTGTCAACTCCGAGCATGGGCAAGCGAACCGACCATCCTCTCGTTGGGTGACAACAAAGAGAGAGATAGAGAGAGGGGGGCCGAATACTGATGACGTCTGTGGCTGCTAACCAAGAACCCTCAATGCCCACCTCGGCGGCCGGAACGAGCAGCGGCGGCACCGCGCTCGGAGCCGGCTTCCAGGCGCTCCTGAGCTTCCGAGGGCCCGACACTCGCCGCGGGTTCACCGACACCCTCTACCACGCCTTGGTCGACGCCGGTGTCCGCGTCTTCAGAGACGACGACGAGCTCCGCGTCGGCGAAACGATCAGGGGAGCGCTTCTGCGGGCCATCGACGACTCCAAGCTGTACATCCCCATCTTCTCCAGATCCTACGCTACCAGCAAATGGTGCCTCCGCGAGCTCGCGCGGATCGTGGACGACACGTCTAGATCGAGGGGGAACAAGAAGATACTGCCCATTTTCTTCGACGTCGAACCCGACGATGTGAAGCTTAAGACCTCTTTGTACAGCGATGCTTTGGTGGAGCATCAAAAGAAATTTCCCGATGAAGTGAACGCGTGGCGAGAGTCTCTTGTAGAGGTTCGTAAAATTAAAGGATGGAGCTTGAAAAATTATGGAGGGTAAACTCTGCAGATCCTTTAACTTTCTTTTGCATCATCTCTATAATGAATTGACAGACTAATCTCGATGTGTGTGCAAATGGGATGTCTAAAGGAATGAAATTTCGTTCCGTATTGTTAATTCAAACTTTCCGGTAAGAAACATTGACATTTGGTGAATTTGCTCTCCGTGACTTGATGAGCTTGGTGAATTTGCTCTTTGGTTTGATTCCGAGTCTTATGAGTTATCTTGCATTGTCAAATTATGTCCCAGGAGGTTGCGTTATGCATTTATGAATCTATAAGCCATCCTAATTTCGCAAGTTCAATGAAGGACACTGACCTGCACTTGACTCAGGACCTACGGTTCTTCAGCTCAATTAACAAAGGAAACCAACATCTGGTCTTACACATTGTTTTTGCAATTATAAAGTTACAGGAGGTTGTGAAACTAGTTTTGGTGGGTTCTGTAAGCTTGCTGATTTGTCTCATACGTCTCAGTTCCTTTATAGGATCAGCAAGAGTAATAAATTTCCATTTGGTTATAGTTCCCCTGATACGATAATGTCACTCCAAAGTGGGGTTGGTGTTGCTTTAGGGACATATTTCAACCTGTACTCAGTTTAATTGGACCATTTAAAGATTAGTAAGGAATGACAAGGCCTACCCTGTCCGATAAATTTTTAGGCAACCCAATTGGATATTGTCATGAGTTTCATGATGAAAGCGGAGGGCCTAGTCGAACTAATTTTGTATTCCTTTTTTGATTTCTGATATGAAAGTTCTCTTTGTTATTACAGAGAGTTCATATGTATTAAGGTATTGCGAGTTCTTTTGTTCACGTACTCTGAATTTGATAATGAATTCTATGCTAATTTGCCTGTGGAGCGCCAATGGCCATACCACAGAGGTTATGATAGCACTTTCTCCCTCTGTCTATTTATTTTGTTGTTTATTTGCTGGTTAAGATTGCCAGTATCATATTCAGACTTCTTCCTCGAGTCCTCATCAAAGACACATAATGCTGAAATCCGATTGCATTCGGTCCTGTCATACACATGCTTGGAGGTTACAAGAACTTGCATAAATCATTCTTTCTCACTAAAAAACACGTTTTCTTGTTGACAGCCAAGGAGAGCTTACGAAACTGGTTGTTGAGGAGGTGTTGGATGAGCTCAAGACTAAACACAGATATGTGACTGAACATCTAATTGGAATGGATGACCGAGTAGCAGCCATAAAAAAATCATTAGACATCCACGCTGGTGGCGTACAGCTTGTTGGGGTTCACGGGATGGGTGGTATAGGTAAAACAACCCTTGCCAAGGTCATCTTCAATCAACTGTCTTCTGAATTTGGAAACTGCGGAAGTTTCCTTAATGATATCCGAGAAGAGTCAAAGAAGGATGGGTTAGTCAAGCTGCAAGCCAAATTAATATCTGACATTGTTAATTCTAGAGTTATAGGCAAAATTGATGACGTTGGATATGGAATGAAGAGGATCGAAGAAACACTTTGCAATAAGAAGGCTCTGATTATTCTTGATGACGTGGATAAGAGCGAACAAATTGAGAAATTGATTGGAAGTTCTTTATATTCAGGAACTAGAATAATTATCACAACAAGGAATAGAAGTGTTCTGCAGATTAGGAGATTCAAGTATGAAATTCTAGCTTATTAAATGCGGGAGATGAGTTCTAAGGATGCACTTCAGCTTTTCAGTCGGCATGCATTCTGTGGAGACTCACCGCCAGATGATTACAACCACCTTTCAACAGAAATTGTCCGTGTCACGGGAGGACTTCCTCTGGCTCTTGAAGTTATAGGCTCATTACTTTACTCTAAAGAGGAAGTAATATGGATAGAGACATTGGAAAAGCTACGAAGCATACCAGAGGAGGAGATCCAAAAGAAGTTGAAGATAAGCTTCGATGTCCTTGATGAGTTTCAACAGCATATTTTTCTTGATATTGCATGCTTTTTTATTAGTGAGGATATTACCGATCCCATTTACATGTGGACTGATTGTAGATTTTGCCCACAAAGAGGGATCAAAGTCCTTATTAATATGTCCTTGATAAAGATATTAAAGAACAATAAGCTTTGGATGCATGATCAGTTAAGAGATCTTGGAAGGGAAATTGTTCGTCAAGAAAATCCGATAGACCCTGAGAAGCGTAGCAGGTTATGGATAGAGAAGAGATACTCAATGTCATAAGTTCAAAACAGGTCAAGTGAAAAAAACTAGTACTTTTGGAAATAAAATATTATATTCCCTGTTATTAGAAATTCAATTGTCCGCTTAGTAGCTTTCTTTTCCTTCATCCTTTTATTTAAGCTGTGAAACAGAATAGTTATTTGTCAACAAAACTTCTACTCATCATCCTAAGTCTTTGTGGGCAGAGGAAGGGAAAGGTTCAAGGACTTGATTTAGATGGAAGGCATAGTCAGATCTTACTTACAAATGATGAGTTTGAAAGGTTCCCACAATTAAGGTTTCTTAAATTATGCAATGGAACCTTTTTTGGAGACTTTGTGAATTGCCGTACAAAGCTAAGATGGATATCTTGGGATTCTCCTCCTCCAGATATTAGGGTGGCCAATATGTATCTACAATATGTAGTTGTTCTTAAACTGTCTACCAATCACTTCAATGATCTGGATATATGGAGCCTAATCAAGGTATGCTATATGTTTACTTGTACTCTAATATATGTTTACTTGTACTCTAATATTCTCTTCTCAAAATCATTAGATGTTCCGTCATTTGGAAGCTTCATTTATTTTGGCAGAGGGCATGCAAATTGAAAGTTCTATCTCTTCAAGATTGTCCTAGCATAACAAGAACTCCAAATGTCTCTGGATGTTCTACTTTAGAGAGGCTGACTCTTTGGGTATGTGATAATTTAATGACAATTGACAGCTCCATTGGGATGTTAAAGTGCTTGGTTGACTTGGATATTTACTACTGCCCCCTCGAAGAGTTGCCTGATGAAATTGGAGGGCTGGTGACTCTTAAGTGCTTCTCTTTAAAAGGCTGTATTAGGCTGAGGAAACTCCCCGAGTCTATTGGTAACCTAAGATGCCTATCAACTTTTGACATTTCATCTACCTCGATTAATGAACTTCCAAATTCTGTTGGAGGGCTGCCGAAACTTGAGTTTCTGTCCATGGAATTGACCAAGATAAAGGAACTCCCAAAGCCTATTCTTAACTGGGCATTATTGCTTGAGTTGGATTTGTCGATTGCAAAAATCATTGAATTACCTGAATCAATTGGAAATTTAAAAATGTTGAAAGTGTTACGGGTGGGTCATAATCCAATAAAGAAGTTCCCTCATGCTCTTGGAACATTGAAGAATCTTGAAGAGCTACGTGCCCGGAGTTGTAAATTGGAAGGTGAAATCCCTACTGAAATTGGAGAGTTGTCCATGCTGAGAATCTTAGATTTGAGTTTTAATGGAAAAGTTAGCCTGCCAAGGACAATTGTTATGCTTCCTCTCCTGCAAATGCTGGACTTACATACATGTAATGAGATTCAAGAATTGCCAGAGCTTCCCTCTAGTTTGACCAATCTAGTGCTGGAATCCCGTTCTCTGCGATTTGTCCCTGATCTCTCAAACCTTACTAACTTGGTTACATTGGTCCTCTCTGATGAATCTATGGTTACAGGCACAACAAGCATAAGACAAACTTGTGACATGCGATGGTTACAGAGTTTATCCAAACTGAATGAATTGGACTTATGCTTGTTAAATATCCCTGCACCGCCTACAGAACTGGGCTCCCTTTCTTTTCTGGAAAAACTTGCTTTGTATGGACTAGACCTGCAATCCCTCGCAGAGCTTCCATCATCTCTGTTGTACTTACGAGTCCATAGTTTCAACTCAACAGTAATACCCATGTCCAACTTGAAACACTTGTCATTTTTCAGACTCTCACGATCAGAGGTGAAGGAAATTCAGCTTGATGGGCTTCATCAATTGGCAAGTTTGAGTGTGTCAGACTGTGAACTCCTGGAGAGGCTATCCTTTCCGCCAAACATAAGTGAAATTTCTGTTATTGGTTGCCCAAAGCTAGTTGAGATTCATTTTCCTGGTGTTTTGGAATTGCTTGAGAGATTGGGTATCGAGAAGTGCAAGTCTTTTGAAAGGTTAAGTTTTCT
The DNA here is from genome assembly GCA_014182575.1 of Eucalyptus decipiens. NCBI lineage: Eukaryota > Viridiplantae > Streptophyta > Magnoliopsida > Myrtales > Myrtaceae > Eucalyptus > Eucalyptus decipiens. The sequence goes on along the minus strand of CM024611.1, from coordinate 41,006,429 downwards.
GCTGGAGCAAGGATGTGATGAGCTGACATTTTGTGAGGGGAGATTGTCCCTTTTATCAAGCGCCTTCAAGAAGCTCAAAGAATTCAGTGTTGTAGAGTGCCCAAAGCTAGTTGAGATTCAAGTTGTCGGTATTCTGGAATTATTGCAGATATTTTCTGTGGACGGGTGTCTGGCTATGGAAAGATTAGGTGGTTTATTAAACTTGTAGAACCTCAAGTCATTAAATATGAGAGAGTGCAGTGCTCTTCAAGCCGTTGAGGGCCTCAATCAATTGGAGTGCTTGTGTCAATTGCTTGTTGGTGATTATGGGTCATTTGGTAGGTGGATTGATGTATCAAGTGCGAAAATTCCAGATGAATGCAAGATGTTAATTTGGGATTGCAGTGGTTCATTAAGTGAGATTTGTCCACGTAAAATTGATTGCGTCTTATTCAATCACTACAGAGAGAGGATTCTTCTTGGACCAAACCAGGTGCACCTTCTCTTCCTGGCTTATGTTTCTTCGTTGCAAGTGCAACTCGCCCTTTCCCCTCTACCTGTCATTTCTTCCATGTATCATATTTATTTTCTGTAGAGTATTTTACTCTGGTAGCACTTAGAGAGTATTTTTTGTGTTCTGATATCAATTGTTGGTTATGGTACTTTAACTGTTATGTTTATTGGGTGTTTAACTGATACCATTTCTCGTACGCTGTGGTGGGTAATCAGAGAATAACTGTAATAGGAAAATCAAGACACTTGTACCATATTGTGGTGCACGTAAAATAAAACAATTTCATCTCACACTCTGTTTGTAAGACATTACCTTTTTTTGGACAACACAGAGACATTACTTTACCATGACAATCTGTTCACTCGTACCACACACAAAATACTTACCTTTCGTGAATGAGCATATTATGTGTACTACATAATTAATAGCATGCCTCGGTTATCTTAAATGGGCCGTATTAATCCAATTGCAAAGAAATTTTTCTCAATAAAAATTAAAGTATGAAGAACCTTCATTTCTCAATTCATTTCTTTAGACAAAGACTCTGTTTTTTCCTCTTTCCAGATGGTAGATATTTCTTAACATGTGATATTACGTCTTTATCATCTCAGAAAAGTAATTGTATTTTTTTTAAAATGGACTTATTGATTCGAAGCAAGGTTAGCTAGTCAATCTACAGATAGATTGCTTTCGTATCTGCCCTGCTTCTGACTTGCTTCTTGTTTGTAGGAAGGTCTAGTAGGCATGTTGAATCAACTTTGCAGGCCGTTGTTCCTACCATATGGAAAAATTAAAAGGGGAAACCCATGATTCTGCTCATACAGAAGACGATGTAACTATAGAGCTAACATAAATCCAGGCCAATCACCAGTGTCGTTTCAGGGAAACTGCCCCACAAGTTTAACCTACTAGCCCAAGGCAAAACTCTGACCATTCAAATTGAATTAGAGAGAGAGAGAGAGTCTCTAGTTGACAGCTTATTCTGCCACTCATTTGTCTGTAAACTCATTTGCATACTGCTGAATTTAGAGACAACATTTTGAGGAATGTAGAATCCTTTTGAAACAACAGCTTATTCTGTAACCTTATTTGCAATCGAATAAGTGCTTGCACACTGATCTTCCTAACAGAAAGTCCCATTCAGAGTTGATAATATATTTGCCATCTCCCCTGTTGCGTCTAGTTAAAACCACCTATTAGTGTTCGAAGAAAAGAAGTGCTCATAAACTGACTTGACACGGGCTTCTCACTGAAGGACAATTCCTCAAGCAGTGAAGTAAAAAATTCAAGCTTGTTTTCATAGAACTGACAATCTGAGGATGCCGAGAGTTTCTCACAAATTGTGCTTCATTTGTTAGAAGCTTTTTACGTACAACTATTGGATGTCACTACTTCTTCGATCACAAATTGTGTTTCTCAAGATTTTTCAGATACTCTTAAGGACCTGGCCTTTGAAAGCAGCCTTCTATTGGATGCCTTCTTTAAGGTTTTAAGTTTATGGACCCAAAGAAAATGTTTAGCTCTTAGAATCTCTTAATAGCATTTCTATGCTACATTAGTGTGAATGTGCTGACAACAGTCTTTTGTGTCTTTTCAGAGGAATTTAACTTCGAAGCAGTTACTGAAATTAATCATTTAACAACTCTAATTTCGTGTGTTGTGAATGCAGAACTTCTCCAATGTTGCTTATGCTTAGTTTTATGCAAAAATTTCACAACCCCATTTTTTATTTCTATATGACAGTAAAACGTTGGACTGTTATTTATTTCTTATAATTTATCTGTTGCAGCGTCCATGGTATAGATTCCTGTGCTGTCTCTTATAGCTCAAGGAGACATCGTTATTGCTCGGAGGAATATGAGGAGTCATGTCACTGATTCCATGCTTCGTTGGTTTTAAGTATGTATTCCTTTTTATTATTAGTGTAGTAGGTCCTGTAGTGTAGCCCTTCGTAAGGAGTCCATGAAAGCCTCAATTTTGTTTTGCTTCTGTTTTCAGTGTGCTCTAATATGTTGCCGAAATACTGAAATTGTATGTTCACCCAAATATTTGAAGAATACTTTGGTAAATGACTTTGTTATACTTTATAGGTGCATTTTGCCAAAAGATACGAAAGTTCGTTCTACTGGTCATATTTCTGTTCACAACTTCTGGTTTTCTGAATCTCATAACTATTTTTGTTTCTTTTTCTCAGTCAAGTTTTCTTTCATCAAGTGTCAAATGTTTGAAAGTATTATCATTAGAGTCGCTCAGCTTCTGGGCTTGTTATGATTTGATTGAAGTTTCCGGCGTCAACATGCTCGAGATAATTGTGTATGTTGCCATGTCTAATTCTCTGTCAAATGTTTTGATCCCAAGTCTATTAACTACAAGGAAGAAGGCTAGGTACATACTGCACCTGTAAGTCCAATGCTTTGCACTCTCAATGAAATTAATGACTAATTACTGAGTGTTGATTTCTGATGGTGGCAAAGAAAATTGAGTTTCTACTTGGAATTCCGAGCACAGGACTGATGGCACATGACACATGTAGAAGCGCAATAGTTAAGGAGATGAGAGGCGTCTTCAGTTTTATCAGCTTGTTTACTTTCTCTTGAAATCCGATCTGCTTTTGACTAGGGTGGATTTCTTGCCTTTCCTTTCGTCATTGACACTTGTGTGTTGTTTAGTGTTAACTTTGAGTCAAATGGGGGTTCCAAGCTTATAGTGTCGATGAATGTTCGGTCTCAGCTGTTCAACACCTTGTGATGGGAGATCAAAATGGGAGCTCAAATTTGAAATACTAAATTAAATATATATTCTGTAGATAGAAAAAATTTATTTTAGAATAGAAAGATATCAAAATATAGAAATAAATAACAATAAATTATGGATGCATGATCAATTAAGATATCTTTCAAAGGGAATTTGTTCATATAGATAGTCTAACAAACCCTGGAGAGTGTAATAGGTTGTGGATTAGCGAATAGATCCTCAAAATATTAAGAACAAAAGAGGTAAAGTAAGAACAATTACTAATTCGCAAGTAGAAAATTAGAAATTCCAATAATGAGAGTTCTCGTGTACTTGCAAATAGCTGGCAAAGGAATAAGGTTCAAGCATTTGATCTAGATGGAAAATACTCCCATCTTGATCACAAATGAATAGCTTGAAAGGTTTGGAAGTTCAAGTTTCATAGGGTTATCTAACATAACCTTAGTTGGAGACTTCTCGGATTGTCTTCCGAAGATGGATTACTTGGCATTCTCCTTCTCCAATATTTGGGGCAATCAATATGCATTCAACCAATATAGTTCTTGTTAAAAAACACCACTCATTAATTAACATGCAAATGAATTGATTACAAGCTCAATCTCTCTTATCCAATTGAAGAAGAAATTAAAATCAAAGAATGAAAAACCGATAACGTATCGATGCTACTTAACTATATTAATAGGCGAAAAACACAAAGATGCCTAAAAGCAGCGAAGCTCAAAAAGAATATTTCTGATATGCAAAAAGCACTTTCACATTTTTTTTGTCTATAGAATGACAGTAAAAGTATCAAAAATTTTATATGGCACTCACTTTAGTATCAAAAGTTTTCACCATATTACTTAAGTGTCAAATCAAATAAAAAACGATCATTTACAAGAACTTATCAAAAGGTGGAGTTATTAAGTGATAGCTTATCTGCATGTAATTGCCTTGAAGATTTCTCAAAAGGCCCATGGGTCATCCAAAGCTTATTTGTAGATTGCAAGAACCTTCATGCCCAAGTGGAGAACATCCTCAATCAACATTACGCACAAGAAGCCAATCAAGTCATGGATTTAATTGCTAAGCCCCCACCAAATAGTGAATCTCTCTTCTAATTGACTTACTAAGGGTGCGTTTGGGAAGACTTTTGGGGAAAGTTTTTGGGAAAATGCAAAGGCCTTTGAGTTAAATGTGTTTTCCAAAATGCAAATTGTGTTTGGTAAATTGTAATTTAAAAACCCTTTGTGAAGTACCTTTAAGCAAAATTGTGTTTGGGGGACAAAGGACTTTTGTGAAAAAAAAAAATTATCAAAAGAAAAATAAAATAAATAAAAAAAATGAAAACCAGCTAGGGCAGGCGGCATCCGGCGGCGGCGGCGACCCTCGGCGACTCCGGCGACCCGGATCTGGGCCGGCAAGGTCGCAGCGTCATGCGACGCCGTTGCGACCTCCGGCGACCCGGATCTGGGCGGCGAGGTCGTCGCAACCCCGGATTTGGGCCGGCGAGGTCGCGCGACGTCGTCGCGACCTCCGGCGACCCCAGATCTGGGCCGACGAGGTCGTCGCGACCCGATCTAGGCCGGTGAGGTCGCACGACGCCGTCGCGACCTCCGCGACCCGGATCCGGGCCGACGAGGTCGTCGCGACCCCAGATCCGGGCCGGCGAGGTCGCGCGACGCCGCCTCGACCTCCGAGAGCCCCGATTGGCCGTCGCGAGGCTATTCAACCTCGCCCGAGGTCCGGCGACCCGGATCTGGGCGGCGACGGTCGCACGACATCGCCGGCGCCGCGCAACCTCGCCGGCGGCGCGCGACTCGCCTGTGGTCGCGCGACCCGAGCAGCCGCCGCCGAGCCACCACGAACGGAGAAGATGAACAGTATTCCTCCCAAGGGCAAGACACGGAAAAACAAAAAGTTTGTAAGGATAATTTCGGAAAAAAAAAAAAGTACATGAATAGTACTCCCAGCTTACCGAGAAAGCTGAAAGACCCCTGCCTTGGGCTTTCAGCCTTCACAAGGCAAACCTTCGGCTAAGTACCTTTAGAAATTTTTTTCCCAAACGCCTGTTTTTAGCTCAAAGGGCTTTGGGAGCCCAAAGTGGCTTTGCAAAGCCGAATCCAAACGCAGCCTAAGCCCCCTAACCCCTTTGGGATCCGTTATGCTGTGAATCTTGTTCTCTTGAGCTTTGGAACTCTAGCAGATGAATGAATAAAAGTTATCTTCGATCAAAAGAAAAAAGCACCTCCAACCAGAATTTCTGATTAAAATGATTATATGGCATTTATAAAAAATGAGTAGGTATATTTTTTAAGAAATCCAGATCACATGTGTGTGCAAAACCACGTCGTTCTATCCAATGTGATTGAGTATGGCATAAACAATGTTTGTCAATCCAACCGAGCAAAAATGACTCGCACACAAAGAAGGCTATAGGGCTAGAATGTCTTCAACGCTGGCTCACCATCACATTACTCTCCCGGTCACTTGCCATTGCTCGTCATTTCTATTGCTCTTGCTCACTCAAATTCGTCATATTTCTCTGAGTTGTCAATTGGAGGGTAAAATTAGGGCTTCTAAGCCATAATTAGGGTTTGGAAAGGAAAAATTAGAGTTCTTGAAGAGTTGTGGGGCCGATGATGCTAGTGGAGGAACCGCACGACAGTGAAATTGCCATTGCGTGTCCGTCGGTCTCTACTTTTTATAATTGTCCTTCGTCCTCCTCCTCGTGACCTGTCATTTTTCTCTCTCTTCACGCGCTGCTTTTTATGTTGTCTACTTTTGCACACGCCCGCGCGCGCGCGTGGGGTGCACTTGAACATTCTACTCGCTTGTAGATTGGGCCAAAGAAAAGCCAGCAGAAAGGATCCAATAACGATGAAACCAACCGCGTTTTTTCAGTAGTGAGGGAACTTTTTTTTTTCACTTATAGTGAAATTTTGAATTTTCTTTTGATTTCTCAACTTTATTAGGTAAAATTTATTCGATTCATAAAAAAAGGAATTGTTACGTGATTAACCGAAAACTTGAATTGATAGTGAAAAAACGAATGAATAGTCATGGGAGTCACCCAATTCATAACAACTGTTCCTAACTTGCACTGTGGGCACGACTTATTAGCAACACAAAAAAATAATAATAATAATAATAAAATCGCTACTCGGAAATTCTTAGAATGCATTTTCATGTAATGTCCCGCAAAAGAATTGATTTAATTTAATTTAATAAATTCAATCAATAATTTTCTATTTCCTTTATTAATAGAAAGGCGGGTCAAGTGCAAAAACCCCTGTCCCTGCAAAGCTTCCTTTCCACGCACCTCCCGCGCGCCGCTGCTGCAAGGAATTATGCGTGCAATTATTTTGCGCTTTGGGTGCAGCATGCATCGCAGCGGTTCAATTAGCATGAAGGGTCTTGGACCGTTGGATGGCAAGAGGACAGCATTGTTCAAGCAAAAAAGAAAAAAAATCCAAAATATCAGTTTTAAACATTTTTACAAATATTTTCGTATTGTATCAATTGAGTTCAGTCAATTCATTTTAGTCAAAAATTACTAATATGAACGCTGGGCATAGCCCACGTTTTTTTTTTTTTTTTTGGCTCCGGTGGGGTAGCCCACGTTAATATGGATAATTTTTAATAAAATTTTAATATTTTTTTGAATTTTTTATTTTTCCTTTTCTTCAAACTTTTTGAGGAGATCCTTACCTAGGCTACCACTAACGAGGCTTGCCCTAGCCGGCCCTAACTTCTAGCTGGTCGCCGAGGCCGGCGATTGAGTAGAGGGGTTAATTCCAAAAAAAAGCACCAACTTTAGGTCGATGGACAAAATCCTGAACTTTTTTCGTCACATAAAAAGCGCATCAACTTTAGGTCGAAATGATTTTGGCATTTTTTTGTTTAAAAAAAAATCACAAACTTTCACTTAAATCCTAAATCTAGCCCCCCTTAACTTAAATTCATTGATTGTTTTTATCAATAAATCCATGTGCACTTACTGGCTAACACCATTAATTGTCTTCTTGTTTGAGCTACAGCTTGAAGAATAACGTGAAACTGTGTCATTTCACAAGTAAAAAAATCTACACATTAAATTTCTCTAGCTATACTTTATCGTTTTGTTGTAATATGAAGCTGTAGATCACCACCTGTCAAGAAAAACCACAGATGAGATCCACCAATCTCACAGCTAGAACATTTTCTCCTGAAATAAGGTTAACTTAAAATAGAAAGTTAATGGTAGGGGTTAGATTTTGAATAGAAGCGAAAGTTTGTGATTTTTTATGAGACAAAAAAAAAAAATGGGGTCAGAATTGTCACTTAACCTAGAGTTGGTGCTTTTTTATGAGACAAAAAAAAGTTCGGGCCAGATTTGTCCCTCCACCTAAAGTTCATGCTTTTTCATGAGACAAAAAAAAGTTTTGGCCAGATTTGTCCATCAACCTAAAGTTGATGCTTTTTTATGGAATTAGCCCTTGAGTAGAGGTGGAAGAAAGGAAGGAAAAAAAAAGTATCCTCTTTTTTCATTTTTCTTTACCTTCTCCCTCCATCATGGAGGCTGGAGCAGGGAGCATTGCTCGTCGGTTGTCTTCTCTGCTTTCTTTGTCAAATAGAAAAAGGCAAATCAAGTCGAAAAGGCCCCTTCAGATTTTCCTTTTTCACGCATCTCTGCAGAAAACCAAGCGTGCAATTATTTTGCGATTTCCTTTTTGTATGCATCGCAGCCGTTCGATCGGCATGAAGAGTCTTGGGCCGTTGGATGGCAAGAGTTGCAGTGCAATTTCGCTCGAGGGTTTTATGGCTGAGAAGATTTAAATTGCTTCTGGCCACATTTACGATTCAAAGATCTGGTGGGACTCGGACGCTGCAAATTCAGAAGTGGGGTCCAATTTTTATTGCCCTCGTGATGTGACTACGAATGGGATGGGACAGCGACCAGACCAGTGCACATGCATCCTACCAAAAGAGACTGACTAGGCACCATCCCCACCTATATTTTAATCAAAAATTAGTTGACGAAGAATTTATTTTTTGTTAACTTTTGTTAAATTAAATTAATATACAAGAAAGGTTATAGGGCTAGATTGCCTTTAACACTGGCTGACCATCACATCACACTCCCCGTTAGGCCTGTTTGGTAACCATCCAAACAGTCTCGATTCTCGATTTTTTGTTAACCGGTTTGGGAACAACGAATCGCGTTTGGTAAATTTTTGTCTGAAAACTGATTCTAACAAATTTACTCCCAGAATCAGTTTTGGACAGAATTCGAAATTAGAAAAAAAATATGATTCTCCGTCCGATAATCAAAAAAGAGAATCAAAAGTCTTAAATCAAAAAAAAAATTATTTCTATATTTTATTTTTATTTCTTCCTAGTATGAAATATATATTTGTTGTATATAGAATACATATTTAATTTTATGTTATAATTTAGTATTTTTATTTATTACATATTGTAGGGATATTAGTATAGTTTATACTATGGTTTATTATTTACTATATAATAAAAATTGATTAGTTAATATTTTTATTACTTAGTATAAAAATATAATTAATCAATGAATGGTTTATGAAAATTCAATATCAAATTTATTTTAATCTAAAAAGGTAATTAAAAAAGAATTGGAATAGAATTTAAAAGAAAATATGAGAAAAAGAAAAGAAAAAGATGAGAAAAAGAAAAGAAGGGCATGAAGAAAAGAAAACAAGAAAAGAAAAAAAGGAAAAAAAAAAGAAAATGAAAAGAAAAAAAAAGGAAAATGAAAATAAAAAAATGAAAAAAAAAAAAAAAAAGAAAAGAAAACAAAGGAAAAATGAAAAAAAGAAAAGAAAACAAAGGGAAAAAGTAAAAAATTATTTAAAAATTAAAAGAAATTGATTTGGAACAGAATTAATGAACACGGTACCAAACACAATTCTCTTCCGAATTAAATTTTAGACGATTCTACAAACAAATTAAAATCTTATAATCGGTTAATGCAGAATCAAAAAGAATCGCCCGATCGAATCACCCCTAATGAATCGTTACCAAACGCGCCCTTAGTTTGCCGTTGCTAGCCGTTTCTGTTCCTCTTAACTCATTCGTGGCCGTCATCTTTCTCTGTGCTTCATTGGAGGGAAAAATTAGGGCTTCTCAACCAAAATTAGTTATGGGAACGAAAATTAGAGTTCTTGATCCGCCGTGGGACGGCGGTGCTAGAGAAGGAATCGCGCAACAGTGAAATTGCCATTGTGCAGTCCTCAATTCGTTCCTACTTTTGTTGCTTTCGCTAAGCAATAACTACTGAGTTATTGCTTAATTAATTAGGTGCGATTGTAGGACCTTCATGTAAAATTATCCTTTTCTGTACTGTGGTTTCAAAAGTTTTTTTTTCTTGGGTGTAGCGTCAGCATGGGAGATAATATTATAGACATCAGTCTATTATGATAGAGAATTTGTTATTTGCATCAATAAGTAAGAATGCTCTAATGGAAATCAATAAATTATCATTGTCGCTATAAAGAAGTCATCATATATTGATTTCGTGAGAGATATAGTGCAACGATTACGAAATAAAATAGAAAAAATGCATTGTTGTGATCTTGGAAAAAACTTAAAAAAAAGAGAAGAAGATGGTTTAACATACTTCTATGGATAAACAAATGTAGGTTAAGTATTGCAATGACAATGAAAATGATGAGGTACTCAAGCATGAGAAATAGGAAACGGTATTGAGCTGGGTACCGAGGTAAGGGAACATGAGAGGCAAGATTTGAGGCAAGACATGTAGTGAGTGTGGTAGAGAAAGTTTAGAAAATGGGAACACATCCCATAATCTTCGGTGAAGACATAGATAATGAAGAATTGATTGAATTAGACTAGAAAATTGCTCCATCTGATGAAATAGATGATGAAGTTTTGCCATACATAAAAAGGTTAATACCTTTAAAAACCCCAAACCGGTACACTTGTGACAAATTTACCCCAAGCTATTTTTTTTACCATGAAAAATCCCAAACTGGTAAACTTGTGACAAATTTACCCCGACTGATTATAAAAAACCTTAAACTGGTATATTTATGACAAATTTACCCCAAACTAATTTATTCGACTGCAAAAAACCCTAAACTGGTAAATTTGTAACAAATATACCCTATGCTAAATTTGATTAATACTACAAAAAAAATTATAAAAATTGTAAACTGTAACAAACGGAACGTAAAATCCTAAATTGGTATACTGGTTAACTATCACGTGTCATTTAATTTAATAATTTGAGAATAAAATTTAACGAAAACTAACATAGGGTAAATTTGTCACAAGTGTACCAGTTTAGGATAAATTTGTCAAAAGTATACCAGTTTGGGGTTTTTGGTAGTCAAAAAAATAGTTTTGGGTAAATTTGTCACAAGCATATCAGTTTAGAGTTTTTTAAGATATTATCCAATACTCAAGTAATGATAATGAAGAGGAAGGTCAAGACAAAAGTAGAGAAAATTTCAGAAAATTAAATTGCACCACGTGAAGAATTGCGATTATTTATCTTCACTTTGAATTTTCTTTCTATTTCTCAACTCTATTACATAATTTTTTTTTTTAGTTGGAACATAAGATTTATTTGACCCCCCGAATTAAGAAATGTTATTTTGTTGCCTAAAAATTTGAATTAATAGTGAAAAAGTGAATGAACAATCATGGAAGCCGTACTTCAAATGCAACCGCTCCCAACTCGCACCGTGGGAATGACTTTATTTGCGACACAGGAAGAACTAATTTAATCGATAAAAAATACCATTACTCGAAATTTCAACAAGATGAAAGCATTTTCATGTAACGTCCCTAACCGAGAGGGAGGAGTTCGAAACCTCGCGTCCCCATTGAGCGACTCACCGCGGCTGAGACTGTGGTGGTGGCTTAGTTCGTCTTAAGTTTACGCCGCCGGCTACCGACTATACGGCAGATCTTGAGTCACAAAAAAATAAAAAAGGCGGGGTCAAGTCAAAAAGACCTCTGTCCCTGCAGAGATTTTCTTCCACAAACCTCCAGCATAGGGAAGCTGCAGAGGATCACGCGGGCAACTATTTGTGCTTTCCGTGCAACATGCATTGCAGCGGTTCAATCGGCATGAAAAGTCTCGGACCGTTGGATGGCAAGAACGCAGTTCTGTTCAAGTATGCTCAATTAATTGCCTTGTGGAAAAAAAAAAAAAATCCAACAAAACCTAAATCTATTATAATTTTATCAATTTAATTTTAAATTTTTAAATTTTTAAATTTATTAATTAAATTATAAATATTTTATTTTTAAATGTCCTATATAATATGATTAGTGTTAACGTTAGTAATTTTTAATAATAATTTTTTTATTTTTTTCATTTCTTTTTTCTTCCGCTAACGAGCAAGGACAACCTCGCCTTGCTACTAGCGAGTCTTTCCCTTCCGCGCCGAGGGCCGGCCACTGGCAAGAGGACGAAAGTACGGAAAAACAAGAAGAAAAAGTACCCTTCCTTTTCCTTTTGCTTTTACCTGCTCCCTCCATCATATTAAATAAGGAGCATTTTGCTCGTTGGTTGTCTTTTCTATTTTCTTTATTAATAGAAAAAAGGCAAGTCAGGTCAAGTGAAAAAAAGGCCATTTGCAGAGCAGGAGAGGTCGATTTCCCCCGTACCGTCGGTGCAGGGAGTCACGCGCGCAATTATTTCGCGCTTTCCGTGCAACATTGCGTAGCAGCCTTTCGATCGGCATGGAGAGTCTTGGACCGTTGGATGGCGAGAACGCGGTGCAATTTGGGTTTGAGGGTTTTAATGACTGAGAAGATGCATCGCCTGGCAACATTTACGATTGAAAAGATCCGGTCGTGCTCGGACAGTGGTTCTCTATTTTATTTATTAAGATAATATCACGAGAAAACTAAAACTAAGATATCTATAATAGATTTATCTAAAATGAATTTTCTAATTTCAAAAAGTCTAAATTAATACATGATAAATTTGTCTCAAACTAATCTTTAAACTATCAAAAATCCCTAATTGATATGTTTGTGATGAATTCATTCTTCGTTTGGATTAATATTACGAAAAATCACAAACCGATATATCCATGATGGACAAAGCCTCAAATTAAGATACATGTTAATCGTGGCAAAGCCCTAACCATAAAATTTGATGAAAATTAAACAGTTTTGGATTCTTAGTAATATGAGCTTTATTTATTTTTATATGGAAAAGGCAAATCAAGTACATGTCAAATAAAAAATCGTTGCTTGAAGACCTCGACAAATTCCAAAAAGATACGTTCCATCCACGAGCTTGTGGGGGCTCAATTTTTAGATGCCTTGACAAGGAGAAATTTTTTATTACTTCTAAATGGTAGAAAACCATGGGTTGACGGTCAAGGAATAAAACTCTTTTAAGTGTGAATTACATGCAAGATGCCTATTCGAGTATTTACACCTTCAAATTTAACAAGTAATTAGATCATTTAATTGGATTTTGAGTTTTATATGACGAAATTGATGAGGTCAGTTGAGCTATGCAATAAAAATTTGATTGAAAAAAAATCTGATTTCAATATGATTTTCAAAAACAATTCATTAGGATCAAAAGTTGAAACTTGCCATTTTTTTGTTGGGGGTGGAGCCACTCCTTTTCGGCCTTTTTCTTTCGTCCCTATCCTCTTTCCCTGTCCACCCCTCGCTGCCTTGCCTTATCTTTGTCGACATGACCCGACGTCATCTCTCCCTCTCTCTCCCTCGCTCGCTACTCACGGGCCATACACGCGCGCGCGTGCGGGTATTGGCTCGTGCGCGTACAATGCCCCCACGCGTGCGACTTAGCCAAACATTGTACTCGCTTGCAGATTTGGGTCCAAAAAGTCGATGGAAAAGGATCCATTGGCGACTGGTAGATCAACCCGATGTACGTTCTCTTTTGCTTTTATTTTTAGTCGAGATTTAAAAGTTCCTTCACGTGGTTCACCTAACATCTTCATAGGAAACGTGACTGACAACCTACCGCGGAAAATTCCAAATATTGTACCCGCACGCGCGCAACTTAGCCAAGTATTGCACTCGCTTGTTGATTGGGTCCAAGAAAAGTCGACGAAAGGGATACATGGCGACTAGTAGATCAACCCGTTTTTATGTACGTTCTCTTTTGCTTTCACCTTTATTCAAGATTTAAAAGTTCCTTCGCGGATCACCTACTTCCTTTATAGAAAAACATGTGGATAAATGCATTAAAAATCTTTATATTTATCGCAAAATAATAATAAATTACTAAAACTTTCAAAAGTGTAATTAAGTTCTAAAGTTTATCAAAGTGATTCAATCCAAGTATTGCACATTTTGAAAGTTTCAGGATTCAGTTGCACTCTCGAGATAAGTTTTAGGACTTTATTGAATATTTTAAAAGTTTTAGAACTTAATTGAACTTTCATAACAAGTTTTAGTATTTAATTATCATTTTTAAAAGTTTAGGACTCAATTGTATTTTCAAAATAAATTTTAGAACTTCTAATATACTTATCCCAAAAAAGTGATTAGTACCTATCACAAATAAAAAAAAATCTAAATAAAAATTTGAAATGTTTTCAATTCTTCATATTCAAAGTGCATTTTATTACAAATAAGGACTAAAGTGGCCATGATAATTTTAAATAAAAATCTAAAATGGTCATAACAGTTTTAAATAAAGGCTAAAGCAGCCATGACAGCTTCAAATAAAAACCAACTTCATCGGTAGGTTAAATGTTTCAACTTATTAAAGGCATTTTAGTTCGAGGGCTAAGCCCTCACTGTCGCCACTGCCCCCACCATCGATAGGAAGGGGGATAGTTGGGCGGCCACAATGATGGTTGGGTGGCGATAGCAAGGGCCTACAAAGCCCTCGTCGTCTTCCCAGCCCCTTCCCTTTTCTTTTTAATTTATTTTTTCATCTAAAAAAAAAAATTGAAGGACGAAATTACCCTTACGAGTTATGCTGTTTTTTTAGACTAATATGGTGATTTTATAATATCCATTTTATGTCTTTATTTGAGAAAAATGATGGCACTTTAAACTCTTATTTAAGATAAAGTCTACTTCAAATCATTATTTGAGAAAATAAATGCGATTCATGTCCTTATTTAGAATTTTCCCACATATAAATACTGTTCTATTGTTTTCTAATCTAATTTCCTAAAAAAATCCTCAAACTTTAGGTGAATCTTAATTCAGCATCTACTTTTTTTTTAATCAAAAATTAAAATCACCAGCTTTTACTACAGCCTCGAATCTATCTCTCGTCCAAAAATCAACACTAATTTCCTCATAATTATCAACATTGGGAGATTGTCATTATTCCATACAAAAGCGAAGGTGTTGATAAAAATACAGGATCTGATAATAAATCTCTAACTAATCCTAATGTTGATAATTTCAAAGAAATAAGCGGTTAGTTTTAGATGCAAGGTAGATTTATGATTGTAGTGAAAGTTTGTGATTTTTTTCTTGAGATAAAGAAAAGTTTGGAATATAATTGAGACCGAATCTTAAATTGAGAGTTTTTTCATAAAATTATTATTATTATTTTTTTTTTTTTTTACCTACTCCCTCCATCGAGGATCAAGTGAGGTTTACGAACTTTCTCTTCTTTTTTTTTCGGTTGCAAGGTCTACGAACTCAGATTGTGGAATTAAGGTTTGCTTGTGCTCCTCTCTTTTCATAGCCAAAAAAAGTGCTCCTCTCTTCAGTGGTAGTGGGAGCCGGGAAGATCCGGTTTGGTTTAATATTTTTCCATCCTTGCTTTATATTTTTTTCCCTTTTTTTGTTTCTGTTATCTGGTAATGTTGCTTAATCAGATTATGGCCCAAAGGTTGAAAGTGAGTTTTCTTTATCACATGGATCACATCAACGGTGGTTGGAATAGCTTGCAAATTCCAACCACTTCACCTACTTAATTGCCCCAGCCTCTTCTCGTGTCTCCATCAGAACAGAATGATTTCATGTTCTTTGCCCATATCCCTTTTTCCAATTCCAATCTTGATTAGTTTACAAGATTAAATGGCCAATTCCTCTACATCCTCAATTTGATTGTTTTGCAAGAATGTAGGGCCGACTCTCAATTTCATATGAGAGGAACTCAAAACAAGGGATTTCTTTCGATGTTTTGCACCTCGTTTTGGTCTTGATTAGAATATATTGATTAAAAGGAGAGTATATGTATATAGATCACCCTTGTATTTCTCATTTAATTATTATTTAATCATATTGTTATTGTTGTTTTCATATTACGATGGTAGAACGTTTAATCTACACGTGTACTGTGAGTTGTAATTTATGGAGGGAAAATCTCGGTGCATGTCTATTATAAACAATTTCGGTGATCAGTCATTAATTTTTTTTATGTTGTGACGAATATGGTTTTATGGGATAAGAGCTTCCTTTTAACCGCAAACTATACTATTTTATTTTCAATGTTTTGTTTTGTTCAGCTATTTGGGGATTTGCTTTGCTTGGAAGTTTTCTATATTTCTCTCATGTTTGATTATGGCAAATGACTAAAAAAATTTTTGCCAAAAAAAAAAAAAATATACTCTGTATTTATATGAATCTCTATGAATCATTAAGCAACATGTTAAATTATTTTTAGTTCTTTAAGTGTTTTGACTCTATAATTTCATTGTAAATTCCGTGTAAATGGATTTCGGATTTACTTGATTATGAATCAACAAAAAATTCATGTTAACAATATACAGCTTTTATTCATTGATTATTTACTTTTATTATAACATTAAACTGACGAAAACACAATTTGTTATATTTTAAATAGTCTATGATTTTTTAAATTTCTTCGATTATTTTCTAAATTAAGCGAACTCTTTATTCAGTATAATGTTTCTATATTACATTGAATGAAATTGCATGAACAAATTAAGCTATTAAATTATTGATAGTTTATCAACCAAACAACATATATCTTTAGATTTTGTTAATCGAATTCATGATAAGAAATTCTTTTATACACTACGTTAAATTACTCGCGCCATATGAGTTAAGATTCAAGAGTTTCTCGAATATTCAAATTGCTGATCTATTGTAAACTAATTTATTTTATATTTATCTTACTTAAATAAATTTTTTTGTAGGAAATATTCTTTACTTAGATGAAGAGAAATTTAATAGCAAAAATAAAATATAGACCGGCATGCGCACATACACATTATTTCTAAATTATGTTTTTCGGTTTTTCAGCTAATCAATCCATTGTGAGCTCATGTTAAGCAAATTTGGCATTACCAAGAAAGGCCACGTAAACCGTATGTATGTATTTTTTATACAACGCATATCTTATTTTATCTTTTTATTATTCAATTTACTCAGTTTCTTTATTAAGTAAAATTATACACTCACACGTGATAAGTTATATTTCAAATTTGACTCAATTTAAAACAACAATACATCAAGTCACTGCATGAAATGCTCACTTGTTTCGTAATATTTTTCCATTGCAAGGGAAATCTTTTCCAAAATCACTGCAAGACTTTAAATAAGTTTAGGTAGAAGATTAATCAACACGTTTGGATGGCTAGTTAGGAAATCACGAAGATCGTTGGGGGTAAGAAGTAATCCTCCCGGAAAGCTAGTTCCTAAATCACTTTTCAAAAAGAAATGTTCCATCCATAAGCATGTGGGATTCAAATTTTAGATATCATGACCATGGGAAAAGCTTTACTACTTCTAAATGATAGAAAACAACACGTCAACAGTCGAGAGAAAACACTGTGTGTGAATTATATGCAAGATAAATATTCGATTATTTGCACCATCAAATTTAACAAACATTAGATCATTTAATTGGTTTTCTGAATTCTATATGACATAATTTATGAGGACAGTTGGGCTGCATTATAAAAATTTGATTGACAAAAATATGATTTCAATGTGATTAATTCGCTAAGATCCAATATTGAAATTCTAGTGTCTATCCACGACTTGAATAGATCGTTAAACTATTCGTGAAGATAAAAGGCGAAAGAATTGCTCTGGACGAGTGACCTCGTACCTACCTCCCTATCTCTCGGTCGGGTGGATAGGTATAGGCCAGGGATTTGGGGGCTCATTAGTGTGGGGGAACTTTTTTGCTCCCAATGAAAATTTGAATTTTCTTTTTATTTCCTAACTTTATTGGAATGTGGGTCAATCCATGGATCCTGTACATTGTGTCGATCCTCGATTTGCGTGTCTCTCTTTATTAAAAAGGTAGGCTCCACTGTAAAAATCAAATATAATTTAATTTAATTTAAGTCTGGTGGAGCCACTTTTTTGGACTTTTGTCTCTTTTTTTTTTTTGAACAGAGACTTTTGTCTCTCTTACTTATCCTCTTTTGCTGCCCACCACCCACCGCCACTCTCTTTTCTTGTCGTCGGGACCCGACGTCTCTCTCTCTCTTCGCTAACTACTCACGCGCCACCCACGCACGCGCCGCAGCTCACAGCCACACGCGCGACTTACCCAAGCTCGGTTGTAGATTGCATCCAAGAAAAGTCGATGTGGTAGTTCTTCGGCGACTCTACGGTAATATTCTAATTTTTTTTATAACAAATAGAAAAATAATTAGATAGTAGACGTGGAACAGAAATAATAAATAAAAAATAAATTTTTATTCTCGAAAATAATTTATAGAATAAGTGATTTTCTTGTTCTCAAAAATAATTTTTTGAACAAGTTATCTTCTTTCCTTTTTTATTTTCTTCTTAATCGATCACCATCATTGCCGCCGTCATCATCGCCTGTTGGAACAAGAGGAGACAAAAAGAAAAATATTCAAAAATTATTATAAAAATAAAGGAGATTTTATATCATAAAAAATGTAAAAATCATATTAAACGCATTCTTATTTATTTTCCATTTCGAAAGTAAAAATTTTATTTAGTTATGAAATGCATTTTTCTAATTAGAAACTATTCCAAAGAATATAAATAAAAAAGATTTAGAAGGAAATTATTTTCGAAAATAAAAATATTACCGAATGCGCCCTAGATCAAACAGGTTATAAGTATGTTCTCTTCTGTTTTACTTAGTCAGAATTTAAAAATTTCTTCACCTAACTCATTTATAATAAACGTCACTGATCACACCTACCTCTCTTAAGTACCCTCTCTTTTGGTTTTTTGGCTTGATTATCTTGAAAATCATCAATTTAGGTTCAATCAATTCTGCTCCGAAAATATTTTATCTAAAAAATTTCACTAACTTTCACTATAGTCCCAAATTCATCTCGTGTCCAAAAATTGCAACTAATTTTTTTCAAAATTATCAATATCAATAGACTGTCGTTACTTTATATGAAGGTAAGCATGTTGATATTTAATTAGCCCTAATGTTGATAATTTTAGAGAAAAAAGCAGTAACTATTGGACATCAGGCAGATTTGAGACTATAGTAAAGTTTAAAAAAAGTTTGGAACATGATTAGGACTAAACCTAAAATTGAATTTTTTTTAAGAAAAGAGAGCCTTCACTTTTTCTTTGCCTACTTTATCCATCCACAAACTCAAGGTGCGGTCTAGAAAAGAGAAAATTACTAAAAAAGTCCTGGGCTTATTGTAAACACTAAAGAAAGAGACTAATCAAGCTGCAGCTTAGAAAAGAAAAAATTACCAAAAAAATTTAAAATTTATTGTAATTGTGTCGATCCGATCAGGTTCTAAATATTTTTTGTGTCAGTTTAGTCCATTCAATTAATTTTGACCGATGAGCACTAATTTTGATAACTTTTAATAATACTTATTTTTAGAATTTTTTATTTTCTTCCTACTTTTCCTTTTTTTCCCGCGGTGGCTGGAAAAAGGGCACGTCCTTCCAAATTTAATCCATGGCATAGATCAATGCTTTATCAGGTATCGTCTCTTTCACGACCACAAAAAAAAACACAATACTCTCTCTTTTTATGAACAAAAAAGTACTGTCTGTTTTTCTTTTTCTTTATCTTCTCCTTCTAACATTAAAGAAGGCACATGCTAATTGGTTCTCTCTTTTGTTTTTTTTTATTAATAGGAAAAGCAGGTCAAGTCAAGGCCGCTGTCCCTCCCAGCGGAGGTCCTTCCTCCCGAGTACTGTTTAATCTAGGGAATCACGCGCGCAGTTATTTTTGCGCTTTCCGTGCAGCATTCATAGCAGCCGTTCGATCGGCACGAAGAGTGTTGGACCGTTGGATGGCAAGAACGCAGACGCGGAATGGAGAGCGACGTGTGTTGGTTGGTAACGGCTTAGAATCGGTGGAGATAAACGATGATCACTTTTTTTATTTTCTTTTTAATCGAGGAACTGCCAGAGATCATTTTTCGGGAATCACACGACCTTTAAATACCTAATGGCACCGTTGGGCCTCGCCATAAACCGCTATGTAAACATAATTTCGAACCTTCGACCTCTGCGATGAGGGAGAGAACGCACACGAACTATGCTGCCCGTGATTGGGTGATCACTTGTTATTTTTATTGTCAAATATATGAGATTAATCTTTTAACATTTATTGTTCGTGAAATATGAAACGTTATACCATGATACTTTTCACTACTTTGCTAAGCTCTTTCAAAATCTCATCATAATTTTCAATAGGATCTTCATATTAATAAATAATACTTTCAAACATTTTTATTTCCAAAATGTTCGGAATCATGACCTCTTAAACATTGAAATTCGGCAAATAATCATATTCTAATGGGTGCCCATGCTATTTTTCATCATTAGTCATCAAATATTATGTGTTTCCTTTTTTCGAAATACACACAGTCATGCAATAGATTTCTCTTGAACATGCATTTTTTTTCCTTCTACCTATAATGATGGGTAACTCTATTATATTCATCTATTACAAAGCATGTTATATAATTTGTTTTTCTTTAAGGATTATATATTTCGGTGTACTTATTTTAAATATATACGTAGTCATGCATCGAATTTCTCTAAACATTTACTTGTTTGCCTTCTATTTGTAATAATGGTCGGGTAAGTTTATTACATTTAATCAAAATGTGATTGACGCTAACCTAATTATTTGATATTTAAAAAGTAACATCTACCCAAATAATTTGAAAAAGTCATCGATTACGTAAATTTTATTTTGGTGAGGGAACTTTTCTAATATCAGTGATAATTTGAAATTTTTCAGGTTCTAACATTGTCGTAATATGGATCACCGCCACGCTTATTAGAAAGGTCACTGATGACCTAAGGTGTTTTTGTACTCTCTCTTGCTTTTTTTCTTAACCCTCTCCCGACATCATACGTATCTAAATAATTACAATAAAATATTAATTACAAACATTATAATAACGTGGACCGTGTAACACGTTTATTAAGAAATTCATGAATGACCTAAGGCGCTTTCGTGGACAGTCTCTTTCGTTTTTTCTTGACCTTTCTCCCTTTGTCCACAATCGACTCCAAATGTGAAATTAAGAAAGACCAAATGTTCTCCAGCGCTCTTCTTTCTTTGGTGGGGCAGGAGGATCCGGAAAGATTTGGTCTTGCTTTCAATAATTAAATTGAAGAAGCTTGTTTTGTGTTTCCTTCTTCTTTTTCTTTTTCTTTTTCTTTTTCTTTTTCTTTTTCTTGGGTAATCTTTGCGGACATCAGAGTTCGGCTGTCTCCCTCCTGTTGCCTTCATTTTCCTGTACCACACTTAGGTAGACCCAGGGAAGACATCACGGGAATCTAGAGTGAGACCCCTTAACCTTTCGGCTTTGGCCGGGTATCCCAATGGGAGTATTATCCCGTGTTTTTTCCCCCTCATTTACCTGTAAATGGCTTGTGAGGGGAAGATTCCTGAGAAACTCATTCAAGGAAGAGCCTTTTCTAAGGTCTTGCTCAGGATCTGTGTTTTCTTCTTCTTCTTTTTCTTTTTCTTCGGTAATCTTTGCGGACATCAGAGTTCGGGCCAAACTTAAAGGTTGAAAGTCAGTTTTTTTTTTTTTTTTTTGTTAATCCTATTTTATTCCTACACTATACTTACTAATAGATTTTTGCCCCGTCTCTTGCAGAACGTGAAAGTCGAAACCCACTCCTAAAACTTATACGTCCCCATCCCATCCTTATGAGAAGGTGGGGGATTTAAACCCCTCACCTACCCTTTTATATTGGAAGAGTGGTCATTGAGACGAATCTCAGTGGTTAGGTTAAAAGTGAGTTTGGTTTATTATAATTGTTGCCGTACGGGGAAAGAACCAAAAATTAGAAGAGGACTTGACGATTGAGGAATAAACTCTTAGCATTTTTGCTGACAAAAAGATTTAGCAGGTATCCTATGTTTTTTCAGTGGGATTATTTTAATAGTGGAAAATCCAAACGTAAAGATTACTTGAAGCTTTGGCTTTGAGGGTTTTATGACTAATAAGATATATTTAGTCTAGCAACACTTACGATACAAACTTCGCTAGTTGGTTTTCTCTTTTGTTTGTTATCAGTCACATCAAAGGACAAGGAGTATTGCAGGTGAATAATGAAAGCGTGTCAAAGTGTCAAAAGTATATTGCTTGTCAGGTTTCACGCGGTTTCTGCACGACGCTGCGAAAGTCACGCCTGCAATAATGGTTCCGCGCACCTTCCGCCGATGGGCATCAAATTAAATATTCCGTGTTATCATCACCACCACGTTAAAGGAAAAGGAAAAGACACGGAAGGTGCGCACTGCGCACCGCCCCTCATCAAACCGCACCCAACTTTTGGACTTTTGGGGTCCCCAAAGAAGAGGATAAAAAATCTAAGGATTGGTACACGAAAAATTTTAAATTGACATGTTTATGATAAATTTATTTTAAATTATTTTTTTTATCATGAAAAATTTTAAATTAGTACATCTGTAATAAATTTAACTATAAAAAATTCTAAATTAATTATGATTTGTGAGAATTTGATACAATCCAACGTCAGAAAAGGAATATCTACCCAAATAATTAAGACTCATTGATTAACTTTTAGGGGGGGAGCTTTTGTATTTTTAAATAGTCGATGAAAAATGTTTTTATAATAGATGATAACAATGATTGAAAATTTTTCATGGATAATAAAAGTATTTCTTAATTCAATTATTTCTGTAAATAATATAACTTAGTATATTTTTTAAAAAATATATAATTCCACTCATTTCCCTTGCGAAATAAATGAAATCTTAAGTGTATATTTGAATTTTCTTTTAATTTCCAATTCAGTAGAACGTGGAATTATTTCTCTTTATTAAAAATGTGGGCTCCAATATAAAAATCAAATATATTTTAATTTTCCAAAAACAACTGGAGCCACTTTTTTTGGACTTTTTGTCTTTCATCCTTATCCTCTTTTTCTGTTCACCACCCACTGCCTTGTCGACAGTGACCCGACGTCTCTCTCTCTCTCTTCACTCACTACTCACGCGCCACGCGCGACTTTGCCCAAATATTGGATTCGCTAGTAGACCGGCGGATCGACCCGGTTTTATGTACGTTCTCTTTTGCTTTATTTTTAGTCAAGATTTAAGAATTTCTTTCGTGTGAATTACCCAAAGCGTTTATGAAAAACGTTATCGATTACCTAACACATCTTAAGTACAGTCTCTTTTATTTTTTAGCCTAATTTCTTAAAAAACCCTCAATTTTCTGATTAATCCTAATTCCATCTCAAACTTTTTTCATTTAAAAGAAAACCTTCAATTTTATTATCATCCACGTGCAAAAATTGCAACCAATTTTTCAAAACTATCAATATCAGGAGACTCCTATAATTTTAAATGAAAATGAATTGACCTTGATGTTGATAATTTCAAAAAAATACACGACGATTTTGGATGTAGGAATAGATTTGAGATTATAGTAAAAGTTCATAATTTTTTTGAATGAAAATAAGGTTAGGACAAAATTAATATTGAATTAAGTTTTTAGAATGAGTGAGTAATTAGGGGTGATCAGTTCCTGATCCGGTCTAATTCTATCTAGGAGCCGGGAACCTGACCAAGAGGACCGGTTTCCAATTTTTGGGATTGAGAATTGGATCGGATGATCTGAGGACCGGACTAGTCTACCGATCCAGTCTAATCCAGTCTGATCTCATGGAATCGATTACTTAGCAATTTTTTTAAAAAAATTAAGAAAAATACAAGAGTTGTTACTATTTTTAAGTTTTATTATTATTTATAAGAAATTTAAATATATATTTTTAATAAAAAAAAGAGTTGGTCTAGTCTAGTTTGGTTCTCTCTTTGAACCAGGAACTGGACCAACAATCAACCGTTCCATTTTTATGGAACCAAGAGTCGGATCAAATTGGTCGTTCCATTCCGGTCTGGGTGGTTCCCTATCCGGGTAGTGCAACATTCTTGCCCCTGGTGAGTATCCACTTAATTAGAAAAGAAGAAGACAAAACACAAAGGAGAGGGCCAAACATAGAATGACTGAGCTTTCATCAAGACGGACGTTTCAAATCTAGCAGCACATTAACCTAAATTTTTCTAATAGACCTTTTCTTCGATCTCGCAGGCAAAAGGATTAGTTTATTACTTCGCGATATTATGAATTGGATCAGACAATGACCCAGCGCATCCGCTCTGCAATACGAGAGTAGAAATTGTCGCCAATCTGACTTTTATTAAAGAATTTGGTGGAGAATATGCTTACCGACAAGGGGCATTTGCGTTGCTCGCTGGTTTTTTCTTTCCTATGTTTAATCAATAGAAAAAGCAAGTCAAAAAGTACCTGCGTAGCTTCCACGCAACTTCTGCATAATGCTTCAGAAATCAAGCATGCAATAACGGGTTAATATTCTTTACCAAAAAAAAAAAAATAACGGGTTAATATTTTGAAATTTTTTAAATTGATATATGTATGATAAATTAATTTTAAATTAATTTTTGATCATGAAAAAATCTCGAATTGATATATTATATATAATTTTTTTTTTTTGGTGACAAACCCCCGCACTTATCTTAAATGACTAAAAACCCCGCAACCCACTTAAGTTCAAATCCACCACCTCCCTTCAACTTTGCGTTGAAATTTATCCTAGTTTGAGCTTCCTTATCTTAAATGACTAAAAAAAATTCAAATTGATGCACTTGTGACAAATTTATCTTAGTTTGACTTCCAAAAACCTCATATTAGTATATTTATGATAAATATACCCAACAAAAATCACAAAAATTGTACAACCGTAACAAACGGGGAGTAAAATCTCAAATCGGTACACTAGTCAATTGTCATGTGTCATTCAACTTAGTAATCTGACAGTAAAATTTAATAAAAACTAATAGATTGTGAATTTATCATAAGTGTACCAGTTTAGGTAAATTTGTCAAAAGTGTAGTGATTTTGAGTTTTTTGTGGTCAAAAAATTAATTTTGAGTAAATTTATCATACGTGTATTAGTTTTTAATTTTTCAAAGTATCAGCCTTATAATAATTGTGCTAGTAAATCAAACCTAAAGTTAAAAATTCAAATGTGCATCAAAAGATTAGTTTAATGGAATATGCCAAAGATTCACAATTGACAACATTCTACGAACCTGTTCATATACTCCACTCACGTCAAGGGTCTTGGTCATGTGGAAAGTGCAATCCATATTGCTGCCTAAAGTCTATAGACCTCCTATGCCCCCTCCGAGATAGAACGCGCAACAGAGCGAAAGGAACTTTATGTGTGAATTAGATGCACAACAAATGTTTATCTACACCATCAAATGTTCAATTAGTCAATCATTTAATCGGATTTTGAATTCTATACCATGATTCATAAGGTTAGTTGCACTATTCGATAAAAATGTTATTGGCAATAACTTAATTTCAATGTTATTTATGAAAACAATTCATTATCATTTGATACTTAAACAATGATAACTACCCAAATAATGAAAAAAAAAAAATTCAATGATTACCTACATGCTATTTTATTGAGGGAACCTTTTGACTTTTAGTGAACATTGAATTTTTTTTTCCAACTTTATTATAATGTGAATCACTTAACGCTTTCATTAAAAATTAGTCACTTATTACCTAACACGTTTTCATGTATAGCTTCTTCTGTTTTTTCCTTTACCTCCTTCCTCCATCGACGATCAAGCAAGGTCTACAAACTCAAAATGACATAATCCAAACTACCATCTAATTCAACAAGATATGTCCGCTTACAGCTTAAACTCAATATTTTGAAAAGGGGTGCTGGTCCAATGAACAAACTATCTAAAACACGCGTACTATCTCAATGAAATCAACTAACTGGCTGTTTTGCTTCGACTCTCAACTCAACATTAAGGGGTAGGGTTTTTATCTCTATGGGTGGAGGAATCCAAGAATATATGACAAAGAGACTTTTTAAAGTATGTCAAAACAGCAACTAGTGAAGAATCCCAATGGCTACTTGCTTCTCAAGACTATCTTTAATGGGAAGATTAAAGATGTCTATATAAGAGAAGATCATAGAAATCAAAAGGGTTGGAGGAAAAATACAGAATAAGCCGAAAACGTTCAACGTTGTATTTTGAGCAAATTGTATATCATTCTCCATCTCTAGTGTAGTGTTTTACTATATTGTAATCATGAAAAAATTAAGTGTACAGGTATGATAGTGTCATCTGATTCCTTTTGCTAAGCTTTGATTTGGACATGTGAGGGCACGATTTGATTAGTAGTTACAATCGCAAAATGGGAGAATTGTCCAAAAAGTCATAAACCTATTGCGCTTTCTCATTCGAAATCATAAACCTTTTAATTTTGCCAATTGAGTCATAAACCTTTTCACTTCTTGCCAATTAAGTCCATCCGGCCAATTTTGGCTGGAAAATGCTGACATGGACGCCGACGGTGCCACGTAGGACTGTCGGCGCCGACGTTGACAATTTTTAATAATATTTTAATTTAAAAAATTCAATTTTTTTTGAATTTTTTATTTTCTGTTTTTTTCATTTTTTTTATTTTCTTTTTCTTTTTGGCCTTTTCCTGGCCGGCCACCGCCACAGAGACGACGGGCCGGCCACCGCCCACGACGGCGCCATCGCCACCCCTGGCCGGCTAGCCTCACCCGCCACAAGCGAGGCCCGCCCGGCGACGGCAACACCGAGTGAGGCCGCCCTGGCCCCGACAAGGGCCGGCCTCGCTAGATCTGGCGAGGGGAGCCCTCGCCGTGGCTCGACCTCGCCGGGCGAGCGTCGGCCTCACCTGCACCGAGTCGAGCCCCGGCGAGGGCTCCTCGCCCATCCGGCGAGGCCGACCCTCACCGGGGCCGGGCGGCCTCGCCCGGCGTCGTCGTCTCCCGGCGGGGCCTCGCCGTGGCGGGCCACGCCGGCGAGGCCGACGCTGCCCGGGCAAGGGCGAGCCCCGGCGAGGGCTCCCCTCGCCGATCCGGCGAGGCCGCCCGCCGGGGGCCAAGGCGGCCTCGCCCCGGCCAGCCTCGCCTATGGCGGGCGAGGCCAACCGGCCGGCAATGGCCGGTGGCCGGCCACCAGAAAAGGTCAAAAAGAAAATAAAAAAAAAATGAAAAAACAGAAAATAAAAAAAATTCAAAAAAAAAATTCAAAAAAAAATAAAAAATTTCAATATTATTAAAAATTATCCACATCAGTCTTAGGCGGCATCTACGTGGCATCGCCGACGTCCACATCAAGATTTTCCGGCCAAAATTGGCCGGATGAACTTAATTGGCAAAAGTAAAAAGGTTTAGGACTCAATGGCAAAAATTAAAAGGTTGATCAATCGGCAAAACTGCATAAATTTATGACTTTTTGGACAATTCTCCCATCGCAAAATGACTAGGAGTATTGAGACCATATGCATGAATATTGGCCTTTTTTATTTTTTATTTTTTATTTTTTTTTTTGCTTTTTTGGTTTCCTTGTGTCCCTTCCTCTGTTCTAGGAGATGTGAAGACTAATTGTTAATCATTACTTGTGGCACATCCTTTCTTTTTCCTTCTCCATTACAAAGATGCGTGCAGGATGAAGAGAGAGATGAACTGACCGCAAATGCAAAGTTACAATGAGGTAGGCTTGTTTAGTTTTGGTTCTTGGCATATGTACAATTTTTTTGGACAAAATGTTGAGTGTGTACAAAATATTTTAATGCAAAATGTCTTCCTAGGTCATTAAAGCTACAAAGCTCCAGAAGATATCATTCCTGAGATAGTTATCGATAATATCGTGAGGCTATTGGCCTAGTGTAAATAAAGCTATTGAAAATCTGCGAACAATTATAAAATGTTTAATTAGGCCCTCCGACTCGATCGTTGGATAACAATCATCAATGGAACAAACTAGGAGCCACTACTGACTACGGTGACAACGTTGTCTAGTGCCGCAAGGAGATGATCTAAATAGGGCGGGAGTGAGAAATGGAGGAGGAAGAGGACGGGATAAGGGAGTAAGGCGAGAGCTCGTTGAGTCATACATTAATTGTACGAACACATCGATGGTGTACTTGTTTAAGTGGAGCAATAATTAGGGTCAGCCAATGGTGTTGCTTCGAGTGACAACAAAAAAAAAATCAAACAAATTCGTGCGTCCTCTTTCTTTTTCCAATTGAATTTTTTTTTGGATAAAAGGTAATAATTCCTTTTTCAATTGATTTTTTTTTGTAATCCGGAAACCCCCGTACAGCCTGCAGCTGGCGAGGTAAACCCGGGGTGACGCTAGCGGATGACCCATCACCCCGACGTCACGCTTAAAATCCCATCTGACCAGTGGGATTCGAACTCCTCACTTCCTCATAAAGGGTCATGGAAGCCTTATCCAACTGGGTCATTGCAGGCGGTGATTTTTTCCAATTGAATTAATATAACGAAGAATCTCAAATTTATATGCCTATAATAAATTTACAAAAACTTAATTTTTAGATTATTAAAAATCCCAAACTGGTGGACATGTAACAAATTTAACTTTTGTTAATTTTCATTAAATTTTTATCATTAAATTGTTGAGTTATAGTTTGGGGTTTATTATTCGTTTTGTGATTTTTCATGATATTAATTCAATTTAATGAAAACTAACGGAGTTATTAGTTTAGAGTTTTTGGTAATAAAAAAATTAGTTTTGGATAAATTTATCACAAGTATATTAATTTCGGCTTCAGTGATCAAAACTTTTTTTGATACCATTTTAGAGTTTTGTGGTGTTAATCTTTTCTATTTACCCTTTTCCTTTTTACTTTGCTTTAGCGGGAAAATTTTGTGATTCGCTCGAGTGCGCGGTTAGACTGTTTGGATTTTTGGGGGTGGTTGATCCAGTCTTCGTTCTTCACCTGACGCGACGCCATATAATTTCTGAGGACTGTGTAGTGATTTTTTTTCTCAACTTATTTCTTTTGTTTGGGTTTCAATAAATTGGGATGAGTTTTGTGGTGATTTGATGAATCTGGAAAAATCATTCGTGGTCCTTATTGGTAAAATCATCACCTAATTAAAGCTATATATTTAGCAACTTCATATTCAATTCTGTGTCTCACAATTGTCATTGCCCAGATAAAGAACCATCCCAAAGTACAATAGCAAATGACCATTTTTTGGTTTTTTTGCCGTTGATGCATAAAAGCCTTTTGTATCCAAAAAAAAATTAAATGAAAGAAAGAAACTCAAGAGCCTTTCACTTTTAGGGTTTGTTTGGTAACTTGTTAAATAGTGAAAATTTATATTCTTTTGCTCCTGAAAGTAGATTTAGAATATAAATTCGTTTGGTAAATTTTTTGTTATTAGATATAAATTTGGAGTAGAATATAGAAGTAAAAAAAGTTGATTCTTTGGGTGCGCATGGTAACATTTCTACTTCGGAGAACAATTTCCGAGTAAAATAAGGTATTTGGTAACTATAAAAAATTTATATTCTTGACATAGAAAAAGAATAAAAATGTATTTGGTGGGATTTTTTATTTTTTGTATTTATTTATTTTTTATTCTTTTGCTCATGGATCGCTGCCTATTGCCGCCCGATTAGTGGCAGCCGGTGGGTTGTGGGTGGCGATCGTGCGACGGCAATCGGTGGTGATGGTCGGTGGCCGGTGGTCTTGCAGCGGGGCCAACGATGATGAGTGGTGGGCAACGACGATGGGCGGCGGTCCTATGGTTGCGGTAACGGCGATAGGTGGCGGTCGTTAGTGATCGAGGGTGGTCGGTGGGCTGTGGGTGGCAGCAACGATGATTAGACGGTGGCGACAACGGTGGTTGTGGCCGGTCGGTGGTCGACAGGTGGCCACCCAAGGCCGCAGCAAGCAAGAAAAACAAAAGAAAAAATTGGCTTATTTCTAGAAATTGTTCCCAGGAACAATGAGTTACTTTTTTTGTTGTTTGTTGTTTCTGTTCCAAATCTATTCCCTAGTTACTTTTTTATTTCGGGGAATAGAAAAATAAATTTGCGTTATCAAACAGATTTCTGTTCTTTTTTGTTCCAGATAACAAAATTACAGAAATTGAGAGAAACAAAAATGTTATCATGCATGTCCTTTATTTCCAAGAACAATTCCAGAATCAAACCAACATATTTTTTCTATTTTCTATTCTTTCTTCTTCTTTAACCGCCACTGCTGCTACTGCCCTCCATCGTTGCCGTCGTCTGTTGCCTATAGCCGTCGGTCATTGACGATTGGCGAGTTCGTTAGAGGTTCGCCTAACCATCAATGAGGCGAGCCTCCCCGGTTCTGGCGAGGCTCGCCAGCCCTGACAAGGCTCGACTGACGAGGCACGACCTCATCGGCCCTCGTCTGGTCGGTTGTCGGTCATCCCAAAGTCGATGATCAGCAACTTTGAAGAAGAAGAAGATAAACAAAAGAAAAATAAAGAAAAATGAAGTAATGAAATTATTCAAAAATTAAAAGAAAATGATTTGAAATAGAAATTTTGATAATAGTGCCAAACATAATTTTTTTCGAAAATTGAAATTTTGAATAATTACAAAATAATTTAAAATGTTTATAAATTATTTTTGAGCATAAAATAAAAAAGAATTATTTTTTATCAAATTTTTTTTTCGGAGCGGAAGCTTTATCTGTTCTTAAGTAGCAAAAAAAAAAAAAAAAAAAAAAAGTAACCAAACGACGCGGAGTATTCACGCGCTCGGCAGTGAATGTGCTGAACACGCGGCAGAATTCACGCTGCCGCACCGTCTCCCCACACTCACACGCCTCGTTCCTCTCTCTCCACGTACTCTTTCCATGCGCTGTCTCTCTCTCTCTCTCTCTCTCTCTCTTTCTCTCCCCTCTAGAAATTTCCTTCTTTTTTCGCGTTGTTGTTTTCTTCAAGTTTATTAAAATTATTAAAATAAGTTTATATATTATTATTGCCTCGCAAGGTCCAACGTAAGCATCTAATGACGACATCAGCTGTCCTTTTATGATTTTAAGGGAATGACCAAGTCGAACAAAAATATATATAGTTTAGACACCCGGTTGCAAAAAAAAAAAAAAGAAGAAGATTGAGAGACTTGATAATGAGAACGTTAGATGGGAAGACAAATAAATTTGACGTTAAAGTGAGCCAGCCAAGTTGTAGGCATCCTTACTCATATGCCTAGTTCATATCTGAAACCTCGGCTCATTCCTTCAGCTCAGCCCACGCCACAACGAACTTTTTTCTCTTTCGGTGAGAGGGATCTGGATCGTAATAAGCTTCCCAGCTATGGCATACTCAGAGGCCGGATCAAGTAGTGATGCTACACAAGTATCAGGAGATGAGTATAAAGTGTTCCTGAATTTCAGAGGATCCGACACTCGTTACGGATTCACGGACTTCCTCTATCACAGATTGATAAATGTTGGAGTCCGCGTATTCATGGATGATGAGAAACTCAGCGTCGGCGAAGCGATTGGTGGAGACCTTCTTCGTGCTATCGACGACTCCAGAATCTACATACCCATCTTCTCTCGGACTTATGCTTCCAGCGGATGGTGCCTTCATGAACTTGCGCGTATAAGAGACAACGTGTCTACGTCGCAGGGCACAAAAAGTATTTTACCTGTTTTTTTTGGCGTGAACCCTGATGATGTTAAACTTAATACTCGACTGTATAATGATGCTCTACTGGAACACGCGAAGCAGTTTCCAGACGAAGTAGAGAGGTGGAGAGCGGCTCTTGCAGAAGTAGGTGGAATCAAGGGATGGAACTGGGATGGAAATCAAAGGTAATGCTCTTTTAAGATCCTTACTTAATCCTTCTTATTTTGTTTTGGTCGATGCAACGTTGCCCTGTCAAATGATTTCCTTTATTCCTTTTTTTCAAGTGGGAGATATTGAAATTGCTGCTCTCATTCGACTTTACATCCTTTGCTCTCAGCCATTTTTTATCTGTTCCCTGTCTGGTAAGGCTGCGAAATATTCGATGACAGCCACTTGTGTTTATCATCTGGGATGATTACCAAAACTAACTTCAGCTTTTGAATTCATCCATATAATTTGCATTCATATGAGTTTCCATTTTCCATTACTGGGGAAAAGACGAAAAAAATCAGAGATGGCATCTGGTGCCGTCTTTATTTAGACATATCTGAGTGCTCAGGAAACACCAATCACACAAGGAAACTAAGATTCGTTGAAGAAAAATCATATCTAAATATTCGATAGAAGCAACAGTATCCTGAGAACATGTAAAGCATGACGGGCTATTTTCCTTGTCACCTTTCTTCAGGGTTGTCTTAGGCAAAGTAGGAAGCCTGGATATGGTAATCGCCAATCTAATCTAATCCAAACACTAATTAACGCGGAAATGAATTGGGCCACACGACTTGAACGTGAGCTATGGATGAGCTGGGTGGCAACATAGTAGTGACGTGGCCCCGCATGGCATTTGTTTCTTGTTTTGTGGGTCATCACATGGCATTTATATTAGCAACTGAATGTGCTTTTCATCATTTATATAGTTTGGTTGTCAATTGATAAATTTAAACCTACCTTACGGTGAATTAACGCCTACCATGCATTAATATATCATGTAGACGCCCATTATCTTCTCCAATGTAAATGAGCTGTTTTTGCACCACCTTTTCGGGTTGGCAACCTCTTATACTTTTGAGTAATGTAGTCAATGCTCCCCAACAGATGGAGCTATTGGAAGCAAACTGACAGGGCCTTTCCATATTGTTTCTATATTAACAAGGAAGTGCATCTTAAATAGTTAAATTCCAAAACTACGACTTATGTTATTAATTCTGTGGACCAATTAAGGTACAAACCAACGCCCAAACAGGTGGCTCAACCATACAGATGTTTCTGCTCGATGGTGTGGAAAATCAAACCTGTATTGTGCGCCTAATACATACACGTATTCATTTCTTAACCACCTAATTAACCTCATGGGAGTCGGGTTTCTTGATTTTCAATTTTGAATAAATCTTAATGTGACATGGCTCTTTAGATGCAATAATACTCATAATCAGATCCATAGAAGACTTAAATGCATAAGTTAACCAACACAAATGTTACAACTACTATATTGTTGGAGCTGGGGAATAGTGACAGGTTTCAGGATTATATTTTTATTCACCAGGTTGCAGTTTTCAACACATGACGTTGCATTTGTCTACATTATATGGGTTCATGAATCTCCTATTGCGAAATTTCTTTGATTATACGCGAGAAACATATCAAGTAAATTCTACTAAACTATCCAATACCACTATTAATTCAGTGAATTTAAATATCGTTCGTGATATACTTCAATCTTATCAAGTTAATCTAGTCAACTAATGAATGCGCTTTTGTACGTGGCAGCCAAGCATCGATAGTCGAATCGATTGTTGACAAGGTTTTAATGAAGCTGGCAACAAGAAAAAAAGTAGTGACTGAACATTTAATTGGACTTGATGATCAGATAAAAGAGTTGACAGAATTATTAGATGTCAACCATCCAGATGTGAAGCTTATTGGAATTTATGGAATGGGTGGCATCGGTAAAACAACTGTTGCCAAGGTTGTCTTCAATACACTATCTTCCCACTTTGGAAAGAGTTGTTGCTTCCTTGAGAACGTTCGAGAATGCTTGTTGACCAAGGGCATAGTCCAGCTACAAAAGAATTTACTATCTGACATTGTTGGTATTAAATCTGTGGAAATTGTCAATAATTATGAACATGGAATGATGATGATTGAAGAAGTACTCAGCACTAAGAAGGTCCTTGTGGTTTTGGATGATGTTGTTGAAAAACAGCACATTAAGTACCTAATAGGAAGACGTCCATTAGCTCCAGGATCTCGCATAATCATTACAACGAGAGACCAAACTATTATGCCAGGTAAGTGGTTTAATGGTGACATTCGACGGTATGAGATGCCAAAGATGGACGATGTTGTTGCACTTCAGCTTTTTTGTCGGCATGCTTTTGATAGAGACTTTCCTCTCAATGATTATCATAAACTTTCAAATGAAATTGTCTCAACCACGGGACAACTTCCTTTAGCTATTGAAGTGATAGGTTCATTACTTAAGGGTCAAGGCAAAGAATTTTGGCAAGGGATGTTGGTCAACTTAAGGAATGCACCTAATAGAGAGGTTCGAAAGAAGTTGCAAATTAGCTATGATGGCCTAGACAAATTTGAGAAACAAATTTTTCTTGATATAGCATGCTTCTTTTTCAATGAGAAGAAGACAGATGCAATTTATGTGTGGGATGATTGTCGACTTGATCCGATAATAGGAATTAACATCCTTACCCAGAAGTGCTTGATAAAGGTATTGGACAATGGTAAGCTTTGGATGCATAATCAATTAATAGCATTGGGGAGGCAAATTGTGCGTGAAGACAATCAAGATGACCTCGAAAAGCAAAGTAGGTTGTGGATTGCAAAAGAGGCCATCAAAATCATGGATACTCCAGAGGTAAGCAGCATCTCATTTTGAAATAGAATTTGTTTATCTTGGGATTAAGGATATATTTTTTTTTAGGGATCTTTATCATTTTTTTTTCCGCCCATTTGAGTTGTAAAACATAGCAGTTGGAAGTTGACTAACTTCTTGACATCATTGCAAAATTTCACTTGCAGAGGAAGGACAAGGTTGAAGCGCTTGATATAGATGGACTAGATCACTCCGTAGAGATTAGAAATGAAGAGTTTGAAAGGCTCCAGAATCTAAGACTCCTCAAGTTAGGCAATGGAACTTACACTGGGGATTTTGCCAAATGTCGTTCAAAGTTGAGATGGATTTCTTGGCGTTCTCCTCATCAGGGTTTTAAGGCAAACAATATGCATTTGGATTATCTTCTTGTTCTTAAACTTGACAAGAATGGCTTCACGGATGATTCAAAAGCATGGGACTTGATCAAGGTAAACTATATATATTAATTCTAGTCTAATAGTCCCAATATATACTATGAATGGATCTTACTCTTAACATGCCATCCATTTTTGTAGAGGGCGCGCAATTTGAAAGTCCTATCACTTATTGAATGTCATGGCATAACCACAACCCCGAATTTCGCTAAATGCTTGGGTTTAGAGAGGTTGACTCTTTTATGTTGCAGTAGGCTAAAGAAAATTGAAAGCTTCATTGGATATCTACCGTCATTGATTGAGTTAGAGATTGGAGAGTGCAAGGGTCTTACAGCTTTGCCGGAAGAAGTGGGGGCACTGGGGAAGCTCGAGCGCTTCTCATTGCGGGGATGTTCTAGGTTGAGAGAACTTCCAAGCTCAATTGGGAATATAACCACATTGATAGAGCTTGACTTATCATATACGGGTATTATCAAACTTCCGAACTCCATCCAAGATCTAGTGAAACTTGAGTCATTTCTTCTAAGACATACGAGGCTAACGGAACTTTCCGCCTCCATTGAAAAGTTAAAATCTTTACGTGTATTGCGTTTATCAATAAGTGGATTGTCTTCTCTGGAGCATGTTTGGCAGTTACCTAATGGCATCAACATGTTGAAAAATCTTGAGGAGTTGGATCTCTCTGGGTGTGTTGAAATGAAAGGAGAAATATTGGTTGGAATTAAAGAATTGTCATCTCTAGCAATCCTTAATTTGAGAGACTGTCATGGGATTCAAGTGTTGCCGGAGCTTCCCACAAGTTTGACCTTTCTATTTCTTCAATCTAAATCATTGCTCTCAGTCCCCAATCTATCAAACTTTACTAATTTGGTTGAACTGCTATTAAGTGATGATTCTCGTAATACAGGCAAGTCAAACCTATTACCATCATGTGAATTAAGGTGGATCGGGAGGTTATCTAGACTGAAAAAGCTAGAGTTATATATGCTAAATGTACATGCACCTCAAGAGTTGGCTTCTCTTTCTCATCTAGAAGAGCTTACTTTGTGTTACCTAGACCTAAAAACCCTTGTGCAGCTTCCATCCTCCCATTGGAGTTTGGGAAATTTGTCGACTTTAGAGTTCTATCAGTGTGAAGTGGAAGCCATTCCATTGGAAAAACTTCCGCGATTAAAGAAATTAAATATTGATGGTTGTAAACAGCTTGAGAGATTATACATTCCTTTGGAATTAAGGAACTTACACGAGGCCTGGGTGTCACATTGTCCAAAGCTAGTTGAGATACAAGTTTTGGGTCTTTCCACATCATTGGAATCCTTGAGGGTTTCCGGGTGTGAATCTCTAATAAGAATAGGTGGGTTATCAGACTTGAAGAACCTGGGGGAATTGGTAATCCAACAGTGCAATGTACTTACTAATGTTGAGGGCCTTCATGAACTAGAGTCTCTGAAATCCTTGGATGTCAAAGAGTGCATGTCTTTGACAAAAGTGATCGATGCATTTTGCACAAATAGACCGGATAATTGCCCCGTCAAAATATCGGGGTGTGGGGACTTCATCGAACAAGGTGCAACATCTTTGAAGCGTTACAAAGAGGAGACTCTTCTGGATAAATCAAACAAGGTGTGACATCTTCATTAATATACAGTAGACATACGTGAATGTACGGGTTTGATAATTTATTTGTTCTAATTTCAATTTGATGCTATAATTCGGAAAAATTACGCATTGTAAAAAGTTAAATATTGCTCTGAAATTTACATGGATGGAAAAATATCTTTTAATCCAATGACAAAAATTTATTAGAGATGATGTTTAAATAATTTCAAATAAACTAACGTTCCTTTGACGTGTTCCTTTTAATTTAAAAGTCGTTTTGTAGAAATGAAATAAATTTACAAACAAAAGTTTCATCTTTGCAATTTTTAAATTTATTTCGTTGTTATACAATTGAGTGTTGGATATAATGTAATGTGTTTTCTTTGATGTCATAATTTCTAGGGTTAGTATAAAGTGCCCTCTTGAACTTTGTCGCTGTTGCGCAAATAGCCCGTAAACTTTTAACAGCAGTAGATAACCCCATCTTCGCCCCACCCAAAAAAAACTTTGATTTTGTTGCATTAATTAGTTTTCCAGCATGTATAGCGGTTAACAAATAATTGCTTTACCCGTTTATTTGCTCTTTTGCGGATACATGCATATGTAGTGGGCTTGACTAATTTTATTTTTTGCCGCCAATGGGCTTGACAAGTCGATTATGTGATTTTAGTATTACAGCATATTGTCACCACAGGAGAATAACGTATTTTCGTAATACATGACTATTTCAAAGTAAATTAAGCCACATAGTGCTGGAATAAATGTTCATAAAAATATCAGGATGTAACTTTTATATGTGGGAAAACATTATTTCACTAAAAAGTGCAACTTATGAAAAGAGACACTAGCTAATATAGAAGCATATTACTTTAAATAAAGAAAGAATAGAGCAGCATACAAATTTTCGTAAACTGATTTGAAACAATGTATCCTATGGTTATAGACTTTTCATTCGAAAAGTAGAAGATAGAACTCTTTTTTAGTTCCTATTGAAATTATATATAATTGAAATAAATAATTGCCATTAAAAGATAGTAGTACATGAAGTATGACAAAACTATCCTAAAAGAATAGATTAATGTAATTAAAGTGAAAATATGATGAAGAATTAAAGTTCACTAATATAATAACGTAAAATTTAGAAAAAGAAACGGAACTGGATATGGAATAAGAATAGCAAGACTCTTTACCCTTTTTTTTTTTTTTTGCTTTTCTTGGAGGAGGTGCGTGTTCGTTTCCCATTTTTCGACAGCCTTTTGCTTTTACATGGGGAATGTTTGGAGTGGATTTTGCTTTTAGCTAGAAAGAGAAACAAACGATTTAGTTGTTTCCATTTTGGTTTTGAGTAGTATGAGTTTGAATTATTCTCGGTCAAGGCCGTAAGTAATGAAAAAATGATTTCAGAAGTAATTCTACGTATACTACGTCTGGTCTGTAAGATTGTTATATTTAGTCAGGAAAACGGAAATATTTTTTGGTCCTCATATTATTTGCGTCTCTTTATTTTGGTCCATGTACCTTACTTTCATCTTAATCTCTCAACAAGTATTGCTTTTTTCTCTTTGATTTCGTCCTCTTAATGACTTTTATGTACATGTGCTTGATAAATAAACGATGTGCTGACATGCGGGTGCCGTGTAGAGTAGGGCGTTGTTCATTTCCAGCAGGTTTTGCATCAAAAAGTCATCGAAGGGACGAATTTGGAAAAAAAAAAAAAATCGATCTGGGGCTAAAATGAGGAAGAATTGAACCAAAATCAAGAATCACGAAAAATAATTTTATCTTTCTCCGAAAAGATTCCAACTTTTTTTACCATAGCGGCATGTTTTACCTCATTCCCCTAGCTTCTTTTATCCCTTGAAATATGGATGCCAATCACTCGCCCACATACCAATCATTTTCAATTCTTTGTCGATTGTCGATCTTTGTCAATTTGTGCTTGCCTCAGGAAAATCATGTAAGTGCCGATGTAAACAGGAAACACATGAACTGAACAAGAAATTTGCAAAAATCCATAGCGAATAGACAATATTTTCAATTGATAATTGACATTAAATTTAATGATAGAATTATATGTAAAGTAACCAAGTGACAGGAAGGAACCAATCAAGAAAGCTCAGTACCTGTAAACGAGAGTGTGGTATCGGAACATACTTGTATTTGGAATTCGGTGAGAATATTTAGGCATTGCTTTCCATTAGTCCAAGACCCACAATCTCCGAAAATTGAATGTAGATCATTCGACTTAGAAACAACACAAGAAAATTTGGGGAAAGATGATGCAGAAGGAACCGAAGAAAATTGTATGTATTTGGAGGTAAACTGAATATCGATCATTGCATAGTCGGAGTCTAAAAATAGTCTACCATCTGAATTTTAAGACGTTGGTCCTATTTGCATAGAGCTCATTTGCTGTTGGGAGCTTGTTTACACTTCAGAGATTAGAACAGAAATAATTAATTACCGTGAACATTGTTGTGATGTGCATATCATGATTTCTTGAATGTTGAAATATCTGGTTAGTAAATTAAGCACCCAACTTCCAAGATCTAGTGTCATTTAGGCTCTGTTTGTTTCACGAAAAATAAAAAATTTGAATTTTTTTTTCCCTAAAAATGACTACTTGTATCGCTTACAAGAATGAATAAATAAAAATTATTTTCATCATCCACCCAATTATTTAGGCATAAATTGTTGTCGATAATGAAAATATTTTTAATTAACTAATTATTTCAAGCAATACAAGTGATCATTTTTATCCAAATTGTTCATTTTTCACAAAATAAATGGAGGCCTAATTTGATTACAATACTACCTAAGTTTCCTTATTAATATTGTGTGTGTGTGTGTGTAGATATTGAATTATGGATGAGAGATTGCTAGAATAAGTGTCTGCGTATTTTTGTATCAAAAAGGACAATTTGATGATAAATGAATATCTTGTATCTATGCGTGGAACTAAAGGAATGTTATAAGAGAGACACTGAGCGGGCGATGTTTGTTCTTTTCACCGTCTACGATTATACTTAGGTGAAAATTCTGTTTCTCTTGCAGAGGATGAAGAAAATGGAAGATGACGGTAGAGAGCAACCGGCAGACGGGGAAACTTCCGATAGAAATTATTGTGCGATTGCAGCTGTTCAGAATGTAGTTGGAATTGATGATCGTGCAAAACAAATCATCGACTTACTGGAAATGGAAGTCAATGATGAGGTGCGCATTATTGGAATCTATGGAATTGATGGAATTGGCAAGACGACTCTTGCCAAGGCTGTATATGACCAGATCTCTTCTTGTTTCAATAGTTGTAGCTTTCTCGCAGAGGTCGAAGAAACCACCCAAAATTGTTATGGTATTCAGTTTTTGCAAAATAAGTTTATATGTGATATCCTTGAACGAGATCACGAAGATCCTTCTTTCGATGAAACAATAAATGATTTTGTGGATATATTTCGTGAAATGAGAGTTCTAATAGTTGTCGATGCCGTGGAAAAGCCATCCGATCTTCATGCTATTGTGGGAGACCAGCTTCATTGGTTTGGTCCAGGTAGTCGAGTAATTGTGACTTCTCAAAATGAGGAAATTCTCGAAGGGTATGATTCCGACAAGGCTCCCACCTACAAGGTTAGTGAATTGGATGATGGTCAAGCTTTTGAACTTTTCTGCAAGCATGCATTCAGGATGCAATCTTCCATGCCTGATTATGATGGACTCTCAAACCGCATTGTCAATGCTACAAAGAAACTACCATTAGCAGTTGAAGTCATCGGTTCATTTTTGCGGGGTAAATCAATACAGGAATGGGAAAAGATGGAGAAGGCAATGAAAGCACGTCTGATGAGTTCTCAAAAGACTACGGTTGGCCTTCAAGAGCTATTGGATATATGTTACGGAGAACTGGATCATCGGCAAAAAGATATATTTCTGGACATAGCATGTTTTATCTCTGGTGTGGATGCTCGAATTGCTTCATATATGTGGCCCAATTGTTATCCATCCTCTGGTTGCATTCTGGTGCCCCTGGCAAAAATTGGAGAAAACAATGAATTGCAGATGCACAGATTGGTGAGACGCCTTGGCAAAAAATTGTTTGAGCAAGAGGGATCTGGGAATCCAATTGGGAGAAAATTTTACATACAGGAGAAGGTAAGAACTTTCGGTTCAGTTTGTTATCGGCAAAACAAACACCTCGACATACAGGCTACATTTTTTTTTGCCATTTTTTCTCAAGGAATCATATCATATATGCACACTTTAGCACATAGGGCAAGAAAAGTATCCTCTTTTCGAATGGGTATTGGGGCTTACAGCTTCTGATGATTATGTTACTTTGTCAAATGTAGGGAATGGAAAACGTTGAAGCTCTCTGCCTTGACTTCACAGCTGGAGATTTTCAGATGATGCCAGAACTAAGGTTTCTCAAGTTGGATAATGCCAAAGTTTCCGGAAACTTTGAAGGTGCATTAGCTAGTTTAAGGTGGCTCTGTTGGCAAAGGTGTCCTCTGGATTTTAGTGCAAAAAATTTTTTGTTGACAGAGTTGGTCATTCTTGATCTGTCTTGGAGCAAAGTCACGGAAGAATGGGGAGGTTGGAGTGAAATCAAGGTGGTTTGGTATTCATTTGGTTGTTTTATGTTTGTTTTCTCGAATTAAATAACTGTGAATTGACCACGTGCGTGTTTTACGTTTTGGCTTTGCAGATGAAGAAATTGAAAGTCTTGAATCTTACCGGGTGCTCTGACTTACTGTTCACTCCCGACTTCTCTGGTTACGAAAATTTGGAAATCCTGATTCTTGAACGATGTTCTCATTTGGTGAAGCTAGATCCTTCAATTGGCAATTTGAAACGTTTAGTTTCCCTGAATTTGAAGTTTTGCTCCCAATTGAACGGGTTGCCAGTGGAACTAGGTTGTACGACAGCTCTGAAAGAGCTTTTTATTGACGGGACTTCTGTACGGCAGATTCCCATCTGCATAGGCAATTTGAAGCAACTCGAAATTCTCAGTGGCTTGAAGTGCTTGCTATTGACTCACCTGCCCAGTTCGATTTGTTATCTGATTGCTCTCTCCGAACTCTCATTAGATGGTGCCAAAATTTCAGAGCTCCCGAGCTCATTGGGGGAGCTGCTCAAGCTAAGACGCTTGTCATTGAGGGATTGCCGTTATTTGGAGAAACTTCCATATTCTATCGGTGAAATGAGGTCATTAGAGGAGTTGGATATATCGGTGACTAGTATCTTTGAACTCCCCGCTTCAATAAGAAAGCTGAAAAGCTTGAGAGTGTTGAGAATGGACTCTTCTTTCATTCGAGCGATTCCTGGGGAGATTGGGAATCTAACCAAGCTCGAAGAACTACATGCTTCGTGGTGCTGGAGTTTGAAGGGGGCCATTCCTGGTGATATTGAGGCGCTACATCGTCTTAGATCATTAACGCTGGGGCATTCTAGAATATCTAGCCTACCCCCTGAAGTCTCCACAATCTCTGGTCTTCACACCCTGGATTTAATTCAGTGCAATGAAATTGAAGAATTGCCGAAGCTTCCCCCTTCTCTAATATGTCTGCGCGTGAGTTCTAAAAGGATGAAAGCGCTACCATGTCTTGGAAATTTAAAGGAGTTGGAGGAGCTGTGCCTAAGTGATGGGGACCCCAAAGCACGCCGACCACCCTCTGCGATAAAAGAGATTGAAGAGCTTGAAGGGCTTAAAGCCTTGAAGAGGCTGTATATATCGAATTGCGAAATACGAAATATTAATGGGATTGGCCAGTTAACCTCACTGAGTAGTTTAATTCTTTCCTACTGTGATTACCTCGATAGTTTACCTGATCTTTCAAACTTGAAGTCGCTGAAAGTTTTGGAGATCAGACGATGCAAAATGATCCATCAAATTGAAGGCCTGGAAAAATTGACGACTTTGGAAAAGCTGAATATCAGAGAATGTCCGGCTGAGAACTCGGTGCAAGTACAGAATGCGCGGAAGGATGTGCGGGCACGTTTAAAAGGAAAGTTGTGCACCGGTTGATTTTCTCATCAAAATTTCAGCTGGCGAAATTAAAGGCCTCCAGTATATGCAACTTTCTGGCAGATTTGTCACTTAGAAAACCGGGTCACTTTATGTTTGGACGCAGCAGAATGAAGATCCGTCTGGCTATGGCACAGTCCGAGAGGCTACTAAGGTACCGATCGAGTTCTCATTTTTTATTTACGTATGGTTCATGACGTTATGCCTGCAGTTGATTCGACAAATTTTTACTTAGCATGTGTCTCCTTACTTCTAGATCAAGTCTATGAATTCCCCTGCCAAAATCATCGCTGTCGTAGGCTTATCTGAAGATAAAGGATGTTTTGCATCTTTTGACACGAGGACATCGTTAATTTTTAAATTAATTTTTCATTACATGCTGGTCATCTTTTCTGGTTTCTCTTTCGATTTAAAGATAGTGTTTACAATTAAATTTTTGCTTGTAGACCTTATGCATTTCGTAAGAAAATTAAGGATCAAATTCGATCCCTAGCCAAAAACATCTATATTGCATAAACTAGCATATTGCAGTTTGCGTGGACTCGAACTCGTATCTCTTATTTTTTTGTGCCCCTCGTCATTTACTTTTAAAATTCGTCCAAATAACGACCACTCTCGCACCACCCATTTTGCTTCACATTTTCACATCATTAACCTTTTGATTTGCCCTCATACGTTGGTGATTAAATAGGAAAAGATTGGACAAGCAAATGAGGCCTTTTTAGGCATACCATATAGGGAAACAATGGCACATTAAATTTGAACCAAATTAGTCAAGATGGGATGTCCTTGGCCGGCCATACACCCCTAAATCCAAGGGGTAATAGACTTCCTTTCAACCCCAAGCATGGTACAAACCTTTAGACAAAAAGTCTTCCGCTTTTGAATGGACAATGACTCTGAAGTATGACGCAAACCAATGGACAAAGCCCCTCCCCTTTGACCGGCCGATAACCCCATGCATAGTGCAAACCACTGGACAAAAGACCTCACCATTCTGAGCTTGGATAAGGACCTCCATTGCACCCTAAAAACCGGTCCAAACCGTGGGCCTAAATTGGGGAGTATAAAGAAGAAATTTCTGCATTTCCTAAACATTCAAGCCATGAAAGAAAGGGAGAGAGTGAGTGAAATAGAGAGTGAACTGGAGAGCATCTACCATAGCTCTAGTGAGTTTGGCCATGAGATATCGGTTGGCCGTGAGCGCGAGAGAGTGAGTTGTTGAGGAAACAAGAGTAAGTTGAGAGAGGCCCATCCAAGCTTTGTCCATTTATTTTCTTCCATCATTTAGCGTGGGAGTCTTTTTTTTTCGTGGTCTCTGTCATCTTTCGTTCATCAGATCCGTCGAGCTTGAAATGATGGAAGAAAATAAATGAACAAAGCTTGGATGGGCCTAATCTGTCATGGTCTGTCGCCCTATCGGGCGTTGCAAACTCATTATTTTGGTCTATGGAAGAAAATAAATGAACAAAGCTTGGATGGGCCTAATCTGTCATGGTCTGTCGCCCTATCGGGCGTTGCAAACTCATTATTTTGGTCTTTACCAGTTTGATTAGCCCGGATATGAGGTTCGATTATGTCTTGTTTAATGTTTAGATCATGTGCTTGCATCTTAATGTTCTCATCAAAACCAGCCATAATGTTTGCTTACCCAAAAAACAGCGGTTTTGCCTTGAAGCCGGTTTCCACCTTGGCGGTGAGCCTCATCAAGTCACGTTTTTTTTTTTCTTCCCCCAGGTCGGTAAGTGTCACGTTAGTTGATATTCTCATACTCATGTTTATATTGATGTCTACTAATGTTAGAATTAGGTTTCATTTATTTCGGGGAAAAGAAATTATTTGAAAAATATTTTTGTAAATTTGATCGCTTATATCGTTCACAAAAATCAATGAACGAAAATATTTTTGTCGTCCACAAAAA
The DNA here is from genome assembly GCA_014182575.1 of Eucalyptus decipiens. Lineage (NCBI taxonomy): Eukaryota > Viridiplantae > Streptophyta > Magnoliopsida > Myrtales > Myrtaceae > Eucalyptus > Eucalyptus decipiens. Next base: position 40,962,497 of record CM024611.1, on the reverse strand, counting down.
TATTTAGACTTAAATCGCCGTAAATAATTTTTTTTATTGATTAATTATTTCAAGTTATACAAATGATCATTTCAATTTTTTTTTAAATCATTAATTTTTCTCGAAACAAATGGTCTTAGTGTTCACTCCTCCATTTTGCACCAAGCACTTATGTAATTGACATTCAAGTGTCATGGGCCAGTAGTTTCTTGGCTGCAGAATAGCCCCTGGTGAGTCGAAAACATCAAAATAGCCTTCTTTTTATAATTGTTCCTAAGAACAATACAATGAATCGCATCCTCACACAAGATTATATCACACTCAGTTTAGCTTAGGCATCCAATGCCATGAGCAAGACAAACAAAACATTATGGCACAATAGCTAATTTCGGCTTGTCATTACCTCATTAGGAGAATAGTATAAGCTCTCGATCAGTTTATACATGAGAAGACAAACCCACTTTTAGAGCTCCTAGTGGTTATAATCGTTCTATCCTAAAGGTCCTAGCATAAATGCCCTAATGCCATTTCTAAAAATCAATTGTATCATTCCTCTTGCATCACTCCTTTTTCACTGTGATCACAATGGTACTCGAGTACGGAGAATCCAGTTCGTGACACAAGCTTATCCTATGTGATTTATTTTGGGTGTTACGTGTGCCCTCATCCAGACCGGGCGTTGGTTCGTATAGTGTGCTTCGCCTCCCTTGGATGCTATTTTAGATTTCAGCTTGTTTTTTCCATGAGGAAAATATAAAACATTGGAAATGAAAAATATAAAGAAAAAAGGGGAATTGCCTTTAGGTAAGAATTTCATAACGGGATTTAGTTTATTTTAACTCAATTACAAATTTAGGTTTAACGTTTCATTATCACCAAAGTTTAGGGAAATTTGTATTCATGAGCCTTGACTAATTGCATTTTTTGGGTTCTTTACTCTGCCACACTTTATTAATTTTTATATCGATATATCTTATTAGACTTTCAGTGTATTAAATGTTGTTAGAGCACTCTTGCACGATAATGTAGTTTTCCATGTTATACGAAACATAATATATATATATAAAATCAAATGAAGAAAAGACTGGGAAACTTTTCCGACAAAAGAGAGGATACCAAATTGGGCGTTGGATAATTTCTAGCATAATCAACTTGGTCACATAAGAATTCCCATTCCAGCAACATAAATCAATACTTGCACCAAAATCACATAATGCTTTTTCAAAGTAAGAATCCCTAATAGTGCAAGTAATAGTAAAACTCCCTGGATCTTTTAATTTCGGAGGCAATTTGTTTTGTAGGATGGCCGAACCCTCCTCATTTAACTTCACAGTTTCATAATCATCCAGTTTTCTTTTGTTTACCAAATTCTCCTTCAAAAATTTTGCATAACTTTCATTTGCGCTAAAGCATCTGCAAAAGGAATGTTAATGTGCAAATTTTTAAATATATCAAGAAATTTAGAAAATTACTTATCTATTTCGTGCTGCTGGAGTTGCTGAGGGAATGGAATTGGCGGCACACATGACTTGGGATTATCTGGAAAAAGTTTACTCTTGCTTGTCTCCTTTGATTGTTTATTGTCCACCTCTTCCTTGTCTCTGAAAATCTCTTCTTCTTCCACTTGTTTACCACTTCTCAGGGTAATAGCCTTTATGTTTTCAATTGGATTTTTCCCTGTTTTGCTCGGTAAAGAACCCTGTTGTCTCCCTGACATCATGCTTGCTAACTAACCCACTTGCATCTCCAAATTTTTGATCGAAGCCTCTTGGTTTTGAAATCTCACATTTGTGCTTTTGATGAAGTCATGAGTCGTATTAGCAAGTTTGGTGACTATGTCTTCAAAATTTGACTTTGTCTTTTCTGATTGTTTGAATCCCGGTGGTTTGGTCACATTCTAATTGTTCAATGAAAAATTTGGATGATTGCGCCATCTTGGATTGTATGTGTTGGAGTAAGGATTATTCTGCGACCTGTTAAAATTCCTAACAAAGTTAGAATTTTCACTAGATTGTTTAAAAGTATTACCTACCTGACATTCTATGCTAACATGTCCTCCACCACAAAAATTACATGTCAAATTCTGAATTTTCATGACCGAAATACTTATATTATCAAGTTTTTTGTTGAGTGTTTCAAATTGTGCAGCAATTGCAGCAAAAGCATCCACTTCATGAACTCCGCTAACTTTTCGCATTGGTAGTCTCTCAATAGGCCACTGATAACTATTGGACGCCATCTCTAATAGATTGTAGGCTTCTTCTGGTGTTTTATTATTTAAAGTTCCCCCTATAGCTGCATCAATCATAGAACGGAGATTTGTACTAGAGTTATTATAAAAAGTTTGTATCTATATCCACACGGGTAGTCCGTGATGTGGGCATCTCCTAAAAAATTCTTTGAATATTTCCCATGCTTCATATAATGATTCATTATCTATCTGCATAAAATTAGTAATATCGTTACGCATCTTCGCAGACTTTGTAGGTGGAGAAATTTCTGAGCCATATCATTCCATGTAGTAATTGATCCTGCAGGAAGAGAAGAAAGCCAACTCTTAGCTTTGTCTCTAAGAGAGAATGGAAACAATCTCAATCTAATAGCATAATCTATAACTCCATTATATTTGTTGGTGTAACAGATTTCAAGAAAAGTATCGATGTGAGCGTTTGGATCATCGCTTGGTACCCCACTGAATTGCACCGGTTGTTGAAGCATCTGAATGAGTGATGGCTTGATCTCAAAGTTGTTTGCTTGAATTGCAGGTCTTCTGATACTTGATGTGGTGCCTTGAACTGTTGTCGCAGCATAATCTCTTAATAGTCTACGTGGATTTTCATTCTCACCGTCTTGCCATCTTCTTAGCGTGATTTCTCTGTTCTCTTAGTTGCCTTTTGAATGTAAGCTCGATTTTTGGATCAAGCTCAACAAGTTTCCCTTGTTGGCTACGTGTCATAGACCGATGTACACCATGAAAAATAAAACAAAACGAAAGCTAGATTAAACTTAGAATTATCTGGTATTAATATTAATTAGTATTAAACAAACGATTCCTGGCAACGGCGCCAAAAACTTATTCATAAAATTCTAAACGCAAGTGCACGTGTTGAACAAGTAATACATTGATGAGAAAAAGTATCGTCCCATGGAGATCGATGATTAATAAATCAATTAAATACTAAAATAGACCAATTCTAAAATTTATCTAACAGATCAAAATATAATTAAGAATAAATTAAAAACGAAATTTGTAGACTAAATGTAGTAAATCGATTAGATAAATATGTTAGAGCATCCGATTTCACCATAACCACTAGATATGAATTTTAGATTGTTGTGAATACAAGAACGATATCAAACATGTAATAGCGGAATTTCCTAATCTATTTACTATCCTATTTCTAGGTATAACAAACCTACTCAGCTTATTAATTCACTATATTTCTATGTGAATTAAAATAAACATGAGTGCATTAAAAACTATGAATATTCTCGATTTACAATGAGTCTTTTGGATCACTTTATCATCGAAAGCTACACAAATAACGCGTTATATCTCTATCCACGTTTAATTCATGATTATATATTATAATGAGCAATTGCGTATTATCACTTCTTTGTCTCAAACATGCAAATCAGATCATTTAAGTGGTGGCCAGTCACTCAAAAGTATTAAACACAATAATATATAACTCACATGAATTAAATCAATTGTAAAACATAAAAATTATGAAATTCACATCATCATGGTTATGCTACATCGTTGCCATAACAAAAGAAAATTAGAATATAGTAGAAGAAAAAGTAAAATATAAATCAAACCTAGCATCTTAAATTAAATGACAAGAATTCTGTCACAACTTTTGTTTTCTTTTCAAAATACTTGAAAAACTCTTAGAAGAATGAAAAACGATCCAACAAAAACCTAGCTTCTCTCTCTTTCTATGTTCTCCTATTTATAGGATATATTCAAGATTTCTATCTCCCAACGCTTGTAGATAATATCATGGAACAAAATCAAGAATTTTCTGATTTGATATCCATCTTCTACTGCTTTTTTTTATTTGAATTCCTGATATTTGCCATTCTTTTCCTTATTTTTTCCATATCTCATTATTTTGTATAAATAAGAAAAATTCAAATAATAAGAAGGAAATTCAAATATTTTCTCAAGATATTGCATTAATTGTTGCCTAAAATAGGTACAATAATTCTATTTTTATCGAGTTATCATCACCTTTCGAATTACTTTATGGAAAAAAACCAGCACTAGATCATCTACGGATTTTCGGTTGTCTATGTTATACTGCAACTATGGGACCTTGGGAGTCCCCGTGCCAAGAGATGCATCTTCATGGGTTATCCCAACCTACAGAAGGGGTATTATGTTCTCGATCCATCAACAGGAGATTTTTTTGTGAGCAGGGTCATCATCTTTCATGAAACTGTCTTTCCATTTCGCGAGACTACAGAGGATTTGAATGTCCCAACCAATTCCCATTGTTTTTTAAACGAGGAAAGTGTATCTCCTGAATATTTTCTCATAGCATCCCTGGGCCAAGTTTTTCACTCATCTTCATCTGATTGGGTGTCTCTGGAGGAAGCAATGGAAAGTGTACCTGTTGCTCCACTCAATATTGAGAATGATTCTGATGATCAGACAAAAACCAATATTGCAGAGATATCTCCTCCTCCACCACCAACGGATCATCCACGTCGTTCGGCACGAGCTACATGACCACCAACATGGACCAAATATTATATTTGTGCCTCACTTAATGGACTAGGTATTAACTATCCAATATTTTCTTATGTCTCTTTTGATAAGCTTTCGTTGGAACATAGATGTATTAGTTGTACATCCAATGAAAAGGAACCATCTAGTTATGATGAGGCATCCAAAGATCCACGGTGGCAACAAGCTATGGCAGCAGAATTACAGGCATTGACTGATAATCATACATGGAAAATAGTTTATCTGCCCCCAAACAAGAAGTCTATAGGATGCAAATGGGTTTATAAAGTAAAGCATAGAGCTGATGGATCCATTGAGTGTTACAAAGCTCAGTTGGTGGCCAAAGGATATACCCAATGAGAAGGTTTCGACTATCATGAAACCTTTTCTCCAGTTGCTAAAGATGTCACCGTTCGCTCATTCTTATCAGTTGCAGCAATTCATGATTGGTCATTACACCAAATGGACGTCCACAACACTTTTCTTCATGGCGATCTAGATGAAGAAATTTACATGGATATTCCTCAGGGTTTACAGAGATAGGGGGAGGATAAAATATGTCATCTCCACAAATCTCTTTATGGACTGAAACAAGCTTCCAGACAATGGTATGCTAAGTTTGCTAATGCTCTCACTAATGTAGACTTCAAACAATCTAAGTACGATTATGCCTTGTTTATAAGGACTAAAGATATGTCATCTATTTATTTGATGATTTATGTAGATGACATCCTTATCATGAGAAATGATGAAGTTGCAATAAAGAGTCTTAAGAAATATTTGCATACAACATTTCATATAAAAGATCTGGGAGCACCAAAATATTTTCTTGGGATTGAGATTGCTCGATCTCACCAAGGAATTTCCCTCAATCAGCGAAAATTTGTATTGGAGATTATATCAGAAGCCGGTTTATCAGGATACAAGTCAGCAGTTATTCTAATCGAGCAAAATACCAGATTGACTACAACAGATCATAATGGGGGAACATCTCAGAATGATGATCCCATACTAAAGGATCCAATGAGTTATCGGAAGCTCATTGGAAAACTTATATATCTAACTATGACCAGACTTGATATATCATATGCAGTGCCAAACCTCAGTCAAATTATGCACAAACCAAAGGAATCTCACATGAATGCCGCTCTGAAAGTTGTGAAATATTTGAAGAAGTGTCCAGAACTTGGGATACTTCTGTCTAAAAGATGCATCATGGAAATGACGGCATATTGTGATGCAGATTATGCAACTTGCCCTATGAGTCGAAGATCCATCCTTGGGTTTTGCATTAAACTGGGAGATTCTCTTCTTTCATGGAAAACCAAGAAGCAAGCAATGGTTTCTCTATCTTCAGCTGAAGCAGAATATCGGGCCATGGCAAAAAGCACATGTGAGATTGTATGGATATGAGGTTTACTTAGTGACCCCGAGTACAACTGAAAGGACCAACAAAGTTATTTTGTGACAACGAGTCGGCTCTCAAGTGTGCAGCAAATCTCGTAATGCATGAAAGAATCAAGCATATAGAAGTGGACTGTCACTTCATTGGGGAGAAGATTCAAGAAGGCATAATCGAGACAAGAGGGATTGGAACTGCTGAACAATCTACAGATTTTTTCACCAAACCCCTATATCAAAGACAACATGCATATCTACTGAGCAAATTAGGCGTTTTGGACATCTACAAGCCACCAGCTTGAGAGGGAGTGTTGAAAGATATGCTGAAGATCTGGAAGATATACCGGGAATTTGTTTGATCTGATTTTGATTATAGAATCAATCAAGGATTAGATAGAATTATTAAATTGATTTGTAGAATATTACATTGCCTTTTCTACATGTACATTTTGTAATATAATTACTAAATGCTGTACAATGATTACAAAAAAAGAAATACAAAATTTTTTCTCCCCAAGTCTTGTTTGTTTCTTACTCCCCTTTGCTTTCATTCACAGCGAGGTGGCTCCGTAGGTCTACCGCCACCGCCGCCGCGTCGGCGTTCAGGAGGGCGCCTGCACTAGCGCGCGGGGGCGAAGTGGTCGTTGGAGAAGGGCCTCCAATTGGGGTGGTGGTGGTGGCCGTAGCACATGGCAGAAGTGGCGGTGGATTTAGCGGCGGTCTTGGCTAGTGGAGATGGTGATGGAGGATGCCGTATAAACGAGTCTATGCCGAAATTGATATCTCCTTTGTTGTTGTTGTGCAGTTTGGTTCAGTTCGGTTCGGTTAATCGATAAAAACCGAACCAATAAAAAAATATTGATTTTTAATGAGAACCGATCGGTTCAGTTTTTGGTTCGGTTCGGTTCCTGACATCTCTAGTGTTGGCAATAAAATGTCAAAAGCTTAGAATTGGCATAGATCTCAGCAGTGATAGAGTATCTTAGATAAATATTTTTTCATGATGATGATCACTAATTATTTTCATTCGTCAAATATGAGATTGATCTTTTAACATTTATTGTTTGTGAAATTTTCATAATATGTTTCACTACTTTGCTAAATTCTTTCACATCATAATCTTCAATTGCATCTACATACTAATAAATATTTCTTTGAAACTTTGCCAAATATTGTACTTGCTAGTAGATTGGGCCCTAGAAAAGTCCATGAAAAGGATCCATGGCCGCTAGATCAACCCGTTTTTTTGTACTTCTCTTTCGTTTCAGTTTTAGTCAAAATGTAAACATTACCTTACGCGTTCATAAAAAAATGTCATTGATTACCTAATGCCTTTTTAGTATTGTCTCTTCTTTTTTTTGGCCTAATTCTCTTAAAAACCCTCATTTTAGGTTCAATTTTAATTCTAAACATTTTTCATTTAAAAAAATCGCTAACTTTTACTATCATCCCAAAAATTGTCACTGGTTTCTTTGAAATTATCAATATCTTGAAATTATAAATATCGAGAGATTATTGCTATTTCACGTGAAGGTTCACGTGAAGGTAAGGAGAGTGTTGATGAATATGTGTGATTTAATAATGAATCTCTAATTGCCCCAGTATAAATAATTTCAACGAAATAAATAGAGATTTTTGGATGTAGGACAGTTTTGGGACTATAGTGAAAGTTTATAATTCTTTTATTGAGATAAAAAAGAAGAAGTTCGGGATAGGTTTTAAATTGAACTTAAAGTTGAGGATTTCTTTTAAAATTAAGCTCTACTTTTTCTCTACCAACCCCCTCCGTCGACGATCAAGCAAGGTCTATGAACTCAAAGGGTGGAATTGGAGAAGACCAACTCATCTTTGTTTAGTGTGCTAGGACCCAGGACGATCTGCTTCAGTCTTAATATTTAAATTGAAGATCCTTGGTTTATATATTCTTTCTAGGTAATTTGCTTACATCAGATTCTAGACCAAACTTAAAGGTTGAAAGAGAGTTTGCTTTTTTTAATACTGATTGACTATTCACATGAACGGTAGTTGGAATAGCTTGCAAAATCTAACCACTTCGCGTACTTAATTGCCCCCTGCCCATTCTCGTATCTCCATTGAAACAGAATGGTTGCTTGTTCTCTTCCTCGAGTGATATTCCTCTCTGCTCGCATCTCTTTTTCTTGTTTCGGTCTTGATTAGTTTACTAGATTGAATAGTTAATTATTCTCCATTGGACCCTCGATTTGATTATTCTGTAAGAATGGTGGACCGACTCTGTAAGCTTTGAATTTATCGGGAACCTAAAATGAGGGATTTCTTTCACTTGTTGATTAGGATATTTTGATTAAAGAAAGGATTCATAATCTTACACATACACAAATCACTCCCAGTGTGTCCTATTTAATCATGTCATTAAGAACTAAAGGAAAAGTCCATGGATACATTAATATCTCAACGTCCTGCGATAAAGTAGGTGGCTCCATTGCTCTTCCTCCAACCAAATGGTTGGGGAGAAGATAAAATGGCTCTTGAACAGCAATTTCTATTATACGACCAAAAAAAAAAAAAAAAAACCTAAAACTGCAACTTCTATTATTTCTCTTTTCCTTTTTGACATTAAAAGAGATAATATATTCTTACTTGGCACTTCTTAAGTGTTCGCTATTATATTTACTTGCACATAGCTCTGTTATAGTAACATTCGAATAAATTTGTATCGGTAAGAAATGTGCTGGTGGGAAAATAGACAATCTTGATAGCAAGTTAGGAAACACCGACACTCCTGAGAGTTTTTGTGTTATGTCAAATATTTTGACACGTGTCCAATATTTCCCGACACTCTCGAATATTCTCCGATGCTCTCGGACACTCGGTCGACACGTATTGGTCCGACACCTAGTTAATTCTCTTGACACTCTCCGACACTCTAATTAAATGATGGATCAAAATATATATTTTAAAAAATAAAAAATAATAATAAGAATAATAAATTGGTAAAGAAGAAAAATCCAATCTTCTCTTCTCTTCTGACTTTCACTTTTCGTGATACACAATTTACCCTCAACTATTTTTTCTCATTTTCCGACACGTTTGACACACAAGTCTAGAATGTGAGTTGCTTGTTTTTTCTTTGATAGATTATTGGAATGGAGTTGAATTTGTTAAATTGAAAGAATGAATGATATTAATAAATAGTGGATTAATGTTTTTAGTATAAATTTATTCTAAGCTTTTTTTTTTTAATTATTTATTTATTTGTGAATATGAATCAAATTTAAAATAATAATTTATTATGCATGTATATATAAATATATATTTGATATACAATGTATCCCAACATGTCAAAATTATTTGTTTTTTGAGAAGCGGCATGTCGGCGTATCATGTCATGTCTTGTGTCGCGTGTTGATATAAGTTCTACTTAGATAGCAAGTTTATTGTTTCATTTGTGCTTTAGGTTATAAAAAGTGATTTTTTAAAGAAGAGCCCGTCATAAAATGGTAACATCCGAATTCCTTTCTATATTGTCATGTACAATTAATAATCAAATTCTACATGATTAGTTAATACAGTTTAAATTTTTATCACGTCCTTTATTATATATTAAAACAGTATAATTGGAAGGTGAATCTTTTTTTCTATGTGCACTCCTCAAATGAAATTAAATACTATTATGTTATGATTGTTACATATAAATAATTATGAAAAAAAAAAAAAAACACAAAGGAGAGGGCCAAATATGGAATGACGAAGCTTGCACTATGATGGAGGTTTTACATTAAAAGTCACTCCACGTTATGCGGCTTGTTTCCGTAATTTTTCTCGTGATGGGAAATCTTTTGCAATATCACTCGCAGGGCTTTATTTGAGCTTACATTAGAAGATTAACCAGCACGTTTGCATGGAAAGTTAGGAAATCCACAAAAAAATCGCTGGGGATAAGTAGTAATCCTTCCTAAAAGCTAATTCCTAACTCGCGTTGGACGCCAATGATTCATTGAATCAAATAACAAACTGTTGCTTGAAGACTTTTACAATTCCATAAAGAAATGATCCTTATATAAGTATATTCTCTTTTTGTTTCTTCCTCGCCTCTTCTCTTCGCTTCCTCCCCGAGCATTTGTGGACACCGTGACTATGAAAAACTTGGAATTTTAGAGCTTTATTACTTTTTAAATGTTGAAAACCACGTGTTAGCAATCAAGGAATGAAACTTCTTTATTACTTTTTAAATGTTGAAAACGTGAAATAAATGCACACTGCATTTGGATTTTCTAATTTTATACCACATGATTCATGAGATTAGCAAAGTTATTTAATAAGATTGTGATTGGTAATAATTTATTTTCAATGTTATTATATGGAATTTAAACAATAATATCTACCCAGATAATTAAAAAAGATTCACCGATTACCTGAATTTTCATGAGGGAACTTTTGTACTTTTAGTGGATATTTAATTTTTCATTTTGTCTTCTGACTTTATAATGATGGGGATCACATTCTTGATCGAATTCATTTCGTCCTATGTAATTATTTCTTTATTTATTTAATTCTCGCGGGCCACTCTCTTTTTCCTCTTTTTGTCCTCATCGCATCGTGTGTGTGTGTGTCTCTCTCTTCACTCGCGAGTTGCTACCCATTGCGCACGCGCATACAATTGGAGCAACACACCCACGCACGCGGTGTACATGAATATTCTACTCGTATGTAGATTGGGTCCAAGAAAAGTCCGATAAGAAGAACCCCGTGGCGAATATACCAACGCGTTTTTCAAGTAGCGGGGGAACTTTTTTTTTTTCTACTTTTAATTTAAAAAATCAATTACATAAATGTTAATTGATTACAAAAAAATGTTATTTGATTCACTAAAAATTTGATTATTAGTGAAAAATAAATGAATAATCATACGAGTTGCACTTCAATACAATTATTCCTAACTCGCGTCATTGGTATGATTAATTGGTGATGCTAAGGAATTAATTTAATCAATAAAAAATCATTGCACGGAAATTTTCTTCGAGATCAATGCGTTTTCATGTAACGTCCCCCAAAGGAATTAATTTAATTTAATTAATGTAATAAATTAAAACACATACCGTCATCATTAGGAGCAAGGGACCTTCGTGATACCACATATTGAAACGGGCATAGCCATCCAGCTAAAGAGAAAATATAATATCTTTATTAAATTAGTTAGTGGAGAATATGATTGCCAATTGGGAGGATGCTCATTGGTTGTCTTTTTCTATTTTCTTTATTATTAGAAAAACGTAAGTCAAGTCAAAAAGGCACCAGCAGAGGTCCTTTTCCACGCACCTTCCCAATAGTGCTGCGGAAATTACGTGTGCGATAATTTACACCATACAGATTCAATCGGCAGGAAGAGTCTCGGACCGTTGGATGACAAGAGCGCAGCACTGTTCCTTTTTTTTTTTTCCTCAATCGAAAAAGAACGGAGCATTATTCAAGCACGCACGATAGAATGCGTTGTGTATCTCTCGAGTCTCAGAACATGCGCACGTCCTCTCTCTCTCTCTCTCTGGGGTTTGGCCCATGCTGCTTCCACTTCAATCCTAAAACCACCGAGCAGAACTCCCTCGTGACGGTTCTTGTAATATCGTCCTCCATTATCCCCATTCTCCAATGAGCTGTCCATCTCCGGCTATCGTCTCGATCCCATTTGGTTTTCGATTTCCTTTGGTCTTTGCATTTGCTCGAGGTCTCGATCGCCTATTCCCGCTACACGATTTTTATTCGTAGTTTTGCATACAAAAGAAGAGATCGGGCGAGCTCCGTTCTTGTAAGAGTTTTTCTGATATGAACTAAATTGATATGATAATTTACCGTTTTACAACGTAAAACGAGATTTGGTCTAAGGTGAGATAAAATATTTCTTAATTAATCTAATATGAACCAAGTTGAGCCTGACCCGTAATGAAGGGGCTTGACTGGAAATTTTATAAATAATTCTCAAGTCTTTCCTTTAACCTTAATTCTCATATGTATCCTCACATAAGGAGTGTTAATCCAACGCTAAAAGGTGAGGGGGCCGCCTCATTGAGCAAGTGATACATAGGATAATAGAGGAGAATGTATCCTCACATAAGGAGTGTTAATCTAACGCTAAAAGGTGAGGGGGCCGCCTCATTGAGCAAGTGATACAGAGGATAATAGAGGAGAAGGACTTTCGCATGGAATATTAGTTTTCTGCTTCCGCTTCAAGAATGATGAATCCCAAAGTTGGTGCGTTAATCTTTATATTCTATTATGTATGTTCTTATTCTGGTTATGGAGATCTTGAGATTGTGCAATTGTGCATCCAACATGTGGTATTAGAGCCTCCATAACCCTAGAACTCAAACACATAGGATTTTGCCATAATTTGTGATTTTCGAGATTTTTGATTAAATAAAAATAAAATTAAATTACAAATTCGGACTATGCTCGATGAGACAAGGAGATCCGTGGGCGGCGCATTGCCGGGGGAAGCCGCACGTGCCACCACGCGCGACCACACGCCACTGGGGTGTCAGAGATGCGCCCCATGTGCCCTCACGTGAGGAGCGCGACTTGTGCGTGCGATGCACGCGGGTGCTAACGTCACGATGATGTCAGCGACTCGAACCCGACCCGACCTAACTCGGTCAATTGATTGGACCGGGTGGATGGACCAGACGGTCGGACTTGGAACCGATCGGACCGCCACCAGTCGACCCGGAACCGATCGGATCGCCACCGGTTGGACCAGTTTTTGACTAGACCCTTCGCCCGCGCATGAGCCCCACGCGTCGCACACTTAGGCGGCTCGTGTGGGTGCATGGGAGCTTCGATTGGCGCGTGGTTAGTGGCATTGGATTCATATGATCCTCTTCTATCTTGTGGTGTATTTATTTTATATGTTTGATGGTTTTATGAATGTGAAAATACATACAAAACCCTAAATACGCGTATTTTCAGTGTATTTTTATATATTTTTCTTGTATTTTTCTGTGATTTTGGAAATACAAGTATTGTGTTACTAGTATGTTATCACATAAACATTATAATTGTGTAATTCATTAATAAAAATTAAATTTTATTGTGAATTGAAGCTGACTTAATGAGATACAACCATTATGGGATAGTATTTGAATTATGTATTGAGGTGATAAGAAACAGGAAAAATTTTGGAACTTTTGTGGCTCAAGCATAGTTCTTTATATGTATCTTGATGTATTTTTGTTTCTTTTGATAACCTTTGAATAATGGACGTTTTAAGAACTCGTGACCAAATTGATTATACTAATTAACACATTTGCTGAATGTGGGTAATGCATGTTAGTTAAGTTATTGCATATTGTAACTAAATTCATTTGGTCACTTGTCAATGTCTATCAAGTTGAACATTTTTTATGGTTAAGAAGTATGACAACATTTTTGCAGAGTAATAGTATCTATTGTTATAATTTAGATATTTGGTTCTGTGATTTGACTCAATTTATAGGCCACTGATTGATGCAATGATACGTTGTTAAAGTTGGCTAATAAATCAGTTATTTGCCTTGGAGTCATGTTTTGCCTTAAGAAACTCATAAGCGATAGTGGATCAGCTGTTAGGTTTGTCGATCTATGGTACCATATATTGCTATTGATGTTAACTTTTGATAGATCCTCTAGATCATCATTTTTTTATGTTGTTATGATAATTTGTAATCAGGGTGCATAAGAGATGTTTGTTTCTCTGTTATGAGAAGTTTCTTGTGTTACTGTGATCAATGATCTCATTGAAGTCTGTCTTTCAGGTTATATATATATGATTAATTTTTATTAATGAATAAAGTAATGTAATCAGTATAATATGTGATTTTAGTAATTTACTACCCCTATTGTTGAAGTTAAAATCACATGTATATGGTGTATGTGAGAAGTAAAGTTTATATCCTTGGTGTGAGAGAATTTTAAGGATTCAATTGAATAGTGACCGCCAAAGTGGCACGCTTGATTGTGTTTGAGAAATTTTGGTCTCGTATGATGATGTGATGTCTTCTGGTCTAATGCATAGTCATACTCCCAAAGAAGGTGAATATATATTAGTTCATGGAGGGATACATGATGGTGTGGTGGAAGAGTGATTGATCCTAGTGGTTCATATGCCAAAAGGTGATGAATTCACGAAAATTGTAATATATTCTCATAACCGCTATCATGTGGGGAGTGTACAATTACATGTCTTGTATTCTGTCCAAAGGTAATCATATGATTATGCGTGTAACTCTCTAGATGTGTACTTGTACGTCAAGTTACACATTGCTCACATGATATTAATTATATACATTGCTTGTTTTTTAGTCACTTTTTTCTGTAATTAATAACTCAACTATTATTGAGGTTTTTACTGTTACAAATTTTAAGTTGTGAACATATAATTTGCTGCTGGGGAAAATAACTATAGAAATTGTTTACTGTCCATGAAGCGTTCCATTCAGGAATATTTGAAAAGTGATTTATCAACTGACTACATTGCTAAAGAATGATGAAAGCCTTAGTGGCTTGAAATTATGTCTTGTCTAATACCGAAATTAGGACACATCTACAAAGATTGTGTTTAAGACATAATAATATATACGTCTCATATAATATTGAAAATGTTGTTTCCAAAAGTTTTCTATTTAAGGAATAATTTCACACATGTCTAAAGAAAGAGTAGAAAATGTGATACTATTGATATTCTATCTACTCTTGTCGAGACCTAAATTTCGGGTGCATTACCTAAAACTAGGTTAATGAATTACTAAGTCTTTAAACTTAGCTCGGGCTCTCCCAAGCCAATATTAATTCGCGACTTAAGGTTCAAATATTTAACATGCAAAAGATTATTAACTAGGAGTCGCCACTAATCGGTTTATGGTAGGTCGATTAGACACCTATTTTATGAACCAGAGACTAAGGGTACGGGGACTTAGTTACACTAGATCTCTCTAATGCCCTTTCGATACCAATTCTTTTTAGTTTTCAAAAATATTTTTTTTTTTGCAAGCAACTGATTTATTTTAACCTAAATTACTATCATGCAAAAAGTGACTATACGGATGCTCAAACTTTCAATAAATAAATTGCATCACACAAAGCAAACAATTTTTTTTTGGGTTTCTTTTTTTTTTAAATCAAAATTCTTTTATGAAAATGCATTTTTTTAACATAATGACTTAATCTTATTAATATGTAAAGTCTAATTAAATGGGCCTATTATGCAAACTAATTAACATGCACCTCATGACCTAATTTCACTAATGAACAAATTCTGATTAAATGATTCTATTATGCTAGTTAACATGCACCTAGTATTTTTGCATTTTTTTTATTGAAATTCAGAATTTATGAAAACCCTAATTAATCTAGCTAAAAAGGGATAATTTTCTAATTTATTCTAGGGATTAATTTGACTTAAACCCTATCATTTCTTAGAAAACTATTTTTTGGAAAAATGAGATAATTAAAATGTGCGAACACTAATGAAAACCCTAAAGAATTTATTTAGGTTCAACCCTAACTTAATTCTAAAAATGCAATCCTAAAAATGTAATCCTAAAAAAAAATTATAATTTACTAAACCTACATGTCTGATTTACTAAATCTATATGCTCATGCATACTTTTGATTTTTTGATTTTTTAGTTTTTTTTAAAGATAAGTAATTATTGAATAAATATTAAATCTAAGCTATCAACAAAATAAAGAATTAAAATAATCGAAAAAATAACCTGTTGTCTCACAGGTCAAATTAACGATAATTCTAACCCTAATTATCACGACAAAGAGGTCAAAATAATTAAAAATCTGATTCGAAATCTTACGGATCAAATTAATAATTATAATGATTTAACAATTAAAATGATATTAAAAAGCCCAAAAATTAATATAATTAAAAAAATAATCCGATGTCTCTCAGATTAAATTAATAATTATAATAATCCCGGACAAAATCCTTGCGGATAATGCCTACAAAATGCAAAAATATTAACATTGACAAACCACATTCTAACTTAAACAATAATAACAAAACTTAAAATAAGTAAAATAAAATAAAATAAAAATAAACCACCTAAAGACTCAACGCTTCTTGTTGCTGGTGGAGCGGCTATGATGTGGGTGCTCGAGCTGTGACGCGGGTGTTCTGGCAGAGGGGCAGCTTGCTGAACGATGAGGGCGCGGGATCGCGGCGACGCGGAGCCGATGTAGGCACGGGTGAGGAGCGGACGTGTAGTGGTGAGCGGCGCGGAGATAGCGCGGGTTGTTGACGCGGGCGTCGGGGGTGACGAGCGGATCGGCAACAGTAGGAGCAAGTAGAGGTCCAAGTGCAAGGGTGACGCGGGGGAGCTCGAGCAACGGTGACCGACGCGGGGGTTGATCGGCAGCAGCGATGGAGCGGTGGTGGCGCGGCGAGTAGATGTTGCGGGTGTCGTTTGTGGCCTCGATTTGCAGGACGATGGGCTACCGTGGGTGTTGGGCGTTGGTTGTCACAGGGCAACAACGTTCAAACAGAATGGAGGTGGTGTAGACATCGGCATCGGCAGCGAGCTCATGTGTGAGAGATCTCTGGCGGCTGGTGGGACGCTGTGACTGGCGTGGGGAGCGGCTTCGGCACGGTGGTGGCTGGCGCGATGGGAACGAGCAGTAGCAGCGGGCTTCGAAGCTTTGGCGTCGGGCTGGGTTAGCAGCAGGTGGGGCGTCGAGCTCCGATGGTGATGAAGCGGACGAGTGGAGGAAAACTGGGGCGTCAAGCTGGGTTGATTACTGAGATAGCTAGTATAAGCACTTAGAGGGGGGTGAATAGGTGCATAAACAATTTATCGAGATACGGAAACAATACTTGGCAAATGATAAAGGGAAATTCTTTCTGGATTAACAAAATGAAATACGATCAAAGTAAAGAGAGTAAGGAAGATAAAATTGAACACAGAGTTTATAGTGGTTCGGCTTAGTTTAAGCCTACGTCCACTCTTCCGCACTGACAGCCTACTGGCTGGATTTCACTATGATCAAAAGAGAAGTTACACCACATCACTTCCTTGATTCCATAGCGTAGATGTTCTACTACACCTCTTCAAGATCTCTTACAATATTGACTCTCTTTTGAATACAATGGATCGCTCAAAGAGATTGTCTAAACAATAGGAAGCTTTCAGACTTTGGAATTTTTCAATCTCGCACACCTTCAACAACTTATGACGTCTTCTTTATATACTCATTTATGCCATCATACCCGTTGGCACTTACCAAAGGAATTCCTCCAATCTACCCATTGGACGGAATCAATTAAGAAGATTAATAAAGCTATTAAAGGAACGTGTCAATAGCCCATCAATCCTGTTCGCCCATACAAGCAGAATCTCGGTTTCCATAAGAAGAACCTTCCAAGAATATCCAGACAATTATCGGATCTTCAATCATCGAGTCAATCTCGATCAATCAAAGGATTCCGTTATGTCTTCTCCAGCCATGAGATCTTCTCCAGTTGATAAGGACATCCCCTTAACGAATCATTCAGATTTAAATAACCTTTCTTCAACGGATTAGAGACTGTCAATGAGGATAGACTTTGAGACTTGAGTCTGGCTATCCAGAGGTCTTCAGACTTTAAGAAGAAGAGTTTGCAAAACCTTCAGACTAGACTGAGGAAACGTTTTGTCAGCTTCAAAACACTTCAAGAAGATTTCTCCAACAATTACAAATAGTGCAAGGGCAGCGGTGAGCACGTGAACAGAAACGCTGGCAAGACGCGGTGAGGGCTGGTGGCTAGGCTGCCGGCGTTGGGTGGTGCTGGCACGGTGGTGGCACGAAGAGGTCGGCGGCGCAGGAGCTCAGCCCTGGCGGCTTGGGCAGCAGTGAACAGAGGGAGGGGGCATCAGGAGGCTTCCATGAAGAAGACAGTTAACAGTCCCTTTTTCTTTTTCTTTTTTTTCCTCTCTATTGTACATCACTTCTCCATCTGCCCTTACATCTTTTTCTCTCTTTCCCTCTTTTCTTTTCTTTTTTGACTTTGAGGAAAGAACAAAAGAAATACAAAAAATCCACAGAAGACGAAATTCCCTCTTTTCCTTCACGGATTTTTTTTTCTTGCAAAAATTCCTCTCTCGAATTTTTTTCGAATTCCCCCCCACCTTTTCATGAAAAATGAGCCTCTCTTTTATAGTGATTCGAAACGGTCTCTTTACATGGCATTTTCCAAGTTACCATTTCTTGTCACATTAAATCAAATCTGTATGATTTGGTAATAAGCTCAATTCTTGTCCATTTTTCACTTGATTTCAAAATTGTTGCTGCATTTAACAAAATCCGGACATCCATAAGAATTTCATATTTCCTTGCATAATTCAATCAAATCAATTTCCCCCATTTTCATTTTTTTCTTTTTTTTATTTGTTCAAAATGCAATTTTATTTTTCCAAAATTAGGTGTCAACAACTCTTAACGGTAATTTAAAGACTTCTATTGATTATTGTGAAAGTAAAATGATCGATGTAAAGAATAAATGGATTAGAATTAGTCTTAAAGGTTGTCAGACTTAATAGTGACCGTGAGTATTTTGGCAAGTATGACAATACGGAATAGCTTAAAGGGTCATTTGTCAAATACTTGGTAAATTATAAGGTGGTAACATAATTTACTATGCCTAAAAAACCTAACAAAAATATTTGCCCAAAAGGCATAATCGCACCAAAATTTACATGGTGATGAGTATGATGGTAAGATTAATTTATCCGGTCTTCTATGGGCTGATATTTTGAAGGCAACCTTTTCATTTACAAAACGTGGCTCTTATCGAAGTTATTTCATAAACTTCTTTTAAGTTATGGACTTGACGTAAATTTTAACTTGATACATATTAAATTTAGAGGTGTCATGTGGCATCCCGGAAATTCAAAGCCAAGCCTTAAGGTGTGTTAAATGTTTTTAATTAGGTGATAAAATTTTATGGCCTATGCTTTACCCAATTTGTCTTTTAATTTGATGAATTGTGCTTGTGATTGTGGAAATTTAAATTTAATTTATTAATACTTGGCCATATGATTTAAATTTCAATAATTAAAAATATTCCAAGACTTTGGCCAAGATGGAAATTGGAATTTCAAAAATATTATAGAAGGAATTTAAAAAAAAAAGGGAAAAAGGGCTAATTTTCGAATGGGCCTTGAGCCCATTAGCCTAAAGCTTGGTGGGCCAAGCTAGTCGGCCCATTGGGCCCAAGAGGGGAGCTCGACCAGCCCAAGGGGGAATGGCCGGATGGGCCTAAGCCCAAGCCCAAGCCCAAATTGAATTCAAAAATCAAAATTTACAAGTGGCAAGGGAGATAGGCATGCATTGGTTGATCAATAGGCAAGTAATCATTGCCTATGATGAGCCTAAGGGGGTATAAAAGGGGTTAGGAGAGAGAGTGGCCGGACTCTTTGCTGCATTTTCGTCCAAAGAGAGAGTGCGAGAGAGAGAGTTTGAGAGAAAGGGAGAGGAGCCGAGAGGGAAGGAGGCGGAGCCGGAGGAGGGTGCTGTTCGTTCGCCGTCCGATCGCCGCCGTACGGCGTGTGCTTGCTGTTCGTTCATCTTGGAGGCAAGTGGGGGTCTATGACTTCTCTTGCATGTTGTTTTTGGTGTTTGCATGTTAGGTTTTAGGGGTGTTTTGGGTGAAATACCAAGCAAGGGTTGAATGTGTTCATGTGATGTGGCTGTTTCCGTTCGGTTTGTGGTAGACAGTTTCTTATTCGAGCTTGCATGTGTATTTGGAGTGTGATTTTGACTTCGGCGTCTTCATGAAAGTTGAAGCTAACATCTTGAGGTATGACATACTCGAATTTCATGGAAAACGAAGGTGATATGAGGGGTCAAAAGTTCTATTTCACGGAGGCTTTAGATCTGCGAATTTCCTACTGACCTCTTGATGATTTCTTGGTTGCATGTTGATTTCTGTTGGAGATCTCACTTTGTTGTCTTCATGGAAGTTGTAGGTAACATCATAAAATACAACATACTCAAATTTGAGGAGAAAAAAATGAGTATAGCCTAGTTAATCAGCTAGATCTTTGAGACGTTTGGTTCTGTTGAAGTATACCGAGACACCCGAGACTTCAAGGACTTAAAAGAGGATCATACTTTGGTTATTTAACCTAGATCTCTTCATGAAACTTGTGAAGGACACATTGATACATAACATAATCGAATTTCAGAAGAAACTAAAGAGATTTGATGGGTCAAATCTAAGTTTTTCGGTGATGTACGTTCTGGACGAAACGGTAGAGGTTCCAGAAGCTTCATGGAGTTGTATAAATTAATCTAAAAAGAATTTGGCTTAGTGTTCTTCATGAAAAATGCACGAAAATGTGTTGGATATCACCCTGTAAAATTTGGGAATTTTCGGAGGTCATATGAGTATTTTAATTGAATTAATTCGAAAACTGTGCAATCTGGCCATTATCCGAATATTGTGTGTATTTTGTGGAAATTTGGGAAATTATGTGAAATGCAAAATTGGCCATGAATTTGTGTGAAATTGTGATTTTAATTGTTTGTTTAATGATTGTTTGAATATTATGATTTTTGGAAAATCATAAATATTAAAGATAATATTTATTTATGAAAATAAATAAATAAAATAATAAAATAATAAAATAATAATAATAAAAAATAATAATAAAATAAAAAGTGGATTATTTTATTGGCCATGAGTTTTATTGAGTTATAATGCATTGTTATATGACATGGGTGTATGTATGCACATGAATATGATGCATTGTTATATGGCATTGATGCATGTATGATTATGAATCATGATGCATGTGTGTGAATCATATGCCATGAAATAATAAGATGAAAAGGATGATAAAAAGTGGAAAGTGGTATGTGAGTAAGAGGTTGTGGCGGAGGATGATGTCTGGTGGCATAATTCCGAGAGATTCCACCGGGAGTTTCGGGATGCCGGAATGTGGGGGCCGGAAGCCCTGTCGGAGGTTTCGCCCGAAGGGAGTGACTCGCGATGCCGGGATTGGGGTGCGAGATCCCGGCTAGAAGGGTAAAGGCCGGAAGCCCCATCGGAGGTTTCTGCCCGAAGGGAATGCCTTGTGATGCTAGTTGAGATGCGAGATGCCCGGAATGTGGGGGCCGAAGCCCGGTGGCCATGAGATGGGCTGGGATCTTTGGGATCCCCTGTCGGAGGTTTTTGCCCGAAGGGAGGATGATAATGATGGTGAATTTGATGATTTGAGAAAGGATAATGTGGGATCAATTGATAAGTAAAAGTGGAAATTGATCTATGATGTGATATGCATAGTGATGCATGGTTAATGATGATGTGATATGCATGGTGATGCATGGTTAATGATGATGTGATATGCATGGTGATGCATGGCTAATGATGATATGATGTGATATGCATGGTGATGCAAGGCTAATGATGATGTGATATGCATGGTGATGCATGGTTAATGATGATGTGATGATAACGATATATGAGATGCCATGATGATGATATATATATGCTATGATGATGTATGAATACGCTTGACATCAAAAAGGTAAGTAATGCCTGTATTGTATGATGGTATGCATGGTGCACTGAGTTGTTATTGGATTTCCCTATCTGCTGAGTGGTTGTATTCACCCCTTTTGGGGATAACATTTCAGATTAGCACTATGCCGCTTCCTACCGTCACGCGAGGCACCTTCTATGGTATACTGTCAGACGTAGAAGTAGATTGTACGGAGATCGACTGCGTCACTATCCCTGGACTGACATATGTGCGAGTGTGTGTGCTGGTCATGTACGACGTGGGCCTGGCTGGGGGCCCAGTCATCCAGGAGTTTGTGTCTGTTCATGTCCGCCGAGACGGAGTGATTAGGGGGATGTTGCTGCCACCACCACCCGATGCACCTGGATGGGTGTGATGGTTGCGTGAAGGGTAGAGAGCTGGTGTCTCTTTTTTGGGGAGTAGCCGCCACTGTTAGATGGGGGATGTCATGTGATTTTCTTAGGGGTCGTAGCATCTTTTTGGGATGAGGCCGAGTGTGGCTGAAAATCTTGGTCTCCTTTTGTTGTATCGACCCGTGAAAAACCCATCACGTTAATATGTAAATAAAAGTGGTATGGCTTATCTTTTTAAATCATGATGATTTAGTGGTGTGTATTTGTATCATGGATTGATAGGGGGATAGATGGTGATATTTTATTTGCTTCCGCTATGAGTCGCGCATGGGACCGCTTTAAAAAAAAAAAAAAAAATGCCTGTAATCTGGCAAGGCTTAATTTAGCGAAAGAGATAGAGATGGTGAAAGATGTAACATCGGCACTGCTAACGACCTGCGAAGGGTTCGGGGTGTTACATGTCATGCAAAAGTGAGATTATCTAATCCAATTTTAAGTGCATTGGAATTTAGATATACTCGGAATTATTTTGCATCTTACCCATAATTTTCAAAGGGGTATTGATTTTATTACCCTAAAGAAAGTACAAGAATTATGGAATAACATACTCTAAAGTTTCTAAAGATCAACGTAATTGTAGAAGATAGCTACTCTAAGATTATTAAAGATAATAGTATGATCGAGGTTATTGTGTTTTTGCCTTTGCCTATATAGATAATTGTGGAATCTCCTGTACCATAGACTAAACTTGTTAGATTTAAGGTACTATTTTTGATATAATTTATAATGAAATTTCTCAAACCTCGCAAGTGCAGAATGAAGTGATTGCAGCTTTATTAAGGAGATTTGTTAAAAAAAAAAACGATAAGTTATACCATCAGAGTATATAGTCTATTTGTGAGAGCATGATTACAATATCCACTATATGGTTGATTTAGCGGCATATTTATAAATATCGTTTCTTGTTCTCAATCAAGTATGTGATTAAATGCTATAAAAGATGATAAATTTTTCATTTTGAAAAGATAGGTGAATAGTTAATAGTGAAGAAATAAATATTTATTTATAATATTTTTTTAAGATTCTTTAAGAGTGAACGTAACATTAATAATTCATTTTGATATGGAGTTACGCCAAATAGATACAAAATCTATATAGTGCAATCGGAAGATTTGGCAACACATGTTTTAAGTAAACTTGTGTGTAGACTGAAAAGTTTTATTCATGATTTTAAACAAGTTTTTAGATAATATTATTAAAGTTTCATAGTGTTACTATTTCGTTCAGTTGGGAACAAAGTAATTCAGTAAATAATATACTACGAGGTCAGTGGGAGGAAATTTATATTTCTCATACTCTTTATACATGATATTTTATTTATAAGTAGTGACTTTGAGGCATCTCTTGTTCTTTGCATTAAGGTCCGTAAGGATTGTTCTCGTCATATTTTATTAGATTTATCTTGAAGGACATTTGTTGATCATATATTGGAAATATTCTATATATATCATTGCAAGTTAGGAATTGCTCATGTTGTTAAAGGTGATTGACCAAATCTATTACATTGTTATTATTTAGATATTGAGAAAATCTAGTTAAAGGTGTATCTTGTGTCAGTGCATTTGAAAGTATAATGTATGCTCGAATTTACACTAGACTAAATATCGTCTTTGTGACGGGACTTCTAGGCAGATGTTAGTCAAATCGAGGACGTGATCATTGGATTGCTGCCAATAAAGTTTTAAGGTACTTAAAGAGGACAAAAGATTATATGTTAATTTACAGACATGTTCAATTATTGCAACTAGTAAGGTATTCAGATGTAAACTTTGTTGGCTGTTAGGATAACATCAAATCAATAACAGAATACATATTTATGTTAATAAGAAGTGTAGTAAATAAAGTTCTATGTCTACTATGTAAGTAGAGTTTGTAACATTCTTTTAGACTGTTACTTGGACTAATTGGCTCCGAAACCTCATTAAGGAGTTGACCGTTTTTAATTTTATGGATTGACCCATACGCTTGTATTGAAACAATAAATTTATAGTATTATTAATAACATAGATCTCAAGGG
Organism: Eucalyptus decipiens; assembly: GCA_014182575.1. NCBI lineage: Eukaryota > Viridiplantae > Streptophyta > Magnoliopsida > Myrtales > Myrtaceae > Eucalyptus > Eucalyptus decipiens. The sequence continues at coordinate 40,938,435 of CM024611.1, read as the reverse complement.
GTCTAAATATATGGTGGTCAAAATTTTTTACCATAAAGAACGGTACAGAAAGGTGACGTTATAATACAGCATATTTTTACAGATGATATGGTTGCAGATTCACTAACTAAAGGCCTACGCTCATGTATATTTGAGAAACATGTCATTAACATGGGCCTAGGAGTATAATGAGATGCTGTTGTTTGGTGGGAGCTATTTTGGCTTTACTTTGATAAATGTTTCATTGTGTTCGTTACACTTTATAACGGTTTGATATGTATCAACTTTTACATTTAATAAAATATTTTTGAATGTGTTGTTATTATGTTGAATACATATTGATAAATTTTCAAGGTATTGTATAAACCTTAAGTGAAGGCTAGGGGCATCCAATTATTAGTCTTGTGCATATGTCTTGTTATACATAAAGAAATGTTAATCATAAGGACAAGACATATGTGGGTTCATTGAAACCATAAAGACATTCTCTAGTGGCACAAGCTTTTGTGACGTTTAAGGTAAGAGAATGATGATTGACAAATGAGATCTCTCTATAAAAGATGTTATTCATTTGCCACACTACCATATTGAATCAATATCAATAAAGTTGAGAGCACTCGTGACCATGGAAGGCTCTGTGTATACATGTAATTACCGCCATGATTCAATGTTTGAGACTTTATATGATATGATTGACTATTAAGAATTATCTCTAGATCAATGTGTACACATATGGTACAATTTCAATTAATATAGCCCAAGTGGGAGAATGTAAGAGTTTTCATGATGTGGGCTACATAAATTGATATTGTAATTTACCATTTTACGATTATTGTGAAACGGGGTTTGGTCTAAGGTGAGATAGAATGTTTCTTAATTAGTCTAATATGGGGCTGGCTAGTGTGGGCCGAATTGAGCCTGGCCCGCAATGAGGGGGTATGACTGGAAACTCTATAAATAGTGTTCAAGTTTCTTCTCTAACCATAATTCTCATATGTATCCTCACATGAGGAGCGTTTAGCCGGGGCCGCCTCATTGAGCCAGTGATACAGAGGACAATAGAGGAGAAGGACTTGCGCGTGGAATGTTAATTTTCCGCTTCCGCTTCAAAAATAATGAATCCCAAAATAGATGCGTCAATCTTTATACTCTATTATGCATGTTCTTGTTCTGATTATGGAGATTTTGGGATTGTGCAATTGTGCATCCAACATTTCTCTCCAGCTGGACGACACTGACCAAGCTTAGCTCTAGACTCGAGAACTCGTCCTTTTAGACCTGCATGGAATCAATCCACATTTTCTAGGATGAGAAATAATAATAAAAAAAAAACGTAAAACAAGGATTGGGTCACAACTTCTGCAAATTTGTCTTTATTGCTGTTCGTCCTAGAGAAACTAATTTTGTATTAAACACAAGAATAAACTACAATTGACGAGAAATCTAGCTACTGATTGCGACATGGATCTCATGTCACCGGTCCTCTCATTCTTAACAATTTCTTTTTTGTGCCGTGTCAATGTGTCGGTGGGAAAACTTCGTACTCGGATGTTGGTGTTCACAGTAGCATGAAGAAATAGCTTCATGCCATCTTTCCCAGTGAGGAAATAAAATTACGGAAGAGGGTGAGGGATGGTGATAATTTAGAAGAGGTGAGGTATTCAAGTGTTGAGTATATCAGCGCCACCAAGTGTGTGAAATTCTTGGACAATATCGTGTACTTATCGAGGTCAAAAAGAAATTAGAGGAACTTGATAACGTTTCTAGTAAGCAATATCATCTTTTGTATCTAATTTAAGATATTGTTGCTATTGTTCCCGTATTTTCTCTACTTGCCTTAAGCATCCTCAATCATCCCTAATTTAGGGTTCTTGTAATATCTTTATATATAGCTTTGTACAAGAGAGATCATAATACAATATACAGAAATTACGATTTCTTCATGGTATCAGAGCTGCATTTGGCGTAATTCGCCTTATGATCCTCAAATCTCCTTCTCCTCTCATTCTTCATTGACTTTCTTCTTCCCAAAGAAAATGTCGACAAGCTCTAATCTATCATCTCAGTCGTCTTCATCTATGGCATCTCCCTCACTCGTTATCTCAAACATATCCAACCTGATACCCATCAAACTGAATAGCTCGAACTATCTTCTTTGGTGTTCTCTTTTCGAACCAATTCTCAAAGGTCACAACCTCATGCCTTACATTGATGGAACCTCCCAAGTGCCTGCTTCAACTGATGAAAATTACAAGACATGGATCGAAAAAGATCAGATGCTAATCTCCTGGATCAACGCTACTCTGTCTGAATCTGCACTTCCATATGTAGTTGGCACTACATCTGCAAAAGCTGCGTGGGATGTCCTCGCTCGTCGCTATGCCTCTCTCACTCCTGCTCATGTAATGTCTCTGAAAAGACAATTACATCACCTCAAGAAGGGCAACCTCACCATGTAGGAATATCTCCAACAATTCAAAACTTTAGCTTATGAACTCGCAATTTGCAGATCTCCAGTAAGTGATGATGATCTCCTAATTTGCATTCTCAATGGATTACCTGTTGCTTACCGCTCCTTTCCATCCTCTATTCGTGTTTGTGCTCATCAAACTTCCATCACTATTGAAGATTTACACAATCTCCTACTCTCTGAAGAATTGAGCATCACTGATGATTCATTATCCAAAACTACTACTGCCTTCGCTGCAAACCAGCAACCTTGAACTCTTTCTCCTGGACAGCACTCATTCACACCTCGTCTCAATAAGGGTGGCACTGGTTATAGAGGACGCAGCAGGGGTCAATCCATTCAAGTCAGACTTCTCCCTACTCCATCATTTCGACCTCAAGGTCGTCAATTGAACACTGGTCGGCTGATTTGTCAGATCTACGACAAACATGGCCATAGTGCCATTGACTGCTATCATCGCATGAACTATGCATACCATGGTCGCAATCCTCCTGAAAAACTTGCTGCCATGGCTATTGCACCACCTACTGACGATGGCACTTGGTATACCAATAATGGCGCCAGCCATCATATTACAACAGATTTGGGTAATCTCTCTATCTCCGCTCCCTATAGTAGTTCTGATGAAGTTCAGGTTGGAAATGGCCAAGGTTTGTCTATTACTCATGTTGGTTCCACTTCTCTCTCACATCCCGCTTCCTCCATGAATTTAACTAATATACTTCATTGTCCTTTAGCATCTGCCAATTTAATTTCAGTTAGTCGTTTTGCTAAAGACAATAATTGTTATTTTCTATTTGATGATTCTCAATTCTTTGTGAAGGACAAGTTAACGAAGCAAATTCTGCACCACGGTTGGACTGATATGGGCTTTATCCTATCCGGTTCCCCCAACCTTGCTTCAAACCTCAAGTTTCATTTTCTTCTCGCATCAACTCCTCCACCTGGCATCATCGTCTTGGCCACCCTTCTGTAGCTATTCAACATCTTATTTTTAAACAGCTTCAAATATCAAATAAGCGTGACAACTTTCTATGTTCTGCATGTCAGTTAGGCAAAAGTTGCAAGTTACCCTTTTTGTTGTCTCACACGCGCACTCAATTTCCACTTGAACTGATTCATTGTGATGTATGGGGACCAGCCCCAATGTCTTCTATATCAAATTTCTCTTATTATGTACTGTTTGTTGATGACTTCTCTCGTTACAGCTGGATATTTCCTATGCGCCATAAATCTGATTTTTACGAAATTTTTATGGCTTTCAAACTGCAAGTTGAAAATCAATTTAATCATCGAATTAAATTCTTCCGCTCCGATGCTGGTGGCGAATTCATTAGTGATGCACTTGAATCTTATTTTCATACACATGGTATTCGTCATCAATTTTCCTGCCCACATACACCTGAACAAAATGGTGTCGTTGAGCGAAAATATCGTCACGTGGTTGAAACTGGTCTCACCCTTCTAGCTCAAGCTGGTATGCCTTCTCACTTTTGGTTTGAAGCCTTCAATACAGCTGTATATCTCATCAACCGCATGCCTATTATTTCTCAAATTTCCCCATATCAACGATTGTTTCAACAAGTTCCTGATTATTCTCATTTACGAGCCTTTGGATGCCTTTGTTATCCCTGGCTCCGTCCCTATTATTCTAACAATTTGGAGTTCCGCTCTTCTTCGTGTTGTTTTCTAGGCTATAGTACCTCTCATAAAGGGTATCGTTGCTATGACATGCAAAGTCACTGAGTTTACATATCTTGTCATGTTAAATTTGATGAATCTGTTTACCCGTTTATCACAAACTCTAACTCTCCAAAATCTCCTACCACTTTACCCTCACTTGGTCCTATCTCCATCTGGCTACCATCAACCTCCGTCCCCACGGATACCGCATGGGTTGAGCCCACCATTAGCCCCGCCAACAGTGCTACCTCTGCTTCATTAACTATAGATGAACCACAATCTCCTCCTTTATCTTCCCCTATACCACCTACCACCATACCACCCCCTCCCCCACTACCTCCCACCCGCACTCATCCCATGATCACACGTTCTCAACATGGTATTTTCAAACCAAAAACCTTTATTTCTCGTTATCCTATTGCTTTATCTTCTTCTCTTCCCTTGGAGCCAACGTGCTACACTCAAGCTTCCAAATCACTTGAATGGCAAAAAGCTATGGATGAGGAATTTAATTCCTTACAAGAACACCACACTTGGTCCCTTGTGCTATTTAATCCAACCATGAACGTCGTCGGCTGCAAATGGGTTTATCGGATAAAACAAAACCCAGACGGCACCATCATTCACTACAAAGCTCGCCTCGTAGCAAAAGGATTTCACCAACAACCCGGCATTGACTTTGTGGACACTTTTAGTCATGTTGTAAAGCATACTACTATTCGGGTCATTCTCACGTTGGCGGTCACTTATGGATGGGCGATTCAACAACTTGATGTTGAATGTGCATTTTACATGGCGATCTCCAGGAAATTGTATATATGTATCAACCACTAGGCTATGTTGATCCTGCTGCTCCTCATTCTGTTTGCTTAATGCACAAATCCATCTATGGTCTACGGCAAGCACCTCGTGCTTGGTTTGAAAAAATTTACAGCTCGCTAGAAGACATTGGTTTTTCAACCACTATCTTGGATCCGTCCCTCTTCATTTACAATCATGGCTCTACTATTATCTATCTCTTATCTTATGTTGATGACATTATTTTAACAGGAAATGATTCCAAGGCTATGTTTGCTATCGTTGAGGAACTTCGTCACTCATTCAAGATGAAGGACTTAGGCCCCTTGACTTATTTCTTGGGCATTTAGCTTGTTTGATGAAACCCCCATCATATCTTCCTTCATCAGGCAAAGTATATTCGTGACCTCTTATCTTCCACTAATATGCTGGACTGCAAGCCTGTTCCCAGCCCTGCTACCTCGAATAAACTCGGTCATTCAAGCAGTGACCCTGTCTCAGATCCTACACTATATAGGAGTGTTGTTGGAGCACTTCAATATGTTATTCTTAGTCGTCCTGACGTTAACTATGCTGTTAATTAGGCTTGTCAATTTCTCAAAGCACCCGAAGAACACCATTGGCGTGCTGTAAAGCGTATCCTTCGCTATTTAAAAGGCACAATCTCTTATGGCATGCAGATTCAGCCTGGTCCTATTTCTTTACATGCCTATTGTGATGCTGACTAGGCTGGCAGTCCCGATGATTGTCGCTCTACTAGTGGGTATTGTTTATTTCTCGGGACCAACCCTGTTTCTTAGAGTGCAAAGAAGCAACCTACTGTTGCACGTTCTTCTACAGAGGCCGAATATCGTTGTCTTGCTCAAACAACTGCTGAAATTCAATGGCTCCTATCTCTTATTTGAGAATTATGAATCTCACTCCCACGCGCTCCCGTATTGCGGTGCGACAATATCTCTGCCATTGCTTTAACTCGGAATCCAGTTTTTCATAGTCGCACTAAACACATTGAAATAGATTATCATTATGTTCGTGAATTGGTGGGTCGCCAGTTACTTGACATCCATTACATCAACACCAGTGATCAACTCGCGGACATCTTCACCAAAGGACTGTCATTAGCACGGGTTCGTCTTTTATGGTCCAAGCTTCACATTGTTGACAATGCTTCACTTGCGGGAGGGTGATAACGTTTCTAGTCAGCAATATCATCTTTTATATCTAATTTAAGATATTGTTGATATTGTTGCCGTAATTTCTCTACTTGCCTTAAGCATCCTCAATCATCCCTAATTTAGGGCTCTTGTAATATCTTTATATATAGCTTTGTACAAGAGAGATCATAATAAAATATACAAAAATTACGATTTCTTCAGAACTGACTTTGTGACTTAGACTCATAGAAAAGGAGGGTACCGGAAATTCATTTTGTGGTGCTTAGAAGAAGACGCGAGCAATCGACATTTGATTATGCAAAGCAATCCAAGGAGCTAAATGAGAAGGCAATTGCCTTTGAATATTCTTCTAAGATGGAAATTTGATGAGAAATGGATCATTTTGTTTTAAACAATTAACGCCAGAAGGCACTTTCAGAGAAGTTCATGGAATACGTCATGATTCATGACTGATAATTTTTTCGTGAAAACTTGGTCGGCGTAGGATAAGAGCCTGTTACTATCCTCCATTCACGTAAATTTGTAAACATTAGAACTTAATTTATGTACGACTTATGAGGGTTGCCGATCACTTTATTGCATCTTCTTTATCGATTCCAACCATTGAAAATCCTTTTCGTCTTAATTTTTTTCGAGATTTTGTAATGTCTTCTTATAATGTTAAGTCACGGGGGACCGGGACTACACGACAATTTTCCCTCATGTTGCCCAAGCGCGTAGCGCGTGCCCACGAGTCAACGGTCATGGTCATGTGCAAAATGTAATAAATATTGTTGTCTGGTGTCTATACACCTCCCGTGCCCTCGGCAAGAGAACGCGCTAGCGAGGGAGAGAGAGAGCGAGCGAGCGAAGTGGTCTGCGGCGTTTCTAATCTTTCTCGGAGTTATGGCTTCTGAAGGTGTGGCTGCTGGAATGAAGAGAAAAAAGAGAGGTTTGTTTCCTCTTCGACATGAATATGGTATATTCGATCCTCTGCTTGTAGTTCAACCCCCCAAATTGCTAAACATACATCGTCTGGAATGTTACAAATCTTCTTATGACGTGGACGATTGAACCTATGTATGTTCAAAATCACGAGATCCTGTCAAAATTCCAAGCACTATTGATGTTGTAAGCTGGGTTTGTTAAGTACTCTTTTGCTTTCCCCTAAAATTTGAAATATCATTTAAATTTCGGAAAATCATGAAAAGATTACTTGTGAGTTCACTAATCAGCGTCAGAGTATTACGAAAGTTTTGAAAATTTTGGATCTAAAAGCAGTCAAAACGCATGAGTTGCTAGATTCAGATTGTGGGGCAAGCTTTGCTGCGTTCGACTCCATCGGAACCATAAAACTTTGCTTTTCTTTTTTTTTTTTGTCGTTCGTTTGGCCGGAAAACCTAAGACTTGGTTTGAAGCACTATGTTTACTTTTGTTTCCTTGATTTGATAGGAATCGTCTTCAACCACACAGTCGTTGTCTGTAGACAATTATCAAGTATTCTTGAATTTTAGAGGTATAGACACTTGCAAAGGATTCGTGAGTCACCTATATAACGAACTGGAAAATGCAGGGATCAAGGTCTTTAAAGATGATGAAAAGCTCCGTGGTGGAGAAGAGATTGATCAGGTGCTAAAAAATGCGATCAAGCTGTCGAGGATCTCGATAGCCATCTTCACCAATGATTATGCTTCTGCAAAATATTGCCTCATGGAGCTGGAACAAATGTGGGAGTGCAGACGGCCAGATGAACATACTCTTATCCTTATTTTTTGAGAAAATATTGCATACGTCTTACGCTCCAGCATGGCAAAAAAGAAGGCAATGAGAGTGTGACCCGTGTTCTCATGGGACCCATAACCTTCTTCCCCTCTCTCTCCTCTGGGGAACGCACGGAAAAAAGACAGAACAGTAAAAGCGCACTCCCGCTCAAGAAAAACCTCTATACTTTTTTCAATTTTCAAGGGCTCTCCGTCTCTCCTCACGTTCTTTCCTTCGCACTCCCGCTCAAGAAAAACCTCTCTCCTCTTTTCAATTTTCAAGGGCTCTCTCTCTCCCCTCACGTTCTTTCCTTCGTCTTCCTCCCTCATCGGCGACAACCCAAGCGAGAAGCTTGCTCAGAATCAGCAGCAATGGGCCTCGGCCATCAAGGAACGCGATGGTGACCCTAAGCGAAAGCATGGGGTGCAATTCGACCTGGCGGAGATCTCCCTCCGGGGATTATTTCCTTCGTCTTCCTTCCTCATCAGCAACGACCCAAGCGAGAAGCTCACTCAGATTAAGCAGAATCAGCAGCAACAGACCTAGGGCCATCAAGGAACGCGATGGCAACCCCGAACAGGAAGCATGAGGTGCGATTTGACCTGGTGGAGATCTCCCTCTGAGGACCACGACCCCTTCTTCTTGCCCATGAGTCTATCTTGACTGAGATCTGCCTCCGGGGACTGCAACCCCGTCTTCCTATTCGCTAATCTGTTTATGTACTCGCTGATCTGTTTATGTTCCGCAAGGGTTTAATAGATCGTGGTCTTTTTTTGCCATTTTGGTTGTAGCTGACCATCTCTCTCTTTCTCTCTGTGCGTATCTAGGTAGGCCACACTCTCCACCATCTTTGCCCATCTTCCCTCCCCTCCCACCTTCCTCCATACTTTCATAACTTCCTCCGCTTTCTTGCTTGACCCTTTTCCTCTCTCTCTCTCTCTCTCTCTCTCTCGGAGCGAGCTTGGGACGTATAACAATGGAAGCTGCTGACAAGGCCGCGGAAAAAGCAAAAGCCGATTCCGTCTCGCATGAACTGAACCCCATCTTTCTCTTTGTTTTTCTTTCCTTTTTCTTGTCCCAAAAACGTGCGAAGCTCTCTACAGAATCAGTTGTCATCACTGAATTTCAAATATACCTGCTGTGTATGTAAATGAATTGCTTAACTCCAATGACACATTTGTGATCATTTAGTGAATCAAGCTTTGGTCGGCATTAGAGATCATAATTCTCACATTGCTTCCTTACTTTTGCTTAATTTGAAGATCAAGGTTTTGCGGGTGAACGGTTCTTGCTCTGTTGCATAGAATACTTGCCTTGATACTAGAAATTGCTGCTTATTATGATACCAAAGATTCTTGGATTGTGTTTTACTATAGTGATTTACAATATTCTTCCACTTTGCCAGAAAATTTTGATTAGATTATTGTATCTGGGTAGAATGAACCTGCTTTTCTTAAATTGATGTGCTAATTCCGAGCAATAGAAAAACGCTGACTAGCACGATTTGAACAGATGATGGTGTTGCCCATCGCGATGTTCTTTGCTTGTTTATAATGGTGCCTTCATCCTTTTAGGTTGTGAATGCCGTGAGAATAATTGAACAAGCCCCGCAAGCTCATCATTGGAGACGACAAAATGGCAAACAATGCCATGATAGATGAAACAAAAACAAAGCGGATTAAAAAGGCAACTGTATATGCCAAATACTAAAAGGTTAGTAAGTTGGACAAACAATGTTGGTAAATTATAAGAGAAGTTGGTACATTTGAAGCGAGCAAATGAACTTGTTGGTAAGTCAGACGAACAATGTCGTTAAATTATAAATGGGTTTGACGAGTGACAAAAGTTTTTAAAAAACATACCAACATGGAAGAGAATTCTACATTTTGTGTACCATAAAGCTAGAAATCTGCAAAATGGTAACAAACAACAACAGCAAATTGCAACATTATTATTGATGATTATTTCGGAAAATAGCACATTTCTTCAAACTTAGGGACTTAGCTACATGCTTTCCCTTCCACATCCAAGGGACTTAACAATCCCTCATTTTATTTTTTCATCAAGATCCCCATGATCAATTTTAGACCTCGATTACTGAGACGGAAAAGAACAATGCAGAGAGCCAAATGGTGCTCCATGAAATAGAAGGAAGTCTGGGCCGACGATTTCCCATATCTCGGGGGCGTGTCTGCATACCCCCACGAGCAACAAGCAAACCCTTCATGAATGCTGTCACCAGCGACCTCTTCGATTGGCACGGCATCCGATATCTCTCTCACATCATCCTCCGCAAGATGGGGTTCACTTCACGTGAGACGAAATCGGCTTCTCCTTTCTTCACGGCCTTGTCAACAGCTTCCATTATTATGTGTCCCAAGCTCGCTCCAAGAGAGAGAGGAAAAGGGTCAAGCAGGAAAGGGGAGGAAGTTATGAAAGTATGGAGGAAGGTGGGAGGGGAGGGGAGATGCGCAAAGATGGTGGAGAGTATGGCCTGCCCAGATACGCGCAAAAAGAAAGAGAGATGGTCAGCTGCAACCAAAATGGCAAAAAAAGACTATGATCTATTAAACCCTTGCGGAACATAAACAGATCAGCGAGTACATAAACTGATTAGCGAGTAGGAAGACGGGGTCGCAGTCCCCGGAGGCAGATCTCAGTCAAGATAGACCGACGGGCAAGAAGAAGGGGTCGTGGTCCTCGGAGGGAGATCTCCACCAGGTCAAATCGCACCTCGTGCTTCCATTCGGGGTCGCCATCGCGTTCCTTGATGGCCAAGGTCTGTTGCTGCTGATTCTACTTACTCTGAGCGAGCTTCTCGCTTGGGTTGTTGCTGATGAGTAAGGAAGACGAAGGAAGGAATCCCCGAAGAGAGATCTCTGCCAGGTCGAATTGCACCTCGTGCTTCTGCTTAGGGTCACCATCGCATTCCTTGATGGCTGGGGCCCGTTGCTATTGATTCTGAGCAAGCTTCTCGCTTGGGTCGACGCTGATGAGGGAGGAAGACGAAGGAAAGAACGTGAGGGGAGAGAGAGAGCCCTTGAAAATTGAAAAGAGGAGAGAGGTTTTTCTTGAGCGGGAGTGCGAAGGAAAGGAGAGAGAGAGAGCCATTTCTTTTTTTTTTTTTTTTTGGTCAGTCCTACTCTAATCCTATTTTGACACTCATTCTCAGACTTTTGCCCTGCCTTCTTGCAGGGCGTGAGTCGAAACCCATTCCTGAAATGAAACCGTCCCCATCCCAATCCTCCCTGAGCACCTCCTCTTTCCAAGTTGGAAGGGTGGTCATTGGAGCGAACTCCCAATGGTTAGAGAGAAAGAGCCCTTGAAAATTGAAAAAAGGAGAGGTTTTTCTTGAGCGAGAGTGCACTTTTACTGTTTTGTCTTTTCTCTGTGCGTTTCCCAAAGGAGAGAGGGGAGGAAGGTCATGGGTCCCACGAGGACATGTGTTGCGCTCCCACCGTCTTCTTGCTTGCCACGCTGGAGCGTAAGATGTAGGCAATATTTTCTCCACTCTCTCAGCAGAAGCAAAAGCTTCTTTTGCTTTTGACTTTTCTCCACTTTCCCCGAGAAGCTTTTTTTTATCTCCAAGGAACGAATGGAAAAAACCCAAAGCTTTTCTTCTCTTTCTCGTGTTGAATTTTTTTAACTTAAAACTCGAGAGAAGCCCCCCTTTGTATGGCCGTCTATATCAATATGTGTGGCCCCCTTGGCTTTTATACTCGCTTTTTCCGCCGATTCCCTTTTGATTGACCATGCGAATAGCTTATTCTGCTATATTGATTTCCTTTTTCAGGCAAATTTCTTCCTTGATTGACTAAATCCCAATCTTCTTTTGATTTTTCAATATACGTTTTTTACGTGCCCAAGATTATATGCCAAATTCCTTTTAATCAGTCGGCCACGGTCTGTTCAAATCTTGCATAAATTAATGTCCTAATTCAGCACTTTCCAATGAAAATTTCAGTTCTTATAATGTCTATGGGCTTTGCCCAAGAATTTTCATTATTGTGGGTTTAAATTTTCATTATTGTGGGTTTAGTCCAATTTCATTAAGTTCGAAGTCATCCATTTGAGTCCATCTATCGCTGGTCCCATGCAAATGCAATCAAAATGCTCATAAAATTGTATGCTATGCAATTTAATATATATTTTTGTTTAGGGGTTAAAAATTAATCCCTAATTTTCTAATGCAATAAATGACTAAAGGAGTCGTCAAAATTTAGGTGTGAATAGTTATATATCTTTTTTATGTTTCAGGAGCAGTAGGTCTTATGTGGGCCAAGTGAAGGTGCTGGTGTGGAATCAGAATTCTTGTCTTATTTACAGTTTTACTTTTTTATCTGATGAAATCACCTTGGGATTGTGTTATTATGAAGGCAAATATGGTTACTTTCTTGCAACTTACAGTGCCGTGTCTCTAAATGATTTGTCAATAATCTATCCACATCCATTATATTACAAGGTATCTAAAAGACGTGATTTTTCTGAATGCAGGAGCAAGGATTTGTAAGGAATGGACATGCTGATAAATGGGAATGGGTTCACCAAATTCGAGATAAGTTTGAATATGATAGAGAGAGAAGAATGAGGGAGAAATGTAATTTCATCTAGGAAGGAGCGGAAGCACAAAGAAGCCCAGGCTGTTCTTGCTGCTGCTATTGCTTCATCTAGGATTTCTTCACTCAGGAAAGATTTGCTTGATGGATCGGCAAATCAGGAGGTTATTGGCATTGTCTTAGAAATTACTTTATTGGTCAACGGAGGGGAAAATGATGGTTATTTTGGTTATAATCTTCATTATAATTTCTTGTCTCTGCAGAATATGGGGAAACTCAACACTACTAGTGGAAGACCTGGTATTGTTCTCAACTTATGCCACGAGCAAGGGAGACAGTTCTTTGTTGATTGGCAATAAGTAATATAAGATCCGCCATATGTTGATAGTCAAGTTAGTACAATGCATCAGGAAAAGATCTTAGGTTGTGATATATGATGAAATCTCTCCTTTTAGTCTTCAAAAACCTGAGAAGCCAACCCGTACTGAGGCTAGATCTGTGTGTGTGTAATGAAAGTGATATATATGTTCAGTTTGTTAGATGCACATTTGTGTTGGCTGGTCTGCTTTGTCAATCTTGGATGTTCAACATTTAAGCATCTTATTTAACCTACACTTTTCCCATTTCTGCTAGAAACCAGATGTTTAGAGATTAAATTTTGTTTGCCACCCTAAATTGCCAAGTGATTTATCTTCATCAAGGACCATGCTCCGCTTTACAGAATATGATACTGTAATGACCTATTCAACATATATCCAAGTACTGCAATAGGCTTATGAAAAGTTACATAATTAAATTAACTAAGAAAGGTGTAAGACCAGCTTTTGAAGATGCTAATATGAACTTCAAGATCTTAACTGGATTGATCACTGAGGGATGGAATTACTATTGACGTGTTATTCATGTCAAGCTATATATGATGGGGATTGAGCTATGGTACTTAGGAACTGTTTTTTCATGAGATTTTGATTTTTCTCAGCAGTTAAAATATTTGTTGGGATTGGGCAAACAGGTGAAAATTAAATAAAGGATGAAGGAGGTCAAGTTTCTAAGAAACTTTTTGAATTTGTAATACAGAGTAACCTTTAAACCAGTTTTACTGATTTTCTTTGGACAAGTTACCAGATGCACAAGTTTATCAGCTTTTTCTATCCTGTGAAGTAATATATCTTTCTACAGGTGAAATGTTCACTGATGTGGTGGGGAGCCCTTATTACGTGGCTCCGGAAGTATTGCGGAAGCATTATGGCTCAGAGTGTGATGTTTGGAGTGCGGGGGTGATCATCTATATATTACTAAGTGGTGTCCCCCCCTTTTGAGATGGTGTGCATCTCTTATCTATCTTTCAATGCTTTCTACTTTGTTCCCTTAAATGATCTGCGTATGTAGACCCTTAAAACTAAGACTTTAAAATTATGTGTTGCCTTTTTGTTCAGAAACGGAGCAAGGGATATTTGAGCAGATTTTAAAAGGAGAACTTGACTTTATATCTGAACCATGGCCCAACATATCTAAGAGCGCCAAGGATCTGGTGCAGAGAATGCTTGTAAGGGACCTAAAACCCATGAAGTTCTTTGTAAGTAACAATTCTTATTACTTTTGATATTTTGGAAATTACACCTATGTATTTCGCCTCTCTTAGTTCTTTCAAAGCCACAATTTGTTGCACCCTTGCTATTGTCACCTGTTGTTGTTTGTTGTAAAGAAGTATCATGATGCATGTCCATAGCATCAGTAAGAGTGTAAAAGCACAATGTGGCAGCATAGGAAATTCCCTGAAGGTGCAAAGCACTTGCTTCACCCTTCCTATTTGAAATTTTCTAAGTTACTTCTAGCTTGTTTACATTTGGGACTTCGTGGGACTGCTTCCTATTTGCCAATTCTCTTCGTCCTTATCATTGGAAATACTAGAGCTTCACTGTCCTGACTTTAGACATACTCAATTGAGAGCCTTGCTACGTCCTTCCATGATTCTCACAACAAATACATAAACAAACATGCTTTTGCCCTGTGTAGGTCATCCTTGGGTTCAGGTTGATGGTGTTGCTCCTGACAAACCCCTCGATTCTGCAGTTTTGACTCGTTTGAAACAGTTCTCTGCCATGGACAAGCTCAAGAAGATAGCAATCAGAGTACGCAATTTTAGTTTAATTCTGACAGAAGTAAGGCTTTATGTTAGAAACTGATTGTTAGTCTACAGTTTTATATATCATACAAAATGTCTCTCTATACTGTCACCACTTGAAATTATTAAAAAGTAGACTTCTCTGAATTACTTGGAATTTTTACACCGGAAAAACTTGCATCAGCAATGCATTTCTCTTCGGCTTTTCACATTTTCCAGAGTGTTCCACTGATGAATGCATCTTATACAGGTCATGGCTGAGATCCTTTCAGAAGAAGAAATTTCCGGTTTGAAAGAAATATTCAAGATGATTGACACAGATATTAGTGGGAACATAACTGTGGAGGAACTGAAGGTTGGTTTGGAAAAAGTTGGCACAAATTTGAAGGATTCATAAATTCATGGTCTAATGCAAGCAATAAGTTCTAGTCTAGACTCAACATGGAGGCTATGTTTCATATTTTTAATCTATTTTTTCATGTAGAGAAACATCAGTTCAAAATCTACAGCCTCTATCATGAAACTGATCCTCTTTTGGTACTTGTGAAATATTGGAGATTGAAGCTATTTTCCTAGACATCTCTATTTGGTGACTTCAAATAAATCCATCTTCTCCTCATGAACTTAGGTGGACACAACCATGTAGTAGGACTTGAAATGAAATGTCTTATTTCATTTACTACCTTTCAAGCAGTCATCATCTATTGACACTTCTTTGTTGAAGTACTTGTTTTAGACAATAGAATTTATAAATGTAAGTCGATATTTGACTCTCTGGACCAAAGCTTGTAAAGCCAACCATGAGAAAAATCTTGTAAGAGCAATAGAAGTAGTCAGTACTTCTATTCTGAGTTTAATTTTGAAAATTTCGATTTGACAGACTTTGGGCAATTATATGACATGCGCTTAAGATTACAAAGTAAACCTTTTGGCAAAGACTATTAATGCTTCATCCTGTCTTTCCAAACCTTAGTGCCTTTGCATGACTCGTGATGCAGGCTGACATTGATAACAGTGGTACCATAGACTATGGCGAGTTCATAGCAGCAATGTTCCATTTAAACAAGATCCAGTAGTACCATAGACTATGGTGTCTGCATAAAGGTGAACTTACCTTTATGATTTTATGAACTCTATGTTTATGTTAAGTAGATGAAGCTAAGTCTAGCTCTTATGCCTACAGTGCAATTATGGTCACTGTCAGAGCACGTTTCATCCATCATGTGCTCGAACTACTGGATTGTTCATGAGTGTAAAAACAATTTATTTATTATTGCTTCTAAAATGTTGTTTGTGTTATATTCTCTTTGATGAATAACAAGTTTGTTTATTATTGCCGCATTCATTTCCATTTTTTAAACTAAAAATGAAAAAAAGAAAAAGAATCTGTTGGAATCTGGAACCGACCTTGGAACCTGTGACAGGGTAGGTTCTAGGTTCTTGGTTTTGACGGGTAAGTTTCAAGTTCCAAAAAATGAGGAACCTGTACCAAATGGTAGGTTTCAGGTTCCAAGTGGAACTTGTAAGAAACCGGGAACCGCTCACCCCTACTAGATATATATACTGGAATGCCCCAGCGTCAATGATCTCAGACGATGTAGCTCCTCAATATCACCGGGAATGGCCCCCTTCAAATTCTGGCACCATGAAGCATGTAGTTCTTCAAGCTTGGTTAGATTCCCAATCTCCCCAGGAATCACTCGAATGAAAGAAGAGTTCGTTCTCAGCACCCTCAAGTTTTTCAGCTTTCTTATTGAATCGAGGAGTTCAGAGATACTAGTCGCCGATATATCCAACTCCTCTAATGACCTAATTTCACCGATAGAATATGGAAGTTTCTCCAAATAACGGCAATCCCTCAATGACAAGCATCTTAGCTTGAGCATCTCCCCAAGTGAGCTTGGGAGCTCAGAAATTTTGGCACCATCTAATGAGAGTTCAGAGAGGGTAGCCAGATAACAAATCGAACTAGGTAGGTAAGTCAATGGGAAGCACTTCAAGCCACTGAGAACTTTGAGTTGCTTCAAATTGCCTATGGAGATGGGGATCTGCCGTACAGAAGTCTCGTCAATAAAAAGCTCTTTCAGAGCTGTCGTATAGCCTAATTCCACTGGCAACCAGTGCAATTGGGAGCAGAACTTCAAATTCAGGGAAACTAAATGTTTCAAATTTGACAATAGACAACTTATGCGACTCACTTTCCTTCATGCCCCAACAGATTTTAATGACAGGGTTCTCTTATGGGAGGAATTACAAAGGTTAAGTATCTTAAATCATCTACCTTGGCTGTGTATAGGGGATTTTAATGAAGTGTTGTACCATTGGGAAAAGGTGGGAAAGAAGTTGGCAGAAAATTTTCGCCTTGCTGCATTCCAGGACTTTTTACATGCGTGTTCCTTAATGGACCTAGAAAGCAAAGGGTGTGCATTTACATGGACAAACAGAAGGGACATAGAAGAAAATGTTAAAAAAAGGCTGGATAGAGCTTTATGTACCATGGAATGGAGAATAACATATCCAATTGCAGAAGTTGTCGCCTTGCCAGCCATCGGGTCGGATCATTGTCCTCTTATCCTATCAATTTTTCCTACAACAGGTTGTAAACGTTGAGATTTTAGGTATGAAGCTTACTAGATAGAAGATGAGGAATGTAGGTGAATTGTGAAGCAAGCTTGGGAAGAGTCTCAAAGTAAAAATATGGCTGACAAATTACAGTTAGTGGCTGTTCAGCTGACTGCATGGAGTAAAAAACGATTTCCCAATGCACAGAAAATGATAAAAGGGCTGAAATGTGAGCTTCAAACCTTGATGAACAGTCAAGTCATACAATATGATCATCACAAAATTCAGCACGTTTACCAAGAAATAGAATCACTCTGGCGACAAGAGGAAATGTTTTGGGGTATGCGATCAAGAATCAAATGGTTGAAATGGGGGGATAAAAATACAAAGTTTTTCCATGCAATCACTATTCAACGGAGGAGTAGAAACATAATATCCATGCTTTTGAATGATCAGGGAGAATGGGTTAGGAATGAAGAAGCTCTTAAGGACATGACAGTAAACTTCTACAAAAATATTTATACTACAGAAGGTCCTAGAAATTTTCAGCCCATACTTGACCATATCCCAACCTTGGTGGATGCTTCTATGAATCAATCACTAAAGGCTCCTGTCACCGTGGAAGAAATTAAAGAAGCTACCCACCATTTAGGACCTACTAAAGCGCCCGGACCGGATGGGTTCCATGGCTTATTCTTTCAACATCATTGGAACGAAATTGGAGGCGACATATGTCGAGAGGTTCAGCTTTTCTTTGAAACAGGTACTCTAAACCCAGCCCTGAATAAAACACAAATCACTCTCATCCCCAAAACCCAAAACCCAGAAAAGTTAGGGCAATATTGGCCTATTAGCTTGTGCAATTTTGCCTACAAAATCATCTTCAAAATTCTCACAAATAGATTGAAACCCCTTTTATCAGACTTAATTGAAGCAGAACAGAGCGCCTTTGTGGGGAGTCGACAGATTCAGGATAATATCCTAATTGTACAGGAAGTACTACACCGCTTAAGAACTCGTGACCGACATCGCAAATTCCAAGCAGTTCTAAAGCTCGATATGCAGAAGGCCTATGATCGATTAGAATGGGACTTCCTCCAAGAATGTTTAAGAAAGATGGGGTTTTGTGAAGAATGGATAAACTGGACCATGTAGTGTGTCACAACTGTCTCTTACAACATCAAGTTCAATGGTATATCCTTGCCCTATTTCAAGCCGACTAGGGGTATTCGCCAAGGAGACCCTTTATCACCTCATCTTTTCATAAGCACGTTTGCCCCACCCTATCCCACCTACTATTTGCTGACGACTCTATTTTCTTCCTAAATGGAACCATCCTAGAATGTCAAAATCTAGCGAATATCCTCCACCAGTATTGTTACGCATCAAGTCGAGCTATAAACTTGAATAAATCAAGGATTTTTTTTCAGCAAAGGATGTCCAGAACAACTACGACGAAATATGCGTTAGAGCTGTGAGTTCCCGAAATAGTGAAAACAGGGAAATATCTAGGAATCCCTTCAGACTGGGGTGCCTCAAAGAAAGAAGCGTTTGCTTGGATTCTCGCTAGAGTAAATATGAAGCTAGAGAGATGGAAGGAAAATCTGCTCTCCAAAGTTGGTAAGGAAATACTTTTTAAAGTAGTAGTGCAGGCAATACTCCAATATGCAATGTCAATTTTTAAAATCCCCGTATCTATTCTCAAAGTTATTGAAAAGAAAATAGCTAACTTTTGGTGGAGAAATAACAACAAAGTGACTGGGCTTCATTAGAGAAAATGGGAAACTCTTAAGCTCCGAAAAGAGGAGGGTGGGCTTGGCTTTAAGGATCTACTCACTTTTAACATCGCTATGCTCGGAAAATAGGCCTGGCGTCTCTCTCAATATCCGTATACTCTATGGAGCAAAATCATGAAAGAGTTATACTTTCTTAATTGTGACTTCTGGCAAGCAGGGAGAGGCTCACGCCCATTGTGGGGTTGGCAGAGTTTACTAATAGGAAGAGAAGCGATTGCCCCTTAGGTTAGGTGGATAGTGGGGAATGGTAAGAGAATATTCATTAGAGAAGATAAATGGCTGACTAGAAGACCAATCAGAGGTCCAGCAAGAAGAAATGAACCTTGCAAAGTGTCGGAGTTGATAGATTTTGAAGCTGCAGAGTGAAAAGAAGACCTCTTGCGGACTCGCTATCCCTATTAGCCTCTCTACTACAGAGGATAAACTGGTTTGGATAAACAACAAATCCATTTTTTACACGGTGAAGAGTGGATACTTGTTGAGCAGAAAACGTACAATGCCTTCAAGAGATCACATGCCAACAACATCCCACTAGTTCAACCCAGATCTATGGAAACACATCTGGAATGCAGCTATACAATTGAAAATAAAATTCTTCCTATGGAGTGCTTGCCAAAATGCTTTACCTACATTGGACAACTTATATAAAAGAAAAGTTGTACCTGCACCTGTATGTCCAATATGTAATCTTGAACCGGAGACTATTGAGCATACACTCCTTCTTTGCCCATGGACAACTCGGCTATGGAATGACCCATCCCTACAAGTCGAAGTGAACCATGTGGGCTTAACCCGTTTTGATAAATGGTTATGTAAAGCTATCACAAGTTCAAGAGAATCTCAATGCTTTGACTTGATTGCGTCTGCACTATGGTGTTTATGGAAGGCCATAAACCATTTTATTTTCAAGAAGAGCCCCCTTAATCCTCATCATATCCTATTTAGAGCAAAAGCATTACAAGAAAGCTACGCAACATGGAACCCTAAACCAAGAAGGCAGAAGCAGGACAACAACTTACAGAGCAAATGGCAGCCCCCAAGACCTGGTGTACTCAAAATCAACATAGATGCATCGTTTTGACATGCCTCTATAGCCTACGTAGAATCAGACTCAAGCCAAGAACCTCCTCTGCCAAGTACAGGAAATTATTTTGAGTCACCCCAAGAACCAGTCAGGCCTAGCATCCCCTCAACAACCATTCCCTCAACATTTGATACAACCTAGGCAGCAGTTCAAAATAGTTCAGAAGCAATGCGAGGTCCACAAAGAAGGGTAGAAAAGGTTAGTCACGCCTCAAATGAGAACAACGATCCCCAAATTTCGAACACTGTGAGGAAATGGTCCATCCAGAACCAATTCATAAAACAAGACAAGCGCGAACGGGTAAATGGCGCCCCTTGCACCCAACCAGCAGAATAGCCCAAATCACCCACATCAGACAGGGCATAAACATTCCTGAACCAACATGCAGATCGACCATTGAGTACAGGGGATCGATGGAATTGGTGAGCGATTCGACTGTTGACACACTTCAATTACCTATAAGCCACGTCATGACTCGTGAAATTGCTTTGAATTGAGAGGTTAGTGTAGCTTACTTCGAACCAAACACCAACACCCCTGAATCTGGGCAACTCCCTTGTTCGCAAAGCAACTCAGATGCATATCACAGGAGAAAGAAATTTCTGAGGAAAAAACAGAGTGTCACCAGTAGCAGTCTTCACACCAGACCAGATCTGATAGGGGATGGGGACAATGGACTGTGTGAAAAATAGCAACATAATCCCCTCTACAATGGAGCTACACTTTAAAACTACAACAACGATGATTGATTTGCTGGACCCATCTTCAGCAGACAAGAGGCAGCCATGGCGTCTCTGTTCAACGATGTTGCCGATGAAAACAGACGCAGAATAGGGCAAAGCTGTTACTGATGGTGATACCCGAAATACCTGTGGGTCGGGTGAGAGATTCGAAAAGGGTGGAGAATGCTGCAATCCCGACGCCAACAACGGAAGATGGATGGATTTGCACAGATCTGAGGCTGCACCAGGGTGTGAGCAACTCACCAACCTCATCTCTGGACACTGCTGGAGATGGTTGTGATTCAGATCCCAAACAGCGACCCCTCCCCTCATTTGCGGCTGTGGCTTGTATCTGTAGGGACGCCCTGGGAAGGATCATTGAAGGATTCACGAAATCTATAGAGGCGAAATCTACTGAACTAGTAGAGGCACAAGCGCTGGTAGAAACTTTGAACTTTATCTCGTCAAAGATTGCCTCGTATAGACCAGAACAACAGATACTCATTCACTCGGACTGCCGCACGTTGGTGGTTGTGGTTCTCTCTTCAGAAACCCTAAATTGGGAGATACAACCTCTGGTAGATTGAGCCAAGCGCAAACTGGAAGACTCTTCTGGCATTGTTTTAGCCCATTGTAATCACGATACAAACAAGGTAGCTGACTGGTTAGCCAAAGCCCAACGATTGGGATGCCTTCCTAGGGATTGGGTTAATAATCCCCCGCTTGCACTTTTGGACTTACTGTGTGTTGATGCTTTAGATGTGTGTACTAATAACTTTTCTTATTAATGTATTCCTACTTGTTTGCTCAAAAAAAAACAAAAAAAAACGTTTCAAATTGCCAATTGAAGGATCTACCTTCACCAAATGAGAACATTGTTCAAGAATCAAGATTTCCAAATCTTTGTAACCAGAGAAGTCGGGAGTGAGCAGTAAGTCAGAACACCCAGTAAGATTCAAGACTCTCAATTTCTCCATCTGCAAAGCCAATACAGAAAACACGCACATGGTCAATTCACAGATATTTAACTCGAGAAAGAAAATATAAAACGAACAATTGAATACCAAACCACCTTGATAATACTGCAACCTCCCCAGTCTTCCGTGACTTCGCTCCAAGACAAATCGAGAATGACCAACTCTGTCAACACAAAAGTTGCTGCACTAAAATCCAGAGGACACCTTTGCCAAACAGAGCCACCTTAAACTAGCAAATGCACCTTCCAAGTCTCCGGAAACTTTGGCATTATCCAACTTGAGAAACCTTAGTTCTGGCATCATCTGCAAATTTCGAGCTGTGAAGTTAATGGGGAGAGCTTCAAGGTTTTCCTTTCCCTACATTTGACAAAGTAACATAATCATCAGAAGCTGTAAACCCAAATACCCATCCGAAAAAAAGAATATTTCCTTGCCCTACGTGCTAAAGTGTACATATATGATATGATTCCTTGAGAAAAAATGGAAAAAAAAAATGTAGCCTGCATGTCGAGGTGTCTGTTTTGCCAATAACAAACTGAACCAAAAGTCTTTTACCTTCTCCTGTATGTAAAATTTTCTCCTAATTGGATCTCGAGATATATCTTGCTCAAAGATTTCTTTGCCACGGCGTCTCAGCAATCTGTGCATCTGCAATTCATTGTTTTCTCCAATTTTTGCCAGGGCATCAGAATGCAACCAGAGGATAGATAACAATTGGGCCACATATATGAAGCAATTCGGGCATCCACACCAGAGATAAAACATGCAATGTCCAGAAATATATCTTTTTGCTGTTGATCTAATTCTTTGTAACATATATCCAATAGCTCCTGAAGGCCAACCGTAGTCTTTTGAGAACTCATCAGACGTGCTTTCATTGACTTCTCCATTTTTATCCATTCTTGTATTGATTTACCCCCGCAAAAATGAACCGACGACCTCAACTGCTAATGGTAATTTCTCTATAGCATTCACGATGCGGTTTGAGAGTTCATCATAATCAGGTATGGAAGATTGCATCCTGAATGCATGCTTCCAGAAAAGTTCAAAAGCTTGACCGTCATCCAACTCACTAACCGTGTAGTTACGAGCCTTGTCGGAATCAAACTCTTCGAGAATTCCACTATATTTGGAAGTCACAATTATTTGACTACCTGGACCAAACCAATCAAGCTGGTTTCCTACAACTGCTTGAAGATCAGATAACTTTTCCACATTATCGACAATTAGAACTTTCATTTCACGAAATATATTCAGGAAGTCTTCTATTCTTTCATGAAAAGAAAGATCTTCTCGATCTCGTTCAAGGATATCATGTATTAACTTATTTTGCAAAAACTGAATACCATGAGAATTTGGTGTGGTTTCGTCGACCACTGAGAAAGCTACAACTGTCGAAACAAGAAGAGATGCGTCTGTATACAGCCTTGGCAAGAGTCGTCTTGCCAATTCCAACAGTTCCATAGATTAAAATAATGCGCACCTCATCATTGACTTCCATCTCCAGTAAGTCGGTGATTTGTTTTGCACGTTCATCAATTCCAACTACATTCTGAACAGCTGCAATTGCATAATAATTCTTATCTGAGGTTTCCGCGTCTGCTGGTCGCTCTTTAAGTTCATCTTCCATTTTCTTCATTTTCTGCAAGAAAAACAGAATTTTCACCGAAGTATTATTTTAGACGGAGAAAAGAACAAATATCACCCGATCAGTCTGTCTCATATGACATTCCTTTAGTTCCAGGCATAGATACAAGATATTCATCTGTTTCAAATTGTTCTTATTGATGCAAAAATACGCAGACACTTATTCTAGCATTCTCTGTTCCAAAATTCAATATCTACCCTCACACAATATTAATAAGGAAACTTAGGTAGTATTGTAATCAAATTAGGCCTTCATTTGTTTCGTGAAAAATGAACGATTTAGAAAAAAAAAATTCACAAAAATAATCACTTGTATCGCTTGAAATAATTAGTTAATTAACCTTTTTTTTATCAAGAACAATCTACGCCTATATAATTTCAAGGACGATGAAAATATTTTTTTATTTATTTATTGTTGTTGTAAGTGATACAAGTAGTCATTTTTAGAAAAATATTTTTCAAAATCGTTTATTTAGAGCCCAGGTAACAATTTCAACTTTCAAGAATATGCACATCACATCAATGGTCACGTTAATTATTAGTTCTGTTCTAATCTCTGAAGTGTAAACAAGCTCCCAACAGCAAAGGAGCATTATGCAAATAGGACTAACGTCTCGAAATTCAGATGGTAGACTATTTTTAGACTCCAACTATGCAATGATCGATATTAAGTTCAGTTTACCTTCAAATACATAAAAATTTCTTTGGTTCCTTCTGCATCATCTTTCCTCACATTTTCTTGTGTTGTTGTTTCCGAGTCGAATGATCTACATTCAATTTTCGGAGACAGTGGTCCTGGACTAATGGAAAGCATTGCCTAAATATTCTCACCGAATTCCAAATACATGTTCCGATACCACATTCTATTTTACAGATACTGAGCTTTTCTTGATTGGTTCCTTCTGGTCACTTGGTTACTTTACATGTAATTCTATCCTTAAATTGAATGTCAATTATCAATTGAGGATATTGTCTATTTGCTACAGATTTTTGCAAATTTCTTGTTCAATTCGTGTGTGGCCTGTTTACATTGGCACTTATATCTTTTTCATCAGACAAGCACCAATTGACAAAGATCAACAATCGAGAAAATATTGAAAAAGATTGGCATGTGGACGAGCGATTGGCATCCATATTTGAAGGGATAAAAGACAACTTGGGGAATGAGGGAGAACATGCTGACAGTGCTAGGGTGAACAAAATTGGAATCCTCTTGGGGAAAGATAAAATTTTGCTCCTTTTTTTTTTTCTCCCCGTAATTCTTCATTTTGGTCCCATTTTACCCTCGTTTTAGCCCCATGTCGATTTTTTGTTTTTTTTTATTCAAATCCATCCCTTTGATGACTATTTGATGCAAAACCTGCAAAAATGAACAACACCCTAGTCTGCATGGCGCCTGCATATCAGCTCATCGTTTGTTTATCGAGCACATCTCCTTAGGAAGTCATTAGAGGACGAAATCCCAGGGAAAAAAGCAATGCTTGATGAGAGATTGAGATGAAAGTAAGGTACATGGTCCAAAGTAAAGTGTCTCAAATAATATGAGGATCAAATCGTATATTTTCCATTTTCCTGACTTAATGTAACAATTTTATTGACTAGTCCTAGTATACGCAGCATTAGTTTTGAATTTTATATTTATTATTATTTAGGGTCTTGAGCAAGGACAGTTCAAACTCATAGTACTCGAACCCAAATGGAAACAACTAAATCATCTGTTTCTCTTTCTAACTGTCAGTATTTAGCGTTCGTAAAGATTTTAGATGCTCGATTAGATGAAATTTTAATTCCGACTGTAAAATTGAGTAATAAGAAACCCTAAAGCTAAAAGCAAAATCCACTCCAAACATTCCCCAAGTAAAAGCAGAAGGCTGTTGAAAAATGTGAAACGAAAATGCACCTCCTCTAAGTAAAGCAAAAAATATAAAATATAAAAATAAAGAGTCATGCTATTCTAAATTCATGACCAGTTCCGTTTCTTTTCCTATGTTTCACGTTATTATATCAATTATTCATCTTATTTTCACTTCAGTTACTATCTTTTCATGGTAATTATTTATTTCAATTACGGCACTAATATAAATTCAATTGTTTTGCATTTTGAAACTAAAAAAGAGTTCTATTTTCTATTGTTCGAATGAAAAATCCATAACCACGAGATACATTGTTTCAAGTTACCTAATGAAAATCTTTATGTTGTGGTATTCTTTTTTAATTTAAAGTAATATGCTTCCAAATTACAAGTGTCTCTTTTTGTCATAAGTTGCATTTTTTAGTGAAATAATGCTTTCGCTTGTATAAAAGTTACATCGTCATATAAATAGTCATGTATCATGAGCCGACGTGAATTCCCCGTGGTGGCAATCTACTATTGTACCAAAATCACAAAATCAACTAGTCAAGCCCATTGGTGGCCAAAAATAGAAACTAGTCTGGCCTACTACATATGCATGCACCGGCAAAACAGCCAATAAATGTGTGACACAATTATTGTTTAATGGCTACGCCTGCTGAAAAACTAATGGATGCAACATGAATCAAAGGTTTTTTTTTGGGGTGAAGAAAGGTAATCATTGCTAAAAATCATGAAAACACATATGGTATAACATTATGTCCAACGCTCAATTATATACCAACGAAATAAATTGAAATTATTATGACACATTTATTAATTTTATACAAAACAACATTTCAAATTAAAAAGAACACGTCGAAGGAACACTAATGTATTTGAAATTATTTAAAGATCATGCTGATTAATTTTCTCCATTGGATCAAAAGATATACTTTAATCCATGTAAATTTCAGAACAATATTTCAACTTTTTACAATTTGTGTAGTTTTACCGAATTATAGCATCAAATTGAAATTATAACAAATCAATTTCTAACCCGTGCATTCATGTGCATCTAGTTTATATTTATGAAGAAGATATCGCACCTTATTTGATGTATGCAGAACAATCTCTTCTCTGTTACGCTTCGAAGATGTCGCAACTTATTTGATGAAGTCCCCATGCCCCCATTTTTTGACTGATCGTGCCTTTATATCCTTAATCGCATTCTGTACTTGCACTGAGTTCTCAGCCGGACATTCACTGATTTTCAGCTTTTTCAAAAATGTTAATTTTTCTAGGCCTTCAATTTGACGGATCATTTTACATTGTCTGATCTCTAAAACTTTCAGCAGCGTCAAGTTTGAAAGATCAGGTAAACTACCGAGGTAATCACAGTCAGATAGAATCAAACTTCTTAGTGAGGTTAACTGGCCCATCCCATTAAGATTTCATATTTTGCATTTTGATATATCTAGCCTCTTTAGGGCTTTAAGCCCTTCAATCTTGTCTATCGCAGAGGGTGGTGGGCCCCCATCACTTAGGCACAGCTCCTCCAATTTCTTTAAACTTTCAATAAGGGGTGTCGCTTTCATCCTTTCAGAGCTCACATGTAGACAAATTAGAGAAATAGGAAGCTTCGGCAACTGTTAGATTTCATTCCACTGAATTAAATCCAGGGTGAGAAGACCGGAGATGGTGGAGATTTCAGGGGGTAGGCTTGATATACTGGAACGCCCCAACGTCAATGATCTCAGATGATGTAGTTTCTTGATATCACTAGGGATGGCCCCTCACAAAGCCAAACACTCGGAAGCATGTAGTTCTTCCAGATTGGTTAGATTCCCAATCTCCCCAGGAAATTCTCGAATGAAAGAAGAATCCATTCTTAGCACTCTCAAGCTTTTCAGCTTTCTTATTGAATCGGGGAGTTCAGATATATATATATATTTTTTGGACAAGTAAGCAGGATATTATTACTAACATGGGGTCTGAGAATATACAGCAAGTGCGTCAACACATAGTAAATTCAATAGAGTAGAGGGGGTAATAACCCAGTTTCTAGGAAGACAACCCATACGTTGGGCTTTGGCTATCCAATTAGCTACTCTGTTGGTATTGCAGCTATAGTGGGCGAGAGTTAGTCCCTTTTCTGGGGAATTGGGAACAAGATAGTCTTCAGTTTGTCACCTCGACATTTTTTGCAAACCCATCTCGCTCGATCCACTAGGGGTTGCACTGTCCAGTTAAAGATAGATGAGGAGAGGACACTCTCTACCAGCAGACGACAATCAGATAGAAGTACTATTTCCTTTTCTGGGGAATTGGGAGTGAGCTTTGAAGATATAAAATCTAGGGTTTCGACTAAAGCTACGGCCTTAGCTTGTTCAGAACTCACCTCGACATTTTTTGCAAACCCATCTCGTATTCTACCAAAGGAATCTCTACAAATGCAAGCAATAGCAGCTTGAGAGGAAGTTCTTCGCTGTTGGGATTTGGAGAAGCCAGCAGTCGTCTGTATGGACGTGGTGGGTTGTGGCGGTGGAGGAGGCACGCGGTCAGCATATTGCTCGTTCCGGTTGGGGTCAGGAGATGGAATGGGTTTTTCCTCTGCAATGCTGCCGCACAGGTAAGTCAAAGCCCCCATCCTTTCTTCAGATCTGCAACAGCTTGCAAAGTGGGTGTCATTGGTTCCCCTGCTCTCTTGCTGCTGTACTGGATATCGAGATCTGGTGGATCTGAGGTCGTGTGCTGGTATTATAGATTCAATAGGTGCTTCTTCGATGATGCTTCTGGTTAGCAGGAGCTTGCCACGATCTCTCTATGCACCTCTGCTATTCAGCTCGGGTGGACGTGCCCTGGTCCAGATCTGGGCTAGGTTGGGCGGTTCCGAGGTGTCGGACTCTTCTCCATCATCACTGTTGTTTGGGTAAGGGCTGCCCTAAACCATCTGTGATCCTCTGATTTGGCCTACCAAAAAAGCAGGGGCAGCTCCATTCTCTGTTTGTCCGCCGCCATGGGTCGTTGAGTCAATTTGGTTTGGCCTCCAGCTTTGGAGTTGTGCTTTGTTTTCTACATTAGCATATATTAAACTGTGAAAGGGCTGTGTAGGTGGTACCGGGCAGGCGATGTTGGGGCCACCATTCGGGGGATACTTCCTGTGAACTTGCTTTCGACAGTTGCTGGGCGTCACATGCTGGTTGGGAGATTCTCGGCTTGCCACTCTGTGTAGACCAGATAAGCATTGTGCCCATTCTGGATTTCTTTCTTCAGCTCTAGGCGATATAGCTCTATATGTTTTATTTTTTCTGGTATTGCTGTTTGCTTGCGGTTCGTGTGATATGTCAGTGTTTCTCTGAGCCATACTTGTTGTCGAAGTTGGAGGAGAGGATGGGAACTCAGTTAGGTTGTCGGAGTAGATGTCACTAATGGAGCTTGAAACCAGGGTAGAGTCTGAAATATCTTCATTATTATGCACCTCGTCCTCTTGGAACAGATTAGGCGAGTTGGTAGTTGAATAGGCATCTTCAAATGAAGCATCAATGTTTATTGTGAGAACACCTGGGGGTGGGGGACGCCACTTGTCAGGGTAAGGTAGATTTTGACCTTCCTTCCCATGCTGCGATTTTGTATTCCACGTTGTGAAGCTTTCCTGTGACGTTGCAGCTCTTGACATGGTTTGGTGTGGGTTAAGGGGGTGTTTGTTGAAGATGAAATGGTTGTGATCCTTCCATATATACCATAAAATTGTGGCGACCAGTTCAAAATTGCGTGAGTTCCTTGGTCTTGCAAAAAGTTTGCTCAACTAGTCATCAAATCTTGTTAAACCCACTCGATCTATGTGGACTTGCAGGGTTGGCTCATTCCAGATATGTGCTGTCCAGGGGCAAAGGAGCAAGGTTTGTTCGACCGTCTCCGCTTCCAGATTGCATATCGGGCACGTCGGAGCAAGTACAATCTTTCTCCTATATAAATTATCTGAAGTAGGCAAAGCATTATTGTAGGCACTCCATAGGAAAAATTTGATTTTAGGTTGTATGACCGAGTTCCAGATCAGCTTCCATATGTGTGGATCAATCTGGTGAGATGTTGTTGGTAATGACTCTTGATGAGTAGTAGGTTTTTTGGTCAAGAAATAACCGCTCTTCACAATATAAGTCCCAGAGTTGTTATTTGCCCAAACCAATTTATCTTCTGTAGTTGGGAGGCTAATGGGAATTGCTTTGATTTCTGTCAATGTGGAGTCGTCAAACATGGACTGTAAAAGGTCGTCCTTCCATGTTGCGGTTTCAAAGTCAATTAAGTCGGCTACTTTGCTGGGTTCGTTCTGTCTCACTATTCCTCCAATCATTCCTTTCTTTAGCCACTTATCTTCTCGAATTGAATTTTTTTGACCATTACCTACTGCCCACATAACTTGAGGAGCAATTGCATCTCTTCCTGCTAATAAGCTTTGCCAGCCCCACGAAGGGCGTGAGCCTTTCCTTGCGCGCTAGAAGTTACAGCTTGGGAAGTAAAGTCCTTTCATGAGTTGACCTCAAAGTGAGTTCGGATACTGAGAAATTCTCCAAGCTTGTTTTCCTAACATACCGGTGTTGAAGCTAGTAGATCTTTAAAGCCAAGACCGCCTTTCTGCTTGCGAAGCTTTAGGAGACTCCATTCTCTAGTGAACACTAGTTGTCTTATTCATGTTTCTCCACCAAAAATTAGCTATTTTCTTCTCAATGGCTTTGATAATGGAAATTGGGATTTTGAAAATTGACATTGCATATTGAGGTTTTGCCTGAACTACTGACTTGAGGAGAGTTTCCTTACCTGCTCTCGAGAGCAAATTTTCTTTCCAACTCTCTAGCTTTGAGTTTACCCTGGCAAGAATCCAGGTGAACATATCTTTTTTTGAAGCCCCCTAGTCTGAAGGTACTCCTAAATATTTTCCTGTTTTCGCAATTTCGGGAACTCTCAACATTGACAACATATTTGTTCGAAGGCTCTCTGGACACCCTTTGTTGAAAAATAATCTCGATTTGTTTAGGTTTATGGCTTGACTTGATGCATAGCAATAGTGATGGAGTATGGTTGCCAGGTTTTGACATTCTCGGATTGTACTATCTAGGAAAAAAATAGAGTTGTTTGCGAATAGTAAGTGAGAGAGGGTTGGACAGTTTCTATTCAGCTTAATTCCTTGGATGGTGTCTTATGCAATGGCTTGTTTCATCATGTGGGATAAGACATTGGCTACTATAATAAACAAATACAGGGATAGAGGGTCTCCCTGGCAAATACTCCGAGATGGCTTGAAGTATTGAGAGGACTCTCCATTAAACTTGATGTTGTAAGACACTGTAGTGACGCATTGCATAACCCATTGCACCCATTTATCGCAAAAGCCCATCTTTTTTAGGCACTCCTGCAGGAAGTCCCACTCTATTCGGTCGTAAGCTTTCTGCATGTTGAGTTTGAGAATGGCTTAAATTTTTTCCTCCTGTAGTTCTTAGTCTATGGAGAACTTCTTGGACAATCAAAATATAATCCTAAATTAGGCGGCTCCCCATGAAGGCACTTTGTTCCGTAGCAATTAAGTCTGGTAATAATGGCTTTAGTCTGTTTGTGAGGATTTTTGAGATGATCTTGTATACAAAGTTGCACAGGCTTATGGGTCGAAAGTGTTCTAACTTTTCTGGATTTTGATTCGTGGGGATGAGAATAATTTGGGTTTTATTCAGGGTTGGGCTAAGGGTTCCATACTCAAAGAAAATTTGTACTTCCTTCAGGATATCCCCACCGATGTCTTGCTAATGCTGTTGAAAAAATAAGCCGTTCAGACCATCCAGTCCGGGAGCTTTGGTAGCACCCAATTGGTGAGTTGCTTCATATACTTCTTCCATAGTCACAGCTTTAGTGAGTTTAAGGTTCATATTTGCATCAACTGACAATGGTATGTTATTCAAGATAGGCTAGAGATTTCGAAGACCCATAGTTGTATATAAGTTTTTAAAGAAATCCGCCGTCATGTGCTTGAGAGTTTCATTGTCCCTCACCCAATCTCCTTCGGCATTCATCAACATGGTAATGCGATTTCTGTTTGTTCGTTGTATAGTGGTAGCATGAAAGAATTTTGTATTCCTGCCCCCCATTTGAGCCATTTTATTCTAGATCGTATTCCCCAGAACATTTCTTCTTGTCGCCAAAGTGCTTCGATCTCTGTGTATGTTCTGAATTCTGCCTTGGTCATATTGCAATGTAGGGTTGTTCATCTGAGTCAAAAGCTCATTTTTCAGCTCTTCTATTTTCTTATGCGCATTGGGAAATCGTTTTTTAATCCACGCCACGAATTGAGTAGCCACTATGTGCAGTTTCTCAACCAAATTCTTCCTGTGAGAGTCCTCCCATGTTTGCTTGACAATCCTCTTGCAATCTTCATCTTCCGCCCAATATGCTTCGTATTTAAACTCTCGCCGTTTGCATGCCAGGCTGGGTAGAGTTGATAGAATGAGAGGATTGTGGTTGGAACCAATAGCTGGTAGGGCTGTAACTTTGGCGTTTGGATAAGCTATTCTCCAGTCTATGGTACAAAGAGCTCTGTCCAGCATTTCTTTAATATTTTCGTCTCCCTCTCTCCTGTTCGTCCAGGTAAAGGCGCACCCCTTACTTTCCAAAGCCATTAATGAGTAGGCATATAGAAAATCCCTGAATGCAGTAAGTCGATAGTGTTCAGCCATCCTCTTTCCCATTTTTTCCTAATGGTAGAGAATCTCATTAAAGTCTCCGATGCACAACCAAGGAAGGTGATTGTAGATGCTTGCTCTTTGTATTTCCTCCCAGAGTATAATTCTATCATTGAAAGCAGTAGGAGTGTGGAGAAAAGTGATCCGCATATTTTGTCTACTATCATGAGGGAGGCATTGCAGGTTGATAAGTTATTCATAATGTGAGTCTATGGAAATGGTTACCTAGTCATCCCAAAATAGAGCCAAACCCCCCAATATCCCTGCTGGATTTACCAAAAAGTTGTGAGAAAACTTGAGTCGTCTTTTTAGTTTTTGCATTGCATGCTCTTGATTTTTAGTTTCCATAATAAATATTATATTGGGCCTTTCCTGGGTCGCAAGGACCCTAAGAGCCTGAATTGTCAAGGGAGAGCCCAACCCTTGACAATTCCAACTTAATAGTTTTATGGGTGCACCGGTGACTTATTAGGGCTAGCCACCAAAGCCCATTGAGTTGATTTGTCCTCCTTTGTTACAGGAACATCCACTAGTTGTAGGCGGTCAGCAAGTGCTGTTCTGGAAGCCTAGGCTCCATACGGGCAAAAGCGCTTACCTTTCTTTGATGTAGAGAGCTTAGTGGATCTGGTTTTGGCCCTATATGGGCCTCTTTCTGACTCTAGATAGAGTTGTCTCTCTTTCTCGACTTCTTTGATCTGTTCATTGTGCATTATCAGCATGGAATCCACATCTAAGCAGCTGCTATCTCGCTTTTGTGGAGCTTTGCCTTCCTTAATAATTAAAGCTTGGGAAGAGATGGGGCGTTCAGATTGTTGCTTGTGTGCCTCCTTCGAGAAATGCTGGGCGTGGAGAGATAAAATGGGCTGCTTTGGTACTTTCTGTGTTTGCTGTGTTTCATGGGCTTCCGCTGCCAGGGGAGATTCCGGCACCATTTCTACGTCTTCAAAGAGTGGGGTTTGCTTGCCGTAGAAAATTTTTCCATACGGGCTGAGTTCCCGGACCTTAGCTCGTAACCAGTTACCATAGTTACCCGGTATATCTTCCTCCTACCTTGTTTGTTCGTATGGTATCTCTTTGCAGGCGGTGGCATAATGGCCAATTCGACCACAAGAGTAGCAGTAATGTGGCAACCTTTCATACTTGAATTCAATCCATAGCTTTTTGCTTCCTAAGTTAACAACTAGTCCTATTTTGAGAGGTGTAGCTAGATTCAGCTTGATTCTTGCTTTTTCGACCTTGTAGTTACTATTTCCTTTCGCTTCCAGCTTCACTTCAAGAACTTCACCAAGCTTGGAGGCGATCTCTCTGACTACAGCCGTTGTAACACTGCCAAATGGTAAGCCAAATAGTTGCACCCAAAAAAGACAGTGAGAGTAGTCATAGCAAATATCGGGAGTGTTAGGGTCGCATTGCTGGAGCACTAGTAGGTTGCTGGAGAAGGACCATGGCCCGGCATCGAGGACTCTCTGCTTCTCGGCTTCTGATTTAAAAGAGAATGAGAATAAATCTGGTTCTAATACTATGTAGGATACATTCTCAGTTTTCCATGCTCGCTTCATTGTGCTGAGAAAGGCTTGGAAGTTTACATTTGGTCGAGAGTAGAGTTTGTCAAATAATGTTAGTCGGCATTCTTTTAACTTTTCAGCAGAGATACCCTCTGTAACATCTATAACATCATCTTCAGACCATAAATTACCCAAGCTTCTACACAATGCCTCTAACCTGCTTGCTTCAGAATTAGAATCTGCCATAAGGCCCTCTTCAATATGGTGTGATGTTATGAAGTAAGTAGTACCTCAGGACAGAGAGCTCATGACCAGCCGCAGTGTTGAAACTGAGATGACTGTCGGTGACTGATGTAAGCTTGATGATTAGGATTTTGATGCTTGATTGTAGAAGAAATCGGGACTTCGGACAATTATTTTCTGTGTGCTTGCTTTTTTTCTGCAGGGGAAGCCGGGCCAAATACATCAAGGCAAGGCGGATCCATGAAGGGGGTATAAATAGATGGTTAGGCGAAGAGTATGTGAAGGCGAAAGGGTTGGGCTGAAGGTCGGAGAAAGCAAAAGGAGGATTCGAGCAGGAGAATTGGGTGGGTTTCGGCCTGAGGAAAGGATTGGATAACTTAGGGCCGACGTTGATGGTTTTGTAAAGGGCACTGGAGATGATGAAAGGGAAACCGGAAAGAAGCCCAGCGTACAGCTAGGGTTTGGAGGAGTGATTATAGGAGAAGCTTCTTCGCAAAGGAAAAGGAGTTAAAAAGTCTGAAAATCCAAGGAATTGGGGACGATCAGGGTGAGCCGATTCATTTCGAAAATGACGGAGATTAGGGGGAGGATTGGAGTGGAAGAAAAGCTAGCGATGGCGCCAGCGCGAAGGGATCAACGGAAAGCTACCATACAGTGGAGGAAAACCCAGAACTTGTGGGGGAAGTAGCGATAGACCACTTCAACCGTGCCGTTTGGAGTTCAGAGATATTAGTCGCCGATATATCCAACTCCTCTAATGACCCAATTTCACCGATAGAATATGGAAGTTTCTCCAAACAACGGCAATCCCTCAATGACAAGCATCTTAGCTTGAGCAGCTCCCCCAGTAAGCTCGGAAGCTCAGGAATTTTGGCACCATCTAATGAGAGTTCGGAGAGAGCAGCCAGATAACAAATCGAACTAGGCAGGTAAGTCAATAAGTGGCACTCGAAGCCATTGATTATTTCGAGTTGCATCAAATTGCCTATGGAATTGGGGATATGCCGTACATAAGTCCCGTCAATAAAAAGTTCTTTCAGAGCTGTCTTCCGACCCAGTTCCTCTGGCAACCCGTGCAATCGGGAGTAGAACTTCAAGTTCAGGGAGACTAAACGTGTCAAATGGCCAATTGAAGGACCTAACTTCACCAAACGAGAACATCGTTCAAGAATTAGGATTTCCAAATCTTTGTAATTGGAGAAGTTGGGAGTGATCAATAAGCCAGAACACCCAGTAAGATTCGAGACTTTCAATTTCTCCATTTGTACAGTCAGAACAGAAACCCACATGGTCAATTTGCGGATATTTAATTCGAGAAAGCAAATATAAAAAAAATAAATACTAAACCACCTTGATTTTAGTCCAACCTCCCCAGTCTTTCGTGACTTTGCTCCAAGACATATCAAGAATGACCAACTCTCTTAATATAAAATTTGTTGCATCAAATTCCAGAGGACACCTTTGCCAACAGAGCCACCTTAAACTCGGAAATGCACCTGCAAAATCTCCGGAAACTTTTGTGTTATTCAACTTGAGAAATCTTATGCCTTGCATCCCCTTAAAATCTCCAGCTGTGAAGTCAAAGGAGAGAGCTTCAACGTTTACAATTCCCTACATTTAACAAAGTAACATAATCATCAGAAGCTGTAAAAGCAAATGCCCATCAGGAAAAAGGATATTTTCCTTGCCCTACATGCTGAAGAGTACATATATGATATGATTCCTTGAGAAAATTTGGAAAAGAAGAAATTTTAGACCATATGTCAAGATGTTTGTTTTGCCGAGAACAAACAGAACCAAAAGGTTTTACTTTACCAAAAAAAAAAAAAAAACAGAACCAAAAGGTTTTACCTTCTTCCTGCTTATTGCTTTTGGAACCATATCCTGTACGTAAAATTTACTCCAAATTGGACCTCCAGATCCCTCTTGATTTAAAATTCTTTTGCCAAGGCATCCTAGTAACCTGTGCATCTGCAATTCATTGTTTTCTCCAATTTTTGCTAAGGGCATTAGAATGCAACCAGAAGATGGAAGATGACAATTGGACCACATATATGAAGCAGTTCGGGCATCCACACCAGAGACAAAACATGCTATGTCCAGAAATATATCTTTTTGCTGTTGATCTAATTCTTTGTAACATATATCCCATATCTCTTCAAGACCAACCGAAGTCTCATGATAACTCATCATACGTACTTCGATCGACTTCTTCATATTTTCCCATTCTTGTATTGACTTAACCCGCAAAATTGAACCAAGGACTTCAACTGCTAATGGTAGTTTCACTGTAGCATTGACAGTCCATTTTGCGAGTCCATCATAATCTGGAATTGAAGATTGCATCCTGAATGCATGCCTGCAGAAAAGTTCAAAAGCTTGACCATTATCCAATGCACTAACCAAACAGGTACGAGCCTTCTCGGGATCGTACTCTTTGAGAATTCCACTATTTTTGGAAGTCACAATTATTCGACTACCTGGACCAAACCAATGAAGGTGGTCCCCTACAATAGCATGAAGGTCTGATGGCTTTTTCACATCATCGACAACTATTAGAACTTTCACTTCACAAAATATATCCAGGTAATCTTCTATTCTTTCATCGAAAGAAAGATCTTCACGATCTCACTCAAGGATATCATGTATCAACTTATTTTGCAAAAACTAAATACCATGAGAATTTTGGGCTTCTTTGACCTCTGCAAGAAAGCTACAACTGTCGAAACAAGAAGAGATGCACTTGTATACAGCCTTGGCAAGAGTCGTCTTGCCAATTCCATTAGTTCCATAGATTCCAATAATGTGCACCTCATCATTGACTTCCATTTCCAGTAAGTTGGTAATGTGTTTTACATCATCATCAATTCCAACTAAATTTTGAACAGGTAAAATTGCATAATTCCCATATGAGGTTTCCATATCTGCTGCTCGCCATCTAGCTTCATCTTTCATTTTCTCCATGCTCTGCAAGAAAAACAGAATTTCTTCAGCAAAGTATTATAAGTAGACGGAGAAAAGAAGAAATATCACCTGATCAGTCTCTCTCTTACAACATTGGTTTAGTCCCACACATAGATAGAAGATATTATTTGTCATAATTTTTTTTTTTGTCAATGCAAAAAATGTGCAGACACTTATTCTAGCTTACTCTGATAACTAAATTGACATCTGATCTAATACGATATTAATAAGGAAACTTAGCTAGTCATTTAATCTAATTATCATCGTGGAAGTTGGATCTGCTTATTTACTGACCAGATATTTCAACTTTTAAGAAACTTGATATGCACACCACAACAATGGTCACTCTAATGAAATTAATGCTGCTCTAATCTCTGAAGTGTAAATAAGTTCCATTTAGCAAATGAGCATTATGGAAATAGAACTTATATCTTCAAATTCAGATGGCACACTATTGCCATGCTACTTATGATTCTCCTCTTTCTCAAATTTGAGACAGAAGTACGCAATTAATTAGTGTCATTTACTTTATCACTGAATGAGAAAGACAATTCAGTATAATGTCTGTGGGTTTCTCTCGCAAAGCTCTGCGTCCTCTCTGCCGATAGTGACCTTTTCTCTCGCCGACGGTGAGTTTTTCCTTTTCTTCTTCCTGCGATTGCCCCTTTGTCGCTCCAGACTTCGATTCTGCCTTTGCAATGGATACTTGCTACTTTCTACCCACCGGATTGACCATTTCTTTTTCTCTTCTCAACCAAAAAACAACAAAAAGAATGAACAAATTGCTTTCTCAAACCCTAACTTGTCATAACCCAGATCTATCAGTAAGTACTCATGTAATCTACAGAGCTCCCTTCATTCCATACAAATCCATCCCCTGAACCAAAATCCACCCATCTTCGGAACCCTACTTTGTTGTCAACGAAAACCCTCTCTCTAGATAGTCCTGCTGCAGCGATGGAGGGCAGCCATGAAAACCAGCTTTGCTTGTTGACCCTCTGTAAACGTATGGGAGATCTCTGGGCTGCGGATGATATTATGGAGTTGAATAATCACATCCCTGAGGCAAACCAAACGGATGGTGAGCATCTATTATATGGAAAATTGTTTTCGAAGCCAAATGCTAACTTTCTAGCATTCTGGACTACCATTAAAAAGGCATGGAAGGTAGAAGAAGTTAGATGTGAGGTGATAGAACAGGGTTTCTTTGTTTTCATATTCAAATCGAAGATAGATAAGAAGAGAGTATTCCAAACAGGCCCTTGGTCTTTTGCCAGTAATTTGCTCATTTTACAAGAAGGAGACCCTACCGTTCCCGAGCATTGTTATGAATTCAAATCCTGCTTGTTCTGGGTGCACTTGATAGAGCTTCCAAGGGCTGCAATATCGGAGCAGTGTATTAGCAAGATTGCTGGAAAAATGGGAGAGGTAGAGGATGTTAGAATTGATGCTCGGAATAATGATTCTCGAAAAATAGGCAAAGCAAAAGTGAAGCTGAGTCTAATGCAGCCCCTTAGAACTGGTACAATCATTTATGTGGGAGATCGCAACTGGTGGATTGATTTTAAATATGAGCGACTCCGACACTTCTGCTATTCTTGTGGTTATATAGGCCATTATGCTAATTATTGTCCGACATATCCCTATGAAGAATCTGAACTTCCACAGGACAAACCAGGCCGCTATGGTTCTTGGTTAAAGGCAGAGGTGAAAACTCTTAGCCCTTGCTGGAATACCTTCTATGGTGACATTGATTTTACCTTGATAGAAGATGAAATGGTTCCCGAAACCCCTGTTATTCCCTCTTGTGATGTATCAAACAGGAAAAGTTCATGTGATGAGAGTCAAGCCCTTGTGCTTTATCAACTTGAGACAAAAACAACACCAGAAGAAACAGCTTCAGCATAGCTTATTGCACAAAAGAAAGGGAAAAGAACACAGCAGCCTTCAGACTTTCTAAAGACATATCAGATACAGGATGTGGGTGTAGCGACTCAGGGGGTAGTGAAACTTGGTCCAACAAAACCAACACCCAAAAAATTGAAACGGTTTGCTCCCTATGAGAAGAGGGTTTCACTGACAGCTCTAGTGGATTTGGACCAACTTATGGAAACACCAATTCAAGTATGGGAAGGTGAATCTGTAGGGGCTTTGGTGGCTAGCCCTAATAAGCCACCAAAGGAGCCATGAAAATGCTAAGCTGGAACTGTCAAGGTCTAGGCTCTCCCTTGACAGTCCAGCACCTACGAGTCTTAGTGGC
This sequence comes from Eucalyptus decipiens, assembly GCA_014182575.1. Taxonomy (NCBI): domain Eukaryota; kingdom Viridiplantae; phylum Streptophyta; class Magnoliopsida; order Myrtales; family Myrtaceae; genus Eucalyptus; species Eucalyptus decipiens. Next base: position 40,899,590 of record CM024611.1, on the reverse strand, counting down.
TCGTGAGAGACCTAATCTGGTGTTCCTTATGGAGACAAAGAATCAATACCAGGTGGTGGAAAATATCAAAAAAAAAGACTAAGATTTACTTCTATGTTTGCTATTAACCTTATCGGCATTGCGGGAGGACTAGTAATCTTATGGGATGAGTCGGTGCATATCTCTATCGAGTATAGCTGCCATGAGATGATTGAAATTTCATGCATAGATGCTGAAAATGGAATCAAAATGAAGATTTCGATGCTGCACGCGTCAACAAATTTCCAAGAAAGAGTCTCTCTTTGGAACTTTCTTAGAGCAAGAAATGGAAACACTTCACAACCTTGGCTATGCATAGGAGATTTCAATGAGGTTTTATACCATTGGGAGAAGGTGGGTCGAAAATCAGTGGAGAGATTCCGAATGACAGCTTTTCGAGAATTTGTTGATTCATGTTCGTTAATAGACATTGAAAGTAAGGGGTGTGCATTCACGTGGACTAATAAAAGGGAAGGCGAGGAATTAGTCAAGAAAAGACTTGATCGAGTATTTTGCAACCTAGAATGGCGGATCCTATTTCCAAATGCTGAAGCTTTTGTCTATCCAGCAGTAGGTTCTGATCATGGTCCTCTAATGCTCTGTTCAAATTCAGTAGTACCGAAAAGACATAAATTATTCAAATTTGAACCTTACTGGGTAGATCATCTTGAGTGTGCAGCTGTAGTAGATCAGGCTTGGAAGACAGTACATGGGCAGCACCAAAACCTGATAAGGAAAACAAAGCAAGTAACTCAAGAGTTGAGAAAGTGGAGCAAAGATCCTTTAGAAATGCATCCAAACAAATTGATGAGCTCAGAAACCGGCTTATCCAGATAATGAACAGAGCAGACCAGACAAATATGGGAGAGGAATACAATAATTTAACTGAGAAAATTGGCACATTATTGCGCCAAGAAGAAATGTATTGGGGCATTAGATCCAGAATTAATTGGCTGAAGTGGGGTGATCGGAACTCAAAATTCTTCCATGCAACAACCATTCAAAGACGACAAAGAAACAAAATCAGCATGCTCAAACTTGATGAGAATGTGTGGAGCCGCGAGCCTCGAGTTATCAAACAACACATCACAGCCTACTATAAGAATCTATACCAATCTGTGGGGCACCGACACTATCAGCCAGTCTTAGAGCAATGTCCTAGCATGGTAACTGAGGAAATGAATGAGGCGCTCATAAGACCAGTCACAAAGGAAGAAGTGCAGCAGGCTGTTTTTCAGATGGGGGCAACTAAAGCCCCAGGACTAGATGGTTTAAGTGGCCTATTTTATCAAAGTCAGTGGCATATCATTCATGAAGACATATTTCAGCTTGTAAACTCTTTTTTCAGAGAAGGAACCTTTGATCCAGAACTAAACCTAACCCATATTACACTCATCCCCAAGGTGGCAAACCCTGAAAGCATATCAGAATTCAGGCCTATCAGCCTGTGCAACTTCAGCTATAAAATTATCACAAAAGTCATGGCGAATCGACTCAAACCTTGGCTCCATCTCATTATTTCTCCTGAACAAAGCGCTTTTGTTAGCAATCGACAGATACAAGATAACATCTTTATAGTCCAAGAAGTTATCCATCAGCTACGAGTTAGAAAAAGGCGCAGGAAATTCTAGGCTGTGTTGAAACTGGATATGCATAAAGCATACGATAGAGTCGAGTGGGATTTTGTGATTGCATGAAGAAGATGTGTTTCGGTGATAGATGGGTGCAGCTGATCAGATTTTGCATCTCCTCAGCCCAATTTCGAATTTTAAGCAATGGTGAAGCAGGGGAAACCTTTAGTCCATCGAGAGGTATACGACAAGGCGATCCGCTCTCACCTTATCTGTTCATACTTTTGGCCAATGTCCTCTCCCACATGGTGAAAAATGCTATTAGTGATGGTAGCCTAAAAGGTATCAAATTAAACCCTCACTGCCCTACTCTTTCCCATTTATTTTTCGCGGATGATGCTATTTTCTTTATGGATGGAACACTTAGAGAAGCTCAGAATCTTGCAAACTTGCTGAATTGCTATTGCTTTGCGACAGGCCAGTCAGTTAATCGTAACAAATCTGGGGTGTTCTTTGGGGAAAGCTGTCCACAGGTTTTAAAAAGAAACATAGCATTGGAATTGAGGGTTCCTATCTTAGAAAAGACTGGAAAATACTTGGGGATACCATCCGATTGGGGTCCAACAAAATAGCAGATGTTCAATTGGATCATGGCACGGGTGGATAGAAAACTGGAGGGCTGGAAGGAGCAGTTAATTTCAAAGGCGGGGAAAGAAGTACTAATAAAAATGGTTGTTCAGGCTCTTCCCCAATATGCCATGAATATATTCAAAATACCCCTATCCATTTGTCGAGCGATTGAAAGGAAAATTTCAGATTTCTGATGGCGAAAGAATGCAGCACAGAGAGGTGTTCACTGGAAGAGTTGGGATGTCTTAAAGATGAGAAAGGACCAAGGTGGTTTGGGATTCAGAGATTTAATGGAACTAAACAAGGCAATCTTTGGGAAAACAAGCCTGGAGACTCCATCAAACTCCGGAAGCCTTATGGAGCGGAATGTTTAAAGGACTCTACTTCCCTAATGGTAGCCTATGGACTGCTACAAAGGGTGCCAGACCATCATGGGGTTGGCAAAGCCTCCTACTTGGCCGAGATGCTCTTGAACTTGATTTGAAATGGGAGATTGGGGATGGCAAATCTATAAACTTAAGAGAAGATCGTTGGCTCATGTCAGGCAAAATTGGAGGACCGGCGAATCAAAATGACCCAAAGTTAGTTGCAGATATTATCGAGCCACACTCGCGCACATGGAAAAATCAACTCATCAATGAGCTTTTTGACAGTAACATTTCGAGAGGAGATCCAAAAAACGACACTAAGCATAAACACCGGACGACCACTTAATATGGATAGGGCATCACTCGGGAACTACAAAATCAAACATGGATACCACAGACTACGAGCAGCAACCATAACAAACACAGAGAATCAGGCATCATCTTCTTTTCAAGTCCCCAACAGACTATGGAAGGAAATATGGCACATACATACTACTCCCAGAATCAGGCACTTCATGTGGAGCTTATGTACTGAAGGCCTTCCTACGAGACTTAACCTGTGCTGGAGGAAAATCTTACTTGAGCCTACTTGACCTTTCTGCCGCGAGCATCCGGAGTCCTCCGAGCACCTATTTATCCTGTGCCAGTGGACAAACGCAATATGGCTGAACTTCAGTGACCAAATCAGCACATCCTCGACATCAGTTACAAGAATAGATCAGTGGGTATGCACCTACCTCTTCTCCGGCATCTCAGCAAGTCAAAAGGCGACCTTCGCGACCACTCTGTGGTACATATGGAAAGCACGAAACAGCCTAATTTTTCAAGGAAGGAAAACAGAACGAAACAAGATAATCAGTGAGGCTCGCCTAGCTCAGCAACTTTTCGAGAAGTGGCAACCACAAAAGACAGTGCTTACCTCGGAAAGACACTCGTGGGTACCTCTAGATCCGAGCGCATGGAAGATCAACGTGGATTGCTCATGGCAGGAGAGCCGATTAGAGGGATCCATCGCCGGGCTTTGTAGAGGAGCTGATGGGGTGTGCACTGCTGGTTTTGTGCAGAAAATCCGAGCTCAATCGGCTCACATGGCCGAAACCCTAGCTATCCGGCGTTCACTCTAGTGGTTGAAGGAGAAGAAAGCTGTTTTGACAGAAGCACTTCCACCCGCACGAACTGAAGCCAGCTTCTACGTATCTAGCGACTGTTTTGTGGCTGTTCAGTCGGTTCTGGGCCGCATAGAAACTCCATGGGCCTCGCGGCCCTTTGTCCTGGACTGCCGACAATTGCTGGGCCAGATGAAGGATGTTTGCTTGCAATTTGAACCACGCGAGTCCAACCGAGCCGCGGACTGGGTCGCAAAATCACATAGCTCCGGTTCCTTGCCGGGTAATTGGGTTACTAATCCCCCGCATGAACTCTTTCTTATCTTATGTGTTGATTTTCCTACTATTTGTAATCCACCGACTTAGTATCAATCAAAGCATTTTCACATCGACCAAAAAAAAAAAAAAAATGAGAAAGACAATTCTTTTCAAAAAATGGCATTTAAGAGATAGTATATAATTCATATTTTGATCAATGTGACATGAGTGGATCCCACCTGCATTACAAAGAACGAAGCTTTCTCTCTCCTTTCGTCTGCATAACTACGAATAAAAATCGTGTAGCGGGTATAGGCGATGGAGACCTCGAGCAAATGCAAAGAACAGAGGGAATCGAAAACCTAACGGGACCGAGACGATAGCCGGAGATGGACAGCTCATTGGAGACTGGGGATAATGGAGGACGATATTACAAGAACCATTGTGCTAGAGTTTTGTCTAAATAGCACCGACATTGACATGCGATATGCAACACGATACGATATAACACGCCGACACATCGTTTTTCAAAAAACAAATAATTCCGACATGTTGGGATATGTTGTATATTAAATATATATTTTTATATATACATAATAAATTATCATTTTTATGATTATTTCAATCAAATTAATTTGAATCAAATTCTTAAATAAATAAATAATTAAAAATTTTAGAATTAATTACACTAAAAACATTAATCCGTCATTTATTAATATCATTCATTATTTCAATTTGACAAATTCAACTTTATTTCAATAATTCATAAAATTTGGAGAAAAAACAAGCGATCCATAGTCTGGACTCACATGTTAGATATCTTGGAAGAGGAGAAAAAAAAATAAAGGGTAAATTGTGTATCATGTAAAGTGAGAGTTAGAAGAGAAGAGAAAACTAGAATTTTTTTCTTTTTCCATTTATTATTTTTATTATTGTGTTTTATTTTTCACATATATATATTTTGACCTCTCATTTATTGAATTTTTAAAATTGACCTCGATATCGGAATCACGTGTCGGAAACTTATATGTCAGAATTTCGACTCGAGTGTTAGAGAATGTCGGGAAAGTTGATTAAATGTCGGATTTTTCGACACGTATTGACCGAGTGTTGAAGAGTATTCAAAAGTGTCGGACACATGTCACAGTGTCTGACACGACACGAAGGCTCTCGAAGAATATTGGTATTTCGTAGAGTGTTGCTCGGTGGTTTTAGGATTGAAGTCGAAGTAGCATGGGCCAAACGAGAGAGAGAGAGGGGGGGGGGTGCGTGTGTCATGAGACTCGAGAGATAAGCAACGCACTCTACTCTGCGTGCTTGAATAATGCTGCGTTCTTTTTTGATAAAAAGAAAAAGAAAAATGAAATAAAAGGAACAATGCTGCGCCCTTGTCATCCAACGGTACAAGACTCTTCCTGCCGATTGATTGGGCATGGTGTAAATTATTGCACACGTAATTTCCGTAGCACTATTGGGGAGGTGCGTGGAAAAGGACCTCTGCTGGTGCGTTTTTGACTTCACTTGCGTTTTTCCATTAATAAAGAAAACAGAAAAAGACAACCAATGAGAATCCTCCTAATTGGCAATCATGTTCTTCACTAACTAATTTAATAAAAATATTAGATTTTCTCTTTAGCTGGATGGCTATGCCCGTTTCAATCTATGGTATCATGAAAGTCCCTTGCTCCTAATGATGATGGTATGTGTGTTAATTTATTGAATTAATTAAATTAATTAATTCCTTTGGGGGACATTACATGAAAACGCATCGATCTCGTAGAAAATTTCCATGCATTGATTTTTTATTGATTAAATTAATTCCTTGGTATCACCAATTAATTATACCAACTATGCGAATTAGGAATAATTGTACTAAAGTGCAACTCCTATGATTATTCATTTATTTTTTTCACTAATAATTGAAATTTCTAGTGAATCAAATAACATTTATGTAATTGATTTTTTAAATTAAAAGTTTAAAAAAGTTTCCTCGCTCCTTGAAAAAGTGCAGTTCGTATAATCGCCATGGGATCCTTCTTACAGGACTTTTCTTGGACCCAATCTACAAGCGAGTAGAATATCATGTACACCGCGCACGCAGGTGTGTTGCTCCGATTGTATGCGCGTGCGCAATGGGTACCGACTGGCGAGCGAAGAGAGAGAGAGAGAGATGTCCGGTCACGAGGACAATAATGAAAAGGCGAGAGTGGCAGCGGTCAGTGACAGACACGATGCGATGAGGACAAAAAGAAGAAGAAGAGAGCGGCCCACGGAATTAAATAAATAACGAAATAATTACATAGGACGAAATGTATTCGATCAAGAATTCGATCCCCATCATTATAAAGTTGGAGAACAAAAAGAAAAATTAAATATCCACTAAAAGTAGAAAAGTTCCCTCATGAAAATTCAGGTAATTGGTGTATCTTTTTTAGTTACCTGAGTAGATATTATTGTTCAAATTCCATACAATAACACTGAAAATGAATTATTGTCAATCACAATCTTATTAAATAGCTTGGCTAATCTCATGAATCATATAGTATAAAATTAGAAAATCCACATGCAGTGTGCATTTAATTAACACACGAAGTTTCGTTCCTTGACTACTAACATATGGTTTTCTACTTTTAAAAAGTAATACAGTTTTTTTCATAGTCACGGTGTCTACAAATAGAGCCACTTATACTTATTTATGGATCATTTCTTTATGGAATTGTAAGAGTCTTCAAGCAACAATTTCTTATTCGATTTAATGAATTCATTGGCGTCCAACGTGAGTTAGGAACTAGCTTTTAGGAAGACTTACTACTTATCCTCAGCGATTTTTTTTGTGGATTTCCTAACTTTCCACGCAAGCGTGCTGGTTACTTTTCTAATGTAAGCTCATACAAAGCCCTGCGAGTGATACTACAAAAGATTTCCCATAAAGTCTTCGGAACCAAGCCGCATGATATGGATTGACTTTTAATGTAAAACCTCCATCACAGTGCAAGCCTCGTCATTCCATATTTGGCCCTCTCCTTTGTTCTTTTTATTTTTTTCATAATTATTTATATGTAACAATCATAGCATAATAGTATTTAATTTCATTTGAAGAGTGCACACAGAAAAAAAGATTCATCTTCCAATTATACTGTTTTAATATATAATAAAGGACGTGATAAAAATTTAAACTGTATTAACTAATCATGTAAAAATCGATTCTTAATTGTACATGACAATATAGAAAGTAATTCGGATGTTATCATTTTATGACGTACTCTTCTTTAAAAAAAAACTTTTTCTAACCTAAAAGCACAGAGGAAACGATAAACTTGCTATCAAGGTCGTCTGTTTTCCCATCAGCACATTTGAGTAGATTTGTATCAACCCCGTATCGATACAATTCAGTTCAAATGTTAATATACAGAGCTACGTGCAAGTAAATATAATAGCGAACACTTAAGAAGTGCCAAGTAAGAATATATTATCTCTTTTGATGTCAAAAAGGAAAAGAAAAACAATAGAAATTGAATTTTTTTTTTTTTGGTCGTTTAATAGAAATTGCAGTTCAAGAGCCATTTTATCTTCTCCTCAACCATTTAGTCGAAGGAAGAGCAATGGAGCCACCTACTTTATCGCGTGATGTTGAGATATTAATCTATCCAAGGACTTTTCCTTTAGTCCTTAATGACATAATTAAATAGGAAATACAGGGAGTGATTTATGTATGTGTACGATTATGAATCCTTTCTTTAATCAAAGTATCCTAATCAACAAGAGAAAGAAGTCCATTTTTTTAAGTTCCTCACAGATACAAAGCTTACACAGCCGGCCCACCATTATCACAAAGTAATCGAATTGAGGGTCTAGTGGAGAAGAATTGACTATTTGATCTAGTAAACTAATCAAGATCGAAATGAGGAAAAGAGATACGAACGGAGAGGAATAACCAATCGATGAAAGAACATGAAACCATTCTGTTTCAATAGAGGTACGAGAAAGGGTTGGGGGCAATGAAGTAGGTGAAGTGGTTGGATTTTGCGAGCTATTTCAACTACCGTTCATGTGAATAGTCAATCAGTATGAAAAAAGCAAACTCTCTTTCAACCTTTAAGTTTGGTCCAGAATCTGATGTAAGCAAATTACCTAGAAAGAATATATAAACCAAGGATCTTCAATTTAAATATTGAGACTAAAGAAGATCATCCAAGCTCCTACTACACTAAACAAAGATGAGTTGGTCTTCTCCAAATTCCACCCTTGGAGTTCATAGACCTTGCTTGATCGTCGACGGAGGGAGTTGGTAAAGTAAAAACAAACCTTAATTTTCTAAAAAAACCCTCGACTTTAAGTTCAATTTAAAATCCATCCCAAACTTTTTTTTTATCTCAATAAAAGAATATAAATGTTCGCTATAATCCCAAAACTATCTTGCATCAAAAAATCTCTATTTATTTCGTTGAAATTATTTACATTGAGGCCAGCTGGATATTCACTATTAAATCCCACATTTTCATCAACATCCTCCTTACCTTCACATGAAATAATGACAGTCTCTCAATATTGATAATTTCAAAGAAATCAGTGGCAATTTTCGAACATGAGATGGATTTGAGACAATAGAGAAAGTTAGTAATTTTTTTAAAATAAAAAATGTTCAAGATAGAATTATAACTAAACCTAAAATTGAGGCAAAAATAGAAGAAGAGAGAGACAATACTAAAAAGGCATTAGTAATCAATGATGTTGATGGGGGTAGAGACGCGTAACTTTCGAGAGTGGGTTGCGACTCCCACGCCCTGCAAGAGGCAGGGCACAAGTTTGCGAGTGAATGTAGAGTAGGAATAGAGTATGATTGACAAAAAAAAAATCAATGATGTTTTTTATGAACGCGTAAGGTGGTCCACATGAAAGAAATTTTTACATTTTGACTGAAAGAAAAACAGAAGAGAACGTATGTAAAAACGGGTTGATCTAGCGGCCATGGCTCCTTTTCATGAACTTTTCTTGGACCCAATCTACTAGCAAGTTACAATATTTGGCAAAGTTTCAGAGAACTATTTATTAATATGTAGACGCAATTGAAGATTATGATGTGAAAGAATTTAGCAAAGTAGTGAAACGTAGTATGAAAATTTCACAAACAATAAATGTTAAAAGATCAATCTCATATTTGACGAATAAAAATAATTAGTGATCATCATCATTAAAAATATTTATATAAGATACTTTATCACTGCCGTGATCTAGCCAATTCTAAGCCTTTGACATTTTGTCACCAACAACGACGCTCTCTATTGCGCATGCTGGATTAATAAATGACGGATTAATGTTTTTAGTGTAAATTAATTCTAAAATTTTTATTTATTTATTTATTTATGAATTTGATTCAAATTAATTTGATTGAAATAATCATAAAAATGATAATTTATTATGTATATATAAAAATATATATTTAATATATAACGTATCCCAATGTGTTGGAATTATCTGTTTTTTGAAAAATGACGTGTCGGCACGTTGTGTCGTGTCGTGTCGTATGTCGCGTATCAGTGTCAGTGCTACTTAGGCAAAACTCCCTCGCGATGGTTCTTGTAATATCGTCCTCCATTATCCCCAGTCTCCAACGAGCTGTCCATCTTTGGCTATCGTCTTGGTCCCGTTAGGTTTTCGATTCCCTTTGTTCTTTGCATTTGCTCGAGGTCTCCATCTCTATTCCCGCTACACGATTTTTATTCGTAGTTTTGCATATGAAAGGAGAGAGAAAGCTACGTTCTTGGCAATGCAGGTGGGATCCACTCATGTCACATTGAACTAAGAGAGGAGGTAGACATGACATGTTGAGGCATTTTCAAAATTTCTACAGATGGACCTAATATGATGCGGCACACTTGCGTACACAATATTTTCTCTCCAGCCGGAGGACACTTGTCGTGACCCAACCTCGGGTGAACCACCTAGGGCTCAGCTAATAGATTGCTAAGCCTAAACTTAGTCGGACTCTCCCAAACCCATACCAATTCACGATTTATGTTTAAGTTTTTAACGTGCAAATGATTTTTTTAATTAGGAGTCACCACTAATCTATTTTTGGTGGGTCGATTAGAAATCTAAGTAAAGTAACAGAAGATTTACTTTACTCCTATAAATTGGATATTGTGAATTCGGGGATTGATTATGTTAGATTTCTCTAATGCCATTTTGGTACATTTCTCTTTTATTTCGAAAAAATATTTCGCAGGCAGCATGAATTGATTTTAATTTACTTCACTAATATGTGAGGTGATCATGCAAGTGCGCAAACTATCAATTTAACACCCAAAAAAGCAATAAATAAATTATGAGACTTACCTAATAGCAACGAAAACATCCACAATGTTATATCAAAATTCACATTAACAGTTTTAGATATGATTTCTAATTAATACGCAATCATTTAATTTTTTTCAAGATTTTCTCTTATTTAAATGAAGTCTAGAAATTACATGCAATGCAATGCAATGACGTACATTTTTTTTTTTTTATAACTAAAATGACATGCAACATATAACCTAACATGCAAACCATATGTCACTTGACATTTATTAAATGACCTAATCCAATGTTAGGAAAAGATTAATGCAACTATTCTAACATTTACACATTTAGATGATGTGTAATGGATGACCTAATTCTACATGACATGTGCAAAAAATTTCTATGCTTTCTTTTATTTTTAATTAAATTTCGAAATTAAAATTACTCAATAATTAAACATGCAATTTAAATTAATGAAAGGAAAAACGAACATCCTAAATTAATGTTTTTGGGATTTTTATTTAAAAAATTTGGAATAAATAAATTTCCTATTCTAAACATGCAAAATATCCTAAAGAAGCAATGTTCTAGCATGAATTCAATTTAACTCAACTATATTTTTTTGGGTTTTCTTTTATGGGAGAAATCTTAATTCAAATAAAGGCATCAAGAACAGACGGCAACAAATTAGGCAAGATATCATCAATGTCCATTTAATTTTGCAAATGAATTGATGAATCGTATCTCAGGTTTGAAATCGGATTAGCTAATTTTAACAAAAATCACAAATTGTATTTTGAGTATGAGATCGGATTGGCAATTTTTCCGTGTGATTGCGGGTCATTTTTTGGGCGTGAAATCGGACTATCAATCATATGCACGTTGTAAAATTAGGAAGATCTCCCTTAATTTAAAAAGATACTTGATATTAATTTTTATACTTTGAAAACCTTAATTAATTCTCTCTCACGCTCTCACTCCTTCCTCGGTCCTCAATCTTCCTCTCGCACAGTCTCTCAGAAAGAAACCCTAACCTCCGCTTTCCTCTTAGTCCTCCTCACGCACGATCCTCTCAACCCTCTCGCCTCATGTTGCTCTCAATTGCCTCTCAACTGACCTCCCATCTCCGGTCCTCTATCGCTGCATCATAGTCGCAACCTCGCCTACAGCCCTCAATCGCAGTCATGGCCTTGCCTCCCTCTCTCACTCTCACCTTAATTTAATGGTCATTCTCTTGTTATTGCCTGGTTTTTGTTGCTGGAATGGGATTGCTTATGTGAACATGGAGTTGATTATGCTAGAAATTATCCAACGCCCAATTTGGTATCTTCTCTTTTTTTTTTTTAATGGGAAATTTATTTATTTATTTATTATATTTCGTATAACATGGAAAACTACGTTATCATGCAAGAGTGGCCTAAAAACAACATTTAAATACACTACAAGTGGAATAAGATATATCAATATAAATATTAATAAAGTGTGGTAGAGCAAAGAACCGAACCGTGTCGGGCAAAATTAAACACCACCTTGCTATTAAGCCTTGAACAGGATCCGTAAGCCATGCCCGATACGAAAAATGCAATTAGTCTAGGCTAATGAATGCAAATTTCCCTAAACTTTGGTGACAATGAAATGTTAAACCTAGACTTGAAATTGAGTTAAAAACAAACTAAATACCATGATGAAATTCTTACCTAACGGCAATTCCCCCTTTTTCTTCATATTTTTTATTTCCAATTTTTTATATTTTCCTCATGGAAAAAACAAGCTAGAATCTAAAATAACATCCAAGGGTGCCGAAGCACACACTGTACGGACCAAGGCCCGGTCTGGATGAGGGCGCACAAAACGCCCAAAATAATTCACATAGGATAAGCTTGCGTCACGGACAGGATTTTTCGTACTCAAATACCATTGTGAATAAAGCTTGGTGTGATTAGAATGGAAAAATGAGTGATGTAGAAGGGATGATACAACTGATTTTTAGGAGTAGCGTTAGGGCATTTGTGCTAGGACTTTTTGTTGGAAATTAATCAAGAGAAAAAAAATTGTTTATTGTAATCAGAATATCAATTAATGGAGATGAGGTATGGATATCTGAATTTCCTTAAGGTAATTAGTTCATACCAATGGTGCTCCGCAGATTCACGAACTATGCCTCCCAAGATACAAAATCTCGAACCTGTTTGGATTAGCACTATGCAAACATGACTCAGTCAAACCATTCAATTGAACCAACACACCCAGAGAAATCAGAAGAGTAGAAAAGTATATCAAAGTTTTTTTGGAATCGAGTTGGAAAAACAAAAACCGTAATGAAGCTCTATGCTCCTATTTATTTATAGAGCTTTTTAGTTTATGTATAGAAGAGATACATGAATTAAATAGACGCATGTATTCATGAAATTCATGAACATGAATTCAAGAGATTTATGAATCCAGAGACACGTGAATTCAAGAAATTCGTGAACTCAATAAATGCATGAATTAAAAGATACATGAATCTAGAAAATTCATGAATTCAATAGATACATTAACAGAAAAGTTTAGAAAATTCATGAATTCAAGAGATACGTGAATTGAAAAGACGTATCTTAATTTATTGAATTTCGTCGATCCATTAACCATATTTATAACAATCACCCACATTAATGGATCAACAAAACATTTTTTACTCAAAGGAATCTGAGCATACCCATTGAAATACACTCCATCAAGATAGGTAACTTTCGCTTTGAACCTTCTTTAGTGAAAGCCTATCGGACTTACTTAACTAGTTGATGGATTAAGCCTTGAATCACCAGTTGTTTGTGTAAGCCTAGACAATAAACCTCACACAGAGTATTTCCAATTCAAGATTGGTTCTCAGTTATTTTCGTTCTTTGGGCCCTAAACCTCTTGGGATTTATGCGTACTTTAGAAAATCTAGCTTTTAAAAATTTTCATAGAGTTGGCCAGCTCCACGCATATAGGTGCATTCCTATTAAATATATCCTATCATATCTCACTTTGATGTTACATTCCAAGTTATATGAATCATTAAATGCATAGCGTACCTTTAATAACGCTATAGGAAAGCACCGTTACATCATAGGAATGGGAGACAATGCTTACACTAGAGTTTCCAGAATTTGTGTTGTCCTATCGAACCTAGACCATGGGATCTCCAATCACATAAGTTAGGTTTGCACCCTAGAATCTCTTTATTGGGTTAAGGCTCTTAAACCCATTCCCCTTGATGCACAGTTTATCTGCTCTCTTGACAAACCTTTTGTCAGCGGATCCGTAATATTTTCCTTTGACTTTACAAAGTCTAAAGAAATGATTCTATTTGAAAGCAATTGCCTTATGGTATTGTGTCTACGACGAATATGTATAGATTTACCGTTATAAATCACATTATGCGCCCTTACAATAGCCACTTGATTGTCATAGTGAATGCAAATTGCTTGGAACATCTTCTAAAAAATGTCGAAGCCATTCTGCTTCTTCAACGGCTTTATCCAAAGCAACAAACTCTAATTCCATTGTAGAGCATGTAATTAGAGTTTGTTTAGAGGATTTCCATGACATTGCGGCACCTCCTAGCGTGAACACATATTCGCTAGTCGATTTTGATTCATTAGAATCTCAAATCCAGTTGGCATCATAATAACCTTTCAAAACAGCTGGATATTTGCCATATTGTAGAACATAGTTTTTTGTCATTTTCAAATATCATAATACTCTCATCAGAGCATTCCAGTGCTCATGACCTAGGTTACTGGCATATCTACTCAGTTTGCTTACTGAGTACGCAATATCAGGTCTAGTGCAATTTATGATATACATAATGTTGCCGATTACTTGAGAGTATTCAAGCTGTCTAATACTATTTCCGGTGTTCTTCTTAAAATTAGGTATGGAAGAAAATGATTGTTTGCATCTTTAATGCCGAATCCTTTAAATCTCTCAATTACCTTTTCAGTATAATGAGATTGTGTTAAACCTAAGCTAACAGAATTCCTTAGAATTTTGATGTCGAGTATAACATCCACTACACCTAAATCTTTCATCTCAAAGTTCTTCTTGAGAATGTTCTTGGTGATTCTGATTACCTCAGTGTTATCTCCAATAATTAGTAAGTCATCGACATATAGACAAATAAGTACATATCCAATTGTTGTGGATTTAGTATACACACATTTTTCACATTCTTTGATTCTATACCCATTTTGAATCATTACCCGGTCAAATTTCTCATGACATTGCTTAGGAGTTTGTTTAAGTCCATACAATGATTTGACAAGTCTACACACTTTGTGTTCTTGTCCTTTAACCTTGAACCTTTCAAGTTGTTCCATATAAATCTCATCGTCGAGATCACTATTTAAGAATATAATTTTCACATCCATTTGATGTATCTGCAAATTGTACAACGAAGGTATAGCAATCAACATCTGTACTGATGTTATTTTTGTGATAGGTGAATAAATATCAAAGTAATCAAGACCCTCTTTTTGTCCAAACCCTTTGGCTACAAGCTGAGCTTTCTACTTATTAATGGAACCATCAGCTTTTAATTTTTTCTTGAATATCCATTTACATCAAATTGGTTTATTTCCTGGTGGAAAATTAATCAATTCCCAAGTATGATTACTTATGATAGAATGAATTTCATTATCAACAACTTCTTTCCAGAAAGGAGCATCTGGAAATGATATTGCCTCTTTAAATGTTTGGGGCTCACCTTCTAACATGTATGTTAGAAAATCATGTCCAAAAGATTTTTCAATTTGAGACCTTTTACTCATTCAAAGTTCGACTTCTTTGGTCACAACTTCATCATTCTCATATTCTGATTCTCTAATCATTTTCAAAAAAGTTCTCATTGATTTCTTTTTACATGATATATATCCTCAAAAAATTCAGCATCCCTTGATTCTAGGTTGTATTGACATGGATTTCCGCATTTTCAGATTTGTAAACCAAAAATCTATATGCGCTACCATTTTGAGCATAACCGTGAATATGCAATCCACCATTTTAGGTCCCAACCGAGTTTGTTTAGGAGGCATTGCCACCTTGGCCAAGCACCCCCACACTTTTAGAAAATTGTAGGATGACAATTTTCCATTCCATAACTCGTAGGAGTTTTACCTGTCTTTTTGTGGGGCATTTTATTAAGAATATAATTTGCAGTTAAAACTGTCTCCCCCCGACAAGTTCTGAGGTAAACTTGAACTCAAAAGCATGGCGTTAGCCATCTCCTTTAGTGTTATGTTCAAACGTTCAGCAACTCTATTTTGTTGTGAAGTATAAGGTGCAGTTGTTTGGCGAATTATTTCAAAACTAGCACAAAACTCTTTGAAATTGATTGAATTGTATTCTCTTCCTCTATCAGACCTAAGTACTTTGATTCATTTATCAAGTTGGTTTTCAACTTCATTTTTATACTTGACAAACATGTTCATAGTCTCATCTTTACGAGTTAGTAAATAAATATAGCAAAATGTAATACAGTCATCCACATTCCACAAATGTGATGAGGTACTTTTTTCCACCTCTGCTTTCTACAAACTTTAAATCACATAGATCACTATTGATTAATTGTAGAGATTCACTTGCCCTTTCAATGGATTTGAAGGATTTCTGGGCAAACTTGGCCTCAACACAAGTTTCACACTTGTAACGAACATCCAACTTAAATCTTGGAATTAACCCCAAGTTTGTTATTCTCTTTATTGTACCATATTTTACATGTCCTAGTCTATCATGCCATAGATAAGGAGACACAACAGTGTAAACTGATGACTTTTATTTATTAATAGTCTTTGGGTACACATAATTCGAGTTTACATCAATGACAGCCACATTGGCTTCAAACAGGTCATTACACAAGTACCATTTTCCCACATACATCCCTCATTTCGAAAGTACAAACTTGTCAAACCCTTCTTGACAAGTATGGGGCCAGAAATTAGATTTTTCGAATCTTTGGTACATGCAACACATTCAGCAAGGCGACCTCTTTCCCGAATGTAAACTTCAGGATCACCTTTTCTCTTCCGACAATCTAGTTAGCAATATAAAACTTCTCATCTTCTTCAGCCTTCTCATAAGATGAGAACATGTGTTTATCTACACAGATGTGATTTGTGGCACCTGTGTTTAGCCACCAACCATTAGTGTTCGACACCAAAGATGCTTCGGACATTACTACAGCAGATAGTCTCTCAATATTGTCATGTGTTGTCAAATTCAGTTGCTGGGCATTCTTGCCTTTTTTCGATCGCTTCTTGCAATTCTTAGCACGATGGCCAGGCTTGTAGCATATAAAACATGTCCCTTCAAATTTTTGGAACTGTTCCTTTTGCTTGCCTTTTCCTTGAAAAGACATCTACCTTTTTCTATCTTGCTTGAATTTGAAAGATTCCACAACATTAGCCTTTGGCTCAAAAGAAGGGTTTGCACTTCTTCTATTGTCCTTCTCGATTCTAAGGTGCAAAATGAGATCTTCAAGGCTCATCTCCTTCCGTTTGTGCTTCAAGTAATTTTTGAAGTCTGACCAGCCCTTAGACAGTTTCTCAATCATGGCCGTCACTTGGAATGATTCACTAAGTATAATTCCCTTGGCAGATATGTCACTTAGAATTAATTGCAATTCTTGAATCTAACTCATTACATATTTAAAATCCACCATCTTGTGGTCCAAGAATTTGGCAACAACAAATTTCTTGGTACCAATGTCCTCAATCTTGTATTTCTTCTCTAAGGACTCCCATAACTGTTTAGCAGATTCAATATTACAATAAACATTATATAGAGAATTTACTAAACAGTTAATAATATAATTTCGGCATAAGAAATCCCCATGCTTCCAAGCCTCCAATGCACCGAGCATTATGACATCGTGCTCATATGGATTAATTATTGGGCACACCTCCGATAAATACTTCGTCAGATTTAGTATGGTCAGATAGAAGAACATCTTCTGTTGCCACTGTTTAAAGCCCACTTCGGTGAATTTCTCCGATTTCTCATTAGCTGTAACAGGAGGTGTTGCTATCATAGTAGGCAAAGTTTGTTGAACTACCCCTCTAAAAACGGAGCCAAAAGCCATTTTGCTCGTACTGTTCTGAAAAACAGTCTCGTGCATACCAGTCGTACAACTTGTACTCGCACCACCGAAATTAGTGTTAGTCCATGGGCTCATGGTATTGGCTACTACAAATTCAGACCTTGAGGGTTGAACATATTCCATAGCAATGGTTGAATCGATCATAGGAACGTTTCCTGAAACATTATGGACATTGAAAGGAACTTGATTGTTTTCAGTCATCTCAATAATTTAACAAGAACAACAAACAGTGAGTGATCTAATCGCCTTAAGATTGTTGAAAATTAATCTAGAGAAAATAAAATGTTTGTTGTAATCAGAATATCAATGTAATGGAGGTGAGGTACGAATATCCGAATCTTCTTAAGGTGATTAGTTCTTGCCAATGGTGCTCCACAAATTCACGAACTATGCCTCCCAAGATACAACATCTCGAACCTGTTTGGATTAGCATTATGCAAACAAGATTCAGCCGAACCGTTCAATTAAACCAGCACACCTAGTAAAATTAGAAGAGTAGAAAAGTATATCAAAGCTTTCTTAAAATCAAGTCAGAAAAACAAAAACCGTAATGAAGCTCTATGCTCCTATCTATTTATAAAGCTTTTTAGTTCATGTACAGAAGAGATACATGAATTAAATAGACGCATATATCAACGAAATTCATGAATAAAGAGATACATGAATCCAAGAGATCCATGAATTCAGAGACACGTGAATTCAAGAGATTCGTGAACTCAATAAATACATGAACTAAAAAATATATGAATCTAGGAAATTCATGAATTCAATAGATTCGTGAACAGAAAATTTTAGGAAATTCATGAATTCAAGAGATACGTGAACAAAAAAGACGTATCTTAATTTATTGGCTTTCGTTGATCCATTAACCATAATTATAACACTTTCAAGATAAAACGATTACAACTACTAGGATCTCTAAAAGGAGATTTGGCATCTTGTATATAAATTGATCGGGAGATGATGCTGCTACCAAGCCAAAATCAATTGTTGTGCCATGAGGTTTTGTTTGTCTCACTCAAGGCATTGGATGCCCGAACTAAACTGAGTGTGATGCAATCTTGTCTGAGAAAGCAATTCGCCGTACTATTCCTAAGAGCAATTATAAAAAGAGGGCTAGTTTAATGTTTTTGGCTCACCAGGCGTCACATGGGCTATTCTACAACCAAGAAACTACCGGCTCATGACACTTGAATGTCAATTGCAGAAGTGCTTGATGCAAAATGGAGTGAACACTAAGATTATTTGTTTTGCGGAAAATGAATTATTTTTATAATATTTTCTCTAAAAACAATCACTTGTATAGTTTAAAATAATTAGTTGATTAAAAAAAATCATTTATGATGACGATTTATGTCTACATATTTTTGTGGATGATGAAAATATTTCTCGTTTCTTCATTTTTGTAAATAATGAAAGCGATCAATTTACAAATTTTTTAAATATTTTCCGCAAAATAAATGAAACCTAATTCTAACATTAGTAGACATCAATATAAGCATGAGTATGAGAAAATTAACTAACGTGACACTTCTTGATCAAAAAAAGAAAGAACGAAAGAAAAAAAAAAAACTAACATGATACAATGAGGCTGACCGCTAAGGGGGAACACGGCTTCAAGGCAAAATCGCTGTTTTTGGGTAAGCAAACATTATGGCTGGTTTTGATGGGAACATTAAGATGCAAGCACATGACCTAAACATTAAACAAGACATAATCAAACCTCATATCCGGGCTAATCAAACCAGTAAGACCCAAATAATGAGTTGACAACACCCGATAGGGTGAGATAGACCGACGTATTTCACTTTAAACTACAATTTCGCGCTCGAGGTATCTGATGAACGAAAGATGACAGAGAACACGAAAAAAAGATAAGACTCCTACCTTATATGATGGAAGAAAATGAATGAACAAGCTTGGATGGACTCTCTCAACTTACTCACTATCGTTTCCTCATCAAGTCACTCTCTCGTGCTCTCGGCCAACCGATATCTCACAGCCATACTCGCTCTCACTCACTCACCCACTCACGGTTTGGGAGAGCTATGGTAGATGCTCTCCAGCTCATTCTCCATTTAACTCACTCTCTCCCTCTCTCTTTCATGGCTTGAATGTTCAGGAAGTGTAGAAATTTCTTCTTTATACTCTCCAATTTAGGCTCACGGCTTGGACCTGTTTTACGGTGCAATGGAGGTCCTTATCCAAGCTCAAAATGGCGAATTCTTTTGTCCAATGGTTTGTACCATGCATGGGGTTATTGGCCGGTCAAAGGGAGGGGATTTGTCCATTGGTTTGTGTTATACTTTATTGTCCATTTAAAAGAGGATGCGCTTTTGTCTAAAGGTTTATACCATGCTTGGGGGTTCAAAGGAAGTCCATTGCCCCTTAGATTTAGAGCTGTATGGCCAGCCAAGGACATCCCATCTTGACTAATTTGATTCTGTTGTACTTTAAGTGGTACGTCCATGATGGGGTGTGATTAGATCACACTGTATCGTCTTGATACGTTACGATGGAAAGACACTATTGAAAGGGTATGAAGGGAGATGTATAAAAGCCTCCCGAAGACAACCGTTGGAACGGTTGGCAGAGCATACGATCAGAAAATCCTCTCATTTGTTCGTTCCATTTCCATCAAAGGGATAAGGCGTTCCATTTCACTTTTACAAGAACAATTTGCATTTATGCCATGGAAATCAGGTGCTTTCCTCGTGATCGCATCCAAACCAACGTGAAGTAATATTGTTCGTGTTTCATCGACAATTCAACATTCGTTCCAGGGCTAATTGTTGTTTACGCATTGGATAAAGGTAACTTATCTTCTGCCGACTTAAATTCAATCATTGGTATTAGAGCCCGGTCGTGATTTCTGCCTTATTTTTCATTGAATTTTCTCATTTACCATTTTATAGCAAGATCAAGAGTATGAAATCTACATTGTTTGGATGTCTAATGGTCGGAATTGCCATATGAAAACTCGAAATCGAACTGAAGTGAAGAATGGGTTTGGGGTCATGTGCATCCGTGCAATTATGGCCAATTTTCGAAATATTTTTTCGGCCAAAATCATTTTTTAAACATATAGGGTGCAAGTACTCGTTGAGACGAGTCCGACGATGGGTCGAGCCCCGCCGAATGACACCGAACGCGCCCACAAGGTGGCTAGAAGCCGCTGCGCGTGGGCATCACGCACTTGAAGTGCTGAGAAAGCCAGCGCGTGTGCAACACACGTCGGTCGGCAAACCGGCACGTGCGCGATGCGCGTTGGCCAATGAACCGGCATCTACACGACACGCGCCGGTTGGCAAACCGGTGCATGATGACGTCACTGTGACGTCAACCAATGTGACATTCTAAAATTCAACCCCGTTTTGACAAAGTGAAATTGGCATGTCGTCAACGTGTCTATGATTCTTTTTCTCCGAGCTGATCACTCACGAGTTAACTAACCTATTGGGTGAAGCCGTTAAGGGATGTCAACGCTGAGAAAGCCAGCGAGTGTGCAACACACACCGATCGGCGAACCGGCACGTGCGCGATGCGCGCTGGCTGGCGAACCGGCACCTACACGACACGTGCTGGTTGGCGAACTGGCGCGTGATGACGCCATTGTGACGTCATCCAATGTGACATCCTGAAATTCGACCCTGTTTTGATAAAGTGAAATGGGCATGTCGTCAACGTGCCTATGGTTCTTTTTCTCCGAGTTGATCACTCACGAGTTAACTAACCTATTGGGTGAAGCTGTTAAGGGATGTATCTGCAGTAAAATCCCTAAAAGCTACTCAATTGGTTGGATTAAACTAAAATCGCGTCTGATTGATTCTAACCATGAAATTTAAATTGGTTTCGGGAATTGAATATTCGAGTGTGTCACAATTCATTTTTAGGACCGTCTCATCGTCTGTCAATTTATTGACGAGTCCGAAATTTCAAGAAAGAAATTATCGGAGGAAAAATTGAAAACCAAAAGAAAATAGAAAGGGAAAGAGAAAAGAAAAATGAGAATAGCCTTATTATTTTCTTTTCTTTTTCTCTCTCTCTCCCTTTTCTCTCTTTTTCTCTCTCTCTTCTCTCTCCTCTCCCCTCCCCCTCGTGCGATTCCCCCTCGCCGACTCACTCTGCCCCCTCTCTCTCTCTCTCTTTCTCTATTTCTTTTTGACTAGTCAATTCTTATCTCTCTCTCTCTCTCTCTCTCTCTTCTTCCTCTCCATGCGTCGAATGAACGGAACCAGAAGCAGAAGAAGCCAAGCAGCAGTAGCTCAACGAAGCCATCGCTGCCCGTCCTGCCGCCCGCACCGCATGCCTGCGCGTCCACCGCTCGCCGCCGTGCGCCGCCTACCCTCTCCACCGCCCAAGCATCCTCCCCCGTTCGTCTCTAGCCCCTGCTCCGCCTCTGCCCAGCCCATCCAGCCACCTTCGGCCACTACCCAGGTCCGTCCGGCCACCGTTCGGACCCACCGAAGCTTCCCTCGTCCTCCCCCGGCCTTGCTTCGCCGCCCTAGCTGCTGGACCAGCCTCGGCCAGCCCTGAACAGCAACCTCGCCGAGTGGGTTTCCAGCCCTTTCAGGCCCGCTTTTGGGCCGTTTCCGGGCCCCGAACCCGAGCCGTGCTTTGGGAAGTATTGTTCCTCTCATCGCCCCCATTGGATTGATCCGATTTGCACGCGATTTCGGTGAGTAATCTCACTAATCCCTAATTAGTTGGCTAATTATGCTTAGGGGTTGATTAGGTTTAATTAAATGCAATTAGGTGGTTAGATTAGAATGGATTAGTGTTTATTAGTCAATTGTGATGCTAATTAGACTAATTGAGTGTGCATTTAGCAAGTAGACGTGGTCTACTATTTATTGAAAATATCTTGGGATTTTTCCCGACCCTTAGCGGGCTTCAATTAGGCAATTCGGGCCTAAATTGGATTTTTAGTAATTAATTATTAATTTTCGAAATTAATTAATTATTTATTTATTTTCTGGAAATTCAATTGGGATGGCCCGTGATCGGAATTTTATGCTAGTGATTGTGATGAAGTCCATTTATTTAATTGGGCTTTATTTTGAGCTAAATTGAATTTTTAATATTTATTAATTAATTTTCGAAATTAATTAATTAATTAATTATTTATTTTTCGGAAATTAAGATTGAGATGGCCGATGACCGAAATCTCGTGTTGATCGTCGTGGCGCAGTCCGTTTATTTAATTGAGCTGCAATTTGTATGGAATTGATTTAATTATGAATTTTTAGGAGTTATTCATATTGAGTTGATTGTTAATTATTTGATTGAGAAATCGTTGGGTATTGGTTATCACCTGAAAGAAAATACGTGGGCTCGATGAATTGGAATATCACCTGGAGAATGCACGTGAAATCAGTGGTTGAATATGTCATCTTGGCGAAGAGGTCGCCTAAGAGAATGCACGTGGCTCGGAGACTTGGTATGTCTTCCTAGAGAATGCACGTGGCTCGGTGACAGTGTATGGCATCGTAAAAAGGGCACATGGGCTCGGTGAATTGATGCATCACTTTGGTGAGATAGCACCTAAGAGAAGGCATGTGGGCCCGGGCATCATAGAATGGACACGTGGCTCGGTGATCTGATACGTCACCTTGGCGCACTAGTGCCTTAGAGAATGCACGTGGGTCTAGTTTTCGAGAATGGCATCTAAAAGGGCACGTGGCTCGGTGGCTTGATGTACCACCTTAGCGAAGAGGTCGACTTAGAGAACGCACGTGGGCCCAAGGTTTAAGGCACGTGGCTTGGAGACTTGGGATGTTGTCCTGGAGAATGCATGTGGCCTAGCTTTTAGATATTCCTCAGTGGGGAATGATTTGTGTGACATGTAATCGACTAGTTCGATTTGTTTGGAGTAAATGGGTGCCTATTGTAAATCGTACTGACTTGCAGGTGGGATCTAAGGCCAAGGTAAGTCCTCTGCCCTGTGCGTATTTAGGCAGCCTATAGTATATTGGTTTACTAATTGGGCCTTAGTGGGGTAGAACTCGCTGAGACGTAATCTCATCCCGGTTTGGGGAAAACATTTCAAGACCCCGCTGAGAAGCTGAGGAGAAAGAATCTAAGAAGGAGAACTCTGAGGTGAAACCTGAGGAGAAGAATTTTTGGAAGAAGAAGATGATACCAATAGGGATTTTGAGTACGACCTGGATGTACTGAGATTCCATCTTCTTTTAAGAATTCCATTTTGATGTGAATAGTTATGAAGTACTTTGGTTTACGTTTTGTATAAAAGTTTAGTTATAAGTTTCAATATGAAAAATATGGCCCTATTTTTCTATCCTATTGATTTACTGTCTGGGGATTTATAACTGCTTCCGCATGTGTTTAAATAAAGAAAGGGTCAACGATACATAGTCCTGGGATATCGCATTCTAAAATTGACCAATTGAGAATGATGCGTGCGTGCCCGAGGATCAGGGCGTGACATCCCCTTTTTGTGGTATCAGAGCGAAGTTCAAGATTGGAGTGATAAGGAGCGTTGACCATGGGATAGTTAGTAGGAAAGGCCTTTAAATTCATGCCGGTGCATGTCTGTGTTAGCTGGATGCTAAAATTGTTTGTTATTTGGATCGCTCTGTTTCTAATTCGGTGTTGAATTGGAAATAGGTGTTAGTTGAGTAAAGCTATACCATGAGCTATCAGGAGCCGAGAACTCATGCAAAGAGGACCAGTAGGGCCGTTATTCGGGGTAGAGCTCCGACTCGTGTCGGAACCTGAGGCGGACGTGGTCGAGCACAAGCACAGGCTAGCGCGAGTGGAATGATTCCACCTGTCGTAGATGTCGGGGTAGCAGCCCCTAATGATACCAGGGTGGATGGGATCTTGCGTGTTCTGGAAGTGATGGGTACTAGAATGGATCGGCAAGCCTCTGCTGTTGAAGCCGCTGCTCAGGCCGCTACTGCTGCCACCACCGGAGTTGCCCCTGTTGTCGCACCTGCAGTCGCACCTGCCGTTGCTCTAGCCGCCGTGAATGTTGAAGGTCCACCGGAGATAGTGGTCGCTGCAAGACCAATCCATAAGCTGGTGGAGCATTTCCTAAGGTTAAATCCGCCGTTGTTCACCGGGTCTAGAGATCCCGAAGCTGCTTCTTCATGGGTTCAGAAACTCAAGAAGGCGTTTATATTGCCGATGTGCAGCGAGACTGAGAAGGTAATGTTAGCAACTTACCAGCTGGAGGGAGTTGCGGACACTTGGTGGATGACAACTCGTGAAACAATCTTTCTAGAAGGTGTTGTTTAGAACTGGAACACTTTCCGTGAAGCCTTCAATGATAAGTTTTTCTCTGAGACTGCTAGAGAGGTGAAGATGGCAAAATTTCAACGTCTTCGCCAGGGTTCCCTATCTGTTGATGAGTATGAGGCAAAGTTCGCTGAACTTTCGTGATATGCCCCTGAGTTAATTGAGATTCCTGTGAACCGAGCGAGGAGGTTCAAAGATGGATTCAGAGAAGATTTGAGAAGCGCTTTAGTCCTTCTAGATCTGAAGACTTATAACGACATATATCGGAGAGCTCAGAAGATTGAGAAAGATCAGAACGATAAAGCTACCTTATCTGGATCGATCGAGATTTAGCTCTCATAGAGACAACATCCGCCAAGGAAAGAGGCCGATGTTTGGAAATAGATTCCAAGGCCAGCAAGAATAGTGGATTTAATAGGTCAGGACCTATTAGAAGTGATGCGTGTCACTTGTGTGGGAGAAGACATGGGACGGCACCATGCCCAGCTAGGACGGGTGCATGTTTCAAATGTGGCCAACAAGGCCACATAGCCAGATTTTGTCCAAAGAAGCAAAGAGGACAACCTCAGTTGTTGCTGCCGCCCCCGATGAGACAGATAGGAGGGTATGCCCCTCAGAATGCACCGCAAGGAGGATAGCAGAGACCTCCAGTTTAGGGCATCGTGTACGCGATTACCCAAGGTCAAGCAGAAGCTGCACCTGGCGTGATCACAGGTACGATCTCGCTCAACGACCAACCTACTTATGCTTTGTTTGATTCAGGAGCAACCCATTCCTTCATTGCCGAGCAATATGTTAGGATGCTAGGGTTGAGTCCTGTATTGTTGGAGTCGGCAATTTGCATATCTACACCCTTGAAAGATAAAGTTATTGCTGCTTTGGGATGTTCGGGGTGCAAGTTAGAGATTGGTGAGCAAATGAGGATAATTGACTTGTTAGTCCTAGCCATGTATGATTTTGATTTGATAATTGGCATGGACTGGCTCACCAATCAACGAGCTAAAATGGACTGCTATCGCAAGGCGATTCAGTTTGACCCGTTAGGGGGTAAGAGCTTTGAGTTTGTCGGGAATCGAGGAGGACCCTCGATTTCCTTAATCTCGTCACCGGAAGCAGCTCGTTTGTTAGACGAGGGTTGCCGAGGGTACTTAGCAACTGTCGTGGATACGACAGTTGAAGAGCTGAAAATGGAAGATATTTCAGTGGTACAGGAGTTTCCAGATGTCTTTCCAAAAGAATTGCCAGGGTTACCGCAGAAAGAGAGATTGAATTTGTAATTGAGCTAGCACTAGGGACAGAACTGATCTCAAAGGCACCTTATCAAATGTCGTTATCTGATTGAAGGAATTGAAGGTGCAGATGCAAGAATTACTGGATAATGGATTTATTCATCCTAGTGCATCACCTTGGGGAGCACAAGTTCTGTTTGTTAAGAAGAAAGATGGTTCGTTGCGTTTGTGCATAGATTATTGGCAACTTAATCAGGTAACGATCAAGAACAAGTATCCATTGCCGAGGATAGATGACTTGTTTGATCAACTGCAAGGAGCGTTAATATTCTCGAAGATCGACTTGAGGACAGGATATCATCAGCTGAGAATTAGGAAAGAGGATATTCCTAAGTCGGCATTTCATACCCGGTATGGTCATTATGAGTTTACAGTGATGCCGTTCGGGTTGACAAATGCTCCAGCTGCCTTTATGGATATGATGAACAAAGTGTTCAAGGAATATCTGGATCAGTTTGTGATCGTGTTCATTGATGACATCTTGGTCTATTCGAGAAGTGATGAAGAGTATGAGAATCATTTGAGAGTAGTACTCCAGACCTTAAGAACTCATCAGTTGTATGCTAAGTTTAGCAAATGCGAGTTTTGGTTAACCCGTGTTGCTTTCTTAGGTCATGTGATTTCCGGAGAAGGAATCTCCGTCAACCCGAGCAAGATAGAAGCCGTGATCAAGTGGCCGAGATCGACAACAGTGACAGATCATAAGTTTTTTGGGGTTAGTAGATTATTACAGACGGTTTGTGGAAGGGTTCTCATTTATAGCGTCACCTCTGACAAAGCTTCTGAAGAAAGAAGAGAAATGCGTATGGTCAGATAAGTGCGAGCGTAGTTTCCAAGAGCTGAAGGAAAAGCTGACTACCGCACCTGTGCTGACAATTCCATTTGGTCCTGGAGGATTCGAGATCTATAGTGATGCGTCATTCAGGGGATTGGGTTGCGTACTGATGCAACATGGTAGAGTTGTTGTATACGCTTCCCGGCAGTTGAGACCTCATGAATTGAATTATCCGATGCATGACTTAAAGCTCGCATCCATCATATTTGCGTTGAAGATTTGGAGGCACTACTTGTGCGGAGAAAAGTTTCAGATTTTCACGGACCATCAGAGTCTCAAGTATTTGTTCTCTCAGAAAGAGTTGAACATGAGACAGCGCCAATGGGTGGAATTGCTGAAGGATTACGACTGTGATATTCTATATCACCCATGAGAGGTGAATAAGGTCGCCGATGCATTGAGTCAAAAGTCTTCAATAGCGCAAATCTTGGTTAAGGAGTGGAACTTAATCGAGAGAGTTCGGGATTCGGAATTCAAATTTGAGGTAGGTCACCTTTTAAGTTTTATGGCCACCCTCAGAATTGAACCGGATGTCCAGGTCAGAATCAAAGAACTCCAACCGATAGATCTAGATGTACAGAAAATTCTTCAAGATGATACCGATAAAAGAAAGGCTGAATTTCAAATTTCTAATGATGGGGTATTGAGGCTCCATGGATGTTTGGTTGTACCTGACAATGTAGAGCTTAGAGAAGAAATTTTATCTGAAGCACATCATAGTAGCTACAGCATTCATCCTAGAAGCACTAAGATGTATCAGAATCTGCGTCAACACTACTGGTGGTCAGGTATGAAGGCGGACATTGCCAAACATGTCGCCAAGTGTTTGACTTGTCAACAAATAAAAGCCCAGCATTGCAAGCCCGGAAGACTTCTGCAACCTCTCGCAATCCCATAATGGAAATGGGAGCATATCACGATGGATTTCGTGACTAGACTACCAAGGAGTCAAAGTGGAAATGATTCTATTTGAGTAGTGGTCGACAAGCTGACAAAGTCGGCTCACTACATTGCAGTTCGAAAGGACCTTAGTCTGGATAGACACGCAAACCTGTATGTGTGTCAGGTGGTTCGTATGCATGGAGTGCCAGTTACGATAACATCCGATAGAGACCCGAGGTTTACTGCTGCTTTTTGGAAGAGCTTGCAAAGTGCTTTAGGTTCAAAGCTTCAGTATAGTACGGCATATCATCCTCAAACAGATGGCCATTCTGAAAGGACAATTCAAACTCTTGAAGACATGCTGAGAGCATGTGTAATAGACTTCAAAGGAAGTTGGGAAGATCAGTTGCACCTGGTAGAATTTGCCTACAATAACAGTTACCAGCAAAGTATCAAGATGGCTCCATTTGAAGCGTTGTATGGCAGAGCATACAGAACTCCAGTATGTTAGGATGAAGTCGGGAAAGGAAAATCACAGGCCCAAAGTTGGTTAAGCAATCAGTAGATGACGTGACAGTGATCAGAGCAGATTAAAGACAACGCAGAGCAGGCAGAAAAGTTATGCAAATAAGCGTCGAAGGTCTTTGGAATTCCAAGTTGGTGATCACGTTTTCTGAAAGTGTCACCAATGAGGGGAAGTTTGCGCTTTGGTAAGAAAGGCAAGCTGAGTCCGGGGCGCTTTGGTAAGAAAGGCAAGCTGAGTCCGGGGTACGTAGGTCTGTTTGAGATTCTTAAAAGAATTGGAAACCTAGCATATCGTCTTGCGTTGCTGCCAAGATTGGCGCAAGTGCATGACGTCTTTTACATATCGATGTTAAGGAAGTATGAGTCTAACCCGATCCACATGCTCAATTTTGAGGAATTGGACGTGGATGACCATGTATCATACGTCGAAAGCTCGGTTCAGATTGTCGATCGTAAAGAGCAAGTTTTGTGTACAAAGACTATTCCGTTGGTCAAAGTGGTTTGGCAACACCACGGTACTGAAGGAGCGACTTGGGAGACTGAAGAGTCGATGAAACAGTTGTACCCCCGCCTTTTTGAGCAAAGTGTGTAATGGTTTAAATTTCGAGAGCGAAATTTTTATAAGAGGGGAAGAGTTGTGACATCCTGAAATTCGACCCCGTTTTGATAAAGTGAAATGGGCATGTCGTCAACGTGCCTATGGTCCTTTTTCTCCGAGCTGATCACTCACGAGTTAACTAACCTATTGGGTGAAGCCGTTAAGGGATGTATCTGCAGTAAAATCCCTAAAAGCTACTCAATTGGTTGGATTGGACTAAAATCGCGTCTGATCGATTCTAACCATGAAATTATAATTGGTTTCGGGAATCGAATATTCGAGCGTGTCACAATTCATTTTTAGGACCGTCTCATCGTCTGTCAATTTATTAACGAGTCCGAAATTTCAAGAAAGAAATTATCGGAGGAAAAATTGAAAACCAAAAGAAAATAGAAAGGGAAAGAGAAGGAAAGAGAAAAGAAAAATGAGAATAGTATTATTATTTTCTTTTCTTTTTCTCTCTCTCTCTCTCTCCCTTTCTCTCTTTTTCTCTCTCTCTTCTCTCTCCTCTCCCCTCCCCCTCGTGCGATCCCCCCACCGACTCACTCCGCCCCCCTCTCTCTCTCTCTCTCTCTCTCTCTCTCTCTCTGCTTCTTCTTCTTCCTCTTCGTGCATCGAACGAATGGAACCAGAAGCAGAAGAAGCCGAGCAATAGCAGCTCGCCGAAGCCATCGTCGCCCGTCCTGCCGCTCGCACTGCACGCCCGCACGTCCACCGCTTGCTGCCGTGCGCCACCTGCCCTCTCCACCGCCCAAGCATCCTCCCCCGTGCGTCTCCAGCCCCTGCTCCGCCTCTGCCCAGCCCGTCCAGCCACCTCCAACCGTCGCCCAGCTCCATCCGGCCACCGTTCGAACTCGCCGGAGCTTCCCTCGCCCTCCCTCGACCTTACTTCGCCACCCTAGCCGCCGGACCAACCTCGGCCAGCCCTGAACAACAACCTCGCCGAGTGGGTTTCCAGCCCCTTCGAGCCCACTTTTGGGCCGTTTCTGGGCCTTGAACCCTAGCCGTGCTTTGGGAAGTATTGTTCCTCTCGTCGCCCCCGTCGGAGTGATCCGATTTGCGTGCTATTCCGGTGAGTAATCTCACTAATCCCTGATTAGTTGGCTAATTATGCTTAGGGGTTCGTTAGGTTTAATTAAATGCAATTAGGTGGTTAGATTAGAAATGATTAGTGTTTATTAGTCAATTGTGATGCGAATTAGACTAATTGAGTGTGCATTTAGCAAGTAGACATGGTCTACTATTTATTGAAAGTATCTCAGGATTTTTCCCGACCCTTAGCGGGCTTCAATTAGGCAATTCGGGCCTAAATTGGATTTTTAGTAATTAATTATTAATTTTCGAAATTAATTAATTAATTAATTATTTTTTGGAAATTCAACTGGGATGACCAGTGACTGGAATTTTATGCTGGTGATCGTGGTGAAATCTGTTTATTTAATTGGGCTTTATTTTGAGCTAAATTGAATTTTTAATATTTATTAAGCAATTTTCGAAATTATTTATTTATTTATTTATTTTTCGGAAATTAAGATTGAGATGGCCAACGACCGAAATCTCGTGCTAATCGTTGTGGCGCAGTCCATTTATTTAATTGAGCTGCAATTTGTATGGAATTGATTTAATTATGAATTTTTATGAGTTATTCATATTGAGTTAATTGTTAACTATTTAATTGAAAAATCATTGGGTATTGGTTATCACCTGCAAAGAAAATATATGGGCTCGGTGAATTGAAATATCACCTGGAGAATGCACGTGAATTCAGTGGTTGAATATGTCATCTTGGCGAAGAGGTCGCCTAAGAGAATGCACGTGGCTCAGAGACTCGGTATGTCTTCCTAGAGAATGCACGTGGCTCAGTGACAATATATGGCATTGTAAAAAGGGCACGTAGGCTTGGTGAATTGATGCATCACTTTGGTGAGATAGCACCTAAGAGAAGGCACGTGGGACTGGACATCGTAGAAAGGACACGTGGCTCGGTGATCTGATACGTCACCTTGGCGAACTAGTGCCTTATAGAATGCACGTGAGTCTAGTTTTCGAGAATGGCATCTAAAAGGGCACGTGGCTCGGTAACTTGATGTACCACCTTGGCAAAGAGGTCGCCTTAGAGAATGCACGTGGGCCCAAGGTTTGAGGTACGTGGCTCGGAGACTTAGGATGTCATCCTGGAGAATGCACGTGGCCTAGCTTTTAGATATTCCTCAGTGGGGAATGATTTGTGTGACATTGTTGACACCTAAATTTTGGCGACCCATTTAGACATTTATCGTATTAAAAAATTAGAGATTAATTTTATCCCTGAAAAAATAAAATCACATGGCATATAGTTTAGGAACATTTTTGAACCGACGGCGAGTGCACAATTTTTCACATATTCCGTTGGGATTTTCATATATTTAGGCAATATATACCGAGTGATGTATTTTTGATGGAAAGGAAATTCTCGAATGACATATTGGAAAAAAAAACACAAAAAATATTGCGCGTGGTGGGATGATATATTCAATAGTATTTTGCACGAGCAAAGTTGGCAATGAAATATACCCCTAAGATACAATTTTTGGGCTTATAAAAAGGGTCATGTACGGTAAATTGGGGGGGGGGACTTCATAGATTACACATACGGCCGCATCGAGAAAAGTGCAATAGAGAGAAAGGCGAGTCACGGCCGCAACACAGAGAACACACGTTCTCCGCAAAAGAGAAGGGAGGGCTACATAGAATAGTGAGAGGATAAATCGTGGGAGTTCTTTTGTTTCTTGGTTAATCCGGATGCTTTTATAGAGAGAGAGAGAGAGAGAGGGAGGAGAATAAAAAAGGTGACACATATTCTGCACATTGAAGAGGACGCACTAGAGAATGTCAAAGGAGGAAACGTGGAGAGGAGTCATGCATTAAAGAAAGCACACCATCCGAAAAGAAGGTTTCCAGTGATCCCAGCGCTCGCAGCCCTTGCTCTGCCAATTTTGCTTCACTTTCTTGCAGGTTTTTTTTAGTCACGTCCGAGGTCTCGCCATCAAGCCTGCAGTTGCTGCCACCCCCAGCAACGTCCCCAAGGCCACTGAGCCGAGCCTCACCGCAACCGTATCCGTTCGTGACGCGCCTGGCCGAGTATCGTTAACCGTCCAAGCCGTGCTTTTCACTGCCTTGAAGTCCACGGTCAAAAAGTTGAGGAACCAGCAAAGCTTGTTATTGGTCAAAGCAAGAAGACCAAAGAAAATTTTCTTTGGATCGTAGGGCGGGTTTTCCTTCAAGAAGTTGCGGCTATTCCTTGCGCCACCGCACCACATTAACGTCAAAAATTCTCTGTTCTCAGGCGATTTCCGCCGGTAACTACGGCACTCGGCCTCGCTTTACATGATCCCAGCCGCCCCCACACTGGTCAATCCCACCGTGAGCAGCCAAGCCCTGTTTTGGAAAGAAAAACAAAAGAGAAATTAGGTAGTTTTTCTTTTACCTTATTTTACTTTTATTATTATGTTTTGTTTGCTTTTTTTAGTATAATTATTCCTTAATAAAAGATTGAGATTCTGACATGAAATAGCCTCTGAAATTTGGGATTGACAGTCCGATTTTCGCGCCCGAAATTCAACTCGCAATCGCAATCGCAATCGCTTGAAAAATTGTCAATCCGATCTCACGCTCGAGATTCGATTCGCAATTTATTTAAAAATTGGCCAACCCGATCTCATGCGCGAGATATGGTTCGTCAATTTGTGGATATCGATCCTATCTAATTTGCCGTCATGCTGGTTGAATCAATTTTATTTTAGTAAAAGGAAAAAATCCAAAAAAATCTGAATTAGGATTAGGTTTGTTTTTTTTTCGTTTATTATCTTGCATATTTAGAATATGGATTTTATTTTGAATCATGAAAAAAGAAAACAAAAAAGAAAGTGCATTCATTTAGGATGTTAGTTTTTTATTTGAATTGCATGTTTAATTTTAATTTCGAATTTCATAAAAGAAAAAAATTAGAATTAGGGCATTCTTTGCATGTCATGGCATATTAGAATAAATTGCATTTTTCATTTTAAGTTTAGATTGATTTTTGCATCTTAGGTTAGAGCTTGCTAGGTTAAGACAATATCTTAGTTTAAATTAGGATTTAGTCTGACTCGATCCTTAATATAAGCTGGATAGAATTTTAATCTAGATAGTTATGTTTTGCATTTTCCTTAATTTCGAATTTCATGAAAAAATAAAATTTGTCTTAGGATAAATTAGTTGCAATTTCCAGGATAGATTGCATTTTATAGAATAAAAAATCATGTGCATGTCATATAGAATTAGCCTATGAAATGCACGTCATTTTAGTGATTGTTATTAGGTTCATTTAATTAGAAATTTCCCATCATTAGAATTAGGTCATTTAGTTATATTGCATGCATATTACATGATTTTCATTCAATAAGTGAAAACAAAAAAAAAGAAAAGAAAAATTGTGTGTTAATTAGAAATCATATCTAGGGTTTTTGATGTGAATTCTAATCTAACATTGCAGATGCTTTCATTGCTATGAAGTAAGTCTCGCATTTTATTTATTGCTTTACTTGGGTGTTAAATTGGTGGTTTGCGCACCCACATGACAACCTCATATGTTAGGAAGATAAATTAAAATCAATTCAAGCTGCTTGCCAAACATTTTTCAAAATAAAAGAAAAAGGTACCGAAAGGGCGTTAGAGAAATCTAGCGTAACCGAGTCCCCGAACTCATAGTCTCTGGTTCGTAGGAGTAAAGTGAAACTCCCGTTACTTTACTTGGGTTTCTAATCGACCCACCAATTAGTGGCGACTCCTAACTAAAATATCATTTGCATGTTAAGAACTTGAACCTAAGTCGTGAATTGATATGGGCTTGGGAGAGCCCGAGTTAAATTTAGACTTAACAGTCCATTAGCCAAACCCTAGGTGGTTCACACCCCGAAAAATTGGTCGTGACAGACATGTAATCGATTGGTTCAATTTGTTTGGAGTAAATGGGTGCCTATTGTGAATTGTACTGACTTGCTGGTGGAATCTGAGACCAAGCTAAATCCTCTGCCCTGTGCGTGTTTAGGCAGCTTATAGTTTAATGGTTTACTAATTGGGCCTTAGTGGGGTAGAACTCGCTGAGACGTAGTCTCATCCCAGTTTGGGGAAAACATTTCAAGACTCCGCTAAGGAGCTGAGGAGGAGGAATCTAAGAAGGAGAACTCTGAGGTGAAACCTGAGGAGAAAATTTTTTGGAAGAAGAAGATAATACCGAGAGGGATCTTGAGTACGACCTGGATGTACTAAGATTTCATCTTCTTTTGAGAATTCCATTTTGATGTGAATAGTTATGAAGTACTTTGGTTTGCGTTTTGTATAAAAGTTTGGTTATAAGTTTCAATATAAAAAATAAGGTCTTGCTTTTCTATCCATCGATTTACTGTCTAGGGATTTATAACTGCTTCCGCATGTGCTTAAATAAAGAAAGGGTCGGCGATACATAGTCATGGGATATCGCATTCTAGAATCAACCAATTGAGAAGAATGTGTGCGTGCCCGAGGATCGGGGCGTGACATCCAACGGTCGGTCGCTGGATGACGTCATCGATGACGTCACCGCCTGCGGCGGTTGGCCAGCCAATGACCTGACCTGAGACTTGACCTGACCGTTGACCGGTCAACAGGTCAATTAGTAAACCGGTCTGACGGTCAAACCAGTCGAACCGATCACTAATTGGACCGATCGAACCGGCCAGGAGCCGTTTGGCTCACTGGCTCGTGTAGGCGCGTGGGAACTCTGATTGGAGCGTGGTCAGCTGCGTTTGGTTCGTATGAGTTTCATCTACATTATGATATATTTATTTTTAATATTTGAATTTTATAAATGTATGAAAATGCTTATGAAACCCTAAGCATGCGTATTTTTTGGGGTTTAATGCATAGTTTATTCATTTGCAGTTGGTATTTTCTTATGTTTATTTAGTAGCTAGCCTATATGGAAATGATGTCATATATATTGTGTAGAGCTTGGTTCGATAATAGCATGTATATAGTTTAATATACTTGCAATTTTCTACTTCCAAGAAAATTCGGACAATTGTAGGATATCCTTGTTTTTCTGTTACATGTTGAATTGCGTTTATGATTATAGTTACAGCATGATTGTTGTTTGTAAGTTGGTTCACATCATGCTATCTTTATGAGTTAATGGAAAAATATAGAAATTGCATGAGGTCATGTAATTATTTTTCCTAATAGAAGTTCGTAGGTTGATAGAATTCGAAGGAGTTCTTACCTAGAACTTAAAATTTGCGCAAATTAAACTAATTAATGATAATAAAACAATCGTACATAGAAGTTGATTGGGAACATAGTGAACTTTTGTTTCTGTGTCTTTCGTTGAATTATCATTAATTTAGTTTGTCTTTGCTGCAAATTAAATATGTGTGTTACTTCGAAAAGTGTGCTAGTATTGATTTTGCGTTTATTATGTCAATGCGTTTTAGCAATTGATTATAACTTCGGCATCCAAGACCATTGTAGCTGACCTCAATAAGGGCGAGAAGCTAAACGGTGACAATTATGATATTTGGCACCGAAAGGTTCAGTACATCCTTGAGGAGTAAGAGGTTTTGGAAACCCTCAATCACACCATGGATCAACCTGAGCATGGAACTTCAACTCAACACATGAGAGATCTAGAAGCTTATCAAGCTTGGAAAAAGAAAAATAGCATTGCTCGCATCACGTTACTAAGCTGCATGCAAGATGATCTCATGTGTGAGTTTGAAAGTTATGAAAAAGCTCAAGTTATGTGGATTACCTTGAAAGATAAGTTTTGGGATACATCTGCCACTAAACTGAGGAGACTCACCATCAAGTTTGACACATTCCGAAAGCGCCCAAACGTAACGATGAGGTAGCATCTTCGGGAGATGTCAAACATGATTTGTGAGTTGAAGTCAGCAGGTTACTCCCTTACTGATGAACAGAAAGTTTAGGCTATTATAAGGTCTCTTCTTGATAATTGGGAGCATATGAATATCAATATGACACATAATGAGAATATTGTCACTTTTGATGATATTGCTCATCATTTGGAATTAGAGGATGAGCGCCTAGAGGCTGCAAGATCCTCTACCCATGCTTATGTTACTGAATCGAGTTCGCGCAAAGCTTCGAGCTTCAAGCGCAAAAGAAATTCTCAATTCAACAACAAAGAGAAGAAGACTAATCAGACACCTAAGAGGGCTAAGACCTTCCAATGCAAGAAGCATGGTGGGAAGAAGGACAAGGCCAAGATGAAGTGCTACAATTGTGGTAAGATGGGTCACTTTGCTCGTGAATACACTGAGCTGAAAGAGATACCCTATTACTTCATTACTTTAAGTAATACTTTTGTTTCTAGCACTGCAATGTTTGATAAATCTCATCCAATGTGAACTGTAAACTCAGGAGTAACAGACCATGTAGCTAGAGATCGAGAAGCATTTGTGGAGTATCGTTGGATACAACCTGGAAGAAGATGAATATATGTTGGAAATAACTTAAGAGTTGAAGTGAAGGGTATCGGCACATGTAAATTAATCTTAAGTGGTGGTCGAAACCTATTCTTACATGATGTCATTTATGCTCCAGATATTCAGCGAAACTTGGTCTCCGAAGTTATTCTTCTTAGCTTAGGTTATGTATTGAATTTTCATGGTGATTGTGTTGACATTTTGTATGGAAAAGTTTATTATGGTTCAGGTCATGTATCAAATGGTTTTATGGTGTTAGACATTGACTATGATCGGTGTAGTATTAATGTCAATGGTTGTTTTTCTTTAATTGCATCTTCTAGTAATGTTGAGATTGATGCAAGTACTTAGCATGCTAGATTAGGTCACATTGGGTTGCAAAGAATGCAAAGATTAGCTAAAGAATGTCTTTTTGGGTCACTCACTAATGTTGATCTACCCATATATGAACATTGTTTAGCGGGAAAAGCAACTAGAAAACCATTCGGTAAAGGGACTAGAGTCGAATTTCCATTGCAAATCATACATTCTGACGTTGTGGTCCTTTGAATGTGAGGGCAAGGCATGGAGCCTCATATTTCATCACTTTCATAGATAACTTCACGTGTTTCAGTTATGTTTTTATGATCTCCCATAAGTCAGAAGCATTAGACTGCTTTAGATGATATATAGTAATGGTAGAAAATCAGTTGAATAAAACAATAACGACATTGAGAACCGATCGCGGACGTGAGTATCTAACGAAGCAATTCAAGACTCTTTGTGATGAAAAGGGAATTGTACATCAATTGACTATTCATGGTACTCCACAACAAAATGGGGTAGTTGAGAGAATGAATAGACCCCTATTGGAAATGGTTAGGTTTATGATGACGTAAGTAAATTTATCTATCTCTTATTGGGGAGATGTGTTATTAACTGCTATCTATGTACTTAACCGAGTGCCCTCAAAATCGGTCACTTCCACCCCTTATGAATTATGGACTAGTAGGAAACCGGACTTAAGTAGTCTATTGTGCAACTTATGTTCATGATTCTTCCCATAAATATGGCAAGTTAGGTCATAGAGGAAAGAAGCATATCTTTTTAAGATATTCCGAACACTCCAAAGGGTACATGTTCATAGGTGAACAAGCTGATGAAAGTGTGACTGAAATGGAGTCACGAGATGTCGCATTCTTGGATAATGATTTTCCTAATGGATGTGAGATTAATAAGGACTTCCAATTATATGAGATGGAAAATTCTAATAAAACACCCACTAATGTTATAGAGGGAAATGAAGATTTATCTCAACATACAAGAACTAGTGGAAGTGTTGCATCGCCTGACGAATTGAATTCAAGAGAAATTTAATTACGTAAAAGTAATCGTAAAAGTATTCATCGTCGTCATTTTGAGATTGAAGGGGAAGCATTTATGATTGCTCAGAAAGATGATGCCGAGCCTAAGACTACTCGAGAGGCTCTCTCATCCTCTGATAAGGAAAAATGGAGAAAAACTTTGGAAGATAAAATGAAGTCAATGAGGGCAAACCATGTCTGGGACTTGGTTGATCTACTACACAATCGTAAGGCCATTAGAAACAAATGGGTCTTCAAGATTAAGCGAAGGGCAGATGAATCTATTAAAAAGTATAAGGCTCGCCTTGTGGCGAAAGGTTATACTCAATAAGAGAGTATAGACTATGAGGAAACTTTTTCACCAGTTGTAAGGTTTGCCTCAATATGCCTTATCCTAGCCATCGTTGCACATTTGGACCTTGAATTACATCAAATGGATGTAAAGACGGCATTTCTCAATGGAAAACTAGATGATAAAATCTATATGAAACAGCCAATAGGTTTCGTAGCTAAAGATCAAGAGCATAAAGTTTACAAACTTCATCGCTCAATATATGGCCTTAAGCAATCATTTAGACAGTGGTATCTTCGTTTTCATTGAACCATAACAACTTTTGGTTTCACGATAATCAAGGAAGATCACTGTGTATATGTCAAGCGGTCCGAAGATAAATTTGTGATTATATCACTTTATGTGAACGATATTCTATTGGTTGAAAATGACAAGGTTTTGGTTATCACCATAAAAGAATGGTTATCCTCTAATTTTGAAATGAATGACATGAGAGAAGTTGCTTATATATTAGGAGTTAAGATCGAAAGAAATCGATTAAGAAAACTCCTTACTTTATCACAAGAGTCTTATATTATAAAGATTCTTGAGCGTTTCAATATGCAGCATTGTAATCCCATTAATACCCCTGTCATGCAAGGTGAAGGCCTAAGTACTGAAATGTGTCTTAAGACTCCAAAACAAATCAAAGTGATGGAAACTGTTCCTTACACTAGTGCAGTCGGAAGTTTGATGTATGTTATGATGTATACTCGACCTGACATATGTTATGCCGTGGGGTTGGTAAGCCGATATCAATCAAATCCCGATCAAGCACACTGGAAAGTAATGAAGATGATCCTAAGATACTTGAAAGACACCATAGACTATCGACTTTGTTATCAAGGGAGTGATTTTCGCCTATTAGGTTATTCAAATGCCGATTGGGGTTGAGACCTAGATGAGTGTAAATCGACTTCTAGATATGCGTTCTTGCTCAATGGAGATGCAATTTCTTGGAATAGCAAGAAACAGATATGCACGGCCTTATCTACGATGGAAGCAGAATTTATTGCATGTTCTGTTGCAGTGCAAGAAGCAGTATGGCTAAAACGTTTCTTAGAAAATTTAACCATTATCACTGAGATTCCAAGACTGGTGATAGTTTATTGTGATAGTCAAGCAGCCATTGCCTATGTGAAGGATCTCAAGTATCATAAAAGGACGAAGCACATTGACATAAAAAAACAACTTCATAAGAGATATAATAGCGTAGAAAGAAGTGATCCTACAATACATTTCAACCAATAGAATGATTGCTAATTCATTTACGAAAGCTATTCCTATAGACATATTCTTGACCCATGGGATGTTACTAGGATTGCGTAGAATGTGATATGTGTTATTGTAGATGATCATTGATTTATGCATTTGTGAACATATGTATTGTACTTATTTATTTATTAGTGACTTGATATTTTATCAATAAGTACGAATATATTATGAGACTAATACTACACACATATATTATTGAAAAGTATATCAGCAGGCAATGATTGGCTCATTCACATGAGCAATCGCCTCAAGTGTTACAAATAGCATGTTAAGATGAGATGTTATGTACAAATAAACGCTGAGGATCAAGTTTAGTACATAAAATGATATGTTGCATTGATTGGAGTCAAGATGAGGTTTGTGATTTATTTATAATAAGACCGAACATGATTGTCCCATAATCATGTATGCCTGTAAGATGCCAAATGCGGATACTTAATTGGGCGCTATAGAAAGCGAGCTAAAGTAGCACTCGAGCTAAGCATAAGTACATGAGAAGCACATGACTATGTTTAGACTAAGATCCGTATAGTGGATATAGTTAATAAATGACATATGTTTTTATAGAAAAAGAAATCCACTATAGCATGTAATTCATACTATATGTGTATTGTACCACCAATAAGGGAAGATGAGTAAACTTATCCATATTTATTCATCGTGTGAGTCCTTGAGGTAATTTATAATTTACCTCATTTTGTGTCCTATGTTACTTCTGACTATGTTCTCGAAGTGAAAAATCAATGTTATTACTTTAGCATGATATCGGTGGTCATGAATGGATATGGCCTTATGGGACGTGTCTAGGAAAGCAAAATGGAGAGAGACATGAGTGTGAAAGAAGACTATTGTTGTTTTACATCTATCACATGTATTTACTGGTCAACAAATTATATTGCCCTTATGTGGTTGCGGATATAATTGTAAATATATGGTGTTTTGAGAATAGTCGAGTATAGCTTTTAAGGAATAGGTATACTTTGACTGATATAACAAAATATATATGAGGCACTGTGAGACATTGATTATTTATTTCTTTTCGAGGTTGTAGCTATTATGTCGTTCTTAACAGGTGCATTATTTGAGCTTCCAAGTACAAGTGTACTCACTAGTCGCACGACTTACTTGCCAATATAAATTATTTTGTAAAGTTGATAAATGTTGAATGCCTTATATTCTTGATAAAGCGCTATCAAGCCCATCATATCCGAGTGAAAGATGTACTTTAGCTGGTATGTCCATGATGATGTGTGATTGGATCGCACCGTATCGTCTTGATACGCTACGATGGAAAGACACTATTGAAAGAGTATAAATGGAGATGTATAAAAGCCTTCCGAGATAATCGTTGGAACGGTTGGCAGAATATACGATCAGAAAATTTTTTCATTTGTTTGTTCCATTTCCATCAAAGGGATAAGGCGTTCAATTTCACTTTTACAAGAACAATTTGCATTTATACCGTGGAAATTAAATGCTTTCCTCATGATCGCATCCAGACCAACGTGAGGTAATATTGTTTGTGTTTCATTGGCAATTCAACGTTCGTTTCGGGGCTAATTGTTGTTTGCGCGTCGGATAAAGGTAAGTCGTCTTCCGCCGACTTGAATTCCATCAGATTCAAATTTAATGTGCCATTGTTTCCCTATGTGGTACACCTAAAAAAGCCTCATTTGCTTGTCCAATCTTTTCCTATTTAATCACCAACGTATGAGGGCAAATTAAGAGAGTTAATGATGTGAAAATGTGAAGCAAAATGGGTGATTCGAGAGTGGTCATTATTTGGGCGAATTTTAAAAGTAAATGATGAGGGGCACACAAAACGGCTTCGAGTCCACGCAAACTGCAATATGCAAGATTATGCAAATATAGATGTTTTTGGTTAGGGATCAAATTCCAATGATGTAAACGCTATATTTAAATTGAAAGAAGAACCAGAAAAGATGACCAGCATGTAATGAAAAATTAATGTAAAAATCAACGATGTCGCTCATGTCAAAAGATGCAAAACATCCTTTTCCTTCAGATGAGCCTATGACAGCGTTGATTTTGGCAGGGGAATTCATAAACTTGATCTAGAAGTGAGGAGACGCTAACTAAAAATTTGTCAAATCAACTAAAGGCATAACGTCATGAACCATAGGTAAATAAAATATGAGAACTCCAACGGTACCTTAGCGGCCTCTCGGATTGTGCCGTAGCCTGACGGATCTTTCATTTCTGCTACGTCCAAACATAAAAGTGACCCGGTTTTTTAAGTGACAAATCTGCCAGAAAGTTGCATATACTCGAGGCCTTAAAGATTTTGCCAGCTGAAATTTTGAGGAGAAAATCAACCGGCGCACAACTTTCCTTTTAAACGTGCCCTTACATCCTTCCGTGCATTCTGTACTTGCACCGAGTTCTCAGCCGGACATTCACTGATATTCAGCTTTTCCAAAGACGTCAATTCTTTTAGGCCTTCAATTTGATGGATCATTTTGCATCGTCTGATCTCTAAAACTTTCAGCGATGTCAAGTTCGAAAGATCAGGTAAACTATCAAGGTAATCACAGTAGGAAAGAATCAAACAACTCAGTGAGGTTAACTGGCCGATTCCATTGATATTTTGTATTTTGCAGTTTGATATATCTAGCCTCTTCAGGGCTTTAAGCCCTTCAAGCCCTTCAATCTCTTCTATCACGGAGGGTGGTCGGCGTGCTTTTGGGTCCCCATCACTTAGGCACAGCTCCTCCAATTTCTTTAAATTTCCAAGAAGGGGTATCGCTTTCATCCTTTTAGAACTCACGCGCAGACATATTAGAGAAAAGGGAAGCTTCGGCAACTCTTCAATTTCATTGCACTGAATTAAATCCAGGGTGTGAAGACCAGAGATCGTGGAGACTTCAGGGGGTAGGCTAGATATACTGGAATGCCCTAGCGTCAATGATC
Source organism: Eucalyptus decipiens (assembly GCA_014182575.1). Taxonomy (NCBI): domain Eukaryota; kingdom Viridiplantae; phylum Streptophyta; class Magnoliopsida; order Myrtales; family Myrtaceae; genus Eucalyptus; species Eucalyptus decipiens. Next base: position 40,857,463 of record CM024611.1, on the reverse strand, counting down.
TAAGACGATGTAGCGCCTCAATATCACCGGGAATGGCCCCCTTCAAACTGTGGCACCACGAAGCGTGTAGTTCTTCGAGCTTGGTTAGATTCCCAATCTCCCCAGGAATCGCTCGAATGAAAGAAGAGTCCATTCTCAGCACCCTTTTTCAGCTTTCTTATTGAATTGGGGAGTTCAAAGATACTAGTCGCCGATATATCCAACTCCTCTAATGATCTCATTTCACCGATAGAATATGGAAGTTTCTCCAAATAACGGCAATCTCTCAATGACAAGTGTCTTAGCTTGAGCAGCTCCCCAAGTGAGCTCGGGAGCTCAGAAATTTTGGCACCATCTAATGAGAGTTCGGAGAGAGCAGCCAAATAACAAATCGAACTGGGCAGGTGAGTCAATGGGAAGCACTTCAAGCCACTAAGAATTTCGAGTTGCTTCAAATTGCCTATGGAGATGGGGATCTGCCGTACAGAAGTCCCATCAATAAAGAGCTCTTTTAGAGCTGTCGCACAACCTAGTTCCTCTGGCAACCCGTTCAACTGGGAGCAGAGCTTCAAATTCAGGGAAACTAAACATTTCAAATGGCCAATGGTAGGATCTAGCATCACCAAATGAGAACATTGTTCAAGAATCAGGATTTCCAAATCTTTGTAACCGGAGAAGTTGGGAGTGATCAGTAAGTCAGAACACCCGGTAAGGTTCAAGACTTTCAATTTCTCCATCTGTAAAGTCAAAACAGAAACCCACACATGGTCAATTCGCAGATATTTAATTCAACAAAGCAACTATAAAACAACCAAATATCAAACCACCTTGATCGCACTCCACCCTCGCCAGTCTTCCGTGACTTTGCTCCAAGACAGATCAAGAATAACCAACTCTCTTAATACAAAATTTTCTGCTCTAAAATCCAGAGGACACCTTTGCCAACAAAGCCACCTTAAACTTGGAAATGCACCTGCAAAATCTCCGGAAACTTCTGCACCATCCAACTTGAGAAAACTTATGGCTGGCATGCTCGCAAGACTTGCAGCTGTTAATAAGCATGAATCACGGCCTTCAATGTTTTCGATTCCCTACATATAAAATAAGCAACACAGATAATCAGAAGCTGTAAACCAAAATACCAATCAGAAAAAAAAGATGCTTTCCTTGCCCAACATGCTAAAGAGTAGACTTATGATATTATTCCCTCAGAAATTATGACAAAAAAGAAACATGCAGCCCATATGTCAAGATGTTTGTTTGCCGAAAACAAACTGAACCAAAAGTTTTTACCTTCTCCGTGTTCATTGCTTTTAGAACCATATCCTGCGTGTAAAATCCATGTGAACTTGGATCTCCAGATCCCTCTTGCTTAAAAATTCTTTTGCCAAAGCATCTCAGCAATCTGTGCATCTGCAGTTCTTTGTTTTCTCCAATTTTTGCCAGGGGCATTAGAATGCAATCAGAAGATGGAAGATAACAATTGGGCCACATATATGAAGCAATTTGGGCATCCACACCAGATATAAAACATGCTATGTCCAGAAATATATCTTTTTGCTGTTGACCTAATTCTTTGTAACATATATCCAGTATCTCTTCAAGGCCAACCGTACTCTTTTGAGAACTCATTATAAGTTCTTTCATTGACTTATCCATCCTTTTCCATTCTTGTATTGATTTACCCCGCAAAAATGAACCGACGACTTCAACTGCTAATGGTAGTTTCTCTGTAGCATTGACTATGCAGTTTGGGAGTCCATCATAATCAGGTATGGAAGATTGCATCCCGAATGCATGCTTGCAGAAAAGTTCAAAAGCTTGACGGTCATCCAACTCACTAACCATGTAGTTACAAGCCTTCTCCGGATCATACTCTTTGAGAATTCCACAATTTTTGGAAGTCACAATTATTCGACTACCTGGACCAAACCAATGAAGCCGGTCTCCTACAAGAGCATGAAGATCAGATGGCTTTTCCACATCATCGACAACTATTAGAACTTTCATTTCACAAAATATATCCAGGAAATCTTCTATTCTTTCATCGAAGGAAAGATCTTCTTGATCTCGTTCAAGGATATCATGTATCAACTTATTTTGCAAAAACTGAATATCATGAGAATTTTGTGTGGTTTCTTCAACCTCTGCGAGAAAGCTACAACTGTCAAAACAAGAAGAGATGCGTTTGTATACAGCCTTGGCGAGAGTCGTCTTGCCAATTCCATCGGTTCCATAGATTCCAATAATACGCACCTCATCATGGACTCCCATCTCCAGTAAGTCGGTGATTTGTTTTGCACGATCATCAATTCCAACTACATTCTGAACAGCTGCAATCGCATAACAATTCCTATCTGAGGTTTCCACGTCTGCTGGTCGCTCTCTAGCTTCATCTTCCATTTTCTTCATCCTCTGCAAGAAAAACAGAATTTTCATCGAAGTATTATGGTAGACGGAGAAAAGAACAAAATCACCCGATTAGTCTCTCGCTTATAACATTCCTTTAGTTCCACGCATACATACAAGATATTCATCTATCATCAAATCGTTCTTGTTGATGCAAAAATACGCAGACACTTACTCTAGCAATCTCTGATCCACAATTCAATATCTACTCTCACACAATATTAATAAGGAAATTTAGGTAGTATTGTAATCAAATTAGGCTTTCATTTGTTTTGTGGAAAATGAACTATTTGGAAAAAAAAATTCATAAAAATAATCACTTGTATCGCTTGAAATAATTAGTTAATTGAACATGTTTTTTTATCGATAACAATTTATGTCTAAACAATTTCGGGGACAATGAAAATATTATTTATTTATTCATTATTGTTGTGAGCGATACAAGAAGTCATTTTTAGAAAAATATTTTCAAATCGTTTATTTTTCATAAAACAAACAGAGCCTAGGTAACAATAGCATCTTGGAAGTTGGGTGCTTAGTTTACTGACCAGATATTTCAACTTTCAAGAAATTTTGATATGCACATCACATCAATGGTCATGTTAATTATTAATTCTGTTCTAATCTCTGAAGTGTAAACAAACTCTTAACAGCAAATGAGCATTATGCAAATAGGACTAACGTCTTAAAGTTCAGATGGTGGACTATTTTTAGACTCTGACTATGCAATGATCGATATTAAGTTCAGTTTACCTTTAAATACATACAAATTTCTTTGGTTCGTTCTGCATCACATTTTATTGTGTTGTTGTTTCCAAGTCGAATGATCTACTACATTCAATTTTCGGATATAAGTGGTCTTGGACTAATGGAAAGCAATGCCTAAATATTCTCGCCGAATTCCAAATACAAGTATGTTCTGATACCACACTCTATTTTACAGATACCGAGCTTTTCTCATTGGTTCCTTCTGGTCACTTGGTTACTTTACTTGTAATTCTATCCTTAAATTGAATGTCAATTATCAATTGAGAATATTGTCTATTTCGCTTCAGATTTTTGCAATTTTGTTGTTCAATTCATGTGTGGCCTGTTTACATTGGCACTTACATCTTTTTCATGAGACAAGCACCAATAGACAAAGATCAACAACAATCCAGAAAGAATTGAAAAAGCTTGGCATGTTGGCGAGCGATTGGCATCCATATTTGAAGGGATAAAAGACGACTAGGGGAATGAGGTAGAACATGCTGCCAGTGCTAGGGTGAACAAAGTTGGAATCTTTTTGGGGAAAGATAAAATTTTGCTCCTTTTTTTCGTGATTCTTCATTTTGGTCCCACTTTTCCCTCATTTTAGCCCCATATCGATCTTATTTTATTTTTTTCAGATTCATCCCTTTGATGACTATTTGCAAACCCAGCTGGAAATGAACAACACCCTAGTCTGCATGGCACCCGCATGTCAGCACATCGTTTGTTTATCGAGCGCATCTACCTAAGGAAGTCATTAGAGGACGAAATCGCAGGGAAAAAGAAATACTTGTTGAGAGACTGAAATGAAAGTAAGGTACATGGCCGAAAATAAAAGAGTCGCAAATAATGAGGATCAAATCGTATTTCATTTTCCTGACTTAATATAACAGTTTTATAGACCAGTCCTTGTGTACGCGGCATTAGTTTTGAATTTCGTTTTTCATTATTTAGGGTCTTGAGCAAGAAAAATTCAAACTCATAGTACTTGAACCAAAATTGAAACAACTAAATCATCTGTTTCTCTTTCTAAATGTCAGTATTTAGCGTTCGTAAAGATTTTAGATGCTTGATTAAATAAAATTTTAATTCGAGTGTAAAAAGGAGTAATATAAAACCCTAAAGCTAAGAGAAAAATCCACTCCAAATATTCCCCAAGTAAAAGAAGAAGGCTGTCGAAAAATGCGAAACGAAAAATGCACCTTCTCTAAGTAAAGCGAAAAATAAAATAAAAATAAAAAACTAAAGAGTCATGCTATTCGAATTCCATGTAAAGTTCCGTTTCTTGTTCTATATTTCACGTTATTTTATTAATTCTTCATCTTATTTTCACTTTAGTTACATCAATCTATTCTTTTGGGATAGTTTTTACGTACTTCATGGACTACTATCTTTTAATGGTAATTATTCATTTCAATTACGGTACTAATATAAATTCAATTGTTTTGCATTTTGGAACTAAAAAAGAGTTCTATTTTATACTATTTGAATGAAAAATCCATAACCATGGGATACATTGTTTCAAATCACTTCATGAAAATCTGCATGTTGTTGTATTCTTTCTTAATCCAAAGTATTATGCTTCCAAAATACTACTGTCTCTTTTTGTCATAAGTTGCATATTTTTTAGTGAAATAATGCTTTCGCCCGTATAAATGTTACATCATGATGTAATTGATGACTACTTGTCCAAGCAATATGTGTTTAATTTATTTTGAAATAGTCATGAATTATGAGCGAATGTGAATTCCCCGCGTTGGCAATCTGCTATAGTACTAAAATCGCAAAATCAACTAGGCAAGCCCATTGGTGGCCGAAAATAGAAACTAGTCTAGCCTACTATATATGCATGCACCGGCAAAACAGCAAATAAATGTGGGACACAATTATTGTTGAACGGCTACGCGTGCTGAAAAACTAATGCATGCAACATAAATCAAAGTCTTTTTTTTTTTTTTTTTTTTTTTTTTTTTTTTTTTTTTGAGTGGGGTGAAGAAAGGTAATCTTTAACTTTTTAAAGTTAACGGTCTAATGCGCAATAATCCCAAGTTTAATAGGGCCATCATTGCTAAAAATTATGAAAACACATATTGTATAACATTATGTCCAACGCTCAATTATATTACAATGAAATAAATTTAAAAATTATAATGACACATTTATTGATTTTATACAAAACAACATTTCAAATTAAAAAGAACATATCGAAGGAACACTAATGTATTTGAAATTATTTAAAGATCATCCCTGATAAACTTTCTCCATTGGTTTAAAAGATATACTTTAATCCATGTAAATTTCAGAACAATATTTACCTTTTTACGATTTGTGTAGTTTTACCGAATTATAGCATCAAACTGAAATTATAACAAATCAATTTTCAAACCCGTGCATTCACATGCATCTGCTTTATATTTATGAAGAAGATATCGCACCTGATTTGACGTATCCAGGAGAATCTCCTCTCTGCTACGCTTCAAAGATGTCACACCTTGTTTGATGAAGTCCCAATGGACTGAATGTGCCCTTACATCCTTCAACGTATTCTGTACTTGCACCGAGTTCTCAGCCGGACATTCACTGATTTTCAGCTTTTTCAAAGATGTTAATTTTTCTACACCTTTAATGTGACGGATCATTTTGCATCGTCTGATCTCTAAAACTTTCAGCGACGTCAAGTTTGAAAGATCAGGTAAACTATTGAGGTTATTACAGTCAGATGGAATCAAACTTCTCAGTGAAGTTAACTGGCCAATCCCGTTGAGATTTTGTATTTTGCAGTTTGATATATCTAGCTTTTTCAGGGCTTCAAGCCCTTCAAGCCCTTCAATCTCTTCTATCGCAGAGTCGTATAGTTTGAACACTGACAGCATCTTGGGAAGCTTACGTACATCATTACTGATGTAAGCAGGACGCTTAAGCATTTTGCGCCTGCGATGATGATCTCTCCGCCCAAACTTCAGCTTGAACACTTGCGAAAGAGAAAGTTCTAGTTTTCTCAGTTTAGGAAACGCTATTGAGAAGGATTGTTTGCCAATCATTTGTTTCACGTTGGATTCTGGCATTGGAAGTTTGAAGGGAGGTCGGCACGCCTTTGGGTCCCCATCACTTAGGCACAGCTCCTCCAATCCCTTCATATTTTCAAGAAGGGGTGGTATGGCTTCCATCCTTTTAGAACTCACGCGCAGACAAATTAGAGAAGAGGGAAGCTTCGGCAACTCTTCAATTTCATTGCACTGAATTAAATCCAGGGTGTCAAGACCAGAGATGGTGGATATTTCAGGGGGGAGGCTAGATATATTGGAATGCACCAGCGTCAATGATCTCAGACGATGTAGTCCCTCAATATCACTGGGAATGGCCCCCTTCAAACTCCGACACCAGCATGCATGTAGTTCTTCGAGCTTGGTTAGATTCCAAATCTCCTCAGGAAATGCTCGAATGAAAGATGAGTCCATTCTCAGGACTCTCAAGCTTTCTAGATCTTCTATTGAATCGGGGAGTTTAGAGATACTAGTTGCCGATATATCCAACTCCTCTAATGACGCCATTTGACCGATAGAATATGGAAGATTCTCCAAATAACGGCAATCCCTCAATGACAAGCGTCTTAGCTTGAGCAGCTCCCCTAGTGAGCTCGGGAGCACAGAAATTTCGGCACCTTCTAATGAGAGTTCAGAGAGAGCAGCCAGATAACAAATCGAACTGGGCAGGTGAGTCAATGGGAAGCACTTCAAGCCACTGAGAATTTTGAGTTGCTTCAAATTGCCTATGGATATGGGGATCTGCCGTACAGAAGTCCCGTCAATAAAGAGCTCTTTCAGAGCTGTCAGACGACCCAATACCTCTGGCAACCTGTTTAATCGAGAACAGAACTTCAAATTCAGGGAGACTAAACATTTCAAATGGCCAACTGAAGGATCTAGCTTCACCAAACGAGAACATCGTTCAAGAATCAGGATTTCCAAATATTTGTAACCAGAGAAGTCGGGAGTGAACAGTAAGTCAGAACACCCAGTAAGATTCAAGACTTTCAATTTCTCCATCTGCAAAGCCAAAGCAGAAAACACACACATGGTCAATTCACAGATAATTAATTCGAGAAAACAAACATAAAACAACCAAATGAATGCCAAACCACCTTGATTTCACTCCAACCTCCCCAGTCTTCCGTGACTTTGCTCCAAGACAGATCAAGAATGACCAACTCTGTTAACACAAAATTTTCTGCACTAAAATCCATAGGAAACCTTTGCCAACAGAGCCACCTTAAACTAGCAAATGCACCTTCAAAGTTTCCGGAAACTTTGGCATTATCCAACTTGAGAAACCTTAGTTCTGGCATTATCTGAAAATTTCCAGCTGTGAAGTCAAAGGGGAGAGCTTCAACGTTTTCCATTCCCTACATTTGACAAAGTAAAATAATCATCAGAAGCTGTAAACCCAAATACCCATCCCAAAAAAGGATATTTTCTTGCTCTGCGCGCTAAAGTGTACATATATGATATGATTCCTTGAGAAAAAATGGAAAAAAGAAAAATGTAGCCCATATGTCAAGGTGTTCGTTTTGCCAATAACAAACTGAACCAAAAGTTTCTACCTTCTCCTGTATGTAAAATTTTCTCCCAATTGGATCTCCAGATCCCTCTTGCTCAAACATTCTTTTGCCAAGCCGTCTCAGCAATCTGTGCATCTGCAATTCATTGTTTTCTCCAATTATTGCCAGGGGCATCAGAATGCAACCAGAGGATGGATAACAATTGGGCCACATATATGAAGCAATTTGGGCATCCACACCAGAGATAAAACATGCTATGTCCAGAAATATATCTTTTTGCTGTTGACCTAATTCTTTGTAACATATATCCAGTATCTATTCAAGGCCAACCGTACTCTTTTGAGAACTCATTATAAGTTCTTTCATTGACTTATCCATCCTTTTCCATTCTTGTATTGATTTACCCCGCAAAAATGAACCGACGACTTCGACTGCTAATGGTAGTTTCTCTGTAGCATTGACAATGCAGTTTGAGAGTCCATCATAATCAGGTATGGAAGATTGCATCCGGAATGCATGCTTGCAGAAAAGTTCAAAAGCTTGACCATCATCCAACACACTAACCATGTAGCTACGAGCCTTGTCGGAATCAAACTCTTTGAGAATTTCCTTATTTTGAGAAGTCACAATTACTCGGCTACCTGGACCAAACCAATGAAGCTGGTCTCCTACAATAGCATGAAGATCGGATGGCTTTTCCACAGCATCGACAACTATTAGAACTTTCATTTCCTGAAATGTATCCACGAAATCTTCTATTCCTTCATGCAAAGAAGGATCTTTCCGATCTTGTTCAAAAATATCACGTATCAATTTATTTTGCAAAAACTGAATTCCACCAGAACTTTGCGTGGTTTCTTCAACCTCTGCGAGAAAGCTACAACTGTCAAAACAAGAAGAGATGTTGTCGTATACAGCCTTGGCAAGAGTCGTTTTGCCAATTCCATCGACTCCATAGATTCCAATAATGCGCACCTCATCATTGACTTCCACTTCCAGTAAGTTGGTGATTTGTTTGGCACGATCATCAATTCCGAGTAGATTCTGAACAGCTGCAATTGCATAATCCCTGTCTGAGGTTTCCATGTCTACTGGTCGCTGTCCAGCTTCATATTTTATTTTCTCCATGCTCTGCAATAAAAAGAGAATTTCTTCACCCAAGTATTTTCGTAGATGGAGAAGAGAACAAACGTCACCTGATCAGTATCTCTTTTATAACATTGCATCACTTCCACACATAGATACAAAATATTAATTTGTCATCAAATTCTTATTGATGCAAAAATACGCAAAAATATGCAAAAATATGGGGACCAAAAAGTTTAAACTTATTGCATTTTTGTTAATTCAGTTCTAGACCTTTCAATTTTGCCAATAAATCCCAAACATTTTTACATTTTGTCAATTCAGTTCATCCGACTAATTTTGACTGAAAATTGCTAACATTAATGCCAACCATATTACGTAGCATAGCCGGCGTTACTGTGGACAATTTTTAATAATATTTTAATATATATATTTTTTTTTCATTTTCCTTTCTATTTCTTTTCCTTCTCCTTCTTCACTACTTTCTTACTATATGGTTGGCAACTAGCGAGGGTCGCTGGGCCCTCATCGGTCGCCGATAAGGAAGCCTTGCCTAGATCTGGATGAGGCTGGCCTCACCCAAATAGGCAAGGAGTCTTGGCCCTCGCCAGCCACAATAAGAAAGCAGGGAAGAAGGAAAAGGAAAAAACCAAAAAAATAAAAAGGAAAAAGAAAAAAAAATTAAAAATTATTAAAATATTACTAAAAATAGTTCACATCAACATCGGCCGTGCCACATAAGACCATCAATATCCACTTCAGCAATTTCTATTTAAAATTGGTCAAATAAACTCAATTAGAGGTAGGATGCACTTGACAAAAGTGCAATAATTTAAGGACTTTTTGACAATTTTCCCCAAAATTATGCACTTTTTTTCTTTTTTTGGTCTGGTCCTATCTTATATGTATTTTACAAGCCACTGTGTGTGTTATGTACAGGTTGCGAAACCCTACTCTCTCACTCATGCATCCCCACTCAACCCCTACCCCAACCTCCGAGAATGTGGAGAATCGAACTCTCCATCTACCCTTTTCCAAGTAAAAAGGCGGCCACTAGGGCAACCCCCAATGGTTTGCAGACACTTATTCTTTAATACTTAATCAAATATCTAATCTTATACAATTTCAATATGGAAACTTAGCTAATAATTAAATCTAAGTCTGTTACATTATCATATTGGAAGTTGGATCTGCTTATTTATTGACCAGATATTTCGATCAAATTAAGTTAATTATGTTGTTATCTCTTAAGTGTGAATAAGTTCCAACCAGCAAATGAGCATTATGGAAATAGAACTAATATCTTAAATTCAGATGGTAGACTATTGTTCTGCTACTGATGGAAATCTTTACTCTTGAAAAGCTTCCTGCCGAAGTCCCTTACCATATCGTGCATTCTTAAGTCATTATTTCCTTCCGACCAAAATGAAGTGTCCAAAATTTTTCTCAATTTTCCAACAAATACATCTTATGAAGGTGTTTTATTCCACTAGGAGGATAGTATCTACAAGCCTTCACTTGTAAGAGGGAATCCTCTTATCCTTTCCAATAAAAAAAGCATGCTATGTGGAGGAATATCTTCATTGTATTAAAATATAAACATTTGTGACTGACCTCGATGGCAGCTTCGACTCCATCTTTCAGCTGCTTAACATCTTTGAGCTCATTAAGGTTTGTTATACTACTGCCTTGAATAATATCCAGGACTCGCAAAAGCTTTAAATTTTTTAGCCCATCAAGGTCTTTTAAACCTTTGCAATGAAAAATTTTCAGGACCACCAAACGTTTTAAATCTTTAAGACCATCAATCTCTGCTAATTCGCAGTCATCTAGTTCTAGTTCTGACAGATGATGTTGCAGACTAGAAAATTTTGGCGCTTGAATCTTGCAGTGCTTGAGACGCAGAGTCGATAAGCTTGAGGAGAGAAGTTGTGTGAGGTCTAGCTGCTTCATGTAGGACAAAGAGAGTTCCCGGAGCTGAGTAAGGGCACTAAAATTCCCAGGGAGATGAGTGACCTTTGAAACGGACAATTGCAAGGTCTCTAGACTTGGTAATCTCGTGATCCACTCAATATTTGAGGTCTCACTCGATGACCGCGCTTCTGGCTGCTCATCATCGGTCTCACTCGATGACCACACTTCTGGCTGCTCATCATCATTCAAGCATAGTTCTTTTAGATTTGCAAGATATGACAAGTCGGGGACTGCAATGTTTTTGGATCCCCAGCGGAGACTGAGTAAACTGGAGGGCAACTCTGGTATTGCTTGAAGTCGGTTGCATTTAAGGATGTCAAGGGTTAGGAGGCAAGAGTGACCGCAAATGCCCTGAGGCAGCTCAGCCATATTGGATGACGACAATCTCAAAATTCTCATAGAGGATAGTACTGAAATATCACAACGAACTTGGCCCCCCAAACTTCTGCAGCCACAGAAATCCATCTCTTCCAGGTTCTCTAACTTCGCAATATCTTCAGGAAATTTTTGTAGGTGAGTGTGTTCCATCTTCAGCGTCTTCAAATTTTTCAAATCCTTGACTGACTCTGGTAGTTCTATAATTCCAGTGTATGAAAGGTCCATTACTTCCAGCAGCCTCAGGTTCCCCATGGAAGGTGGAAGTTCAAACAACTTCTCACACTTCCTCAGAGAAAGTCTCCGAAGATTCTGAGGAAACTCAAAAGTTTCTAGATGCCAATTAATAGCACCATCCAGAGCAAGACTTGTGAGATTCTCTAGGTGGCCTATTGTGGATATATATTTTAAATCCTTACAGCCACAAGCACTAAGTATTTCCAGATTCTGCAAAGAATCTTCCTGGATACGAATTATTTCGATGCCAGTTCCATCCATCAGAAGTTCCTTCAAAGATTTCATGCAGGCCAGTTCTGGGGGCAACTTCTTGACTTGTCTGCAGTTTCTCAAATTTAAGGAACTCAAGTTCTCCAGTCCACTAATGAATGGCCCGATTCGAGATAACTGAGTACAGTCTTCCAGTATCAAAATCTCCAATTTGATGGGAGCTGGAAAGTTAAACGATGCAGGCAACTGAACACATCCTTGTAGGTTCAAGACTCTCAATTCCTTCACCTTCTGCAATGTATGTGCAAAAGAAGATATCAAACTTTACTCATACCTAACATCTCAACGCGAGATTTAGAAAGCAAATATCAGCCATACCTCCATGATTTGCCTCCAGACTTGTGAATATTTGGTGACCGGACTCCAAGACAGATCGAGAATGAGTAACTTCTTCAAATCCATATTACATAGCTTAGGAATGAAATGGCACTCTTGCCAATCAAGCCACCTCAAATTTGGAAGAAGATTCTCAGACTTTCCCTCAATGTTAGCCCCATCCAGTCTGAGGTACCTCAAATTCAATTTTTTGCCAAGTGCTTCAAATGTAAAATGGGCAGTGCCAGCCTCTCCAACTGGAAGACTAATGCCTTCGAGACGTGCATTAGGCTGTCAAGTGTTGACGGGGGAAAACGTATGAGCACGTTGAAACGAGACAAATTAAATTTACAAAAATCAAGTGGGTATCCATTACGCGTTACAAATCGTGTTTAAGAACAAATCCCTTTCCTTTCCCTCCAAAGATTGAATAGTTTGTGTTATCTATGGACGGTTTATTTAACGCTTTCGTGGCCCTTTTGAAAGAAATTTCTAGAGGCTTCGAAGACTTACCTGACCGTCCTTTAGAATGGAAAGGGCATCACTGTGATTCCAAATCCTGCAGCGCTCATGAAGAACTTTCTTCTTGACAAGCTTCCTGCCATAGTTTCTCAACAGATTGTGCATTCTTAATTCATTATTTTCTCCATCTTCCAAGAAATGCATGTTGCGAAGGTCTTTTATTTTTCTCAGAGGATCGCCATCCCAAGCCTCCTCCCACATGTAAGGGGGAACCCTCTCATCCTTTCCAATAAAGAAGCACACTATGTCGAGCAATATCTCCTTTGCGCTATCATCTAAAGATTTGTAACTGGCGTCAAAGGCAGCTTCCACTTTTTCTTCTAGTGGGTATTTTTCTAAGGACTTCAAGCTACTTGTCCATAGCTGTATTTTCATATTATTCTTTAAGTATTTTGCCTGGAGCTCAATAGCCAAGGGAAGCCTTCCTAGAGCTTCCACGATGTCTGGGGACAAGGAATCGTACTTGGAGACATCTTGGGGAGCATCCCCTTGAAAAGCATGCTTACGAAAAAGTTGAAGAGCATCATGATGACTCATTGGTTTAACCTCGTATTCTTCAAATGATTCAACATCAAAAACACCTAAAACATTTCTATTATCTGTGGTAACAATGATTCTACTTCCTGGACCAAACCAAGTAAGGTCCCCAGCTAATGCTTCAATTTGTTCAACCTCATGCACATCATCAAGCACAATGAAAACCTTCATGTTGTTAAAGAGACTTTTCATTTTCTTAATACCTTTACTGGAAGATCTCACTGGTTCAGATTTTCCTTTTTGAAGGTCAGCAATCAACAGTTCTTGGGAAACCTTGACTCCTTCCGAATTTATCACTTTAAGGAAGCTACATCCATCAAAGAACTTGTGGATCTTGTTGAAGACAACCTTTGCAAGTGTTGTCTTTCCAACACCTGGCATACCACATATTCCAACAGCACGTACGTCTCCTCCACATACTTCGATCGCTTGTCCATGGCTGTAGACTACACTAAGCTTTGTCATCATCTCTTGAACATGAAGATCAATTCCAACTAGTTCGTCGGTTACAACTTGGTCATCCTTCTTCAACACCTGCCTAACACGTGTAAGAACTTTTTCGAGGAGATCGGACGTATGCCTGCAAAAATCAGTGAGGAAGCATAAGGATGACAACAGAGTCACCAAAAGTATTAAAGAAAAGACGAAAATCAAGTGGGCAATGAACGGACAAAAATTAGATCAACCAATAGGGGCAGGTGGAATCTTCAATTAAAATGGAGAGTAAATTTTAATGCGTAGTCCATTTCCCTGTCATGCACATAGCAATTCTGCCATTGATATCATGCTATCTTCAAAACAAAAGTTCTAGCCAAGGGGGGGACAAACAAAGAATGGCGGACCAGGTCGTCTCGAGTAATTTTCAAATGGCCATCTTAATGGACTCACCGGTTATTCAATAAGCACGTAGAACTCCAACCTGTTAAATTGTTGATCCATTTCATGAGAATAACCTTCAAGATCTCCCTAGCATGCATCATCATCAATACATATAACATTTATTCGAAAAGGATCAGGTTCATTGTCAAATCACCCTAAACCTTTTTTACATTTATCTAGGAAAGAAAGAAGAAACCAGAAGCAAAAGAATTACCCCCCATTTATGTTCTTTCGTTCAAAACCGCTTAATCCCCCGACCAGTTGAAGAACCCCCTTCCATCTCTCGATGGTATTTGCACTGACTTTGCCATCCTTCTCATGTTTCTCGAAGGACGTTGCAAAATTCCCAGCCTGGTGTTTTACATCGTTGGTACTAACATCATAGAAAATAGGAATAATAGTCCGTCCGTCTGATTTTCTGCACTCCCACATTTGTACCAGCTCCACGAGGCAACTTTCACTGGAAGCCTAATCTTTGGAGAAGATGGCTATTGAGATCCTCGACCGCTTGATCGCATCTTTTAGCCTCTGATTGATCTCTTCTCCGGTACGGAGCTTTTCATCATCTTTAAAGACCTCGATCCCTGCATTTTTCAATTTTTCATGTAGGAGATCCGTGAATTCTGCACAAGTATCTGCATCTCTAAAATTCAAAAATACTTCATGATCGATTCCAGATGATGACAATGAGATTGAAGATGATTCCTGTCAAATCAATGAAACCAAAGTAAACATATTGTTTCAGACCAAGTCTTATGCTTCTGGCCAAACAAAAAAGGAAAGAAAAAGAAAGAACAAGTTTGCTGGTTCCATTGAGCCAAACCTAACACAGCAAGCTGACTGCAACTGAAACTTGCAACTCATTTCGGCTGTTTTTAGGTCCAAAATTCTTAGAACTTTGCTAATACACAAACGTTGATGCGTGAATTTATACACAATTTTTTTCGCATTTGGGGTTTGAACTACAAGCAGAGGATCGGTTCCACCATAGACATGTCGAAGAAATAATAATACAAATCCCAAAGATGCAGAGGAAACAAACCGGGCTTTTTCTCTTCGTTCCAGCAGCCACACCAGCAGAAGCCATAACTCGGGAGGAAAATTAGAAACGCCACGGAGCAGTTCGCTCCCTCTCTCTCTCTCTCTCTCTCGTGCTTTCTCTCGGAGAGGAGCGGGAGGCATGGAGACATCAGACGAGTATTTGTTACTCTTCTATACATGACCAAGACCGCTGGCTTCTGGGCACTCGCTACGCGCTTGGGCAACGCGTGGGAAAGTTGTCGTGTGCTCCCGGTCCCACTTGATTTAAACATTATACGAAATCATTACATTACAAAAAGGATTTTTGAGTCGCTAGAGGGGTAAGCACGGTTCCAAGTGAACCGGAACCGGACCGGTTTCCGGTTTCCTTTTTTTGGGAACTGATGTTCCCGGTTCCGGTTCCGGTTCCTATGAGAATCGAAATTGGTTAAATTTTTTTAAAAAAAGAAAACCCTAAAGCATCCATGTGATTTCCCCCCGGTTCCCGATTTCCTTTTTATGGGAACCGATGTTCCCGATTCCGATTCCAGTTCCTATGAGAACCGAAACTGGTTAAATTTAAAAAAAAAAAAAATCCTAGAACACCCATGTGATTTCCCCCCTTACCCTTTCTTTTTCCCCCTCTCTCTTTCTTTTCCCCTTTTTTCCTCCTCACGTCACGTCACGTCACTTCCTGCCTCCAACTTTTTTCTTTTTTTCTCTCTCTCTCTTCTCTTTCCCTCTCTCTCGGCCAAAACCCCACCCCTTCTTCTCTTCTTCTTCTTCCTCTTCTTCCTTCCTCTTGCTAGCTGTTGCTTCACCCACAACCACACCGCCGCCCCACGCCCTACTCACCACCACCTCTTGGCCACCGAACCACCACCACCCACCACTCGTCCGACGAGCCGTCTCGCCGTTGAGCGCGACGAGTTGTCGCGCCATCTGCACCGCCCCTTGCCGCCGTGAGCCATCGCTGCCATCCCCAAGCCACTGTCACCACCTCTTGCCGCTACTTGCTCGGTCATCCGAGCTGTCGTTGCTTCGAACTGCCACCGAGTCCGCCAGAACCGAGCTCTTCCCCCCTTGGCCGTGGGTTGAGCCGCGACCGCCGCCATCTTCGCCTCGCCATCCGTGCCGCTGTTGGTGCCGTGAGACTCGTGTCTTTGTCACTGCCGTCGCTGCGTGTTCGCCCTTGACTTATTGACTACGGATTTATTCTCTTATTTTTTATACAGGGACTCTCTTATTTTTGATACAAGGACTGTGGAAAACAAGTGTATTTGGGTATGCATAGTCCTTTCTCAGGAAATTTGAATCAAGTTTACTTGACGTCAATTCACCTTTGGCAGCACTGATAATCTTTGACCGATTTGTAGGTGGATTTGACACTGCACATGCTGCAGCTAGGTAAGACATCGCCATGTCTCATTAAGCTTTGTAGCTTTAGAAGGTTCCATTCATCTAAGAAGATAACATAATTGGGTTTTTGTGGACTCAGAGCCTATGATCGAGCTGCAATAAAATTTAGGGGGCTTGATGCAGACATAAATTTCAATTTGAGTGATTGATTTTAAACAGGTAAGATGTTTTGCATGATTTAAACTTCCCGCCATTGCACCATGTTGGTTTGCATTATGGATTGGCTTAGACTCTTTCTTGGTTGAGATTGGCAGATGAAGAATCTTTCAAAGGAAGAATTTGTACACATACTTTGCCGTGCGGTTGTAGTGGTTGAACTGAATGCGGTTCTCTAAAGATGCTTTGTAATGTAATTAAATGTGCTTGAGGCTGAGAGATAAGTAGTGCCTACATGGCTTACTTTTCTCCTTTTGCATCACACTTTATTAGGGGACATCTGCCATTTTCCCCTTTTAGACCATATGAAACTAAAGCAGTGAGAAACCGGAGGCCTTTTTTGACCCAGTGTACACTCTGCTACTTAATTTGATTGATCTGAAAAAATGCTATTGCCTTTTATTTCCCTTTGGGTTCTATTTGTAGGTTGCATGGAATATATAATAGATTTTTCTCGATCAATTTTGTGTTGTGATTATTGTTTATTGGTGAATTCTTCATCTAGTCTCAGGAGATCTTATTTAATATTTTAAATGAAGGTACTTTTTTTTTTTTTTTTTTTGCATAATGAGATTACTTTTCTCCATCTAAATTTGCTTTATTTCTCTTAAATCTTTCAGGTCATTGAAGCTTGGTATAGTCCCGGGCCCAACCATGTCACCTGGATCTTCTCAACCATTAGTCTATACAATAAGGAGTTCCGTTGACGTCTCCAACTTTTCATGGAATGATAAGAAGACCAGACAAGGGAAAGAGTCACCCATCTTGACCAGGACATGCTTAAGCCCTTTGAGTGCTGATGGCAGTGCTGTAGGATATATCGAATTATGATTTCTTGGACCTTGTGTTGCTCACGCTGCAATTGATCCCTAATTTTTGCCTTTCTTCTTTCCTCAAGGATATTATTGAGAAGATTGCACTTGTACAACATTGAAAGAATGGATGGTGCATCACTTTGTACGACTTTATCAGTATGCCGCTCTCTAGTTGATCTGGAAATTGTTGGCCTGTAAGTTCTTTTTCATTTAGTGTTGTGTTTCCAGAAGTTGTTGCCCGTGATACTAACAAAATTACTCTATTTTTTGGAACGGAAGAGAGCTTGTGACCAACTTTGAACCTAGTACTACGATGGAGAGATGATTGCAAAAGCCAGTAATGGAAATAGCATCTGGCATCTGTAATCACATTCTTTGTTGTAAATAAGAAGCTTTTGGCAAACTATCTCAGGTTCCAGGTTGTAATCACATTCTTTGTTGTTAAAAAAAAAAAAAAAAAAAAAAACCTATTGGAACCTGGAACCGACCCTAGAATCTGTAACAGGGTAGGTTTCAAGTTCCAAAAAATGAGAAACCTGTACCCGAGGGTAAATTCTAGGTTCCAAACGGAACCAAACCGGAACCAGGAACCACTCATCCCTAGCTGGAGTTGATAAAAGAAGACGCAATTAACTGGTTGGAAGTCCTCCCCAAGTTGTTCCATTCACAAACCCATTAAAAATCCTAACTTATATTCACCATAACACGGATACAAATGTATTATTTGTCCTGTCACAAATTTTTTTTAAATAAATATATCACATCAATACAAGTTTAAAATAAATATAAAAAAATTTACGATGTGTCACTGTGGACATTATTTAAGATTTTTGGTGACTTTTTTCTTATATAAATTGAGTTCCGTTCTTTATAGTTTACGTGAATGGAGAATATTAATGATACCATGTCAACCAAGGGCGCGTTTGTTTACTTTTGTTTTTGTTCCTTGGAACAAAAATTTCTGTTCTTTTGTTCTGGGAAACAAAAAAAGAACAGAAATACGTTTGTTTACATTTTTTTTTTTTGTACCCAAGGAACCTCCGTGCGCCACTTTGCAGCGGAGTAAACCCTGGAGGAGCAATATAGTCACCACCACCCTTGCTACCCGGTAAGTCGTGGGTTCCTTTTCGCAAGACAGACGACGCAGTGATTCGAACTTAGGACCTCTCGCGTAAGAAACCTGCGCTCAACCACTACGCCGCCACCACAAGTGGTTTTGTTTACACTTTTGTTTCCGGGAAAAAAATTAGAATAGAAATAAGAAACAAGAAAAATTTGTTTCTTATTCCCAAGAACACTTTCAAGAAAAATTTTCTCTCTCCCATTCTTTCCTTCTCTTTTTTTCTTCTTCTTTTTTTTTCTTTGGCCGGTCGCCGACCTTGGCCATGGCCGGCGACCGGCCAAAAGGAAGAAAAAAATAAAATTAAAAAATTAAAAATTAAAAGAAACAAAAAAATTATATAAATTTACCAAACATGTTTTTGTTCTTTTTCTTTTTCAAGAATATAAATTTTGTGTAACTACCAAACGCGTTTTTCTCTTCAAAAATTGTTCTCGGAACAGAATTGTTTTTTCTATTTCTATTTACTTAAACAATTTTTAAACAGAAACGTTACCAAATGCGTCTCAAGTTTCCACAAAAAAATTGTCAATCATAAATCGTGACATATTCCATGAACTTCCCAAAAAGTGCCTTCTCAAGTTTAAGTATTTATAAGCCAAGTAATAAGGCGCATAATAAACTCCAGAAGTAAGTATATATTTATCATATTTGAAGCAAAGCAAATTAATCCATTTCCGTTTAATTTTTAGTTTGGAAGAATCTTCAAAGGTGATTGCCTTCTCATCGAGACTTGTGAATTGGCTTGCATAATCATATGTTAATTGCTCGCCTCCTCTTCTAAGCGCCACAAATGAATTTCCTATTCTGTGAGTACAGAGTCAGCTCCATCTTTTTGGGTTCTCCAAGCAACTCATTCTCCGGTTGACATCGATAAATGCACCACGCTGTCCAGGAATTTATCATACTCGTGGCATTAATATACTCAACTCTTAAATCCCACATCTCCTCTAAATTTTCGTATCTTCCTTCGCCCTCTCTCATGATTCTGTTTCCCCTCCTCACTGGGAATATGGCATGAAGCCATTTCTCCATGTAAGTGTGAACATAACAACCTGGGGACAAAGTTTTCCCGCAACCAAAGAGAGGTGTTTATAATGATAGGACACGTGGAAGCCATGTCGCAGTAAATAGCTAGATTTCTTGCCAACGGTTTCGCCGACAATGTTCTCGAACAAAGTATTTTTTACCAAAAGTTGAGCTTTGACTTTTTTTGTGTAACGGGTTCTGTATGGTTTCGAAAAACAAGCAACTAATTATACTCTAACGGCGATAACAATGAATAAAGATAAATCTGACGGATTTGTAGATAAATGCACGATGAATGACAACTAAAGTAAATGTGTAAAGCAGGAATTGCATTCTCTGTCAAATTTTTCCGGTCCTTCATAACGACTTCTCTTCGGCTATTTATAGCCGAAAAGAGTGAATAACAGTCCTCATGGTTATCATTTCGATTTCAAATAATTCGGAAATTTTCGGTGTGCTCTCAACAACTGTACTGTCTCATCCACGGAGTAGCTGATACCGAGTGCTTCGTAACCGGTCTCCTGGTGCTTCGGTGATTGGTCTCCTTCCAGACCTCTTTTCTCCAAATGATGGTTGCTGCGGAGTCGTCGGTGACTGACTGTCGCGATTATGGCCGTATCCGGATTTCCTTTGATAGACACGTCTTCCACAAGCCCAGTGGGCCTATACGATTCTTGATAGCCCATGGGGACAGGCGTTGGCGTCAACACCAACTATAGCTGATTTTTGGGTTTGGTACAGAATTAGTTTCTCCAGAACGAACGGCAATGAAGACAAATTTACTGAAGTTATAACGGAGTTCTCGTTTTATGTTTTAACTTTTCTTTCTCAGCATGGAAAACAAGGATTGATTCCAAGCAAGTCTGGATGGACAAGTGCTCGATTTCTAGAGCTGAGCTCGGTCAGTGCCCTCCAGTCGAAACCCAATTTAAATTTGCACAATCCGAGTAGATATTTCAATTATAAATGTTGCTAGAACACATATATCTTACATATATCTTATTAGTATTTCAAATCAGAGAATTTCCGGCTTTTATTGATAAAAACCTTAACCTAAGTTTGGAGCAATCTTTATGTTTGGGTTTTCAACGCACGCCAACTAATACACAACTTGTGTAAGTTGAGATAGCATTGTTATGTCTTTTGTAAGCATAATGCTAGCGTTTGTACCTCTATCATCATTTCTTCATTCAATCTTGGTTCTTTCTTATCGTGCCAATTTTTTGTCCGATAATCCTCTTCCATACTAATATAACATAGAATTCAATGAATGCCCACGATTATGTATTGGTCTCACTTACCATTATTATATCTCTCAAATTTATGAATATAATGAAGGCGAAGATCGAGACCATAATCACAATGTAGTCCTCACACTCTTTGAAGATGTCATGCTTCATTATCTACGCTCCCTTAGAAAGCTTTGCTCACACGACAAGACTCACTATACCATGCTTCTACTTCTTCACTCAACCTTCTTGGACAAACACAATCACCCGATCAATTCCTCAATAGCCAAGACCAAGGACTCAGGGACAAAGGCAATAAGAAACTTGCTATTAGGATCGACAAACATAATGATACAAATCTGTTCAAATGTTACTATGAAGGAAAAAACTAAATGCAAGAGACTATAATGGTGTACACATATGAAGTGCCAAGTAAGAACCCTTAATGTCAAAGAGGAAAGAAAAATAACAAAAATCGCAGTTCTAGAGCCATTTTGTCTTTCACCCCAACCACTATGTTATTCATTTCGGCTCCTCAAATGAAAAAATTTCCCAGCAGACCCTTTGATTTAATTGAAAATAATTGATATTTTGAACTATTATTAGGGATATAGCATAAAAGAAAATTTCCCAAATGACAATATTGTAAAAGCATGTACTAAGGTTCTGTAAAACGGTATGCATGCCATGCAAAGAAAGTGAGGTGAGATTTCTTTGATATATCATGAAAATAATGAGATAAATAGGATGTGATTAGTAGATCCATAAAGCAAAATCATTTTCAACCTTAAGTTAGGGCCAAAGTCTAATGAAGGCAAGATTACCAAGATAAAAGATAAATAAAAAATAAAAAATAAAGAAAATATAAAACAGGACCTCTTATTTAAATAATAAAACCAAACCAGAAAGGAGAGCACTCACGAACCTTTGGTCTTCTCCAACTCTACACTTCGAGTTCGTTGAGCTCGCTTGATCATTGGTGAAGGAAAAAGGCAAAGAAAAAAGGGACGAGACAATACTTGAAAATATGTCAAAATAAAATCTCATGTCTCTAATTATCTTTCTCACATTTACGTTTTATTTTCTTGTGATTGTGTGCCAAATCTTAACGAGAGAAAGAGAAAGGAATTCAATTTTACTTCCACCTTCGACCCAATTTCATCAGCAAAACCAGTGGCACTTCTATAGCTTGTAATGATTGGAATTGCTTCCTAAGTTGTTCCACACGATAAGTCCATTAGTGTCTCGAGTATCCACGTTTCACAAGGTAAAGACTGTTGGAGAAAACTCCTTTATTATTTTGAAGTTGATAAAACTTATCCAAAGTCTATTCTGAAGAACTTTAGTGTCAAAGTCTGAAAACTATCAAATTATAGGTTCAAAGTTTGCATATACTGACAAATTCCAAACTAAACGCTATTGAAAAATGAGGACTTATCCAGACGCAAAATTATCTTTACTTCTTCAAAAGTTTGATTTGTATGGCTTTTGGATGGCTTTCTGGTTGGATATAGCTCCTACATGATTGACTATCTTTGTTGGAACCAACTTTGATATTCAAATCTTTTGGAAGGTAAGTAAACTTGGAAAGTATCTACTTATGGAAACTAAAATTATGATTGTATGGGCGAACATGATTGACAAGCTTTCATCACAATCATCAAATGACCCGAGATCCCCTTGATTGATTCTATCCAACAGGTAAATTGAAATAATTCGAGGTGAGGACACCCGGAGTGCCATAACTTGGCACGCCGGAACACTTAAGTGCCATAACTTTAAAATGGTACACTTAAGTGCCATCACCGGAGCAAAATGGGACACTTAAGTGCCATTCCGGCGAAAATCCGGCCAAATAGGCGACGTGGCAATTTTCCGGCGAGTTTAGTCCAAAACGGCGTCGTTTTGCACGGCGACGTGGCGGAGAAAACGCAAAAACGACGCCGTTTTCGTGTCTACGTGTAAATAATAATATAAAAATTAATTAAATTATAAAGTATTCAAAAAATTTTAAAAAAAAAAAAAGAAAAATTTAAATATTTGAAAAAAATTAAGAAAAATTTAAAAGTTTTAAAAAATTAAGAAAATTTAAAAAAAAAAAGGTGGGGGAGGTCGAAGGGGCGGGCGAGGGTGAGCCCTTCTTCTGCCGCCGCCTCCCCGCCGTCGCCGGGAAGGGCCGGCGACGGAGGGGGAGGGTCGGCCGGGGTCGCCGACCCCCGGCCCGGCCGACGGCGAGGGCTAGCGGCCCTCGCCGGATCGCGGCAGGGCCGCAACCCTCACCCCGGATGCGGGCGGGCTCGCGGGCCCTCGGCTGCCGGTCGGCCGGCCTCGCCGGCCCCGGCCGAGGCCCGGCGACCCGGCCGACCCTCCCCACTCCGTCGCCGGCGAGGGCCCGTGAGCCCTCGGCGGATCTGGCGAGGGTCGCGGCCGCGCCCTACCGCGACCCTCGCCCGGATCCGGCGAGGGCTCGCGGGCCCTCGCCGCCTCCCCACCGCCGCCGGGAAGGGCCGGCGACGGAGTGGGGAGGGTCCGCCGGGTCGCCGGGCCCCGGCCGGGGGCCGGCGAGGCCGGCCAACCGGCGGCGAGGGCTACGAGCCCACGCCGTCGTTCGGCGGGGGGCGCGACCTCGGCCGACCCTCCCCCTCCGTCGCCGGCCCTTCCCGGCGACGGCGGGGGGCGGCGGTGGCGAGGGCTCGGCCCTCGGCCGCCCTTCGACCCCCCCCTTTTTTTTTTTAATTTTCTTATTTTTTAAAATTAAAATTTTTAGAATTTTCTTATTTTTTTTAAATTTTTTTAAATTAAAATTTTTTAAAATTAAATTTTTTAATTTTTTAAAATTTTTAAAATTTTTAATTTTTTTTAAAATTTTTAATTTTTTTTAAAATTTTTAATTTTTTTAAAATTTTTAATTTTTTTTAAAATTTTTAATTTTTTTTAAAATTTTTAATTTTTTTTTAAAATTTTTATTTTTTTTAAAATTTTTAAAATTTTTAAAATTAAAATTTTTAAATTTTTTTTTTTTTTAATTTTTAAATTTTCTTTTTTAATTATTTTTATGCTGATTTGGAGCTCCGGCGAGCCACGTAGGCAAAAAATAATAATAAAAAATTGCCACGTAGGATTTCCGGCAAGGATCGCCGGAGGTGGCACTTAAGTGTCCCACTCGAAAAAAAAAAGTGGCACTTAAGTGTACCGTTTGGAAGTTATGGCACTTAAGTGTCCCGGCGTGCCTTGCGCTGTACTTCTGCCAAATAATTCCTTTGGAAAGTGCTAACAATCGAAAAGGCATGAAGGAGTATTTAAGGTGGACTCTCTAATTGTTCGACAGAATGCGTTAAAGAAAAATTTCAAAATCTGAAGCTTTTTAGTTCCTTATTATTTCATTCACTGAGCTCAAATTTGTATTCAAAAGAGAGAAAAATTTATAGTGTAACTTCGTGAAAGAGAAGCAGACTCTTCACTGTGAAGTTGAGATTACCAAGCTGTAAAATCTCTTTTGTTTCTTAGTGGAATCTAGCCAGTGGGCTATCATCGTGGGAGAGTGAACGTAGGCTTGATCTAAACCGAACCACTATAAATTTTGTGTTCTTATTCTCTTCTCTGAACTCCTTTATTTTGTTTGAAGTTTTATCTAATTGCTAAATTCAGAAGTCGTTCATAGTCTGTCATTTTCTAAAAGCAAATTACTTCCACTAAACCTTGCAAAAAATTTTGTTCACACCTATTCACCCCCTCTAGGTGTTGTTATTAGCCATTTCAATTGGTATCAAAGCTTGTGTGCTTATTTTATTGAAATGTTTTACTTCTAAAGCTAAAGATCTATGACTAGTATTTTGGCTCCAAGTTTGGTTGAAGGTCAAAGCAACACCAAACCTCCTTACTTTGATGGAAATGAGTACAATGTGTGGAAAAACAAGATGAATGCGTTCATGAGATCAAAAGATCCCTTGGAATGGGATGTGGTAAAAAAAAAAATGAATCAATCCCAAAGCTACATCAACCTCAGAAAGAGGAAATGAAGTTGTAGATGCTGGCAAATTGACATAAGCAAAAATAACCAAGAGACAAACTCTTGATGCTAAAGCCATCTACTCTTTATATTGTGCTTTATCTCCTACTAAGTATAACCGAATTTTTTCTTGTGAAACAGCAAAAGAAGTTTGGAACAGGTTGCACGTTACCTATGAATGAGCTAATTGAGTAAAGGAAACGAAAATCAATATTCTACTCGGACAGTATGAAGCCTTCAAGATGAAGCCTAGAGAATCCATCACTAATATGTTCAGTTGCTTCACAAAGATTGTAAACGGCCTGGCATATCATTGACAGCCAATCTCAGGACCAATGAAGGTCAATAAACTGTTGTGTAGACTCTCCAAAGACAAGAATCACGTAAAGACATAAATTAGAAAAACCTAGAGGATCATACCTCTTTCAGTAGACGAACTAGTAGGCACACTTCAATCATATGAAGTGGAGCAGATTAATGAGGAAGAAGATCCAAAAGGTAAGAAGTCAATTGCTTTAAAATCTAACGATAATTTTGATGATACAGATTCAAAAGATGGCATGAACGATAAAGAGCTAGCGCTCATTATTAAGAAGTTCAAGAAGTTGAATAGAAAGGAAAGAAGATTCAATTGGAAGAAGCAAAGCATTCAAAAATTCTAGAAGAAACCAACTGAGGATAATGAAACCAACAAAAAGATGTGATATATTTCGAATGTAAGAAAAAAGAGCACATCAGACTTAATTGTCCTCTGTTGAAGAAAAAAAATGAAGAATTGAGAAACACAAAAAGGCTCTCAAAGCAGAAACTTGGAGTGATACCGATTGCGAGAACAGTGATGAAGAATATGCTAACATATGTCTAATGGCCAATTCAGAATCAAACTCAGATTTTGAAACAAATTTTGATTCAGACTCAGATAAAGAAGTTGAGATTAGCAATTTAAAAATTCCCATTAAAGTCTCAAAGTATATAGATGAACTTTGTCTTAGTCTCAAAACATCTCTTAAAATGATTTCCGAACTAAAAAAGGAGAATTCTAAACTGAGGTAACAGGAAATTTCTTGGAGAGAAAAATTGAAAGTCTAGATAAAAGTTTTGTTGATTTGAAAGTACTTATGATTCTTTTTCGAAGAAAAATGCCTTTTTGAAGGAAGATATTTCAAATATCACAAAAAAGATTTTCAAAAGGATCTAAGAAGTTTAAAAAAATTCTTTTAGTACAAAGACTTTATTTTAACAAATTTGATTTGGGTATGACTTCAGAAACTATTTCTTTAATTGATTTTCCCAAAGTTAAAGAAAGAATCATATAAAGACCTACATTAGCATTTGTAAAACCCGTTGGCCGAAGTGTTCTCAAATGTTCAAAGTGTAACAGCTCAAAACATTTCGAGAAGAAATGTCCCAATGTTTGGAAACCTATTAAAAGGAATTGGGCAAAAACAATTTTCGATATTAACTCTCCTAAACCTAAGAAAATATGGGTACCAAAGAAAGCTTGAGTCCTTCTTTTAATCACAGGTCACTATCAAGAAGAATATCAAATGGTATTTGGATAGTGGCTATTCGAGACATATGACGGGAGATTCAAGTTACTTTATAAAACTTATTCAAATGAATGGTGGAAAAGTTTACTTTGGTGAGAATAACAAAGAAAGAATTGTTGAATGTGGAACCATGAAGATTGAAAGCCTGACTATCAAAATGTCTCATTGGTGGAAGGTTTGAATTACAATATACTCAGCATAAGTCATTTTTGTGATACTGGATTCAAAATAAATTTCCAATAAAGCATCTATTCGAGAATGAGTAAAGACTTCTCTCAATCTTCCACTAGACGAAGGCATGTGAATATTTATCAAAGTTCTTAGTGTCTTATATCCATTCAAGATGAAGTAAATCTTTGACATCGAAAGCTTGGCCATGTTAACATGAAGCAGATTGTCAAGATTTCTTCCAAAAAGCTTGTTTGTGGTCTCCCTAACCTGGCTTATCAAAAGTCTGAATTATGCACTCCATGTATTTTGGAAAAACGAGTTAGAAGTTTCTTTAAACATGCAAATCAAGTTTCTACCAATCGAGCTTTGCAACTTTTGTATATGGACCTATTTGGATCAACCAGAACTCAAAGTATTGGTGGAAACAGATACTGCCTAGTAATTGTGGATGATTACTCTCGCTTTACTTGAGTTTACTTTCTGGCAAATAAGTCTGAAGCATTCTCTCACTTCTCAAAGTTTGCTAAGAATGTTTAGAATGAAAAAGGATATACTATTTCAAGCATACAAACAGACTATGGAAGTGAGTTCGAAGATCAAAAATTTGCGAAATTCTGTGATGAATCTGGTTTCCAACATGTTTTCTCTTCTCTATACACTCTAGAACAAAATGAGGTTGTGGAAAGGAAGAATAAATCCTTATAAGAGATGGCCAGAACCTTCTTAATTGAGAGCAAACTTTCATCTCGTTTTTGAGCTGAAGTAGTTTCTACAACTTGCTACATCATCAACAGATTGTTCTTGAGGCATATTCTATAGAAAATTCCTTATGAAGTGTATAAAGGGAAGAAGCCTATGTTTCTTACTTCCATGTATTTGGCTATAAGTGTTATGTTTTGAAAAATGCAAATGATCGAACCGGGAAGTTTGAAGAAAAATCAAATGAATGAATTTTCCTTGGTTGCTCAACCTAAAGTAAAGCATACAGAGTCTTTAACAAGAAAACTCAATCTGTGGAAGAATCTATGAACATTAAGTTTCAAGACTCTATACAAAATTAGCTAGATCAAACTCAACTTGAAGAATCTGAACCCGTTCCAGACTTTACAAAGTCTACCTCCCCCGAAGTGGTTCAAACTTCTAACAAATCAGTAACAAGCAGAACTAGAAGATTCAATTGAAACAGAGGATCAGCAGACTCTCAGACCAACCAGCAATTGGAAGCATAAGTCAAGTCATCCCAAAGAACTCATCATTGGCAACATTGATGAAAGAATTCACACCAAATCCAAAAGGCGAGAAGAGTCTAGCGCCCTAGTACTTGTTTCTGAAATAGAACCCAAAAGTGTAGAAAAAGTCATGTCTGATGAAAGCTGGATCGAAGTTGTGCAAGAAAAGCTCAGACAGTTCAGCATCAACGATGTTCGGGAGTTAATTCCTAAACCTAAAGGTAAGTCTGTTATCGAGACAAAATGGGTTTTTAGGAATAAGGTGGACGAGAAAGGAAAAGTGGTCAGAAACAAAGCAAAACTCGTGGTCAAAGAATATACACAAGAATAAGGGATAGACTATGACGAGAGCTATGTACCAGTAACGAGGTTAGAAACAATTATATTATTACTTGCTTTTGTTTACTATAAAAATTTCATGTTATTTCAGATGGATATCAAAAGTGTACTCCTAAATGGATTCATCCAAGAAGAAGTCTATGTGAAACAACCACTAGGATTTGAAGATTCAAGAAAGCCAGACTTAGTCTACAGATTGAAAAAGGCCTTGTATGGACTAAAGCAAGCACCTCGAGCTTGGTATGAAAGGTTAAGTAAATTCCTAACCCAAAATGGTTTTGTTAAAGTAAGGTAGATACTATATTTTTCATAAAAATAGAGGGTAAAGACTTTCTGCTAGTTCAAATTTATGTTGATGATATTATCTTTGGATCCCCTAATGAAAATCTATGCAAGAAATTCTCTAGATGTATGCAAGATGAATTCGAGATGAGTATGATGGGTGAGTTAACATTCTTTCTGGGATTGCAAGTTAAACAATAGAAGAAAGGTATCTTTATTCACCAAGAGAAATATGCGAAAAATCTCATTAAGAAATTCGGATTGGAAAATTGAAAGAAGACAGAGACACCAATGTCAAGTTCTTCGAAGCTAGACAAATATGAAGGAGGAAAGACAGTAGACCAGAAGCTTTATAGAAGCATTATCGGTTCTCTTCTTTACCTTACTGCATCTAGACTTAACATTTTGTTTAGTATTTACATCTGTGCTAGATTCCAATCAGATCCCAAAGAATCTCATTTAAGTGATGCAAAACGCATCATCAAATATGTTGCACGCATCATCAAATATGTTGCTATTACTCCAAAGCTAGGTCTACGGTATCCCAAATAATGAGACTTTACTCTTCTTGGATATTCAAACGCAGATTTAGCAGGTTGTAAAGTCGATAGAAAGAATATTTCTGGTACTTGTTAACTGGTGGGCAACAAGCAAGTATCTTGGTTCTCAAGGAAACAGAGTACTGTGGCTTTATCAACAGCAAAAGCAGAGTATGTGGCTCTTGAAAGCTGTTGTTCCCAAATTTTGTGGATAAGACAACAGCTAAGAAACTTTGGAATTGAAGAATCGTGCACTGAGATCAAATGCAATAACACCAATGCTATTAATCTCACGAAGAACTCAATTTTCATTCAAGGGCAAAGCATATAAAGATTTGACACAATTTCATAAGAGAAAATGTTCAAAATGGGGAAATTATGATTCAGTTCATTGACTCGAAGAATCAGTTGGCAGACATATTTACAAAGCCAATAGAGAAAAATCTATTTGAGTTTATTCGCACCAGACTGACTATTTTATTTTCGACCGGTTAAAGTCTAAAGTTGGTCAAACTCAAAATGTCCAGAAATTACTTCTATAAGTTAATATCTCTTCAATGCAGGTAATTTAATTTTAGTATGAAAATTACGAATAGGTATGTTGATATTCGAATCATTGCTTGAATATCTTATTTTTAGAAATTATCTTTTTCGAATTTTTAAATTTTTGGCAGTCTTTATTTTTGAAAATGGCAGTTTTTTTTTCCTTATGACAGTTTGTTTACCCCATTTTACTTTCTTTATATACCGTCGAGTATTTCTTCTTCATTTATGTTTTCTCAAACCGTAGAATACATAATTTCTACTCTCTCATTTTTACTCTCAAATTTGATTTACAAGTTTTCATATTTTTCACTCGAACGTGTTCGGGAAGTCCTCAAAGACTGTGAAGAAGTCTTTCTAAAGGAAGTCGTCTCGGATCTCAAGCAGGGGACCACGGAATATGCTTGATACACATTTTGATCTGTCCAAGAAAAAAGTTTCTTTACAACATTCTCCACAGCGTGCTACTCAAAATCCTCCGCACCAACCATTAGAAAAGAGGAAATCGAGGAAGACCTTGAACCTGTCAGGACCTTGAAACCCCAGGTTCTTTTTAAGCTTTACAACCGGTTGAAGCAGGGTGGTACTACTATGATCTCTATCGATGAATTTCTAAAATAATTATGATACAAGAATGAGACTCAGTTCTTGCGAACAATGGAAAGATTAGGAATAGCGCCTAAAGGAACGACAAATAGAACGTTTGCTAACTTTCCAGTTGATCCTCATTTTAGTTCTTTCAATCAGCCAGAGAGTAAGGACGATGATGAGAGAATGTACTCGGATTTTCAACCGAGAATGGGCATTGTTGCTGAAGTACGTGGTGATGGAACGAGTTTGTTTCGTTCTAAAGATCACATAAAGGCTTACTCTAAATTGCTGAAAAGAGAGGTGATGAACCCTCGATCGGTCGACTTTGATTTCTTGGATTCAATAAAGGTGAACTTGAGGGAGAAGCTGTCTCTCCTTCAACATGAAAAATTTTGCTCTGAAACTTCTATAGCTTATCCTGAGTTAACTACGTATTTCTATTTGAACCTGTCTTTTTTTGACGCGAATAGATTTTGATTTATTGTAAGGGAGAAAGATTACATGGTGGATGTTGACACGTTGGCTGATGTAATTCGTGTGGAAAGAGATAGTTTTCAACCAATAAATGTCTCTGTTGGTCATGCAACAAGTTTTCTTGTTAGGGACAAACTTTTTGAAGGTGGCATTACTTATTCCAAACTGTCTGCTTCAAACATTTTGCTACACAAAGTCGTGATCAACTGCATCCAACCAAAGACAACTTCAAAGACAAATGTTTCTCGATCTAAAGCCAAACTGACGTTTGCCATCAGTAATGGAATGAAGTTCTCTCTGCCACACACAATTCTAATGCATATGTACAGGAATGTTGTGAAGGATAAGGGACAGCTCCCTTACTCAGAGCTGGTTACACAACTGTTCAGACATTGGAAGGTGAATCTTTTTTTCTATGTGCACTCCTCAAATGAAATTAAATACTATTATGTTATGATTGTTACGTATAAATAATTATGAAAAAAAAAAAAAACACACACACACACACAAAGGAGAGGACCAAATATGGAATGACGAAGCTTGCACTATGATGGAGGTTTTACATTAAAAGTCACTCCACATCATGCGGCTTGTTTCCGAAATTTTTCGTCGTGATGGGAAATCTTTTGCAATATCACTCGCAGGGCTTTATATGAGCTTACATTAGAAAATTAACCAGCACGCTTGCATGGAAAGTTAGGAAATCCACAAAAAATTCGCTGGGGATAAGTAGTGATCCTTCCTAAAAGCTAGTTCCTAACTCACGTTGGACGCCAGTGATTCATTGAATCAAATTAGAAACTGTTGCTTGAAGACTTTTACAATTCCATAAAGGAATGATCCATATATAAGTATACATGGCTCTATTTGTGGACACCATGACTATAAAAAAAAAACTTTATTACTTTTTAAATGTAGAAAACCATGCGTTAGTAGTCAATGAATGAAACTTCAGGCGTGAATTAAATGCACGCTGCATTTGGATTTTGTAATTTTATACTACATGATTCATGAGATTAGCTAGGTTATTTAATAAGATTGTGATTGGTAATAATTTATTTTCAATGTTATTATATGGAATTTAAACAATAATATCTACCCAGATAATTAAAAAAAGATTCACCGATTACCTGAATTTTCATGAGGGAACTTTTCTACTTTTGGTGGATATTTAATTTTTCTTTTTGTCTTCCAACTTTATAACGGTGGGGATCACATTCTTGATCGAATTCATTTCATCCTATGTAATTATTTATTTATTTATTTAATTCTCGTGGGCTACTCTCTTTTTCTTCTTTTGTCTGTCACCGACTCTCTCCTTTTCATTATAGTCCTCGTGACCTGACATCTCTTTCTCTCTCTGTCTCTTCACTCGCCAGTCGCTACCCATTGCGCGCACGCATACAATTGGAGCAACACACCCACGCGCGCGGTGTACATGAATATTCCACTCGCTTGTAGATTGGGTCCAAGAAAAGTCCAGTAAGAAGAACCCCATGGCAAATATACCAACCGCATTTCTCAAGTAGCGGGGGAACTTTTTTAACTTTTAATATAAAAAATCGATTACATAAATCTTATTTGATTACAAAAAAAAAAAATGTTATTTGATTCGCTAAAAATTTCAATTATTAGTGGAAAAATAAATGAATAATCATAGAAGTTGCACTTCAATACAATTATTCCTAACTCACGTCGTTGGCATGATTAATTGGTGATACTAAGAAATTAATTTAATAAAAAAAATCATTGCATGAAAACTTTCTATGAGATCAATGCGTTTTCATGTAATGTCCCTCAAAAGAATTAATTTAATTTAATTAATTCAATAAATTAACACACGTACCGTCATCATTAGGAGCAAGGGACCTTCATGATACCATAGATTGAAACGGTCATAGCCATCCAACTAAAGAGAAAATCTAATATCGTGTCTTCTTTTTTTTTGGTAAAAGTAAGATTATAATGAGCTAAGGACAATTGTACAAAAGATCGGCACCAAAAACTTACACTCTGAAAGCAAGGAGCAAAAGAGTGAAAGGGAGCCGATGCAAGAAGCCAGAGGCAAAACACGAAAGCAACAAAGCTAACGACAGCCCAAAGAAGGCAAAAGAAACACGACAACTACAAACAACCCGGCAACCTCGACCTGCATCTAAAAAAAGTGATGAAGAACGGAGAGCCGAAGTAATGGGAACAAAAGCTCAAACGACAGTAAGCACGAGCGATCCTAGGAAGATGAAGGATGACCAATGAAAATCGAGGGGTCAAAACCCCACCCTCTCTGGAGCCTCATGTTCCTTGAGGAGTCCGGGACATTTGAGAAAGTTAGCTCTTTATCCTTTATAGCCTTGACATTTGAGAAAATCTAATATCTTTATTAAATTAGTTATTGGAGAATATGATTGCCGATTAGGAGGATGCTCATTGGTTGTCTTTTTCTGTTTTCTTTATTATTAGAAAAACGCAAGTCAAGTCAAAAAGGCACCAGTAGAGGTCCTTCTCCACGCACCTCCCCAATAATGCTGCGGAAATTACGTGCGCAATAATATACATCATACAGATTTAGGCCCCGTTTGGTTCAGCATTCCCAAGGGGGTTTCAGTCCCGAAAGCCCATTGGGAAAAAATTTAGGTATTTGATTCAGTATTTGGATGTGTCCTTGGCTAAATGCTGGCCTTTGAAATGCTGAAAATCCAAAGCAGGTGGGGACCTGCTTTGAGCTTCAAGATTTCCAAAATGCAAGTCACCTCTACTATTTATCCATTGACTTTTTTTTTTTTTTTATATTTTAAAACGATCATCTTCCCCACACCCCAATCACGGTTGATCGGCGACGGAGTTTCATCGCATTTTATTTTTATTTTTTAAAAAATAATAAAAACCCTTTGCGAATGTTGGGTTCACATTTTTTTTGTCATTTTTATTTTTTGACAATCAATAGCCCAACTTTTTATCAATACATTAGAATGATAATTAATTAACGAAGATGGTTAATACTACAATAATTAAAAAAATTATTCAAAGTTGAAAATAAATCTAAAAGAACCATACGCCAAAAGTTGAGCTTTGCATCTAATCTATAATTAAATTCTTTTAATATAATTTTTAAATAATTTTACTAATATATATCTTTTACATTACTCTTAACATAAAAATGTAAAAGGTTATATAGTCATTGTTTCTTTTTTGCAATTTTAAAAATACTAAAACTAAAAAACTTAATTTAGTCACATTAAAGGGCTTTTCAAATATATGTTTACCAAATAGTCTTGCATTTTCTTAAAACACTTTTCAGTTATAGTTTACCAAACAGTCTAACATTTCGAAAAACCCATTTACCTTAAGGTATTTGCATTATCCTAAGAGCATTTCCCCAAAACCGAATCAAACGGGCCCTCAATCAGCAGGACGAGTCTTGGACCGTTGGATGATAAGGGCGCAGCATTGTTCTTTTTTTTTTATTTTTTTTTTATAGAAAAAGAACTTAGCATTATTCAAGCATGCATTATAGAGTGCGTTGTGTATCTCTCAAGTCTAAGAACACACGCACGTCCTCTCTCTCTCTCTCTCTCTCTAG
Organism: Eucalyptus decipiens; assembly: GCA_014182575.1. Taxonomy (NCBI): domain Eukaryota; kingdom Viridiplantae; phylum Streptophyta; class Magnoliopsida; order Myrtales; family Myrtaceae; genus Eucalyptus; species Eucalyptus decipiens. Next base: position 40,823,477 of record CM024611.1, on the reverse strand, counting down.
GGTTTAGCTTGTGCTGCTTCGACTTCAATCCTAAAACCACCAAGCAAAACTCCCTTGCGATGGTTCTTGTAATCTAGGTTGCATGGACACTCTCCGGGATCTTTCGTGTCGTGTCGGACACGTGTCCGACACGCTCTGACGTTCTGACATGCAGTCATATTTTTCACTTGAAGATGTTAGGGTGCTTGAAGTTGCAAGTTTTTCACTTGATTAGTCAGAGATGAAGTCTTTAAAAAAAAAAAAAAAAAAGTGAATAATGTGGATGAATGACTTTTTGTTATGTTTGATGATGGAATATTAATTTTTTTCTTATTGTTAAATTTTAAATTTAATAGTGGAACATGGATTATATGTTTTTTCTCCAAATTTTATGGATTATTACAATGAAATGTAGTTGAATTTGTCAAATTAAAACAATGAATGATATTAACAAATGTAGAATTAATGTTTTTAGTATAAATTAATTCTAGACTCTTATTATTATTATTATTATTATTATTATTATTATTATTATTATTATTATTATTATTATTATTATTATTTATGCATTTATATATTAAAATATTTATTTAATATATAACGTATCGGAACGTGTCAAAATTTTTTACTTTTAAGAAATGATGTGTCAGCGTATCGTGTGGTGTCGTGTCGCGTATCGCATGTCTATATCGATGCAACCTAGCTTGTAATGTCGTCCTCCATTATCCCCGGTCTCCAACGAGCTGTCCATCTCCGGCTATCGTCTCGGTCCCGTTAGGTTTTCGATTTCCTCTGGTCTCTGCATTTGCTCGAGTTCTCGATCGCCTATTCCCGCTACACGATATTTATTCGTAGTTTTGCGTACGAAAGAAGAGATGGAGTACCACCCATCGCTGCAGCATGGATGGTAGGGCTGCTGGACTTCAACGCAGAGGTCCCAGTTTCAAAGCTCCTGCGATGCAGGGGGGCTGAAGTGCTGTTGATGATTTGCCTGGGGTACGTGGGTGGTGGTTTCGCGTCTCCCTGGGGTTTCTTTCAAGACCAACCGGCCGTGCGAGAGTTCCCTGGGTCACAAAAAAAAAAAAAAGATGGAGTTACCTAACCCAGAAAAAAAAAAAAAAAAAAAAAGCTCCGTTCTTTGCAGTGCAGGCGGGACCCTCTCGTGGCACATTGAACGAAGAGAGGAGGCAGACATGTTGGGGGCGTTTTCAAAATTTCTACAGATGGGCCTAATGTGATGTGACACACTTGTGTACACAGTAATTTCTCTCCAGCTGGACGACACTGACCGAATTTAGCTCTAGACTCGACAACTCGTCCTTTTAGACCTGCATGGAATCAATCCGCGTTTTCAAGGATGAGAGATAAAGAAAAAAAAGGCAAAACAAGGACTTGGTTACAACTTCTGCAAATTTGTATTTATTGCTGTTCGCCCTAGAGAAACTGATTCTGTATTAAACACAAAAATCAATTACATTTTCTTTTTTGTCCCGCGTCGATGAGTTAGTGCGAAAACTTCGTACTCGAGTTGTTGGTGTTCACACTAGCATGAAGAAATAGCTTCATGCCATCTTTCCCAGTGAGAAAATAAAATTACGGAAAAGGGTGAGGGAAGGTGATAATTTAGAAGAGCTGAGGTATTCAAGTGTTGAGTATATCAGTGCCACCAAGTGCGTGAAATTCCTGGATAGTATTGTGTACTTATCGAAGTGAAAAAGAAATTAGAGGAACCGACTTTGTGACTTAGACTCACAGAAAAGGAGGGTACCGGAAATTCATTTTGTGGTGCTTAGAAGAAGACGCGAGCAATCGACATTTGATTATGCAAAGCAATCCAGGGAGCTATATGACAAGGCAATTGTCTTTGAAGATTCTTCTAAGATGGTAATTTGATTAGAAATGGATCATTTTGTTTTATACACTTAACGCTAGAAGGCACTTTCAGGGAAGTTCATGGAATATGTCATGATTCATGACTGACAATTTTTTCGTGAAAACTTGGTCGGCGTAGGATAAGAGCCTGTTACTATCCTCCATTCACGTAAATTTTTAAACATCAGAACTTGATTTATGTACGACTCAGGAGGACTATTACATCTTCTTTATTGATTCCCAACCACTGAAAATCCTTTTCGTCTTAATTTTTTTTTTTTTCGAGATTTTGTAATGACTTCTTATAATGTTAAATCACGTGGGACCGGGACTACACGACAATTTTCCCTCACGTTGCCCAAGCGCGTAGCGCGTGTCCACAAGTCTACTGTCTATATGCCTCTCAAGCCCTCTCCAAGAGAACGCGAGAGAGAGAGAGAGAGAGAGCGAGCGAGCGAAGGGGTCCGTGGCGTTTCTAATATTTCTCCCGAGTTATGGCTCTTGAAGTTGAGGCTGCTGGAATGAAGAGAAAAAGAGAGGTTTGTTTCCTCTGCATCTTTGGGATTTGTATTATTATTTTTCGACATGAATGTGGCGGAATCGATCCTCTGCTTGTAGTTCAACCCCAAATTGCTAAACATTGTTTGGAATGTTACAAATCTTCTTTTGACGTGGACGATTGAACCTATGTATGTTCAAAATCACGAGATCCTATCAAAACTCCTAGCACTATTGATGTTATAAGCTGGGTCTGTTAACACTGCTTTGCTTTCAACTGAGGTTTGAAATATCATATACATATCAAATAATCATGAAAAGATTACATATGAGTTCACTTATCACATCGGAGTGTTACGAAATTTTTGAAAATTTTGGATCTAAAAACAGTCAAAACGCACGAGTTGCTAGATTCAGATTATGGGGCAAGCTTTGCTGCGTTAAGCTCGGCTCCATCAGAACCATAAAACTTTGCTTTTCTTCTTCTCTTTTTCCTTTTTCGTTTGTTCGTTTGGCGAGAAGCATAAGACTTGGTTTGAAACGCTACGTTTACTTTAGTTTCCTTGATTTGACAGGAATCATCTGGAATCAATCATGAAGTATTCTTGAATTTTAGAGGTAAAGATACTCGCAAAGGATTCACGGGTCTCCTATATGAAAAACTGGAAAATGCAAGGATCGAGGTCTTTAAAGACGACAAAAATCTCCGTGCCGGATATCAGATCGATCAGGCTCTAAAAGATGCGATGGAGCACTCGAGATCTCGATAGCCACCTTCTCCGAAAATTATGCTTCCAGTGAAAGTTGCCTCATGGAGCTGGAACACATGTGGGAGTGCAGAGAATCAAATGAGCGGACTCTTATCCCTATTTTCTACGATATTGATCCCGATGATGTGACAAACCCGACTGGGAAATTTGAAAAGTCCTTCAAGAAACATGAGACAATTGGCAAAGTCAACTCAAATACCATCCAAAAATGGAGGAACGTTCTTCGATCGGTCGTGGGATTAGCCGGATATGTGCTGAAGGACATCGATGGGGGTAATTCTTTTGCTTGGGGTTTCTTTTTTTCTTACCTAGAAGAATGGAAAAAAAAGAGGGTATAGGATGATGTTAAAATGAACCCGAACTTTTTTTCTGAAAAATGTCGTATATAATCATATCGATGATGGTGCATGCTAGAGAGATCTTCAAGCTTATTCCTGTGAAATGAATTGATAATTGGATAGGTTGAAGCGATCGAGTAATCGGTAAGGGCCAGTTGAAATTGACTCGACTCATGACGTAACTGCGAGTTAGACCAGCCAACCGGGTCCACCACGCTCTGTTCTTTCCCCCTTGGCCAGATCTTCTGTTACGCAGATAGCATGTTATCTATATCCAAACTGCTATGTGCATTAAAACTTGCTCTCCGCTTCAATTGAAGATTCCCCCTGCCCCCCTTGGTTGATTTAATTTTCATCGGTTCACTCCCCACTTGATTTTTGTCTACTTTTTAATATATTTGGTAAGTCTGTTGTCATCCTTGTGCTTCATCACTCATGTTTTTTCGCAGGGATGAGGCTGCCCTCCTAAAAAAGGTTCTTGAACGAGTCGAGGGGGTGTTGGATGAGGGTGACCAATATGTGCCCGACAATCTAGTTGGAATCGGACTTTGTGTTCAAGAGATGATGACAAAGCTTGGTGTTGTCTATGGCCAGGGAGAAGCAACGAAAGTATGCGGGGACGGCGTGCGTGTCGTCGGAATATGCGGTCTGTCGGGTGTCGGAAAGACTACACTTGCAAAGGTTGTCTACAACAAAATTCATAAGTCGTTTGATGTGTACAGCTTCCTTGAAGGTATAAATTCGAAAAGAGTCGAGGTTTCCCCTGATCGGTTGATTGCTGAACTCAAGAAAGAACAATATGATCCATGGAGACCTGATAGAGCTATTAAAAAAATGAAAGGTCTCTTTACTAACACGAAGGTTCTCATTGTGCTTGACGATGTGCATGAAGATCAACAAATTAAAGCAGTAGTTGAGGACCTTTCTTGGTTGGGCGAAGGAAGTAGAATCATTGTGACCACAGATAGAAGAGATGTTTTAAAGGTTTTTGACAACGTACCAATTGAAGAATACAAGGTTGATCCAATGGGAAATTACCATGCTCATAAACTCTTTTGTAAGCATGCTTTTCGAGGGGATGCTCCCCCAGATGACCCCGAGTACGATTCCTTGTCCAGGGACATCGTTGAAGCTCTTGGAGGGCTTCCTATGGCTACTGTGTTTTGGGCAATTTATTTGAAGATGGAGAAGAGTCTAGAGATATGGAGAAGTCTCCGGGATTGCTTAACAGATCATCCAGATGAGGGAAAAGTGAAAGATGCCTTGAAGGCCAATTATGATTTATTAAATAAACGTAATAAACGTGCAAAGGAGATATTCCTGAATATAGCATGTTTTTTTGTTGGAAAGGATGAGAGGATTCCCTCTTACATGTGGAAGGCTTGTGGTTGCTATCCTCCTCTAGATATAAAAGAACTTCGCAACATACATTTCTTGGAAGATGGAGGAAATAATGAATTAAGAATGCACAAACTATTAAGAGGCTTTGGAAGGGAAATTGATGAGGAGAAGCGTCTTCAAGAGCGCTGTAGGATTTGGAAGTTTAGTGATGCAAGTTCCATTCTAAAGGACGTTCGGGTAAGTTTTCAAAAACTTCTAGAAATTTCTTTTAGAGGATCATGAATGCGGGTAAATTATCCATAGATAACATAAATTCTAAATAGCATCAGCATGGAACATAATACGCTAACACGTCAATCCTTAGGAAAATAAAGAATTTCGACACGTGGGAATATAGTATATAGTAAATAAATATTTTTATATAGGATAATTTATCATTTTTTAATTTGATTCTAATTCACATGTTGGGCTGCGGAATTCTTTTACATATTCTTTTGAAAAGGTATAATATTATATTAATCAAATGATTGTATGCGATTGCATCCGCATCCGATCATGGCGCTCATGCAAACCACGTGGCCCGTCTGCCGGGCCAACCTCGGGCCCGAGCCCGGTGAGACCCTCGCTCCCCCCCGTGCAACTCCCCGACCCGGACTCGGCGCTGTGGACGTGGACCGTGTGAAATAAAATAAATAATTAAAAATCTGCTCAGACCACCATCTCTCTCGCCCTCTTCCTGGAGTCCTTTGCCTCTCTTCGTTGTCGTCGGCGGCTTCGTCTTCCAGAGCAAGAAGCTCGCCCTGAACCAACTGCCATGGTCTTTGACCGGCGAGGAACGGACTTTAACCGTCAAGGAATGCGACGGCAGCCCCAAGTGGAAGCACGGGATGCCATTCCAGTGGAAGCTTGGCCATAGCCGCGATGGCCGAGGTCGAGATTCCGACAGCTCCTGGCCTCGATCGCCTTGTCCATGGCCCAAACAGGCGAGATCGAGGTATCGGTTGCGATTGGGCTCCGTAGAGATTCCTCCGTCATTGCCATGGCTGCTGCAGATCTAGCTGGCCCGATCGGATCTGCAGTGGCGGAGGCGTTGGGTGGGGACTCAATCGCTGGGCGCGGCGCCCACGCGAGTCCTCCAACTCCCGCTTCTCCGCCTCCCTCAAGAACACCAACCCCCGCTACCTCTACCCTGTGAGACGCGCATGCCGGAATTCACTGCGTGTCTCGACACGGAGGCTCCGGAGAGGCTCCGGAGAGGCTCCGTGCTTCCTACTTCCTAGCATAAACTATTCAATCTCTGGAGGAGGGAAAAAAAACGGATTTGTTCTTAAACACGATTCGGAGCGCGAAATGGATACTCACTTTATTTTTGTAAATTTAATTTCTCTCGTTTGATTAAAAGGATTAAGAAATTAGAGTTTTTCAACTTACTCATCCGTTTTCCCCCGTCGACGCTCGACAGCATAACGAAAGTGTCGAAGGCATTAGTCTCACACTTGAAGAGGGTGGTACCTTCTGTTTTACATGTGAAGCACTCAGCAACAAACCGAATTTGAGGTACCTCAGACTGGATGGGGCTAACAGTGAGAATCTTATTTCAAATTCGAGTCGGCTCCCACTGGAGGAGGGTAACATTGAGAGAGAGCCTGAGAATCTTCTTCCAAATTTGAAGTGGCTTCATTGGCATGTCAGCCATTTCATTCCTGAGCTGCGTAATATGGATTTGAAGGAATTACTCATTCTCGATCTGTCTAGGAGTCCGGTCACCAAAAATCCACATGTCTAGAAGCAAATCATGGAGGTATGGCCGATATTTGCTTTTTAAATCTTGCGTTAAGATTTTAGGTATGAGTAAAGTTTGATATCTTCTTTTGCACATACATTGCAGAAGGTGGAGAAATTGGAAGTCTTGAACCTACAAGGATGTGATCTGTGTAAGGCATCGTTGGCATCGTTGAGGTCTCCAGCTCCAACCGGTTTGGAGATATTGATAATGGAAAATTGTTTTCAGTCACTTGCACTTTGGAAGTTCATCAGTGAGCTGAAGCTCTTGAAATCCTTGAATTTGAGAAACTGCAAGGCAGTCCATCTGTCAATCCTACAACTAACGGAACTTCTGATTGACGGAACTGACGTCAAAGAAATTCATATCGAGAATAATTCTTTGAAGAACCTTGAAGTACTTAGTGCTCGTGACTGTAAAAAGTTGAAGGACATATCCCCAATTGGCCACCTGACGAAACTAAAAAGTCTTGCTCTGGATGGTGCAATTAATTGGCATCCAGAAGCTTTTGATTTTCCGCCGAATCTTGAAAGACTTTCTCTAAGGGAGTGTCAGAAGTTGCTTGAACTTCCACATTCCATCGGGATGCTAAAGCGGCTGGAGGTAATGGACCTTTCAGACACTAAAATCACGGAAATGGCACCATCAGTCAAGGATTTGAGGAGTCTGAAGTTGCTGAAGATGGAACGCACTCACCTACAGAAATTTCCTGTGGATATTGTGGACTTAAAGAAGCTGGAAGAGATAGATTTCTCTGGCTGCAAAAGTCTGGAGGCCCAAGATAGTTGTGATATTTCGGGACTATCCTCTTTGAGAATTTTGAGATTATCGTCATCCATTGTGGCTGGGCTGCCTCAGGGCATTTGCGATCTCCCTTGCCTCCGAACTCTTGACGTACGTAAGTGCGAACGACTTCAAGCACTTCCAAAGTTGCCCTCCAGTTTAGTCACTCTCTGCGGGGGATTCAAAATCATGGAGGCCTCCAAATTGACAAATCTGACATATCTAAAAGAGCTATGCTTGAGTGGGTCACGAGATTACCGAGTGTAGAGACCCTGCCAAATGTCACCGATCTCCCTGGAGATTTTCGTGCCCTCACTCGGCTCCGGGAACTCACTTTATCCTACATGGAGGAGCTAGACCTCACACAACTTCCCTTGTGGTCAAGCTTATGGACCCTGCGTCTCAAACGCTGCAAGATTCCAGAGCCAAATTTTTCTGTTCTGATATATCTGTCAGAACTAGAACTAGAGAACTGCGATTTGGCAAAGATTGATGGTCTTAAATATTTACAGAGTTTGGAAGTCCTGAAAATTTCTCCACGCAGCAGAATAACAGACCTTGACGAGCTCAAAGGATTACCTCGTCTCAGGAAGGTGAAAGTTTTCCCTTTTGATGCTGCCAGTCTATCAGAATTACGCGAACGTGGATGTGAAGTGGACACCTGTATCCCGCCTTCTTCTCGGTCTGTGGCTGGATAGTCTCTGTCCTGTACGAACTACCGTTGAACTTTTGAGTCTTCGACATGACATCTCCTAGTCTGAGAAACCGGGTGGCCACCTCTCTAAGGTACTCGCTCCATTTCTGTTTACAATTCATTTTAACCGAAACAAAGTTGGATTTTATCAGTTCCGTTAACTCCTTATGCGTGTATTGCATTGGATCTGTGCAGGGCCACAAAATACCCCAGGCAAATTCTTCTCGTCAGGCGATTGTCAGTGGCATCAAGAATCTCGCATCAAAGCCATTGCCGAAGGTAACGCCTCTCCCCTCAAATTTCTGCATATTTTGTTGGTGTTCTATTTGTACTGTTTTATATGAAGGTGTGATTCACCAAAACACCATTTACTGTTATTTGTAGCCTTAGGATGCATCATCCAAAGGCCATCCGCTGCCTCTCAGCTCTTCAATCACGAAGAAAGAGAAGACGAAGAAGAAAAACAAGATGTAGCATCCGTGTGCAACGTTGCGAGGACTTCACGGACGTGAACCATCACGGGCCTTCACTATTTTCAGCTCTGCTAGTGAGATTCGTCCTCAACACCGCCTTCAAGTTTTGCTTTTATTCGTTTTAGTTGATCAAGTCATCGGGTTCCGAATCTCCAGGAGTTCATTATAGGATGGCGAAGCGAAAAGGATTTGACGGAGATCTAATTAGAAGGAACTACAAGAGTGTGCTCGTGATCGTGAAATTGAGTAGGATGATTGCGATGTTGAGAGAGAAAGAGGGAGATGCGTCTTTGAATTTGTAAGAATGTGAAAGAGAGAATTTGGGGAGAAAAGCTTTCTGTATTTCTATATATTTCTGTACGTACAATATCAATGTTTATATTACAAGACATGTATATGAAAAAGGAAACTAAATAATGTACGAGACTAAATTTGATATTAATTGATCCCGATATGATCTTAATTGATTTGAGGAATATTTAATGCAATCTGGAGATATTTTGCGTATCTTCCAACACTCCTCCTCAAGCTGGTGGCTTGTAGATATCCAAGACGCCAAGCTTGCTTAAGAGATACGCATGCTGACTTTGACATAGAGGCTTGGTGAATACATCTGCAGGTTGTTCTTCTGTTCCAATCCCCCGTGTCTCGATTATGCCTTCCTGAATTTTCTCTCGAGTAAAATGGCAGTCCACTTCTATGTGTTTCGTTCTCTCATGCACAATGGGATTTGATGCTAGCTCGAGGGCTGCATCGTTGTCACAAAATAATCTGGTTGGTCCCTCGACTTGCACTCCAAGGTCCCGAAGTAATCCCCGTAGCCATACTATCTCACATGTCGTTTTCGCCATAGCTCGGTATTCTGCTTCTGTCGAGGATAAAGAGACAGTTGGCTGCTTCTTGGTTTTCCACGAAAGTAAAGAATCTCCCAACTTAATGCAGAAACCGGTTATGGATCTTCTACTCATTTGACAAGTGGCATAGTCTGCATCGCAATATGCTGTCATTCTCATATCACACTTCCTGGAAAGAAGAATCCCAAGTCCAAGACATTTCTTCAAGTACTTCACAACTTTCAATGCAGCGTTCATGTGAGACTGCTTTGGCTTGTGCATGAATTGGCTGAGTGTCTGTACAGCATAACTAATGTCCGGGTCCGGTCATAGTCAAATATATGAGTTTCCCAACAAGTTTCGATAACTCAATGGATCTTTGAGTACTAGATCGCTTTTTGAGACACTTCACATCATAATCTGCCGTAGTCAATTTAACATTTTGCTCGATTGGAATCACAAAATGGGCTTACATCCCGACAAACCCGTTCGATATGATTTCCAAAGCAAATTCTCTCTGGCCGAGAGATATTCCTTAATCGATCGTGCAATTTCTATTCCAAGGAAATATTTGGGCGTACCCAAATCTTTTATGTGAAAAGTAGAATGCAAGTATTCCTTGAAGACTTGAATATCTACCTCATCGTTTCCCATAATAAGTATATCATCTACATATATCATTAAGTATATAGATGACGTACCTTTAGTCCGTGTAAAAACAGCATAATCAAATCTGGACTGTTGGAAACTGCGCAGCTATCAAGGACTTAGCAAATTTGGCATACCACCATGAAGCTCGTTTAAGTCCATACAAGGATTTGCGGAGACGACATACTCTATTCTCCCCCTGTCTCCGTAAACCTTGTGGCAGATCCATATAAATCTTTTCGTCTAAGTCTCCATGTAAGAAGGCATTATGGACATCCATCTGATGCAGTGACCAATCCTGAAAGGCTGCTATTGAGAGGAATGAGCGTACTGTAACATCTTTGGCGACGGGAGAGAAGGTTTCATGATAGTCAAAACCTTCCCGTTGTGTGAAACCTTTAGCCACTAATCGAGCCTTGTACCTTTCAATCGATCCATCTGCTCGATACTTGATCTTGTACACCCATTTGCACCCAATGGCCTTTCGATCTGGAGGTAAAGAGACGAATTCCCATGTCTGGTTGTCCACTAAAGCTTGCAATTCTGCTTTCATAGCTTTCTGCCATCTCGGATCAATGCTCGCCTCATCATAATTTGATGGTTCTCGCTCCTTAAAAATGCGAGAAATGCAACAACGATGCTCCACAAACAGCCGATCAAAGGAAACATAAGAGGATATGGGAAAAAGAATACCTAGCGAGTTTCTGACGCCACATACATAGTCTTTCGTCCAAGTTGGTGGACGCATTACTCGCCAAACGCCTTGGTGGAGTATTTGCAAGGGATAATTGGCCCGAGCCGGTATCAATAGGAGTGGATGAATGATTCATACCGGATAACGAAATGGAGTCAATCACCGCTTCATCTTTTGAGATTTGGTGTGTGGATTCCAGCGAAGGTGTTAATTCCATGGGCGATGCGGGGAGTCACTTACGTCGTGATGCGGGAAATAGAATATATCCTGGATCATTTGTTGTTTCGTCAATATGAAGCGAAGAGTAATGTCCTCGGTTATCTGTGCTTTGATCCTGTGCAGCAAAAGGAAAAATATTCTCCTGAAACGAAACATCTCTATTAACAAAGAAGTCCCCTGTAGATGAATCATAAATCCTGTACCCTTTCTGCAGAGTGGGATATCCCATGAATGTGCAACGCCGAGCACGAGGACCCATCTTATCTCTAGGTCCCATGATAGTAGCATAACATTGACAGCCAAAAATCTTCAGATGACTCATATTTGGCTTTTTCCCAAAAAGTAATTCGAAAGGACTTCGACCATCGAGAATCTTGGTCGGCATCCTATTGATTAGATAAGCTGCAGTTAAAACGCAATCTCCCCAAAAATTGTCAGGGATGGAAGCTTGAAATTTCAAAGCGCGAGCAACTTCCAATAGGTGACGATGTTTGCGTTCCACTACCCCATTTTGCTGTGGAGTATATGTACAGGAGCTCTCATGTAAGATCCCTTGAGATGAGAGTAGACCAGTACACTCATGGTTAAAAAATTCCTTCCCATTGTCCGTTCGTATTCGGCGGATTGTCTTGCCAAATTGAGTCTTTGATAGAGAAAGAAAGGTCCTCAAATGAGATATGACTTGACCCTTAGATTGCATGAGAAAGATCCGTGTGGCCCTTGAATGGTCATCCACAATGGTAAGGAAAAACGGGACCCATCATGATTTTGTGTATGATAAGGACCCCAGACATCAATATGAAGTAAGGAAAACGAATCATCGGCACGATTTGTGCTTAATGGAAAGGGTATACGAGACTATTTGGCAAGTGGACAAATATGACATTGCGATAAGGAAATAAAGAACTATGACCCATTCTGGAATGCAAAATGAATTGTTTATCATTGGTAGTCAAATTACACAATGATTGTTTATTACAATGAAACTGATCAAGATTTGCTTAGTTTTTCCAGAAATATAGTCCTTCAGATAGATTACCCCAGCCCATCAGTTTCCCAGTCGAAAGGGCCTGAAAGAGACAGCTATCAGCAATGAAGGAAACCTTACAAGAATTTTCCTCACAGGCTCTAGATACAGAGATAAGATTAAATTGAAAATCTGGAATGTAAAGGACATTTGTGAGTGTAAGCTGAGAGCTAAGATTGATTGTCCCTGTGGTAGATACACGAGCAATATTTCCATTCGGCAATTGCACAATAATGGGACTATCCAGATCTTTATTAATAACAGTAAATAGCTTCTTGTCACAGGCAATATGATCACTAGCTCGAATCAATAATCCAAGTACTCCTCGATATGGTATTTATTAGGCAATGAGAAATACCTGAAAATCAAGCTCCCCCTTTTAGGAATATCCAATTTTTGCAATGCTTGCATCAATTGCTGATATTCAGCATGTGTGATGGATTGACCAATTGATCCTGTGAGTTGATAAGCCGCTGCTGTTGATATTTCCTTCCTTTTTTCTCCAGGTGGGCCATGCAGTTTCCAACAACTGTCAATTGTGTGGTGAGGCCGCTTGCAATAGTCGCAAAAAAGCTTTCCTTTATTCTTTAAATTCGATCCATAAGTTGGGCCATAATTTGGCCCATTATTCGGCCCATAATTTTGCCCGAGAGTCTTCGAAAAAAAGGGGCCATTGGATCTATTTGATCCGGAGCTATCTCCGCCGTCCCGTATCATCCGTGTACCGCGCGCCTTTAGAGCCGTCGGATCGCGGCGTGCGATTTGAGCCGTCCATCGCGGGACCTTTAAAAGCCTCGGTTCGGCGAACCCTAGCGATGGGTTCTACCTCTTGTCTAGGGTTTTCGCCCCTCCTCTCTCGATTCTTGCCGTGAGAGCCAAACCCTCCGTCGCTAGGGTTCCGCCTCGTTCTCCGTGGAGGTAAGTCTCGCTCTCCTCTTGCACGACAAGTTGGAAAATCCGTCCAATTGGCGGCGGAGGCTCCATGGCCAGAATTTGCGACCTGAAAGTGAGGTAAGAATCGTTGAGTATTAGCAAAAATTTGGTTGCCTTCTCTCGGTCCTTCATCCCCTTGTATTGTTAGAGAGTTTCTTCGGATCCGACGAGTTTTTCTTCGGCGGCCTCTAGCTCGTTCCGGAGGGCCGAGAGCTTGTTGAAGCGAGCCGTCACGGTCATGTTTCCCTGCTTCAGTTCGGAAATGGCTTGATGCAACGAAAAAATCCTTGCCTGATCCAATTTCCCGTACATCTCTCGTATACTGTCTCAAAAAAATTTTGAGTCCTCTATCGGAGGCAACCCGGCGGCTATTTCTGGGCTGATACAATTCCCTATCCATGTTCTAACGAGCTGATTGCATTTTTTCCATTGTCGCCCTAATTTTTATCAGTTGGGACGGGAACTGTTCCGTCGGCAAACCCTTCTTTGTCTTTTGTGATGAGGGCTCGGCGGAATTCCCGCGCCCAACTCGAATAATTCTCGGATCCTGTGAGATGGTTGCTGATGAGCTTCAACTCGGGTCCGTCGGCTGTGGAAACATACAGCGCGTCGCCGGGTTCTGGGCGACCCATGGCGGCCGCAAAAGGAAAAGGTATGAACCCTGTTGGAAACCCCGCATTGGTTGTAGTCTGTCCCGATTTGAATTTCCGGATCCGTCCGTCTGCTCAAGACCTATGGTTGTGTTTGCCCCAACGTTGGTTGGTAGACCTCCATCGATCCGCACGCTCGGTAGCCCGGCCGTGATGTATTTGGATTTGATCCAAGCATCCATGGGTACGACATCCATTGATAAGGATAGCCGAGAAAGGTAACCCCGGATTGAACCGAGCCGGATTGGGTTGCTAGGGCGTGTGTTGTGTTTGACTCCGGGTAGTTGATCGCTCTTTGGATTGACAACGGATGAATTCGGGGTTGCATTGACTAGCTGGCTGTTCTTCGATGACCGAGGTAGGTGTTTGGATTTGTCATGGTGGAAAAAAATCCTGCAAGAACTCTGTTTTGCGGGTTGGCCAAAAAAACGAAGGAAACAAGAATTCTGCCGAATGCTGTTTTGGTTTGCAAGTGTGGCTACAACCAAGAATAGAAGATCACGGAAGGCAATTCAAAGACAAGTGCGGAAGCTAAGCCAGAACCAGAAAGCGCTCTGATACCATGTAAGAATGTGAAAGAGAGAATTTGGGGAGAAAAGCTTTCTGTATTTCTGTATATTTCTGTACGTACAATGTCAATGTTTATATTACAAGACATGTATATGAAAAAGGAAACTAAATAATGTACAGACTAAATTTGATATTAATTGATCCCTGATATGATTTTAATTGATCTGAGGAATATTTAATGCAATTTGGAGATATCTTGCGTATCTTCCAACATAATTGATCTGCTGCATGACAAAAGATACTTTTCATCCATCATTCTCTTCTCCTCTTCTTATTCGATTTTCTTCCCTCTGGCACCTCTGGATGGAATCCGAGTTCATGGTGATGGGAACCATGCTCTGTATTCATCTATACATCTATCAATAATAACAAAGCATGGAGAACAGAGCTTTTTGTCGAGCCACACCTTATTTTTTCTTCTGCTTCTCCTCTTCACATTACTAAAATATACATATTGATTTTTTTTTTGTCAGTCCTACTTTATTCCTACTCTACACTCACTCGTAGACTTGTGCCCTGCCTCTTGCAGGGCATGGGAGTCGCAACCCACTCTCGAAATTTACGCGTCCCTACCCCCATCCCCCCCTGAGAATGTGGGGATTTGAACCCTTCACCTCCCCCCTTCATATTGATTGAAAAATGCAAAAGTATTGTTTTAAGTAAAAAAAAAAGGTTCCGACTTTTTTTGGTCATTGATTCATTAATGCTGATTTTGTTTAAGAACTGATAGAATCTATAATTGGCGATTTGTTGCAATTAATGTTCTTTTTTTGGGTCAAATAATTAATGTTGTCCATTTGCATGTATAAATTGCTATACACATTACCGTCAATTTCAAGATCTATTATATTGAAAAATAAAACTAATGCAATACATTTCGCTTGAATAAATGTATTCTAATCCACCTACATTCTCTTCTGTCGCTATATTTGCAACAATCCATATTCCTTTCTGATGATTGAGATGATTTTCTGGCATCTAATAGTTTCTATGTATAAACCAGTAAGTATTATTCAGTTGGCGTCTCTGCCCAGTCCCCACCGGTTCAACAGCCCTTTACCACAGAATTAGCATTTGATTGATAATTACTTTCATTTGTCATATTTTATACAGTGCTTTTGTGCGATAATTAAGGTGGGATTGTCATTTGAGGAGCCAATTCGAATAACATGGTGGTTGGGAGAAGATAAATGGCTCTTGAATTTCTATTATTTTTCTTTTCCACTCTGACATTTAAAAATAACATACTGAGTGCAGCTAGGGTAGTCACATCAGCAATGCACTAATCCATTTCATTTTGTCAAACAATTAATGTTGTTGATAAGCATGTGTAACTTGCTATACACATTACGGTCAATTTCGACTTCTATTATAATGAAAAATAAAACTAATGCAATACATTTCGCTTGATTTTTGTAAATCTAATTTGTCTCGTTTCATTAAAAGGAGTAAGAAATTAAAGTTTTTAACTTACTCATACGTTTTCCCCCGTCGACACTTGACAGCCTAATGCATGTGTCAAAGGCATTAGTCTCCCAGTGGGAGAAGCTGGCACCGTCCGTTTTACATTTGAAGCGCTTGGCAAAAAATTGAATTTGAGGTGCTTGACTGGATGGGGGCTGAGATTGAGGGAAACTCCGAGAATCTTCTTCCAGATTTGAGGTGGCTTGATTGGCGAGAGTGCCATTTCATTCCTGAGCTATATAATATGAATTTGAAGAAGTGACTCATCCTTGATCTGTCTTGGAGTCCGGTCACCAAATATTCACAAATCTGGAGGCAAATCATGGAGGTATGGTCGATATCTGCTTTTTAAATCTCCCATTAAGATTTAAGGTACGAATGAGTAAAGTTTGATATCTGTTGCACATACATTGCAGAAGGTCAAGGAATTGAAAGTCTTGAACCTACAAGGATGTGATAAGTCACATGCATTGTTGGACTTTCAAGCTCCAGTCAATTTGGAGATTTCGATCCTGGAAGATTGTACTCAGCTATCTCAAATTGGGACATTCATTCATGGACTGGAGAACATGAGTTCCTTCAATTTGAGAAACTGCACGCGAGTCAATAAGCTGCCCCCAGAACTGGCCCAGATGAAATCTTTGAAGGAACTTCCAATCGATGGAACTGGCATCGAAATAATTAGGGTGCGCATGACAAAATTTCTGAAATGAATTGATTTACGGCAGAGAAATTGATTTCTCAATTTCTATTTCGAAACGAGAAGCTAAAAATTTTAGCTTCGATTTTTCTTCAAATCTATTTCTCGGAATAGAAATCATGTTTTAGAAATAGAGAAATCAAATGCGTTACCAAACGGATTTTTGTTCCAAACCTATTCCAGGGAACAGAGAAACGAGAGAAATCAAGGGGTGCATGACAACCCAAAATTTCATTCAAAATAGTTTTTCATTCTGCACTTGTTTTTGGAAGAGAAATCCGTTTGATAAACCTATTCAGTTTTTCTATTTCGGAATAGATTTACATTCCGTAAATAGGTTGGAAAAAAAATCGGAAGCTAAAATTTTCTATATCTCGATTTTGGAAGAGAAATCGAAATAATTTCTCTCACTAAACCCTAATTTCGGTGAGTCCTCTCTCATCTCCTCTACGTCTCTGCCTCCTCCTCCTCCTCCTCCTCCGCCTCTCCTCATTTTATTATAAATAAAAATAAATATATTCATTTTATTCATTTAAAAGTAAAAATAAATTTATTAAAATAAAAAAGTTATTTTTATTTATCATTTTATTTTTAGTTTATTAAAAATAAATTTATTAAATTTATTACAAATAATTTATTTATGATAAATAAAAATAAAGTATTTCTATTAAAAATAAATTTATTTTTATTTGCCTTGAGTGTTTTGCTAAATAAAATTATTTTTATTTTTTATTTTTATTCATTTTAAAATAAATTTATTCGTCAAATAAAATAAAATAGAATAAATAAAATAAATTTATTTTTAAGGATATTTTTATTTTATTTTTTATGATTTATTTTATTTTATTTTATTCATTATTTTTTTGTTATTAAATCATTTTTATTTTTATTTTTTATATTAAAGGTCGTCTGTCGTCGCCGCCGCCGCCGTCCGAAAGGAAGAAATTTTGTCTTAGTTATCAAACGAATTTCTATTTTTAGGTAGAAATTTTGTGTCGTTATCAAACGGTTATTTTTCTTAGAACTCTTCTAGAAATAGAAATGAAAAATCTATTTCTATTCCAAAACTATTTCTGAAACGTAATGGTTGTCATACGGCCCCAAGAAAAGAAATTTTATCATGCGTATCTTTAGTATCCAAAAAGATTCTTTGCAGAAACTCGAAAAAGTTAGTGCTTTTGGCTGTGAAAAGCTGAAAGATACATCCCCAATAGGCCACCTAACAAAACTCGAAAGTCTTGCCGTGGATGGTGCTATTAATTGGCATCTGGGAAATCCGGAACCTTTTGAGTTTCCTCATAATCTTCGGAGACTTACTCTAAGGAATTGTGAGAGGTTGTTGGAAGTTCCACCTTCCATGGGGAACCTGAGGCTGCTGGAGGTGATGGACCTTTCATGCACTGGAATCATAGAACTACCAGGGTCAGTCAAGGATTTGAGATGTCTGAAAACGCTGAAGATGGAACACACTCACCTACAGAAATTTCCTAAAGATATTACGAAGTTGGAGAAACTGGAAGAGATAGATTTCTCTGGCTGCAGAAGTTTGGGGGGCCAAGTTCCTTGTGATATTTCAGGCTTATCCTCTTTGAGAATTTTTAGATTGTCGTCGTCCAATGTGGCTGGGCTGCCTCAGGGCATTTGCGGTCACTCTCGCCTGCAAATCCTTGATGTCCTTCGATGCAACCAACGTCAAGCACTAACAGAGTCGTCCTCCAGTTTAGTCAGTCTCCGCTGGGGATCCAGAAACATGACAATCCCCGACTTGTCATATTTGACAAATCTGAAAGATCTATGCTTGAACGATTATAAGCAGCCAGAAGCGGGTTTATCGGGTCAGACTCCAAATGTTGAGTGGATCACGAGATTACCAAGTCTAGAGACCTTGCAACTGTCCGTTTCAAAGGTCACCAATCTCCCTGGGAATTTTAGTGCCCTTACTCAGCTCCGGGAACTCTCTTTATCCTACATGAAGGAGCTAGACCTCACACAACTTCCCTCCTCAAGCTTATTGACTCTGCGGCTCAAACACTGCAAGATTCCGGAGCCAACATTTTCTAGTCTGCAACATCATCTGTCGAAACTAAAACTAAAATACTGCGAATTAGCAGAGATTGATGGTCTTGAAGATTTAAATCGTCTGGTAGTCCTGATAATTTTATATTGCAAAGGTGTGACAAACCTTAGCGGGCTCAAAGATTTACAATGTCTCAGGAAGGTGAAAGGTATCTTTGAAGATCGACCCAGTCTACCAAAATTATCCAAGCGTGTTAAACAGGACATATACCCAGCGGCTTAATAGTCTCTGTCCTGTACGAACTACTGTTGTACTTTCGCGTCTTCAACAGGACATCTCCTTTTAATCTAAGAAACTGGAGAGCGACCTAAGGTACATGCTCCAATTCTGTTTACAATTCTTTTTATCCGAAACAAAGTTGGATTTTATCGGTTCCATGAATTTCTTTTGTGCATATTGCACTGGATCTGTGCAGGGCCACAAAATACCCCAGACAAATTCTTGGCATCCAGCGATTGATAGCGGCATCAACAGTCCCGCATCAAAACCATTGCTGAAGGTAACCCTACACTTGAATTGCTGCATATATTGTCAGTGTTCTATTTGTGCTGCTTTTATAAAGGTGCGATTCACCAAAACACCGTTCACTGTTATTTGTAGCCTGTAGGATGCATCCTCCAAGAGCCATCTGCTGCCGCTCAGCTCTTTGACCGCGATGAGAAAGAGAAAACGAAGAAGTTGAATAAGATCCAGCATACAAGGGCGACATTGCCAGGACTCTCTAATCGGGAGCCATCACGGGCCTGTGCTTTCGTCAGCTCTGCTGGTGAAATTCATCCTGAACACCGCCTTCAGTGTTGCCATTCTTCATTCGAGTTAATCAAGTCGTTGGGTTCCCGAATCTCCCGGAGTTGATTATGGTATGGTGATGACGAAAGCTTCACCAAGACGGAGGTTTTTGTTTTCTTTTCTCAAATTATTGCACATGAATTTTTAAGTTCTGTAATAGACATGATGTTCGATCTAACAAGCTACAAGACGTCCAGTCTGTTCCTTAATTCATTCTCTGCGTTTGCTATCAAAGCCTCTCCTTCTCAAGGATGAAAAAAATTGGAAATATCACAAGAATAAATGAGGCCTTTCTTTGAGGTAATTTTAGAATCGACCGGCCAAACATTTAACCAAAACTTGAATACGAGCAAAGATTATGATTTCTCAGTTTGTGAAAATTTGGACTTTACTAATGTTGAAAGAACATTGTTAGAAAGACAAGTGCATTCATAGCGTAAAATTATTTAGGAAGAAATTTTGAAAATTACTGAATTACACAAACGCCGGTGGTTAGGCATTAACGCCCATCGCGTGTCTTTGTTATGCTCCTTTAGCTGTACATAAAGCTCCCTTGCAGCAATAATTAGCCTTGCGGCGAAAATTGTTGCCTGGCATAGTGAAGTGAGCAATATGATGGCATCAAAACGAGTCAAGAGGTGGAAGAAAGAAATGAATTTGGTATTTAGATATGCTCTCTCCCGAGGCATTATTGAAGCGTTGTAAAAAGCTTGTAGCACACTCGTAAATTAACTCACTCGAAAAATTATCTATGTTCGATTGATCCCACATTGAGCACAATTGATTTTGTGCTTTGGTATACAGGTAGACACTTACTCAAGAGGTCGCCTAAGCTTCATCTAATTTAGACATAAATTGAAATTCCAATGCTGAACGTTACCACCGTGTTAGTCTTTTCTGAGTTGATTTCGATGATTAGGAAATGCTCCTCTATTGTTTGGTGTGCAATTTGATTTGTCGTGTTCCCTTCACCATCTTTAAAATTCACTAGAAGTGACACCTTATACAAATCTTATTGTCCCACTCTCATTGACCAAGTCTGTCGCAACATGAAAATATAAGGATTAAGATCCTATAGACTTATAACTGAAGCTCATTTGGTCCCATTCATTCACATTGTTCTCACCTAGAAAGAATTAAAATCCACTGAGGAAAAAAAGAAGAAAAAAACAAAGGATGGCCGAGATGAATGATTTGAGATTCCGGATATTGATATACTTTGGGAAGAAGAACCAAGATGGTTCCTACGCGTACCTGAGAAAACCTTTGAAGAAAGGCCATATAAAGTAATATAGCAAATTGGTTCATAAAAGAAGGCAACATAACATATTGATAGCATTTTGGGAAGAAAAGATGGTAAGAGATGCAATCCTGTTGATGAATTATAAGGTCATTAATTTCAATCCCTACAAAACTCTATGTATTTCAATGCTCGGTTATTTTTTATACAGAAAAGTAATGAACTTTCATGTATTTAAGGTATTTTTGACTTACTGATAATATCAACTCTTGAATAACGAAAATTTTCTTTTAAATTAAATTGAATTTCAATGTGCATAGCAAACTTTTTATAGAGGAGAAAAGTATCTAGATGGATGTGAATAATAACTCGTCATATATTTTTTTTGAATTTTAAAAGTTATTACCATCAGATTTCATGTAGTTCTCGATAAAACAAAAAAAAAAAAAAAAAATCTGATGGAGCCCACTATTTATAATGGATTTTTTTATCACAATTTAATAAACACAATTTACATTTTAATTTTTTTAAACTTGAAATCATTTATATTTTCTTAAAAATTTTCCTCAAAAGTGCAACTAAACGCATCAAGCAAGATTAGCTCACAGGTCGAGTGACAGGTCGAAGTACATAAAAAGATTATGAGGCACGCCAAAGAAAGCGATCCTCAAAAGTGCCACTAAGCGCCTCAAACGAGATTAGCTCATAGGGTTGAGTGATAGGTCGAAGTACATAAAAAGGTTCTGAGGCACGCCAAAGAAAGAGATCCTCAAAAGCGAGATTAGCTCACAGGTCGAAGTACATAAAAAGATTATGAGGCAGGCCAAAGAAAGAGAGGTCCAGACGGCCTCCCCTTCCTCGAAACTAGACATGATGTCTCCCGCATTTCTTGATTAGAGATTCTTATACACGACAACGAGAGAGATCTGGACAACTGGAAAAGGTAATAACAAAGAATTTTCCCATGACGTGGCGGCAGACAGTTAAACATGGGCTCTGGCCATACTTACTTCCTCATCAAAAGTTGGTAATTTTTTTAGTTTTGAAATCTTTGTTTTCCAAAAGGGTACATCAAACCGGTCAAACTGACTGGGAAATGAATGTTGCTCTTCCAATTCTGGTTACCAGACGCCAGAATTTTGATTTTAGCATAAGGGGAAGAGAGAGAAAGAAACCATACTTATTTATTCTTATAGCTAAGTTAGATATGCTCCCATTATAACAAAGTTAGATCGTTCTCTTCCCTATTCAGATGGAAATACAGAAAGCGACATTGGGGAGTCCAATCCCTCATGAGTTATTTCTCCTATTTTTTCTCCTTTAAACCTGTTAAGGATCAGTCCGGATTCATATGCAAAAACGGGTTATCAATGTGAAAAGCTCTAATCTTTCCTTAATCTCTCTAGAAGGAGGACGGTGCGGCCCATTGATGAAATGAGCAGGGGCGTTCTGCCCACCTCAGCCAACCATCATCCTCCTTGCATAAGCTCAGTGCCAACAATAATAATAAAACAACGAATGCGGGGCCTTGGAAAATTACAGGAGGACCCTTTCGATGAATTGTTGACTTTTCTCCGGTCATAAATGTAATGCTCTCTCTCTCTCTCTATTCTCTCTCCTCCTCTGCTCTGCTCTTAGCTTCAGCATCCATTTTGACCGCTGCCCACCAAATCTCGGCCTCTTCTTCATCACCCCCTTCCTTTTCCTTCCTCCTCCCCCATCAAGACCGACCCGATATAGCCTCAACCATGGAGCCTTCCTATCCCTCCGGCGGAGGAAGGCAGCCGCCGCTGCCGTCGCCGCCCAAGAAGGAGCTCCCCCTCCAGGGCCCCCGGCCCTCCCCACTCCGGGTCGCCAAGCAGTCCCACGCCGTCCAGAAGCCGCCCCGCCCTCACCAGCTGCCCCACCCGGCGGCCTCATCCTCGTGGGCCCCTCGCCCAACCCCCGCGATCATCTTCGACATCTCGCCGAAGGTCGTCCACGTCGAGGAGCGGAACTTCATGTCCATCGTCCAGCAGCTCACGGGGTCCTCCTCCACCTCCTCCGGGTACGCGTCCCCGGCGGCCAGAGTGGCGGCGATAGAGCGGACCAGCCCGACGGGCAGGGAAAAGGTCTTTGCCGCCGCCGCCGCCGCGGAGATGGGCGGGCCGTCGGCGGTGGCCGGCGACGACGAGCTGATGTGTATGTTGGGAGACGTTCAGCTGGCCCAGAGTCAGGGGATACTGACACCGGCGGCCCCGCCGGCGATATCCGCGGGTTTCTTCTCGCCGGCGACGGAGCCCCACACGTTGCAAGACTTGAGCTCGTTCTGGCCCAGGAACCACAGCTACAACAGCCCGTCGGCGTCGACCCTGTTCATGGGCGGGCCTTCGGCGGTGGCCGGCGACGACGGGCTGATGATACTGACGCCGGCGGCCCAGCCGGCGATATCCGCGGGTTTCTTCTCGCCGGCGACGGAGCCCCACATGTTGCAAGACTTGAGCTCGTTCTGGCCCAGGAACCACAGCTACAACAGCCCGTCGGCGTCGACCCTGTTCATGGGCGGGCCGTCGGCGGTGGCCGGCGACGACGGGCTGATGATACTGACGCCGGCGGTCCCGCCGGCGACGGAGCCCCGCATGTTGCAAGACTTGAGCCCGTTCTGGCCCCGAACAATAGCTACAGCCCGTCGGCGTCGACCCTGTTCACGGCCTTCTCTCCCTCGCCGACCGCATCCGTCGATCTCTTCAACTTGTTCTCTAACTATTGAGTGCATGGAGAAAATGATTTTCGTTACCGAATAACGGAAAATATTTTTCACTCCATTTTCATGTTTCAGCTAAACATCAGGAAGTATTATCATTTTCTTGGAAAGCATTTTCCAGAAATGTCACATTTTCCACCAAACGAACTGAGTCTAATGGTGCGTTTATTGGGGGAAAACTTCATGACAATGGAAAAAACCTTTCTGGGAAATTTTTCAAGAAAATTGTTAATTTTCCCCTTATTTGGTGATACGTGACCAAAAATGTTTGCTAGGGTTAAATCTCATTCGGAAAATGATTTCCAATCTCATGTGTGGAAGTGATGCAACGTTAGAAAAGAGAGACTGATCAGGTGACGTTTGTTCTTTTTTCCATCTATGATAATACTTTGGTGAAGAAATTCTCTTTTTATTGCAGAGCATGGAGAATATGAAAAATGAAGCTGGACAGCGAACAGTAGACATGAGAGCCTCGGATAGGAATTATGCAATTGCAGCTGTTCAGAATTTGGTTGGAATTGATGATCGTGCCAAACGAATCACCGACTTACTAGAGATGGAAGGCAATGATGAGGTGCGCATTATTGGAATCTATGGTACTGATGGAATTGGCAAGACGACTCTCGCCAAGGCTGTATACGACCAGATCTCTTCTTGTTTCGACAGTTGTAGCTTTCTTGCAGAGGTCGAAGAAACCACACAAAGTTCTGGTGGAATGCAATTTTTGCAAAATAAGTTGATACGTGATATCCTTGAACGAGATCATGAAGATCCTTCTTTTGATGAAACAATAAAAGATTTCGTGGATATATTTTGTGAAATGAAAGTTCTAATAGTTGTCGATGCCGTGGAAAAGCCATCCGATCTTCATGCTATTGTAGGAGACCAGCTTCATTGGTTTGGTCCAGGTAGTCGAGTAATTGTGACTTCTCAAAATGAGGAAATTCTCGAAGGGTATGATTCCAACAAGGCTCCCACCTACAAGGTTAGTGAGTTGGATGATGGTCAAGCTTTTGAACTTTTCTGCAAGCATGCATTCAGGATACAATCTTCCATGCCTGATTATGATGGACTCTCAAACTGCATTGTCGATGCTACAAAGAAACTACCATTAGCAGTTGAAGTCATCGGTTCATTTTTGCGGGGTAAATCAATACAAGAATGGGAAAAGATGGAGAAGGCAATGAAAGCACGTCCGATGAGTTCTCAAAAGACTATGGTTGGCCTTCAAGAGCTATTGGATATATGTTACGGAGAACTGGATCATTGGCAAAAAGATATATATCTGGACATTGCATGTTTTATCTCTGGTGTGGATGCCCGAATTGCTTCATATATGTGGCCCAATTGTTACCTTCCATCTTCTGGTTGCATTCTAATGCCCCTGGCAAAAATTGGAGAAAACAATGAACTGCAGATGCACAGATTGCTGAGATGCTTTGGCAAAAGAATTTTTAAGCAAGAGGGATCTGGAGATCCAAGTTCACGTAGATTTTTCACGCAGGATATGATTCGAAAAGCAATGAACAGGGAGAAGGTAAAAACTTTTGGTTCAGTTTGTCTTCGGCAAACAAACATCTTGACATATAGGCTGCATTTTTCTTTTTATGTCACATTTTCTGAGGGAATAATATTATGTATGTACTATTTAGCATGCGGGGCAAGGAAAGCATCCTTTTTTCCTGATTGGTATTTTGGTTTACAGCTTCTGATGATAATGATACTTATTTTATATGTAGGGAATCGGAGAGGTTGAATCTCGTGATTTATGCATATTAACAGCTGTAAATTTTGCGTTCATGCCAGCCATAAGTTTTCTCAAGTTGGATGGTGCAGAAGTTTCCGGAAATTTTGCAGGTGTATTTCCGAGTTTAAGGTGGCTTTGTTGGCAAAGGTGTCCTCTGGATTTTAGAGCAGAAAATTTTGTATTAAGAGAGTTGGTTATTCTTGATCTGTCTTGGAGCAAAGTCACGGAAGAATGGGGAGGTTGGAGTAAAATCAAGGTGGTTTGGTATTCATTTGGTTGTTTTATAGTTGCTTTGTTGAATTAAATATCTGCGAATTGACCATGTGCGTGTTTTCCCTTTTGGCTTTGCAGATGAAGAAATTGAAAGTCTTGAATCTTACCGGGTGTTCTGACTTACTGTTCACTCCTGACTTCTCTGATTACAAAGATTTGGAAATCCTGATTCTTGAACGATGCTCTCATTTGGTGAAGCTAGATCCTTCAATTGGCAATTTGAAACATTTAGTTTACCTGAATTTGAAGTTCTGCTCCCAATTGAACTGGTTGCCAGTGGAACTAGGTTGTACGACAGCTCTGAAAGAGCTTTTTATTGACGGGACTTCTGTACAGCAGATCCCCATCTCCATAGGCAATTTGAAGCAACTCGAAATTCTCAGTGGCTTAAATTGCTTCCCATTGACTCACCTGCCCAGTTCAATTTGTTATCTGACTGCTCTCTCTGAATTCTCATTAGAAGGTGCCAAAATTTCTAAGCTCCCGAGCTCACTGGGAAAGCTGCAAAAGCTAAGACGCTTGTCATTGAGGGATTGCCGTTGTTTGGAGAAACTTCCATATTCCATCGGTGAAATTGGGTCATTAGAGGAGTTGGATATATCGGCGACTAGTGTCTCTGGACTCCCAGATTCAATAGGAAATCTGAAAAGCTTGAAAGTGCTGAGAATGGACTCATCTTTCATTCGAGCATTTCCTGGGGAGATTGGGTATCTAACCAAGCTCGAAGAACTACATGCGTCCTGGTGTTGGAGTTTGAAGGGGGCCATTCCCCATGATATTAAGGGACTACATTGTCTGAGATCATTGACGCTGGGCCATTCCAGTATATCTAGCCTACCCCCTGCAATCTCCACCATCCGTGGTCTTCACACCCTGGATTTAATTCAGTGCGATGAAATTGAAGAGTTGCCGAAGCTTCCCCCGTCTCTAATTTGTCTGCGTGTGAGTTCTGAAAGGATGAAAGCGATACCCCTTCTTGAAGATTTGAAGGAGTTGGAGGAGCTGTGCCTAAGTGATGGGGACTGGGAGGCACGCCGACCTCCCTCCAAACTGCCAATGCCAGAATCCAATGTGAAACGAATGATTGACAAACAATCCTTCTCGATATCGTTTCCCAGACTGAGGAAACTAGAACTTTCTCTTTCGCAAGTTATCAAACTGAAGTTTGGGCCTAGGGATATTCCACCCCTCAAAAGGCTCAAAACGCTTACCCCCCCTGGTTTGAGCTGTAGAGATGTATCTGAGCTTCCCAAGAAGCTGTTAGCGTTCAAGCTCTACCACTCTGCTATGGAAGAGATTGAAGGGCTTGAAGGGCTTGAAGCCCTGAAGAGGCTAGATATATCAAACTGCAAAATACAAAATCTCAATGGGATTGGCCAGATAACCTCACTGAGGAGTTTGATTCTATCTGACTGTGATGACCTCAGTTTACCTGATCTATCAAACTTGAATTCGCTGAAAGTTTTAGAGATCATTCGATGCAAAAAGATCAGTCAAATTGAAGGCCTAGAAAAATTAACATCTTTGGAAAAGCTGAATATCAGTGAATGTCCGGCTGAGAAGTCGGCGCAAGTACAGGATGCATTGAAGTATGTAATGGCCCGTTTTCCAAATACGTGATGCTGGATTCTCCTCAGTTCTAACTGATATCTGTGCATGGCCATCCACCTTGTTAAGGGAAGCTAGGGGAGCAGGCGAATAAGGCAAATTTATTGGAGTCAATTTCAAGCTTGACTTTATTGAATTACCTTTGAAGACAGGTTGAGGCCAAAATCAACCGCCGTGAGCAAAAAGCAGCCCCTCCGGGTGAGCACATCGGTCTCTTCCGAAAGGAAAGTTGTGCACCAGTTGATTTTCTCCTAAAAAAAATTCAGCTGGCAAAATCTGTAACGCCTCAAGTGTATGCTACTTTCTGGCAGATTTGTCACTTAGAATATTGGGTCACTTTGATGTTTGGAGTTCTCATTCTTTCTTTACCTATGGTTTATGACGTTATGCCTTTAGTTGATTTGTCAAATTTTTAGTTACCATGTGTCTCCTCACTTCTAGATCAAGTTTATGAATTCCCCTGCCAAATCGATGCTGTCGTAGGCTTATCTGAAAGGAAAGGATGTTTTGCATCTTTTGACATGAGTGACGTGGTTAATTTTTACATTTATTTTTCATTACATGCTGTTCACCACTTTTCTAGTTCTTCTTTCAATTTAAATATAGTGTTTACACTTAAATTTTTGCTTATAGACTATTTGTGCTTTTCATAAGAAAAATTAGGGATCGAATTCATTTGGAATTTGATCCCGAACCAAAAATATCTATATTGCATAAACTTGCATATTGCACTTTGCGTGGACTCGAGTTCATATATCTCATTTTTGCGTATCCTTTACTTTTAAAATTCGTCCAAATAATGATCACTCTCGAATCACCCATTTCGCTTCACATTTTCGCATTATTAACCCTTTTAATTTGCCTCCTTTGTGGATATGCCGCTAATCCAAGTCCCACGAAGGAATTGCTTTCACAGTAGTAAAGGCTGACTTTCTTACCTTAGCCCGAAAAGCCCGTCCTTATGTCTTCCCCTTCATTCCTAAGGAGCTAAGGAACAAACGGCAGAACTTAGAGAAAGCGCATAGATCGACCTGCGGTTTGTCTACGTCCTGATCGGAAAGATACGTTGGTGATTAAATAGGAAAATATTGGACAAGCAAATAAGGCTTTTTTAGGTATACCGTATAGGGAAACAATGGCACATTAAATTTGAACCAAATTGGTCAAGATAGGATCTCCTTGGTCGGCCATACATCTCTAAATCCAAGGGGCAATAGACTTCCTTTGAACCCCAAGCATGGTACAAACCCTTAGGCAAAAGGGCTTCCTCTTTTGAATGGACTATAACCCTTAAGTATGGCACGAACCAGTGGACAAATCCTCTCCCCTTTGACCGGCCAATAACCCCTTGCATAGTACAAACCATCGGACAAAAGACCTCACCATATGGAGCTTGGACAAGGACCTCCATTGTACCCCAAAAATGGGTCCAAACGGTGAGCATAAATTGGGGAGTGGGGAGTATAAAGAATAAATTTCTTCACTTCGTAACCATTCAATCCATGAAAGAGAGAGGGAGTGAGGGAAATAGAGAGTGAGCTGGAGAACATCTCCCACAGCTCTCCCAAACCGTGGGTGAGTGAATGAGAGTGAGTTTGGCCGTGAGAGCACGAGAGAGTGAGTTGAGAAGGAAACGAGAGTGAGAAATTTGAGAGAGGTCCATCCAGGCTTGTTCATTTATTTCCTTCCATCATTTAATGTAGGAGTCTAATGTTTTTCGTGTGCTCCCTGTCATCTATTGTTCATCAGATCTGCCGAGCGCGAAATCGTAGTTTAAAGCCAAGTATGTCAGTCTGTCTCGCCCTATTGGGTGTTGCAAACTCATTATCTCAGTCCCACCAGTTTGATTAGCCTGGATATGAGGTTTGATTATGTCTTGTTTAATGCTTAAATCATGTGTTTGTGTCACAGTCTGTGATTCTCCCATACCGGTGAAGCCTTGGGAGTGAAGATGGGGGTTATCAAATAAAGAGTGAGGATGCAAAGAGGATAAACACAACTGGGAGTGAGGCCAGGATGATTGGTGCTAAGAGTTCTAGGATAAAAATGATTATATTACTTAGGAGCTTTGAAGACGAAGTTAGCCTCCCATGCACATGCTAGTCGAGAGTTGATGCCGCTCTCTTGATGAGGCCATGGGAGGTTGAAATCAATTATTGAGCCTAAAGAGATATGTTGTCTCACTCGATAGACTAGACGCCCAAGTGAAGTTGGGCATGGTACGATCTTATATAAAAGTACTATTCGTCATATTGCATTGAAACAACTATAGAAGGAAGGTTGACTTGGCGAATTCCGCTCCTCAAGCCCTGCACGGGGTATTCCATGGCCAAGGAACTATTGACCTGTGATACTTGCATCTTAATGTTCTCATCAAAACCGGCCATTATGTTTGCTTACCCAAAAACAACGAATTTGCCTCAAAGCCGTGTTCCCCCTTAGCGGTGAACCTCATCATGTCGAGTTAGTTGATTTTCTCATGTCCATGTTTATATTGATGTCTAGTGATGTTAGAATTAGGTTTCATTTATTTTGCGAAAAATAAATTTTTCGAAATTTTTTTAAAAAAAATTGATTGTTTTTATCACTTACAAAAATAAATAAATGAAAAATATTTTTTATCATTCACAAAAATATCTATACATGAATTGTGATCATTGATTAAATTCTTTTTGTTAATTAATTATTTCGAGTTATACAAATGAGCATTTTTAGAAGAAAAAAATATCTTTTGAATCATTTATTTTTCGCAAAACAAACAGAGCCTTAGTGTTCGTCCATTCATTTTGCACTGAGCACTTATGCAATTGCCATTCAAGTGTCATGGACCGATAGTTTCTTGGCCATGAAACAGCCTTTGCAGCACCTAGTGGGCCAAAAACACTAGACTAGCCTTCTGTTTATAATTGTTCCTAAGAAGAGTATGGCGAATTGCATCATCACGTAGGATTGCTGAGAGTGCTAGTATGAACACCTAGAATGGGTGAATAGGTGTATAAAATAAACCTTGGCAAATATATGCGGAATAAAATAAACTTCAAACAAAGGAGTTAAGGAAGAGAATAAGAACACAAGATTTATAGTGGTTCGGCTTAATCCAAACCTACGTCCACTCTCCCACGCTAACAGCCTTCTTGGCTGGATTCCACTATGCAATCAACAAGAGATTACAACTTCGAGTGCAAACACTTAGTAGTAGATCACACTATCTCACTAAGTCACTATTTTGGTATTTCTCTCACAATCACAAACGTTTAAGCTCTCCAAAGACAAGTGTATGATCGAAGGTCGCTCAGATTTTGGAATTATAAATTCTACGCTCTATCTCTTACTTGCTCATCGGTCCTTCATCTCCTTAAATACTCCTCCACTTCCAAACTACCCGTTGGACAGTATCCCGGAGAATCGTCTTCCAATATACCCATTGAACAGCTCTGTATCTAAAAGATTTGGTAGCCGTTGAGTGACAAAGGTAGAATCTCAAATTGATTCCGATCGCCCATACAAACAAAATCTTGGTTTCCATAAGTAAAGCTTCTTCGTATAGAAAGCTCTTGTCTTCAAGATCCAATCGTCAATCAAATAGATTGAGTTAATCAAATCAATCTTGATGTGGAATCCAAACCAGATCACTAGCCGTTATATGATTGGGCTTGAGTTACGTTTCATCGAATCTGGATGTAAAGTCTAAGAGCAATAGACTTTACAATCTGAGTCTGTAGACTTTACAATCTGAGTCTGTAGACTTTACAATCTGGGTCTGAACATATCTGCTTCTGAACAGATTTAGCTTTAAGGTCTGTACCCAGTTTAGCTTCAGCATAGAGTCTGTCTTCTGGTTCAGCTTCAGCATAGAATTAGTCAGAGTTGACAGACTTCTGATGTAAAACAGACTTTGACACTAAAGTCTGGCAGTTTTCGAACTTTGAGTCTTGAGTCTAGCAATCTTCAGACTTTGAGTTTTGAGTCTGGCAGTCTTCAGACTTTGATAATATCCTCTACATGTTCTAACATCTGCATGGTATATTACTCAACCATCAAACATGTTAGTAGCCTTTGATTTATTTTGTCATCTTCAAAACATCATAAGGGATTTCCCTAACAATCTCCCCATTTTTTATGATGACAAAAGAATCTCTGAATATGCAGATTTGTAAACATACTTTTAAGTATATCAGAAGATGGCAAATAGATTGAGCATAAGAATATATAGAAAAATAATCGCAGCTCAATATTATGCAATAATATCAACCAATCAACATATATGCATATTCATATATTCTCCCCCTTTTTTTGTCATAATCAAAAAGCGATAACAATAGATTCACGTAGAGAATATAAAATGACATATAATTTCCAAAATGATCAGCTTTTATAAAACAAGTCGAATATTAAAGATATGCAATATAGCTCACTTCGATCATATATATCAGCAAGTATCCAATAAAAATCACGAATGCATCATAAAATTCATGTACCTTTTTTGTCATAATAAAATGATAATATCGATAAGAGATTTGTTAATGACTAAAGGTAATAAAAGATGCACTAACCGGATTTTTTTGAACAAATTCTGACACATTTACCTTTTATTCCATCCATAATAAGATCACGATCAATTCAAAAAGATTTTTCCAAAATTGATCAAAGCTCCCCCTCAATTTGTTGCCTTTTTGAGATGATCCTGATTCTTTTCCTTTTCTTTTTGGTTTCGCTTTCTCCCCTGTGATCATGACAATATTTGCGAATAGAAATAATTGCTGCTTGTGCATGTTGAACATAATATTTTTCCAATATTTCCTTCGTAGCAACAATATCCGTAACGATCACTTGCATTTTGAAATTCGAGGCAAAAATTTATTTTCTTCAATTAAGCTTTTCTCGAATTCAACCTGTATCAACTTAACAAACTTTTTCCACAAATAATATCCACGTAATATATAATGCCCTTTCTTCAAATAAATAATTGAATAGCATATATGAAATTATCAAATATTAAAGTTCAGAACTATTCAACCTTTTGTACATAAGGGATTTCCTCAATAAGCAAAAAATTTGCACAAGGAAGGGAATTTTCGATCTTCCAAAAGATAGTATGGAATATTCATAATTTTCAGATCGAGCTTTCCAAAATTCATATGGAAGATTCTATTGTCACATGCAAAATCTTGTATAATAAATAATCATCTTTGCAAAAATGTCACATAATATCTTCCTTTGATTTGCGAATCAAACTTGCTAGATATAGAATATCTATGAATATGCAATATTATCTTTTGAGATCAAAGATATTTTCTTGAGCATAAATTTCATATATGCATTTTGCAAAAGAAAAATAGATATTTCTGTCACGTGCCAAAATTGCAATACCTTATATTTATGACAAAAGATATTCGCAATATAATAAACAATCATCCAAAATCGTAGAAATTTGCAAGGCAGGATGATAAAAATATTCTCTTACCCTTGGTATATGTTTGCAATATACCATTAAAAAAAATCATTACCAATTGTCGCAGGAGATATTTTCTGATTGTACCATGATTTTCATAGATTTGCGATCGTTCATCCCTTAAAGAATTTCCTGCAATCAACTAATTTCTCTTTTTGGTATCCATCAATTTGGATCCTTCCATGACGTTAGAGCAAAATATATAATCTCCAAATATTCTTTCTTAATTCATTATAACAGAGTATTCAAAGAAAGAATATTACGCACAATGATATTTTGAAAAATAAATTCTCACTTGGTCATAGTACGATAAAATCAGAGAGAATAAAATCCTTGAGTATCTCAGAAAAAAATATCTTGCAAAGTTAGTGTCACGTAGAATCAAATTTTTACTTTGCAAAATATGACAATTTGAGAGCATAAAATTAGACAAAATAATTTGAATTATCTCAAATAATCACACGTATTAAATCAAATCTCAACTCACGAATCATAAAAATAAATCACATGATTCTTTCTTTAATAAAACAAAATATGATCATTATAAAATCTCAATCGACCAAAGATATATTGAATATCAAGTATAATGAGAATTATTGCCCAAATCAAATTGAGAATAAAAAATTCCTTACCAAATCATCTTTCTTCTTTATATTGCAAAAATAACTCATCTTTTCTTTGGTACCCATTTTTTCTTGGGTCCATGAGAGTTAGTAGAATATGTTGCTTTTATCCAATTTTTCTTGATAAGTCTCCAGACTTTAGGACAATCTTTCTCAAAGTGTTTTGAATCTCTACAATTTAAACACTTGAGAGCATTTCGATCAACAGGTTTTACAAACACTTTTGAAAATGATTTTTGTAAAATGCCTTTGAAGGTCTTTGTCTAAGTCTCTCCTTAACTTTGGGAAAATCAATTAGAGAATCATTTTCCTTAATGAAACCAAGTCCCAACTTATTATAGTAAGGAACTTGTATAGAAAGGATATGCTCTAATGTTTTTGATCCATTTGAAAATCTTGTTGAAATATTTGAAAATTCTTTCTTCAAATAATCATTTTCTTTAACAAGCAAATCTCGATTTTCTTTTGTTTGTAGAAAATCTTTTTGCAAAATTTCAAAATTTTCTTTTGAGAAAGATCTTGTTGCTTAAGTCGAAAATTTTCCTTTTTAAGTTCAAAGATTCTTTTAAGAGAAGATTTGAGATTTGAACAAAGCTCATTTATATATTTTGAAACTTTGAAAGGAATTTTTGAATGACTTACCTCGATTTCTTCATCGGATTCTGAGTCTGTGCCTAAGTCAGACTTTGATTTTGAGTCTGTGTCTGAGTCAGACTCTGATTCTGAGTGTGTGTCTAAGTCAGACTCAGATTCTGAATGTGCCGTCAAGCATATATTTTCCTGCTCATCATCTTCTTTTATTGTTCTTTTATGGCCATTCTGCTTGTATTGATTTCTTCCATCGAATTTCCTTCCTTTTCTACTCAGCTTTTTAAATTTCTTGACCATAAAGGCAAGTTCTTCATCGTCCATGTCATTTTCTGAGTCTGTTTCATCAAAAACAACATTAGATATTAAAGCAATGGGCTTCTTACCTTTGGGATCTTCATCGTTGATTTGTTCCACTTCATAGGATTGAAGAGTGCCGATCAATTCATCAACGGTGAGTGGCATAATCCTTTGAGTCTCCCGGATTGAGGTCTTGACATGATTCCAATCTTTTGAGAGACCTCGCAAGAGTTTGTTAACCTTCATTGGAGAAGAAATTGTCTGACCTTGATATGCTAAACCATTTACAATTTCTGTAAAACGGTTGAACATATCTCCAATCGACTCTCCTTGCTTCATCTTGAAGGATTCATATTTGCCGAGAAGAAAGTTTACTTTTGTCTCTCTTACACGATCGATCCCTTCATATGTATCATGAAGTTTATCCCAAACTTCTTTTGTTGTTTCACATGAAGAGATTCTGTTATATTCAGTAAGAGACAAAGCGCAATATAAAGAATAAATGGCTTTTGCATCAAGCGCTTCTCTTTTGGACATCTCCATCCGAGACATAGGAGCGGGGGGTTTGGTTTCTTTGTCTTTGCCATTCTTATTTGATGTAGACGCAGCAATGGGATTGATTCCTCTTTCCACAACATCCCATTGTAAGAGATCTCTGGATCTTAGGAATGCTTTCATTTTGTTCTTCCATACGTCGTATTCTTTTCTATCAAAATATGGTGGCCTTGTGTTGCTTTGCCCTTCCATAAGTCTTGGTGCCAACATACTAGCCATAAAGAATCTTTAGCTCAAAAGTAAAAACACTTTTATAAACCGAGCACTTGGCTCTGATACCAATTGAGAGTGCTAATATGAACACCTAGAAGGGGTGAATAGGTGTATAAAATAAACCTTGGCAAATATATGCGGAATAAGATAAACTTCAAACAAAGGAGTTAAGGAAGAGAATAAGAACACAAGATTTATAGTGGTTTGGCTTAATCCAAGCCTACGTCCACTCTCCCACGCTAACAGCCTTCTTGGCTGGATTCCACTATGCAATCAACAAGAGATTACAACTTCGAGTGCAAACACTTAGTAGTAGATCACACTATCTCACTAAGTCACTCTTTTGGTATTTTTCTCATGATCACAAACGTTTAAGCTCTCCAAAGACAAGTGTATGATCGAAGGTCGCTCAGACTTTGGAATTATAAATTCTACGCTCTATCTCTTACTTGCTCATCAGTCCTTCATCTCCTTAAATACTCCTCCACTTCCAAACTACCCGTTGGACAGTATCCCGGAGAATCGTCTTCCAATATACCCATTGGACAGCTCTGTATCTAAAAGATTTGGTAGCCGTTGAGTGACAAAGGTAGAATCCCAAATTGATTCCGATCGCCCATACAAACGAAATCTTGGTTTCCATAAGTAAAGCTTCTTCGTATAGAAAGTTATTGTCTTCAAAATCCAATCGTCAATCAAATCAATCTTGATGTGGAATCCAAACCAGATCACTAGCCGTTATATGATTGGGCTTGAGTTACGTTTCATCGAATCTGGATGTAAAGTCTGAGAGCAATAGACTTTACAATATGAGTCTGTAGACTTTACAATCTGGGTCTGAACATATCTACTTCTGAACAGATTTAGCTTTAAGGTCTGTACCCAGTTCAGCTTCAGCATAG
Source organism: Eucalyptus decipiens (assembly GCA_014182575.1). Taxonomy (NCBI): domain Eukaryota; kingdom Viridiplantae; phylum Streptophyta; class Magnoliopsida; order Myrtales; family Myrtaceae; genus Eucalyptus; species Eucalyptus decipiens. The sequence continues at coordinate 40,788,098 of CM024611.1, read as the reverse complement.
AGTTTGTCTTCTGGTTCAGCTTCAGCATAGAATTAGTCAGAGTTGACAGACTTCTGATGTAAAATAGACTTTGACACTAAAGTCTGGCAGTCTTCAAACTTTGAGTCTTGAGTCTAGCAATCTTCAGACTTTGAGTCTTGAGTCTGGCAGTCTTCAGACTTTGATAATATCATCTACATGTTCTAACATCTGCATGGTCTATTACTCAACCATCAAACATGTTAGTAGCCTTTGATTTATTTTGTCATCTTCAAAATATCATAAGGGATTTCCCTAACAATTGCATCACACCTAGTTTAGCTCAGGCATCCAATGTTTTGCGCGAGACACACAGAACATTAAGGTGCAACAAGTGATTTCAGCTTGCCATGGTCTCATCGGGAAAGCGACATCAACTATTGATTAGTCTATACACGGGAGGCCAAACCTGCTTTTAAAACTCCTGGTAGTTATAATTGTTCTATTATAGAATTCCTAGCACAAATACTCTAACGCCACTCCTAAGAACTAGTTGTATTGTCCCTTCTACATCACTCATTCTTCACTTCAATCACACCAAGCTCTACTCAGAAGGATACTTGAGCACGGGAGAATCCTGTCCATGACACAAGTCTATCCTGTGTGATTTATTGTGGGTGTAATGTGCGCCCTCATCCGGATTGGGCCTTGGTCCGTGTCTCCCTTGGATGTTATCTTAGATTCTAGTATGTTTCTTCCATGAGGAAAATATAAAATATTGGAGATGAAAAAGGTTTAAAAAAAAAAAAAAAAGGAATTGCATTTAGGTAAGAATTTCATCACGGTATTTAGTTTATTTAAACTCAATTTCATATCTAGGTTTAACATTTCATTATCGCCAAAGTTTAGGGAAATTTGCATTCATTAGCCTAGACTAATTGCATTTTTTATGTCGGGCATGGCTGGGATCCTGTTCAAGGCTTAATGTAAAGGCGGTATTTAATTTTGCCCGACAAAGGTCGGGTTCTTACTCTATTAATGTCATATTGATATATCTTGTTCGACTTTTAGTGTGTTTCAATGTCGTTAGTTTTCCATGTTTTATGAAACGTAAAAGAAATTGAATGAAAAAAAGACTGCGAAACTTTTCCCATAAAAGTGAGAAGACACCAAATTGAGTGTTGGATAATTTCTAGCATAACTAACGCCGCGTTCCCATAAGAAATCCCATTCCAGCGACAGAAATCAAGCAATAACAGCAAGAGAACGGCCATTACATTGAGTTGAGAGTAAGAGAGAGGTGAGGCCAAGACCGCGAGGGAGGGTCGTATGCAAGGCCACGACTGTGATGTAGGGATAGAGGGCTGAAGGTGAAAGTTTAGCCGAGAGGCGACTGAGAGCAAGACGAGGCGAGAGAATTAAGAGGATCTTGCGTGAGAGGATTAAGAGTGGACCAAAGGCTAGGGTTTCTTTTTGAGGGAAAGTGCCTGAGGAGTGTTGAGGACTGAAGGAGGCGCACCGACCTTGAGAGAGAGAGTTAATTAGGGTTTTCAAAATATAAAACCTAATATATATATCGGTATTCCACAACCTAAATCATGAGGAAGAGAACATGAAAATGATAGGCTCACTTCTCCTTCCAAATAACAGAGTAAAGAATAACAAACAAGACGGGACTGGGCGATCGCCATTAACTTTTCCTTCTGAATTTTCTCGCTGACCATCTCTCTCTCTCCACCCACTCCCAACCCCGCATTCAGAACATTATACACCCTAAAGCCCATGAATACAGAAGGCAGATTACTTACAGATTAGCAGAGTCTCTAATGGGGTGTCATCTGTTCTCACTTTTTTTTTTCTTGTTTATCTAATCTTCTACTACTCTTTCCATTATTTAATTTGGTGAGTTCATTCTTATCATTGGGACTTAGGTGCGGGAGAAACCAAGTAAGGCACGTTCATCTTGGTGGTTTTTATTTTTTATTTTTTTATTTTTTGGTGGGGGGGGTAATTAGGCCTATATTAGATATAGGCGTTTCAGAGAAAGGATAAATTTGTTTTTAGAACATTCAAAAAAAGAAAGAATAAAAGGTCATGGAAAACATTCCATTTTAACACTCTTTTCTGTTTATATTGCGTAAAAACCTCTACCATGTCCTTTCTCAGCACTTTCAGTCCCATAAGATTGATACCGGCTAACAGATAGGTTTTGTTTTATTGCATTACGGCTTCTAACTTGAAGAGTCCCGGAGCCTCATAAAAATATCATGACATTCCAGTGCCGTCCAAGGATGGCCATCCCTGAAATTGTTGATTGCAACTGTGTTTTGAGGTTCTTCCGGTCCCAAAGTCGCACTAGAAGTAGACAAGGGGAAAGAAAGGGAGAAATTAGGAAATCTAGTGTGATCCATTAGCAAGCAATAATCCAAAAAGAGAAACCAACTTGAGTACTCTTTTCTGGCCATTTCATAATTATTAGGCAAGTAACTTATCTTTCTTGAGGCTTGCTATGTCTTGTAGGATGTTTATGTCTCAAGCTTGTCTTAGTTCAATAGTTAAAAGAGAACAAGTGAATAGACCGATTAAAGTGCTTTCTCCATGATCATGTCTTCTATTTTCAGATTTATCCTTGCAGTATCCAGGAGTTATGGCCTAAATGCAGGGAATGTGTTTTGACATATATTATAAGTCGGGTAAAGACCTATATTCTGTCATCTGGTATCCATCTACCGTATAACCCTCTGCCTTCTTTAATTTTCAATTCGCGAGTGGTTGTCTTGTTGTAAGCATTAGGTGGGTTCCAAAATACATCGAAACTGCTTTACCTTTCCTTCATTGAGTCCAAACACACTCATTTATTTGATATTTTTTAGCAAGGCAACATCACCTGTCATAAAAGTTAACAATCTAACGTCTTAGTAAGCTTTAACAATGTTGCTATTCGATTATATGCCAATTAAATAATTATTTATCTCATCTTTTTGGATGAGAGAACACCCGAAAAATTTCAAATAAAACTTAAAGTGAGCTCATTTTTTTCGACAAAAAAAATAAATTCATGGTGGACTTTGTCTCAAATAAAAACCTAGTGAGCATGCATATCTCACATGCCACTTTCCAAATCATAATTAGGGGCATCTTAGTCCAAAGATTTTTTTTTTCTTTTTCATTTTCTTTCTTCGTTTCTATGTTTATCTTCTTCTTTCCCTCTTCCTCCCGTTGACTCTTCTGCTCATCTTGTAGCTCTTGAAGCATGAGCATCTTCATGTCTCCGATTGTCAGTGAAATTCTCTGTTCAGGTTATATGATAAGTTCTTCTCTGAGGTGCCGGACCCCCTTGGTTCAATCTTTCTCTGTTGCGTTCCTCTACCGTAGACAATGGAAGGAAATGCATTGTTTCAGCTCATAAAAGATGGTATGCACTGTGTGATGTCCCAATGTAGGACAATTAACCCCTCATGTCCACAATGGAGAACATCACAGAATGTAAATGTTTTAGATTGCAGAACCTTTAATGCCCACCTCATCCTCGGCCTCATGGAGTGTCCAGATGGGATTTCGCCGTGCCTTTTGCAAGTTGAAGGCGCGTTAGATCATTTTGTCCTGCTGAGTTCTCGATTTGTCGGCAAAATTCATATCGTCCGTTGTTCAACTTGAAAAGAATCCAAAGTTCTACCGGCATGCTCTTTGAATTAGCTGTACATCATTACGATCCGGATCCCGGGTGTTTTTATCGGTTGGTAAGAGTGATGGAATTTGGATAATGGGCTTCGAGTGGGGTTTATGGGCTAACCTTGCGGGCTGAGGTCCGATGAATTAGACTCATGCATATTGGAAAATGGACGAATTGGGCATTCTTGATATTTATTTTATTTATTTATTTTGGTACATTTAAAAAATGAAACCTTGAATTAGTTGGCTAAAGTTCAAGCATCGGTAGTTATGATGCATTTGATAATCATTCTGTTTTCGGAAACAGTTTCTGGTTGGAACTTATTCTTTTTTATTCTATTCCCGAGAACAATTTACGAGTATTTGAAAGTCAATGGACAAATAAATTTACAGGAGAAACTTTAGGAGCTTGTGTACAAATCATAAAATTTGTATATATACCGTAATCTCTCTCTCTTCCTCGACTGCCCAACAATTCCTTAAGCTTCCTCCGTTACTCTCTTTTTTTAACTCACAATCCAGGTCTAATATACTCGAGAATAAGTGTTTTAATTTTAGATTGTTAGAGATATTTAAGATTTTTTTTTAGAATTTTTTCCTATGTCGTCTCACCTAGAAGACGCTTTTACGTAATATGAGGAGCAGTCCGCCAAACGCTGCAAACCTTTCCTGATCAGAATGTGCAACAAGTATTCATGAGGAAATTGCCATCAAACAAACTCCACCTTGGAAGTCATCGACTTTGATAGCGCTTCACGACTTCGCCTCCTCCTTTGCCTCGCTCTTCACTGTTGCCCACAATATTTTCTCTGAAGGCATTTGTATCTTCTCTAGACTTGTCAGATTGAATCTTAAATATAAATGAACCATGAATCACTCCGATTTTGAAGTGTTTATCGTAAATGAGTTTTAAGACTAAAATAAATGAGTTTAAATTAGAGTTTAAAACCCATTTCCAAAACACCAGGCTTATAAAAATATTTTTAAAAAATCAAAATTATAATTATTTACTTTTTTTTTTTTTTTCTTTCTTCTTCGTTAGGTCGGCTGGTGGCTGGCAACCAGCCAGGCGAGGGACAAGCTCGTTGGACGCTGGCGAAGCCGGAGCTTGCCGAGGTCTGGCGCTGGCGATGCTCAAGCTCACTGATCTGGTGAGGTCTCGACCTCGCAGACGTCTAGTGAGACACCTCACTGGCCCGTGGCAATGGAGAGCATGGCGCGGTCGTGCTCGAGGAGCTTTAGGGTTGTGCCCTGGGGCTTCCATGGTTCCGCCATGACCAGGCTCTCGCTCTCCCCCTGTCTCTGTCTATCTCTCTCTCTCACATCTCTGGGAGAAAATAATGCATATGAAAGAAGAGAGAGAGAGTGCCTCGTTCTTTACAGTACAGGTGGGACCCTCTCACGGCACATTGAACGAAGAGAGGAGACAGACACGTCGAGGCGTTTTCAAAATTTCTACAGATGGGCCTCCTATGATGTGGTGCTCTTGCGTACACAATATTTTCTCAAAGCTAGATATTCCGGTGGTTTGAAGTATTACCAAGATATCTGTGCTTTAACAACTTTTATAATTAAAGAATCTACCTGGACTCGGACTCGAACGGTGCATATTCAACTTTGGGTTCCAGCTGGAGGAACCTGGCCGAGTTTAGCTCCAGACTGGAGAACTCGTACTGTGAGACCTGCGTGGAATCCATCCTCGTTTGCCAAGGTGAGAAAGTAAAAATAAAACGTAAAACCAGGACTTGACAGGACAACCGATCACTTCATTGCATCGTCTTGATCGATCCGATTGAATGGAACTGGACATGAGAGGGCCACCAATCAGTTCACTGTATCTGCTTTATCGATTCTAACCACTGAAAAGTCCTTTTCGTCTCTTTGTTTTTTTCTTGACTTTTTGTAATGGAGAAAGACTTCTTGTAATGTTAAATCACGTGTGAGCGGGACTACACGACAATTTTCCCTAACGTTCCCCAAGCGCGTAGCGGGTGCCCACAAGTCAACGGTCTCGGTCGCCGGTAAAATGTAATCTATAGTGTGTGTCTAAAAATGTCTATAGACCTCCTATGCCCTCTGCATTAGAACGAGAGAGAGAGAGAGAGAGAGAGAGCGAGCGAGTTGGTCCGGGCGGGGTGTTTCTAATAATTCTCCGAGTTATGGCTCCTGAAGATGTGGCTGCTGGAAGGAAGAGAAAATGCCCGGTTTGTTTCCTCTGGATCTCTAGGATTTGTATTATTATTTCTTCGATATGAATATGGTGGTATCGATCCTCTGCTTGTGGTTCAGCCCCCCAAATTGCTAAACATCGTCTGAAATGTTACAATTCTCCCTTGACGTGAACGATTGATTCAAATCAAAATCACCAGATCGTATCAAAACTCCAAGCACTTTTGACGTTTTACGCTGGGTCTGTTAAGTATTGATTTGCTTTCCCCTAAAATTTGAGATACCATTTAAATTTGAGAAAATTATGAAAAGATTACGTGTGAATTCACTAATCAACGTTTGAGTATTACGAAAGTTCTGAAAATTATGGGTATTAAAACAGCCAAAATGCATGAGCTGCAAGATTCAGTTGCAGTCAGCTTGCTGTGTTAGGCTCGGCTCCATTGGAACCATGAATTTTTTTTTTTTTTGGCCAGAACCATAAAGACTTGGTCTGGAACACTATGTTTACTTTAGTTTCCTTGATTTGACAGGAATCATCTTCATTGTTATCGTGTGGAATCAATTATGAAGTATTCCTGAGTTTTCGAGGTGAAGATACTCGCACAACGATCACGGATCACCTTCATAGCAGATTGACAAAGGCAGGAATCAAAGTCTTTAGAGATGACGAAGGGCTCCGTGCCGGAGAAGAGATCCATCCGAAGCTAATAGACACAATCAAGCGGTCGACGATCTCGATAGCCGTCTTCTCCAAGGATTATGCTTCCAGTAGGAGTTGCCTCATGGAGGTGGTACAAATGTGGGAGTGCCGAAAGTTGAATGGACAGATTATCATCCCGATTTTTTATGATGTTAGTCCCGACGATGTAAAACGGCAGGCTGGGGAGTTCGGAAGGTCCTTCGAGAAACATGTGCTGAATGGAGTCAACGCAGATACCATACAAAGATGGAAGGATGTTTTCCGGAATATCGGGGGATTAAGCGGATTTAATCGGGAGAACATAAATGGGGGGTAATTCTTTTATTTCTGGCTTCTACTTTCTTTCCTAGATAAATGGAAAATAAAATGTATAAGATGATGTGAGAATGAACCCTTACCTTTTTCAACAAATATTATACATGAGCATATCGATGATGATGCATGCTAGAGAGATCTTTAAGGTTATTCTTTTGAAATGGATCGGTAAATTAACAGTTTGAAGTTCTATATATCTATCGAATGACCAGTCACTCGATTAAAGTGGCCATTTGAAAATGAATTGACTTCAGATATAACTGCAAGCTAGACCAGCCGAACTGGTCCATCATGCTCTGTTCGTTCCCCATGGCTAGAACCTTTGTTTTGCAGATCGCATGATAGCAATGTCGAAATTGGTATGTGCATGAAAGGGAATTGGACCATGCATTAAAACTTGCTTTCCATTTTAAGTGAAGATTCCCCTGCTCCCGTTGGTTGATCTAATTTTTGTCGATTCATTCCCCAGTCACTCTCACTCACTCTCTCTCTCTCTCTCATTATTGACTTTGTTGCGATCCCGTGCTTCATCACTTTATGTTTGCAGGCATGAGTCCCAGCTCGTAGACAAAGTTTTTACGCGTGTCTGGCAGGTGTTGAAGAAGGATGACCAACTTGTAACCGACAAACTAGTTGGAGTTGATCTTCATGTTCAAGCGATGATGACAAAACTTGGTGCTGTCCACAGCCAGGGAAAAGCGACGAGAGTATATGGAGAAGACGTACGTGTCATCGGCATATGCGGTATGCCGGGTGTTGGAAAGACTACTCTTGCAAGGGTTGTCTTCAACAAGTTGCATGAGTTGTTTGATGGATGTAGCTTCCTCGAAGATATAAATTCGAAACCAATTGAGGATTTCCAAACATTCTTGATTGCTGACCTTCAAAAAGAAAAACCTGAATCCCTGAGATCTTCTGGTCATGGTATTAAAATAATATCAAGTCGATTTAAACAAATGAAGGTTCTCATCGTGCTTGATGATGTGCGTATGAATGAGCAAATTGAAGCATTAGCTGGGAAGTTTGGTTGGTTTGGTCCGGGAAGTAGAATTATTGTGACCACAAACAAAAAAGATTTTATAAAGCGTTTTGACTTTGGAGAAGAAGACGAAGATAGAGAAGCTGAAGAATACGAGGTTAGTCCACTGGGAGATCATCATGCTCTTCAACTCTTTCGTAAGCATGCTTTTCGAGGGGATGCTTTCCCAGATGTCCCCGAGTATGTTTCCTATTCCAGGGACATCGTCAAAGCTCTTGGAGGGCATCCTATGGCTATTGTGCTTCGGGCAGGATATTTAAAGAAAAAGAGCATAGAAATATGGAGCAGTACTCGGGATTCCTTAAGAGATCATCCCGATGAGGACAAAGTAGAAGCTGCGTTTAAGGCCAGTTATGAATCTTTGAATGTTGGTACACAGGAGATATTCCTGGACATAGCATGCTTTTTTATTGGAAAGGATCAGAGGATTCCCTCTTACATGTGGAAGGCTTGTGGTTGCTATCCTCCTAGAGAAATAAAAGACCTTTGCGACATGCATTTATTGGAAATTGGCAAAAATAATGAATTAAGAATGCACGATCTGGTAAGAGACTTCGGCAGGAAGCTTGTCAAGGACAAAGATCGTTGTAAGCGCTGCAGGTATTGGAATCAAAGTGTTGCCCTTCCCGTTGCAGAGGATTTTCAAGTAAGTTTTTGAAAAGAAAAATGATTGGGTAACAGTTTTTTATTTACTGTAAGAATAACAGTTTATTTTGAACCACAAAATACCAAATCACCAATAATTATAAATTGCTGTGATTTATATTCATTCTAAAATTCGTGGCTCAAAACAAGCTATTATTGTTAAGTAACTTAAAGGTTGTTATGCTAGCAAAACTCTACAATTTAATCTTGAAGGGAAGAAAAAGGGATTTATTCCTAACACAATTTAGAACGCGTAGTGGATACCTACTGATTTTATAATTTTGATTTGTCTCACTCCATTAGAAGCAGTAAGAGAAATTAGAGTTTTTCAACTTACTCGTACGTTTTTCCCCAACCGACACTTGGCAGGGTACTATAAGTGTCAAAGGCATCGGTCTCACAGTTGAAAAGGGTTGCCCCGACAGTTTTGAATGTGAACGATTTTGGAAAATGTCGAATCTGATTTACCTCAGATTGGATCAGGCTAAAATCCAGGGAGATATTACGAAGCTTCCTTCAAGTTTGAGGTGGCTTGATTGGCGAGAGTGCCATTCGATTCCTGAGCTAGGTAATATGCATTTGAAGGAGTTAGTCATTCTCGATCTGTCTTGGAGTCCGGTCACCAAAGATTCAGAATTCTGGAAGAAAATCGCAGAGGTATGGCCAATAATTGCCTTTTAAATCTCATGTTAAGATGATAGATATAAGCGAGTGAAGTTTGATATCTTCTTTTGCTCATGCATTGTAGAAGGTGGAGGAATTGAAAGTCTTGAATTTACAAGGATGTGATAAGTTACATGCATCGTTGGACTTTCAAGCTCCAATCAAGTTGGAGATTTTGATATTGGAAGATTGTACTCAGCTATCTCGAATTGGGACATTCATTCGTGGACTAGAGAACTTGAGTTCCTTAAATTTGAGAAACTGCTGGCGAGTCAAGAAGTTGCCCCCAGAACTGGCCCAGATGAAATCTTTGAAGGAACTTCTGATTGATGGAACTGGCATCGACATAATTTATATCCAGAAGGGTTCTTTGCAGTGTCTTGAAAAACTTAGTGCTTGTGGCTGTGAAGAGTTGAAAGATATATCAACAATCAGCTGCCTAGAGAGACTCACAAGTCTTGCTCTGGATGGTGCTAAAGAGGTGCGTGTTCCAAAAACTTTTGAATTTCCTCAGAAACTTCAGAGACTATCTCTAAGGGAATGTCGTAGGTTCGATAAACTTCCACCTTCGATCGAGAAGCTGGGGCTGCTCGAGGTAATGGACCTCTCATTCACTGGAATCAGTGAACTACCAGAGTCAGTCAAGGGATTGAGAAATTTGAAGACGCTGAAGATGGAACACACACACCTACAAAAATTTCCTGAATATATTGAGGAGTTAGGGAAACTGGAAGAGATAGATTTCTCTGGCTGCATAAGTTTGGGAGGGCAAGTTTGTTGTGATATTTCAGTATTATCCTGTTTGAGAATTTTGAGATTGAAGTCATCCAATGTGGCTGAGCTGCCTCGGGGCATTTGCGATCACTCTCGCCTCCAAATCCTTGACATCCTTAAATGCAACCAACTTAAAGAACTACCAGCGTTGCCCCCCAGTTTACTCAGTCTCCGCTGGGGATCCAGAGACATGGAAGTTCCGGACTTGTCATATCTGACAAATCTGAAAGAGCTACGCTTGAAATCGGGGTCATCGAGTCAGACCCCAAATGTTGAGTGGATCGCGAGATTACCAAGTCTAGAGACCTTGCAATTGTCCGTTTCAAAGGTCACCAATCTCCCTGGGAATTTTAGTGCCCTTACTCAGCTCCGGGAACTCTCTTTATCCTACATGAAGGAGCTAGACCTCACACAACTTCCCTCCTCAAGCTTATTGACTTTGCGGCTCAAATACTGCAACATCCCGGAGCCAACATTTTCTAGTCTGCAACATCATCTGTCAGAACTAGAACTGAAACACTGCGAATTAGCAGAGATTGATGGTCTTAAAAATTTTAAAAGTTTGGTAGTCCTGAAAATTTCTTATTGCGAAGGTGTGACAAACCTTAACGGGCTCGAGGAGTTACCACGTCTCAGGAAGGTGAAAGGTATCTTTGAAAATGGACCCAGACTACCAAAATTATCCGAGCGTGTTGAACTGGACATATGCCCAGCTACTTAATAGTCTCTGTCCTGTACGAACTGCTGTTGTACTTTCGAGTCTTCGACAGGACATCTCCTTTTAATCTAAGAAGCTGGAGAGCGACCTAAGGTACATGCTTCAATTCTATTTACGATTCTTTTTATCCGAAACAAAGTTGGATTTTATCGGTTCCATGAAGTCCTTATGTGCATATTGCACTGGATCTGTGCAGGGTCACAAGATACCCCGGGCAAATTCTTGGCACTGGGCGATTGGTAGTGGCATCAACAATCTTGCATCAAAACCATTGCTGAAGGTAACCGCCATACTTGAATTGCTGCATATATTGTCAGTGTTCTATTTGTACTGCTTTTAAAGGTGGGATTCACCAAAACACCGTTTACTGTTATTTGTAGCCTCTAGGATGCATCCTCCAAAAGCCATCCACTGCAGCTCAGCTCTTCGATCGCGATGAGAAAGAGAAAACGAAGAAGCAAAATAAGATCCAGCATACATGGGCGACATTGCCAGGACTCCGTAATCGTGAGCCATCACGGGCCTGTGCTTTCGTCAGCTCTGCTGGTGAAATTCATCCTGAACACCGCCTCCAGTGTTGCCATTCTTCATTCGAGTTAATCAAGTCGTTGGGTTCCCGAATCTCCCGGAGTTGATTATAGTATGGTGATGACGAAAGCTTCACCAAGACGGTGGTTTTTGTTTCCTTTTCTCAAATTATTGCACATGAATTTTTAACTTCTGTAATAGACATAACGTTCGATCTGACAAGCTAAAAGACGTCCAGTCTGTTCTTTATTCATTCCCTGCATTTGCTACCAAAGCCTCTCCTTCTAACCTTTCTATTTTATTTGAAAAAAAAAAAAAAAGCTAGAAGATAATAATCTCACAAAACTCGTTCCTGCCAAGAAAAAAAGAGCCAAGGAGGAAAAAAATTGGAAAAATCACAAGAATAAATGAGGCCTTTCTTTGAGGTAACTTTAGAATCAACCGGCTAAACATATAACCAAATCTTGAATGCGAGCAAAGATTATGATTTCTCAATTCGTGAAAATTTAGATTTTACTAATGTTGAAACAACGATATCAAAAAGACAAGCGCATTCATAGTGTAAAATGATTTAGGAAGAAATTCCGAAAATTACCACGTTACACAAACTCCGGTGGCGGAAATGCCCATTGCCTATCTCTCTGCAATGCTCTTGTAGCTGTACATAAAGCTCCCTTGCAGAAATAATTAGTCTCGCAGCAAAAATTGTTGCTTAGCTAATGGATGGCATAGGGAAGTGAGCAATATGATGGCATCAAAATGAGTCGAGGTGGAAGAAAAAAATGAATTTGGTGCTTAGATATGCTCTCTCCTAAAGCATTGTTGAAGTATTGTAAAAAGCTTGTAGCACACTCCTAAATTAACTCACTCGAGAAATTGCCTATATTGATCGATCCCACATTGAGAGCAATTGATTTTGTGCTTTGGTATATAGGTAGACAATTCATCAAAAGGTCATCTAAGTTTTAATTCCAGTGTTGAATGTTACCATCACGTCAATCTCTTGTGAGTTGATTTCAATGTCCCACATATGATCAGGAAATGCTCCCCTATTGTTCAGTGTGCTATTCGATCTGTCATGTTCTCTTTTCACCATCTTTAAAATTCGTTAGAAGTGAGACTTTATTCAAATCCCATTGTCCCGCTCTCATTGACCAAGTCGTTCCAATATGAAAAATATAAGGATTAAAATCCTGTAGACTTATAACTGAAGCTCATTTAGTCCCATTCATTCACATTGTTCTCACCTAGAAAGAATTAAAATCCACTTAGGGGAAAAAAAAAGGAATGCCAAGATGAATGATTTGAGATTCTGGATTTTGATGTACTTCAGGGAGAAAAACCAAGATGGTTCCTAGGAATTGATGAGAAAACCTGTGAAAAAAAAAGCACCATATAAAGTAATATAGCAAATTAGTTCATAAAAGAGGGCAATGTAACATATTGATAGCATTTTGGGAAGAAAGATGGTAAGAGATGCACCCCTGTTGATGAATTATAAGGTCATTAATATAAATCCCTACAAAACTTCGTGTATTTCAATGCTCAGTTATTTTTTATACAAAAAAAGTAACAAACTTTCATGTATTTAAGGTATTTTTGACTCACTAATAATATTAACTTGTGAAGAAAGAATATTTTCTTTTAAATAAAACTGACTTTCAATGTGCCTAGTAAATTTTTCATAGAGCAAAAAGTATTCAGATAAACGTAACTAATAACTTGTCATCAGAATTCGTGGAATTCTCGACCAAAACAAATAAGTAAATCTGATGGAGCCCACCATTTATCATGATTCTCATTCAATTTATTTTATGATTATTTTGTGTACACGTATTAAAAAGCCCGTATTTATGGGAAATTATTGACTTGTATAGGATGCAAGTTGCTTTTTAATTCTTAAAATCCATTTGGCTCTCTCTTTTTCCCCCACTCGTTGAGAAATATTTACCTGGGATTTGGACACAACGTACAGGGCGGGCCCACCCGCCGCCCACAAGATCAGCGGCCAAGATTCAATTGGCCCTGGAACAAATTCCCTCCCCTCTACCTCTCGTGCTGGACAGATTGCTTCGTCCCGAAGCACATCGACATTCCCAAAGTCAACTCTTTGACAAGACCGAACGCCAAGATCACTGCACATCTCTCTTTGGATGATCGTCTTCTCTTCTACATCCCATCCGAAGCGAATACAGAGCTGACCCGTGATCGCAATGGGGTTCAACTTCATCTTGCACGCGCCGTGTCGTTCTCCGACGACGTGCGGCTCTTCCTTCGCGTGGTGCTTGTCTTGCCAGCCGCCGCCGCTCGGCTACCACCGCGCGCCCCGCGGCGTGTCCGCCATGTTCGCCGCCATGATGCTCGGTGGACTGTAAGCCGCTCTCTTACTCTTCCTTTTTTCTCTTCCGCCTCAAAGCTCACCAACCCAAAAGATGGAAATGAAAAAGCCAGCCTTCAAACTTCGTTGCATCTTTGTCAGGGCCTTGGGATTGCTCGCTCCGACCGTGCTCGCGTTCGTCAAATCGAAAGCGTCCAAAATCTTCCGCAAACCCACCGCGACGGTCAAGAGAGAGGAGACGAGCAACCCCGGAGCCACGGCGAGCGGCGGTGACGCGCTGGCGCCGGCCGGCGAGGAGTACGAGGTGTTCTTGAGCTTCAGGGGACCTGATACTCGCACGGGGTTTACCGATTGCCTCTACCACGACATGCTCGGCGCCGGAATCCGCGTCTACCGAGATGAAGAGGAGCTTCGCGTCGGCAGGGAGATCGGCGGCGAGCTCATGCGGGCGCTCGACGTGTCCAAGATCTACGTGCCCATCTTCTCCAGGGACTACGCGTCGAGCTCGTGGTGCCTCCGCGAGGTCGCCCACATGGTTGACTGCGTGGCTCGGTCGAAGGGGAATAAGGAGATCTTGCCAGTGTTCTTCAACGCCTCGCCCGCGGATGTGAAGCTCAGGACTGGGCTGTACAGGAATGCCATGACCAAGCACAGGAAGAAGTTTGGGGATGAGGAAGTGAAGAGGTGGGAGGATGCTCTTGTTGAAGTTGCTGAATTGAAGGGATGGGACCTCAAAACGAGAGGGTAATTACTAATCTTCCAATTTTCTGTCCTTTGATATTATTTTCGTGTCATTTATACACAATCTGATTGTCGTATTAGAATGTGCAATTTGAATTCCTCAGTCTTTGCCATTTTCTGCACAGTTAAGATTTCTGGGAATTTCGACAGTTTGAAATGCGGGAAGAAGTTGGCAGTAATTGTACATTGTCTGGGGTCTCAGTTGGATGCTAGTATATTCTGTGTCTGGCGTGGTCATTGATGTATAGACTCATGAAATCTGGCAGGCTCCATTTTAGTAGTCAACAACCCGCTTTCAGAATTAATGAGCCTGGATAATCTCTATTCCGTTCCTGACTTTGATCGGCCTTTCATCTGTGGTAAGTGATAATCAATAGGAGAAAACTGATGAGTTAATTAGCTCTCCATTTTGGTCATGCTTCCTCATATACCAACCAAATCAGGAAGTTCCGCAAAAAAATTTCAGTCATTTGGCTAGTCTAGAATGGAATTTTTCAAACTTCAGAGTACAGTTCAAACAGAGACCAAGCAAAAACATCAGGTGGGTAAATCATAATTAAGCATCATATCAAGAAGGCATTTGCAATGACATTATATTGCACACCTCCTCTATCGTACACGTGGATTCCGTAGATCTAGAACCTACATATACTCGAGGGTGTGTACAAGTTCCAAGATATTCAAAGCTTTTGTCTGTATGTTATTTGTCTTGTCTGAAATCTAATATCACAAATTTACTCTGATGTTTTAAGGAGTGAAGCAACTAGTGGTTTCTGAGGAATGCTTCATTTTAGCAAGCCTCCTTTTCTTTGCCCCTCGTTTACCCTTCACTGGATATTTTTCACTCTTTTTCTGTCTTCTTTTCATCAATTCTTCTTAAGTTTTCTTTCTGCTCTGGCTCAACTCAATGTTTTTAAGTCAACTTGTAAGTCCAGTTATTTATTCCATCCTGCTCAATCTAGCTTGGAAATCATTCATGAAGCAGGAAGAACTTTAAGCTTAAGTTGCATTTCCTATTGATGGTATAAAAAGAACTAAAAAAAGAGAGAAAGCTTGAAGACAGATTTATATTGTTGGGAAAGAGGTATAAAACATTGTAACTCCGTCTCGTGTAAAATTTTACCTTCGTATCATGTGCATGTTTCTTGAATTGACTCCTTGTTTGCGAATCATCTATGCATACATCCAAATACTTTTGCTTTGACTTGAAAGAAATGATAACATCTCTATTTACCGTCTTTTTTCAACTGAGGCAGTTCGTATATGTGGCAGACATGGGGAAGCTATTAAGTTGATCATCCGAGAGGTTTTGTTTAGGTTGAAGATAAAGCATAAGTATGTGAAAAATCAGCTGGTTGGAGTGGATGATCGTGTAGAAGACATAATGAAGCTGTTGGATGTTGACTGCGAAGGTGTTCGTTTTGTTGGTATTCACGGGATGGGCGGTGTTGGCAAAACAACTCTCGCGAAGGTTGTCTTCAACCAGGTGTGTTCATATTTCGATGATTGCTGCTTTCTTGGAGATGTTCGAGAATCATCAGAAAAAGGGGGCCTAGTAAATTTGCAGAAACAGTTGTATTCTGACATTCTTGACTCTAGATTCGTAGACAACATTCATGACATTGATGATGGGATCAACCAGATTGGGACAAGATTTCATAGCAAAAAGGTCCTCATCGTTTTGGATGATGTTGATAAGGAAGAACACCTAGAGAAGTTAGCAGGGGAACGAGATTGGTTTGGTTCCGGAAGTAGGATAATCATTACAACCAGGAATGAAGCTACTCTAAAAGTCCTGGATGAGGATTTGATATACGAATTAAAGGAACTGAATTTTGATCAAGCTCTTAAGCTTTTCTGCATACATGCTTTTAGAAAAGATTCTCCACCTTATCAATACGATATTCCTGCATCAGAAATTGTTGTCACAACCGGAGGGCTTCCTTTGGCTCTTGAGGTCATAGGCTCATTTCTCTATCGCCAACCAGAAGAGATATGGAAAGAGACTGTGGAGAGGCTAGCAAGAATACCTCATAAGGATGTCCGACAGCAGTTGATGATCAGTTATGAAGCATTAGAGGATGAGGAAAAGGAGATTTTTCTTGACATTGCATGCTTTTTTGTCAACAACACCAAAAAGACGAATGCAATTTACATGTGGGAAGCTTGCAATTTTTTTCCTGAGACTGGGATACAGGTTCTTATGCAAATGTCTCTGGTAAAGATTGTTGATGGTGATGTATTATGGATGCATGACCAGCTCAAAGATCTCGGGAGGCAAATTGTTCAGAGGGAGTGCTTGCATGATCCCGGAGAGCGTAGCCGAGTGTGGATTTGTGAGGAAGCCGTGGACATTGTAAGAACAAAGCAGGTAAACAAGATTCACTGTTTTCATGAGTTGGATACGTGTAGAAAAGAGTTTACATACCCACTTAAGAGTCCTCTCAATTTCTTTACCCTAAATGAGAATCTGAAAATTTGTCATATTCTTACTAAAATATATATTTTAAATTCATGCTTGTTCATTTGCGTTTGCTTTGGCAGAGAAAGAAAAAAGTTCAGGCACTGATATTAACTGGAAGTGATTATCAACCACTTGTAATTACGCATGACGAACTTAGTAGGTTGCCCAACCTGAGGTTCCTTGAATTAGAGGAGGGAACCTTTGCCGGAGACTTTATGGATGATTTTTCGAAGTTAAGGTGGATTTCTTGGTATTCTCCTAGGCCCCTTGATCTTGAGGTAACCAATCTATCTATGAAGAATTTGGTTGTCTTTGAGATCGTTGCAGGTGGCATCACAGATGACTGGAGTGGATGGAGCCTAATCAAGGTATAATATGCATTCGCTTTGATTTTGATTGGCATATGATGTAATATATACTATTTTCTTCTCTTGATGGTGAATCATTTTTGTTAGATGGCAAAGAATCTGAAAGTTCTAAACCTCAGAGGTTGTGAAGGCATAACTAGAACACCAGACTTCTCTGCATGCTTCAGTCTAGAGAGGCTGAGTTTCTATAATTGCATAAACTTGGTTGAGATTGACCCCTCCATTGGGAAGCTAAAGCGCTTGATTCACTTAAATCTTAAAGAGTGCCTCTCTCTTAAGGATTTGCCCGAAGAAATTGGAAGGCTTACAAATCTGAAGCTCCTTGCTTCTAGTGGATGTTTTCAGAAACTCCCGGGTTCATTTGGGAAATTGACATCATTGAAGGAGTTGGATTTGTCAAACATATAAATTGAATGCTTTCCTGATTCTATTGGTGATAAGAAGTTTCTGTCTGTCCTTATTCTAAGGTACACACAAATTAGTACACTTCCAGAGACTATTGGGAAGCTTGTGAAACTTGAGTCTCTCTCTCTCTTTGGGTGTGTTAAGTTGAGAAAACTCCCAGACTCAATTGGGAAGCTAGAGTCTTTGCAGGAGTTGAATTTATCCAGTACTAAAATTACTGAGTTACCAGATTCAATTGGAAATCTGGAGAAATTGAAAGTGATATCAATGGAGAATACTCCAATAAGGAAATTGCCCAGTACTATTGGAATGTTAAAGAATCTGGAAGAGCTCCATGCTAGTGATTGTGAAGAATTAACTGGTGAAATTCCAATTGAAATTGGCGCATTGTCCTCTTTGAAAATTCTCGAACTATCAGGTGCCCATATTTCTGAAGTGCCGACAACAATCAATCATATTCTCCACCTTGAAAGACTAGAGTTGACAGGTTGTAATGAGGTTCAAGAATTGCCAGAGCTTCCAAAAAGTCTGATCTATCTGCATTTTCGATCATCGGCATTGCGCATAGTTCCGGATCTCTCAAACTTGACTAATCTGGTTGATTTGCTCTTGTCTGATGGCTCTGAAGATGTGCTTCAAGCTTCATCAGATCTGTTGCCAAGTTCCAGCTTAGGGTCGATTAGGAGGTTGTCCAAACTGAAGAAGTTAGAATTGTCTCTTTCTAGTGTCCCTGCACCACCTACTGAGTTTGGTTCTCTTCCTCGTCTAACTGAGCTTATTTTATCCGGACTAGACTTGCAATGTATCATGAAGCTTCCTCCCTCCTTATCAGAGCTGCAACTTGTTAATTTCAACTCAATAATATCTTGGTCAATCTTTTCCAACTTGAAAAACTTGTCCAAGCTACGACTTTCTCAATCTCAGCTTCAAGAAATTGAGCTCAGTGGCCTCGAACAACTCAGAGCATTGTCAGTGACTAAATGTGAACTCCTCCAGAGGTTATTCATCCCGGCAAGCTTAAAGAAACTTAAAGAATTGTGGCTATCAGAATGTCCGAAGCTAGTTGAGATTGAAGGTCTGGAGGCCCTAGAGTCGTTGGAAGAAATGAATGTACAGTACTGTGGTTCCATTGAAAGGTTATATGACCTGTCAAGCTCAAAGTTGCTGAAGCTTTTGGTTATATCAGACTGCTATGAGCTCCGTACTATTGAGGGCCTCTGCAGTTTAGAATCTTTGAATGCATTACTTGTTTATGAGTGCAGTTCACTGGAGAAACTAATTATTCCATCAAACTTAGAGAAGCTAACGCATTTGGAGGTTTCAGGATGTGAGAAGCTGATTGAGATTCCAGGTCTTGGTGCATTGGAATCGTTGGAGACTTTAACCATTAAAAAGTGTCCTATTAGCAAACTATGTGAGTTATCAAACTTACAGATGCTGAAGTCTCTGTCAATCGTTGGATGCCATGAGCTACAATCTATTGATGGTGTTGATGAGCTAGACTCTTTGCGTGATTTCTATGTTTCTAGCTGTCGGAAACTGGAAGCTCTGGTGGATGTATCTAACAAAAAGTTGTCTGATGAATGCCTAATAACAATTCGAAAGTGTCGGAAATTACAAAGCCATGGCTATCCTAATGTCAATGGCCTTCCCTACAGGGATTACAAGGACATGATTGTTGCAACGGCAAACTCTCCTACGAGGTCACTCCCTTTAGAGCCTTTAGAGACATCAGACGAGGTATCCATCTACTTCTTCATAAGTAGAAGCATAGCCCTTGCCCCTTTTTTATTATCCTCTACATAAACAGGCTGGTCTTGAAGACTATAAGATCTGACTTGTTTACTAATTCCACCTTCACATATTACATTTCTTCATCAAATCTATCAGGAAAAACTCAAAAGCCAAATAATAGAATTAAGTATGATGATATTTAATTGGAGAAAGTAGCGTTTTAAGATGCAG
Source organism: Eucalyptus decipiens (assembly GCA_014182575.1). Lineage (NCBI taxonomy): Eukaryota > Viridiplantae > Streptophyta > Magnoliopsida > Myrtales > Myrtaceae > Eucalyptus > Eucalyptus decipiens. Next base: position 40,768,633 of record CM024611.1, on the reverse strand, counting down.
CAAATTTGCATTTCTTGTAGGATGAAGATGAAACGAACGATGAAGCGGAAGAGCTGGAGGTGGATAGAGAAAGCTTTGACGATAATTGCTCACCTACCATTGTAACTTCTCACGAACTTGATACTGAGCTTTGACTCCGAATTCTTTCATCCTCGAGTTCGCAAGATGAAGAGATTCCCATTGTAAGCTATGGTGAATGAGGGACCCCAACCTGACCATAATCTTTTTTGATTGCACTAGGGATTTTCATCTTTAGTTTCTTCCTACTCGGGAAAAAAGAAGGGATAGAGTATAGTCACCATAGGCCCCTAACTTTTCCAACTTGTTGGATCGGATTTCTGAATTTTTCTGTGCAATTGGATCCTTAAAGTACATGTTTTTCTTTTGTTCGAGTTGATCTTTTTGGTAAATTGGAAATGGAAATGGAAATGCTGGCGTGGACTGACCCATTGGTTCCTTATGAGCACTGACCAGACAGTTGGAACTTAGGTGTAATTTCCTACAAGAGAGGCGAAGAAATTGGATGCCGCAGGGGCAGGTGGCGATGCCGCCAACGCACTGGCAAGGGCCATCGAGTCTTTGTTAGCTGTCACATGGCCCATGTCAAGGTCAGGCGATAACTAGGGTTGCTTGACCCAACTGTTGATCGCTCGGGTCTTGCGATTAGAATATTGGAGATTAATTTGTTGTTTTACGTAATGCTAGGTGAAATTGAATTGCTATAGAGATATGAAGAAAAAAAGAGGTGGTAAAATATCTTCAATCTTGAGGTGCCCCATAGCATAGAATAAAGTGTGAATGGAATGGATGAAACATCAAGAAAAATAATTGGAAATAAAAGTGGGAGAGGTGGAAATTAAATGCAAAACTAGAGCTTTGGGCAAGAAAACTAAAGGAGAACAAGTGGTGCAGGAACTAAAGGCATTGTGAATCTATTAAAGAACAATCGAACGAAAATGCAGTAGAGATTCTGCATAATTGAGCATGTCCTCTTGCTTTTCTTTAGCACTCGCATATTTCATCATGTTCTCCTCTGCTTCAATCTCTCCACAATGTGATCATAAATTTATCTTGATTTAGCTCATTTTTCGTTTAACTTGAGCGGATTGCTTATATTTCATAAAATTATTTTTCTTTGAAATCTTTCAATTATATCAGAGTCATCTCAAGACATTTCATTTCGAGACATTTCATTTTTCTTAGTTTTGTCTTGTCCCCTTTCTTTAAAAGCCCACCCACCTATATTCTCCGTGGCCATGTGGAGAAATCCGAAGGGGGTATGTGGACCCTCCCTGACCTCTAACCTTTTTATTATTTGAAGAAAATAGTAACTTTTTAGCCTTCTTTCTTCGAACGGCTATGATTATTCAGCCGATTCACAACCATGAGATCAGAAGGAGATCCAACGGCCGAAATTGAAGGAAAGATGACCGTTGCCAAGCACCATCAGCTTCATAAAGGAGAAAGGAGAGACGAGAGTTCTTACCATCATCTCTTATTCCACACGATCTCACTTTGAGAGAGAGAGAGTTTTGCCTTGCCCATCAGATTCGAAGAAGCTTGTTCTTTGGTCAGGAATGGCTTTAAGACTCATCGAGTTCCAGTGCAAGGTATTCAGATTTTGGGTGACTTTGCCCTCCTCTTCTTCTTCGAACAGTATTCAATCTCTTTCCGCAACAATTTCTGGGGTGATTTGCTTTAGGAGAATCCCTGTTGGATTCACAGGTTTTTTTGGGCTTTTCTTGATGTCCTGTTCTTAGTGATCCTCTCACTGTAGTCTTGAAAAAGTAATAACCCTATGTGCATCTCCTTGGTAAATGATCTTATGATCTATCAAAGCCATTGTGTGATGTCAGCTGATCCTTGGGATTGCATATAAATGGGTCAAGGGATGAAGCCCTCCCTGCGCTTCATGGACTTTCAACTTTCGAGGGAAGGGACAGAATCGTGTTTCACCAACCGTATTTAGGGTGCGTTTGGGAAGACTTTTGGGAAAAGTTCTTGAGAAAATGTAAAGGCCTTTGTGTCAAGGGTGTTTTTGAAAATGCAAAGTGTGTTTGGTAAATTTATTTGTGAAAGTCCATTGTGAAGTATACTTGTGCAAAATGTAAACCGTATTGGCCGGAGGATGATGAATATAACAACATCGTGAGAGATGCATGGAAGGATCCAACTTTGAAATAGGGAGGAATAGTTAGAAAATATGAAAATAGCTGGGATATAACAATTTGAAGTAAGAAGAAGTCTTCTAATGCTGTTTGCCAAATAGAAATGCTGAAAAATCAACTCACAGAGCTCACAAACTGAAAATCAGAAACTAATGATAGAGAGGCGATACTAGCATAGCAATCACTGAACAAATTGTGCAAACTTATAGAGGCAGGAAGAAATTTATCGAGGCATAAGATCGCGGTTTAGATGACAATTGGTGTTGTGAACCCATGGTATTAAAGCAACGTGCTATTGACTTTTATCGGTAACTATATACCACTTCTAGGTTTCGAGACTTCCAACCAGTGTTGGAGCGGTCCCCTTGCATCATACATGATATAGTAAATGAAGCTTTGATGGCTCTAGTCATGTCAAATGAGGTCAAGGAAGCAGTTTTCCAAATTGTGCCAACGAAAGCATCATGTCCTAATGGACTCAATGGACAATTTACCAACACCACTAGATTGATTTTCAGTAGGATATTTTCTAAATGGTCAGGAACCTTTTTGAGATAAGTAACTTAGACCTAGCACTATATATGACACGTATTTCTCTTATCCTCAAGGTCCCTAATCTAGAATGTATGAGCCAGTTTAGACAAATTAGCCTGTGCAATGTCAACTATAAAATTATTGCAAAGATTCTAGCAAATCGTCTCAAACTCTGGCTTCCTAAGTTGATTGTGACCAAACAATGTCCCTTTATTGGTGGACGACAGATACAAGACAATATTATGATTGTACAAGACAATATTATGATTGTACAAAAAGTTTTGCACCAATTGAGGATTAGGAAAATGAAGAAGAAATTCCAAGTAGTCTTGAAACTTGACATGCAAAAAACTCACGACAAAGTCGAGTAAGACTTCCTAACTACTTGTATGATCAAGATGAAGTTTAATGAAAAATAGGTTGCATTGATTATGAAGTGCATCTCTTTAGTCACCTTTAGCGTAAAATTCAATGGGGAATCTTAATAATACTTTCTACTATCCCAAGGAATAAAATAGGGAGATCTACTTTTCCCATATCTATTCAAATTGATGGCTAATGCACTCTCCTTCCTTATTAACAAAACACTCTAGGATGGTAGTATAATAGGAATACAGCTGAACAAATGATGTCCTACTCTCTCACATTTATTGTTTGCTGACGATGCCATTTTCTTTTTGGATAGAAAAATTAGGGAGTGCCAAAATCTTGTCACAATGTTGAACCAATATTGCTTTGCTACAAGACAAGGCCTAAACTTCAATAAGTGAGGCATCTACTTTAGTAATGGCAACCCTCAGAGTTTGAAGGAAAACATGGCAAGAGAGCTGACAATTCATATCATTGAAAAGACGGGGAAATATACGGGCATTCTGTTGAATTGGAGACATGCAAAGAAGCAACTTCTTGCTTGGATTCTTGCAAGTGTAAACATGAAATTAGAAATGGAAGTAAAAATTAATGACAAAAGCTAGGAAGGAAATCTTGATCAAAACAATGGTGCAAGCACTACCTCAATATGCAATTTCAATCTTCAAGATCCAAATCTTAGTTTGTAAAGCCATCGAGCATAGAGTAACATCATTTTGGTGGAGACAAAATGAATAAAAATCAGGCATTCATCGGAGGAGATGGAAAACCCTTAAGAAAAGGAAAGAGGAAGGAGGTCAAGGCTTTAAAGACCTCATTGCAAAGCGATGTTAGGAAGCTAGCATGGAGACTGATGGCAAAGTTTACTAATGGGCATAGAAGTGTTATCTCCAGACATATGCTATTTAGTGGGTAATGGTAAGAAAATCAATATTTGGGAAGATAAGCGGCTCCCTGGCGGACCCATTGGTGGACTAGTGAATTGGGATGATCCATAACTTGCGGAAGAGTTGATTAAGCGGAAGGAAATTGCTTGGAAGAAAACGGGTTAAATAGCCTTTTTGAGGAAAATATAATGAAAGAAATCATGGCAATCTCTATAAGCTCTAATCAAAAGGAGGATGAGATTGTATGAACTGGACACAAGTCGGGTTGCTACTAAGTTAAAAGTGCTTGTCACATAATCATCTGGAAGAAACTACAAGCTAGGCATCCAGCTCATACCAACCACCAAAAGCCCTCTGAAAAAGAGGAAAAAAAACATGGGAGTGCATATGTACCCAATCATCAAAACTTTTATGTGGAGCCTCTTTCAGAAAGCACTTCCTACTCTAGAAAATCTATTCAAGAGAAAGGCCCTACTAGACCCATTATGCATGTTGTGTCATCAAGCCTCGGAAATAGTAGAGCACATTATCTTGTTCTGCTGATGGAGAAGGGAAATCTTATCGGACCTACACATGAGTATCACAATCATAAGTCAAGAGATCACAAGAATCGAACAATGGGTACTGAACGTCATGGAGCAAAATGACATATGTGCTTGCTATAAGAGCCCTAACCCTTTGGTCATTTGTTGACCAAATCTAAAGCATTCTATTTAGTTAATTGACTCATAAGCCTTTTCAAAAAAAAAAAAAAAAATTGTTCAGTTGAGTCCTAATCTCCCCGTTGGTGACATTTACTCATCGCTAAATTATGTCCTTTTAGTTTTTCCACAAAATTAAACATTATTTTGACAATAATGAAGGAATAAAACATATAAGTATTGTTGAAAGTTGAGTAACTTTTTTTGTAACTTTATGTGAATGAAAATGAAAATCATATACTTTGAGTTTTTCTTGTATGTTTAAGTAAAAGATTGAGTGATATTTTTTCTATAGGAAAAATGACACAAATGGTCAATGAACTTTCTCTCAATATGCAATGTTATTCCTAAACTTTTAATTTATTCAATATAGTCCTTCAATTAATTTAAGTTCAAGACTATATTGAACATTTTTCGTTAAGCAAATTGAATGGAGTTAATGTAGAGTTTGATTGCACTAATTCGATAATTTTTAGAATTTGATAGCAAATTTTGCAAGTTTTGAAACTCAATTGCACTCTCACGATAAAGTTTAAGGACTTTTCTTTTTCTAAAGGGCAATGCCATGTCTATGGCCTATGCGACTGCTTGCTACAACAATGACTCCATATTCACGGAGAAACTACTGTTATTTCCCAAAACAGCATATACTGTTATTTGTACTCTGTAGGATCCATCCGAAAGCCGTCTGCTGCCACTCAGCTCTTAGATCGCTATGAGAAGGAAAAAACGAAGAAGAAAATGAGATCCAACATCCATGGGTGAAATTGCAAGGACTTCACGTTCGTGACTCGTCACGGGCCTGCACTTCGGCCGGCTTCGTTGATGAAATTCGTCCTCAACACTGCCTTCAGCATCACCATTCTTCATATGAGTAGATCAAGTCGGCGGGTTCCCAAATCTCCAGGAGTTGATTATAGGATGGTGATCCAAAATGGATACGACGGAGATCTGGAATTCCAAGAAAGTTGCGCTCGTGATTATGAAATTGAATAGGGCGACTGCGGTTCTGAGAGAGGGGAGGAGGTCTTTAATCTGCTGCTAGGAAAAGGAAACTTTTCGTCCATCGTTCTCTTTTCCTCGCATCTCTGGATAGAAATCCGGATAATTGTGATGGCTCAACTCTTCCAATTGGAAACGGTGCTTGTAAGTCACAGGAAAGTTTGCTAGAATGAACTTTTGTGGTTGAGTAGCTTTATCTCCTCACAAGGTTTCGTTCTCTCCAATTTCTCCTCACATTACTTGAAAATACAACTTTGAAAAAATAATAAAAAATTAATGTGCCCACTAAGAATTTTTTTTAAATTAATTTAATAAAAAAGGTTCTATTATTCCACTTTACCAACATTCATTTCCCAAAACAATTGATGTGTAAAGATGATATTAGTAATAAGTTATATATCTTAACATCAATTTTGTTAGTTAATCTTACAACACCAACATCTAATTAAGTAGGATGAAATTTGAGACGAAATAATAATGTAACCATCCATTAGCACTTAATCGCTTTTTGTTATCACAAAGATATTTTAAATACTTGGTAATTTTTTATAGACAAAATAAATAAATAAAATTATGTTAACTAGTGGCATGAACATGTAAATAATCTTCATTTAAATCAAATTGACTTTTAATGTAGATAGAAATTTTGTTAATAGAGAGACCAATTAGAATGAATATGATTAATAACTTTCCATTTATCAATAATACTAAAAAAATGCGATCTTATATATATCTTTGTTGCAAATAAGGACCAACATAAAAGTTCACAAAAAAATAGTTTTAGTGGACATAAAAAATTGGTTAAGTAAATCTCGTACATTTATTTGAAATGTTAAATCTGATGGACCCAGTATGTATTGTTTGTGTGTGTGTGTGTGTGTATTATATATGTATATGTATATATTATATGTTATATATATGCATCTTATTTTCTTGTATTTTTCTTTAGGGTAAAAGCCACCAAAAATTTCAAAGTCACTATAACATATTTACCATAAACTTTATTATATGACATAAAAAAATCTCAAATTTATACCTATGTGATACATTTACCTTTCATCAAAGTTCCATGCGTTAAAAATCTACCTACATTGACATTGGAAATGTCATTAAAATGGTGCTTGTGAAACGATGTTATTTTAATTGAAAAATCATCGGATGAAATATTGATGGAGGGAAAATATATTACGTAAATACAATTTTAAGTTTTTTTTTTTATGTTATGAGAAAAATTTAATGGTAAATATGTCATGATGGGCATAATTTTGAGTTTTTTGATATCACAAAAAAAAAATCATGGTAAATGTGTTATAATAGGCATAGTTTGAAGTTTTTGGGTTAATATTATACCAGTGACAAATTGACCCATAACTAATTTTTTTACCACAAAAATAAAAAAAAAACTCCAAACCAATACACCCTCCCTTAAATTTCATCAAATATTATAGTTAAATTGCTAATTTGGATGCCACGGGACAAGTTCACAAATATTATGAAAAGCCCAAAATTAGTACACATGTGACAAGTTTACGTTAAACCGGTACATATATGATAAATTTACCCAAACGAATTTTTAGGTTACTAAAAACCTTAAATTGGTATACGCGTGACACATTTACCTATAGTTAGCTTTTATCAATTTTTATTGTTAAATTCATGGAGTTCTTTGTCTTCTTTGTCTAAGGTATGGTGCTTGAATAATCGCAATGACATAACTTTTCCCAAATATTCAACATGAACTTGCTTTGAGGCACTTAATTTTGCGGGTGAGATCATAATTTTACCTATAGCAATTTGACAAAAGCTTTCAGATATCAAAATTTAATGGAAGTTAACAAAAGATAAATATGACAATTTTGACTATGACAATTTAACGATAGTTAACAAAAACCATTCTTTGTAACCCCAAACTAATTTTACCTATGACAATTTTTCAAGTATGCAACTCTCCAAAAGCAATTCCTGTATGTTTTTTTTAATATTTTTTTCTAGTTAGCATAAATGTGCCGAGTACAATTCTCATGCTTGGCCTTGAAGGCCAAATTATGGTCATCGAATAATGCTAAGTGACATAATTTTAAGAAAATATATAAGTGCCTTGAAGCATAAAATTATGATCATAGGCATGGTGTTCAAATAATGCGCAATGAGATAACTTTTCCCAAACATTTAGCATGAGCTTGCTTTGAGGCACTTAATTATGCAGGTGAGATCATAATTTTACCTATGGCAATTTGACGAAAGCTTTTAGATATCAAAATTTAACGGAAGTTAATAGATGAGAAATATGTGATAAATTTTTGGTAATATAAATTAATTTTAGATGAATTTTTCACTGATTTAGAATTTTTAATACATAAAACTCAATAATTTAAGAGTGACATTTGATAAAACTTAACAAAAGATAAATATATTTGCTCAAAAAAAAAACAAAAGATAAATATATCTTGATATCAACTCAAAGGTCTTTTCGTGCCTTTTTTTCATTTTTCTTTTTACTTTTGTTCTTTTCTTAGTGAACACGTTAAGAAGCCCGTACTTGTCGGCATGGGGGCATCGAAGCGATCTAGCTGCTTAACCCTTACAGCCGATTTGACGTTCCACATTCCCCCCTATTTCGGAAAGATTTTCATGTACTCGAATACATTGGGACAAATGAATCACGACCGTTAATCTTATTACTCCCCGCTGCCGCACACAAGATGAAAGGCCGAGATCCCCCTCCCTCGTACTGGACAACATGCTTCGTCCATACACATCGATAGCCTCCAGAGTCGACTCGCCGACCAAGCACGCCATCAGGAAGATCTGACCAGACCGAACGCAAAGACTACACACGAGCTCTCTCTTCCATGATCGTCTCCTCCATTCGATCCGAAGCGAAGAGCGAGCTCACCAGCGGTGGCAATGGCGTTCATGTCCAACCTCAACGCCCCATGTCGTTTCGCGACGACGTGCGGCTCTTCCTTTGCATGGTGTTCATCTTGCCAGCCACCACCGCTCCGCTACCGCCGCACGCCTCGCCGCGTGTCCGCCATGTTCGCCGCCGTGATGCTCGGTGGATTGTGAGTCGCTCTCTTCTCTTCTTTTTCTCTTCCACCTCAACACTCACCAACGCAAAAGACGGAAATGAAAAAATCCAGTCTTCAAACTTCGTTGCATCTTGTCAGGGCCTTGGGACTCCTCGCTCCGACCATGCTCGCGTTCGTCAAATCAAAAGCGTCCAAATTCTTCCGCAAGCCCACCACGACAGCCAAGAGAGAGGAGACAAACAACCCCGAAGCCGCGACGAGCGGCGGCGACGCGCCTGCGCCGGCCGGCGAGGAGTACGAGGTATTCCTGAGCTTCAGGGGGCCGGACACTCGCACCGGATTCACCGATTGCCTCTACCACGACATGCTCGGCGCCGGAATCCGCGTCTTCCGAGACGACGAGGAGCTCCGCGTCGGCAGGGAGATCGGCAGTGAGCTCATGCGGGCGCTCGATGTGTCCAAGATCTACGTGCCCATCTTCTCCAAGGACTACGCATCGAGTTCGTGGTGTCTCCGCGAGGTTGCGCACATGGTAGACTGCACGGCAAGGTCAAATGGGAATAAGGAGATCTTGCCGGTGTTCTACGACGTGTCGCCTTCGGATGTCAAGCTCAGGACTGAGCGGTACAGGAATGCCATGACCAAGCACAGCAAGAGGTTTGGGGCTGAGGAAGTGACGAGGTGGGGGGAGGCTCTTGTTAAAGTTGCTGAATTGAAGGGATGGGACCTCAAAGCGAGGGGGTAATTACTACTTAGCCAATTTTCTGTTCCAATGCTAACTTTTTTTTTTTTGGTGTCGTTCATACACAATCTGATTGTTTTATTAGAATGTACATGAAATCTGGCAGACCCCAACTTTTTAGTCAACAACCAACTTTCAAGATCAATGGGTTTGAATAATCTTTGTCCCGTTCCTGACTACGATCGGCATTTCATCAGGGGTAACAGTAAACTAATGAGTTGATTAACTTTCGTTTTGGTCATGCTCACTCATATGTCAACCACATCAGGAAGTTCGAAAAAAAAAATTCTGTCATCTGGCTAGTCTAGAATGCAATTTCTAACTTCAAAAGGAGATCAAACAGGAAACATGTTGGAGTGAATCATAATGAACAATTATATCTAGAAAGTCTTGGCAATGAGATGATATTGAACACTTCCTCCTCTGTCATTGTGTGAATTCCATTGACGTACAACCTATAAAAACTTCAGGTGCTTATAAGTGCGTTTCACACAGCTTTGCCAAAAGGCTTTGAGGTCATAAAGGCCTTTGGCAGAATATCAAACCAAACAAAATTGCAAAGGCCTTTGAGCCAAAACTAGCAATTTCCAAATTGTCAACTCGCATTAAATAAAGAAGAGAATTAGCGAGAGGTAGTTGGTTTTCTGACCGATCTAACTAAAGTGACATTATGTAACCTAGTCATCTTAGGATATAATCTTTATTGACCAATGGGAAAGTATCCGACTAAAATATATGATTGTCATAAAGTCAATGTGTACATTTTCAAAATGTGTCGTTGATGATGGCCAAGTGACTCTGTTTTGGGTCCCTTTTGGCTCATGCATAGACTGCCAGAGGAAGAGCGTTCTAGGTTGAGATGAGATAGCATAACATTGACGATTGTAATTTGTAAGGTGATTATTATAATCTGCTCGATCTAGCTTGGAAATCATTCATTACACATGAAGAACTTTAAGCTTGAGTCACATTGGCAGTATAGAAAAGTTCAAATAGAGAAAGCATGAAGAAAAATTAATTTTGTTGGGGAAAAAGGTGTGGAAAATTGGAACTCCATCTAGTTTGTAAAGTTTTGCCTTTGTACAAAGTGTCCATGATTCGTTGTTTGAACTGTCTCATTATCATCTATGCTGAGCAAATCCAAATATTTGTGCTTCAACCTGAAAGTTATGACGACATCTCTAGTTACCATCTCTTTTCAACTGCAGTAGCTCATATATGTGGCAGGCATGGGGAAGCTATTAAGTTGATCATCCGAGAGGTTTTGGTTAAGTTGAAGATAAAACATAAGAATGTGACAAATCAATTGGTTGGAGTGGATGATCGTGTTGAAGACATAATGAAGCTCTTGGATGTTGACCGTGAAGGCATTCGTTTTGTTGGTATTCATGGGATGGGTGGCATTGGTAAAACAACTCTTGCTAAGGTTGTGTTCAACCAATTGTGTTTGCACTTTGATGATTGCTGCTTTCTTGGCAATGTTCGAGAATCATCAGAAAAAGAAGGCCTAGTAAATTTGCAAAAACAAATATATTCTGACATTCTTGACTCTAGATTCGTGGACAACATTCATGACATTGATGATGGGATCAACCAGATCGGGACAAGATTTCGCAACAAAAAGGTCCTCATCGTTTTGGATGATGTGGATAAAGAAGAACAACTGGAGAAACTAGCAGGAGCACAAGATTGGTTTGGCTCAGGAAGTAGGATTATCATTACAACCAGGAATGAAAATACTTTAAAAGTACTGGATGGTATTTTAATTTATGAATTAAAGGAACTGGATTATGATCAAGCTCTTAAGCTTTTATGTATACATGCTTTTAGAAAAGACTCTCCACCATATCAATATGATACTCCTGCATCAGAAATTGTTGTCACAACTGGAGGGCTTCCTTTGGCTCTTGAGGTCATAGGCTCATTTCTTTATCGCCAACCAGAAGAGATATGGAAAGGGATTGTAGAGAGGTTAGCAAGAATACCTCATAAGGATGTCCGACAGCAGTTGATGATCAGTTTCGAAGCATTGGAAGATGAGGAAAAGGAGATATTTCTTGACATTGCATGCTTTTTTGTCAACGACACAAAAAAGACGAATGCAACTTACATGTGGGAAGCTTGCAATTTTTTTCCCGAGACTGCGATTCAGGTTCTTATACAAATGTCTTTGGTAAAGATTGTTGATGGTGATACATTATGGATGCATGACCAGCTCAAAGATCTCGGGAGGCAAATTGTTCAGAGGGAGTGCTTGCATGACCCAGGAGAGCGTAGCAGGGTGTGGATTTGTGAGGAAGCCCTGGACATTGTAAGAACAAAGCAGGTAAACAAAATTCACAGTTTTCATGAGTTGGGTACGTGTAGAAAAGAGTTCGCATACCCACTTAGAAGCCTCTCAATTGTTTTACCCAAACGAGAATCTGAATATTTGTCAAATTCATGATTGTTCATTTGTGTTCATTTTGGCAGAGAAAGAAAAAAGTTCAGGCACTCATATTAACTGGAAGTCATTATCAACCACTTGTGATTACGCATGACGTACTTAGTAGGTTGCCCAACCTAAGGTTCCTTGAATTAGATGAGGGAACCTTTGCCGGAGACTTTGGGGATGATTTTTCGAAGTTAAGATGGATTTCTTGGTATTCTCCTAGGCCACTAGATCTTGAGGTAACCAATCTATCTATGAAGAATTTGGTTGTCTTTGAGATGGTTGCAGGCAGCATCACAGATGACTGGAGTGCATGGAGCCTAATCAAGGTATGATAAGCATTCCTTTTAATTTTGATTGGCATATGATGTAATATATACTATTTTCTTCTCTTGATGGTGAATCGTTTTTGTTAGATGGCAAAGAATCTGAAAGTTCTAAACCTCAGAGGTTGCGAAGGCATAACTAGAACACCAGACATCTCTGCATGCTTCAGTCTAGAGAGGCTAAGTTTCTATAATTGCATAAACTTGGTTGAGATTGACCCCTCCATTGGCAAGCTAAAGCGCCTGATTTACTTAAATCTTAAAGAGTGCCTCTCTCTTAAGGATTTGCCTGAAGAAGTTGGAAGGCTTACGAATCTGAAGCACTTTGCTTCTAGTGGATGTTTTCAGAAACTCCCAGATTCATTTGGGAAATTGACATCACTGAAGGAGTTGGATCTGTCAAACATACAAATTGAATGCCTTCCTGATTCTCTTGGTGATAAGAAGTTTTTGTCTGTCCTTATTCTAAGATACACGCAAATTAGCATACTTCCAGAGACTATTGGGAAGCTTGTGAAACTTGAGTCTCTCTCTCTCTTTGGGTGCATTAAGTTAAAAAAACTACCAGACTCAATTGGGATGCTTGAGTCTTTGCAGGAGTTGAATCTATCCAGTACTAAAATTGTTGAGTTACCAGATTCGATTGGAAATCTGAAGAAATTGAAAGTGATATTGATGGAAAATGCTCCAATAAGGAAATTGCCCAGTACTATTGGAATGTTAAAGAATCTGGAAGAGCTACACGCTAGTGATTGTGAAGAATTAAGAGGTGAAATTCCGAGGGAAATTGGTGCATTGTCCTCTTTGAAAGTCCTCGAGCTATCAGGTGCCCATATTTCTGGAGTGCAACAACAATCAATCATATTCCCCACCTTGAAAGACTGGACTTGACAGGTTGTAATGAGGTTCAAGAATTGCCAGAGCTTCCAAAAAGTCTGATCTATCTGCATTTTCGATCATCGGCATTGCGGATAGTTCCAGATCTCTCAAACTTGACTAATCTTGTGGATTTGCTCTTATCTGATGGCTCTGAAGATATGCTTCAAGCTTCATTGGAACTGTTGCCAAGTTCCAGCTTAGGGTGGATTGGGAGGTTGTCCAAACTAAAGAAGTTGGAATTGTCCCTTTCTAATATCCCTGCACCACCAACTGAGTTTGGTTCTCTTCCTCGTCTAACTGAGCTTACTTTATCTGGACTAGACCTGCGATGTATCACAAAGCTTCCTCCCTCCTTATCAGAGCTGCAACTTCTTAATTTCAACTCTAGAATATCTTGGTCAATCTTTTCCAACTTGAAAAACTTGTCCAGGCTACAACTTTCTCAATCTCAGCTTCAAGAAATTGAACTCAACGGACTTGAACAACTGAGAGTATTGTCAGTGACTAAATATGAACTCCTCAAGAGGTTATTCATCCCGGCAAGCTTAAAGAAGCTTAAAGAGTTGTGGGTATCGGAATGTCCGAAACTAGTTGAGATTGAAGGTCTGGAGGCCCTAGAGTCCTTGGAAGAAATGAATGTACAGTACTGCGGTTCCATCGAAAGGCTATACGACCTGTCAAACTTAAAGTTGCTGAAGCTTTTAGTTATATCAGACTGCAATGAGCTCTGTGCTGTTGAGGGCCTCAGCGGGTTAGAATCTTTGAATGCATTACTTGTTTATGACTGCAGTTCACTGGAGAAACTAATTATTCCATCGAGCTTAGAGAAGCTTACACATTTGGAGGTTTCAGGATGTGTGAAGCTAATTGAGATTCCAGGTCTTGGTGCTTTGGAATCATTGGAGACTTTAACCATTAAAAAGTGTCCTATTAGCAAAATATGTGAGTTATCAAACTTACAGATCCTGAAGTCTCTGTCAATCATCAGATGCCATGAGCTACAAGCTATTGATGGTGTTGATGAGCTCGAATCTTTGTGCGATTTCTATGTTTCTAGCTGTCGGAAACTGGAAGCTCTGATGAGCAAATCAAACACAAAGTTGTCTGATGAATGCTTAATAACAATTAGGAAGTGTCGGAAATTACAAAGCCGTGGCTATCCTAATGTCGAGGGCCTTCCCTACAGGGATTACAAGGACATGATTGTCGCAACAGCAAACTCTCCTACGGAGTCACTCCCGTTAGAGACATCAGACGAGGTATCCTTATTCTTCTTCATAAGTAGTAGCGTAGCCCTTGCCCCTTTTTTGTTATCCTCTATAATAACGTAACTAGTCTGGTCTTGAAGACTAAAAGATCTAACTTGTTTACTTATTCCACATTCGCATAATATTATTACTCTTCGTTGAATCTATCAGGAAAAACTCAAAACATGGAAAGCCAAATGATACAATTAAGTATGATTTATATTAGTTATGGTTCACTGCAGTCTGCAGCAAATTTGCATTTCTTGTAGGATGAAGATAGAACGGACGATGAAGGGTAAAGATTTGGAGGTGGATAGAGACAGCTCTGACGATAATAGCTCACCTCCGATCGTGACTTATCACGAGCCTGATACTGAGCTCTGTCTTCGATTTCTTTCATCTGCGAGTTCTCAGGATGAAGAGATTCCCATTGTAAGCGATGGTGAAGAAGGGACCCGAATATAACCACAATCTTTCTTGATTACACTATAGGCCCTTAAATTTTTCCAACTTGTTTAATCGGGTTTCTGAATTTTTCCTTGCAACTGGATCTTTAAAGTATATGTTTTATTTTTGGTCAAGTTAATCTTTTCGTTAAATTGAAAACTAAAGTGCTAGCGTGGATTGACACATTGGTGCCACATTGATATTGACTGGACAAGTTGGTATTTATGTGTAATTCCCTGAGAGAAGAGAGAGAGAGAGAGAAGAAAGGGAAGGCTGCAAGGGCAGGTGGCAATGCTGGTGCGCCGCTCGCGCACCGACAAGGGCCATTGATTCTTTGTCGGCTGTGACATCATAATGTCAAAATTAGGCGATTGTTGGGGCTACACAAACCAAGAGTTGATCGCTGGGTCTTGTGACTAGGACATTGGAGATTAGCTAGTTGTTTCGAGTAATGCTTAGTAAAATTGAATTGCTATGAATAATTATGAAAAAAAAGAAAAAGAAAAAAAACGTGATGTGGTAAGATACCTTCAATCTTGAGGTGCCCCGTATATTTGAATAAAGTGTGAATGGAATGGATGGAAATCGATTTAAACATCAAGAGGAATAAAGTTGATCGGAAATAAAAGTGGGAGAGGGGAAAATTAGATGGAAAGCAAGAGCTTTGGGCAAGAAAATCAAAGGAGATCAAAGTGGTGCAGAACCTAAAGGTAAATGAAATGGGAGACTTGAAACTAACGTACTTAAGATATAAATAACATTGGAATTAATTGGATTTAAAATTATAAATAAATAATGCTCAAAAGTTTAAGCTAAAATTGAAAGGCATTGCGAAACTATGAAAGAATGATCGAATAAAAATGCAACAGTTGCATAATTGAGCACCTATTGCTTTTTTTTATCACTTGCGTATCTCATCATATTCTTCTTTGCTTCAATCTATGATCTAATCAAAAATTTACCTTGATTTAGCTCATATTTGTTTAACGCAAGGAGATTGTCATAGATAAGATCTTTTTTAATTCCAAATTCTTCATTAACACCATAGTGATTTTGCGACATTTCATTTTTCCTAGTTTGCCTTGTCCCTATCTTTAAAAGCACACCGCCAATATCCTCTGTGGCCACGTGGAGAATTCCGAAAGAGTGTTACAGGGACCCTCCCTGACCTCTACGATGACACACTCACAACCTAAATAAATTAGGATTCTTTAAAAAATTTATTTGACGAAAACAGTAACTTTTAGCCCTCTTTATTCCAACGGCTATAACTCCACAAACCAATCCACCACTCTGAGATTAGAAGGAGATCCAGCGGCCGAAAGTGAAGGAAAGAAGACCGTTGTAAGGGAAGAGCTGTAAGCTTGGCAAAGGAGAGACGAGAGTTCTCAAACTTATCTCTTATTCCACACGATCTCACTTTAAGATAGAGAGAGAGAGAGTTTTGCCTTGCCAATTAGATTTGAAGGAGCTTGTCCTTTGGTTAGGAATGGCTTCAAGACCGTTGTAAGGGAAGTGCCGTCGGCTTTCGCATTCATCGCTAACTCCACGTTCGCTTCAACCTCTATTACCTCGGCCCCATGTTCACTATGACCTCCCGGATTGCCTTGGCTTCCCCATTCACCTCGCACTTCATGCTCTCCGTCATATTCAAAGTCTCTTCTCTTCGAGTCTCTTCGAGCTTTGATGGGCTTTCAAATCCATAGTCCATTCAGCCCAAGGTTGTCTACGGAGTTGTACCCATTTGCCAGCATAATCTTTCCAACCGCTAGAGCTGAATTGGATAATTCAAGAGTACTCATAAAAGAGCTTACGAGAATATGGATTGTAGACGGTAGCTCAAGGGTATGAGAGTTTGATTCCCCTTTGCATTTAGGCTCCACATCCGGAATGATTATTTCATGGTAGACCTTGAAGCCTTTTTCCCCATGCAAGATAATAAGCCTACCATTGGCCATAAAGTGTACCTTCTGATGGAGTCTAGAGGGGACAGCAACTGCAGTATGAATCCTCCCCAATAGGAAATTGAAGGCGCTTGGTATATCTAAAACTTGAAATTGTACGAGGAATAGCACATGACTAATCAGTAATTTCAACTCGATTTCTCCTATCACCTCCTTTCTCATCCCGTTGAACATGTCAACGGTTGACTTAGCAGTGCGAATTCTCTCCATCTCAACACCTAGGCAGTGGAGCATAGCCAACATGCATATATTCAGCATAAAACCGTTATCAATTAATGCTCTAGAGACAATAGTACCATCATGTTTCATAGAAATATGTAGTGCCTTTATATGGTTATGACCATCGACAAGGAAGTCTTCATCGGCAAAGGAAATCTAATCTTTCAACAAGATGGTCCCCACGAATTCCTCTAATTGGGCGTCGTCGATTGTTTTCGGAATGGGCACCTCTTTAAGGACCTTCAACAAGGTGTTCTTGTGCTTTTTTGAGGACTTAAATAGCTCTAGCAAGGAGATTTGGGCCAGCATTTTTCATAATTGGTTTACTACATTGAACTCACTTGTTCTTACCACGCTCAGGAACCATTTCGCATCTTCCTCATTCATGACTTCCTTTTTTATTCCTCCGATAGGTGCGTAGTAGCGACCTAATTGAGTGACAACATCCACTTCATTCATTTCGTAGTCCAGGGCACTACTTTAGCATCAAACTTAGGAGCAAACTCTAAAAGTATCACTTCATCTTCTTCCGGCAACGGTAGTTCGATCACGATTGGCATTGGGCCCTCTTCCACGATTTCAATTGTGTAGGGCCTTGCTTGCAATTGGTTCGGGTCGCCGAGCACTGGCCAGGGCTCAACAACCCTGACCAACCCTCACCCCATTATTGCCAGCCCTTTTCGACGAGGGTGGGGCGACAGCAGCAAGTGTCGTGGAGGCCGCCCCTGACTTCCTTTTAAATTTTTTTTTTGTCTTTTTAATTTAATTTAATTAATATTAAATATCAAATTTGGGGACAAAATGACGTCGCTTTTTGACAATGATTACCAAGTGGACATTCCTACAAGCCACGTAGACAACGCTTTCTTCCCCTTCCCCATCCTTGAAAGATCTAGGTGAGGGCATGCAAGGCTTTCCTATGGTTGGCCATGGTTGTCGGCTCGCCCCACCCTCACCGAACCCTTTCAATGTGGATAGTGGGCCGCTAACAGCGAGGGTCACGGAGACCTTCATTGAATTCCTTTTTTTTTTTTAAAGTCTTTTTAATTTCGTTTAATTAGTATTATAAATCAAAATTTAGGATAAAACGACATCATTTTGGAACAAAAATTATTGAGTGGACATTCTAGCAAGTCACGTAAATAGCTTTATAAATAGAATAACGACGTGTCGGATTTCCAGCAAGTCTCACCGGAGTTGGCACTCAACTGTCCAATTTTCAAAAGAAAGTGACACTTAATTGTGCCTTTTGGAAATTTTGGCACTTATGTGTCTACCTATATCAAGTTTTGGCACTTAAGATGTCTTTCTTTCCCAATAGGGCTATAGATATAATCTGAATTGGATATATCCTGATGGTTGACCCCTATGGTTAACTCCCAATGATTTCTATGACTTTCTTCACAATTTGGGGTAGCCAAATACAAAAATTGCCTTCTAAAAAAAAGACAAAATCAAAATCTTGTACGACGATATTAACGTCTCTTTTGCTAGTGAAGTAAAAGGTTCTTAATTAGCGTTGGGAAAATATTTGTGTTTTTTTTTTTTTTTTAGCTTCTATTAAAGGTTTAATTATATTCTTTCATGGAAATAAATGATTTGAAATTTTTTTCTAAAAACGATCACTTGTATTATTTAAAATAATTAGCCAATGAAAATATTTTTATTATCATTAATAACTTATACCTAAATATTTTCATAGACGATAAAATATCTTTCATTCAATTTAATTTTGTAAAGTTGGAGAATTTTTTTATTTTTATCTTGGAATATTAAGCCCTCGGATCGATATCGATACCAAAGATAAATACTAAAACCGGGTTAATTTTTTTTTTTTTTTTAACTTTGAAACAAACCTTTGACCGCCCAAGTCGCGCGCATTGAAGACTTTGATCCACGAATGAACTCTTCCCTTGGCGTGGAGGGTACCAAGCCTTGCCTCAAAACCGCGGTGGTCTAAAACCGGGTTAATGATTATCAAATAATCGGTCAAATGGATCAAAAAGGTCCTCTTCTTTTTTTTTTTTTGTTTTATTAGATACCATAATTTCTCCATTTTAGAAAATTTTAAGTTATACGAGTAGTCGTGTTAAAAAAATTTATTTTTCAAGGGATGGGGTAGAGACGCGTAAGTTTCGAGAAAGGTTGCGAAGACAAAAGCATGGAGTTTGCGAGTATTTTTCAAATCATTTATTATTTATTATTTATAAAATAAACGAAGCTTAAATAACAGAATTTAAGTTTGATACAAGATGAACGATAAAATCAAATCCAAATCAGTCGTATTGCCAAACAAGGTAATTCTTTCGATTTTTAGTCCTACGGACTCTGAATTTCGGTCCACTTTTTTGGGTTGTAACTCGTAAGCAAAGCACACGTCATTAAAGTGGGATTCGCTAGCCATGGCATGGACAAGAAAGTGACAGAAGAAGACCTTCACTTCCTGTCCGGCAGCTTGTACGAAGAAGAGAAACCCAGTCGTTTCAACTTTCCCTTGATTTTGTCGAAGCTCGTGTCAGCTCCGAGCATGGGCAAGCGAACCGACCATCCTCTTGTTGGGTGACAACAAGGAGAGAGATAGAGAGAGGGGCCGAAAACTGATGACGTCTGTGGCTGCAGACCAAGAACCTCCAACACCCACCTCGGCGGCCGGAACGAGCAGCGGCGCCACCGCGCTAGGAGCCGGCTTCCAGGCGTTCCTGAGCTTCCGAGGGCCCGACACTCGCCGCGGGTTCACCGACACCCTCTACCACGCCTTGGTCGACGCCGGGGTCCGCGTCTTCAGAGACGACGACGAGCTCCGCGTCGGCAAAACGATCGGGGGAGCGCTTCTGCGGGCGATCGACGACTCCAAGCTGTACATCCCCATCTTCTCCAGAACGTATGCTTCCAGCAAATGGTGCCTCCGCGAGCTCGCGCGGATCGTGGACGACACGTCTAGATCGAAAGGGAGCAAGAAGATACTGCCCATTTTCTTCGACGTCGAACCCGACGATGTGAAGCTTAAGACCTCTCTGTACAGCGATGCTTTGGTGGGCCATCAGAAGAAATTTCCCGATGAAGTGAACGCGTGGCGAGAGTCTCTTGTAGAGGTTGGTAAAATTAAAGGATGGAGCTTGAAAAATTTTGGAGGGTAAACTCTGCAGATCCTTTAACTTTCTTTTGCATCATCTCTATAATGAATTGACAGACTAATCTCGACGTGTGTGCAAATGGGATGTCTAAAGGAATGAAATTTCGTTCCGTATTGTTAATTCAAACTTTCCGGTAAGAAACATTGACATTTGGTGAATTTGCTCCTCGTGACTTGATAAGCTTGGTGAATTTGCTCTTTGGTTTGATTCTGAGTCTTATGACTTATCTTGCATTGTCAAATTATGTCCGGGGAGGTTGTGTTATGCATTTATGAATGTATAAGCCATCCTAAATTCGCAAGTTCAATGAAGGACACTGACCTGCACTTGACTCAGGACCTACGGTTCTTCAGCTCAATTAACAAAGGAAACCAACATCTGGTCTTACCCATTGTTTTTGCAATTATAAAGTTACAGGAGGTTGTGAAACTAGTTTTGGTGGGTTCTGTAAGCTTGCTGATTTGTCTCATACGTCTCCGTTCCTTTATAGGATCAGCAAGAGTAATAAATTTCCATTTGGCTATAGTTCCCCTGATACAATAATGTCACTCCAAAGTGGGGTTGGTGTTGCTTCAGGGACATATTTCAACCTGTACTCAGTTTAATTGGACCATTTAAAGATTAGTAAGGAATGACAAGGCCTACCCTGTCTGATAAATTTTTAGGCAATCCAATTGGATACTGTCATGAGTTTTGTGATGAAAGCGGAGGGCCTAGTCAAACTAATTTTGTATTCCTTTTTTGATTTCTGATATGAAAGTTCTCTTTGTTATTACAGAGAGTTCATATGTATTAAGGTATTGCGAGTTCTTTTGTTCGCGTACTCTGAATTTGATAATGAATTCTATGCTCATTTGCCTGTGGATGCTGGCCAATGGTCATACCACATAGGTTATGATAGCAATTTCTCCATGTCTATTTATTTTCTTGTTTATTTGTTGGTTTAAGATTGACAGTATCATATTCAGACTTCTTCATCGAATCCTCATCAAAGACACATATACATGCTTGGAGGTTACAAGAACCTGCATATATCATTCTTTCCCACTAAAAAAATGTGTTCTTGTTGACAGCCAAGGAGAGCTTACAAAACTGGTTGTTGAGGAGGTGTTGGATGAGCTCAAGACTAAACACAGATATGTGACTGAACATCTAATTGGAATGGATGACTGAGTAGCAGCCATAAAAAAATCATTAGACATCCACGCTGGTGGTGTACGGCTTGTTGGGATTCACGGGATGGGTGGTATAGGTAAAACAACCCTTGCCAAGGTCATCTTCAATCAACTGTCTTCTGAATTTGGAAACTGCGGAAGTTTCCTTAATGATATCCGAGAAGAGTCAAAGAAGGATGGGTTAGTCAAGCTGCAAGCCAAATTAATATCTGACATTGTTAATTCCAGAGTTATAGGCAAAATTGATGACGTTGGTTATGGAATGAAGAGGATCGAAGAAACACTTTGCAATAAGAAGGCTCTGATTGTTCTTGATGATGTGGATAATAGCGAACAAATTGAGAAATTGATCGGAAGTTCTTTATATTCGGGAACTAGAATAATTATCACAACAAGGAATAGAAGTTTGCTGCAAATTAGGGGATTTAAGTATGATATTCTAGCTTATGAAATGCTGGAGATGAATTCTAAGGATGCGCTTCATCTTTTCAGTCGACATGCATTCTGTGGAGACTCACCACCAGATGATTATAACCACCTTTCAAAAGAAATTGTCTGTGTCACAGGAGGACTTCCTTTGGCTCTTGAAGTTATAGGCTCATTACTTTACTGTAAAGAGGAAGTAATATGGATAGAGACATTGGAAAAGCTACGAAGCATACCAGAGGAGGAGGTCCAAAAGAAGTTGAAGATAAGCTTCGATGTCCTTGATGAGTTTCAACGGCATATTTTTCTTGATATTGCATGCTTTTTTATTAGTGAGGATATTACCGATCCCATTTACTTGTGGACTGACTGTAGATTTTGCCCACAAAGTGGGATCAAAGTCCTTATTAATATGTCCATGATAAAGATATTAAAGAACAATAAGCTTTGGATGCATGATCAGTTAAGAGATCTTGGAAGGGAAATTGTTCGTCAAGAAAATCCGATAGACCCTCAGAAGCGTAGCAGGTTATGGATCAGAGAAGAGATACTCGATGTCATAAGTTCAAAACAGGTAAAGTGAGAAAAACTGGTACTTTTGGAAATGAAATATTATATTCCCTGTTATTAGAAATTCAATTGTCCGCTTAGTAGCTTTCTTTTCCTTGATCCTTTTATTTAAGCTGTGAAACAGAATAGTTATTTGTCAACAAAACTTCTACTCATCGTCCTAAGTCTTTATGGGCAGAGGAAGGGAAAGGTTCAAGGACTTGATTTAGATGGAAGGCATACTCAGATCTTACTTACAAATGATGAGTTTGAAAGGTTCCCACAATTAAGGTTTCTTAAATTATGCAATGGAACCTTTTTTGGAGACTTTGTGAATTGCCGTACAAAGCTAAGATGGATATCTTGGGATTCTCCTCCTCCAGATATTAGGGTGGCCAATATGTATCTACAATATGTAGTTGTTCTTAAACTGTCTACCAATCACTTCAATGATCTGGATGTATGGAGCCTAATCGAGGTATGCTATATGTTTACTTGTACTCTAATATTCTCTTCTCAAAATCATTAGATGTTCCGTCATTTGGAAGCTTAATTTATTTTGGCAGAGGGCATGCAAATTGAAAGTTCTATCTCTTCAAGATTGTCCTAGCATAACAAGAACTCCAAACGTCTCTGGATGTTCTACTTTAGAGAGGCTGACTCTTTGGGTATGTGATAATTTGATGACAATTGACAGCTCCATTGGGATGTTAAAGTGCTTGGTTGACTTGGATATTTACCACTGCCCCCTCGAAGAGTTGCCTGATGAAATTGGAGGGCTGGTGACTCTTAAGCGCTTCTCTTTAAAAGGCTGTATTAGGCTGAGGAAACTCCCTGAGTCTATTGGTAACCTAAGATGCCTATCAACTTTTGACATTTCATCTACCTCGATTAATGAACTTCCAAATTCTGTTGGAGGGCTGCCGAAACTTGAGTTTCTGTCCATGGAATTGACCAAGATAAAGGAACTCCCAGAGCCTATTCTTAACTGGGCATTATTGCTTGAGTTGGATTTGTCAATTGCAAAAATCATTCAATTACCTGAATCAATTGGAAATCTAAAAATGTTGAAAGTGTTACGGGTGGGTCATAATCCAATAAAGAAGTTCCCTCATGCTCTTGGAACATTGAAGAATCTTGAAGAGCTACGTGCCCGGAGTTGTGAATTGGAAGGTGAAATCCCTACCGAAATTGGAGAGTTGTCTATGCTGAGAATCTTAGATTTGAGTTTTAATGGAAAAGTTAGCCTGCCAAGGACAATTGTTATGCTTCCTCTCCTGCAAATGCTGGACTTACATACGTGTAGTGAGATTCAAGAATTGCCAGAGCTTCCCTCTAGTTTGACCAATCTAGTGCTGGAATCCCGTTCTCTGCAATTTGTCCCTGATCTCTCAAACCTTACTAACTTGGTTACATTGGTCCTCTCTGATGAATCTATGGTTACAGGCACAACAAGCATAAGACAAACTTGTGACATGCAATGGTTACAGAGTTTATCCAAACTGAATGAATTGGACTTATGCCTGTTAAATATCCCTGCACCGCCTACAGAACTGGGCTCCTTTCTTTTCTGGAAAACTTGCTCTGTATGGACTAGACCTGCAATCCCTCACAGAGCTTCCATCATCTCTGTTGTACTTACGAGTCCATAGTTTCAACTCAGCAGTAATACCCATGTCCAACTTGAGACACTTGTCATTTTTCAGACTCTCACGATCAGAGGTGAAGGAAATTCAGCTTGATGGGCTTCATCAATTGGCAAGTTTGAGTGTGTCGGACTGTGAACTCCTGGAGAGGCTATCCTTTCCGCCAAACATAAATGAAATTTCTGTTATTGGTTGCCCAAAGCTAGTTGAGATTCATTTTCCTGGTGTTTTGGAATCGCTTGAGAGATTGGGTATCGAGAAGTGTGAATCTTTTGAAAGGTTAAGTTTTCTGCTGGAGCAAGGATGTGATGAGCTGACATTTTGTGAGGGGAGATTGTCCCTTTTATCAAGCGCCTTCAAGAAGCTCAAAGAATTCAGTGTTGTAGAGTGCCCAAAGCTAGTTGAGATTCAAGTTGTTGGTATTCTGGAATTATTGCAGATATTTTCTGTGGACGGGTGTCTGGCTATGGAAAGATTAGGTGGTTTATCAAACTTGAAGAACCTCAAGTCATTAAATATGAGAGAGTGCAGTGCTCTTCAAGCCGTTGAGGGCCTCAATCAATTGGAGTGCTTGTGTCGATTGCTTGTTGGTGATTATGGGTCATTGGGAAGGTGGATTGATGTATCAAGTGCGAAAATTCCAGATGAATGCGAGATGTTAATTTGGGATTGCAGTGGTTCATTAAGTGAGATTTGTCCACGTAAAATTGATTGCGTGTTATTTAATCACTACAGAGAGAGGATTCTTCTTGGACCAAACCAGGTGCATCTTCTCTTCCTGGCTTATGTTTCTTCGTTGCAAGTGCAACTCGCCCTTTCCCCTCTACCTGTCATTTCTTCCATGTATCATATTTATTTTCTGTAGAGTATTTTACTCTGGTAGCACTTAGAGAGTATTTTTTGTGTTCTGATATCAATTGTTGGTTATGGTACTTTAACTATTATGTTTATTGGGTGTTTAACTGATACCATTTCTCGTACGCTGTGGTGGGTAATAGAGAATAACTGTAATAGGAAAATCAAGACATTTGTACCATATTGTGGTGCACGTAAAATAAAACAATTTCATCTCACACTCTGTTTGGAAGACATTACCTTTTTTTGGACGACACAGAGACATTACTTTACCATGACAATCTGTTCACTTGTACCACACACAAAATACTTATCTTTCATGAATGAGCATATTATGTGTACTACATAATTAATAGCATGCCTCAGTTATATTAAATGGGCCGTATTAATCCAACTGCAAAGAAATTTTTCTCAATAAAAATTAAAGTATGAAGAACCTTCATTTCTCAATACATTTCTTTAGACAAAGACTCCGTTTTTTCCTCTTTCCATATGGTAGATATTTCTTAACATGTGATATTACGTTTTTATCATCTCAGAAAAGTAATTGTATTTTTTTAAAATGGACTTATTGATTCGAAGCAAGGTTAGCTAATCAATCTACAGATAGATTGCTTTCGCATCTGCCCTGCTTCTGACTTGCTTCTTGTTTGAAGGAAGGTCTAGTAGGCATGTTGAATCAACTTTGCAGGCCGTTGTTCCTACCATATGGAAAAATTGAAAGGGGAAACCCATGATTCTGCTCATACAGAGGACGATGTAACTATAGAGCTAACATAAATCCAGGCCAATCACCAATGTCGTTTCAGGGAAACTGCCCCACAAGTTTAACCTACTAGCCCAAGGCGAAACTCTGACCATTCAAATTGAATTAGAGAGAGAGAGTCTCTAGTTGACAACTTATTCTGCCACTCATTTGTCTGTAACCTCATTTGCATACTGCTGAATTTAGAGAACATTTTGAGGAATGTAGAATCCTTTTGAAACAACAGCTTATTCTGTAACCTTATTTGCAATCGAATAAGTGCTTGCACACTGATCTTCCTAACAGAAAGTCCCATTCAGAGTTGATAATATTTTTGCCATCTCCCCTGTTGCGTCTAGTTAAAACCACCTATTAGTGTTCGAAGCAAAGAAGTGCTCATAAACTAACTTGACACGGGCTTCTCACTGAAGGACAATTCCTCAAGCAGTGAAGTAAAAAATTCAAGCTTGTTTTCATAGAACTGACAATCTGAGGATGCGGAGAGTTTCTCACAAATTGTGCTTCATTTGTTAGAAGCTTTTTACGTACAACTATTCGATGTCACTACTTCTTCGATCACAAATTGTGTTTCTCAAGATTTTTCTGATACTCTTTAGGACCTGGCCTTTGAAAGCAGGCTTCTATTGGATGCCTTCTTTAAGGTTTTAAGTTTATGGACCCAAAGAAAATGTTTAGCTCTTAGAATCTCTTAATAGCATTTCTATGCTACATTAGTGTGAATGTGCTGACACCAGTCTTTTGTGTCTTTTCAGAGGAATTTAACTTCGAAGCAGTTACTGAAATTAATCATTTAACAACTCTAATTACATGTGTTGTGAATGCGGAACTTCTCCAATGTTGCCTATGCTTAGTTTTATGCAAAAATTTCACAACCCCATTTTTTTTTTCTACATGACAGTAAAACGTTGGACTGTTATTTATTTCTTATAATTTATCTGTTGCAGCGTCCATGGTATAGATTCCTGTGCTGTCTCTTATAGCTCAAGGAGACATCGTTATTGCTCGGAGGAAAATGAGGAGTCATGTCCACTGATTCCATGCTTCATTGGTTTTAAGTATGTATTCCTTTTTATTATTAGTGTGGTAGGTCCTGTAGTGTAGCCCTTCGTAAGGAGTCCATGAAAGCCTCGATTTTGTTTTGCTTCTGTTTTCAGTGTGCTCTAATATGTGTCCAAATTACTGAAATTGTATGTTCACCCAAATATTTAAAGAATAATTTGGTAAATGACTTTGTCATACTTTATAGGTGCATTTTGCCAACAGATACGAAAGTTCGTTCTACTGGTCATATTTCTGTTCACAACTTCTGGTTTTCTGAATCTCATAACTATTTTTGTTTCTTTTTCTCAATCAAGTTTTCTTTCATCAAGTGTCAAATGTTTGGAAGTATCATCATTAGAGTTGCTCAGCTTCTGGGCTTCTTATGATTAGATTGAAGTTTCCGGCGTCAACATGCTCGAGATAATTGTGTATGTTGCCATGTCTAATTCTTTGTCAAGTTTTTTGATCCTGAGTCTATTAACTACAAGGAAGAAGGCTAGGTACATACTGCACCTGTAAGTCCAATGCTTTGCACTCTTAATGAAATTAATGACTAATTACTGAGTGTTGATCTCTGATGGTGGCAAAGAAAATTGAGTTTCTATTTGGAATTCCAAGCACAGGACTGATGGCACATGACACATGTAGAAGTGCAATAGTTAAGGAGATGAGAGGCGTCTTCAGTTTTATCAGCTTGTTTACTTTCTCCTGAAATCTGATCTGCTTTTGACTAGAGTGGATTTGTTGCCTTTCCTTTCGTCATTGACACTTGTGTGTTGTGTAGTGTCAACTTTGAGTCAAATGGGGGTTCCAAGCTCATAATGTCGATGAATGTTCGGTCTCAGCTGTTCAACACCTTGTGATGGGAGATCAAAATGGGAGCTCAAATTTGAAATACTAAATTAAATATATATTCTATAGATAGAAAATATATATTTTAGAATAGAAAGATATCAAAATATAGAAATAAATAACAATAAATTATGGATGCATGATCAATTAAGATATCTTTCAAAGGGAATTTGTTCATATAGATAGTCTAACAAACCCTGGAGAGTGTAATAGGTTGTGGATTAGCGAATAGATCCTCAAAAGATTAAGAACAAAAGAGGTAAAGTAAGAACAATTACTAATTTGCAAGTAGAAAATTAGAAATTCCAATAATGAGAGTTCTCGTGTACTTGCAAATAGCTGGCAAAGGAATAAGGTTCAAGCATTTGATCTAGATGGAAAATACTCCCATCTTGATCACAAATGAATAGCTTGAAAGGTTTGGAAGTTCAAGTTTCATAGGGTTATCTAACATAACCTTAGTTGGAGACTTCTCGGATTGTCTTCTGAAGATGGATTACTTGGCATTCTCCTTCTCCAATATTTGGGGCAATCAATATGCATTCAACCAATATAGTTCTTGTTGAAAAACAACGCTCATTAATTAACGTGCAAATGAATTGATTACAGGCTCAATCTCTCTTATCCAATTGAAGAAGAAATTAAAATCGAAGAATGAAAAACCGATAACATATCGATGCTACTTAACTATATTAATAGGCGAAAAACACAAAGATGCCTAAAAGCAGCTAAGCTCAAAAAGAATATTTCTGATATGCAAAAAGCACTCTCACATTTTTTTTGGTCTATAGAATGACAGTAAAAGTACCAAAAATTTTATATGGCACTTACTTTAGTATCTAAAGTTTTAGCCAACTTACTTAAGTGTCAAATCAGATAAAAAAATGATCATTTACAAGAACTGATAAAAAGGTGGAGTTATTATTAAGTGATAGCTTCTCCGCATGTAATTGCCTTGAAGATTTCTCAAAAGGCCCATGGGTCATCCAAAGCTTATTTGTAGATTGCAAGAACCTTCATGCCCAAGTGGAGAACATCCTCAATCAACATTACGCACAAGAAGCCAATCAAGTCGTGGATTTAATTGCTAAGCCCCACCAAATAGTGAACCTGTCTTCTAATTGACTTACTAAGCCCCCTAATCCCTTTGGCATATGTTATGTTGTGAATCTTGTTCTCTTGAGCTTTGGAACTCTAGTAGATGAATGAATAAAAGTTATCTTCGATCAAAAGAAAAAAGCACCTCCGACCAAAATTTCTGATTAAAATGATTATATGGCATTTATAAAAAATGAGTAGGTATATTTTTAAAGAAATCCAGATCACATGTGTGCAAAACCACGTCGCTCTATCCAAAGCGATTGGGTATGGCATAAACAATGTTTGTCCATCCAACCAAGCAAAAATGACATCGCACACAAGGAAGGTTATAGGGCTAGAATGTCTTCAATGCTGGCTCACCGTCACACTACTCTTCCCGTCACTCGCCATCGCTCGTCATTTCTATTGCTCTCGCTCACTCAAATTCATCGTTTCTCTGAATTGTCAATTGGAGGGTAAAATTAGGGCTTCTGAGCCATAATTAGGGTTGGAACTTCTGAGCCATACTTAGGGTTGGAAAGGAAATATTAGCGTTAGAAAGGAAAAATTAGAGTTCTCGGTCAATTATGGGGCTGATAATGCTAGAGGAGGAATCGCACATCAGTGAAATTGCCATTGCGTGTCCGTCAATTATGGGGCTTATAATTGTCCTTCGTCCTCCTCCTCGTGACCTGACATCTCTCTCTCTCTTCACTCGATACCTTTTATGTTCTCCACTTTTGCACACGCCCACGCGCGCAAATATACTTGAATATTCTACTCGCTTGTTGATGGGGCCCAAGAAAAGCCAGTTAAAAGGATCCAATGGCGATTAAAGTTTAAACCAACCACGTTTCTCAAAGCAGTGAGGCAACTTCTTTTTTTAACTTTTAAGTGAAACTTTTACTTTTCTTTTGATTTCTCAACTTTATTACATAAAATTTATTTGATTCACTAAAATGGAACTGTTATCTGATTCACTTAAAATTTGAATTGATAATAAAAAAATAAATGATTAATCACGGAAGTCCCACACTTCGTTACAACTGTTCCTAACTCGTGCCGTGAGGATGACTTATTAGTTACACAAAAAAATTAATTTAATCAATAAAAAAAATCGTAACTCGAAAGTTCCTACAAGATGAAATAAATTTTCATGTAATGGCCCAAAAGGAATTAATTTTGATTTAATTAATCAATCAATTATTTTCTTTTTTTTTTTCTGTTAATAGAAAAGGCGGGTCAAGTCAAAAAGCATCTGTCCTACAGAGCTTCTTTTCCACGCACCTCCTCTTCCGCATACGGCTACTGCAAGGAATTACGCGTGCAATTATTTGCGCTTTCCGTGGAGTATGCATAGCAACGGTTCGATTTGAAGAGTCTTGGACCGTTGGATGGCAGGATCGCAGCAATGTTCAATCACAATAGAGTTGGTCGTGTCTCAAAGTTATTGTCTTTTTATCAATTTAATTTTAATTTTTTTTTATTTCAATTGAATTATAAATATTTTCACATTTTATTTAAATTCATTCAATCAATTTTGATAAGAAATCATTAATATAGATACCGATCGTTTTATATATTATAATTGACGTTGATATAAATAATTTTTAAAAATATTAAATTTTTTGAATTTTTTTTTCCTTTTTTTCCGTCTCTTCTAACCTCGCCTTACACTGCGGAGGCTTGCTTGTTCATCAAGGCCTGATGAACGGCTGAAGCCTGAAGGAGGAAGAAAGGAAGAATAAAAAGGAAAAAAGGAAGATAAAAAGAAAAAGTTTTTGTCTTTTCCTTTATCTTCACCTGCTCCCTCCATCTTTAAACAAGGACGATACTCGATGATTGTCTTTTCTGTTTTCTTTATTAATAGAGAAACGCAAGTCAAGTCAAAAAGGCTCCTACAGAGGTGAGGTCCTTTTCCCCGCCCCTCCCGTCCCGCGTACTGTTGTTGATGTAGGGAATCAGGCGCGCAATTATTTTGCGCTTTGCATGCAGCATGCCTAGCAGCCGTTCGATCGTCACGAAGAGTCTTGGGCCGTCGGATGGCGAGAGCGCGGTGCAATTTGGGTTTTTGGGTTTTATGACTAAGAATATGCATTGCTTCTAGCGACATTTACGATTGAAAAATCTAATCGGACCCGGTCGAGCAGTTGCGAATTCAGAAGTGGGTTCAATTTCTTATTGCCCTCGTGTTACTACTACAAATGGAATGGGACCGCGACCGACCATGGGTCATCTAAAGTTTATTTGTGGATCGCAAGAACCTTCATGCCCAAGTAGAGAACATCCTCTCACGAAAAGTCAATCGAGTCATGGATTAGATTGTTAAAACCCCCTGAATAATGAATCTCCCTTCTAATTGGTTAAGCCTCCCAAACCCTCTGAAATATGTTATGTTATGTTTGAATCGTATTCTCTTAAACTTCGGAACTCTAGTGAGTAAATGAATAAAAGTTGTCTTCAACCAAAAAACACAAAAAAAAGATAGAGCCTTTGATGGAAATTTCCAGCGAAAATGATTATATAACATTTATAATTAAAAAATGAAAATGAGTTGGTATATTATTAAAGAAATCCAGACCATGTGAACGTGCAAAACGACGTTGCTCAATCCAACCAAGCAAAAACAACATAACACACAAGGAAGGTTATAGGGCTAGTCGGCAAGATAATCCTCAATGTTGACTGACCATCACACTGCTCTCCCTATTACTTGCCGTTGCCCGCCGTTTCTGTTACTCTCACTCATTCAAGCTTGTCATCTTTCTCTGAGTTGCTCAATTCAAAGGAAAAATTAGGGCTTCTAAGCCAAAATTAGGTATGGAAAGGAAAATTTAGGGTTCTTGGCCAACCATGGGGACAACAGTGCTAGAAAAGGAATTGCGCAATAATGAAAATGCCATTGCATGGTCCTCAATTTGTCTTCTCAATTCAGTGCTAGTTTTGTCATTTACGTCTGCTAAATGATAATTGCTAAGTCACTGTTTAATCAATTAGGTGCAATCATGAGATCTCAATGTGAAGTTATTCTCTTTTTTGCATCGTGATTCCAAAAGCTTTGGGTGCGTTTGGTAACGTTTCTGTTTAAAAATTGTTTCTGGGAACAGAAATAAAAAAAAAAAAATTGTTTCTGTTCCAGGAAACAATTTTTGAACAAAAAAACGCGTTTGGTAAATCTGTTCCAGAAATATAAAATGAATAGAAACACGTTTGGTAAGTTTGTATAATTTTTTAATTTCTTTTAATTTTTTAATAATTTTATTTTTATTTTCTATTTTCTTTCTTATTTTTCTTATTTATTTTTCCTTTTTTCTTTTTTCTTTTCTCTTTTTCCTTTTTCTTTTTTTATTCTTTTGGCCGGTCGCCGGCCTCGGCCATGGCCGGCGACCGGCCGACGAAGGCCGGCGGCCTCGCCCAGCCACGGCGAGGCTCGCTGGCCCCCGGCGAGGCTCGGCATCGCCGGCCGCTGGGCGAGCTCGGCCTCGCCGGCCGCTGGGCGAGCTCGGCCTCGCCGGATCTGGGCGAGATCGAGCTCGCCCAGCCAGGCGCGAGGTCGGCCTCGCCGCGCCGGGCCGACGGTGACCCAGAGCCACACCGTCGTCTCCCTCCACCGCATCGGCGACCGCCCCTCCGCCTCACGCCCGATCGACGCTCTGCCTCACGCATCTGCAGGTCTCGACAGCCTCCGTTCGCCACCGCCGCATCAGATCTCACCGCTCCGTGACCCACGACTTCGAGATCCGCTCGATCGTCGACCCCGCGCCGGCCCACGACTCGACCGGCCGTCCTCGCCGCTCCGCTCCTAGACGTCCGCCGCTCGAGACCCCACGGCCGAGCCCCGCACCGCAGCCGCCGCCGCCGCCCAGCGACCCGCGACCCAGCTCCGTCACCCGCTCGCAGGTGGAGACGCTCGCAGCGGCTGTCGGCGCCGGAGAGGACGACGGTGGAGAAGCCGGATGGTCTCGAGACAGAGGCGGCTGTCGACGCCGGAGAGTGGGAGGCGCCGGAGAAGACGACGGTGGAGATGCTTGCAGGAGGAGAGGCTCGCAGAGGAGAAGAGGAGAACAGAATTTTGTTTCTTTTTTGTTTCTAAAAAATGTTTCAGAAATAAGAAACGAGAATTTCTTGTTTCTTATTTCTGTTCCTTTTTTATTTCTGAGAACAAAAAAACAAAAAAGGAACAGTTTCTGTTCTTTTTTTGTTCCCAAGAACAAAAAAATAGAAATTTTTGTTCCTGGGAACAGAAACACGGTGCAAACAAACGCGCCCTTTTTCTTCTTGGGTGCGGGAGATAGCACTATAGACATAATTGTATGTTTCTGGCATCAATGAGTAGGAACACGCTAATGGAAATGAATGTGCTATCGGTGTCATTGTTGCTGTAAAGAGGACATCATATATTAATTTTGTGAGAAATATAGCATAACAGTTATAATGTGAAATAGAAAAACTGCACTATTGTGATCTTGAGAAAAGCTTGAAAAAGGGTTTAAGATTCTTCCATGAAGATAATGGTATAAAGAATATTGTTTATCATTATAAGTGTATGTTGAATATTTCGGTGATGGTGAAGATGATAACAGCACTCAAGTATGAGAAGTAGGAAATGGTATTGAGCGGAATACTAAAGTTGAAGATAGATTTACTTTAGAGAAAGGAGAATACAAGAGAGGGAGGCAATACATGAGTGATTGTGTTAGAGAAAGTTCAATAAACGAGAACATGCCTTAGAATCCTTGATGAAGACATAGGCGATGAAGATTTGATTTAATTAGGTTAGAAGGTTGTTCGATTCAGTAAATTAGATTACGAAATTTCGTTAAATATAAATTACTCGACTGACGATGATGATGAGAAATTCGTACAGCCGAGACAAAAAGCCGAAAAAATTTCACAAAAAATAAATTGTACCATGTGGAGAATTGCAATCATTTATCTTTATTGGAATGCGAGTTCATCATAAACTACTGTTCTTGATTTATGAAATTCTTGTCGGCGACTCTCTCTGTTTTTCTCCTTTTTAACCTTATCCCCATCACATCGCGTTTGTCACCCACTGCCACTCTCCACTTTTTATAATTGTCCTTCGTCCTCCTCCTCGTGACCTGACATTTCTCTCTCTCTTCACGCGCTGCTTTTTATGTTGTCTACTTTTGTACACGCCCACGCGCGCGAGCGGTGCACTTGAACATTCTACTCGCTTGTAGATTGGGCCAAAGAAAAGCCAGTAGAAAGGATCCAATCGCGATGAAACCAACCGCGTTATTCCAGTAGTGAGGGAACTTTTTTTTCACTTATAGAGAAATTTTGATTTTTCTTTTGATTTCTCAGCTACGTAAAATTTATTTGATTCACAAAAAAGAAATTGTCACATGATTCACTAAAAACTTGAATTGATAGTGAAAAAACGAATGAATAGTCATGGGAGTCACCCAAATCATAACAACTGTTCCTAACTTGCACTGTAGGCATGACTTATTAGCAACACAAAAAAAAAAAATTAATTTAATAAAAAAATAACTACTCGCAAATTCCTAGAATGCATTTTCATGTAATGTCCTGCACAAGAATTGATTTAATTTAATTTAATATAATAAATTCAATCAATAATTTTCTATTTCCTTTATTAATAGAAAAGACGGGTCAAGTGAGAAAAGCCCTGTCCCTGCAAAGCTTCCTTTCCAGCACCTCCCGCGCGCGGCTGCTGCAAGGAGTTATGCGTGCAATTATTTTGTGCTTTGGGTGCGGCATGCATCGCAGCAGTTCGATTAGCATGAAGGGTCTTGGAATGTTGGATGGCAAGAGGGCAGCATTGTCCAAGCATGCACAATAGAGTGCATTGTGTGTCAAAAAAAAAAAATTCACAAATTCAGTTTTAAACATTTTTATAAATATTTTTGCATTATATCAATTGAGTACAGTCAATTAATTTTAGTTAAAAAGAACTAATATGGACGCTAGGTGTCCTATATGGTGTAGCTTGCGATAACATGAACTATTTTTAATAAGATTTTAACATTTTTTCGAATTTTTTATTTTTCATTTCTCAAAACTTTCCTCCTTCCTCTAGCTAGCGAGGAGAACCTCACATTTCCACTAGCGAGGCTTGCCTTAGCATGCCCTCAGTTCTGGCTGGTCGCCGAGGAAAACCAGGCGAGCAATTATTTTGCACTTTCTGTGCAGCATGCATCGCAGCCATTCGATCGGCATGAAGAGTCTTGGGCCGTTGGATGGCAAGAATGCAGTGCAATTTCGCTCGAGGGTTTTGTAGCTGAGAAGATGTAAATTGCTTCTGGGCACATTTACGATTCAAAGATCTGGTGGGACTCGGACGGTGCAAATTCAGAAGCGGGTCCAATTTTTATTGCCCTCGTGATGTGATAACAAATGGAATGGGACAGCGACCAACCATGGTCCATGCACATGCATCCTGCAAAAAGAGACTCACCTGGCATCATCTCCATTTATATTTTAATTAAAAAATTGATGAAAAATTTATCTTTAATTAATTTTCATTAAATTAAATTAATACACAAAAATATCATAGGGGTAGATGGTCAGGTCCTTTTCCACGCACCTCCCGTCCCGCGTACTGTTGCTGTAGGGAATCACGCGCGCAATTATTTAGCGCTTTCCGTACAGCATGCCTGGTAGCCGTTCGATCGGCATGAAGAGTCTTGAGCCGTTGGATGGCGAGAACGCCGTGCAATTTGGGTCAAGGTATTTTTCACTGAGAAGATTCATTGCGTCTAGCAACTTTTCCGATTGAAAGATCTGGTCGGGACTCGGACGATGCAAATTCAGATGCGCGTCCAATTTTTATTGCCCTCGCGATATTATTATAAATGGGATGGGACAGCGACCGATCATCCACATGCACATGCGTCCCGTAAAAAGAGACCAAGGCATTATCGCAATCTATATTTTAATCGAAATTAGTTGGTGGAGAGTATGCCTTCCCACTCGAGTAGAGTGCATTTGTGTAGTATCACGGAAAAATGATATATTTATAAAAATTTATCAAAAAATAAATTTTTAATTAAAAAAATTCAAATTGATATATTCATAATAAATTTACTCTGAATTAATTTTTAAATTACTAAAAATCAATAATTATTATATTTATATTAAATTTATTTTTCGTTTGTATTAATATTACAAAAATTATAAATTGATATATCTATAATAAATGAAGAATAAAACTTTAAATTAATATCCTCATTAATCATCGTACGTCGTTTAACTCAATGATTTGATGATAAATTTGATGAAAACTAAACAATTTCGGGTACTTCGTAATGCTAAGCTTTATTTATTTTTATATTAATAGAAAAGGCAAATCATGTAAGTGTCATTGCATGTGGAGAATGTGAGCATTGTTCGTTCGGTTCTAGCACCTTCCGCGAGGTGTCGCGGAAATTACGCGTGCAACCATTATCCTATCCTCATCCAGTAATGGGAGTCAAATTTTTATATTTTCAATTGATTCACCTTAGTGGGAAATTGGTTTTTATTCGAGGAGTCAAAACGAATACCGCAATGGATGGGGACAAGGCAAAATAGCTCTTGAGCTGCAATTTTTGTCATCTCTCTTTTCTTTTATGACATTAAGAAATTTTCTCTTTGCACTATTTATACTCTATGATATCCCCCTCACGCTTTGCTTTGTCCTTTATAGTAACATTGAAACAAAATTTGTATCAGTAAGTTTTTGTATCGGTACGTTTTACGATCCTAACAACAAGTTTCCATTTGCCTTTATCTTTTAGAGTTGTTGGTCATGACTATTGGATAAACCAATCGAGTCATTGTGTTTGCCCAAAAAGGTGGAGTGAAGAAGTAGAAGCATGGTGCAGTTGGTCTTTGTCATGCGACCAAAGCTTTCCAAAGAAGAGTGTGGATAATGAAGCATGACATCTTCAAAGAGCACAAGGAATTCATCGATGGTGACTTGATCTTAGCCTTTCATTATTTTTCCGGAGTTTGAGAGAAACTTAAAAGTAAAAGTAACAGCTGTAGGCAAGACCAATGCATAATCACAAACATCCGTTGGACTCTGTGTTTTACTTGTCTACAAGAGAATTACGATACATATTATTGCCATTTGCCCCTACAGAAAAGAAGCAAAATGAAATGAGGACATGATAATTGAGGAACAAATCCTAGCATTTTACTTAAAAACGATTTAACAATATTTCATGATTTTCACGGGATTATTTTAATGTAACACAACTAGTATGCAGTTGTGCGTGTTAAAAGCACAAACATAAAGATTCCTGGGAACTTTGGTCAAGGGTACTATCAATAAAGGCCGGACATTCTTTGGTTTGAAATATTGTAATAAGATATATGGGTTCGGAGAGTGCAAAGTCGAATTTGTGTTCTCTATAACTGCAAGGAGTCAATCCTCGTTTTCCAAGGTAAGGGAAAAAAATTTGAAACCTAAACGGATGACTTGGTTATGGCTTCCATAAATTTATCTTTATTGCTATTCGTCCTGGAGAAACTAATTATGAATTAAGCTCGAAATTTAACTTCTTTAGGCAAGGACCGTCTCCTATCATTCTTTAAAATTTGGGTTAATACCTTAAAAAACTCCAAACTGGTACACTTGTGACAAATTTACCAAAAACTATTTTTTTGACCATGAAAAATCCCAAACTGGTAAGCTTGTGACAAATTTACCCCGACTGATTATAAAAAACCCTAAACTGGTAAATTTGTGACAAATATACTCTATGCTAAATTGGATTAATACCACAAAAAAATCATAAAAATTGTAAATGTGACAAACGGAACGTAAAATCTAAATTGGTATACTAGCTTAAGCATCACGTGTCATTTAACTTAATAATTTGAGAATAAAATTTAACGAAAACTAACATAGGGGTAAATTTGTCACAAGTGTACCGGTTGGGATAAATTTGTCAAAAAGTATACCGGTTTGGGGTTTTTGATGGTCAAAAAAATAGTTTGGGGTAAATTTGTCACAAGTATACCAGTTTGGGATTTTTTAGGGTATTATCCCTTAAAATTTTCTTTTCCTTTTTCTCAAGCTGTCGTGGTTACACTCATATGAAGAAATAGCTTTCGGAGGTTTCAATCAAACATTGTTATACATCCGTTTTTATAAACTATATAAATAATTATTTTTAGAAATATATTTATAATATTACTTACTTTTATAAGATAAAGGGAGCCTTAAGTGAAAATTTGAATTTTCTTTATCTTTTTCACCTTTATTAGAATGGGGTTCACTTTGTAGACCCAGTACATTGTTTTCGATTTAATGTATATCTCTTTATGACATAAAGGGAGTTCCATCGTAAAGCCAAATATATCTTTATCTAATTAATTCTCGTGGAGCCACTTCTATTTAGCTTTGCTTTTTTTCCCTTACCCTCTGCGCGTCTGTCCGCCACTCTGTCTCTGCGCTGACTACTCACGCGCGACCTAACACATACCCACGCGCCGGCTACCCAACTATTTTTCTCCAAGAAGTCATTGAAAAGAGGATCCGTGACGACTAGATAAATATCAACGAGTTCTCAACAAGTACTGTGTCTTTGGTTTTACTTGATTTTAGTGAGGAACGCTCAGAGAGAGACAGAGAGAGGCCTTAATTTGCAAAGTAAAGCTGCCATGGCGAATTTAGAGGCTGGAACGAGTAGCGGCAATGCAGGAGGACGCCAGTATCAAGTATTCTTGAATTTCCATGGCGAAGATACTCGAGATGGATTCACCAGCTTCCTTCATCGAGACTTGAGAAATAATGGTATTTTTTTTTTTTGGGTAAAGTGAGAAATAATGGTATTCATGCCTTCATAGATGAGAAAGGCATTCCAGCTGGCGAAAAAATTGGCGGAGCGCTCCTGCGAGCAATCAACGACTCCCAGATCTACGTACCCATCTTTTCAGAAAATTATGCTAAGAGCAAATGGTGTCTCCGTGAGCTCAAAATGATGGTAGACAATGTGACGAAGCAGGGAAAAAAAATCCTACCCATTTTTTACTACGTGGAGCCAGATGATGTTGCCCTTAAAAATGTAACCACATCAGACGTGAAGCCAGATAATGTTGCCGTTAAAAGTGAAACCACATCATACAGGAAGGCCATAGAAAATCACAGGGCGGAGCACGAGAAGAATCCACAGGAGAAGTTACCTCACGAGCGAGAATCCTGGGAGGGAGAATCCTGGGAGAAGGCTCTCAAGACTGTTGATAAATACAAGGGCTGGGTGCTGCGAAAAGGCCAAAGGTAAGCTCTAAAGATTCCTGACCTTTCTGGCTTTAGAATCAAGCTCGTCCTGTACAAGAGACGTTGGGAGATAAATATAAATTAGCAAATCTTCACATCTTTGAAAAAAAAAAAAAAAAAAAAAGAGTGCAATTATACGCAAGAGTTACTAAGGGTGAATAAAAAGACTACACTGTTTTTCTGGATTCAGAGGCATACGTGTTAATCTGTATGACCGATACAGCTTTTGTAACTAATGAACTTGCTTCTATTTGTGGCAGCCAAGCGGAACTTGCGAGCGATGTAGTTCAAGTGGTTTTGCGGGAGCTGAAGACAAGAGAAAAGTCTGTGACTAAAGATTTAGTCGGACTTGATGATCGTTTGACAGAAGTATTGGATATGTTAAATGTTCACTGTAGTGAAAAGGCGAGGCTGCTCGGAATTCATGGAATGGGGGGCATCGGTAAAACCACTCTAGCTAGGGCCGTCTACAATAAACTTCATTCTCTCTTTGGAATGCGGTGCGCCTTCCTTGACGATATTCGAGAAACGTCAAAGAAGGAGGGTTTAGTCTCATTGCAGAAGAAGTTACTAACAACAATTGGTAGTTCCGATGCAGCAACAAGTATTAATAACGTTGATAACGGAAGGAAGAGGATAGCGGAAATACTTGGTGAGAAGAAGTTTCTCGTTGTTCTTGATGATGTTGGTGAAAAAGAACAAATTGAGAATCTAATTGGACAAGTTCAGTTCCATCTTGAAACAAGAGTAATTATCACCACTAGGAACACAAGTGTACTGGAGTTTATTAAGCGAGGAATGGTTCGTGCACTCCAACATCTGACTTATGAAATGAAGGGGATGAAATCTTACTATGCACTTGAACTTTTCAAGGGGCATGCGTTTCATGAAGGCTCTCTGGGAGAGGATTTTGACAGCCTCTCAGTAGATATTGTCAATACTACCGGGGGCCTACCTTTGGCTCTCAAAGTTATAGGTTCATTGCTTCGGGGAAAGTCCAAACCGAATTGGGAGTATACATTAAAACAGTTAATAAAAATACCACATAAAGATGTACAAAAGAGGTTGATGATTAGCTATAAAGAGCTAAACTATCGCCAGCGTGAAATTTTTCTCGATATCGCATGCTTTTTCATCAATGAGGATAAGACTAATGCCAATTACATGTGGGAGGCTTGTGGACTTTATCCTAACGTAGAAATTGATATCCTTGTTGAAATGTCCTTGATAAATATAAAGGATAACAAATTTTGGATGCATGACCAATTGAGAGACTTGGGACGGGAAATTGTTTGTCAAGAAAGTCCTACAATTCCTGGGAGGCGAAGTAGGCTGTGGATGAGGGAGGAGGTTCTTGATTTGGTAAGGACCAAACAGGTGAGACAACTATCAGGTTCAAATGAAAAAAGTAACATCCTGTGTTTGAGTTTCAACTTTCTACTCATGATTTTTCGTTCCATTTTAGTCATTCAAATCATATATAAAATTACTCTTACTAACAAACTTCTACTAATCACTCTATTTTATTTATTGGCAGAGGAAGGACAAGGTTGAAGCAATTGATCTAGGTGGAAGTTCTTATTTCTTACTTGAAACCGAAGAAATTAAACATGAAGAAATTGAAGCTGAAGAAATTGAAAGATTTGAAAGTTTGAGGTTCTTGAGATTATCTAATGAGACCTTGCATGGTGATTTTACCAATTGTCTACCAATGTTAAAATGGATTTCCTGGTCTTCTCCCCTACTAAATTGTAGGGTGGCGAATATGCATTTACAGAATTTAGTCGTCCTTGAATTTTTGACAATTACTTCGAAGATGATTCTAAAGTATGGGACTCACTTAAGGTATGGTTTACATCTCAATTTATAATCGTTGTCCAGTAGATTGTTTGGCTTCTTAATGTTTATAGTTCCTTTTTGCAGACGGCAACCAAACTTAAAGTCTTACTCTTGCACATTGTTTTGGTATCACTAGGACTCCAAACTTGTCTAAATGCCTGGATTTAGAGAGGTTGACTTTTGATACATGTGGGGAATTGAAGGAAATCGACGACTCTATTGAAAAGCTAAAGCACTTGCTTGACTTGAGTATCATCTATTGTGGGCATATTAAACAAGTGCCTAATAAAATTGGAAGGCTAGTGAAGCTTGAGCGCTTCTCTTTGATCAACAACAACGAAGTGAGCAAACTTCCCATCTCTATCGGCAACTTGGCATCATTAAGGAAGTTGGACCTTTCATGTGCTAAAATTACAAGCCTGCCAAACTCCATCAAAAGCTACGGCATTTGTCAAATCTTTGTCTTAAAAATACTAAGATTAGACATTTTCCGAAATCCATTCTAGAATTAACATCGTTGTGCACTTTGGATCTGTCAAGGTTCATGACCCTTGAAACTACAGATGAACAGGAATGGAAGTTACCCAAAGCTATTAGAATGTTGAACAAACTGGAGGAGCTTTATCTTGGTAGGCGCAATGAGTTGGTTGGCAAAATTCCTGATGAAATAGGAAATCTATCCTCTTTAAGAGTCCTAGATTTATGTCAGACCGAAATCTGTCGAGTTCCGGGAACAATCAACGGGCTTAAACACCTCTCAACACTTGACTTAACAAGGTGTGATAAGATTAAAGAGTTGCCTGAGCTTCCAGCAAGTTTAGTCCATTTGCGCGTTACATCTAAGTCATTGCAGGTGGTCCCAAATCTCTCAAAGCTTACCAATATAGTAGAGTTGGTCCTATCTGATGGCTCTGAAGATCAAGATTCGTCAAAACTCAAGCCCCCATGTGACTTGAGGTGGATTGGTAGCCTATCCAAACTAAAGAAGTTGAAGTTGTGTCTTCTCAAAATCAACGTGCCTGCCACAGAGTTGGTTGCCCTTTCTCATCTAGAAGATCTTACTTTGTTTCGTCTAAATCTGCAACCCCTTGAGCAGCTACCACCTTCTTTACTTCTATTAAAACTTGACAATTTTGAAGTTGGATCGGCACAATCCAACTTGAAAATTCCGTCAAAATTGACGCTTTATCTCTCGCAATTGGAAGAAATTAAACTCGGCGGGGTTTTGCAATTGCAGCACTTATATTTGATTGAGTGTGAACTTCAGAGGTTAGTTATACCATCTAGCTTAAGGATACTGGATGTAGATAATTGCAGTGAATTGATTGAGATTGGGGTTATTGATTCGTCGGCATCACTGGAGAAATTATCAATTTCTGAGTGCAAGTTTAAAGAGATAGAATTATGCGATTTTCCCGATCAATCAGAGTCTTCTTCGAGTGAGTCGACCTATCCACGGAACGTACTTTGTCTTCCCAATGCCTTGATGGAAATAAAAATCTTCTATTGAGTTGGAACAGAAGCCTTTTGAAGCTTCAAGTTATCGATACACTGTCATCATTGCAAAGCATCTTCTTTGACAATTGCTATGCTATGAAAGAGTTAACCGGTATGTCGAACTTGAAGAACCTTCAGAGGTTGACTATCAATGGGTGCTTTAAGCTACGGGTTGTCGAGGGCCTTGACGAACTAGAGTGTTTGACTTCATTGCGTGTCAAACGGTGTCGTGTACTGAAAACATTTGTTGACATATCAAAGTGGAAAATACCAGATGAGTGCGAAATAACGGTTGAAGATTGCCGGAAGTTGCTCAACTCGAGAGGTCCTACCACTTTCAAGCGTTACAAAAGAATGGCTCAACAAGGTGCGCCTAAATCAGAGACAAACAAGGTGAGACTCGACCAGGATTTCATCATAATCAAAAGATTTCACCTAAAATGCGATTTGATGTAAATTTCTTTTTAACAACTTATTCAAACGTGAAGTAGTTAGAAGCATGCCATTGCACATACCTATCATATTTCAGATAAATTTATAGAATGTTCAAGAATTGAATCGACAATGTAAATTTACAAGAATATATAACAGCATTCAACCAGTCCATAAAATCATTTCTTCACTTGCAAATGTCTAGAATTCTCAAATTTTCCCTACCATAGCAAATCAAAAGTCGCCATATGAGAGGAGATACCTGATATGGGCGACGACGTCCGGGCTTTCCTTTCCATTTTCTTTGGTCCCCTCTCTTTGGTCATATTCCTCAATCCATTGACTTTATCTACAATTTCTGTTCATACAGACATGAAAACGGAACTTCCAAGTCATAGACTGAATATAAATGTCTTGTTCCATATAATACATATTTATTTTAGATTCCTATAGTAATACCGTTTTTTCCTTTTGCCTCTTTCATCAACACATTCAAGTTTAGTCGTTTGAATGGGAGAAATTCAAGGTTAGAGATTTTCACTTCCGGACATTATGAGGGATATGGAAGGTCGTAATATTCTTTGTAGAGGAACTTAATTTGGAAAAGTAAAATCGACTTTGAAGGAAGAAAAAGAGAGACTTTACGCTACATGGATTACTGAATCGTCATCTTTCAGCAGCATATATAGACTCATGATGTCTTGCAGATAAAAGCCATGAGTTTGCTGTACCCTTTGTTTGTGAAAAGGCAAAACCAATGTTAAGAAAAATATTTGTTTGATGACATCTGCATTTCTCATCCTAGAGTACTGGCTAAAGAAAATCTTATTTTTCATGTAGGAGAAGGCTAAAATAGAGGGGGATGCCGAGGAGCCCAACACCGTGCTTCAGCCTCAATTCCATCCATCTGCAAGTTCTCAGGATCATGAAATTAGCAAAGAGCATCTTGTTGAC
This sequence comes from Eucalyptus decipiens, assembly GCA_014182575.1. NCBI lineage: Eukaryota > Viridiplantae > Streptophyta > Magnoliopsida > Myrtales > Myrtaceae > Eucalyptus > Eucalyptus decipiens. The sequence goes on along the minus strand of CM024611.1, from coordinate 40,725,181 downwards.
AATGTCAAGAAGAGACGCCGCTGGGAATGAAAACTCAGACGACAGAGCAAGGGTTGAACCTATAAGTATATCACCACTATTGTCTATGTCTCGATCGACTGTCATCAAGTCACAGACTGAAGAGGTGTATATTGAACTTAATCACAACCTGTTTTTGCAGGTCTTGATGAACTTGGAAAGCAAAATTAGAGCAAGACTCGAACCCTTGAAGTATATCGCCACCAATGTCTAAGTTTTGATCTACTGTTATTAAGTCACAGACTGAAGAGGTATATTTTGAACTTAATCACTAGCTGCTTTTTCAGGTCTTGACGAACTTGCTCCATCAAGAACATTTTGTGATAGTTTCAGTACATGATTAGTGAGCCTATTGGAATGTATCTGCAACCGCAAGCTTTCCTGACAGTTAAGCTGAATCCTTTGAAGTTTGAAACGGAAAGAGCATTTTAAGGTTAATTTGGAATCCGTGGACATGGAAAGGCCTAGTCAAGTCTCGTCATTTGGTTGTTTAAAGAGCCAAGTAATGGCTTTAAAAGATAACTTTCGGACTCCTCGGACTCCTCAGACTCCTCTTGGTCAAACTCAGAGGCAATTGCTGTCGAGGGACTGAGTGTTCCATAAACAAGAACTCAGATTGCATAGGAATTTCCTCTGCGCTTGCATATGACAGTTTCTTCAACCTTGGATAGCATGTGATAGATCAACCGACACAATGACAGGCTGCTGATTGGTGCTGGCATTGTCAGCCAAGGATAAGGTGGCTGGTTTGCAGTAATCTTTGTGAACATTCATTGGCCAGGGTTTAATAGAAGTTGTCTCATACTGGAGGCAGCGAGTTTCTAAAAATGGACTTGGTGCATTTTGTAATAGAAGTTTCTTCATCCAGTATGCACTTATCATTGATAAGGGAATCATTCTCCGTAGTTGATAATCTGGTAGTTCTTCGATATTTGCTAAATTGCTCATGAACTGTTTGATCGAAGCAAGCAAGCCAGAGAAAGGATTTCACTTGTGACCATGAATTCTGAAGACCCTGATATCAAGCTATTCTCATGGCTCGTTCCCACTAGGTAACCAAGAACAACTAGAGCCAAAATAGGAAGATTCAAACTCTCTTATTAAATCACTATGGTTATAACCGCAACGTTGTACCATGTCATACAGGTAAAAGTGCATTTGGATGCATTTCCCCCACGAACTAGGCTATATAGATCTTTGTACAGGTTTGAAGCCTTTCTCACAAGGAAATTAAGACTTTATTTGCAAGAGTAATTTGAATGAATTTCCCTCCACCAACCATGTAGATCTTTCAATTTCTGAAGTCCATATTGAGATAGTAATTTCAGCATCTCACTACGCGTTGGAGGATTTGTAGTTTTTCGTACTTTCGGATCCTTTTCCCGAGGCTTTCCCCTCTATAATTCTGGTAGTTGCATCGTCCCATAGATATGTGCCTTTTGATTTCCACAGCGAAAACTATATTAAAATTTTCTCCGCACCAGCTTTAATAAAAGAGGCGAAGAAGAATATTGTGCTAAAATGGCACGGTGCCTTGTAATTCCAAATAATCCCAGCAACATTGTTATATGCTCTAGAAGTGCATAAACAAATACTTAACCCCACAGAGAGAGAGAGAGAGAGAGAGAGAGAGAGAGAGAGAGAGAGAGAGAGCTGGTGATTAAGGTAGAGCTGCTTATCCTATTGTGCTGGAGCTTTGTCTGTACACGACAGATATTGAACTGTCGGGGGTATGCACGAACCAAGATAAAATTAAATGACATAGTTAATACCTAACAAACAAAACTGAAGATGCTGAAAAATTCATCGGCATTCATAAATCTGTCATAAAGAGGGTTCCCGCAAGGCAGTGGGTAGTTCTAGCTCAGGCTCCGATAGAACTGGAGAGACATAACAGTCAACCATCTCCATGGTTACTTCTTCAAAACTTGAAGGATCCCACTGCACATTATTTGAAAAACCCACCATCATTTCAGTCATGTAAGTCGAGAAAATGCCTGAGGTTGGAAAAATTGCGACTCGATTTTTCCTTTGGAGCAAAGTCCTTATCCACTAACTGTGCCCGAACACCCTACAGATGGCAAAGAGCACTATCAATCAGAACATAAACTATATCTTTGCAATCCCACAGATGGCAAAGAGTACAATCATCTGACAGTATATATATATATATATATATATAAAGAAGATTTAATCATACAATTGCTGTGAATGTCCAAGATTTGCGTACCTCACAAAAGTCTTTGGAAACTTCTCCAGAGATTCCACGAAGGGATATTTGGTATTTCCGAGTTAAACATTGATCAATACTCTGGAATCTGCCTTCACGAATCTGAAAGTAATAATTATAACCAAATCAATGTCTGAGACGGGATCTATGTCCAATAAAGAAAATCAAAAGAATGACTCACAGATCTTAAGGTGACTTTTAAGCTCAATGGAGAAGCTTCCCTTAGTTTCTTGAGGGTCATTGCACACCATTAATCATATGAGTCAGTTGCTTCAATTTCCTAAGCAACACCAATTTATAAGATGGTAATAATAGAACATCTAGGATATTACTATGCTGACTCATTGCATTTCGCAGTTAATTAGTCCCAATTCTGCCATCATGTCATCTGACAAAATAAAACATTAGTGCTACCATCTAAAAAACCAGTATCATGTCAAAGCATTATGGCTTTCCAACAATAAACATAAGAGTCCTTTTCAGGGTCTCTCGTCCAACTTACCATGCATGAATAATTTCCTCTACTGTGTCATGGCTAAAGCATTTATTGATCACTTCAAACCTGAGTCAACACTAAAATATCATAAGCAAACAAGACAAACATCCTTCGTTTAAAAAAGTATTTGATACACGCTTTAATAACTGCAACAAATAAAACTGAAAAGATTAGAGAACAAAAGAATTTCTGGTAGTAAGCAAAACACAATGTGCAGATTCATTCTTTAGTAAAGGTAAGATGGAATATACTTGCACAGAGACAGAGACGGAAGAAACTTTTTTCCGTAAAAGAAGCAATCACTAAGCTATATGGAATATTTACTTGTCCCTTGCACGGTTCCAGTATACACAAATTAATAATATGTCATAACTTATCATGTAGATTTTAAGCGTTTAGAATGACTGTTCATAGTTCTACCTGGATTTGGTAAAACAGAATCAACCACAGAAAAGTCTGAAAATAGCTAGTACAAAATTCTAAGCATACAAAACTTCTCTTTGCCTTATAACCAGTGCACCAAAAAGTAAGAAAGCTATCATTATATGTGGTAAAACACAATCTACTCACAGTGTACATCATTTATAAGCTACATCATAAACTTCTCTAGTCTGTTCCCCCAAACAGGTGTACAACGTGAAGTTATACCATATAGATCCAAAAGTGTACGGTCATTCCCACAGAGGAGGATAGAAGTAAACATCATGCCACAAAGATCCCAGAAGCCGTAGACTAAAGTTGAACATTACTTATGAATGATACTCCTCTTGTCCGGATCACCATATTGTGAAAGGGATGTCTCTCTGACAGATGGATCATCAGTAGTTAGTCTACTGAGACGCTCTTTGATCAAAGCAAATCTCTGTCAAGGTCAATATTCATGACTCAGAAGAGATTATCAGGTATGTAGTGTAAAAACACTGAAGCAGCAGTCAAAGGTGCATTGAATAAAAACCGCATTTAGTGAATAGTGAGTAGCTAAGCGGCAGGCAACCATTTCCACACCATTAAGCTTATCCCCCGTGAGAGAGAGGTATTCCCCTGGAAGAAGGAGACCACACATTCTAAGACAGTATCCCAATGCTAGTTATTGACACATTGGGATTCAAAGAGGAAGAATACTAAACCGTAAGTACTTGTTAAAAAGTGATCAATTTTTGGAAAAATCTAGATTACACCAGACTTAATGGAGAAAGAAAAAATGGCGGCAACAATTTGTCCAAGACAAAGTTGAAGATTCTCGTATGTTGGAGAAATTTCTAGTACATGTGCATGCAAGAAAAAGGCAAGAAAACTCTCAAATGTTAAAGAAGTTTGGGAAAATTACACAAATAGTCCTTATATTTTCACTCAATGTCCAATTTGATCCCTGAACTTTCGATTGGCTCAATTTGGTCCCTGAACTATTGATAAAATGTCCGATCTAGTCCACGAACTTTCAATGGCTCAATTTGGTCCTGAACTATTAATAAAATGTACGATCTAGTGCTGAACTTTCGATCGGCTTAGTTGGTCCTGAACTATGATGAAATGTCGATTTAGTCCTTCGTTACTATTTTTCTTTTTTTCCCTTTTTTCCTCTTTTTTTTTTCCTTTTTTTCCCCTTTTTTTACTTTTTTTTTTTTTTTTTCGCTTTCCCTCCGCATGGAGCCGGCGGAGGGTTTCGGCCCGGCGAGGGGAGCCCCTCGCCGGATCGGCGAGGGCCCTCGCCGGCGTCCCGCCGATCTTGCGGGGAGCCCGCCCGACGCCGGCGAGGGCTCTCCCTCGCAGATCCGGCGAGGGGCCGTCCTCGCCGGCGTCTGCGAGGAGAGCCCTCGCCGGCGTCGGGCGAGGGCGAGGGCGAGGGGCTCCCTCGCCGGCGTCCCGCCCGCTTGCTCACCCGCTTGCGGGGACGCCGCGAGGAGCCCCTCGCCCTCGCCCTCCCGACGCCGGGCGAGGGGCCTCGCCCGGATCTGCGAGGGAGAGCCCCTCCCTCGCAGATGGGCGAGGGGCCCTCGCCGGCGTCTGCGCGGGGCTCTCCTCGCCCCGATCTGCGGGGAGAGCCCCTCGCCCGGCCGGCGAAGGGCTCTCCCTCGCGGACGCCGGCGGGGCGGCCTCGCCGGATCCGCGAGGAGAGCCCCTCGCGGCGTCGGCGAGGGGCCCTCGCCCGCCCTCGCCCGACGCCGGCGAGGGCTCTCCTCGCAGACGCCGCGAGGACGGCCCCCGCCGATCCGTGAGGGAGCTCCTCGCAAGATCGGTGAGGGACTCGCCCGCTTGCGAGGGACGCCGCGAGGGCCCTCGCCGATCCGGCGAGGGCTCCCTCGCCGGACGCGGCCCTCCGCCGGAGCCGGGCGGAGGGAAAGCGAAAAAAAAAAAAAAAAAAAAAGGAAAAAAAAGGGAAAAAAAGAGGAAAAAAGGAAAAAAAAAGAAAAATAGTAACGAAGGACTAGATCGGACATTTCATCATAGTTCAGTGACAACTTGAGCCGATCGAAAGTTCACTGCTAGATCGACATTTTATTAATAGTTTAGGGCCAAATTGAGCCATTCAAAGTTCGACTAGATCGGACATTTTATCAATAGTTCAGTGACCAAATTGAGCCAATCGAAAGTTCAGTGACCAAATTGACATTGAGTGAAAATATAGGGACTATTTGTGTAATTTTCCCAAGAAGTTTATGGTACGTGGGCAGCAAAAAGGCAAAAGAAAAGTCAACAAAAGCTGCTGAGATTAGAAAAATGAAGAAAAATGGAGAAGCCACCAGAAGATCCGAAGAAGCCGCACGAGCAGGAGATAAAGAAGCAAGTTTGTAATTTTATATTAGTTTTTGTACAATGTCGGTTGTGTAAGGCAGTGAACTCACGCCTATAGATAGGAGTTGAGGTGTGTGTTTTATGTAGCTAAAAAAAAACCAGCAATACTCCTTCCTTTGTAATACAAATTTTCATAATAAAAGTTCTGTTTTTTTACCCATATTCCCTTGCATTGTAGTCCATTTTTATTCACACATACACACTTGCACACACACGCTTCCACAAAAACATCCAACAGTGGTATCAAAGCCACGTCTTTGGTTGGTATTGGGCGTTTGTCCTACCTACCCACTCCTAAAACTACCCTTTCCAAATACCCACCAACTAACCCATTGCCAACTCTACCTCATCCTCATTTCCCATTCCCATTTTTGATGGGAACAACTATGACTTTTGAGCATAAAAATGACTACATTCTTGATGGCCCAAGACTTATGGGACATCGTGGAAAAGGTTGCAAGGCTCCGCTAGAAGGTGCAAGTGTTTCAAAGGATCAACTACAAAAGGATGCAAGGGCGCTATATTTTATCCAGCAAGCACTCTCGGAAACCGTATTTCCAAGAATTATTGGAGCGAGGAGAAGAATTTCAAGGGTCGGAAAACGTACGCACTACTCGCCTTCAAACACTAAGAAGAGATTTTGAGAATTCTAAAATGAAAAATTATGAGACCATACAAGAATATTGTGGAAAATTAAAGGAACTCGTTAATCAAATGAGAGCCTATGGAGATGGGATAACTGATCAAAGGGTTGTTGAGAAAATATTGGTGTCACTTACCAAAAAATACAACTCCATAGTTACAAATATAGAAGGAACTAAGGACTTGACGACCCTATCAGTGAGTGAATTAATTGGCTCTCTAGAAGCACATGAGAAAAGATTGATGGCACAAGATGAAGATTCAGTTGAAAGTGCCTTTCAGTCTAAAGTAAATATACGGTCTCATCAAACTAAAAATGGTGGAAGGAGCTCATGGAAAAACAAAAGAGGAGGAGAAATTATAAAAAAGGAAAATTATCCACCTTGTGGTATTTGCAAGAAAACAAATCATTTGGAGAAGGATTATTGGTTTAAAAAAAAAAAAAAAAACAATGTCACTTTTGTAAAAGATATGGCCACGTAGAAAAAGATTGTCGCTCGAAAACAAATAATCGAGCAAACTATGTAGAAAAAAAGAAAGTGAAGAGAATACATTCTACGCAGGCCAAGCGGCAAATGACAATAAAAGTGAAACATGGTACATCGATAGTGGGTGTAGCAATCACATGACGGGGGACGAATCCATATTCACTAATATTGATAAGTCGGTGAAATCCCAAGTAAAGTTGGGCAATGGTGCATTAGTAGATGTCAAAGGAAAAGGCACCATCGCCGAGGAAACAAATAAAGGCCCAAAATATATACATAATTTATATCTAGTCCCTCGTCTTGCACAAAATCTCTTAAGTGTTGGCCAAATGATACAAAGTGGGTATTCTCTATATTTTAATGGAGATACCTGCATTATCTATGATAAATATAAAAATATCATTGCCTCGTTAAGATGAAAATAACAATTTTCCTATTCAATGGAAATATGTCAAAGATATAGCCATAAAAGCTCAACTTGATGATTCGTGGCTATGGCATCGAAGATTTGGCCACTTCAATTTTGTTTGAGGCTAAAAATTCTCCATCAGAAAAATATGATGAGAGATTTTCCAGCCACTACAGAAATTTTCAGATGTTTGTGAAGGCCGTCTTCTTGGAAAACAACAAAGACAGTCCTTCCCATCTAGAGGTGCATGGAAAGCTAAGAAGCCATTAGAACTTGTCCACTCAAACATGTGTGGTCCGATGAGGACACCTACACCCACACCATCAAAATAAATATTTCATCCTATTCATTGACGATTACACAAGAATGACGTGGGTATACTTTCTTCGAGAAAGATCTGAGGTTTTCTCTATCTTCAGAAAATTCAAGAACCACGTCGAGAATCAAAGTGGCCAAAGAATCAAAGTCCTAAGGAGTGACAGAGGCATAGAATATAAATCAAAGAAGTTTAATAAATTTTGTGAAGATGAAGGAGTCCATCATCAACTAACTGTTGGCTACGCCCCAGAACAAAATGGAGTAGCTGAAAGAAAAAATAGAACTATCATAGAGATGGCAAGGTCTATGCTAAAGGAGAAAGGCCTTCCCAACACTTTTTAGGTAGAAGCAATTTATATTACAGTATACCTGTTAAACAGGTGTCCAACTAAAGCTGTTCAAAATAAAACACCAGTCGAAGCATGGAGTGGACGGAAGCCTTCAACAAAGCATCTCAAAGTGTTTGGATGCATTTGCTCTGTCCATATCCCTGCTTAGAAAAGGAGTAAGCTAGATGAAAAGACAGAAAAATGAATATTTCTTGGCTACAGTGACCAATCAAAAGGCTATCGGGTTTACAACCTAAGAACTAAGAAGCTTATGATTAGTCGAGATGTCGAGTTCGACGAAAATGCTGCTTGGAATTGGGAGGACAAAAAGATCGAGAAGAAGTATATCACCTTGCCAAACATGCCACCTACTCAAGAGGAGTCAACATCACAAGAAGAAGGAGAAGTAACGGATTCCACCACTCATGACATAACACCACCAAGCTCTCCAAGAGTAACGCAAGAAGAATCTACTCCGAGTCTCCAAAAGACTAAGGGTAAAAGCCCTTATAAGAATTTACGACACATGCAACTTTGCTATTTTGGAACCAGAAAAACTACGAACAAGCATCCAAAGAAGAAGTCTAGATAAAAGCCATGGAGGAAGAGATCAAGATGATCGAGAAAAATGAAACTTGGGAGCTTGTCGATCGACCCGAAGACAAAGAGATCATTGGCGTCAAGTGGGTCAACAAGACGAAGCTCAACGCGGATGGATCAATCCAGAAGCATAAAGCAAGGCTTGTGGCGAAAGGATATTTGCAACAACCAGATATTTACTATACTGAAACTTTCGCTCCCATTTGCTCGCCTTGATACTATTCGAGCACTCATAGCTCTAGCAGCACAAAAAGAATGGAAGATCCATCAACTAGATGTAAAATCAGCATTCCTAAATGGATATCTTCAAGAAGAAATTTATGTAGCTCAACCATAAGACTTTACTGTCAAAGGCAATGAAGAAAAGTCTTAAAGCTTAAGAAGGCCCTATACGGGTTAAAACAAGCACCACGTGCGTGGTATAGTAGAATCGATGAATACTTCATCAAACAAGGATTCAGGAGGAGTATGAGTGAGCCGACACTCTACATCAAGACCCAAGGTAAGTCCGACACTCTCATTGTCTCTCTATATGTAGATGATCTCATATATATAGGAAACAATGAGACAATGATCCGAGAATTTAAAGAAGAAATGATGAAGACATTTGAAATGACGGACTTGGGCTTGATGAACTATTTCCTCGGTATTGAAGTCAATCAAGATGAAGGAATTTTCATCTCGCAAAAGAAATATGCAGAAAAGCTCCTTGAAAAATTCAAAATGAGTAATTGCAAAACAGTGGCAATACCACTTGTGATGAATGAGAAACTACTAAAAAAGGATGGAGCTGAAAAAGTAGACGCTTCACTTTACAAAAGCCTAATTGGGAGTCTACTATATCTCACTGCTACACGGCCAGATATTATGTACTCGACAAGTTTACTATCATGGTTTATGCAGAGTCCAAGCCAAATTCATTTTGGAGCAGCCAAGAGAATTCTAAAATACTTATGAGGAACCACTGATTATGGTATTTGGTACCGACCTAGTGTAACAACTAAGTTGATCGGTTATACTGATAACGATTGGGCAGGATCATATGATGATAGGAGGAGCACCACTGGTTATGTATTCACATTAGGTTATGGAATATTTTCATGGATATTTAAAAACAAGACTCAGTGGCACAATCCACTGCGAAGCGTAATATGTTGCGGCTACTACAACTACTAGTCATGCAATATGACTTCAAAGAATTCTAGAAGATATTGAGAATCACAAATGGAATCGACGCCAATATTTTGTGACAACAAGTCCGTTATTGCAATATAAAAAAATCCAATCTTTCATGGAAGAACGAAACATATTGATATAAAATATCACTTCATTCGTGAAGTACAAAACAAAGGAGAGATAGAGCTGAAGTATTGTAAGACTGAAGACCAAATTGCGGACATCTTCACTAAAGCACTACCAACAACAAAATTCGAGACATTGAGAAGCATGCTCGGAGTATCACAAAAATGGATCAAGGAGGAGTGTTAAAAGTGATAAGATCTAGACTACACTAGACTTAATGGAGAAAGAAAAAATGGCGGCAACAATTTGTCCAAGACAAAGTTGAAGATTCTCGTACATTGGAGAAATTTCTAGTACATGTGCATGCAAGAAAAAGGCAAGAAAACTCTCAAATGTTAAAGAAGTTTCTAGTACGTGGGCAGCAAAAAGGCAAAAAAAAAGTCAACAAATGCGGCTGAGATTAGAAAAATGAAGAAAAATGGAGAAGCCACCAGAAGATCCGAAGAAGCCGCACGAACAGGAGATAAAGAAGCAAGTTTGTAATTTTATATTAATTTTTTGTACAATGTCGGTTGTGTAAGGCAGTGAACTCACGCTTATAAATAGGAGTTGAGGTATGTGTTTTATGTAGCATAAAAAACTGGCAATACTCCTTTCTTTGTAATACAAATTTTGATAATAAAAGTTCTGTTTTTTTTACCCCTTGCATTGTAGTCCATTTTTATTCACACATACACACTTGCACACACACGCTTCTGCAAAAACATCCAACAGTACTACGGAAACTATATGAGCTTTTCAGTACAAACATAAGGAGAAAATAACTACATGATCTCTTCATGGTTTCAATAATGAAGTATACTTTGCAAACAAAGGCTTCCCTTTAGTGCAATGCATTGGATGGTCTTCAACTTTTCTCAATGATACAGTTAAACATTCAAACATGCAGTAGAGATTAAATTTCCAAAGAACTTCCAATTTACAGACACCATCAGAACATTTTGAGGCCTAATTATCATCCGGCCCTTCTGGCCTATTTCAAGTTTGATGAATGATCTCCTTATATCATTACACAGCTTAGCCAAGATCCCCCTTTTGTTTGCAGAGACAATGTACCTAGATGGCTAGGTAAACGGGAAAGGTGGAAGGAAGCTCATGCATCTGGATAAAATCCTATTTGAACCTCTGGATGGGAAAAAAACCTGCAATTGAAAGCATTAGCTCAAGAATTACTTTGTAGAATTTCTGCAGAAATATAAAACCCGGCGCATGGTATGTTTGTTCAAGTTAGTACTCCCACTAAAAACCAAACAAAAATGGTGAAGTGGATGTCACAACGCTGTAACTTGCTACCTCGGCATCTATGCAGCCACGTAGGGTCCACATGGCTATTACAGTGTTAAAAGAATATAAAAATATATATAAAGTTGTCACTTCAGGAAAAAAAAAAAAAAAGGAAAAGAAAAACCATCTTCAGCTTGCTCTGGCAAATAGAGGCGGTCACGGACTGACAGCCACCGTTAAGAGTGGCCAGACCCTCCCAGGCTCAGGTCATAGTGGCCAGACCCTCACAGAGCTTAGGCATGGTGCAGCCCCCCATCCATCACAGATGTACACACCCGGAGAGAGAGCTACGAGGGAAAAGCAGTCCTGGTCCTCAGCCGCCCCTTGACACACGGTAGGAAGGCCACAGCCCTCGCAACAGATCTGGGCGATGGGTCGCGGCCTCACATCCGATCTGCAGTGGTTCTGCTGGGATTTGAACTGGTGCGAGAAAGACGTATGAGAATTCCATGCATTCAAATCTTTCACTCGTTGCCAAACTGTTGTCAATAAATAACAAAAACTAGATCACAAGGATTGAGCAAACCACAAGTGCTTTATGATTTGGAGGATTCAAGAATTTTTTTTTTTTTTTTGCGGTCTATGATTCAGAGAGCACAGCTCGAGAGCTCATGGTCATTGTAGCCTCATATTCTTCTTCTTCTTCTGTGTTGGGATCAAACAGAGTCAACCACCTAAAAGAAAAGAAGCTGGAATTTCGTTTATGCTATTTTTGTTGATGCTCTGGTAAATTTCCTCGATTTGGGTTGATGGGTCATGCAAAGTTTGATCCTTAGCAGTAGCTCCGGCTTCCTATTTCAAGAATTTTGCTATTTCATGTTTGTTGACCCAGTTATTTGATTCCTCTTTCTAGAAGATTTGGTGTCGTGCAAACACAATGCCAATGTTCTCTTACACGCTCCGTCTCTCTGTTGCATGTGGCATTCAAAGGCAACGGCGGCAAGTGCCCAGTCACCATGACCCTGGCTATGGCTGGGCAACACCGCCTCAACCAGTAGGCCACCCTCCCCACCCCAAGTCGCCCTTACCCTGACCTTCTTCATCCTCTCTTTCTCCCACTCTAGGCTTTGCTTTATTTATTTTTTTATTCCACCTCAGTAATTTGCTGAAGAACAATGATGATGTGGCATTGATGAGGATGGGCATATCAGCATCAGCATTCCAGTCTAACTGTTGATGGAAGAAGTAACTTGAACAAACAAGCATATAGTTCAAGGACTTGATTGCACCCAAAAAAAAAAAGCTGCGAAATGATTATGCAAGTTGAAAGGTTCAAGGACCTCCCATATCATTATCCCATATAAAATCTGTGTTAATACCAAACCCACGACAATATAGCTCACAAGTTTGGCAAGAAACCTTGGTTCCAGCTCAGGAGCAAATTCAAGTATAACAGCCAATGGCATTGAACCTCACTTTACATTAAGATAAGAAATAAGTTGGCAAAGTAGAACAAATACAACTTCAACGAGCACATATATGAAAGCAGTTAACATCTATATCAGTATTTAAGAAAAGTCGCATGCAGTTTTATCAGTAGCTAATTAAAACATTCCAGGGACAGAAATCCCAGCTCCACTTGTCATAGTGACACCATCCAAGATAGCAAGCTGCCCAGGAGTGAAGTAAATAAAAGTGACCGACCCATAAGTTGAAACTAACATGCGTAATGAGACATTCAAACAACTTTGATTGACTAAAAAATTAAATCCCAGAAATTGAATATTACACCTGCTAAATGGTTAACACTTGCAGTTTTCACTGTGAAAATGGGTCAACAAGTTGATGTCAAGTAAACAAACAATTTCATAGAATATTTCAAGTAACAAATGATGAAAGTAACTTGGAGTACATCATATTAATTATAGAAATGGAATCCTGCTTGACATGGAAGAAACTGTGCCTATTGTTGTTACTGATTAAAAACAGTAAACCAGAAACAAAAAACCAGAATCTATATTTTTCAGATGAGGAAGAGAAGCACAGAGAAAACAGAGCACAAACTTGCGTACGTCAGCGTACGTCATTTTTCTAAAGAAACTGTCAAGTACAACCACTAAATACAAAGCAAAACTGCTCACGTACGTTACAACACATAACTGTATACACAAACGTGCTATTAACTTCCTAGAAAATAACAAAAACACTAAACAAATAACTAAATTGAACTTGGCTGTTTTTTAATAAAAAAAAACAGAGTAAAACAGAGTAAAAAACAGAGGAAAACAGAGTAAAAAAGAAAACAGCAACTTGAGACATTATAATCCAACAAACTCCTCCTTGGATCGATTCTTCTTTGCATACTCAATTTTCTTTGAATACTTCAAATCTTCCAGCTTGAAGTGGTTTGTGAACATGTCTGCAGGCGATCTTCGGATATGCAATAAACCAACTTAACCCGCCACTTTGTTGCACCTCACGCCGAAAAGAAAAATTTGACTTTGAAATGCTTGGTTTTGCCATGGAAAACTGGATTTTGAGATATTGCTACCGCCGCCCCGATTATCCACGTTAACTTCAATGCAATCACTAGAATTCAACCACGAGATCTTTCATTATCTTTTTCAGCCACAAAAGCTTGATTTGCAGCTGCAGTGTTGCTATAAACTCAGCCTCTGTTGTGGTGAGCTACAATCTCTTGCTTTTTGGAACACCGGGAGAAACAGCGGGGCCAAAGCTGAAACAATATCCAGACGTAGGGGTGTGCATAGTCCGGGGGGCGGTTCCCAGACCTAGAGCAGAAACCGCCCGCTAGAGGACCGGTTCCGAAAAATCAGGCAAGGATCCACCCGTTTGCTGCGTGGATCCACCCGGGCCGGACCGCCGGTCCAGTCCGGTTCCGTGGATCCATGGAACCGATTTGACCCAGCAAAAATTCTGGTTTCAAGGGGCGGGACAGCGGGCGGAGGAGCAGCGGTTGTGGCATGTGGCAACCTGCGAGGGCGGACGGTGGCGGAGGAGCAGCGGCGCGTGAATGCTTGGTGAGGGAATCGAAGACGAGGAGAAAAAGATTGAGGAAGAAATGAGAGAGATAATCAAACACGAGGAAGAAATCGGAAGAGAATCAAGAGATGAGAAGCAAATTAGGGCTTCGTACCTTGTTGGTG